>CM054059.1:53932525-55388418 GCA_028641055.1 Alopecurus myosuroides | reverse complement strand
GAGCCAAATTTTCTTGACTTTTCTTACTTAAGCTCGATGTGACTCGCACTAAAGTGGCATGATTTGCTCGCTTACGATTACAATCAGCCATGAAGCCCAATGGGACTTGCCTAACCCTGTTTTCGTATAGATGTAACAACATGGTATCCACGCGAAAGCCGGCTTACAGTACAAGATAGTCAAAAGGGTCATCTAAACCACAAGTTATGCAGAGTACAAGGCTAATAGCTGGAAACTCAACGTTTATCAAGCATAACTTCATTATCTGTATGAAATAATTCCGGGTTTCGGCTTAGCAACAACAAGTTTGTTCTCTTCGAAAAGACCACACACCACAGACTCGGATATTTAGGCCTTGGGGACTGTGGGTTTCGAAGCAGTATCAAGTTATTTCGTTGCTAAGCTCGAAAGACCCCAATGTCTGAGTCGTGGGAACTTGGGGACTTAAAGAAAAGTCCACCTGTCAAAACTCACGATACTCGGAAATAAGGAGGGGAATAAAAGAAATGAAAAGAAAGTTGGATTATCAGGAATAAGATAGACAAGTATCAAGTTCATCAAAAAGCCTAGAAAGGCACGAAGTGCATCACAGAATTAAAAGTGCATTGCAAGTTGCGACACCAATATCAAGGGTGCACAGGCGCACCGTCAAAAGAATACTTGTTTTGAATAAAAGTATCAGACGATCGAGGTATTTTGATGGCAACTGCCTATTTGGCTTCCTGAGTAGGGTCCACATCTTTGCCCTTGGCCTCCGGGTCTTGCTCCTGGACTTGCTCTTTGGCTTTATCGGCATCATCACCCGGATTCTTCGAGGCAGGACGAACAGGCGGAAGAACAGCTGGTGTAGAGGTGGTTGGCCCTGATCCTAACTCGGCCTCTCTCTTTGCAGTTTCTTCCCTCTTCCTGGCCGAGTCAGCAGCCCATTTCTCCAAAACATCAAAGGGCGGGGGTGCGTCCTCTGTAACGATTTTGCCTTCAGCATCGTATGCGCTCATAATTGTGTTCAGATCCATACTATCGGCCAAAGTGGTGGCCGAGTGACGCACTGCGGACTGTATGGCCTTGAAGTCCTTGGGTGTAAACTTGGAACCATCTGCCTTGAATTCTGGAAATCCGGATATTACCTTTGCCGGATCAAGCTTCGGAAAGTAAGCCTTGGCCAGGGTAAAGGCCCGGGTCATACCAATCCGGCATGCCGAGCGTTTCCAGATTTCAATCCAGGCAGGCACAGTGGAGCAGGCTTGGATGAGATTTTCTTCACCCGGATATACCTCAGTAGGCCACTTCACGGCATCCAGTATAAACTTCGTGCCGGCAAAGAAAGTCCGGAGCACAGTCTTTAAGGTTCTAGCCTTGGCAATGGCATCCTCCTCTGGGGCCGCAAGGTTGGCACCTACAGTTGAAACAAAGGAAGAACGTATCAGTAATCCCGAGTATCATATAATAAAGTAAAGGCATGAAGTCAGTCGGCAGCAAAAACTTACTAAGCAAGATGCGGTAGGTATCGGTAACCTGGTCCGATAATTTTTTCAGTGCGGTTTGAGCAGTAGTGCACTTCTTCTTGTATTTAGAAACATCCTTCTTCAAGGTTTCCATGTCAGCCTCAAGGGCTTCTCTACGCTTCACCTCCGCAAGAAGAAGTTGTTCGGTCTTGAGCAAAACTTCGTCAGACCGGGTCATCTGTGCCTGTAAAGAACAAGGGGCACAAGTATCAGTCGGGTATCATGGCAAGCCGACTATTGAATAAAGTACCAAGCATAACTTCAACAAAGTTATGCTCGGAACTTGGGGACTAAGTGTATACTGTGAGATATCAAGTGTTGTTACCTGGTGCTCGGTGGCCATGCGCTCCAGAATATTTCTCTCTGAGGTCTTCATATTGAGGAGAGCGCTCATCAGTTCATCAAAGGTATCATTACCCGTATTAGAGGACCCGGGGCCTTGGAACCTCGGAGAAGGAGTTTTCTTCTTAGCAGAAGGCGGCCTCCGGGTCATTCGAATGTCGGAATCCGATGCTCCCTCTCCCGCACCCAGAGTTGCAGTTTTGCCCTTCTTGCTTGCATGAGAGGCTATCGGATACTCGGCTTCTTGTCTGGCCGGGTTTATTGGTGACGCTTGTTCTTCGCCGCTAGACGCGGCTGTTGTCTTATCAGCCAGGTTCCCCTTACCCGGGTCATCGTTCTCCATATCCTCTTGGTCGCTAATAACGACCGTGGCCCTATAGATAGTAGGAGTGAGCAGTTAGTGTACAATCAGGAAAGGGTGATGAAAATGTGATAGAACATCAGGAAAGGGATTTTACCCGGTATTCACCGCAAAGTCCGAAGGGAATTCGCTGCTGGACCCGGGCGAAACTGAAAAGTATCAAGCAAGATTTCATAAGGGAATGGTTCAGGAAGATTGTTTCGTCCGAGAAAGGATAGGGTAAATACCAGCGCGCCGAGTCGGAGACAATGAAATACCCGGGTTAAGAGCGTCATCACCCGGGTAATTTCGAGTCGCTCTGCGCTTGGTCATGGGCGACTCCTTCAAATATGGCCAGTGGAATAGCGTCAAGTTAGCTCATGTATATCATCAAAGGAATACGAATTGAATGCAAGGAGGCGATATGAAACCTTGAGGGCGGCCCCTCGGGGTTTTCTCTTAGATCCGACTTTGACTGTCGGCTCCACCTCCTCCTCATCACTGGCGGATTCTACTTTACCGTCAGTCTCTTCTCCTTCGTCCTTGTCCTCTGACTCTGGAAGTTATCAAGGTCACAGTTGGAAAATGAAGAACGGGATACGATGAACTCAAGGGAATTACGTGAAGTTCGAAACGTACCTTCATCCGAGTTAATGCCATCCTCTTGCTCCTCTGGGTTTTCGGAGTTAGGAGGAGTTTCAATCTTCCAAAAGGGATCATCAGCCTGGGAGGAAGGTATAAGAATAAGGGTTATTAGTCATATCGAGTGGAAGGTGTGAAAGAAAGAGTATGAAAACCGAGTCTTTACCTTGGGGGTTGGGTTCTCACGAGTGAAGGGTTCTAACCCGGCTATGTTCCGGATTACCTCCATCTTCTCTGTCAAGAAGCTCTTGATAGTTTTGTTGGTATCTCCGGCTGCAAAGCTGTGGGTGGAGTACCGGAGCGAGTCCGTGGCGTGCCCTGAATACTCGCACATTAACTTAGTGCGGATGGAGTTGGGTTGGATCCGGAAATCGACCCAAGTTTTCACCAGGTTAAGCCCAATGAGACCTTGGGCCGACAGAACAGAGATTTTGGCTAGTAAAGGCCGGATGGCCTCCCTGTCCGAGTCAGGGGCGAAGGCATTAAAAGACTCGGAGATATCAAGAAGGCCCTCCGAGTAACCCGGCAGTTTCTTTTTGCCGGGTGGGGAGGTGTCTCGGCAATAGAAGTACGAGAGTTGCCAGTGTTTGACGTGGGAGTTGAGGGTGAGGGGTGGCATCAGAGAATTCTTGCGGCGCTGGATAGAAACCCCGCCGCAAGCGAGAAGTGCCCCGTCACCGCTTTCGCGGCACGGTTTGCACTGGAAAAGCTCGACAAAAAGAGCCAAACTTGGCGGAGTGCACAAGTATGACTCGGAGAGAACGATGAAGTGGGAGATATTTAATACGGAATTAGGCCCTATGTCAAAAATGCGAAGGCCATAATGGCTTAGAATATCAGGGAAGAAAGGGTGACCCGGAGGACGGAAGCCCCGGGTCACGTGTTCCACAAAACATATTACCTCGTCCTTCGCCGGGGTAGGCCGGGTCTCGTTGCCCGGCACCCTCCAGTGGATTTCCTTTTGAGGGGGCAGAACTCCTAACTCGGCCAGTTCTTCTAACTTGGCCTTGGTGACCGAAGATCGCGCCCAGTTGGCGGATATGGAATTGGTGGTCTTGGCCTTGGCTGGTGTTTTTCCCTGCTTTTTGGGAGCTATGTGATTGACCTGCAAAGCACAAGGTAGAAGGATACAAGGAATAAGACCCGGAAACCATAAACTGGTCGAGTATTGGTGAGTGGCATCGAGACAATATGGAAGTTACATACTATCCGGGTGTCATTTCGTGGAGCAAGGTTCAAGCTATCCGGGTATCAAGCATCATTATAAAAATCATGAAGGCTTATGCATTGAAAGGATGTTCGAGGGTGATAGATGGTTACACAGGTACCTACTACAAATAAAGGGCGTCGGAAAAGGGAAGATTTTCCGGATGATAGAGGTGAGGGCGGAAAAATTGGGCGGCCCGAGCCCAGGCTAGAGATTCCATTTCTGGATTTGTGGCAAAATTAACAGCTATGGGCGGTAGGGAGGTAAAGTAAAGTTAGTATCCAATCCATTGGGTGAACTAGAGTGAGTACGAGTAACTTAATTCGGCATGACCGGGAAAATGACCGGCGGGATGACCTAGATCTAATCTGAAGAAAATCAAGAAATTGCGGAGGCCAGTTAACGGGTATGGGAGGCTTACTGGAGGAGATCGAAGTGAAGCTCGACGGAGGCAAATCGCGCAAGTTTGGTGCCCCTTTGTGATTCCCGACGGGCCGGTTGGGGGTTTGGCGGCGGATCTTGGCGGCGGTGCAGAGTGCGCTGTGGCGGAGCGTAGCCAGCGGCCAATACGCTCCGGTGATGCGCGCGGGATTTCCGTGGTGGCGCTCTGTGAGCTTGAGCACGGAGGAAGAAAGGAAGAGGAATGGGGGGAAGTGAGCCGTTGGGGTTAGGGTTACCCCTACGAGCATATTTATAACGGTTCATGTGGATAAGTTTGGTTCCACGAGCGGGAGCCGGGGATTACGGAGTAACGGCTATCTGTTTGAGTTTTGCGAAATACGCTTTAAGTGTTGAACGTGATATCTGGGCAGAAATAAGAAGGAGATATTCTTCATAATATCAAGATCAATTATCGAGTAAAGTGCAGGATCTTGACACTTTTATCAGGGCTTAGACCCGGAAAGTTAAGCCGGGTATTTGGAGAGGAGCCGGGTTACCATATGGCCACCGTGGAGTTGGGCCTAGCTGTTTATCGAAGCGTTTTAACCCAGCCTTCATGCATTTGAGCATTTGATGTTTTTTCAGGGAATAGCAAGCGCTTCAAGGAAGGATCCGTGAAACCCAAGCTATTCTGGGGACTACTGATGGAGGGATGCTAACCCGGTAGGCCAACTCCAAGGCATAACCCGGCCCAAAGGACGCTGCGCAAGATCCGGCTAAGGGTAAAGAAACTTCTGGAAGGCCCAAGTTTGTAGGTCTCGTAACCCGGATTGTGGGTCACGGTAAAGGAAAGTTAGAGTTTGTATGCGGTGTCCGGGTAGGAGTCAGGGTGCGCCTTGGAGAGCAAGCCAGGGGGTATGGGTGCTTTATAAACCAACCCCCAGGTCTAGTTGAGGGAGATCTAAGAACCCTAGTAGTACCGCTTGATATCGAGCATCCAGTGTATACGAGAGATCGAGTTAATATATTGAGATAGGAGACTCAGCGACTTGATTGCCGGCTACCAGATCGAGTTCCATCATGTTTTCCTCTGAGCTAAACCCTCTCCCAAACGCCTGTGTCGTCTTGCCCCAAGATTAGTTACCCCCGGTAACGTCTGCCGTGATAATCCCACGACAAGAACTCCACCTTATTCCAAAGGACGGGATGCCGGAAGAAATAAGGATGACCCCAAAAGATCGCACTCGCGCAACAATGGACCAGAACGGAGCAGATCCCTTCTGGTCATTCAGTTGGAAGGTATTCCGCGCACGTCGATAAGGCGGAAAGAGACGATTTGTACTTCATACAAAAGTGTTTCACTGACAGGATCCGGAGAATCAGTCTACATTCTGGCTTTTCCAAAGTCGGTCCAACTTACCAAAAGTATACCGGAAGTACAAACCCGGATACATGGCTTTCAGATTACTATACTGTCGTCCAAATCAACAAAGGGACATATTTAGAGGTTGTAAAGTTTCTCCTCCTAATGTTGTTGGATGGAGCCAGAGATTGGATCAACGGACTTCCGTCAAGAAGAGTAGAAAGCTGGGAAGATATGGCTAGAGTATTTTCTCAGCACTTTCGGGGTACGTATAAACTCCCTAAGAGCATAAACCAGCTGAACCGTTGCGTGCAATATGAAGATGAGTCGTACGTCGACTTTATCTCAAGATGGACTGCAATGAAAAATAGTTGTTCTGGAGTAAGTGATGTACCAGCAGTGCATGCTTTCATCAATGGCCTCAAACCCGGCCTCGTACTGTTCATTGTTGGTTCGAAAGAGCACAAAGATCTCGGATCTATGCTTACCACTGCCAATGAGCACGCAACGGTCAAAGATGACATCAGGGCGACAGGCGGAAATATTGATGTTTTGGTTCAAGCCAAAATGGCGTCTTGTTCTGAAAAGAAGGCTACTCCAGAAGCACAACCAAAACCCAAAGAAGTGAATATAGCCTTCGGAAAGGATAATGGAAGCAAATGGAAGGGCAAAGGCACAAAACCTATCTCCTACTCTAAAGAAGAGCGCGAAAAGATTAAGTCAGAAAACTGTGTCCACCATTCGCAATTCGGGAAGCCTACTCACACAAATGCGTAGTGCCGGCTTAATAAGCACATGAAAGGCAATGCAGGATCCGGGAATAAAGGAAAGAATTCCAAAAGGAAATTCAACAAGCAAAATCCAGAAGTTGAAGAAGACGAAAGCGAGTCTGACACTAATGATAAAATCTAGGAGCAGCAGCGGAACGGCGGGCCTAAATTCCTGAAAGTTGAAGGAGAATGTAACCTAACTTTCCTGGCAACTCCTTCCGCGACACAAGAAAAAACGAACACTTCAAGAAATCAATGCGGTTGTACCTCCAACCTCAAAGTACTTGAAGTATTAAAATGTGGCAATTACCTGGGATCAGTCTGATCATCCCGGTAACATCCCAAAACCCGGCACACATGCTTTGGTCGTAAGCCCTATTGTTCAAAACACTAGGCTAAAAAGAGTGTTGATGGATGGAGGATCCAATATCAATATCATGTACTTAAGTACACTGCAGCAGTTACACCTCTCCGAGACCCAACTCAAACACAACAATGTACATTTTCACGGCATTGTTTCTGGTAGGAAAGCACATTCCCTAGGAGAAATTTCCCTAGAGGTAACCTTTGGAAAGAGAGAACACTTCCGCCAGAAGATTATCTCATTCGAGGTGGTGCCGTTCGAAAGTGTGTATCACGCAATACTGGGACGTCCGGCTTTCGACAAATTCATGGCAAGGTCATGATATATCTACAACAAGCTGAAGATGCCAGGGCCAAAAGAGGAGTAATCACCATATCATGAGATTTCAAATTGGCAAACGAGCGGGAGAAAGGAAACGCCCTTTTTTGCCGAACAGGTGATTCGGAAGGAAGAGCTGAAGGAGCTGGCTAAAGAAGTATCACCGACAGAAATGCCGGTAGGAAAAGAAAGTCAGAAGCCAACAAATAGTTTCAAAGCCTCGGAGAATACAAAACAGATCATCTTAGACTCCAAAGATCTGACAAAGTTTGTTGTAGTGGGAACAAGAATGACTGACAAATAGGAAAACACGCTCATCAAGTTCCTACGTGAGAACTGGGACATTTTCGCCTGGTGTCCTACTGATATGCCAGGTGTTCCCAGGGAACTTGCTGAGCACCAACTGAAGGTTATTTTAGGATCAAAACCCGTCAAACAAGGTCTCCGTCATTTCGATGGAAGAAGGCGGAAGGCTATAGGCAAGGAAATTATTCGGCCTTTAGCAGCTGACTTTATCCCGGAATTATACATACTGATTGGTCTATGAACCCAGTATTAGTCCCAAAGAAGGATAGTATTATTATTAGGAGGTGTATAGATTACACCGGTTTGAACAAATTGTGCCCAAAAGATAGGTTCGCGTTACCGCAAATCGATCAAATAATAGATGTCACTGCTGGCTCTGAGTTTTTATGCTTTTTGGACGCTTATTCCGGGTATCATCAAATACGCATGAAAGAAGAAGACCAAATAAAAACCTCTTTCATAACACCCTATGGAACATACTATTACATAACCATGCCTTTTGGCCTGAAGAACGCCGATGCAACATACCAACGTTGCATGCAAAGATGCTTGCATAGTCAGATTGGCAAAAACGTCCATGTTTACGTGGATGATATTGCCGTCGTTTCCAAGGAAAAGCATACACTCCTTGAAGATCTACGAGAAACCTTCGATAATCTCCACACTTATAAAATGAAGTTGAATCCATTAAAGTGCGTATTCGGAGTTTCCTCAGGAAAGCTTCTGGGTTTTATCGTTTCCCACAGAGGAATAGAGGTAAACCCGGAAAAGATCAAAGCAATCTTAAACATCAAAAGGCATACATGTCTAAAAGATGTCCAAAGATTTACGGGTCTGCAGCCGATGTAAGCAGGTTCATAAGCCGGCTTGGCGACAAAGCTCTGCCATTATACAAATTATTGAAGAAATTCGACAAATTTGAATGGACAAAAGAGGCGGACAAAGCATTAACCCAATTGAAAGAAACTTTGATGAAAACTTCGATTTTGGCATCCCCAAAAGACGAAGAACCCATGTTACTATATCTTACATCAACTAACAGGGTTATTAGCGCAGTGATAATTGTGGAAAGACGGAAAGACGAGCACAATATTCCAGATCAGTATCTGGTGTATTACGTCAGCGAGGTATTTTTCGAGTCAAATCAAAGGTACCCAGGTTATCAAAAGCTAGCATGTGGTGTATTTTTTGCATCTCGAAAACTCCGTCATTATTTCCAAGGATATTCCATAACAGTGGTAAGCAAAGCACCACTAGGGGATATTATTAACAATACGGACGCAACAGGCCGAGTAGCCAAATAGGGCATTGAACTTGCTGCGTTCGACATTAAGTACCAACCCCGGACGGAAGTCAAATCCCAGGTGTTGGCAGATTTCATGGCTGATTGGACAGAAGCAATGGAAAACACACCAATGTCGGAGTCGAAATATTGGATCATGCATTTTGACGGATCCAAAATGAAAGAAAGCGCTGGCGCTGGTGTGGTTCTCAAATCTCCAAAAGGCGACACAATGGAGTATGTATTATAAATACACTTCAATGCCAGCAACAATATGGAAGAATGCGAAGCATTGCTTCATGGCTTGCATATTGAAAAAGGAATAGGCGTCAAACGCATACTTTGCTATGGTGACTCGGACTTAGTACAACATCAGCTAAACCAGACATGGGATGCCAAAAGCCCCACAATGGCCGAATATCGGAGAATAGTCGACGAGTTCACCATTTGCTTCCTAGGATTTGAGGTACATCATGTCAAAATGGAAGAAAACTGGAACACGGACGCTTTAGCCCGCATGAGCTCGGAAAGGGTGAAAACTTTGCCACCCGGTGTATTCGTCCAACATTTGTACGAACCATCAATAGATGCGGAGATGTTGATTACCCCCTAGTTTCCGAGTCAATAAAAGTTTTTCTCGTTAACTCGGATTGGAAAATACCATACTTAAACTTCTTAGTTTATCAGAAGATCCCGGATGGAGCAGACAAAGTCTTGCAAAGCCAGATAAAATGCCGATGCAAAGGATACACGGTAATCAATGGTTGCCTGTATAAACGCAGTACTATCGTAATTTTTCAGTGATGTATTTCGCTAGAAGAAGGACGAGAAATTCTGCAAGAAATTCATGCCGGAGATTGCGGGCATCATGCTCAGTCAAAAAACATAGTTAAAAAAGCATTTTGTGCTTGGGTGTTCTGGCTCACGGCCAAGACATATGTGGAGCACATAGTGAACATATGTGCCGGATGCCAGTATTACGCCAAGCAGACAAATATGCCGGCTCAAGCACTCAAAACTATCCCCATAACATGGTCATTTGCATTCTTGGGGCTAGATATGATGGGGCCATTCAAAATTGCAAGAGGCGGACTTACGCATCTACTCGTTACAGTGGATAAGTATACAAAGTGGGTGGAGGCAAAACCCATCAATAAACTTGACGGTGTGACCGCCAGAAATTTCGTCATTGACGTTGTCATGCGATATGGCATTCCACATAGTATAATCATGGATAATGGGACAAATTTCTCAATTGGAGAGTTGGCAAAATATTTCCCACAAACGGGAATTTGCCTAGATCTCGCATCCGTGGCACACCCACAATCCAATGACCAGGTTGAACGAATGAATAGTTCAATACTGCAAGGAATACGCCCAAGACGCAAAACTCCTCTTCATAAAGCAGCTGGAGCATGGGTAGAAGAATTTCCTTCCGTTCTTTGGAGTATTCGAACGACGCCAAATAGATCAACAGGGCAAATGCCTTTTTTCTTGGTCTATGGTGCAGAAGCAGTGCTTCCTACGGACATGATCCATGATAGCCCAAGAGTGCAGGCATACGATGACTCGGATGCTGAAAGTGAACGTCAGGATGCTGTTGATCTCTTAGAAGAAGAAAGAGAACTTGTGTTACGAAGATCCGTCATTTATCAGCAAGGACTACGGCGATATCATAGTCGAAAAATAAAACACCGATATTTTAAACAAGGTGATTTGGTGCTAAGATTGGTACAGGATCGAAAGCACAAGTTAGCCCCAATCTGGGAAGGACCATTTGTTATTAGCAAGGCCATGAAAAATGGATCATATTACCTTGTAGATATTCGAGACACGGAAGATGACCCGATAAATCCAAATCGCAAGAGGAAAAGAAGCATAGATGTAGAACTAGGAGAGACAAATAGGCCCTGGAGCATCCAGCAGTTATGTCCCTTCTACACTTAGTTCAATGCTATGTAAACATCATTGAGATCATGAAATAAAGTTGTTGGAAATTCAAGAATTTTTGTTTTGTCTTCACTGTTCAAAGCATGTTCCGTCTTTTCTATTTTCCAATGATCTTTCAATTTGCTTCAATGTTAACCCGAATTTTGCCTACGTGCTCGGAGTTATAAAACTGAATGCTTTTTGGCCCAAGGAGGCTTCAGAACCCTAGATTGTGCTTGTGTGCCTGGAGTTCATACTTCTCAATTCCTTATTATTCTAAATTATTATCTGATTGTTTGTTGTGTTGGGTCACTAGATTTAGTAAGTAAAAGTGGCAAAGTGTAATCCATGATTCCGAGTTTCGATCGATTGGTTTCTTAACCCGGTCACTTGGCATGAAGATTGCATACTTTCGGAACCACTTTAACACTAAGGAAAGTTAAAACATACAAACCCGAGAACTTAGAAGAAAGGGAATTAAAACTCCGAAAAACTTGCAAAGCTTAAATTTACTGCAAAAGAATAAAAACTTGTTCATACAAAAGATAGAATGCATTACAATTGAGTTTTACATTGTAAGAATAGTAATGCATCCTATTTGGCTAATAGCTACGCATGATCAGTCGGCATCCACAAAATCCTCATCGTCATCCTCGTCGTTGTCACTCGGATTGTCCGGAGTTGCTGGAATTTATTCCTATTGGTAGAACATAGAGGTAGAGACGATCCGAGCTATCTTGGAGGCATGGCCCTTGATAGAATCGAATATTTCCGCCCTTTGCGTCTCGGTGTATCCTTGCGGAACACTGGTGGCGATGCGCCAAGACTTGGCGGTGGTGTAATGCATTCTCATCAGCCCTAGGGCCATGCGTACACCACCGCGGGCGGCAGACTAGAGCCAGGATTCGCGTTGGTTTGCTACCTCCGCAATAGCTTCCAGGAGCCTGCTGGCTTCCGAGAATTCGCCAGCTTTGTTTAGAATGCACTTATTAATAAGCAACATTATGGCATTCTTTAGCTTGGTGACGAACGTCCCGAAAGCCCGGATGCGGTCAATCCGAGTAATTAGAGGATTCCCCTCTGTTAATGAAAATCAGAAGATATTAGAAAAAAGAGGGAAGAAAAAGAATGCAATATGCAAAGTGAAAGAAAACTTGGTAAAAGTTCAAAAACTTACCAAGGATCTTGTCCATCTCAGAGCCTTCCTCAAGGCGTTGATGAAGGGAAGTCTCGAGGTCCTGGATGGTCCTCTGGTCTTTCTCGGCTTGCGAGGAAGCCTGAGACTCGGACAAACCCAAAGCTAGTTGGCTCTCCTCCAGGTCCTTCTGAAGCTTTACAGTCATCTTGTAAAGCTCACAGTTCTCCATGCGGAGATTCTCGGCGTTGCCGGCATCCTCAGTAATTTGCTTGGCCTTGGCCAAAGAGGCTAAGTAGAAAAAGAGGCAAAGGATTAACACTCAGAAAAGTCCTTAGGAAAATTTTGAAAAGTTTAGAATCAAAATCAAGGAAAGTAAAAGTGTGCTTATCAGCAGTCTCCTTTAGTTGATTCTGAATCTCGGACATTTCTGAGTCCTTCTCATTAAGAATACCAAGAAGAGATTTCACCTCTTGGTTTTTGATGGTGAGCTTCTCGAAAACTTCCACGTTTATGTTTTCGGTCGTTTGCTAAAAATCATACAAAGGAAAAGATTTGGTAAAAAAACAGGAAGGAAAAAAAGGAAAGTATTAACACAAAAAAGTATACTTTTGTCTTAATACTTGGGGGCTAGAGATAATACCTGGCTCATCTTTTTCAAACCACCTAGCGTTTCGGTGAATTCCTTGGCGTGTTCCGAGAAGGTAATCCCCATATGGTGGATACCGTCTTGGAGAACTTGCCGAGGTGAGAAGACGTAATTATTCTGAACAAGCGGCTTGGGCGAAATACTTTTTTGCCCACAGATGAATGTATCCGAGTTCATCAAAGCAGGCGTATTGTTTTACCTTGAACTTCGCATCGAAATTCAGAATTGGCTCAATGATGGAGTGTAGACACACGCTCGTTGGGAGACCCCAAGCGCAAGGTGTGAAGAGTGCAGCAGGAAGTTTTCCCTCAGAAAAGAAACCAAGGTTGAATCGACCAGTAGGAGGAAGAAGGACTTCTGAAGGTTGATGCAGCTGAGATGGCAGGGCGCACTACCAGTTCAGCAGCAACATGAAACCTACACAACACAATCAAATCACTTTGCCCCAACGAAGCAGTGAGGTACGAACAGTATGAAAGCAGTAGGTGTTTTATCAGTATGAAGAAAATGGACATGGGTCCACAGTTCACTAGTGGTGTCTCTCCGTGAAAGATAAATAACATGTGTGGTGAACAAATTGCAGCTGGGCAATTGACAGAAATGAAGGCTGCACCGTAGTGCATATGCAAGACATAAAGATTACTATGTGATTCATGGGGGCATTACAACAAAATACATAGACCGTCATCCAACTGCATCTATGTCTAATAGTGCACCCTCCGAATATCATCGAAACAAACATTGGGTATTAAGTTGCAAGCAACAGATTATCGCAGTAAGCAAAGTGTGTAATGTAAACAACGTAAACTAGGTAAACACCATTGTTTTCTCCCTAATGGCAACATCACATCCTCCATCCGTCATGTTTATGCTTCAATATGACAAGAATAACTCATGATTCTTTCAATGGCACATTAAACACTATCAGATATTTGATGATAATCATGCTACTAAATAACCATAAGGCTTTAGAACTAAAATAACATATAGCATGATATGAAAAAATCTAGCCACAGTCTATACAAGCTTTTACTTGCACCGTTAAAAATTCTACCTCAAGCAGCAGTTTTTTTTCCAACAAGAACCATACAAAACATGCTTTAATAAAACCTCTCTAAATGCTACAGCAAGCAAACAAGAGAGTACTCACATAACACTACTAAAACTAACAGATCTGAACAAGACATGAAATGAAAACAAGAGCTAAACAGGATTTTTTGCAGCAACTAGAAGAAAAACTAAGAATACTAGCATAACAAGTATTCAAACGAAAAAGAGGAGCGTGTCTCTCTCCCAAACAAATAATTCTAGGGTCCAACTATATTATTGCAGCAAGGAAAACAAAATAAAAAAATAAAAACAAACATACGCTCCAAGTAAACTTCATATGATGTGACCGAATAAAATTATAGTTTCACGAGAAGTGACCTGATAGATAGTTGATGAAGAAGAGGATGCCTTGGGCATACCCAAGCTTATATGCTAAAATATGATTGGATGAACAATGGGAGCATCCCCAATATTTAACCTTTCACTCTTCTTGATCACATATATCACCTCTTCTCTTGACCCTTGAAAACTTTCTTCACACCACACTCAAATAGTATCTCGCATTAGAGGGTTAGTGCAACAATTAAAAATCCATTGGTTCTGTATGGAACAAGTGCTATTGATACGTTTAAACATTAGCTACAGCCACTGATGTTTCGTGAAGCAAAGAAACCAACTTGACATCACAAAAGAGCAAATGCAAGAAAAATGACAGAATCTGTCAAAACCAGAACAGTCTATAAAGACGAATTTTTTCGAGGCACTTACGTTGCTCGGATAGAAAAACTTAAAGAACAAAAAAGTTGCGTAATTAGCCGAGGAATAAGAACAAGAAATTTCAGGTCATTCTGATTTTTCTATAATTTATACGATTTTTACGGTGGACAGCAGAAATCTGTTTCCTGCGCAGAAATCCGAAAACCAACTCCAACTCTCGTCAGAAACCTTACTTGGCACTACTAAAACATGAAAATAAAGATACAAAGGAGTTTCTACAGAAGTATACAACCCCTTGACTCAAAGAAAACAGATAAAAACAAAGCAAAAAATAAAACCATGGGTTATCTCCCATGAAGTGCTTTTTTTAACGCCTTTTAGCTAGGCCCAGAAAAGTGGAACCAAGTATTTTCAAGTGAAGAAGCATCCAAATCAATAATTTCCTCCAAAACCCCAATTGTAGCAATGGGTACCTTAGACACCCCTGAAGAGGATTCAACATGCAAATCACTTTTAGTTTCATTAAAAGTTTTATTAATCTTAAGCACATTAGGGGATTTTGTTTTAGGTGCCTTGGGGATATACATAATTTTTTTTTCTCTTTTACCACAGAAGGTTTCTCTATTTTAAACTCAAGAGCAGAAAAGGTTGAGATTAAAGTTTCCATAGCTTCTTCTAATTTACCAATACTCATATTTTGACTATCATGGATATTACTAGCTTCTAAAACAATGATTTTCTTGTTGATACTTACTATTGATTCATTAACTTTGCTAGCATTAACAAGGAACTTTGGAAAAAAAATCTCCATAGAGTTTAGCTTTTTAATGATATCATCTAAAGTAATCTCAGTTTTAACAACCTTGGTAGGTGGTGTTCCAACTAAACTTTCAATTAAATTACAGGCTTCCAAAGCAGGTGTTCCCAGAAATTACCGCCTGTAAGAGTGTCTAGAACATACCTATACCAGCTAGTAATACCAACATAAACATTCCTAAGAAGGATTAAGGTGGAGTATTTCTGAGTGAATCTATGATAAGCATCACTTATCCTATACCAAGCATCTTTCAAACTTTCTCTCCCTTGTTGCTTAAAGGAACGAAGTTCAACCTCAGGAACATTCATTTTAGCAAGACTAAAAATAGCAAATAAACTACAGCTAGAATAAGAACTTTTTTTTTGTGTTTTTTGATAAAGAGAAGCAAACAAGACAAAATAAAATAAACTAAGAAAAACTAAAACAAAGAAAAGAGATTGGAAGTGAGAGACTCCCCTTGCAGAAATTCTCTTCCTCCCCGGCAACGGCACCAGAAAAGCTTGATGGAGTGTAGACACACGGTCGTTGGGAGACCCCAAGTGCAAGGTGTGAAGAGTGCAGCAACAAGTTTTCCCTTAGAAAAGAAACCAAGGTTGAATCGACCAGTAGGAGGAAGAAGCACTTCTCAAGTTTGATGCAGCTGAGATGGCAGGGCGCACTACCGGTTCAGCAGCAACGTGGAACCTACACAACACAATCAAATCACTTTGCCCCAACGAAGCAGTGAGGTTGTCAATCTCACCGGTTTTGCTGAACACAAAGAGGTTAAACGTATGGTGTGGAAAATAGTAGGAACAATATGAGAGAAGTATAAAAGCAGTAGGTGATTTATCAGTATGAGGAAAATGGACCGGGGTCCACAGTTCCCTAGTGGTGCCTCTCCGTGAAAGATAAATAACATGTGTGGTGAACAAATTACAGCTGGGCAATTGACAGAAATGAAGGTTGTACCGTAGTGCATATGCAAGACATAAAGATTACTATGTGATTCATGAGGGCATTACAACAAAATACATAGACCGTCATCCAACTTCATCTATGTCTAATAATCCACCCTCCGAATATCATCCGAACAAACATTGGGTATTAAGTTGCAAGAAACAGATTATCGCAGTAAGCAAACTGTGTAATGTAAACAATGTAAACTAGGTAAACACCGTTGTTTTCTCCCTAATGGCAACAACACATCCTACATCTGTCACCTTTCTGTCACTCGAGCACAGATGCAAAGGAGGCATGAACCCACTATCGAGCATAAATACTCCCTCTTAGAGTTACTAGCATCTACTTGGCCATAGCATCTACTAATAACGGAGAGCATGAAAGATCATAAATAACATATGCATGAAGATCACATAATAGATTGATAATCAGAAGACATAGCATTCAACATTCATCAGATCCCAGCAAACACAACATGTAGTATTACATAAAGATGATCTCGATCATGTGAGGCAGCTCACGAGATCTAAACATGAGGTACAAAGTGGAGAGAACAACCATCGAGCTACTACTATGGACCCATAGTCCAGGGATGAACTACTCACGCATCACTTCGGAGGAGGGCATGGCGGTGTAGACCCCTCATGTGATGAATTCCCCTCTCGGCAGGGTGCCGGGGAGAGCTCCAGAACCCTCCCGATCTCAGATGACGATGACGGAGGCCTCGGGTGTTTTTCGGGACGAAGTGGTATATCTTTAGGTTTTACGTCTTGGGGGATATAAATAGGCGAAAGAGCAAAGGCGGTGGAAGCCGAGGGGCCCCACACCACCCCATGGCGCGGCCAGGGGCGCGCCGCCCTATGGTGTGGCCCCCCTGAGGCCCCCTCCGGGTCTCTTCGGGACTCCATGGAACCTTTGCGAATTCTAAGACTTCCGGGCTTCGAATTTTCCAATTCCGAGAATATTTCCAGAACACTTTTCTGAAACTACAAACAGCAGAAAACAAGGAACTGGCTCTGTGGAATCTTGTGAATAGGTTAGTTCGGAAAATTGATAAAAATGACATAAAGTGTATAGCAAACATGTGGGAAACAATAAGAAAACAACATGGAACATCAGAAATTAAGGATACGTTTATGACGTATCACTCAGTTTCTGGAAGCGTTGAAGGCCCGCCTTCGTCAAGTGTCGCCCTTTCCCGTGCATCCGTGTTGGACGCATCGGGTTGGCTAGACTTCAAGGGATAGTTGAATTCTTCCCGAGCAGCCAAATGTTTTTAACCAGCCGCCACTGGAGTGTCTGGGGCAGCTGTAGGGGATGGCTTAGGCCCCCTAAGGGCAACAACCTTATGTTTCTTCCTGCCCTTTCCTTTTCAAAGGGACATCAGCAAGGCTAGAAAGGAGAAAAGAGAGAGAAATCGAGATAAAAAATCCGAGGAAGAAAAGTATGAAAAAAGGAAAAGCATACAAAAGAAAGAATTTGAGTCTTACCTGGAGGTGGCGACGGGAACTCCGTCGAGATCGATCACTTTGTTGCTTGAAGAGATATTCTAGCATTTTTGCCCTCTAGCTGATTAAAAGCGAGCTTTGAGCTCCGCTAGGTCAACATCGATGGCAAGCTGATCTTCTGGGTGATCAAGAAGCTGTAAAGAAATATCCGTGGATTAGTAAAAAACATCCAAGAAAGACAAAAGTTCAAAAAAGTTCCCAAAAGGCAGAAATTGAAAGCATACCTTGGGAGAGGGTTCTGCGCGTTATACATTTGTTGACTTTCCTCGTACTGATCATGAGTAGCTACAAGTTGGTTGACGCGCTTCTTAAATTCTTTCTTTGACAAAATGGACTTTGTCACCCTCATTGTATCCTCGGGGCCCGAGTATTCACAAAGAAGTCGGCCGCCGTGGTGAGCAAGAGGATGGATCCTCCTTCCGAGCCAGCAAAGGACTGTGTCCATGCCGGTCAGAGGAGGAGAGGAAGAGTTGAGCTTTGCGATCCGCCTTTTTATTCTCATCAGGTCTGGAGGCAGAACCTAGACCGCGTCCAACACCTAGTTTTCTTTGGGCGTCGCTGCGGAATTGATGAAAGACGGAATTCTGATCCCCTTTCCAGGATAGGGAATTTCCGAGTGGTAGAAGAAAGAGCTCGTCCAAAACTTGACAGACACGAAAGTTTTTATTTTCGGAAACCACTCCTCCCTAAACCTATAAAGATTAAAGGAGATGGTCCCGCAAGTCGGAAGAACACCATCAGTGGTGTTGCATTTCACATTGAAACAATACTGAAAGAAATCTAATTGGGGTTCTATCCCTAGATACCCCTCAAAGAGAGCATGAAACCCGGCTATGTATAGAATCGAGTTGGGTGGCAGGTGTGAGGTTGGACGTTGTAATGATTGAAGACCTGGAGGAAGAACGCAGAAGGTGGAAAACCCATATCTCGATTGATATGGGAGGCCAAAACGACCGTTTCTCCGTCTTTTGAAGAAGGCTCGGTGTCATCTTCGTCCATCCGCCATTTGTCTTTGGCGATAAACCCGTCCTTCTCCATTGCATTGAGGAGAGCCACTCCCACGTTGCAGTGACTCCAATTCCCGGCATCGCCCTCCTCTTCATCTTCGCCTCCGGTGGTGACGACGGCCGCCGCGTTGTCGTCGTCCCAGACGGAAGATCCCCCCTCCTCGGTTTCGGGGAAGGAAGGAGGAGGAGGAGTAGCGGACAGCGGCGGCATGGTTCCGGCGGCGGGATTGAGATCCCTGCCCACCGGTGCACTCTCGGGAACCTCCGTCGCAGCTGTGGAAGAGCTCGGAGGTGCCACGGGATTAGAGGAAATGATGGTCTCTACGGTTGCATCGACGTCGGCGGTGATCTCAGACGCGCGAGCAGGGCTTCCGGTAACCATTTCTGGGCGGCGCAACCGCGCGATTGAGCAAAAACCACCGATGATAGGACTCCGGTGAGGTTTGGGACGGTGGTTCGTTCTCTGTTTTCCTTTCGCTCGAGGCTGGGGAGTGGTTCTACGCTCTTGAGGCTCGAGGAGGAAGATGGTGCGGAAGGAGAACCGTATACCCCGAGGTGGCTATTTATAGCCATCTTTACGTCAAGGTTAGTTCCAACGGCTCGTTTAGCCGTTGGATGATTGACGCGTGTATCGCTGGGAAACCCGGGAAACGAGGGGACGAGATGATAATTGCTATCTCCTCGTTTCTCGCGTAAGAATCTGTCAGAGATATGGATTCAGACTTTTGACTGAACCTATACATTCGTGACGTAGGCAAGATTTCACCACTTGCGTCACAGTTTCCTTCTCCGCGAAGATTCGAGGGAGAAAAACCGGATTTCGGTAAATCTGAGTTTGGCATTAAAGATTTTTGTTGAAAGAAGAATCAAGACAAAACACTGACATTTGTGAAGAGAATACAAATCCACGAGGTAAGGCAAAATGAAGTCTTAATCTTGGGGGCTACTGTCAAATATATGCCAAATAGGGGTATATCCGGCATTGGCCGAAGGCCGGATTACCAGGGTGGCCCATAGGCAATGGAATGGGGTCCATTGGGCGGCCTAGTAAGCTGACGCACGGGAAGCCGGATTCTAGAAGAACCCGGACCACGGCCCAACGTGATATGACTTGGAGGAGAAATGGGATTCCTTACTTTCCAAGTTAGATACTTTTGGTAGTCTTCTAGGTTTCTTTCTTGTAATCCCTAGTCCGACTATCTATATAAAGCCGAACGGGATCAAGGAACAAGACAAGATCACAAGTAATCTAGAAGCCAACTCGCCGGGAAGTTCATCCTCGCCGAGTTAGCAAAACCATACTCACAATTGTAATTTGTATACTTCAGGCTTCAGCCCTAATTTTAGTGAGATTGCAGGAGTAGGAACGGCGCCTAGTTGCGATGTACCGAACCTGGGTAAAACCGTATTCTCGTTTCCAGTTCTTCCACGTCCCCCCACGGTTCTACCAGTAGGCTTATGGCATCCCCGTCCATGATCCTTACTACGATCTCTCGACAGGCCCACAGCATGGGCTGGTGCGCCCCCTAAGTCGCGCCGCCTGGTGGTGTGGCTGCCCCAGAATCCCCCTTGGGCCCCTTTTTCGATTACATAACCCATGTAACCCTAAAACAGAGGGGCATTCGTCGTACTCCAGAAAAACACATCCGAGCGATGCCGCCGCCTCGAAACCCAATTCAGGAATCAGAAGTTCCTGTTATGGCGCCCTGCCGAGACGGGGATTCGGAGGAGATCATCGCCACCACTTCTCCATAAACCATCCATGATTTCCCCACCCATGTGTGAGTAATCCCCGCTGTAGGTTGAGAGGGATGGAAGGGATTGGATGATATCGTTCATGTAATAATGCCAGATTGTTAGGGCATAGTGCCTAGTATCTGTTGTTAGTGCTTTGTATCATTGTTGCAACTTGTTATGCTTAATGCTTGTCACTAGGGCACGAGTGCCATGATCTTAGATCTGAACATGTTATTGTTTCATGAGTATAATTATATTTCTTGATCATATCCGCAAGTTTTTTACACATGTCATTGTCCGAAACCCGAGACCCCAAAGTGAAAATAATTGGGACAACCGGAGGGGATGGTTGTGATGTGAGGATCACATGTGTTCACGGAGTGTTAATGCTTTGCTTCGGTGCTTTATTAAAACGAGCACCTTAATTACTAGTAGTTTCCCTTGAGGCCTGATGTCTACGCATGCATCTATTCTTGTAGACAGTGTTGGGCCTTCAAGTGCATAGGTTTGTAGAAAAACAACAAGTTTCCCTTAAGTGGATTACCCAAGGTTTATCGAACACAGGGAGGAAGAGGTCAAATGTATCCCTCTCAAGCAACCCTGCAATTACGATACAAGAAGTATCTTGTGTCTCCAACACACCTAATACAATTGTTAGTTGTATAGGTGCACTAGTTCGGTGAAGAGAGAGTGAAATACAAGTAATATGGATGATTGTAAGTGATAATGCAATCTGAAATAAAAATGGCAGCAAGCAAACATGTAGCAGAACAGAATGTAAACGGTGTTTCAATGCTTAGAAAACAAGGCCTAGGGATCCTACTTCACTAGTGGACACTGTAAGGACCCCAGACCGGCAGTCTGAAACCCTACGTATGCATACATTCACGATCCCAGAAAGATCAGTCGTGAACAACATACACAGTTGGCACACAGAAATACATCATCCATTACACGAATACATAAAGGTATTACACAAATGATCACATGATCAAGTTTAAGCAACTGCCACAAAGGCAGGCAACTTAACAAACACAGCGGAAGACAATTAAAACACAACGTAGTTGAGCCCAAGTCACGCCTTAACCTACAGGCTGCTGACCCGGAGACGATCCTAGTTCGCAAAGCCGTCAACTCCGTACTTCTCTTCATATATATCCTTCGGAGACTCCTTCTCCAAATCTGATAAGTAGATACCAGGGGCGAAACCATAATGAGTACATTTGAATGTACTCAGCAAGACATCCATCATGTCACTTACCAACATGCAAATATGCTTATATGGTGGAATAGGTAGGTTATAAATAGGGTTCACTATCAATGGTGTTCATATATGATGACACCACAGTTGCAGTCAGGTTAATCTGTATCTTCGTTGAAGAAGATACTTCAGAATAAAATGATATAGTTTTATTTCTCTTGTAGATATCACATGTACAAGAGGTTTGGTAAAGTTTTGTTTAAAGAATATTTTCTCTTTGCAAAACTTCTTGGAATCAGTTTCCAGAATTCTTGCGTAGAGTAGAAAAGGTTTTGTTTGCAAAACATTTTGTTTTGTATAACATCATCTGGCTTTTCATCATCGACGATACCTCCACGGTATAAGTTTCCATTCTTTTCCGAACTTCACAAGTTCAACACTTCCTTTCCAAAGATTCCCTTTCAAAAACTCTTTTTGAAAACACTGACACAATGCTAGCTACATGGCCATTCAACTGTCCATATCCGAGGACGCGGCTTCTTCGAAAAAGTTATACTCTGCAGAGGTGTACACATCCACCAGATCCAGTACACCTCCCGTGAACAATCACGGACTGTAACAACAGTATGTAAACATCAGGTATCTGATCGTAACCATCCACTATGTTCAAGCTAGAATATGCCTATCTCTCGATTGAGGTTTTTCTCCCCGGCATCAAGTCCCACCCTGCCTAGCCAGGAGCCTCAATGAATGCATCCGGAGGGAAAATTAATCCCACACTTTATATGCCTCAACATTGGGAGTTTTGACGACATTCGGTTCGAGGGTACGACGCCCCTTATAGCAAGTGAGATAGCACACACTAATAAGAACAAACTTCAAGTTAAGCCCCGTGCCCATGTTAGGGTAGGGTGGCAGTACGGTAAAGGTTGTCCGGCGAAGACTAGGTTATGTGTCATTTTTGAAAACACCACCTTCTCAAAAATGACCACTTCCACATTCCTCCGGAGAACAAGGATCCGCCTTTTCTCCGGGTTTTTCCGTAAAGCCTTTGTTTTGTAGAATCACAATTTTAGGGTGTCCACTTAGGGACTAGTATATTTGATGGTAATAAATACCATATGGTGGCCTATGGGCTTGGTATTACCAAGTTTAACTATTGGCATGATAGTAACCTATAATATAGTATAGAAGTAAACTCCACATCAAAAATAGTTTTGATAATCAAGTTTTTGTAAAACTTCAGAGGTAAAACATGCATGATAGATAATGATAAGTATTGTATCAGCAAGCATCAGGATGGCTTGCCTGGTATCTCTTTGTGTCCCTGGTTGTTGGAGTGACTGGAACTTGAAACAGAGCTTCCCGACACTTCCTTCCTCTTCGTTTTTCTAACGTCGTAAAAAGAGAATAAAGGACACACATTCAGAACCAAACAAGACAAACAAGGCTACAAGTAATACATACAGCAAGCAATCAAGAAGTACCACCCAAGTTCTCAATTTTTCCCTTAAGAAAAATTGGCATAAAAACTATAGTTGAAAAGTCTGCTTTTTTCCTAGTGTTTATGTGTGGCCAATTCAATGATTTTTGGTTAAGAACACCATGGACCAGTGGGGTAAAGCACATGTTACTAGATAGTAGGGTGTCACATAAAACACATTTTTATGTCTAAAAACTTCCCCAACAATCTCTATGGCTAGCACATATAATTTGCTAAAATACTCAAGTGGTGAAAAAGGCTCATGACAACAAGTCAAGCCTATTTTCCACCATGATGCAAAAGTACCAGTGGGTGTTCCACTAGCAAAAATGCTCACCAAGAGGTTAATAAGCCTCTGGTCACTTTTATAAAAGTGCTCCAAACAAACAATCTAGCATCAAAAACTCCTACTCATACTAGTAGAAAATTTAGGAAAAATACTAGACTAGTTTAGGCTACACTAGTTAATTTTATGCACAAGTGTGCAAGCTAGCAGAGGAAAAATACTCCTCTAACCAGTACCATAAATGCTACTGGATTTCACAAAATAACATAAAAATCATAGCTAGGAAACAAGGAAAAACTATGCTTAAAATGATACACATGTGAGGAGATTAATTCACAGTCATCCAAGTGTTGCTCATGCTTTTATGCTACTTAAGAGGAAACCTATCAGAGGTGAAAACCCTAAGATAATAATGCCACAAGGACATTCCATCCTCTGGTTTCCATACCAAAGATTCATATTTTTCCCTAGGGGAAAACAAGACAAAAAGCATACATGAATATCCTAGTATGAAATTTAGACTTTAAGCATTTCTATTTAAATCTATTTCAAACACAAGCACCAAGTATCTAGAGGTGCTATAACCAAAATAACAGTACCTAAATGGTACTGGTTTCATGAGAATTAATCTAGCAATAAGCCTAAAAAGCATTTAAAGATCTACTCAAAACATATATAAAAGAAACACATCTAGTGTGGGGGAAATAATGTTTCCACCAAAAATGCAATGAAACCAGTGGGTGCTCCACTAGCATAACAAAGCATTAAGAGGTCACAAAGCCTCTGGTCACACTTGACAACAATTAGCAAAAACCTAAACTAGCACCTAGTGCAATAACAATACTAGCAGAAAATAATAGGCTGCTAAAAATAAGCAAGACCATGTTACTCATGCTATTATTTTCACACATGTGAAAACTTTAGGGGTCAAGTACTCATAACAAACTTATCAAAATGCTACTGGACCTATGGATACAACCCAAAAATATGTGGCTATGCAACCACAAATATTAATACCAAAAATTCCACACATGAGGGAATTTTTCCAAACATTCTCATAGTAATGATTAAGCTACTCATGCTTTTCTACCAAATCAAAAACAAGCTATCAGAGGTGATAACAACACAAACTAAGTATCAACATGGTGCTGTATCTAATCTCTCAACAAACAATTCAATCACTTGCACACAAAGTTAATCAATCAAAAATTGCTATGCAAGTATTACTAGAGAATAATCATATGTTAATAACAAAAATCCTATTGCTTCTCCACTCAAGTCCACACATTCTAACATGCTAAAATAGTTAAGTAATACTTAGAAAGCAAGTTCACACAACTTATACATGCTAGAAAACAATATTGCATCACAAAAATAACTCACACAAATTAATTACCTAAAAATGCCAAAATGGCAGAAATAGGTGAAACAAAGATCTGTCCACCAATTTTTATAGGATGCTCTAAAAATTAAATCCTTCTAGGGTTGGATAGTCCTAAACATATACAAGACCATCCAATTGAGTTTGCATCAAAAATCATTTTTAATTATTTTATAAAAATCACCAAAGTGCTCTCTGGTGTTTTACCAAATTTCATGCCATTTCAAAAATACAATGAATTTGGAAACGAGGTTAAATGCTCCTGTTAGGAAATTCCAAGGGCTTTCCAATGCAATTGGCCTCACTTCATTCTGAGTTGTAAAATTAAAATGGTGCTCATTTTGGTGTTTCTGGTAGCTGTTGCCAAATCATTTTTCATTTCAAATCTATTCATCCAAATGTAGATCTACAAGTTGGAGGTGGTTTAGATTTAGTTGCTTTACATCTGTGAATTTTGGTTTGGCCAAATTCATATTTTAAGTTGCCTTTTTGAGCCAAAAGTAACCATGCTTGTTTTCTGCAAAAATAAATTGGAAAAAGAAACATGACTGGGCCAGATCTGCGGTTTGGGCCGGCCTGGATCTACTGCTACCGCGGCGGGAGCAAGCCCGAGTCGCTGACTCGCGGGCCAGCTGCCACGCGGGCAGCCACGCGGCAGATCTGCGGCCCCACCCGCAGGTTTGATCTCCCACGCGCGGGCCAAGGGTGGCTGGCGTCAGCGTGACGCCACCGCTGCGTCACCCGCCGGCGGGGAGATCTCCGGCGAGGCAAATTCGAGCGCAAACGTTTACCATTTTCCGAATCAAACACATATACGGGTTCCTCTCGACGTGGGCTATCAACTAGGGGCTGTGTCGCTTCCCGGGAACCACCGGAGCGTGGCCGGCGACGGCGGCGCGCGACGGCCGTGATGCGAGGACGGCGCGGCGGCTATTCCGGAAGCGAGGGAGGGGGAAAAAGGGGTCGGGAGATGCGGCTGCTCACCCTGAACTCGCGGAGACGCTCGGTGAGGGAGGAGGAGGTCCGTGGCGGCGGGGATGGCTCGCCGGAGTGCGCCGGCCCGAAAGAGGAAAACGGACGGCGTGGCCACCACAGGCCATTTCGCCTCGATTCCCTCGGCAGGGCGGACCACCACAACGAGGCGGAGCTAAAGGCGCCAACGGCTGCCGGCGGCGAGGTCACCTGCGGCCGAATCGACGATGAGCTCGAGCTAGGGTTCGGTTTGCAAAAGAAAAATAGAGAGAGAGAGAGTGTAGCTCGTGGGGTGAGAGAGGGAGCAGGTAGAGAGGTGCACATGGGGGCTTTAAACAACTAGAAGTCTTCTACTCGAAGCAAAGGAAGCATGGGCAGCCATGCCCTCCATTTCGTCATCTACAGGAAGAAGAAGAAGGTGTGACTAGGATTACATTTTGGTCCCTGCTCTTTACAAATAGGTCCTTTTCCTCACTGTAAAAAGATGTTTTCACTAGGCAAACAAAGTTAAAAATGGAAATCCTTTTGCCCAAAATTCTTATTAGTTGAGATGTACAACATATATGAAAATTGGCTCAATTGGATAAACTTTATAATTCAAAGTTGTTCAAATTTGAATTCTTACAAAAATGGACATTGAATTTATTAACCTACTTAGGAGATTCCAAAAATTATAATTTTTGGCACACATTCCTTATTTGATGTGTTACTTATGTGGTAGAAATTTCAAGTCATTTAGAGTTACTTCATAGAACAAACTTGTTCAAATTTCAAAAAGGTGCTGTGAAGAAAACAGGGGTTTTTGGAAACTTAAACAATTCAAAAACTTGTTTCCTTTTGGTTTTCATCCTTATTAATGATATAGAGCAAGTGGTATTTATTTCATGGCATTTGGAAAAAGTTTGTAGAACAAACTTGTTCAAAATCCCAAATGTTGCTGTGGAGAAAATTCATGTTTTCAGGACTTTAATGGATTCAATTTTTGGTCTCCTCTTGTGTGTGTTCCTTATTTGATATAAGGAAGCAATGGTATTAATTTCATCTCATTTTAAGAAAGTTTCCAATAGTAACTTGTTTTAGTTTTCTGTTTCTAGAAATATTGGAATTTCTATTTAATAAAGCACTAGGCTTTTCTTTATCAATCCTTTGCCAAAATATTTATATGACTAGAGATATCAAGTCAATTCTCTCCAATACCTTTGTTCTTAAACTTGCAAGGTTGGAAAAACATTTGATTATATTTTGGTGAAGCATTTAAGAATGCCTCTTATTCTGATAATCCTTTATGGAAATTTATTAAGTGTTTTCCTCTTTCTTAATTTAGGCCTTGTAATAATATTCAACAAGTATTGGATTCATAAGATAGTTTTGTAAAACTCTTTGATCAATATTTACTTGAGAAAATATTGCCAAAGTCATTGGAACAATATGTTGAATATTTTTATCATTGGAACAATATGTTGAATATTTTTAGTTTACTGCTTTGCTATCCTTTTTAAGTTTGTTTAGTTGCACTTAAACAAACACAAACAAACACACTCAAGGTTTATTAGCCAAGCAATTAGCAAAACAACAGTGTTATTAGGTATTCCAAAATTGGGATGTGACAGGTCTTCCCCCCTTAAAAAGAATCTCGTCCCCGAGATTCACAAGCGAGGACTAAGGGAGGGCCAACAAACACAATGTTAGTGTTGGAGTGAAAGTGCTTCCCCCCTTTGACTTTTCTTGGGAGGAGGGGTACTTCCCTAAATTATCAAATTCACTTTAACAAGTACACCAGTACTGTTTTAGGTCCAAAACTTTTGTTTCCTGGTTTGAACAAAAATTAAGGTTAGTGCAGAACTACTTGGAAATGTACCGTTAATTATTACATGAGTTCCTAGCTATATCCCACATCTTCCATAACACATATGGAGTGGTGTACCACTCACATAACATGGTACATAATAAGCTAAAAAATATAGCTTGTGGGTGCAAAGGTTAGGTTGCTAAGGTAAAATAAACAGACAGAATAATACCCATGGCAGTGGATATTACTCACCACAAGCAACTATCACTTATTATGTTCATGATTTTAGTTGGATACTTTAGTTTCATAAAATACTCTTAATCACAATCATAACACAAGTATTAACTCATGCTAAGGTAAAAACATTTAAACAAAATCCAATAAGCCAGCAAACAACACCACAGATGAATAGACTATTTATTCACTAGGTTATTGTTTATTAGAGGTTTTGGAATCCATCAATCATGAACAATTAGCAAACAACCAGTAGCTAAAAACCAATTAATTCAATCATAAAGATACTCTAAAATACCATCTTCACCCAAGATAAAACTCCTATTACACAGGCATAAAAAGGTCTGCACAGATAACACACTAGTATGTAAAACCTACACCAGCATGCTATAAGAGATAACCATATCCTATAACCATAGAACATGTAACTAAATAATTCATGGCATGATAACAGAAGTAATACTTCCTAAACATGCTATATCAACAAATACTCTCATAAAATAAAAAGAGTGTAAAACTAGAGCAAAAATCACCATTTTCTAGTGGTGAAACTAGTTCCTCTCTAGGGAAGCAAACAATGCTATCATGATGTTTAAACTTAAACAAGCAAGTCATGAATATAAATGTACCTAATAACAGTACACAAAACTTACTCATTCTAGTAAGCACACACATCAAAACAATCCCATGATACAACTATTAATCATGCAGAAATTTTCTTCTAGCAATTTCTGTTTTCTTTAACCAATTACTAGCAAACAAGCAAGGTATAACTCACACAACCAGTAGCTATGCAAGTAATGAAAAGTTATCTAAACCTTCTCAAAAATCCATACACTCAATTTAAAATCATTCACAAACAATCTACCAATCAAGAGGAATTTATTTTATTTGCGAACAATTTAATTTCAGCACACGATAGTGAGACATTTCTTAACATGATACCCCTAAGGAATATTATGCTAACAAAAGTATCACATCTAAACATATTAGTATTTACTAATAAGAAATAAACTTCTCACTTTCATAGGTGAAAAGAAACAATTATATTTTCCATGGTGGAAAATAGAAATCAATCACATAGTGAAACATGCTATTTTCACACAGGTGTATGGTTGGGGATTTTTATCCTCAAGCTAAAATTCAATGGGACCAGTGGGCTATGGCCTACTAATACCAAGTAAAAATAGGTACTAAGCCTCTGATTACTCATGAAAAACTTTGCATACAAGATAAAAATATAATGCTATTTAATCTAGTGAAGCAATACTAGTGCATACTGATAGTAATGCTTACACATGCTTTACTATTAAGAGACATGCAAGCTAACATAGGTACAAGCATCAAAATAACAGTACCTAAATGGTACTGGACTCAATGAAATCATAGCACAAAATTTATCAAAGCATTCACACAAAGATCTAGCTTTCACAAAACTTCCAAATAATAAAAACTGGAAAAATAGCAAATGTTACTCATGCTTTGCTATAAGATCACATGCAAGTTAATGAAGATAACAGCATATAAATAACAATATCAAAATGGTACTGGATCTATTATAACCATAACAAAAATCTAGGTACAACAAATCTATAAGGATTTGCCCACTCAACAATCCAAATAATAAACTAGAAGGTAACAAATGCTATTCATTTTTATTCGAGTTTCCAATCATGCACACACTTTCTAGGGTAGATTTATTGTGATAAAACAACATAATAACAAGTCCTAACAACTCCATATAAGTTAGGAAGCAAGATTGAATAAAACACAAATTTATTTCAATCAAGAGCACTCAAAGAAACAAAAACAGGAAAACTGCTGTTTTCTTGATCTATTATATCCATTCCATCGTTCACTTTATTTATAAATCTTGAATTTCGTAGTACTTACAACGTCTACTACTATTTGGTTTCCAAAGTAGATACACATGATATCCTATTGACTAGTAAACGAATAGATCATCATCTTAATTTTTCTCGTGACTTCTCCTTTTTACCAACTAGATTAAAAAGTGTCGTAAGTCACTTAATTTCTTGGTTTAGAAAGAGTTGTCAGTAGTTCACATGCTTTGGTTAGGTGTCAACCTAAGATTATACCAAACATGTTAGTCTTGTTAGCTTTCTATTTAATATGTTTGTCCGACAAGATACGACTAGCGTCATCGTACGTCGAATATTTAATCGTGCTCTTCGGATTGGCTTTTGAGGGGGTTGCGCATCATGGCATGCGAAGAATTATTTTGCACCTTTCTCCATAGGAGGGAGGTGTATACTCTTTTAAAAAGGGATCTCTTTAGTTTGGTCTTTTAAAAAGGGACATAAATAGGTGCAACATTTAGCCAACAGAGCAAAACGATTCTTTTGCAAACAGACAAACATAGAGGCTTTGGTCAGTAGTGGTTGGTGCATTCACACCTTTTCTTCTTTGAGGGTTGTCGTTGTTGGAGCTTTATTTGTTGGAGTGCATCACTGGTATCAACGCTATCAGTTCGTGTGGCTTGATGGTCCTCTATTATTAGGTCCAATGGTGCTTTCCTTAATGGTGGTGGTTCACGACAGGTCGCATTATGAAGCGAAAACAAGTATAAGTCTAAGCAACAAATTCTTGTTTTTGAATACTATACAAACATTTTTGCTTGCAAAAATTTAACACGAGGCGATTCAAAAACAAGAGCGGGGCAAGCACAAATCTGCAAATTTTGAGCACCCCACAAACATATAGAAGCCTAGATGAACCAAAATCTACACCACACAACAGCACAAAGTCCTACGGACACACATAAGTAAGCCAAAACACACAAACAAGGCCCCATTGGAGCTACGTCGGGGAAGGCGACTCATGGAGTCATCGCTAAATTACTCCAAACTAGACTAATCCAAAATCCTAGAAGTGGCTGAAGAACTATATCTACTTCTGACCATCATCACTGTAGAGCTAGGCAATTATTTTGGTCTTCTCGGGACATCGGCAAGTATAAAAGTTTTTTGGATGGAAACAAGATAATAAAAGTAAAGTTTTGATAAAACTTTATGCAACAATCTGTTTTTGAAACTCCAACTATTTTCTGGACAGAAAATTTCAAAGACGAGAGATGTTTCAAAAACAGAGCGGAGCAGTTGCAAACAAGTAAGAAATAAACTCTTAACCGAGAGAGATACAAACTCTGTAAGGCCCGCCCTTCGAACCACTGTTCAAGGACGCCCTTGATATGCATTTAGAATCCTTGAAAAGATCAGAAGGAGGGAAAATATACTAAAATTCCCTTAGGTAAAAATAATTTAGATAGTAAATAGGTTTTTACTCAAAAAATACTTTTCTTTCCTATCTGACGTCCATGCTAACTAAGGTCTCCTAAGGTCAGGATGGCTCTGATACCAACTCTGTAAGGACCCCAGACCGGCAGTCTGAAACCCTACGTATGCATACATTCACGATCCCAGAAAGATCAGTCGTGAACAACATACACAGTTGGCACACAGAAATACATCATCCATTACACGAATACATAAAGGTATTACACAAATGATCACATGATCAAGTTTAAGCAACTGCCACAAAGGCAGGCAACTTAACAAACACAGCGGAAGACAATTAAAACACAACGTAGTTGAGCCCAAGTCACGCCTTAACCTACAGGCTGCTGACCCGGAGACGATCCTAGTTCGCAAAGCCGTCAACTCCGTACTTCTCTTCATAGATATCCTTCGGAGACTCCTTCTCCAAATCTGATAAGTAGATACCAGGGGCGAAACCATAATGAGTACATTTGAATGTACTCAGCAAGACATCCATCATGTCACTTACCAACATGCAAATATGCTTATATGGTGGAATAGGTAGGTTATAAATAGGGTTCACTATCAATGGTGTTCATATATGATGACACCACAGTTGCAGTCAGGTTAATCTGTATCTTCGTTGAAGAAGATACTTCAGAATAAAATGATATAGTTTTATTTCTCTTGTAGATATCACATGTACAAGAGGTTTGGTAAAGTTTTGTTTAAAGAATATTTTCTCTTTGCAAAACTTCTTGGAATCAGTTTCCAGAATTCTTGCGTAGAGTAGAAAAGGTTTTGTTTGCAAAACATTTTGTTTTGTATAACATCATCTGGCTTTTCATCATCGACGATACCTCCACGGTATAAGTTTCCATTCTTTTCCGAACTTCACAAGTTCAACACTTCCTTTCCAAAGATTCCCTTTCAAAAACTCTTTTTGAAAACATTGACACAATGCTAGCTACATGGCCATTCAACTGTCCATATCCGAGGACGCGGCTTCTTCGAAAAAGTTATACTCTGCAGAGGTGTACACATCCACCAGATCCAGTACACCTCCCGTGAACAATCACGGACTGTAACAACAGTATGTAAACATCAGGTATCTGATCGTAACCATCCACTATGTTCAAGCTAGAATATGCCTATCTCTCGATTGAGGTTTTTCTCCCCGGCATCAAGTCCCACCCTGCCTAGCCAGGAGCCTCAATGAATGCATCCGGAGGGAAAATTAATCCCACACTTTATATGCCTCAACATTGGGAGTTTTGACGACATTCGGTTCGAGGGTACGACGCCCCTTATAGCAAGTGAGATAGCACACACTAATAAGAACAAACTTCAAGTTAAGCCCCGTGCCCATGTTAGGGTAGGGTGGCAGTACGGTAAAGGTTGTCCGGCGAAGACTAGGTTATGTGTCATTTTTGAAAACACCACCTTCTCAAAAATGACCACTTCCACATTCCTCCGGAGAACAAGGATCCGCCTTTTCTCCGGGTTTTTCCGTAAAGCCTTTGTTTTGTAGAATCACAATTTTAGGGTGTCCACTTAGGGACTAGTATATTTGATGGTAATAAATACCATATGGTGGCCTATGGGCTTGGTATTACCAAGTTTAACTATTGGCATGATAGTAACCTATAATATAGTATAGAAGTAAACTCCACATCAAAAATAGTTTTGATAATCAAGTTTTTGTAAAACTTCAGAGGTAAAACATGCATGATAGATAATGATAAGTATTGTATCAGCAAGCATCAGGATGGCTTGCCTGGTATCTCTTTGTGTCCCTGGTTGTTGGAGTGACTGGAACTTGAAACAGAGCTTCCCGACACTTCCTTCCTCTTCGTTTTTCTAACGTCGTAAAAAGAGAATAAAGGACACACATTCAGAACCAAACAAGACAAACAAGGCTACAAGTAATACATACAGCAAGCAATCAAGAAGTACCACCCAAGTTCTCAATTTTTCCCTTAAGAAAAATTGGCATAAAAACTATAGTTGAAAAGTCTGCTTTTTTCCTAGTGTTTATGTGTGGCCAATTCAATGATTTTTGGTTAAGAACACCATGGACCAGTGGGGTAAAGCACATGTTACTAGATAGTAGGGTGTCACATAAAACACATTTTTATGTCTAAAAACTTCCCCAACAATCTCTATGGCTAGCACATATAATTTGCTAAAATACTCAAGTGGTGAAAAAGGCTCATGACAACAAGTCAAGCCTATTTTCCACCATGATGCAAAAGTACCAGTGGGTGTTCCACTAGCAAAAATGCTCACCAAGAGGTTAATAAGCCTCTGGTCACTTTTATAAAAGTGCTCCAAACAAACAATCTAGCATCAAAAACTCCTACTCATACTAGTAGAAAATTTAGGAAAAATACTAGACTAGTTTAGGCTACACTAGTTAATTTTATGCACAAGTGTGCAAGCTAGCAGAGGAAAAATACTCCTCTAACCAGTACCATAAATGCTACTGGATTTCACAAAATAACATAAAAATCATAGCTAGGAAACAAGGAAAAACTATGCTTAAAATGCTACACATGTGAGGAGATTAATTCACAGTCATCCAAGTGTTGCTCATGCTTTTATGCTACTTAAGAGGAAACCTATCAGAGGTGAAAACCCTAAGATAATAATGCCACAAGGACATTCCATCCTCTGGTTTCCATACCAAAGATTCATATTTTTCCCTAGGGGAAAACAAGACAAAAAGCATACATGAATATCCTAGTATGAAATTTAGACTTTAAGCATTTCTATTTAAATCTATTTCAAACACAAGCACCAAGTATCTAGAGGTGCTATAACCAAAATAACAGTACCTAAATGGTACTGGTTTCATGAGAATTAATCTAGCAATAAGCCTAAAAAGCATTTAAAGATCTACTCAAAACATATATAAAAGAAACACATCTAGTGTGGGGGAAATAATGTTTCCACCAAAAATGCAATGAAACCAGTGGGTGCTCCACTAGCATAACAAAGCATTAAGAGGTCACAAAGCCTCTGGTCACACTTGACAACAATTAGCAAAAACCTAAACTAGCACCTAGTGCAATAACAATACTAGCAGAAAATAATAGGCTGCTAAAAATAAGCAAGACCATGTTACTCATGCTATTATTTTCACACATGTGAAAACTTTAGGGGTCAAGTACTCATAACAAACTTATCAAAATGCTACTGGACCTATGGATACAACCCAAAAATATGTGGCTATGCAACCACAAATATTAATACCAAAAATTCCACACATGAGGGAATTTTTCCAAACATTCTCATAGTAATGATTAAGCTACTCATGCTTTTCTACCAAATCAAAAACAAGCTATCAGAGGTGATAACAACACAAACTAAGTATCAACATGGTGCTGTATCTAATCTCTCAACAAACAATTCAATCACTTGCACACAAAGTTAATCAATCAAAAATTGCTATGCAAGTATTACTAGAGAATAATCATATGTTAATAACAAAAATCCTATTGCTTCTCCACTCAAGTCCACACATTCTAACATGCTAAAATAGTTAAGTAATACTTAGAAAGCAAGTTCACACAACTTATACATGCTAGAAAACAATATTGCATCACAAAAATAACTCACACAAATTAATTACCTAAAAATGCCAAAATGGCAGAAATAGGTGAAACAAAGATCTGTCCACCAATTTTTATAGGATGCTCTAAAAATTAAATCCTTCTAGGGTTGGATAGTCCTAAACATATACAAGACCATCCAATTGAGTTTGCATCAAAAATCATTTTTAATTATTTTATAAAAATCACCAAAGTGCTCTCTGGTGTTTTACCAAATTTCATGCCATTTCAAAAATACAATGAATTTGGAAACGAGGTTAAATGCTCCTGTTAGGAAATTCCAAGGGCTTTCCAATGCAATTGGCCTCACTTCATTCTGAGTTGTAAAATTAAAATGGTGCTCATTTTGGTGTTTCTGGTAGCTGTTGCCAAATCATTTTTCATTTCAAATCTATTCATCCAAATGTAGATCTACAAGTTGGAGGTGGTTTAGATTTAGTTGCTTTACATCTGTGAATTTTGGTTTGGCCAAATTCATATTTTAAGTTGCCTTTTTGAGCCAAAAGTAACCATGCTTGTTTTCTGCAAAAATAAATTGGAAAAAGAAACATGACTGGGCCAGATCTGCGGTTTGGGCCGGCCTGGATCTACTGCTACCGCGGCGGGAGCAAGCCCGAGTCGCTGACTCGCGGGCCAGCTGCCACGCGGGCAGCCACGCGGCAGATCTGCGGCCCCACCCGCAGGTTTGATCTCCCACGCGCGGGCCAAGGGTGGCTGGCGTCAGCGTGACGCCACCGCTGCGTCACCCGCCGGCGGGGAGATCTCCGGCGAGGCAAATTCGAGCGCAAACGTTTACCATTTTCCGAATCAAACACATATACGGGTTCCTCTCGACGTGGGCTATCAACTAGGGGCTGTGTCGCTTCCCGGGAACCACCGGAGCGTGGCCGGCGACGGCGGCGCGCGACGGCCGTGATGCGAGGACGGCGCGGCGGCTATTCCGGAAGCGAGGGAGGGGGAAAAAGGGGTCGGGAGATGCGGCTGCTCACCCTGAACTCGCGGAGACGCTCGGTGAGGGAGGAGGAGGTCCGTGGCGGCGGGGATGGCTCGCCGGAGTGCGCCGGCCCGAAAGAGGAAAACGGACGGCGTGGCCACCACAGGCCATTTCGCCTCGATTCCCTCGGCAGGGCGGACCACCACAACGAGGCGGAGCTAAAGGCGCCAACGGCTGCCGGCGGCGAGGTCACCTGCGGCCGAATCGACGATGAGCTCGAGCTAGGGTTCGGTTTGCAAAAGAAAAATAGAGAGAGAGAGAGTGTAGCTCGTGGGGTGAGAGAGGGAGCAGGTAGAGAGGTGCACATGGGGGCTTTAAACAACTAGAAGTCTTCTACTCGAAGCAAAGGAAGCATGGGCAGCCATGCCCTCCATTTCGTCATCTACAGGAAGAAGAAGAAGGTGTGACTAGGATTACATTTTGGTCCCTGCTCTTTACAAATATGTCCTTTTCCTCACTGTAAAAAGATGTTTTCACTAGGCAAACAAAGTTAAAAATGGAAATCCTTTTGCCCAAAATTCTTATTAGTTGAGATGTACAACATATATGAAAATTGGCTCAATTGGATAAACTTTATAATTCAAAGTTGTTCAAATTTGAATTCTTACAAAAATGGACATTGAATTTATTAACCTACTTAGGAGATTCCAAAAATTATAATTTTTGGCACACATTCCTTATTTGATGTGTTACTTATGTGGTAGAAATTTCAAGTCATTTAGAGTTACTTCATAGAACAAACTTGTTCAAATTTCAAAAAGGTGCTGTGAAGAAAACAGGGGTTTTTGGAAACTTAAACAATTCAAAAACTTGTTTCCTTTTGGTTTTCATCCTTATTAATGATATAGAGCAAGTGGTATTTATTTCATGGCATTTGGAAAAAGTTTGTAGAACAAACTTGTTCAAAATCCCAAATGTTGCTGTGGAGAAAATTCATGTTTTCAGGACTTTAATGGATTCAATTTTTGGTCTCCTCTTGTGTGTGTTCCTTATTTGATATAAGGAAGCAATGGTATTAATTTCATCTCATTTTAAGAAAGTTTCCAATAGTAACTTGTTTTAGTTTTCTGTTTCTAGAAATATTGGAATTTCTATTTAATAAAGCACTAGGCTTTTCTTTATCAATCCTTTGCCAAAATATTTATATGACTAGAGATATCAAGTCAATTCTCTCCAATACCTTTGTTCTTAAACTTGCAAGGTTGGAAAAACATTTGATTATATTTTGGTGAAGCATTTAAGAATGCCTCTTATTCTGATAATCCTTTATGGAAATTTATTAAGTGTTTTCCTCTTTCTTAATTTAGGCCTTGTAATAATATTCAACAAGTATTGGATTCATAAGATAGTTTTGTAAAACTCTTTGATCAATATTTACTTGAGAAAATATTGCCAAAGTCATTGGAACAATATGTTGAATATTTTTATCATTGGAACAATATGTTGAATATTTTTAGTTTACTGCTTTGCTATCCTTTTTAAGTTTGTTTAGTTGCACTTAAACAAACACAAACAAACACACTCAAGGTTTATTAGCCAAGCAATTAGCAAAACAACAGTGTTATTAGGTATTCCAAAATTGGGATGTGACAGACACTCTCAACAATGATAACATAATTGAATGCATAAATCTCTCTCTTCACTATGCTACTCCGAACCACTCTCCAGTTGGACAACAAACACCAATTCATTGCATAGGGCTACAAAGCACACCTTAAAGTCGCATTCCTATGTCTAGTTAACCCCACACTGTCAACTTGAGCGCCCTAGAAGGTACTAGACAAACACCACAATTTCATAGGGTCATCCAGCACAGGATATGAATATCATGCTAAACCACACGATGCACACACTGTCACCATTACACCGTGATCAAAGTGTCTACGAGGATCTGATGACCCGCAAGTATAGGGGGTGTATCGTAGTACTTTCGATAAATAAGAGTGTCGAACCCAACGAGGAGCAGAAGGTGTTGACAAGCAGTTTCGATGAAGGAATAACTGTAAACACTGGAAAATAGATTTGTAGGGGTTTTTGATATTGCAGATAAATAACGTGCGAGTAAATAAAATGCAGTAGTCATAATTGCAGCAAGTGGCCCAATCCTTTCTTCAGCAAAGGACATGCCGGTGAGTTTACTTCTGATTAACAAACGTTCTCGAGGACACACGCGAGGTTTCTGTCAAGTGCTTTTGTTCCATGCAGCTGAATAATGTTAGGTGTTTTGATAAGTGTTGTGTGGGTGAACCTATGCTAATGTACCTTCCCATCCAAGACTAATACATACTTGTGATTATACCCCTTGCAAGCATCCGCAACTACAAGAAAGTAATTAAGAAATAAATCTAACCACGGCTTTAAACTCCGGGGTCCTACGCTCCCTCGTGTAATGGTTTCCTAACGGGGGTTTAGGTTTCTGTCACTCCGGCAACCCCACAATTAGTAGCCAAATACACGATGCATCCTCCTAGGCCCATAAATGATGAAGTTTCATGTAGTCGACGTTGACATGACACCACTAGGAGAATAACACCACAACTTAAATATCAAACATTAAATATTATTCAACATTACTTCACTACTAACAACTTGACTTCTCCCATGTCCTCAAGAACAACACGAACTACTCACAAGACATCATATGGATCATAATCAGAGGTGATATAATGGATGATAACAATCTGGTCATAAAGTGCAAACACCGATAAATCTCACAAGCATCGACTACTAATAAGTAATCCACACCGGGAGAGAGATCTAATGCAAAACAACGGTAGAGGCCCCTAGTTGTTACAGCGGGATGACGGTGGATGATGAGGTTGATTGTGCTGGTGGTGATGATGATGACGATCTTGATGATGCCCGGAGCGATGACGGGGACGATGATGGTGTAACATCCCAAGTATGAAAAACAACCATTAGAATGTTTGCTTTTTGTTAATTTATGTTTTGCATCATGTCATCATAAGCTTTGCATTTGTTTTCCCTTGTTTTCCATTTGATTTTCAAACCAAATTTCAAATTCTTGTTTCATACTTGTTCTGTTACAATTTTGAAATGAAAATTTCAATTCAAAACATCAAATTGTTTCCAATAAACTTGAAAGTTCAAACCATTTAAATTGCTTCTTTTCAATAATTCATTTAATACCATTTTCACTCAAATTCATTTGAATTTCCAAACAGCAACTAAATTCAAATTTTTGAAAAACAAAAAGTTGCACACTTGTGCTTTTGTGATAAATAACTCATAAAAATTATCCCCAAATTTTTCTCTATCCCAAAACCTCTCTTTTTCTTCCCTTTTCTTTTTCTGCAAAAAAAAAACAAACAGAAACAGAAAAACAAAAAGAAAAACAGAGAGGGGAGAGGGCAGGCCAGTGGGCTGAGCCCACCACACCTTTTCCCCCTAGGCCCAGCCCACCTACCCCTTCATCCCTTACCTCTGTACGGCCGCGCATCGACGCTGCCCACGTCGACAGACCAAGGAGGGAACGGCTGCGCGCGCCTCCTCCTCCTCCTTATAGCCACCCCGAGGGCTCCTTCTCCTGCCCTAGCTCTCTCCCTCCTCCATCTCTGCCGCCGCCGCCATCTTTCTCCTCCTCCTCCTCTTCCTCGCTGCTCTGCTTCTCCCACCTCTGAACCGCACACCACCGCAACCATCTCCGGTGATCATCGGCGCCATGGGGTCCCTCCGAGCTGGTTAGCTGCGGGAAACGAACCCCCGTACCTCCCTCTCCCTCCTCGCTTCATCGCCAGGGCCTGGGAGGCCCTGGATCGTCGCCGTCGTCCACCTCCCTGTCGCCGCCGTCGACTTTCACCACCGAGCACGTCCACCTCCTCCATCCCTCTTCCCCGGTGAGCACCACCTCTACTTCCCCTCTCTCTCACCTCTGTCCGTTGCGCACGCACACACCACCGCAGCCAAACGCGAGCAGCAGCAGTGCAGCAGCCGCCGCCGGCGACTGTCTCCTCGTCGGGGTTCAGATAACTGAAACAAAATTCAGTTTCGTCAGGCTTATTTCTGAATCTGACCTCAAAACCCCACGCGCTACCTCTCTGTCACGATTCAGCAGCGCAGCGCAGTGGCAACGCACCACGCGCACGCACACGAGGTTGCGGGTTCGAGTCCCCCCTCGCGGATTAAAATCCAACCTTTTTCACAGCGAGCGCTGACAGGTGGGGCCCCCTGTCAGCGACCCCGCACGCCACATACGCGCCACGGTGGCCAGGGCCCCCTTATCAGTGGCCTAGGCTGGGCCACTGCGAGGTGAAATGCGTTTCTGGCCCTTTTCCTTTTAAATTCAGTCCCTGTTTATTTACAGATTAGTCCCTGATTTTCAAATACAAATAACTTTTGCATTTCAAATCCAAACTTAATAAATAAAATATGTTTTATGTACCAAATTTAATTCTCTACATGTTTAAATCATTTTTTTACTGTTTTGAACATTTCAAATGTTTTCAAAATTCAAATTCAAACAACTCATTTCAAATTTGGTCAAATTCATAACTATTTCAAACTTAATTCAAATGGCACATGTAAAATATGTTTTTCATGCAAAATTAAACCACCTTTCTAAATATAAACTTTGTTTCCTGTTTTGAATAATTAAAATTGGTTAAATAATTCAAATCTTGTTTAAATCATTTAAAATTGCTAAATTCATAACTTGGTCAAATTAATTTCTTTTTGAACATATAAAATATATTTTCAAACCAGAAAAGTATAATCTTTCCAAATATGAATTTTATTTAATGTTTTGAACAAATAAAAATTCAAATAATTTCATACTTGAATTAAATTCATTTAAATCTTGTTAAAACTTTTTTAATTCATAATTAATTCATTTTAATTCCTTTTTCAACAAATGAAACATGTATTCCACCTAAAATTTTGTGTTCTTTCCAAATATGAATTTTGTTACTTATTTTGAACAATTAAAATTGGTGAAAACAACTATGCTTGTGTAACTCATTTAAGAAGCCAAATTTCCATAACTTAATAAATAAAAATTCCAAACTTGGTAAACAACATATCAAATTGAAGCTAATGTTGTTTTCTTATTGTTTTCTTCATCCACGCATCATTCTAATCAACTTTCACATGATGGGTAATTGTAGATCATTTAATTCAACCTTAATTCATGGGCTTTTCCATATGCAACCCAAATTGCATATGGGCCCATTTAAATATGCTTACCATGTCAACTAGCTTATCTTGGATGCATCAATTAAATTGTCATGCATCATCCCATGTTTGTGCATTATGCCATGTTATTGATTGTTTGTCTCTCTGCGTTGTTTGTTTGCTTCTTCTCGAATAGACGACGACGTTGAGACAGACGAGGTTTACGACACTACTTCTGAGGAGTTAGCCCAGTACCAAGCTACTGAGTTTGCAGGCAAGTATTCACTCACATGAACCATTGTGTCCTTTCCACACTAGATATCGATACTTTCCGTTGTCTATCCTGCTAGCCTTAAGATTCGTTGCTTGTGTTCCGATCCTATCACATGTTATCTTGTAACCCTGATATAGCCTATCCTCCACACCTATAACCTCGTTGCTTGTTGCCTGTGTCTTACTAGCATGCTTAGGGTTGTTTATGCTCGAGTCTGATGTACGTTATTTCTTTTACCATATTTATTATGTTCTGGGGATCGATGTTTAAACAACAACCTGTTAATGTTTGAGGTAATGCTAATTTGATGATAAGGCACCGGCAGGAGGCCGGGTATGGTTTTGAGGCCTTCTAGTGTCGACCTTAATCAGGAAAAGGTTCTTGTCCTCTAGATCCATGATGAGCGCGCTAACCGCATGTGGGAAGCGTGTATGGGCGCCCCCCTCAACTTTGATTCGATTCGCATCTCGTCCAAATCGCCTCATTTAGTTCGGGTTTTCCATTTGCCGCATGCATATGCAGGTGCGAACCCGAGGCCAGGGTGGTAACTTTTGTAGTCGGCATTTAGGGAGACACGTTCTTAGAGTGCTATGAGGGTCCCCTTTTCTTCGTGGGGCTTGATTAGCCGTGCGCTCAATTGCACGGGGTTCTTTGGGCTTGATGCGAAGAAGAGTTGGGTTGTGTTGAGTGTCTCGCTTGGTGGGTTTGATCCCCGTCTGGCGGGATATTCTTACGTGTACGGCCAAATTGGTGCATCCCTGCAGGGTTAAATCTTCTCGAGAAGCCGTGTTGTCCGCGGTTATGGATGACTTGGTGATAGGGCTGGCTAACAAGGATTAGACAACTTACACCTAATTAAATACTAATGTTGACTAGTAATAGACCTTATCGACATAATTACTTGAACTTTCACTAATCCAACTGTGTGAGTTATCCTTGGATTGCTTCTTTGGATAAGGGGCGAGATCCAGGATGGGTTTGTTTGAGGTTAGTGGTAGTTGGTTCCGATACGCTATCTTATCCCCTTCTCTTAGCCGGATGTTGTAGCGTGTCTCTGTAGTTGGTTAGGCAGCCCGCTGCCGCATCTTTGTATCACCTATTCTTCCGTTGAACCCAAAGCATTTGTACTTGGTGTTGCCGGGTACACTTTGGTATCTTGTGCGTCTTGCTTGCCAGTACTCGTCTGTACTGACCCCGTTGGGGCTGCGTATTCTGCAGACTACGTTTCCGAGGATCCCCATGGTGGCTACTACGTGGAGTATGACGAGGCTGCTGACGAGTAGATAGCGGACCCGGGCAGGATCCGAGACATCGTGGATGGGCTCCGTCTTTTCGTTTCCGGCCTCTTAGGCCTATTTGGATCTTGTCTGTACTCAGACACTTTGGATGCTTCCGCTGTGATGTAATGATGACTTGTTGGGACATGTGTCCCCTGGATGATTGTATTGCTATCTCTGCTCTAGTGAGAGCTATTTGCAACTTATTTCTATTTCTTTGTGTCTTAGAGATTTATTGTGATATCACTTGTTCAAATGCCGTTGACGTACCATGTGTGTATGTTATGAAGTACGTCAATGGATGTAGTCGGATTTCTATGGGATGGTTTACGCAGACGATGAATAGTAGAGGATGGTTGTCACACGTTTACGTGTTGGCCTACTCATATTGAGATGCGGGTGCCGGTATGCCCCGTAAGCCATTTATCTACTGTTTAGCGGGCTGTGAGTATCCTCTGGAAGTCCGGGTGCGAGAAATGGTATCAGAGTCTGTCTGCCTGTAGGATCCCTTTTACTGGTCGCAGTTGAGTCTAGAAACTATTTTGTAGCTATATAGGAAAAATGAAACGTGAGAGTAGGAATTTGGTTCTTTTATTTCTTTACCCACCCACCCTCCCTTTTCTGGTAAGGAAGTGCAACTTTGTTTTTCTCTTCTCATCTAAACTTTTAAGTTAGGATTTCACGTATCCTGGTTTCTCTAGGATGGTTATATCTACTAGACCATAGGAATGGAGGTGGTTGTGACATGATTTATCATGTTGCCTACTCACGATTGAGAATGGAGGCGTGCAAGCCCCGGAAGCAGATCCTCTATTCCTTAAGCAGTAGATATTTATCCTTTAGAAGCCCGGATGGGTTTTTCGTAGTACCTCAGGAGTGTTTGGGTCTCGTGTTTCCTGAATGTTGCTTCGATATCATGTTCTTCTCAACATCCTTTTCGTCCGTTGAAACCTTGTTATTGCTTGCCACTTCAGTTCTTCTACCGGCGTCTAATCAAAACTTCCCCGATCATCTGCAGATGGATCTCAGGTTCTACCCGCAGGTGGTTCGTATGACTCGTTGCGAGAGCACTGCCGGTTATCCGGAGATGCTGAGAGACATGGTCACTTTTCTGGGGTTCCGTTGGGCACCAGAGTACAAGGTCTACGAGCAGCAGCGAGAGTTTGACCAGACCTACTACCAGGCTATCGTCTACATTCTGTCAGATGATGGCATGAGCGTAGTCCACCGCTACGAGGCAGTAGATTCCACAGTGGATATGGCTGTGCAGCAGGCAGCTTATGTGAGTCTCACCGTCCTTCGTGCTGACTACTGGGGATTTGACGATTCTATCTATCGCCACATCCCCCGTGGTTACATCACTTCGGAGGGAGCTCACTTCACTCTCTACGACAACTTGGATGTTTACGAGCATGATAACTCCAGGCTGCACACCACCGCTCAGTTTGTGAGGCACAGTGACGCAGTTGCCAGCACACTATCTCAGGAGTTGGCTTCAGTCAGAGAGCAGCTCTACCTTGCTTTGACTCGTCTGGCGACGTACACCACAGACTTTGTTGGAGACGAGCGCTTTGCACGTTTCGATCAGCCAGTTGGTCGTCGTCTGCCAGATGCTGGAGGTTACGAGCCGATCAGAGGTCCACTCCTTAACCTTGGTGCCGGTTACACTGGGATTCCACGCTTTGGAGCACAGGGAGTCGACGCTATGTACTTCACCACACCTAGAGTCGCTCTCAGACCACGTCAGATCTACGTGGATCGTCGTTCTACCTACTTTCGTGGGCGTGCTCCTCACCGTACCTCTCGCCGTACTCCTAGCCGCCGTCCTGCGTGATGAGCATGGGAGTACCGATGTATCCATTCTTAGCTATGTTTAGTTATCCTTTGGCATTCGAACCATTTATGGTATGTTGGATATTCTGATGTATTGGAACATGTGAGGATGTACCTGTTGGTTATCTATTCATGCGTCGGAATAATCTCTCTTTCGGTTGCCAAGTCTATCCTTTTCTTTTGTTGTGCTAAAATGCATTTCCATTCAGGATGCTGCCAACAAGGAACAACGCGCCTGAGCCACCGCCAATCGCGGAGCTGTTAACTCAGATAACCCAAGTCATGGCGCAGATGGCCCAGTTTCAGACTAATCAGCACAACAACCAGACAGCTCCACGAGTCAGCATCAAGGAGTTTCTCAGTCTGGGCCCAAGAGCTTTCGTGGCCACACGCGAGCCTCTGGACGCTGATGACTGGATCCGTGAGATAGCTAAGGCTCTGGAGATTGCTCACGTAGCTGAAGAAGACAAGGTCAAGTATGCCTCCTATCTGCTGAAGGGTCAGGCAGCTACTTGGTGGGAGAACTTCCAGGCCATGAGAACTGGGATACCAGTCACGTGGGATTGTTTCAAGGAAGCCTTCCTAAAGCACCACATTCCAGATGGTCTCATGGAAAGAATGCGTGAAGAGTTTTGCTCTCTCAAGCAAGGCAAGTTGGACGTCATCGGGTATCAGAGTGAGTTCAATCGCCTCGCTCGTTACGCTGGTGATGAGGTGTCCACTGAGGCTAAGAAGATGGCAAGGTTCCGTAGAGGTTTTAACCCGGAGCTCAAGTATGCCCTCGCCAATATCAAGGCCAACAGCTTCGAGGATCTCGTTAACACCGCGCTCAATGAAGAAAATGGGCGCAAGGCATTCGAGGAGTCTCGCAAGCACTCGCGTGAGGGTGGTTCCTTCTCCAACATGACCACCCCTCCGCAGAAGCGCCGCATCTGGGTACCAAATGGTGCTGTCACTCGGGCTCCATACGCCCAAACTTCCCCAGGCTTCGCTCCCCGCCCACCCAACCCTGCTCAGATGCATGATCAAAGGGCTTCGATGGGGCAGCCAAGGCCAGGGCCTCCTCGTGTCGTCACTTGCTACAAGTGCAAGCAGACGGGGCACTACGCTGACAAGTGCACGCAGAGGCAGCTACCTCCACCACCACCTCGTCCTAACACAAACCAGGCAATGGTGCGCGCTCCCCCACCTAAGGCCTTCAACTCCAACAACAGGCATGTCGGGAGGACCGCAAGGGTGAATCATGTCAAGATCGACAAAGCTGAGGAAGCTCCTGACGTCGTTCTCGGTATATTACCCGTAAACTCTTTTCCAGCTAAAGTGTTGTTTGATACCGGAGCATCGCATTCTTTTGTGTCAAAGATTTTTGCCACAACAAACAACCTAATTGTGGTCCCACTAAGCAATCAAATCACTGTTCACTCCCCGAGATCTCAAATGTTGACTTCCAAGATAAGTAAGGACAATCAAATCCTAATTGGAGGCCACATATTCCTTGCTTCACTCATGTTGCTGGGAAGTTCTGACATTGATGTCATTCTTGGTATGGATTGGCTGAAAGCTAATAAAGCAAAATTTGACTGTGCTCAAAAGTCAATAACTCTGTCCCACCCTTCTGGCCAGATAATCTATTCTCCACATGAATCAAGTTCCATTCAGCTATGCACCCTCGATGCAAAACCTCTACCTTCACTTGAAAATGTTCCGGTGGTTTGCGACTTCCCTGACGTCTTTCCAGAAGAATTGCCAGGGATGCCTCCGGACAGAGCTGTTGAGTTCGTGATCGAACTTGAACCAGGTACTGCTCCAATCTCTAAGCATCCTTATAAAATAGGAACTCCCGAGCTGAAGTTGTTAAAGGAACAAATTGATATGTACATGGAAAAAGGTTACATTCAACCTAGTTCCTTGGCTTGGGGTTGCCCAACTCTGTTCGTTGCGAAGAAGGATCACACAAAGAGACTCATTGTTGACTATCGCCCTCTTAACGAGAAAACCATCAAAAACAAGTATCCAATTCCTCGCATTGATGATCTTTTTGATCAACTTGCTGGAGCCTCAATATTCTCCAAGTTGGACTTGAGAATGGGTTACCATCCAATAAAGATCAGAAAAGAGGATATTCCAAAGACAGCCTTCACAACTCGCTACGGTCTATACGAATTCACCGTCATGTCTTTTGGTCTCACCAATGCACCGGCGACATTCTCTCGACTCATGAATTCTGTCTTCCATGAATACCTCGACAAGTTCGTTGTGGTATATCTTGATGACATTCTTGTCTACTCAAAATCCGAGGAAGAGCATGAAGAACACCTTCGTCTCACTCTCATGAAGCTTCACGAGCATCATCTTTATGCCAAGTTCTCCAAATGTGAGTTCTGGATCTCTGAAGTTGCTTACCTTGGTCATGTCATCTCTGCCAAGGGCATAGCCATTGATCCAGAAAAGGTTAAAGCAATTGTTGATTGGAAACCTCCAAAGACGGTGAAGCAAGTAAGAAGTTTTCTTGGCTTGGCTAGCTATTGTCGTCGCTTCGTCCAAAACTTCTCCAAGATTGCCAAACCTCTCACTGACCTCACAAGAAGGACAAGAAGTTCGTTTGGTCTCCACAATGTGATGAAAGTTTCAATCTCCTGAAGACTAAACTCACTTCTACACCAGTTCTGGTTGGCCCAGATCCTTCCAAACCTTTCCAAATATTCTGAGACGCTTCTCTCCAAGGTCTAGGTGCAGTTCTTATGCAAGAACGTCAAGTTGTGGCTTATGCTTCACGTCAGTTGAATGCACATGAGCTCAATTATCCCACTCATGACCTTGAACTTGCAGCAGTTGTGTTTGCCCTCAAGAAATGGAGACAATACTTGTTGGGTAATCGCACTGAAATCTTTTCCGATCATAAGAGTTTGAAGTACATCTTCACTCAACCAGATCTAAACCTCAGGCAAAGGAGATGGATTGAAAAGATCAAAGACTTTGATCTTACCATTTCTTACACTCGAGGCAAGGCTAATGTTATGGCCGATGCTCTCAGTCGCAAGTCGTATTGCAATAATCTCATGATCATGGAAAGCCAACCTCCTCTTCATGAAGAATTCCAGAAGCTGAACCTTGGTCTTGTTCCTCAAGGCTATCTTGCAAACTTGACAGCCAGTCCAACTCTCGAGGACAAGATTCGTTCTGAACAACTTCGTGATGCTGAAATCAAGAAGATGGTAGAACACATCAAAGAAGGCAAGGAGAAATTTAAGTCCTTCACAATTGATGACAAGGGAATTGTGTTCTTCGAAGGACGCATTGCAGTTCCTCAAGTTCAAAGTCTCAAAGATGTCATTCTCAAGGAGGCTCATGAAACTCCTCTCTCCATACACCCTGGAAGTACAAAGATGTACCAGGATCTCAAGACACTGTATTGGTGGCCTGGCATGAAACGTGAAATTGCTCAATACGTTTCTGAATGCGACGTTTGTCAACGTGTCAAGGCAGTTCATCAGAAAACAGCCGGTCTTCTCCAACCTCTAAAAATCCCTGAGTGGAAGTGGGACATGATTGAAATGGACTTCTTCACTGGTTTTCCAAAGTCCAAGAGGGGCAACGATGCAATCTTCGTTGTCATTGATCGACTCACTAAAGTCGCTCACTTCTTTCCTGTCAAAGAAACAATCTCAGCTAGTCAGTTAGCAGAGCTATACACAGCAAAGATTGTTCCTCTTCATGGTGTTCCATTGGAAATAAGCTCAGACCGTGGAAGCATATTCACTTCTCATTTCTGGAAAAGCTTTCAAGAAGCATTGGGCACCAAACTTCTGTTCAGCACAGCCTACCATCCTCAGTCTCAAGGGCAAGTCGAAAGAGTCAATCAGATTCTCGAGGATATGCTCAGAGCATGTGGTATCTCTTTTGGCATGAAATGGGAGGAATGTCTTCCATATGCTGAATTCTCATACAACAACAGCTTCCAGGCAAGCCTAGGCATGGCACCATTTGAGGCTCTCTATGGCCGCAGATGCAGGAGTCCAATCAATTGGTCTGGAGCTGGTGAACGTTCACTCTTAGGCCCTGACATTGTTAAGTAAGCCGAAGAGAAAGTTCGCATCATCCGTGACAATCTCAAGATTGCTTAGTCTCGTCAGAAAAGCTACTATGACAGCAAGCACAGGGATATGGTCTATGCACCTGGTGACAAAGCATACCTCCGTGTAACTCCCCTCAGAGGCACTCATCGTTTTGGTGTCAAAGGAAAGCTTGCACCAAGATATATTGGTCCTTTAAACATTCTCTCAAGGCGTGCAGAAAATGCCTATCGTCTTGAACTTCCAGAAAAGCTATCCAAGGTGCACGATGTGTTTCATGTGTCACAGCTCAAGAGGTGCTTCAAAGATCCAGGTCGTGCAGTTGATCATGATTCCATTGATCTGCAAGAGGACCTCTCTTATGAAGAGCATCCTGTTCGAATTCTCGATGAGACCGAGCGTAAAACTCGCAACAAGTGCACCAAGTTCTTAAAACTGCAGTGGTCTCATCATTCCGATAAAGAGGCAACGTGGGAGACCGAAGAGGATCTTCGCAAGAAGTATCCGGACCTTTTCTCTTCTCAGTAGGAATCTCGGGGCGCGATTCCTTCAAGGGGGGGCGTTTTGTAACATCCCAAGTATGAAAAACAACCATTAGAATGTTTGCTTTTTGTTAATTTATGTTTTGCATCATGTCATCATAAGCTTTGCATTTGTTTTCCATTTGTTTTCCCTTGTTTTCCATTTGATTTTCAAACCAAATTTCAAATTCTTGTTTCATACTTGTTCTGTTACAATTTTCAAATCAAAATTTCAATTCAAAACATCAAATTGTTTCCAATAAACTTGAAAGTGCAAACCATTTAAATTGCTTCTTTTCAATAATTCATTTAATACCATTTTCACTCAAATTCATTTGAATTTCCAAACAGCAACTAAATTCAAATTTTTGAAAAACAAAAAGTTGCACACTTGTGATTTTGTGATAAATAACTCATAAAAATTATCCCCAAATTTTTCTCTATCCCAAAACCTCTCTTTTTCTTCCCTTTTCTTTTTCTGCAAAAAAAAAACAAACAGAAACAGAAAAACAAAAAGAAAAACAGAGAGGGGAGAGGGCAGGCCAGTGGGCTGAGCCCACCACACCTTTTCCCCCCAGGCCCAGCCCACCTACCCCTTCATCCTTTACCTCTGTACGGCCGCGCATCGACGCTGCCCACGTTGACAGACCGAGGAGGGAACGGCTGCGCGCGCCTCCTCCTCCTCCTTATAGCCACCCCGAGGGCTCCTCCTCCTGCCCTAGCTCTCTCCCTCCTCCATCTCTGCCGCCGCCGCCATCTTTCTCCTCCTCCTCCTCTTCCTCGCTGCTCTGCTTCTCCCACCTCTGAACCGCACACCACCGCAACCATCTCCGGTGATCGCGCCATGGGGTCCCTCCGAGCTGGTTAGCTGCGGGAAACGAACCCTCGTACCTCCCTCTCCCTCCTCGCTTCATCGCCAGGGCCTGGGAGGCCCTGGATCGTCGCCGTCGTCCACCTCCCTGTCGCCGTCGTCGACTGTCACCACCGAGCACGTCCACCTCCTCCATCCCTCTTCCCCGGTGAGCACCACCTCTACTTCCCCTCTCTCTCACCTCTGTCCGTTGCGCACGCACACACCACCGCAGCCAAACGCGAGCAGCAGCAGTAGCAGCAGTGCAGCAGCCGCCGCCGGCGACTGTCTCCTCGTCGGGGTTCAGATAACTGAAACAAAATTCAGTTTCGTCAGGCTTATTTCTGAATCTGACCTCAAAACCCCGCGCGCTACCTCTCTGTCACGATTCAGCAGCGCAGCGCAGTGGCAACGCACCACGCGCACGCACACGAGGTTGCGGGTTCGAGTCCCCCCTCGCGGATTAAAATCCAACCTTTTTCACAGCGAGCGCTGACAGGTGGGGCCCCTGTCAGCGACCCCGCACGCCACATACGCGCCACGGTGGCCAGGGCCCCCTTGTCAGTGGCCTAGGCTGGGCCACTGCGAGCTGAAATGCGTTTCTGGCCCTTTTCCTTTTAAATTCAGTCCCTGTTTATTTACAGATTAGTCCCTGATTTTCAAATACAAATAACTTTTGCATTTCAAATCCAAACTTAATAAATAAAATATGTTTTCTGTACCAAATTTAATTCTCTACATGTTTAAATCATTTGTTTACTGTTTTGAACATTTCAAATGTTTTCAAAATTCAAATTCAAACAACTCATTTCAAATTTGGTCAAATTCATAACTATTTCAAACTTAATTCAAATGGCACATGTAAAATATGTTTTTCATGCAAAATTAAACCACCTTTCCAAATATAAACTTTGTTTCCTGTTTTGAATAATTAAAATTGGTTAAATAATTCAAATCTTGTTTAAATCATTTAAAATTGCTAAATTCATAACTTGGTCAAATTAATTTCTTTTTGAACATATAAAATATGTTTTCAAACCAGAAAAGTATAATCTTTCCAAATATGAATTTTATTTAATGTTTTGAACAAATAACAATTCAAATAATTTCATACTTGAATTAAATTCATTTAAATCTTGTCCAAACTTTTTTAATTCATAATTAATTCCTTTTTCAACAAATGAAACATGTATTCCACCTAAAATTTTGTGTTCTTTCCAAATATGAATTTTGTTACTTATTTTGAACAATTAAAATTGGTGAAAACAACTATGCTTGTGTAACTCATTTAAGAAGCCAAATTTCCATAACTTAATAAATAAAAACTCCAAACTTGGGAAACAACATATCAAATTGAAGCTAATGTTGTTTTCTTATTGTTTTCTTCATCCATGCATCATTCTAATCAACTTTCATATGATGGGTAATTGTAGATCATTTAATTCAACCTTAATTCATGGGCTTTTCCATATGCAACCCAAATTGCATATGGGCCCATTTAAATATGCTTACCATGTCAACTAGCTTATCTTGGATGCATCAATTAAATTGTCATGCATCATCCCATGTTTGTGCATTATGCCATGTTATTGATTGTTTGTCTCTCTGCGTTGTTTGTTTGCTTCTTCTCGAATAGACGACGACGTTGAGACAGACGAGGTTTACGACACTACTTCTGAGGAGTTAGCCCAGTACCAAGCTACTGAGTTTGCAGGCAAGTATTCACTGACATGAACCATTGTGTCCTTTCCACACTGGATATCGATACTTTCCGTTGTCTATCCTGCTAGCCTTAAGATTCGTTGCTTGTGTTCCGATCCTATCACATGTTATCTTGTAACCCTGATATAGCCTATCCTCCACACCTATAACCCCGTTGCTTGTTGCCTGTGTCTTACTAGCATGCTTAGGGTTGTTTATGCTCGAGTCTGATGTCCGTTATTTCTTTTACCATATTTATTATGTTCTGGGGCTCGATGTTTAAACAACAACCTGTTAATGTTTGAGGTAATGCTAATTTGATGATAAGGCACCGGCAGGAGGCCGGGTATGGTTTTGAGGCCTGCTAGTGTCGACCTTAATCAGGAAAAGGTTCTTGTCCTCTAGATCCATGATGAGCGCGCTAACCGCATGTGGGAAGCGTGTATGGGCGCCCCCTCAACTTTGATTCGATTCGCATCTCGTCCAAATCGCCTCATTTAGTTCGGGTTTTCCATTTGCCGCATGCATATGCAGGTGCGAACCCGAGGCCAGGGTGGTAACTTTTGTAGTCGGCATTTAGGGAGACACGTTCTTAGAGTGCTATGAGGGTCCCCTTTTCTTCGTGGGGCTTGATTAGCCGTGCGCTCAATTGCACGGGGTTCTTTGGGCTTGATGCGAAGAAGAGTTGGGTTGTGTTGAGTGTCTCGCTTGGTGGGTTTGATCCCCGTCTGGCGGGATATTCTTACGTGTACGGCCAAATTGGTGCATCCCTGCAGGGTTAAATCTTCTCAAGAAGCCGTGTTGTCCGCGGTTATGGATGACTTGGTGATAGGGATGGCTAACCAGGATTAGACAACTTACACCTAATTAAATACTAATGTTGACTAGTAATAGACCTTATCGACATAATTACTTGAACCTTCACTAATCCAACTGTGTGAGTTATCCTTGGATTGCTTCTTTGGATAAGGGGTGAGATCCAGGATGGGTTTGTTTGAGGTTAGTGGTAGTTGGTTCCGATACGCTATCTTATCCCCTTCTCTTAGCCGGATGTTGTAGCGTGTCTCTGTAGTTGGTTAGGCAGCCCGCTGCCGCATCTTTGTATCACCTATTCTTCCGTTGAACCCAAAGCATCTGTACTTGGTGTTGCCGGGTACACTTTGGTATCTTGTGCGTCTTGCTTGCCAGTACTCGTCTGTACTGACCCCGTTGGGGCTGCGTGTTCTGCAGACTACGTTTCCGAGGATCCCCATGGTGGCTACTATGTGGAGTATGACGAGGCTGCTGACGAGTAGATAGCAGACCCAGGCAGGATCCGAGACATCGTGGATGGGCTCCGTCTTTTCGTTTCTGGCCTCTTAGGCCTATTTGGATCTTGTCTGTACTCAGACACTTTGGATGCTTCCGCTGTGATGTAATGATGACTTGTTGGGACATGTGTCCCCTGGTTGATTGTATTGCTATCTATGCTCTAGTGAGAGTTATTTGCAACTTATTTCTATTTCTTTGTGTCTGAGAGATTTGTTGTGATATCACTTGTTTAAATGCCGTTGACGTACCATGTGTGTATGTTATGAAGTACGTCAATGGAAGTAGTCGGATTTCTATGGGATGGTTTACGCAGACGATGAATATTAGAGGATGGTTGTCACACATTTACGTGTTGGCCTACTCATATTGAGATGCGGGTGCCGGTATGCCCCGTAAGCCATTTATCTACTGTTTAGCGGGCTGTGAGTATCCTCTAGAAGTCCGGGTGCGACAGATGGTGCTGGTGGTGATGATGATGATGACGATCTTGATGATGCCTGGAGCGATGATGGTGACGATGGCGGTGATTTCCCCTCTCCGGAGAGGAATTTCCCCGCCAGATTTCTCCCTGCCAGAGAGCTTTTCTCTCTCGGGCGAGATTGACAACCTCACTATACCGTTGGGGCAAAGTATTTTGGTTGTGTTGTGTGCAGGTTCCACGTTGTTGCTGACACCGGTGAAGCGCCAACACCACCGTGAGTGGCATCAACCTTCCGAAGGTCCTCCTTCTCCTACTGGATTGATAACCTTGGTTCTTAACTAAGGGGAAAACTCCTACCGCTGTGCTCATCACACCCTCCTCTTGGGGTATCCCAACGAGTGCAAGACCTGCACCATCACACTCCTCCCATCCATCTTACACAGACCATGGCTAACCGAATCCTCGGGGTGCCTGCCAACAATCACAAATAGTGGAGGAGTGTCTAAATTTTGAGAGGTGTATATTTATGTCAACGAATGGCAAACAGAAAATACAGTACGTCACAAGCCAACTAGACTCACAAGACCGGCTCCCATAGAAGGACGCAACTGGTATAGAAGGTCATCCCTCTTTCTCTTTTGTTTACACAATTATGCTTTGACTGATAAATCAGGGGGAAAAAGAGTGAAGAGAATTTGTATTATTATTTGGGGCTGGGAACCCCGCTGCCAGCTCTTCTATCATTTGGATAAGAGAATGAAGCCACTAGTCCAAGTGTGTGAGTCCAATCAACAAGTGAGATGAAGATTCTCTATTTGCGTCCTCATGAGCTAAAACAGGATCACAAAACATGAGTGATTTGGAAGTTTTAAAGGTAGCAGATAAGCAATTTACTTGGAGTGGTAGTGAAATACCACATGTAGGAAGGTATGGTGGACAAAAATGGCAAGGTTTTGGGGTTTAAGGTTTGGATGCACGAGAAGCATTCCCTCTCAGTACATGGTTTTTGGCTAGCAAGGCTAGGTAGCAAGCATAAGAGTTGAAGGAAAACAAACAAATATACATATGATGACACCAATCATGCAATCTTCATTGAAAGCACAAGCGATCTTAACTTGTGAATACTAAGTTTATGAGCTAATAGGCAAATTCCTCTTTCTTATAGTAGCAACTCAAATTATTATTTCCGCTGACCCAAGCTAAGTTTGCCAAAACCTACTAGATTAACTTGATGATCTCTAGAGTGATACCAAATACTAATAGCAAGATCCACCATATGACAGAAGTTGAAAAGCTGAAATAATGTGCATAGAAAGTAAATGATGAAACTTCTCATTAACATTTCAAACCCGCAACTCACACCAACAGAGATAGACACTTCCGTACTGCAAACCATCCTATATGATAACCTCTCTACTCATGTTATGACTCTACTGAAAAACTAAAAGATGAAAGATAGTGATGTGATACCGCGGCACTCCCCCCAAGCTTGGAACAAGCCGAGGGTATGCCAATACCAATGACGAATCAATTCTTTGGAGGTGGTGAAGGTGGAATCACTCGGAGAGGAGTCAGAAAGCCTTTGATGATACGACGAAGCTCAATGTTTTACGCTTCGAGAATTGCTACCTAGGCCTTGAGAATACGATATTGTTCGCAGAATTGATCGACAACCCGGTGTGCTTCAGCTATCACACGGAACACGTTTGGGGTCTCGATCCTGAGGCACGGCCCCCTGCACATTATGAGAGTAGCAACGCTGAGGATTAATGGATCCCAAAAAGGTGGGGGTTCTTGTTGGTGCTGGTGCAGCCCTCCGGATCTCTTCCCTCAAACTGTTAACCATGTCTTCCCTTCTTGCATCTATCTCTTCCTCCGTCACCCATCCCGCGAAAGCACCCTCGTGGATGTCTTGCTATATTTGTCGAAGACGACGTGCGGCGTAATCCTGAATGCTAGAGTTGAAGAGGACATCTTGACCTAGAAACTCCAAACTCCTGCCAGGAAAACACATCGAAACAAAAACACGACGAGAAAGCGATATACGGACCTCGGGTGGTCCGGAGGATTATATAGCAAAAGGTTTCATAACGAAAGGAAAGTCCAGGTCGAAAATGAGTCGGAGAGGGGCTCTAAGGCGCCCACACCATGGGCTGGCGCGGCCAGGAGTGGGCCCACGCCACCCTATGGTGTGGAGCCTCCGGGCCATGTCTCCCTCTCGTTTCCGGTTCATAATTTTTCATATTTTATGAAAATAGTAAAAATATAAGTAGAAATATGTTTCGTGAAACTGACTCTACGGTTTCTAAAATATGCTTCCTAATGAATTCCTCCGGGATCATGGCTCGAATACAATCAACATTTTCATTATAAGGATCTCCAGAAATATAATGCTTGAGTCTTTGGCCATTCATCACTTGTGAGGAGTTGTCTTCATGGGAAACAATTTTAATTGCCCCCGAACGATATACCTCTTCGATAACAAAAGGTCCTTCCAATCTCGAGAGTAATTTTCCTGCAAAAAATCTGAGACGAGACCTATACAATAGCACTTTCTCACCAACATTAAATTCTCTTTTAATAATTCTCTTATCATGCCACCTTTTAACTTTCTCTTTAAAGAGCTTAGCATTTCCATATGCTTCACTCCTCCATTCATCTAAAGAACTTAACTCAAGCAACCTTTTCTCACCGGCAAGTTTAAAATCTCTATTTAGGTCTTTCACTGCCCAATAAACTTTGTGTTCTAATTCTAGGGGCAAGTGACAAGCTTTTCCATAAACCATTTTATAAGGAGACATCCCCATGGGATTTTTATAAGCAGTTCTATAAGCCCACAGAGCATCATTTAATTTCTTAGCCCAATTTTTCTAGATTTGTTAAAGTCTTTTGCAAGATAGATTTGATCTCTCTATTTGATAACTCTACTTGCAACTAGTGTGAAGATGATAGGGTGAGGCAATTCTATGATTAACATCATATTTAGCAAGAGTTTTTCTAAAACTACCATGAATAAAATGAGAACCCCCATCAGTCATAAGATATCTAGGTACACCAAACCTAGGGAAAATAATATCTTTAAGCATTTTTATTCAGGTTTCACCATCAACACTTTTATTAGGTATAGCTTCTACTCACTTAGTAACATAATCAATAACAATAAGAATATGAGTGTAACATTTTGAAGGAGGGAAAGTGAAGGGTACGTAGCATAGAAAACAAAAAAATTCCTACACGTGATAAACCCAAAAGGCCAAGATCTAATCTATGAGATGAAAGGCAACGAGGAGATAGAGAGTCTTGAGATAACATACCCTCGAAGACTCAAAGTGGTACGAGAAAAGATCTCGTTGTTGGCGTAGTCGTTCTCACGCCGATCCCAAGCGAGAAGAAGTGCACCGCAAACCGGCGGTACCTCCGTAATCGGTCACACGTTCAGCTTGATGAAGACTTCCGTTCCCTCGATCCAGCGGGTTGCGGAAGTAGAGGATCCCCCCGGAATTCTAGCAGCACGACGGCGTTTTGGTGGTGAAGAATCCCACGGTCAGGGCTTCGCCAAGCCGGGGACCATAGAATGGAGCAACGGGTGGAAGGAAAAAGAAGTGGGCAAGTGTGTGAAGAAGAGGGAGCCCTCACCCTCCTTTTATAAGGAAGGGGGAGGCAGCCCAAAGGGGGGGTGCGGCCAGCAATGGGTACCCCCACCCCTTCCTCTCTTCATGTGAGTGGAAGCTCCACTCACACCCACTCAAAATTCCTTAATTTCCCAATTAGAAAATCCAAAGGTTTTTCTTTAATAAATAAATAAAACATTTTTATTTCTTTATTTATATTTGTTAATTCCATTAACAAACATTTGCATGCAGCACCTCGAACCATTTGTTAATTCTATTAACAACCATTCGATGAAAAACCCCTTGAACTATTTCAATTTTCCCCGAAACAATTCCGGAGCTGCCCAAAATATTCTTCGGTATTCCGTATCCTCTCTAACGTTTCATCGAACCTTAAGTGTGTCACCCTACGGTTCTCGAATATTATAGACATGATCGAGACTCCTCTCCGATCAATAATCAACACCGGGATCTGGAGATCCGTGATGACTCCTATATATTCAACGATGACTCTCGTGATCGTGTGAACCTTTCAACGTTGTAACGATTTCCCTTTGTCTCGCGATATATTACTTGTCCGAGATCCGATCATCGGTATCCACTATACCTTGTTCAATCTCGTTATCCGACAAGTACTCTTTTCTCGTTCCCGTGATATAACATCCTTGTGATCATATCACTTGCTTGCAAGCGGTGTCGATGTGATATCACCGAGAGGGCCCTCAGTATATCTATCCGTCATATTGGATGGACAAATCCCATTCTCGATACATGAGCGTCTTGATCTATCCCTGTAGATTTTGATGCCTAATATATAAGCTGCTTCACCGAGGTCTTTCATCGAAAAACTACTGTTCAAATAACCTTTTACGCTTTTCAAAAGTTCTATATCATTTCCAATCAACAATATGTCATCCACATATAGGACTAGAAATGCTACAGATCTCCCATCACTTTCTTGTAAATACAAGCTTCTTCATATGTTTGGACAAATCCAAACCCTTTGATCACCTTATCAAAACGGAGGTGCCAACTTCGGGATGCTTGCTTCAGTCCATAAATGGAACGTTGAAGTTTGCACACCTTGTCAGCATCCTTAGGATCAACAAAACCTTTGGGTTGCATAATATACAACTCTTCCTCAATGTCACCATTAAGTAACGCCGTTTTGACATCCATCTGCCAGATTTCATAATCGAAAAATGCAGCAACTGCTAACATAATCCTAAATGACTTAAGCATCGCTACTGGTGAGAAAGTCTCATCATAGTCAACTCCTTGAATTTGTCAGAAACCTTTTGCGAAAAGTCGAGCTTTATAGACGGTCACATTACCATCAGCGTCAGTTTTGTTTTTAAAGATCCATTTGTTCTCAACGGCCTTGCGGTCATTGGGTAAGTCCACCAAAGTCCAAACTTGGTTTTCGTACATGGATCCTATTTCGGATTTCATGGCTTCAAGCCATTTGTTGGAATCTGGGCTCATCATCGCTTCCTCATATGTCGCCGGGTCATCACCTCCATCTACCATGAAGTTTAATACGGGATCTCCGTGCAGTTCAGGAGATATACGTTCCCTAGTTGACCTGCGAGGTGCGATAGTTTCCTCTACTGGAGTTTTATGATCTTGATCATTAGCTCTCTCTTCAACTGATGGGGTCGGCTCCGGAACAACTTCCGGCGTTGTGCTACTCGCCATTCCAAGAAGAGAAGGTTCAATAACCTCGTCAAGTTCTACCTTCCTACTATTCACACCTTTCGAGAGAAACTCCTTCTCCAAAAAGGATCCATTCTTGGCAACGAAAATCTTGCCTTTGGATCTATGATAGAAGGTGTACCCTATTGTTTCTTTAGGGTATCCTATGAAGACGCATTTTTCCGCTTTGGGTTCGAGTTTATCAGGTTGAAGCTTCTTCACATAAACATCGCATCCCCAAACTTTTAGAAATGACAACTTAGGTTTGTTTCCAAACCATAATTCATATGGTGTCGTTTCAACAGATTTAGATGGTGCCCTATTTAAAGTGAATGAAGCGGTCTCTAGTGCATAACCCCAAAACGATAGTGGCAAATCTGTAAGAGACATCATAGATCGAACCATATCTAATAAAGTACGATTACGGCGTTCGGAAACACCATTACGCTGTGGTGTTCCGGCAGGTTTGAGTTGTGAAACTATTCCACATTGTTTCATATGCATGCCAAAATCGTAACTTAGATATTCACCTCCACGATCAGACCATAGAAATTTAATCTTTCTGTTACGATGATTTTCAACTTCACACTGAAATTCTTTGAACTTTTCAAATGTTTCAGATTTGTGTTTCATTAAGTAAATATACCCATATCTACTCAAATCATTTGTGAAATGTAACACCTGGGGTGTTACCTGTTTGTTTTTGCTTGCATCACATGCATCATATTGCATTGCACCATGTTTGCATCACAACAATTCAAAACAATTTAAAATTTCACACATGTCAAAAATTTCCAATTTAACAATTGCAAACTACAACAACTCCTTTGTTTTCAAATAGTTTGCAGTTGTTCTAAATCAAATTGCTTGTTAATACAAATTTCCCTGTTATTAAAACCCTAATGGCAAATTAAATTTTAAATAAAATCATAGTTGTTATGATCCAAATTGAGGTTTAAAAATTAAATTCTTGCAAAACAAATATTTCAATAATGTTTGCATAATGGTTTGAACTTATTAAATGGAATTTGCCTATTTCCAAAATTTCCCAAATCAAACATTGATTGAAATTCACCTAAAACCTTTAAACCAAATTAAATATTCAAAATTGTGAAACAATGTTAACTCTTGCTTTAATTATTGTTTTGGAAAATTAACACAAATAATTCCTAAAAGGAAACCCCCAAAATCCTATCCTTTCTCTCTCTCCCTCTTTGAACTCTTGCAAAAAAAAATGGAAAAAGGAAAATCCCAAAAAGGAGAGGCAGCCCACCCCTTTTTCCCTTTCTCCTCCCAAGCCCATCTCTGTTTTCTCCCCCCAGCCCACCAAACCTTCCAGCCCGATACCCCTCCGTTTCTGTTGTCGTCTTCCTCCTAGCAATCGTCACCTGTATGATCGCTCCACCACCGCTCGATCCTCCCCCACCCTTCCGATGAGCAGCCGTACCTAGCACCAGCTCCTCATAAAACCACCACCCTACCCTCTGCCCTACCCTAGTTCCTTTCCTAGCGCCGCCATCTTCCATCGCTTCCACCCCTCCTCCTTTTGTTTCTGGACTTGAACAACCACACGATCACCACACCGCCGTCAGACCACTGCCACCATCCCCTCGCCACGTTCCTCCTCAGGCCAAGCCAGCCACGGGAATGGAGCCACCGTGGCCTGGCCTTCCTCTTCGCTGAAGGCGTCGAGGCCGGAGGGGCAACGGCCGCCTCGCACGCCTCCGTTTTTCCGCCGCCGGGCGCCACTGCACGCCGGCAGTGCTGTCGCTTCCTCGACGCCACCAAGGTGAGCAGCGCCTCCTTTGTCCTCTCCCCTTCCCCCTCCTGTCCGCACCCACACCCGCACGCTACACCCAAGCACCCGCCGCCCTAGCCCGCCTCGCACCGCAGCAGATCGCGGCCACCACGGCGAGTCGCTGTCGTCGCTGCATGTCTTCTCTGCCAGCGAACTGAACCTTCGTTCAGTTAAATTCAGTTAACACCCCGCGGAACACCTTATCCTACCTCGCTACGTTTCCCTGACAAGGATTTGCTCACAGCCCAACTGGCAACAGTCCCGTGCGCCCGAGCGAGAGCTCGCGGGATCGAGCCCCGCGGGGGGCGATTTTCGCCTCCCATTTTCCTTCCACGCGCGCCCGTGGGCCCCGCGCGTCAGTGACCTGCAGGGCCACGTCAACCTCCAGCTGCGCCACTCTGGACCCCTGGCCCACGGGCAGTGGCTAGGGGTAGACAGCATTGCGGTAACAATAAGTTCCAGCACAATTTTTTTTAACTCCAGTCCCTTAAAAGATGACAGATTGGTCCCCTGTTTTAATCTGTTAATAACTTTTAAAATATGACTCCAAATAAAAAACTCTAAATATGTTTGATGCTCTAAATTTAATTGTCTATCCAAATAATCAAATTGCGTACTGTTTTGAAATTTCCAAATGCAATTTAAATTTGAATTCAAATAATTCAATTGTAATTTGCAACAATTCATAAATAATTCATACTAATTCCAAATAAGGCAAATAAAATATGTTTTCCATACCATTTTGAATAACCTTTTCAAATATAAATTTTGTTTCATGGTTTGAATAACTTAAATTGCCTAAATAATTTAATCCTTGTTGAATTCATTTAAATTTGATAAAATCATAACTTGCTCAAAATAAAATAACTTTGAACATGCAAAATATGTTTTCAAACCATCAAAGTGTGAACTTTTCAAATGTGAGTTTGAAATTATGTTTTGAACAAATAAAACTTCAATTAAATTCAAACTTGTTTCAAATCCATTTAAAAATTGTTTAATATTGTTTAATTCATAATTAAATTATCCTAATTCCAATTTCAATATTTGAAACATGTAATCCAACTAAAATTTGATGTTCTCTTCAAATACAAATTTTGTTAATTGTTTTGAACACTTTAACTTGATGAAAACAACAATTGCTTGTGTGACATGTTTAAGTAACCAAACTTTCCACACTTAACCAATAATTTCCAAACTTGTTAAACCTTATTTCAATTGGTTCTATTGTTGTTATTTTGCTGTTTTCCTCATCCATGCATCATGCTAATCCACCTTCACCTGTTGATTAGTTGGAAAACAATTGTTTCAACCATAATTCATGGGCTTTTCATATGCAACTCAAATTGCATGTGGGTCCATTTAAATCTGTTTATCTTGTCAACTAGTTTACCTTGATGCATCTTTAAACCTGTCATGCATCCATATCTTGATCATGCTGGATCTTTTGCCGTAGTAGTAATTGTTGCATCCGGTGTTTGTTCGAGGTTCGTTGCTTCTTCCCGGATAGGACGTTGAGATGATGTGAGCAACGACAAGTTCTGCTACCTTGCGGGATCTCAGGCAAGTATACTCACTTGCTGCCATATGGCTGCCTTTCATCACTTGTTACCGATTCTTTCCGTTGATTCTTTTCTGCTAGCCTTAGTGGTAGTTGTTTCTGTTACGAACCCATCACATGAATCCCTTAACCTTGATATTGCCTCACCTCCATACCTATAACCATTGCTTGTTGCCCGTGTCTTACTAGCATGCTTAGGGTTGTTTTGCTCGAGTCTGTTACCCGTTACTTTCTGTTACTACTTTATTATCGTTCTGGGGGCTCGATGTTTAATCAATCAATCATGCTAATGTTATTATCAATAATAAATTTGATGATAAGGCACCGGCAGGAGGCCCTTTGTGGTTTTGAGGCCTGCTAGTGTCGACCCTAATAGGAAAAGGGTCTTGTCTACTGATCCATGATGAGCGCACTACCCGCATGTGGGAAGCGAGTATGGGCGCCCCCCTCAATTTGACTCGATTCGCATCTCGTCCAAATCGCCTCATTTAGTTCGGGTTTTCCATTTGCTGCATGCATGATCTTGCGAGCCCTTGGATCCTGGGTGGAACTTTCATAGTCGGCATATAGGGGGACACGGTCTTAGAGCGCTATGAGGGTCCATTTTCTTCTGGGCTCGATTAGCCGTGCGCCCAAGGTGCTTTGGGCTTGATGCGAAGAAGAGTTGAGTTGTGTTGAGTACCTCGCTTGGTGGGTTTGATCCCCGTCTGGCGGGTTATTCATACGTGTACGGCCAAATTGGTGCAACCCTGCAGGGATAATCTTCTCGAGAAGCCGTGTTTTCCGCGGTTATGGATTACTTGGTGAAAGTACTGGCTAACAAGTACTCAGGACAACTTAAACCTAATGATTAACAACCTTACACCTAATGAATAACACCTTGACTAGTAATAGGCTTATTGACACAATAATCTGAACAATCATTAATCCAACTGTGTGAGTTATCCTCGGATTGCTTCTTCGGATAAGGGGCGAGATCCAGGATGGGTTTGTTTGAAGTTATCTTTCAGTTGGTTACAATACTCGATCTTATCTTCTTTCTGTTAGCCGGAAGTGGTAGTATCTCTCTGTAGTTGGTTAGTGCAGCCCGCTGTGGCTTATTTGCAATAACCCCTTCCTTTCCGTTGATCCCAAAGTATTTGTATCTTGTGATGACTGGCTACGCCGGTATCTTGTGAGTATGGTTTATCCACTTGCCAGTACTTAACCGTACTGACCCACGAATCTTTTTCGTGGCTGCATATTCAATATTGCAGTCAACAGGTTTGAAGTCTGACGACGTTAGCTTGGGAATCCCTCCGGCTTGGCCTGGGCAGGGATTGGACGCTCTCGGTTATCTTCAGGACTCTTAGTCCAATTTGGATCTTGTCCGTAGCCGGACGCTATGTTGTTTCTTCCGCTGTTATTTGGATCTTTGTATTGTATCAGTTGTATCCCTGGCTCGTCTGAGTCATCTTGTATCTATCTGTTTCTGTTGTAATTGTGGAATATTCGTGAACTATTGTAATGTTATCACAAGTGGCAACCTGGAATCGGTTATTATGTGGATTTTGGCGGGAATGCTGAAATCTGCATAGTGCCCGATCTCGGGGCGTCACATGAAAGTGACAAAATAACGATATCCACCGCGCGCCGATACACTCATTGGTCCACATACATCAGTATGTATGATTTCCAGTAAGTCTGTCGCCCGTTCCATGGTTCCAGAAAACGGGGTTCTAGTCATCTTGCCCATAAGGCATGGTTCACATGTTTCAAATGATTCATAATCAAGTGATTCTAAGAGTCCATCAGAATGGAGCTTCTTCATGTGTTTAACACCAATATGACCTAAGCGGCAATGCCACATATAAGTAGCAATATCATCATTTAACTTAATTCTTTTGGCATTCACATTATGAATATATGTATCAATATTATCAAGATTCAAAAGAAATAAACCATTCTTTTCAGGTGCATGACCATAAAAGATATTATTCATATAAATCGAACAACCATTGTTCTCAGACTTAAAGGAATAACCATCCCGCATTAAGCAAGATCCAGAAACGATATTCATGCTTAATGCAGGCACCAAATAACAATTACTGAGGTTTATAACTAATCCGGATGGTAGACGTAGAGGCAGCGTCCCGATGGAGATCACATCAACTCTTGATCCATTGCCGACGCGCATCGTCACCTCATCTTTTTGCTAGTGGTCGCTTATTCTGCAGCTCCTGTTTTGAGTTACATATGTGAGCAACCGAACCAGTATCAAATACCCAGGTGCTACTGCAAGTACTAGTAAGGTACACATCAATAACAAGTATATCATATATACCTTTGTTCACTTTGCCGGCCTTCTTACCTGCCAGATACTTAGGGCAATTGCGCTTCCAGTGGCCAGTACCCTTGCAATAGAAACACTCAGTCTCAGGCTTAGGGCCATGCCTGGTTTTCTTCTCAGCAGTAGCAACAGATTTTCCACCCTTCTTGAAGTTTACCCTTGGCTTGCCTTTCTTGCCTTTCTTGAAACTAGTGGTCTTATTGATCATCAACACTTGATGTTCTTTCTTGATCTCCACTTCAGCAGTTTTAAGCATCGAGAGAAGCTCAGGAAGAGACTTCTTCATGCTTTGCATATTATAGTTCATCATGAAGTTCTTGTAACTAGGTGGAAGAGATTGGAGAATACTATGTATCCCTAGCTCAATGGGAATCGATATTCCCAAGGCTATGAGCTTATCAGCGTACGCAGACATTTTGAGTACGTACTCACTAACGGAGCTGTTCTCTTCCATCATGCAGCTAAAGAACTTTTCTGAAGCGTCATAACTCTCAACTGCGGCATGGGTATCAAAAATCATTTTCAATTCTCCCATTGTGGCATATAAGTGATGTTCTCGAAACGTTTTTCCGCAGCTCTGGCTGTAATCCATAGAGGATGCCGCAGTGAACTATATTGTGGTCTTCTTGTTGAGTCAGATAAACATTTTTATCTTCATCAGAAGCATCATCAGCGGGCTGGTCACCTAGAGGTGCATCAAGCACATAGAGCTTCTTGCAAGCGGTGAGGAGAATCCTCAGGTTAAGTGCCCAGTTGGTAAAGTTGCTTCCATTGTTCGCTAATTTCTCTCTTTCCATGAACATATTGAAATTGAAGGTAGGTGGTGCCATGATCTACAACATATTTGCAAATACTATTTAGACTATGTTTATGATAAATTAAGTTCAAGTTAATTCTAAAATTATCCCATGAACTCACACTCAAAAACAACATCCCTCTTAGTCGTCTTTAGTGATTACACGAACCAAATTCACTACACCGAAACCTATCATCACGTGAGATGGTGTAGTTGCAAAGGTGAACATCAACATGTTCATCATATCTTCCATATGACTCATGCTTTACCTTTCGGTTACGTGTTCCGAGGCCATGTCTGTACATGCTAGGCTCGCCAAGTAGAACCGTAGTATTGCGTGTGTTTCAAGGCCATGTCTGTACATGCTAGGCTTGAAAATACCCGTTGTATGCGAACATTGAGTCTATCACACCCGATCATCACGTGGTGTCTCGAAACGACGAACTTTTTTAACGGTGCATACTTAAGGAAGAACACATTATTATCTTGATATTAAGTGAGAGGTATCATCTTATAATGCTACCGTCGCGATCTAAGCAAAATAAGATGCATAAAAGGATAAACATCACATGCATGGATAATGTGATATGATATGGTCCTTCTTGCACTTGATCTCCATCTTGTGCATCATGGCATGATCTCCATCATTCCACCGGCGTGGCACCAAGGTTCGTGGCACCTCCATCTTGATTGTCCATTACAACATATCACATGGATATGATATACATCACACAGGCCATAAAAATAAGACAACCATATGGCTCCAGCCGGTATGTCAATAATTTACAAAAGATATCATCTCATACATAACGTTTGTAATATTGACCATATCACATCACATGCCCTGCAAAAACAAGTTAGACGCCTCTAATTTATTTTTGCATGTTTTACGTGGCTTGGGCTTACGAAGATAGAACCGTTCATACCTACGTACAAAAACCACAACGTTGATAAAAATATATTTTTAACAACCCTTCGTAGATTAGATCTTAACTATAGTAGGAGAAACCGACACCCGCAAGCCACTTATGCAATACAAGTTGCATGTCAGTTGTGGAACAAGTCTCATGTACATGGACATGTAAAGTTAGTCTGGGCCGCTTCATCCCACTATGCCACTAAGATCATAAAATACTCAAAGAGGCAAAAACATGATCATCAATGCCCACATACTCCTATGTGTTCTACCAGTACAATTCATCTACGCATAGATCCGGCTCTGATACCACTGAAGGGTACGTTGCATAGAAAACAAAAAATTTCCCTACACGCGATAAACCCGAAAGGCCAAGATCTAATCTATGAGATGAAAGGCAACGGGGAGATAGAGAGTCTTGAGATAACATACCCTCGAAGACTCAAAGTGGTACGAGAAAAGATCTCGTTGTTGGCGTAGTCATTCTCACGCCGATCCCGAGCGAGAAGAAGTGCACCGCAAACCGGCGGTGCCTCCGTAATCGGTCACACGTTCAGCTCGATGAAGACTTCCGTTCCCTCGATCCAGCGGGTTGCGGAAATAGAGGATCCCCCCCCCCCGGAATTCCAGCAGCACGACGACGTGGTGGTGGTGAAGAATCCCACGGTCAGGGCTTCGCCAAGCCGGAGACCATAGAATGGAGCAGCGGGTGGAAGGGAAAAGAAGTGGGCAAGTGTGTGAAGAAGAGGGAGCCCTCACCCTCCTTTTATAGGGGAGGGGGAGGCAGCCCAAAGGGGGGGTGCAGCCAGCCATGGGTACCCCCACCCCTTCCTCTCTTCATGTGAGTGGAAGCTCCACTCACACCCACTCAAAATTCCTTAATTTCCCACTTAGAAAATCCAAAGGTTTTCTTTAATAAATAAATAAAACATTTCTATTTCTTTATTTATATTTGTTAATTCCATTAACAAACATTTGCATGCAGCACCTCGAACCATTTGTTAATTCTATTAACAACCATTCGATGAAAAACCCCTTGAACTATTTCAATTTTCCCCCAAACAATTCCGGAGCTGCCCAAAATATTCTTCGGTATTCCGTATCCTCTCTAACGTTTCATCGAACCTTAAGTGTGTCACCCTACGGTTCCCGAATATTATAGACATGATCGAGACTCCTCTCCGATCAATAATCAACAGCGGGATCTGGAGATCCGTGATGACTCCTATATATTCAACGATGACTCTCGTGATCGTGTGAACCTTTCAACGTCGTAACGATTTCCCTTTGTCTCGCGATATATTACTTGTCCGAGATCCGATCATCGGTGTCCACTATACCTTGTTCAATCTCGTTATCTGACAAGTACTCTTTTCTCGTTCTCGTGATATAACATCCTTGTGATCATATCACTTGCTTGCAAGCGGTGTCGATGTGATATCACCGAGAGGGCCCTGAGTATATCTATCCGTCATATTGGATGGACAAATCCCATTCTCGATACATGAGCTTCAACTAACACTTTCCGAATATCTAATGCCACCTTTATAGTCACCCTTTTACGGTGTGACGTTTGATGTCATCAAAGTATTCTTTCGGTATTAGTGATTAACATGATCTCATGGTCTAAGGAACAATGTTACTCCGAATGTAAGACATAACAACAAAACTAAATGACTTGATCGTATTGTTATACTTAGTTAGGGTTTAAGTTCATCATGTCATTCTCCTAATGACATGATCCCGTTATTAACAACATCCAATGTCTATGATCAGGAAACCTTGATCATCTGTTAATCAACGAGCCAGTTAAAAGAGAGGCTTTACTAGGAACGTCGGTTTGTTTATTAATCACACATGTATCAACGTTTCCGGTTAATACAATTCTAGAATGAGAAATAAACATCTATCATAAACAAGGAATAACATAATAAACACTTTATTATTGCCTCTCGGGCATATTCCCTTTAGAAAGGACCCATAAAGTCAAAACCCCAACAATCAAACGGTTCAATAACAAGAGAATAATTCATAGGCATTTCATTACGTCTAGAAATATTTCCAACCCTTTGACATTGATCACAAGATAAAAGAAATTTTCTAGCGTCTTTAAAGAGAGTAGGCCAATCAAAACCTGATTGTAGACCTTTATGTGTAGTTCTATCTCCAGCGTGATGTCCTCCATAAGCACTACTATGACATTTTCTCAATATCTCTTGTTGTTCATTTTCAGGAACACATCTTCTCATAATACCATCAACACCTTCTTTATATAAGTGTGGGTCATCCCAAAAACAATGCCTCAAATCATAGAAGAATTTTCTTCTTTGCTGAGTTGTAAAGGTAGGAGGCAAATACTTCAAAACAATAAAGTTAGCATAATCAGCATACCATGGACTCTCTTGAGAGCTCACTTTTATTGCAGCTAACTGTTCATTAGGAAAACTATCATTAACATGAATAGGGTCATCAGAGATATTTTCTAATCTAGAAAAATTACCAGCAACAGGGTTTTCAGCACCCTTACTATCCACAATATGTAAATCAAACTCTTGTAAGAGAAGCACCCATCTAATAAGCCTAGGCTTACCATCTTTCTTTTCCATATGGTACTTAATAGCAGCATGATCAGTATGGATAGTAACTTTAGAATCAACAATATACTGCCTAAATTTATCACAAGCAAAAACCACAGCTAGGAATTCTTTCTCAGTGGTAGCATAATTCTTTTGAGCAGCATCAAGGGTTTTACTAGCATAATGAATAACATTTAACTTATTATCTACCCGTTGTCCAAGAACAGCACCTACAACATAATCACTAGCATCACACATAATCTCAAATGGTAAATTCCAATCAGGTGGTTGAACAATAGGGGCAGATATTAAAGCCTTCTTTAAAATTTCAAAAGCTTCTTTACAATCTTCATCAAAAACAAATGGTACATCTTTTTGAAGAAGATTAGTAAGAGGTTTTGATATTTTAGAGAAATCTTTAATAAACCTTCTATAGAAACCATCATGACCAAGAATACTAAGAATACCTTTGACATCCTTGGGATAGGGCATTTTTTCAGTAGCTTCAACTTTAGCTATATCAACTTCAATACCTCTTTCAGAACTTTTATGTCCAAGAACAATTCCTTCATTAACCATAAAATGGCATCTCTCCCAATTAAGAACAAGATTAGTCTCCTCACATCTCTGCAAAACTTTATCAAGATTCTGCAAACAATTATCAAAAGAAGTTCCATAGACGGAGAAATCGTCCATGAAGACTTCCACAATTTGTTCACAAAAGCCATGAAATATAGCATACATGCATCTTTGAATGGTAGCAGGAGAATTACATAAACCAAAAGGCATACATCTGTAAGCATAGGTTCCAAAAGGACAAGTGAAAATTGTTTTCTCTTGATCAGGCTTCCTAACAGCAATTTGAGAGAACCCATAATAACCATCAAGAAAGCAAAAATGAGTTTTCTTAGACAGCCTTTCTAACATTTGATCAATAAAAGGCAAAGGATAGTGATCTTTCTTAGTAACTTTATAACCTTCCTAAAATCAATGCACATCCTATAACCAACCACTACTCTTTGAGGAATAAGTTCATTATTTTCATTTGGCACAACAGTCATCCCTCCTTTCTTAGGGACACAATGCACAGGACTAACCCATCTACTATCAGGAATAGGATAAATGATACCAGCGTCAAGGAGTTTCAATACCTCATTTCTTACCACATCCTTCATCTTAGGATTTAAACGACGTTGATGCTAAACCACTAGCTTTGCATCAAGTTCAATATTAATAGCATGCTGACATATAGTAGGAGAAATTCCCTTTAAAGCATCAAGAGTATACCCAATAGCACCTCTGTGTTTCTTCAATACTCCGAATAATCTCTCCTCTTCTTCACCAGAAAGTTTAGAACTAATAATAAAAGGATATACATTCTTATCATCAATATGAGCATATTTAAGATTGCCAGGCAAAGGCTTTAAATCAAAAAAAGGATTCTTCTTGGGTGGTAATGTGGTACCCAAGTCTTCCACTGGTAAATTATGTTTCAGCATTGCTGGCTGATGCAGGAAAATCTCATCAATTTCATTCCTTTCTTCCATAAAGACATCACTTTCGTGGTCTTCCATGTATTGCTGCAAAGGATTGTTAGGAGCAAGAGCAATAGCAGCCAATTGTTCAACTCTACAGTTCTCATTAGGCAATTCAGCTTCATAAGGTACTTTAGCAAATTTGGAGAAATTAAATTCATAAGACTCTCTGTCGAAACATCGTAGTAGGTTTCATAGACGAGGGTGCCATGAGACTACCGATAGAGACGTGGGGGGACGTGATTGTGCGATGATCAAGGACATGGGGTTTTTACCCAGGTTCGGTACGACGCGGTAACGCGACGTTCCTACTCCTGCAAACTCACTATTCAGGACTAAAGCCTGTCAATACAGAGTACAATGTGAGGTTATATTAGCTGCTCGTCAAGGATCAACCTCTCGGCGAGTTAGCCTTTAGCTTCTTGTCTATCTATCATATCTCCCGTACGGCTTTATATAATAGCCGGATTAGGGCATACAGAATAGAAAACCTAGAATACTACGGTAACTATTAACTTGGAAAGTAAGGAATCCGCCTTCTACTCCAAGCCAGATCGCGTGGGCCGCGATCCGGGTTCTTCTAGAATCCGTCTTCTGTGCATCAGCTTACTGGGCCGCCTAACGGACCATAGCCCATTGCCATTTAGGCCACCCTGGTAATCCGGCACTTTAGACTACCATCTGATATACCCCTAGTTGGTATATATCCGACAGTAGCCCCTAAGAAGGATTAAGACTCAGATTTGCCATCTTTCGCCAAACATACATTTTCCAAGAAATACTGGCCTGCAGTCTTGATTCTTCTTTTTCTCCTCAAAGGATGTTATAACGCAAAACTCAGAATCCACAAAATACGGCTTTTCTTCCACGAATCTTCGCGGAGAAGGAACTTCCTACGTCAGCGCTTTAATCCTGCTTACGTAAGGGACGTTTGGGTTACAGGCGGGAAACCCAGAAATATATCTCTGACAGATTCTCGCGGGAAACGAGGCGATAGCAATAATCACCCGTCGTTTCATTTCCCGGAATTTCCGGAGAGTGACACGCGTTGATCATCCAACGGTCAAAAGAGCCGTTAGCACGCATCGTAACGGGAATCCGGCTATAAATAGCCGCCTCCGTCCTCCGAGGAAATCTTCCGCTCTCACTTCGCAGCACCATTCCCAGCGCCCAAGTTCTCGCAGAGCACCTCCCGAGCGCACGAACGCACCCGAGACCTGTCGCACCCTGATTTCTAGGGGATACTCACCGTACGAACTGGATAGCAGATGCTTGGATTATGGGGCATAACTGCTCCCACGTCCCAGCTTCCTGGTAGGCCTGCGCTTATGCGCGACAACACAAGCCCTGCTATTCCATCGTCGATGTAAACTATCCACTAGAGATCAACGGCACTTCCGTCGACGTACTTCAAACCATACACACATGGTACGTCAACGGCGTTTAACAAGTGATATCACAACAGATCTCTACGACACAAAAGATTGAAATAAGTTGCAAATGGCTCTCATTAGAGCAGAGATAGCAAATACAATCATTCAGAGGGCACATGCCCCAACAATACATCGTTACAATACAGCGGAAGCATTCAACATGTCTGAGTACAGACAAGAACCCAATAGGCCTAAGAGGCCGGAAACAAACAGACGGAGCCCATCCACGAAGTCTCGGATCCTGCCCGGGTCCGCTATCTACTCGTCAGCAGTCTCGTCATACTCCACGTAGTTGCCACCATGTAGATCCTCGGAAACGTAGGTCTGCGGAAACCACAGCCCCAAAGGGGTCAGTACATAAACGTACTGGCAAGCAAGACTCACAGTTCACCAAAGTGTAACCCGTCAACACCAAGCACAGATGCCTTGGGTTCAACGGAAGAGAGGGGATATAAAAGATGCTGCAACTGGCTGCGCTAACCAACTACAGAGATTCTACCACTTCCGGCTAACAGAAAGGAGATAAGATCGAGGATTGTAACCAACTGAAAGATAACTTCAACCAAACCCATCCTGGATCTCGCCCCTTATCCAAAGAAGCAATCCGAGGATAACTCACACAGTTGTGATAGGTGATTCAAGTTATTGTATGAATAAGCCTATTACTAGTCAAGTTATTAATCATTGGGTGTAACATGTTTGATCATTATGTTTAAGTTGTCCTGAGTACTTGTTAGCCAGTACTTTCACCAAGTAATCCATAACCGCGGAAAACACGGCTTCTCGAGAAGATTATCCCTGCAGGGTTGCACCAATTTGGCCGTACACTCATGAATAACCCGCCAGATGGAAAGGCCCTTCCACCAAGCGGGGTACTCAACACAACCAACCATTCTTCGCATCAAGCCCAAAGAACCTTGGGCGCACGGCTAATCAAGCCCAGAAGAAAATGGACCATCATAGCACTCTAAGACCGTGTCCCCCTATATGCCGACTACAAAAGTTCCACCCTGCGCTGGGCTCGCAAAAACATGCATGCGGCAAATGGAAAACACGAACTAAATGAGGCGATTTGGACGAGATGCGAATCAGGTCAAGTTGAGGGGGGCGCCCATACTCGCTTCCCAAATGCGGGTAGTGCGCTCATCATGGATCAGTAGACAAGACCCTTTTCCTATTAGGGTCGACACTAGCAGGCTCCAAAACCTCTCATGGGCCTCCTGCCGGTGCCTTATCATCAAATTTATTATTAATAGTACCATTAGCATGATTGATTGATTAAACATCGAGCCCCCACAACGTAAATGATATAGTAACAGAAAGTAACGGATAACAGACTCGAGCAAAAGCAACCTAAGCATGCTAGTAAGACTCTGGCTCAAACAATGGGTTGTAGGAAGGGAGATGAGGCAATATCAGGGTTAAGGGATTCATGTGATGGGTTCGTAACAGAAACAACTACTACTAAGGCTAGCAGAAAAGAACAACGGAAAGTATCGGTAATCAATGTTGAAAGGAACACGATGGTTCATGTGAGTGATAACTTGCCTGCAAAACCCAGTAGCCTGGTACTGAGCTAACTCCTTAGAAGGGGTGTCGTAAGTATCGTCGGTCTCAACGTCGTCGTTTATCCGGGAAGAAGCAAACAAACATTGCAGAAAGATAAACAATCAATATCATGGCATAGGTGCACAAACATGGGATGATGCATGTCATGTTAATAGATGCATCAGAATAAACTACTTGATAGGATAGCACAATTTAAATGGACAGATATGCAATTTTGAGTTGCATATGAAAAGCCCATGGAATTTGGTTAGATTGTTTGTTTTCCAACTATTCAACAGGTGCTAGTGGTTTAGTATGATGCATGCAACAGGAAAACAGCAAAATAACAACATAAGAATCAAATTTAAATAGGGTGTAGCAATTTAGAAGTTTATTAGTAATTTAGGGAAATTTTGGGTGCATTAAAGGGGACACACAAGTATTTGTTGTTCTCAACCAATTAAATTGTTCAAAACAGCTCACCAAGTTTATATTTGAAAAGAAAACAAGATTTTAGTTGGATTACAGGTTTCACTTGTTGCAAAAGGATTTCAAATGAATTATTTAGGAATTAAACAAGTTAAACAAGAATTAAATGAATTTAACTCAAACATGAACTTAAATGAATTTTTATTTGTTCAAAACATTAGGTGAGATTCATATTTGCGAAGTTTATACTTTTGTGGTTGGAAAACATATTTTATATGTCCCAAAAGAATTTGATTTGATCAAGTTATGAAATTAACAATTTTAAATGAATTAAACAAGGATTAAATTATTTAACCAATTTTAATTATTCAAAACATGAAACAAAATTTATATTTGGAAAGGTGGTTTAATTTTGCATGGAAAACATATTTCATTTGTGGAAATTGGATTTAAAATGAGCAAGTTATTATTTGGACAATTTTAAATGCAATAAACAAGAAACAGTTGTTTTCAGCAATTTAAATTATTCAAAACAGCAAACAAAATTTATATTTGGAAAGTACATGAAAAATTGATTGGAAAACATATTTAGTTTGTGAAATTTGGAATTTTTATGAGCAAGTTATGAATTTTGCAAATTTAAGTGAATTTGACAAGTTTTCAAATTTTGCACCAATTTAAAATATTCAAAACAGTAAACAAATTTTATATTTGGGTAGAGCATTTAATTTGGTATTGAAAACTTATTTTAAAAGTCAAAATTGGAGTTGGTATGAATTTTTTATGCATTTTACAAGTTTTGTTATTATTCTGCCATTTGTATTGCAGCTAGGGACTTAGGAAAAATAAACAGGGACTTAGAAAGAAACTGCAGGGACCTAGAAAAGAAATACAGGGACTTAGGTGTGATTTGCTGGTTGTGCAGTGCTTTAGAAAAAAAAAACAGAGGAATAAAGGGTTTATTCCGCGGGGGTGGGATTCGAACCCACCCCCTCTGCCTTGTGCGCGTGCGACTTGAACCAGCTGCGCTGGTGCGCGGTCGTTGTTGGATACAGACATGCAGACAGGTTATTTTTCCGTAACGCGTAACTGAATTTTCTGAAGATCACGAACTGAACTATTGACAGAAGGCCACGGTGGCGATCTCATCGCTGCTCACAGCAACTGCTGGGGTGCCGATCGGGCTAGCTTGCGAGTGGAGGGAGGAGCATGGGCGATGCACACACGTGCGGGCGTGGAAGCGAACGGATCGGGGGGAGAGGGAAGGGGCAGTGGCGACTGCTCACCTCGCTGGCGTTCGCTGTAGAGGTTCAGGTTCATGGCGACGGGCAGCGGACTTCTCCGGCACGGCGCGGCCGCCGTGTGGCCTCCCGGCAAACGACGAGGTGAAGGTGAGCCTCGGGGGACAACCACGATTCCATTCCCGCCACCAGCTACTCCTCCAGGTGATCCGATCGTGGCCGCGATGAGAGGGCAGTGGTGGCTAGGTGGTGCTCGGTCTGACGGTGGTTCAGATACAGAAGAAACAGGGAGGTTGAGAGATGGGGCGACGGCGGCGGCGGAGCTCGAGGGTGGTGAGGGGTCTAGGGCTCGCAGGCTAGGGGGGGTAGGGCTTCTTATAGCGACCTAGGGGAGCGGGTGGCCGTCTGCTCCTCACCATGGCGGACGTGGCACCGGTAGATTTTCAGCCGTACAGGGGAAGACGAAGACTGCGTGGGCGAAGGGGTACTGGGCTGAAGTGGTAAACGGGCTGGGCTGCTGCTGCTACCTCTCCTCTCCTAGTCTTTCTATTTTATTTTTATTTCTTTGTACTGTTTTTTTTTTGTAGCAAATGCTTTGGAAGAAAACTGTTAGGGTTTTGTCTATAGAAAAATTTGAAAAAAATTAGTTAAGCCTTTTAGGTAAATAGAAACCACATTGCAAGAGTGGATTTCAAAAATTGTAATTTAAAGTGGGGTTTTGTATTTGAAACCAAATTAGAGGGATTTTTATTTATTATCTCATTAATAAAAACATGTATACAAATAGGGTTACCCCTAGGGTTAAAATAAATGAGTTTAGGATCACAAGCATGAGGTGAATTGTTATGTTTTCAAAAGAGTGCTGATTTGAAAATTGGTTTGAAATGGAAAATGATTTAGGAGTTAATGATTTAATTAATTGATTTGATAATTGGTTTGATTAAAGCAACAATTTGAGAAGTGGAAAACAAGGAATAAAAGGGTTGTTTTTATTTGTTATTTTGGTTCCAAAAGTTGTAACAGCACAAGTATGAAAACATGGTATTTGAAATTGTTTGATTTTCAGTTGTGAAAACAGAGAATAACAGATGCAAAACAACAGAAACAAATGCAACAATATGATGACATGATGCAATACTTGAATAAACAAGAAATCAAACATTCTATAGGGTAGTTTTCATACTTGGGATGTTACAAAACGCCCCCCCTTGAAGGAATCGCGCCCCGAGATTCCTACTGAGAAAAGAAAAGGTCCGGAAACTTCTTGGGTAGACGTCAGGGAATTTGGAAACCACCGGAACATTTTCAATTGAAGGAAGAGGTTTTTTGTATGGAGGGTGTAAGGTTGATTAGAGTTTGATTCATTTGGAGAATAGACTATCTGTAATAAGGGTGGAACAGAGTTATTGACATCAATGCAACACCAGGAATAATCATCAATGTCAGAATCATCAATATGAGAGTAACGAGGAATATGTGGCCTCCCATTAGAATTGGATTTTCTGTGACTGAACTTGGAAGTCAACATTTGAGTTTCCGTAGAGTGAACGGTTATTTGATTGTTTAGTGGAACCAGAACTATGTTGTATGTTGTTGAAAAGATTGTTTACACAAAGGAATGTGATGCTCCGGTATCAAACAACACTTTGAATAGAGTTTAGCAGATGAACGGTGAAAACTTTGATTAGAATAGAACTTGATCCATATGGAGAATAGACTATTTGGAATGTGGTGCTTGAGGATTGAAAACAACAACAACAACAACAACAAGAACCTTTCTGGACAGATAGATTTGATATTTGGGAAGTTAACTTGACGCCGATAGAAGAATTTAAGTGGAAACAACAACAAGATTTCAACGGACGAAAATGAAATGTTTAGAAGAACATGATATTGAAGCAACACCGGGAAAACGAGAACAAGATTCCTGAGGTACTACGGATAAACCCATCCGGGCTTCTAAAGGATCAATATCTACTGCTTAAGGAATAGAGGATCTGCTTCCGGGGCTTACACGCCTCCGTTCTCAATCATGAGTAGGCAACATGATAAATCATGTCACAACCACCTCCATTCCTATGGTCTAGTAGATATAATCATCCTAGAGAAACCAGAATACGTGAAATCCTAACTTGAAAGTTTAGATGAGAAGGGAGAATTCAACGTTGCACTTCCTTACCAGAAAAGGGAGGGAGGGTGGGGAAAAGAAGAAAAAGAACAGAATTCCTACTCTCACGTTTCATTTTTCCTATATAGCTACAAAATAGTTTCTAGACTCAACTGCGACCAGTAAAAAAAGGGATCCTACAGGCAGACAGGCTCTGATACCATTTGTCGCACCCTGATTTCTAGGGGATACTCACCGTACGAACTGGATAGCAGATGCTTGGATTATGGGGCATAACTGCTCCCACGTCCCAGCTTCCTGGTAGGCCTGCGCTTATGCGCGACAACACAAGCCCTGCTATTCCATCGTCGATGTAAACTATCCACTAGAGATCAACGGCACTTCCGTCGACGTACTTCAAACCATACACACATGGTACGTCAACGGCGTTTAACAAGTGATATCACAACAGATCTCTACGACACAAAAGATTGAAATAAGTTGCAAATGGCTCTCATTAGAGCAGAGATAGCAAATACAATCATTCAGAGGGCACATGCCCCAACAATACATCGTTACAATACAGCGGAAGCATTCAACATGTCTGAGTACAGACAAGAACCCAATAGGCCTAAGAGGCCGGAAACAAACAGACGGAGCCCATCCACGAAGTCTCGGATCCTGCCCGGGTCCGCTATCTACTCGTCAGCAGTCTCGTCATACTCCACGTAGTTGCCACCATGTAGATCTCGGAAACGTAGGTCTGCGGAAACCACAGCCCCAAAGGGGTCAGTACATAAACGTACTGGCAAGCAAGACTCACAGTTCACCAAAGTGTAACCCGTCAACACCAAGCACAGATGCCTTGGGTTCAAAGGAAGAGAGGGGATATAAAAGATGCTGCAACTGGCTGCGCTAACCAACTACAGAGATTCTACCACTTCCGGCTAACAGAAAGGAGATAAGATCGAGGATTGTAACCAACTGAAAGATAACGTCAAACAAACCCATCCTGGATCTCGCCCCTTATCCAAAGAAGCAATCCGAGGATAACTCACACAGTTGTAATAGTGATGGTTCAAATTATTGTGTCAATAAGCCTATTACTAGTCAAATTATTAATCATGGGGTGTAACATGTTTGATCATTAGGTTTAAGTTGTCCTGAGTACTTGTTAGCCAGTACTTTCACCAAGTAATCCATAACCGCGGAAAACACGGCTTCTCGAGAAGATTATCCCTGCAGGGTTGCACCAATTTGGCCGTACACTCATGAATAACCCGCCAGATGGAAAGGCCCTTCCACCAAGCGGGGTACTCAACACAACCAACCATTCTTCGCATCAAGCCCAAAGAACCTTGGGCGCACGGCTAATCAAGCCCAGAAGAAAATGGACCATCATAGCACTCTAAGACCGTGTCCCCCTATATGCCGACTACAAAAGTTCCACCCTGCGCTGGGCTCGCAAAAACATGCATGCGGCAAATGGAAAACACGAACTAAATGAGGCGATTTGGACGAGATGCGAATCAGGTCAAGTTGAGGGGGGCTCCCATACTCGCTTCCCAAATGCGGGTAGTGCGCTCATCATGGATCAGTAGACAAGACCCTTTTCCTATTAGGGTCGACACTAGCAGGCTCCAAAACCTCTCATGGGCCTCCTGCCGGTGCCTTATCATCAAGTTTATTATTAATAGTAACATTAGCATGATTGATTGATTGATTAAACATCGAGCCCCCACAACGTAATAGAAGTAGTAACAGTAAGTAACGGGTAACAGACTCGAGCAAAAGCAACCTAAGCATGCTAGTAAGACTCTGGCTCAAACAATGGGTTGTAGGAAGGGAGATGAGGCAATATCAGGGTTAAGGGATTCATGTGATGGGTTCGTAACAGAAACAACTACTACTAAGGCTAGCAGAAAAGAACAACGGAAAGTATCGGTAATCAATGTTGAAAGGAACACGATGGTTCATGTGAGTGATAACTTGCCTGCAAAACCCAGTAGCCTGGTACTGAGCTAACTCCTTAGAAGGGGTGTCGTAAGTATCGTCGGTCTCAACGTCGTCGGTTATCCGGGAAGAAGCAAACAAACATTGCAGAAGGATAAACAATCAATATCATGGCATAGGTGCACAAACATGGGATGATGCATGTCATGTTAATAGATGCATCAGAATAAACTACTTGATAGGATAGCACAATTTAAATGGACAGATATGCAATTTTGAGTTGCATATGAAAAGCCCATGGAATTTGGTTAGATTGTTTGTTTTCCAACTATTCAACAGGTGCTAGTGGTTTAGTATGATGCATGCAACAGGAAAACAGCAAAATAACAACATAAGAATCAAATTTAAATAGGGTGTAGCAATTTAGAAGTTTATTAGTAATTTAGGGAAATTTTGGGTGCATTAAAGGGGACACACAAGTATTTGTTGTTCTCAACCAATTAAATTGTTCAAAACAGCTCACCAAGTTTATATTTGAAAAGAAAACAAGATTTTTGTTGGATTACAGGTTTCACTTGTTGCAAAAGGATTTCAAATGAATTATTTAGGAATTAAACAAGTTAAACAAGAATTAAATGAATTTAACTCAAACATGAACTTAAATGAATTTTTATTTGTTCAAAACATTAGGTGAGATTCATATTTGCAAAGTTTATACTTTTGTGGTTGGAAAACATATTTTATATGTCCCAAAAGAATTTGATTTGATCAAGTTATGAAATTAACAATTTTAAATGAATTAAACAAGGATTAAATTATTTAATCAATTTTAATTATTCAAAACATGAAACAAAATTTATATTTGGAAAGGTGGTTTAATTTTGCATGGAAAACATATTTCATTTGTGGAAATTGGATTTAAAATGAGCAAGTTATTATTTTGACAATTTTAAATGCAATAAACAAGAAATAGTTGTTTTCAGCAATTTAAATTATTCAAAACAGCAAACAAAATTTATATTTGGAAGGTACATGAAAAATTGTTTGGAAAACATATTTAGTTTGTGAAATTTGGAATTTTTATGAGCAAGTTATGAATTTTGCAAATTTAAGTGAATTTGACAAGTTTTCAAATTTTGCACCAATTTTAAATATTCAAAACAGTAAACAAATTTTACATTTGGGTAGAGCATTTAATTTGGTATTGAAAACTTATTTAAAAAGTCAAAATTGGAGTTGGTATGAATTTTTTATGCATTTTACAAGTTTTGTTATTATTCTGCCATTTGTATTGCAGCTAGGGACTTAGGAAAAATAAACAGGGACTTAGAAAGAAACTGCAGGGACCTAGAAAAGAAATACAGGGACTTAGGTGTGATTTGCTGGTTGTGCAGTGCTTTAGAAAAAAAAACAGAGGAATAAAGGGTTTATTCCGCGGGGGTGGGATTCGAACCCACCCCCTCTGCCTTGTGCGCGTGCGACTTGAACCAGCTGCGCTGGTGCGCGGTCGTTGTTGGAAACAGACATGCAGACAGGTTATTTTTCCGTAACGCGTAACTGAATTTTCTGAAGATCACGAACTGAACTATTGACAGAAGGCCACGGTGGCGATCTCATCGCTGCTCACAGCAACTGCTGGGGTGCCGATCGGGCTAGCTTGCGAGTGGAGGGAGGAGCATGGGCGATGCACACACGTGCGGGCGTGGAAGCGAACGGATCGGGGGGAGATGGAAGGGGCAGTGGCGACTGCTCACCTCGCTGGCGTTCGCTGTAGAGGTTCAGGTTCATGGCGACGGGCAGCGGACTTCTCCGGCACGGCGCGGCCGCCGTGTGGCCTCCCGGCAAACGACGAGGTGAAGGTGAGCCTCGGGGGACAACCACGATTCCATTCCCGCCACCAGCTACTCCTCCAGGTGATCCGATCGTGGCCGCGATGAGAGGGCAGTGGTGGCTAGGTGGTGCTCGGTCTGACGGTGGTTCAGATACAGAAGAAACAGGGAGGTTGAGAGATGGGGCGACGGCGGCGGCGGAGCTCGAGGGTGGTGAGGGGTCTAGGGCTCGCAGGCTAGGGGGGGGTAGGGCTTCTTATAGCGACCTAGGGGAGCGGGTGGCCGTCTGCTCCTCACCATGGCGGACGTGGCACCGGTAGATTTTCAGCCGTACAGGGGAAGACGAAGACTGCGTGGGCGAAGGGGTACTGGGCTGAAGTGGTAAACGGGCTGGGCTGCTGCTGCTACCTCTCCTCTCCTAGTCTTTCTATTTTATTTTTATTTCTTTGTACTGTTTTTTTTTTGTAGCAAATGCTTTGGAAGAAAACTGTTAGGGTTTTGTCTATAGAAAAATTTGAAAAAAAAAAAAAAAAATTAGTTAAGCCTTTTAGGTAAATAGAAACCACATTGCAAGAGTGGATTTCAAAAATTGTAATTTAAAGTGGGGTTTTGTATTTGAACCCAAATTAGAGGGATTTTTATTTATTATCTCATTAATAAAAACATGTATAAAAATAGGGTTACCCCTAGATTAAAATTGACTTTTAGGATCACAAGCATGAGGTGAATTGTTATGTTTTCAAAAGAGTGCTGATTTGAAAATTGGTTTGAAATGGAAAATGATTTAGGAGTTAATGATTTAATTAATTGATTTGATAATTGGTTTGATTAAAGCAACAATTTGAGAAGTGGAAAACAAGGAATAAAAGGGTTGTTTTTATTTGTTATTTTGGTTCCAAAAGTTGTAACAGCACAAGTATGAAAACATGGTATTTGAAATTGTTTGATTTTCAGTTGTGAAAACAGAGAACAACAGATGCAAAACAACAGAAACAAATGCAACAATATGATGACATGATGCAATACTTGAATAAACAAGAAATCAAACATTCTATAGGGTAGTTTTCATACTTGGGATGTTACAAGACCTCACCAGAGCAACCGAGCGCCGCCCCTCGATGGCATCTCCAAGCTCTTCCCCAGCCCGCACCGTCGCAAAAGACATCGACGAGATCATCGACACGATGGATCCTTAGCTGGATTCACCGGTGCATGCCTCCGGCGAAGAGCCGGGGAGGGCCACAAGCGGCGCGGCGGGCGAGGAAATCCCTCTCGCCGCCGCGGATCTTGCGGGGTCTTCTTCCGCGCCTCTCCCGCCGTTCGCGCCCGAGACGGTGGAGGAGAAAATCGCTCTCGTCGGAGACGAGCTTGCGGCCGCGGAGGCCGCAGCGTCCGCCGCCGCCGGAGCCGAAGACGAGGCGAAAACTGCCAGCAACTGGAGTGCCAGCAGTATTCCGCCATCCCTCCTTCCGACAATGGAGAAGGAGGGACTCGTGCTGAAAGGGAAATGGCGGATCCCGGAGGACGAGACCGAGCCCGCGCCAAAGGACGAGGAACGTGTCCTCCTCTCCTCCCATATACTAAGAGGTATGGGTCTTCCACCATCCGCCTTTTTTCTCCAGATGTTAGCCCACTACAACATCCAACCCCACAATCTGCCACCCAACTCCATCCTCTATCTAGCCGGGTTTCAGGCCCTCTTCGAGGGATATCTAGGCATAGCACCTAGGTTAGATTTCAGGTTTACTGCTTTGGTGTTAAGCAGAACTCTTCGGAGGGCGCACTCCCAACTTGTGGGACCATTTCCTTCACTCTTCAGAGGTTTAGGGAGGACTAGTTCCCCAAGATTAAAACATCGGAATCCGTCAAATTCTGGACGGGTTCCTTCTTTTATAATCCCGACGTTCCCTTCCCTGGGAAAACCACCGGGGTTCCACCTTTCTCGAACACCGCCGCTGTTCCCCAAGAAAATTGGGGAACTGAAGCAGTTTAGACCCTGCCGCCGGATCTTCTCAGGATCAAGCGGCGCATCGCAAAGCTCGTCGCTTTCGATCCGCCTCTAACTGGCATGGACACGGTCCTTTGCTGGCTAGAAAGGCGGATTCAGCCTTTGGCTAATCACGGCGCTCGCCTTCTCTGCGAGTACTCGGGAACCTGCGATGCTATGAAGAAATCCGGCCAATGTACACGGCCGAGAATCCAGCTCCCAAGGTACAATTATTCGCCTTTTGGGTTTAACTCTTTTTTGTTTACTCGGTTTTCATGTCTTTGTCTCAGATTTTACCTTCTTAACAGATTGCCGAACTTTCTGAGTCGGAACTTGCATCCGATGCCGACCTGGAGGCATTGCGCGCCACCTTTGCCGGTGGACGTAAGCGCAAGAATATTTCCGCTTCCCAGGAAGTCATCGATCTTGACGGGGTCCCCGTCATTACCTCCAGGTTTGAACATCTGGGTTGTTTTATTTTGTCGGAACTTTCTTCCTTTATCTTGGAGTTAAACTTTCCGTCTTTTCTCCTTTTTAGCCTACCTCCCTCTACTATGAAGCCGAAAAAGCTGAAGAGGCACAAGGTTGTGGCCAGCAGAGGCCCACATCCTTCTCCTGCTACCGCTCCAGATACACCGATCGCAGCAACAGAAGAGCATGCTGCAGCTCCCAACACCGAATCCCTGCAGACCAGCCAGCCCATTGTGCCGGAAACGGACACGGGGGAAAGGGCGGTCCCTGAGATGGGAGTTCCTTCTCGGATAACTGAAGAGGAGATTCCCACCTTCGACAAAGATTTCAAGAATATCAGCGATGTCCTTAGCGCGGCCGGGACTCTTTTTGCTGAGTACGCAAAAGAGTTCACCGAAAACTTGGCAGGTTTACAGCGGATAAGCCAGGTATTATCTCTAGCCCCCAAGCAACAAGTTATAATGTATACTTTTCACTTAGTGCTTTCATAATCATGCTTGTTTCTAACTTAAGCGTTCTGGTTCATTTCCGTGTTTCAGCAAACCGCTGAAACCACAAACATGTAAGTTTTCAACAAGCTAACTGTCAAGAATAAGGAGGTTAGAAGCCTTCTCTCTATTCTTGAAGTTAAGGAAATGGAGCTGGCATCGTCTCAGCTACGGCTGGAGGAAACAACAGGTATACTTTTAATCCTCTGAAGTTCCTTGTCTATAATTTTGTCTAAGCAATTTTTCCGAGTTTTCTTAACCCAGAATTTTTTCCTTGCTTTTCAGCTGCCTTGGCGAAAGCCAAGCAAGTTGCTGAAGATGCCGGCAACACCGAGAATCTCCGCCGGGAGAACTTGGATCTTCATAAGGATCTTATGAAGGTTCAGAAGGATCTGGAAGCCAGCAATCTGGCTCTTGGAATTGCTCAATCCAAGGCCTCCCAACAAGCTGACAAGGACAAGGCCACTATCCAAGATTTGGAAAACGCCTTGAACCTGCGCCTGGAGGAAGGCTCCGAGATGGACAAGATCCTCGGTAAGTTATCAACTTTTACCGTATTTCCTATGTCTTAACTTCTTTCTCTGCGTTTTCACTAACCCTTCGGTTATTTGTATGAAAAACAGGAGATGACCCAGATCTTACTCGGATTGAGAAAATCCGAGCTTTCGGGAAGGTATCCACTGCGATCCGAGCTGCAGGCATGCAGCTGGTCAACAAGTACCTTCCCGCAAGAACTAGGGAATTCTCGGAAGTTGAGAAACTTCCGGAAGCTATCCTGGAGGTGGCGGAATCCAAGGAATCTACCTTGCGCTCCGCAGCACGGGGTGGTGCACGCATGGCTTTAGGCCTTATGCGTATGCATTACCCCAATGCCAAATCTTGGCGCGTGGCGTCCGGTATCCCTCTTGGATATTCGGAGACCTAGCGGACCACCATCTTTGATGAAATCAAGGGTCACGCCACCAAGATCGCCTCTATGGTGAATATCTCCATCACCTATCCGGAAGAAGAGATTCCAGAAGCCCCCGAGGATGACAACAGTGAAGAAGACTCGGATGCTTGAAGAATTCTCCCTACCCTAGATATGAGAAATAGGAAATAGGAGCATTACTGCACTTTACAATGTAATTTATATTGTAATGCTTCTATTCTTTTGTATGAAGAAGTACTCCGCCTTTTGCAGTTAACTTTTATGAAATCCTTTGCAAGTTTTCCAGGTTTTATATTCCTTTATCTTCTAAGTTCTCTGGTTTATGTGCTTTAACTGTCCTTAGTGTTTGAAATGACTCGGTAGTACTTTAATCTTCACGCCAAGTTACTGAGTAAAACCGATCAGTTTAAACTTGGAAACATGGATCATACTAAAGGCATTTTTACTTACTAGCTCCAGTGACCCAGCACATAAACAATCAGATAATGCTTGAGAAAAGTAAGGAATTTTTTGAATGAAGCTCGGGCACGCAGGCACAATCCGAGTTTCCTTTAACCTTTAGTAGGCTGAAAATCATTCAGTTTTTAAACGCCGAGCACGCAGGCACAATTCAGGTTAACATTGAGTATTTTGTTGGGAAATAGATGAGACGGAATCATGCTTTGTACTATAATAAACTTGTAAAAACATGGATACGAGAATTCTGACAACTTTATTTCATGATCTCAAAGATGTTTACATAGAAATTGAACTAAGTATAGAAGGGACGTAACTGCTGGATACTCTAGGGCCTCTTTGTCTCTCCTAGTTTATCATCTATCTTTCTCTTTCTTTTGCGATTCGGCTTCTCGGGATCATCTTCCGTATCTCGAATGTCTACAAGATAGTATGATCCATTCTTCATGGCTTTACTGATGACGAATGGTCCTTCCCATACTGGGGCCAGTTTGTGCTTTCTTTGCTGCACCAATCTTAGCACTAGGTCACCTTCTTTAAAAGAACGATGCCTGATTTTCCGACTATGATAACGTCGTAAACCTTGCTGGTAGATGGCGGATCTTTGAAGCACAAGTTCTCGTTCCACTTCTAAGAGATCGACGGCATCCTATCGTGCGTTTTCGGCATCTGATTCATCGAAATCTTGCACTCTTGGGCTATCATGGATCATGTCCGTTGGGAGAATAGCTTCTGCACCATAAACTAGGAAAAACGGGGTTTTCCCAGTTGACCTATTTGGTGTTGTTCGAATGCTCCAAAGCACAGAAGGTAACTCTTCTACCCATGCCCAGCTGCTCTATGAAGAGGAGATTCGAGTCTTGGGCGTATTCCTTGTAAGATTGAGCTATTCATTCTTTCAACCTGGCCATTGGATTGCGGGTGTGCCACAGATGCGAGATCTAGGCGAATTTCCGGTTTGTCGGCAATATTTTGCCAACTCTCCAATAGAGAAATTTGTCCCGTTCACTGGTAGAAAAAAGGCCTTCCATACGCCCCCATCAGTCCCCAAACTTTGCGCACCGTGACTAAAGGGGTTTTAGTCCCGAGTCGGGAGGAGACCCGCGACAGAAGGTCATGCGTCGTGGGTTGGGAAGCGCGTGGAGGCGCGTGGAGGGCTTTAATTCCGGTTGGCCTGGCCACCCGGGACTAATGATCCAGTCTGCTGGCCTCCCTGCCTTTAGTTCCGGTTGGCCTGGCCACCCGGGACTAAAGATACAAACTGCTCGCCTCCCGCGCGGCGGTTTTATTTCGCGAGCGAGAGGCAGAGGCCATTGCTACAGTGCGCACCCGAGAGTCTCTCTATTTCTTCTTCTCTCTTCTCTTCTTCCTCTCTTCTTCCTCCACCAAGCACCGATGGGTTCTCAAGTTTGGAACACTCTCCGTGTGGCCACACCATGTCGCAAGAGTCTAGACGTGGCCTACACCAATATGTGCGAGAGGCTCCCCGGTCTTCTTAAGCATTTGAGCAATCTCTATGAAGAAGCCGATGAACAACATAAGTTCTTCGGGCTTGATCTAGAGTATACGGCGAATCAACGGGATGTTGCCGTCATCCAAATTGCCTTCAAGGAGATCGTGTTGGTCTTCCAATGGGCAAGGTAACGCACACTACATTGATCTTCAGGATCTTATCCATTTTGATGAGTTGTACGGTCACAAGACCGGGATGGCTCCGATGGCAACCGCCTTCATCCACGCCGACTACAAAACCATGAAGTCTGGTTTCCCCTCCAAGAATCACATGCATTGGGGGAAGAACCCACTGGACCGGATCAACCTCAACTATGCAGCCATAGATGCATACATTGCCTACGAGTTGTTCCGCATCTACTCGACGGAGCTCGAGTAGATGGTGTTTGTGTACCGCATCTTGCATGTAATGGATATATTAGTATGTAATGGATATATTATTATGTAATGGATATTATTTCTATATTAATGCGTAGCTATATTATTTCTATATTATGTCAAACACACATTTCAAAACAAACAAACAAAAACACATCAAGAAAACAAACAAAAACACATCAAGAAAACAAAACAGAAAAACTACCGTTTCTAAATTAATCTAATCCAGGAAAACATAGATCTAGTCAATACCAAACTCATCCAGTTGGATTTACTTCAAATACATTTTTGAACTCATTCTAAAAGCAATAGAAGAGCCTACTGGTCTTTTATTAAAAAGGATGGTATTTTCATTTGGTTGTTGACCTTGATGTGAGGCTAAGTGCTATGGATAGATCTTTTCAATATCTATCCAGAACATTATAGTTTGTCAATTTTGGTTATGTATTTTAAAAGTTAGATCCAAATCATTCTCACAGATAGTCATTGCCAAAACAGTTCTTGTGTCCAAAATAATAGTCGAAACTTGGATCTGCAAATTTTATATGGTTTAGATTTCATATGGTTTGGTTCATGAATTTTATCAGATTTTATTTTGCATTTAGGAAAGGGGAAAATGAATTAGTTTTATTTTCCTGAATATTTTGATATATTATTTGTATTTTTAAGATTTTAAAATGAATTAGTTTTATTTTTCTGAATATTTTGATATATTAATAGTATTTTTAAGATTTTAAAATGAATTAGTTTTATTTTTCTGAATATTTTGACATATTATTTGTATTTTTAAGATTTTAAAATGAATTAGTTTTATTTTTCTGAATATTTTGATATATTAATAGTATTTTTAAGATTTTAAAATGAATTAGTTTTATTTTTCTGAATATTTTGATATATTATTTGTATTTTTAAGATTTTAAAATGAATTAGTTTTATTTTTCTGAATATTTTGATATATTAATAGTATTTTTAAGATTTTAAAATGAATTAGTTTTATTTTTCTGAATATTTTTTAGAAATAATACAAATTAAAAAGTCAATGTTTATTTATTTATTCAAAATTATTAATTACATCATTACTTTTGTTTATTAAAAGATTTATTTGAAATTCAGACAATAAAGAAATGTGGCATCGACCAACATGTTAATAGGATTGATATGATATTAGTATCACATACATGCGTGCGAAACACTTGGATGCGGGACGGGATGAAACTTTGAAGTTAAGCGTGCTAGTGCTAGAGTAATGGGAGGATGGGTGACTGAGCGGGAAGTTTGACCACGAGTAACAAATTTGACTAGAGATAATTGTAGTTAGACACTAAGCAAATAATAAAAATTCTGAAAAAATGGAGTGAAAAAATGGGAGTGAAAAATTGAAGTGAAAAAAAGGGAGTGAAAAAAATGGAGTGAAAAATAATTAGAAACCCAAATGAATTAAAGAAATAACGAAAAAGCATGTAGTCCCGGTTCGTGTGGCCAACCAGGACTAAAGGTTCTCCGCCCCCGGCGCACGCCACCCGCCCACGTGGACGGGCCGCGGTTCGTAAGAGGGGGCGACTAAAGGGGGGCCTTTAGTCGCGCCTATTTAGTCCCGGTTGCGCGGCCGGGATTAATGGCCTTTGCGAACCGGGACTATAGGCCTATTTTCTACCAGTGGTTGTCGGTTATTATGTTGTGTGGAACGTCGTATCTCATGACTATGTCAATGATGAAATTTCTGGCAGTTACACCGTCAAGTTTTTTGATGGGTTTGGCCTCCACCCACTTGGTATATTTATCCACTGAAACGAGTAGATGTGTAAGTCCGCCTCTCACAGTCTTGAATGGTCCCATCATATCTAGCCCTCAGACCGCAAACGGCCATGTAATGGGGATAGTTTTGAGTGCTTGGGCTGGCATATTTGTCTGCTTGGCATAATATTGACACCCTACACATGTGTTTACTATGTGCTCAGCGTCTGTCTTGGCTGTTAGCCAGAAAAACCCTGCACGGAATGCTTTTTTGACTATGCTTTTTGATTGAGCATCATGTCCGCAATCTCCGGCATGGATTTCTTGCAGGATTTCTCGTCTTTCTTCTGGTGAAATACATCGCAGAAAAATCCCGTTAGTGCTGCGTTTGTACAGGCAATTGTTAATTACCATGTATCCCTTGCATCGACGCTGAATCTGTCTTTGCAAGACCTCGTCTGCTCCATCCGGGTACTTCTGATCAACTAAGAAGTTTAAATATGGGATTGTACAATCCGGGTTGACGAGCATGACTTCAATTGACTCGGAAGCCAGGGGATAATCAACATCTCCACCTTTTATAGATGGTTCGTACAAATGTTGGACGAATACACCTGGTGGTAGGATTTTTACCCTTTCTGATCCCATGCAGGCTAAAGCATCTGCGTTCCAACTTTCCTCCCTTTTAACATGGAGCACTTCAAACCCAAAGAAACAGATGGCAAACTCGTCCACCGTTCTCCGGTATTCGGCCATTATAGGGCTTTTGGCGTCCCAAGTTTGGTTGAGCTGGTGCTGTACCAAATCTGAGTCGCCATATCATAGGATGAGCTTGACACCTATTTCCTTTGCGATATGCAAGCCGTGAAGCAGAGCCTCGTATTCTGCCATATTATTATTGGCGTTAAAGTGTATTTGTAATACATACTCCATTGTATCTTCTTTAGGGGATTTTAGGACTACACCAGCTCCAGCGTCCTCCTTCATCTTGGATCCGTCAAAGTGCATGATCCAGTACTCGGACTCCGGCATTGGTGTTTTTTCCATTGCTTCCGTCCAGTCGGCAACAAAATCTGCCAGAACCTGGGAGTTTATTGCCGTCCTAGGCTGGTACTTAATGTCGAATGCTGCTAGCTCGATGCCCCATTTGGCTACTCGGCCAGTCGCCTCCGCATTGTTTATTATATCCCCTAGTGGCGCTTTGCATACCACTGTTATGGAATGTCCTTGGAAGTAATGGCGAAGTTTTCTAGATGCGAAAAATACGCCATATGCCAGTTTTTGATAGTGTGGATACCTTTGTTTGAACTCGGAGAAAACTTCACTTATGTAATATACCGGATGCTGATCTGGTATGCTTTGTTCGTCTTTCTTCCTTTCCACAACAATTACTGCACTCATAACCCGATTTGTAGCCGTAAGGTACAATAACATGGGTTCTTCGTCTTTTGGAGATGCCAAAATTGGAGCTTTCATCAAAGTTTCTTTCAACTGGGTTAATGCTGCATCTGCTTCTTCTGTCCACTCGAATTTGTCGGATTTCTTCAACAATTTGTATAGTGGCAGAACTTTGTCCCCTAGCCGGCTAATAAACCTGCTAACGGCTGCAGCGGAACCCGTCAATCTTTGCACATCATTTACGCACGTAGGCTTGGAGATGTTCAAGATTGCTTTGATCTTTTCTGGGTTTACTTCTATTCCTCTGTGAGAAACGATAAAACCCAGAGGTTTTCCTGAGGGAACCCCGAATACGCACTTTAATGGATTTAACTTCATTTTATAAGCGCGCAAATTTTTGAAGGTTTCTCGCAAATCTTAAAGGAGTGTTTCTTTTTCCTTGGTAACGACAGCAATGTCGTCCACGTAAACGTGGACATTTTTGCCAATCTGACTATGCAAACACCATTGCATGCAATGCTGGTAGGTTGCACCTGCGTTCTTCAGGCCAAATGGCATGGTTATGTAATAGTACGTCCTCTAAGGGGTTATAAACGAAGTTTTGATTTTATCTTCCTTTTTCATGCGTATTTGATGATACCCAGAATATGCATCCAAAAAGCATAAAAGCTCAGAGCCTGCAGTGGCATCTATTATTTGATCGATTCGCGGTAACGCAAACCTATCTTTTGGACACAGTTTGTTCAGGCCGATGTAATCTATACACATTCTAAGGGTAGTAGCATCTTTCTTCGGGACTAATACTGGATTTGCAAACCATTCAGTATGTATAACTTCCCGGATAAAATCTGCTGCCAAAAGCCGGATAATCTCCTTGCCAATAGCCTTCCGTCTTCTTCCGTCAAATCGACGGAGACCTTGTTTGACGGGTTTGGATCCTGGAATCACCTTGAGTTGATGCTCAGCAAGTTCCCTGGGTACGCCTGGCATGTCCGCTGGACACCAAGCAAAAATATCCCAGTTCTCACGGAGAAACTTGATGAGCTCGTTTTCCTATTTGTCGGTCATCCCAGTTCCCACTACGCAAAATTTTGTCGGATCTTTGGGATCTAGGATTACCTGTCTTGTGTTCTTGGAAGCCTTGAAGCTATCTACTGGCTTCCGACTTTCTCTGCCTGCCAGCATTTCTGTCAGCGGCACCTCTTTGGCCAGCTCTTTCAACTCTTCCTTTGCTATGACTTTCTCAGCGCAAAGGGCGTTTTCTTTTTCCAGCTCGTTTGCCAACTTGAAGTCTCCAGATATGGTGATTACTCCTCCTTTCGGTCATAGCATCTTCAGCTTGTTATAGATATAACATGATCTTGCCATGAATTTGGCGAAAGCTGGACGTCCGAGTATCGCGTGATACACGCTTTCGAACGGCACAACCTCGAAGGATACTTTTTCCTGCCGGAAGTGATCTTTGTCTCCAAAGGTTACATCTAGGAAATTTCTCCTAGGGATCGTGCTTGTCTGCCAGGGACGATGCCGTGAAAACGTATGTTGTTGTGGTTGAGCCGAGTCTCGGAAATTTTCAGATGCTTCAGTGTATCCAGGTACATTATGTTAATGCTGGATCCTCCATCCATCAGCACTCTTTTTAGCCTAATGTTTTGAACAATATGACTTACGATTAGAGCTTGTGTGCCGGGTTCAGGGATATTCCCGGGATGATCGGACTGATCCCAGGTAATTGGTGTATTTGAGTACTTCAAGAATTTCGGGGTTGCAGGGACAACCGCGTTTATTTCTCGAAGCGTTCTTTTTGCCACCTTTGCTGAGGGAGTTTCCAGGAAAGTTAGGTCGCATTCTCCATCAACCCTCGAAAACTTAGGCTCGCCTTTTCGCTGTTGTTCCTGGATTTTGTCGTCAGTGTCCGATTCACTGTCTTCTTTCTCAGCTTTTGGTTTTGCTTGGAAAACTTCCTCTTGGAATTCTTCCCCTTGTTTCCGGATCCTGCACTGCCTTTCATATGCTTGTTCAAGCGGCATTGTGCGTTAGTATGGGTAGGCTTCCCAAACTGCGAGTGGTGGACATAGTTTTCCGACTTTATCTTTTCCCATTCTTCCTTGGTGTAATTGATCGGCTCCGTACTGCGTCCTTTCCACCTGTTCCCATTTTCTCTTCCAAAGGCTATGTTAACTTCTTTGGGCTTTTGTGTTGTGTCTGGAGTTCCTTTTTTCTCAGGGCGAGGGTTCTTTTTGGCCTGTATCAGTGTATCGATATTGCCTCCTATTTCCCTGATGTCGTCCTCGGCTGCAGCGTGTTCATTGGCGGTTGTAAGAATAGATCCGAGATCTTTGTGCTTTTTGGAACCAATCATGAACGGTACAAGTCCGGGTTTTAGGCCATTGACTAAAGCATGCATTGCTTGGACGTCAGTTACTCCTGACCAACTATTCTTCATTGCCGTTCATCTTGAGATGAAATCCACGTATGGTTCATCCTCAAATTGGGTGCAACGGTTTAGCTGGTTGATGCTATTCGGGCGTTTGTAAGTTCCCCGGAAATGCTGAGTGAATACTCGAGCCATATCGTCCCAGCTGTCGACAGTTCTGGAGGGTAATCCATTGATCCAATCTCTGGCTCCATCCAGTAACATTAGGGAAAGAAACTTTACAGCTTCCAAGTCTGTCCCATTGTTGATCTGGACGGCTGTATAGTAGTCTGAGAGCCAGGTATCCGGGTTTGTACTACTGGTATATTTTTGGTATGTTGGACCAACTTTGGCAAAGCCAGAATGCAGGGTTATCCTTCGGATCCTATCTGTGAAGCACTTAGGTCCAAAGTATAAATCGTCTCATTCCGCTCTATCCATGTGTGCGGAGTACCTGCCGGCTGGATGGACAGAAGGGGATCTGCTCCTTTCATTTCCATTGTGGCGCGAACGCGCTTTTCCGGGATTCTCTTTGTTTCTTCCGAGATCTTGCCCCTTTGGATAAGGTGGAGTTCTAATCATGTTTCTTTCCTTATTTCTGGGGGGTTTCCGGGATCTCTCACGCCTGTGAGGTATATCCAGTCTTCCGGCTTTTTCAGCTGGGCGTCTCGGAGGCGGCATTGCTTTTCCGTCGTTCCGGTGCTTTTCTTCCCGATCGCGAGGATTAAGTCCGCCTTTCAGGAGATGGGATCCGGTTCTAGACGCTTCATCCTTGTTGTCGGGATTTTTCTTGTCTTTTCTCGGATCCGCTTTCTTCTCTTTTGAATTGCTTGAATCTCCAGGTTCTTCCGGTCCAGGTGCTCCAGCGGTGCATGTAGCTGTTTTACATAGGGCCGAGTTGTCATGGAACTTCCCTGATCGTTGCTTCCCTCGCTGTTGTTGTTGCAATGATTTTCCTAAGAAAGCGTACACCCCTTGAAGGTTTTCACCATTGGAGTACATATCATTTGTCGTGGGATTATCACGGCAGACGTTACCGGGGGTAACTGATCTCGGGGCAAGACGACACAGGCGTTTGGGAGAGGGTTTAGCTCAAATGAAAACATGATGGAACTCGATCTGGTAGCCGGCAATCAAGTCGCCGAGTCTCCGATCTCAATATATTAACTCGATCTCTCGTATACACTGGATGCTCGATATCAACCGGTACTACTAGGGTTCTTAGATCTCTCTCGACTAGACCTGGGGGTCGGTTTATAAAGCACCCGTACCCCCCTGGCTTACTCTCCAAGGCGCACCCTGGATCCTACCCGGACACGGCATACAAACCCTAACCTTCCTTTACCGTAACCCACAATCCGGGTTACTAGGCCTACAAACTTGGGCCTTCCGGAAGTTTCTTTATCCTTAGCCGGATCCTGCGCAGCGTCCTTTGGGCCGGGTTACACCTTGGAGTTGGCCTACCGGGTTATTATCACTCCATCATCATTGTTGAGGATGGCGAATGCTGCTTCTGCATTTTCTGCTGCGGTTTTGTATATTGGTTCGCCTCTGGCATCTTTGCCGTTTACCTGCTTTTGCCAAGATGGGTTGTGAAACCTTTCTTTTGGCGGCAGTACTTCCGGTCATACAATTCCGGGTAACTTTGTAGGTTTAATTCCAGATCTATTCTTTCTCTCGTATTCCTCGATTTCTTCCTTCATGAGCTTGATGTCGCCCTGGGTTTTTTCGAGGTGTTCACGAGTTCTGAATAGATGTTGCTGCTGCCTCTGGAGAGCTTGTCTCCTGGCTTCTAGCACTTCAGGGGGTTCATGCAATCCCACTGGTGTTTGCAGTAACTCCTGTTCTTCTTGTTCTGTCATTGGCGGAACAAGGATTTCTTTTGTTTTCTTCTCCGAAGGTTTCACTCCGGTTGCGTCTCCTACTTCCGGGCTTTCATTGGCTGGGTCAGCCAATTTCTTCTTCCGGAGTTTATATTGGAGCTTTTTAGCAGCTTTGTGTTTCTTCTTGGAAGAGGGAGGTTTTCTGCTGGTTCTTCCTCTGTCAATTCTTTGACATCGGGAAATTTTGGAGAGGTTTCTCCTTATTCTCTCTCTTCCTCTGGCGGAGGCGTTCTAGGGCTTTCCTGACTGTCGGCATCCGTGTTTTCAGCCGGTTTTGCCATCAGTACTTCATGGAATCCCTCTTGGAAGGATTTGAACTTTCTTTCGAAAGCGTCTTCATCTTCGTCTTCGGTATCGAAGTGATCCGATCCGGTTTCCGACTCTAATCTCGCCTCAATGGAGGCTAGTACAGAGTCAGCTTCCGAGTGCGTCGTGATGTTGACGGATGTCGGATCTTCCACCTCTGTTGTGGGAGTGTTGTTTTCTGCCTCTTGCACGGGATTACTTTCATCCGTGTTTTCGGCGATCTCGGATTGCACCATGCCGACAAAGTGTGATTCACTTGTATGTCGGCGATCTGAGCAGAACCCGGAATCGTAGTCATCTTCGACTGGGTATAGGGCGGGTGGGATAAATTTACTTCCACCGTAAAACCCCATGGCCTCTGCAATTAATCCGATAAAGATGTTTGCAGATCCAATCGGTAACACGCAGGCACTTACCAGATGATTTTGCGCCGGTATATAAGATCCATTGTTGAGGAAGCATCCAACATCGTTGTCAAACTCCAAGCTTCCGACAGTTATGGAACTGCCTATCCCTCCGAGTATCCCAGATCGAAACTTAACGCTTGACGTCGCTGTCCCCACGGTGAGCGCCAACTGTCGAGACATCATAGTAGGTTTCATAGACGAGGGTGCCATGAGACTACCGATAGAGACGTGGGGGGACGTGATTGTGCGATGATCAAGGACACGGGGTTTTTACCCAGGTTCGGTACGACGCGGTAACGCGACATTCCTACTCCTGCAAACTCACTATTCAGGACTAAAGCCTGTCAATACAGAGTACAATGTGAGGTTCTATTAGCTGCTCATCAAGGATCAACCTCTCGGCGAGTTAGCCTTTTGCTTCTTATCTATCTATCATATCTCCCGTCCGGCTTTATATAATAGCCAGATTAGGGCATACAGAATAGGAAACCTAGAAGACTACGGTAACTATTAACTTGAAAAGTAAGGAATCCGCCTTCTACTCCAAGCCAGATCGCGTGGGCCGCGATCTGGGTTCTTCTAGAATCCGGCTTCTGTGCATCAGCTTACTGGGCCGCCTAACGGACCATAGCCCATTGCCATTTAGGCCACCCTGGTAATCGGGCACTTTAGACTACCATCTGATATACCCCTAGTTGGTATATATCCGACACTCTCCATCAAACTTTGTAAGAATTTTCTCCTTTTTACAATCAATAACAGCACCACAAGTGTTTAAGAAAGGTCTACCAAATATAATAGGACAAGTATCACTAGCAGAAGTGCCTAATACTAGAAAGTCAGCAGGATACTTAGTTTTACCACATAAGACCTCCACATCTCTAACTATACCAATTGGAGAAATAGTTTCCCTATTAGCAAGTTCAATAATCACATCAATGTCTTCAAGTTCACACGAACCAATTTCATGCATGATTTCTTTATAAAGCTCATAAGGAATAGCACTAGAACTAGCACCAATATCACACAAACCATAATAGAAATGATCCCCTATCCTAACAGATAGCACAAGAACACTAGGTTTCCTAGATTTACTAGGATGAAAGACAATATTAGAAGCATCTTCACAAAATATAATGTGTCCCTCTTCTACATTTTCAGAAACCAGGTCCTTTACTATTGCTACTATAGGTTCTACAGTTATTTGTTCCTCAGGTTCTACAGGTTTCGTTGCACTTTTATTAACCACACTAGCTAACATAGAATGTTATTTTACCTTAGCAGGGACAGGCATTTTCTCAATATAAGGTTCAGACATAATAGAATCAACAGTGTGAACTTCTATATCTCTAGCAGGAACACAATTAACAGTATCTTTATAAGGAGCATGTCCCATTCATTTTTAGGAATATCAATATAAGAAGCAAAGGCCTTATATAAGTTTGCAGCAACTTGAGAATCGAGACCATAAACAATACTAACATTATGAAAATCATCAGATGACATAAAAGTTTTAATGCATTCATAATCATAATTTATACCTGACTTTCTACCTTTGTCATTCTCCCATCCTTCAGTGTTTTCTTTAATACGGTCAAGAAGATCCCATTTAGCTTCATCTTTCATACGTGTAAATGATCCAGAGCATCCAATAAATCCTTATCATGAAGAGAAAGTCTTGCATAGAAATTATTAATAACAATATTACTGGGGAGCTCATGAACAGGGCATTTGAACATTAGTAACTTCAATCTCCCCCATGCTTGGGCAATACTATCTCCGTCGTGAGGCCAAAAATTATATATATAATTCCGATCTCTATGAATTTCACTGGGAGGATATAATTTAGAATAAAAGAGAGGCACAATTTCCTCCTATCCAATAGTTTGGCTATTTTTCAGAAATTTGAACCATTCAGAGGCTCGGCCTGTCAATGATATAGAGAATAATTTCCTCTTCACTTGGCTCGTTGTAATACCTGCACACTTGAACAACTCGCATAATTCATGTAAAAAGAGCAAATGATCACCAGGATGGACAGTTCCATCACCTGAATAGGAGTTATCCCTCACATGTTTAACAATCTTTATAGGTATTTTATAAGGATCCAAATCATCAGGCGGTGGGTCACTTACTACCCTAGCAGTGGTAGCAGTGCCCACAAATAAGGACTCAAAAGGAGACCCAAACATAGTGTAATAAAGCAGTAGACAGTAATAAAAACAACACTTACAGCAGAAGCTTCTTTTATCAATTCCACTTCCCAATAGCGCTTCACTCCCCGGCAACGGCGCCAGAAAATAGTCTTGATGACACACAAGTATAGGGGATGTATCATAGTACTTTCGATAAATAAGAGTGTCGAACCCAACGAGGAGCAGAAGGTGTTGACAAGCAGTTTCGATGAAGGAATAACTGTAAACACTAGAAAATAGATTTGTAGGTTTTTTTATATTGCATATAAATAAAGTGCGACTAAATAAAATGCGGTAGTAATAATTGCAGCAAGTGGCCCAATCTTTTCTTCAGCGAAGGACAAGCCGGTGAGTTTACTTATGATTAACAAACGTTCTCGAGGACACACTGGAGGTTTCTGTCAAGTGCTTTTGTTCCATGAAACTGAATAATGTTAGGTTTTTTGGTAAGTGTTGTGTGGGTGAACCTATGCTAATGTACCGTCCCATCCAAGACTAATACATACTTGTGATTATACCCCTTGCAAGCATCCGCAACTTCAATAAAGTAATTAAGAAATAAATCTAACCACAGCTTTAAACTCCGGGGTCCTACGCTCCCTCGTGTAATGGTTTCCTAACGGGGGTTTAGGTTTCTGTCACTCAGGCAACCCCATAATTAGTAGCCAAATACACGATGCATCCCATAGGCCCATAAAAGGTGAAGTGTCATGTAGTCGACGTTCATATGACACCACTAGGAGAATAACACCACAACTTAAATATCAAACATTAAATATTATTCAACATTACTTCACTACTAACAACTTGACTTCTCCCATGTCCTCAAGAACAACATGAACTACTCACAAGACATCATATGGATCATAATCAGAGGTGATATAATGGATGATAACAATCTGGTCTTAAAGTGCAAACATCGATAAATCTCACAAGCATCAACTACTAACAAGTAATCCACACCGGGAGAGAGATCTAATGCAAAACAACGGTAGAGGCCCCTAGTTGTTACAACGGGATGACGGTGGATGATAAGGGTGATGGTGCTGGTGGTGATGACGATGATGATGACGATCTTGATGATGCCCGGAGCGATGACGATGACGATGATTTCCCCTCTCCGGAGAGGAATTTCCCCGACAGATTTCTCCCTGCCAGAGAGCTTCTCTCTCGGGTGTTTTTCGTCCCGCGGCTGCAGCGGAATAATTCTTCGAAGATGGAATGAGGCTTAGGGTTCCCTGGGGGCCAGGCACGCCAAAGATGCCCCCAGAGGTGGGCCAGGGTGGCCACACCCCTAGGTGGCGCGGCCAGGGGGCGCGCCACCACTAGGTGTGGGCCCCTGGTGGCCCCCTCTGGCTCTCCTTCTGGCTGGGTTCCTCCTTTGAACTTTTAGGAACCCCCGGATGTCCCCCTTCTTCTGATCTTCTGAAATATGGTATCTCGACGGTGCTTTTTTCATCAGATTTTTGGTCCCGGTGTTTATTCTCCAAAAATTATAAAACATGCAAAATAAGATAAAATAACATAAGAGATGCATCATAACATGAAATATATCGAGGAATAATAGAAAGTTATGATATAAAATAATGATGCAAAATGGACGGATCAAGATCTCATAACAAAACCACTAGAGTAGCATAACAGATGAAGACTAACATCTACTTATCAACTAGATTACATAGCTCACGATCACATAAAGATCACACCATGGGAGAGAGATATGAAACATATAGCTACTGGTAGAGCCCTCAGCCCCGGGGAGGAACTACTCCCTCCTCGTCACAGGAGACAGCAACGGCGTTGAAGATGGCGTTGGAGTCGATGGAGATGGCTTCGGGGGCACTTTCCCGTCCCGACAGGGTGCCATGTAACACCTGGGGTGTTACCTTAGGCTAGAAAGTTGTTTGTTTTCTTTTGTTTTGCATCCCATGCATCATAAGCATTGCATCATGTTTTCCAAACCACTCAAAACTCCAAAACAATTTAAATTGTTCAGAACCCTAATGGTAAATTCAAATAACACATTCAAATCAAATCAAATCCTACTTGGCAATATTTCAAATGGGAGTTTTAAAATTAAAATCTTGCAAATAAATTAAAGCTAATAATGTTTTCATAGTTGCTTGAACTTATTTAATATAATTTGTTATTTCCAAAAACTCCAAATTAAACCTTAATTGGAATTCAACTAACACATTAAAAAAATCAAATTAATATCCTAAATTTTGAAGTTAATATTAACATTAATTTTATGTGCTGTTTTGCAAATCAACAACATTTAATTATAAAATAAACCCCCCCTATTTCTTTTCTATCTCTCTCTCCTTTCTCATCCTTTACAAAAAAAATGTGGTCATGAGGAAAAAAATAGAAAGGGAGAGGTGAGCCAGGAGACAGCCCAGTCCTTTTTCCCCAACCCACCAAACCTAGCCCAGTACCCCTTCGAGACTCTTTCTTCCTCCTGCCAACGTCACCTCTGTACGAACATGTCCGCCACCACTCGATCTCTCCCCCCCTCTCCGATGAAGAGCCGTACTAGTCTACCCACTCCTTAAAACCACCCACCTAGCCTAGCCTAACCCTAGCTGCTCCATCTCTCCTCTCTTCTCCCATCGCCGCCACCTCCCCTCTGCTCACATCTGTTTCTCCCTGAACCTGCAACCACCAACACCACCGTCTCCCCTCACCGCCGGTAGCCTGGGTCACCTCGAGGAGCACCCGAAGGTGGGAATGGAAACGCGGAGTTTCCCCGAGGCTCACCGTCCCCTCGCCTCTTGCTGGGATCCACGGCGTGAGCCGCGCCATCGCCGGAGACTCCCTCCATTTCTACCTCGACGTCTGAACGACGACGGCCACATCAGGTGATCGCCACTGTCCCTTACCCCTCTCGCTCTGTCCGCCTTCCCACACGTCCTAGGCACACACCCCCCAGGTCCGCACCGCACCGGCCGCACGAGCACCGCACGGGCTGGCCACCGCGAGCAGCACCATCGCCGGCCGCCCCCTGTTCACTGTCCCTCCATTGAAGTTCAGTCCGCACCTGTACCTGCAACCAGATTCAGAAAGAAATTCAGTTAGATGAGATACCTGAAGGATAACCTCATTCGCTTCCCATACCTGACAAGAAAACGCACCGAGCCGCACTGGCAGCGCGCGTGCTCGCTCGCCCCAGGGGCGCGGGTTCGAGACCCGCGGGAGGCATTTTGCCTCCCAATTTTTCCTTGCGCGCGATCGCGCTGGGCCCCGCCCGTCAGTGGCCCTGCAAGCCACGTCCACCCCCAGCCGCGCCACGTATGCGCCTCTGTGGCGCTGGGCCCTCTGTCAGTGGCTGTGTGCAGCCACTACAGAGTAACAACATGTTCCTAACTTTTCTGTTTTAATTTTCAGCCCTTAGAAATTACAGATTAGTCCTCTATTCTAAATTGCTAATAACTCTCAAAATATAACCCTAAATAACAAAAGTAAAATATGTTTATTGTTCTAAATTAAATTGTCTACCCAACTATGCCATTTGTTTTCTGTTTTGAATTTACAAAATGCAATTCAAATTTGAATTCAAATAATTCAATTGTAATTTGCAACAATTCATAAATAACTCATACTAATTCCAAATAAGGCAAATAAAATATGTTTTCCATACCATTTTGAATAACCTTTTCAAATATAAATTTTGTTTCATGGTTTGAATAATTTAAATTGCCTAAATAATTTAATACTTGCTTAATTCATTTAAATTTGATAAAATCATAACTTGCTCAAAATAAAAATAATTTTGAACCTGCAAAATATGTTTTCAAACCATCAAAGTGTGAACTTTTCAAATGTGAGTTTGAAATTATGTTTTGAAAAACTAAAACTTCAATTAAATTCAAACTTGTTTCAAATCCATTTAAAACTTGTTTAATATTGTTTAATTCATAATTAAATTACCCTAATTACAATTTCAATATTTGAAACATGTAAACCACCCAAACATGTTGTGTTCTAATCAAATATGAACTTTGTTATCTGTTTTGAACAATTTAACTTGCTGAAAACAACAATTGTTTGTGTGACACCCTTAAGGAACCAAAATTTTCTAACTTAATAAATAAATTTCTGAAATTGGTAAACCTTATTTCCAACTGGTTCTATTGTTGTTATTTTGTTGTTTTCCTCATCCATGCATCATACTAAACCACTTTCACCTGATGATTAGTTGGAAAACAATTGTTTCAACCATAATTCATGGGCTTTTCATATGCAACTCAAATTGCATATGGGTCCATTTAAACCTATTTTGCCGTAGTAGTAATTGTTGCATCCGGTGTTTGTTCGAGGTTCGTTGTTTCTTCCCGGATAGGACGTTGAGATGATGTGAGCAACGACAAGTTCTGCTACCTTGCGGGATCTCAGGCAAGTATACTCACTTGCTGCCATATGGCTGCCTTTCATCACTTGTTACCGATTCTTTCCGTTGTTCTTTTCTGCTAGCCTTAGTAGTAGTTGTTTCTGTTACGAACCCATCACATGAATCCCTTAACCTTGTTGTTGCCTCACCTCCACACCTATAACCATTGCTTGTGCCCGTGTCTTACTAGCATGCTTAGGTTGTTTTGCTCGAGTCTGTTACCCGTTACTTTCCGTTACTAGATTACTTTTCTGTTCTGGGGGCTCGATGTTAATCAATCAACCTGTTATTAATAATATGCTGATAAGGCACCGGCAGGAGGCCCTAAGTGGTTTTGAGGCCTGCTAGTGTCGACCCTAATAGGAAAAGGGTCTTGTCTACTGATCCATGATGAGCGTGCTCACCGCATCCGGGTGGTAGTATGGGACCCCCCTCGACTTAGACCTGATCTGCAGCTTGTCCGAAGAGCCACACTTAGTTCGGGTGTTCCATTTGCTCCTTGCATAATGGGTGGATCCCCCATGGTTACTTATGATGATGATGATGCATATAGGGCGAGGCCTGTAGTGCCGGGGTGTTGTGTCCTGCGGGAGTTTTGCACACCTGCGCTGAGTATTTGGCTGCGTGGCTGGGACCTTATAGCTCCGTGGCTCCTAGGATGGGTTGTAGAGATGGTTTGGGTCGTGTCGAGCCAACCTGAGTTTTAGTTGGTGGCTCGAGTGTGTACGGGTACTGGAGCACACCCCTGCAGGGATAAATCTTCTCGAGAAGCCGTGTTGTCCGCGGTTATGTGACGACTTGGTGAAAGTACTGGCTAACAAGTACTCAGACAACTTACACCTAATGATAATAACTTGACTAGTAATAGTCTTATTGACACAACAACCTGATCCATTATTCATTAATCCAACTGTGTGAGTTATCCTCGGATTGCTTCTTTGGATAAGGGGCGAGATCCAGGATGGGTTTGTTTGGAGTTACTTTCAGTTGGTTACTATACTCGATCCTACCTTCTTTCTGTTAGCCGGAAGTTGTAGTATCTCTCTGTAGTTGGTTAGTGCAGCCTGTTGTCGCTGATTTGCAATAGTCCCTTCCTTTCCGTTGATCCCAAAGTGTTTGTATCTTGTGATGACTGGCTACGCCGGTATCTTGTGAGTATGGTTTATCCACTTGCCAGTACTTAACCGTACTGACCCACGAATCTCTTTCGTGGCTGCAAATTCCAACTTGCAGTCAACAGGTTTGAAGTCTGACGACGTTAGCTTGGGAATCCCTCCGGCTTGGCCTGGGCAGGGATTGGACGCTCTCGGTTATCTTCAGGACTCTTAGTCCAATTTGTACCTTGTCCGTAGCCGGACGCTATGTTGTTTCTTCCGCTGTTATTTGGATATTTGTGTTGTATCAGTTGTGTCCTTGACCCGTTTGAGTCATCTTGTATCTATCTGTTTCTGTTGTAATTGTGGAATATTCGTGAACTGTTGTAATGTTATCATAAGTGGCAACCTGGAATCGGTTATTATGCGGATTTGGCGGGAATGCTGAAATCTGCATAGTGCCCGATCTCGGGGCGTCACATGCCAGAACAAACATTTCTGTCCCCTGAAACTTGTCGGCAGCGGCGGTGGAGCTACGAAACTTTTCGTGGAAAAATGTTGATATCCTTAGGGTTTATGCATCGGGGGGCATATATAGGCGAAAGGGCAATGGCGGTGGGCGCCTGAGGGGCCCACACCACCTCCCGGCGCGGCCAGGGTCTACCCGCGCGGAGGCATGGTGTGGGGGCTCCAGGGCCCCCCTCCGGGTCTCCTTTGGACTTCCTTGACCCTCCAGGACTTCTAAGGCTTCTAGCTTTTGAATCGTCCAATTCCGACAATATTTCCAGAACAACTATCTGAAACAAAAAACAACAAAAAACATGAACTGGCTCTGTGGCATCTTGTCAATAGGTTAGTCCTGGAAAATCGATAAAATGACATAAAGTGTAAGGAAAACATTTAGCATATGGCATGAAAACAACATGGAACATCAGAAATTAAGGATACGTTTTATGACGTAACAATATCCCCAAGCTTAGTTTGTACTCGTCCTCGAGTAGGTAAACGATAAAAACACATAGGATCGAAGAAATGTCCCATGCGGCCCACCTACAATAGCCCGAGCTCCAAGTCGAACACCAAAAAGGAAGGGGTAAAAAAAGGGTACGCTTAGAAAAAGGGTTCCCTATCGGTAGTCCGCGAGATGTTAGCGCGAGCGATCGACACATAGCATGCTGTTAAGGGAAGGATTCCCTCTCAGAAACTAAGGAGAGGCCACACGCGGGAGGGTGCGCACACATTTATTTTGAGATTCATTTTTTTAGAAATGAAATATCTGGAGAACCGTATTTTGATATTACAAACCATTTTCATATTTGAGATCCTCGTGTCGAGATCTTCAAAACTAAATCCCGTATTGATAGGTTTCGAGAAACTTTGTTTTTCCGTACTTTATACTCCCCGTACTTTCAGTAGCAGTTATACATCTAGTCGCAATGTACACAGTATCGAAAAGTATAACGATGCTCGGCTTCGCCTCGATATTTTTTTACGGCTCGGCTTTGCCTCGATAACCATTTATAAAGATCTTGAAGGGGTACATAGGTCGTTGTGCGTATTGGTCGAATCGTGCATTGGTCGCAGTGCGTGCTACGGCTCGGCGTTGCCTCGTGCTACCGTATTTTGATATTACAAACCATTTTCATATTTAAGATCCTCGTGTCGAGATCTTCAAAACTAAATCCCGTATTGATAGGTTTCGAGAAACTTTGTTTTTCCGTACTTTATACTCCCCGTACTTTCAGTAGCAGTTATACATCTAGTCGCAATGTACACGGTATCGAAAAGTATAACGATGCTCGGATTCGCCTCGATATTTTTTTACGGCTCGGCTTTGCCTCGATAACCATTTATAAAGATCTTGAAGGGGTACATAGGTCGTTGTGCGTATTGGTCGAATCGTGCATTGGTCGCAGTGCGTGCTACGGCTCGGCGTTGCCTCGTGCTACCGTATTTTGATATTACAAACCATTTTCATATTTAAGATCCTCGTGTCGAGATCTTCAAAACTAAATCCCGTATTGATAGGTTTCGAGAAACTTTGTTTTTCCGTACTTTATACTCCCCGTACTTTCAGTAGCAGTTATACATCTAGTCGCAATGTACATAGTATCGAAAAGTATAACGATGCTCGGCTTCGCCTCGATATTTTTTTACGGCTCGACTTTGCCTCGATAACCATTTATAAAGATCTTGAAGGGGTACATAGGTCGTTGTGCGTATTGGTCGAATCGTGCATTGGTCGCAGTGCGTGTTACGGCTCGGCGTTGCCTCGTGCTACCGGTCGGCTTCGCCTCGAAGAAAACGTATACGACACTTCACCTAAAACGTACACACATGTTGTATATGAAAGTATACAAAAATTGCTACAAAAATTATATACACACTGTTTCTGAAAGTATACGCGCGGTGTACCTGAAAGTATATCCGTCTGGGTGTACGTCGGCCTTGCACCTGGATGTACAACCGTCTGTGTGTACATCCACCTGGGTGTATATCCGCCTGGATATACGTCGGCTCTGCACCTGGATGTACAACCGCCTAGGCCTACACCCGTGGTGCACGTGGATGTACGTCAGCACTGTACTTGAGACGTACTTCGGTCACTACACCTGGGCGTACATTTGTGTGTAACTGTGCGTACATCCGTGTTGATTCTGGATAAAAAAAAAGTTTCTCGAAACCTATCAACATGGGATTTAGTTTTGAAGATCTCGACGCGAGAAGTTCAAATATTAAAACGGTTCGTTATTTCGAAAAAGGTTCTCGAGATATTTTATTTCTAAGAAATGAATACAAAAATAAACGTGTGTCCACTATCTACGGTCCGGGGATGGGAAGAGAAAAATCCCACCAAAATTCTCTCGTGCTGCCACTTGTCACGCATGCAAACACTCATAGAGGCCGCGAGAAAGGGGAAAACGACACTTATGCGTGGAAAGTGCACGAGAAGCAAACCAACATGTGGTTGGATGGTTAGGAGAGTGGTTGTACCCCCAAACCACCAGAAGTCAAACCCTAGGTTTGACATCTGTGTGTTGCATTTAGCCGGAATATTCTTTCAGTGGGAGGCGACGTTTCCGTTGACAGCGAGGCGTCTGTGGTGACTTCGTCGATCTCAAGACCCGCCGGCTCAGTCTCTCGGAGGTGCTCATAGGGGTAGGGTGTGCATGTGTGCGTTCATAGGGTGAGTGTATGCGCGTGTATATGAGCGCTTGCGTTTTTACTGTGTTTCTCAAAAAAGGAAAGTGCACGAGAAGGAAAAACGCTACACTTATTGCGCCTACGAGTATGAACTTCCAAAAGGATTCCTTTTTCCAGTGATTTCGGTCAGAAAAGCATCTCCACATTTTCCTGTTCCGTGTCGCGTAGGCTTGAGCTTCACTTGACGTAAAGCGATTGTGACGGTACAGATAAGAGAATCCGATCGAGGCGGCATTGTTCGACGATTTGATGCGAGATCCCGCGCGATCCGCACCGGCTTCCGTATCCGAAGACACGGCGGGCGGAGCGTACATTTGTGGTGTGGCTCGCTGGCGCCCGTGCACCGCGCTCGCACGGCAGGGTGGAGCTGTGGTGTACGTGGGTCGGCGTCACCGACCACAATCATACGGTGTAGTACGATTATTGCGGGCACGGCGCTGGGTGACTGGACCATATCGCACCATGCCGTGGCGCTGTCCACTCTCCACTGGGCTGCGTCGTCATCAGGCCCAAGGTCATCAGCAGATCAGCTTCGTCCATCTGGATATACTGTACATAGTTAGGGAAAGTGATCGCCTGGTGACGATGCAAGCTTGGACAAAGGTTTACCCCAGTTGTTGCCTTTTTTCAGCTTTGGATCCATGACTTTATGCAACAAGAGCACGTGCGAAATCTCAATGCTCCCTCTTTTGGTCGGCTTTTTTTGAACTACAACAAGTCAATGCCATTTTTTTACGGCCGAGCAAGTCTCTGTCAATACATTTTTTTTCTTGCAAGTCTCGCACACAAGAACCTCAAGCATCTTACGTACAAACATGAAAATCAGCACGCTGTAAATACTCCCTCCGTACTATGTATACATACATGTGTGTATGAACAAAGGGGAGTCATCTATTTTAGAACGAAGTGAGTATAATAGGGCGACGCTGTCAGAAGTCAGAATTTGATTGCTTGTGCAACATACTACTCCCAAGCGATAGGACGAATGCGCCGACAAAAATTACGTGGAAGGTACGCCCAAGCGAGCGCGTACTATGTATTCTCTGGACTACGGAACGCTTATCACTATCACATCATCACAGTGTAACCGCGAAGTAAAATCCTTTGGCTCAGCTCAAACAAGCAAAGATCATTGGCCGAGTAGCTACAAATAAAAGCAAGATCGCGTACACACGCAGATATAAACCATTAAATAAAGCTGCCATAAATCGCGATCGCAAGAGCATGTGGACTGGACTTGGGGGGAGTAATTATTTAAGCCTGGAGAGAGAAGACCGCACGCACTGCCTGTCCCGTCCCGGAAGAAGAATTCCCCAAATTTAAGATCTCTCGCTCGCTCGCCACCTCCACCTCCACATCACTCGCTCGCTCCCTGCTGCGCTGTTCCGCGGCCGGAGGGCATGTCGTCGTCGGCGGCTGGCGAGGAGAGTGGTGTTGGCGGCGCTACCCCCGCGCCGCAGGGGCCGGTGCCCGTGGAGCGCGTCAGGGCCGCCAACGGGCTCGAGAAGGTCGTCCTCCGCGAGGTCCGGGGCAACTCCGTCGAGGTACGACGTCGCTACGCCCCCTATACTTTTCCCGGTTCCGTTTGATGGGTGTTTCCGCGCCCAGATCTCGGTACAGATCCGTGGAGCCTGTCGTGGCAACGTCTGCAGTTGCTGCTCCGATCCCGATCGTTCTGCAGTAGAGCTACTATTGCAGCGGATTTTCCTATGAAGGGTAGACGACTGGATGAATCGCGTGATGCAGCCTGTGGGGAACTGAACAGGGGGTGGGGCTAGAACCCAGTGTGCGCATCAAATGATTGTTCTGGCCCAAGTCTGAGTCCCGTGCCTTCAGTATTAGTAGGACTCTGCATTCCTGGACGCCTTTTAGTGACGAAATGGTGATCGAGAAATCAACAACGTGATACAAAAAAAAAAGCCTGTCCACTGTGATCTGTAAATGGTTTTTCTCTAATCCCTGAGTACGAAAATTTAATATGCTGCTAACCGGTCTGATCTATGTGCTCGGAGTGGCGAGCATTGCTTCATAGTGGAACCATTTCCTTGTATCCGGAGAGACCTTGCAGGTTACCAGGCTCATCTATTTCATGACTCATTAGCATCAGTATATATTAAACATTAGTAGAGTAGCAACATGAGCAGGTAATATATATATTAAACATTAGTAGAGTAACAACAGGCTCATCTCGTCCACCATACACAGTAACCGCCGTTGCGACAATGTTTTACCTGCATGTGTTTTTTGCTCTCCTGGCAACCACTTCCTGCTTTGTCATGCTCAATAGCGACAACACATCTGGGTATTTTTATGATAGGTCTCTGCTGTGCAAAGGGCTTGCTCCCTGAAGAGCGGGTTAGGTTAAAATACCAAGTGAGAGTTTGAGCTGATAGAGAAATGATGGGTGGTTAACGAGTGGTCAGATATGCTGTTGTTACGAGTGAAGTTTACGTTGTTGACTGACTGCCATGGTTATTGTCCCACCTGTCATTTAGAAAGTTAACCCAGTCATTCTTTTTCTACTGTCTGGACGTGTGTCTGATGATAGTTACTAGATAGGCAAGCCCATATTATTAAGCATATCATATATATATGGAGAACGGAAGAAGACACATGTGCAGTAATCACAAAAATATATTTTGATGTTCCACAAGGCCTGGCTGTTGGAGATTCAACACTCAGACCACTATAGTTGACAAGCTGACACATTGGTTTTCGCTCATAATTTCGAAATATTGAGAATGCTGTTGCAACAAAAATTAGGTATTTCGTCGTGGCACAGTTATTAGTTAGCAGTATAAATACTCGACTAGGTGTATCTTTGATAGAAATACCACTATAATATAACAACAAGCTTTCGCTCCCTATAAATTCACTGCCTATTTCTTTGTGCGTCCTAGAGTTATATATTATGACAGGGTGAACCTGGATTTCATGGTCTTCGCAACAGATAATAAATTGTGCGACCATTACAACTTTTGACAGAAACAAACAGAATCGACCCATCCAAAATAGGACCCGTGCTGAGTTCCAACCTTCACAAACAGTTGCTGACTTCATAAGTTCTGACCACCTTTTGAGAGCTTTCATTTTTCTTTCAGTTAACCTGTTACAAACAAATGGATATTTACTTATTTAGTACCATATGTGCTATTCTTTCAGGTGTACCTGTACGGTGGCCATGTCACATCATGGAAAGAGGAGCACGGGGAGGAGCTGCTTTTTGTTAGTAATAAGGTGCTATTTCTTTCCTTCTTAAGCACAGAAATATGTCAGTGCTTCTAAAATATTCTCTCAGCATTTTCAATTGTGTGTCTAAATACTGACTTGACTTGATTATCAGCAAGAATTTTACAACATACAAATACATATCTATTCTGAATGCTAGTTCAGCACTTTTATCAATTCGATGCTAGGGCAAAAATATGTGCTGTCAACAGCAAGTTTTATCTTGACTTATGGTTGACTGTTTAGTGCAGTAAGTTAAGCAATCCTTATAAAGTTTCATTAGCATCTTTCTTATTCCATAGTAATTTGGTGAGGGCGATATTTCAAATTAGCATTTTCCTGCTACTCATTCCGCCTTCTCAACATGGAAATAATGTGTATCTCACTTGTACTAGAATCTTGATCCCACATCTTTCTTGATTGCCGATTATTTTGCTTGGCTGATGTCACTCTTCTGTCAGGCTATTTTCAAACCTCCAAAAGCTATACGTGGAGGTATACCAATCTGCTTTCCTCAGGTATGAGAATTTTGTTTTCTGCACCTTTTTTTTTTTTTGCTTCATTCATTCCTTCTGCTTTATCTGGTTTTGTTTTTTCTAACTATTCTTCCTGTTCTAGTTTTCCAACTTCGGACATCTGGAAGCTCATGGATTTGCAAGGAACAGGACCTGGGCTGTTGATGCTGACCCACCACCATTTCCAGTACCGATCTCTAGTAGAGCTTACATCGATTTAATCCTTAAACCTACTGACGAAGACTTAAAGATCTGGCCACATAGGTGGGCATATCCTCAATAACTACATATTTATGGTGTATTAACGCTATCATAGGAAACACGCCATTTTTTCTGTTATGATTTTTGTATGAAGCCAAGCTTATCTGCCTATGTGTGCAAATGGATCAATAACAGCAATCATTTCATTGCAGTTTTGAGTACCGTCTGAGGATTGCACTTGGACCTGGTGGAGATCTGATGCTGACTTCACGTATAAGGAATACCAATGCAGATGGAAAGGCATTCTCTTTTACCTTTGCATATCACACATACTTTTCGATATCTGATATAAGGTATGTATTTTCAGTTTACCAGCAGTAGTGTTTTAATTGATCTCATAGTAGAAGCAGAATACTTAGTATTGCCCATCTGTGAACTGTCTCATTTCTATAATAGTTTATTCTCTTGGTATAATTTCGTCCTATTATTTCAGTGAGATAAGAGTGGAAGGCCTTGAAACTCTGGATTACCTAGACAACTTACAAGATAGGGCCCGCTTCACTGAACAAGGCGATGCAATTGTTTTTGAATCTGAGGTGTGTTACCAAGGCATTTTAATCATATGACAATTTTCCAAATTTCTTTGCATCCCAGTTTAGTAACTCAAGGGAGTATATGTAAAATTTACAGTTAGACAGAATATACCTGGGCACACCATCGAAAATTGCCATTATTGATCATGAGAAGAAAAGAACATTTGTTGTGAGGAAAGGAGGCCTTCCAGATGCTGGTATGGTGAACTCTAATATTTGTTTGCTTAGAACTGTACTATATTATCATCATTATAATCATTGAAGAGTGAATTTAAGGAGTTTCTTCCTTTTCTTCTTGGTTACAGTTGTTTGGAACCCTTGGGACAAAAAAGCTAAGGCAATGTCAGATTTTGGGGATGACGAATATAAACGCATGGTATGTGTGGAGGCAGCTGCTATCGAAAAGCCGATTACTCTCAAGGCTGGTGAGGAGTGGACTGGAAAATTGGAACTATCTGCAGTCCCGTCTAGTTATTACAGTGGTCAATTGGACCCAGATCGTGTCATTCAGGATTCAGTTGTCCCCGAGGATTCCATCAGCTAGCCCTTAGTGAATCTTTGTGCAGGTAACATTTATACTGATAATACAGCCATGTCTGGAAGTTGTGAACATAGTATACACATACAGGGCACATATAATACTATGTGAACTCCATATTCTGTTGGAGCTACTATTCTTGTACAACACATTCCAAATTATTTATAGAAGTGCCTAGAGAAATTTTATGTAGACATAATTAAGTCCATACTTAAAAGACTAGATGTTAGGTGATGTGTTGTGGGTAAGTTTGGCTTGGTGATTTCTACACCAGATCAAATGCTGAAACTTTGAGGTCGGATACTAGGTCGTGTGTATTTCTGGTGATGCGTTGGAATAGATATCGGCGTGGTGATTCCTGGACCAGCTGAAGTGTTCGAAATTGGCATGGCTTTGTTAGAACTTGGCATGGTATGTAGAACCTGTCTTTCAGTATTGGGTAATCAGGAACTCGGCGGAGACTAATATGAATTTGCCAGAATTTACTGGGGAAGCCACAATCACATTGTGGAAGACCTTTTCCTTTGAGAAATTCAATTTACGAAAGACTAGCTTACCTGCACAATGCTTTGTTTTTATCTGCTTCCAATTGTAAGTACTCCCTCCATCTCAAATTAATTGTCGTGGATTTGTCAAAATATGGATGTATCTATACATATTTTAGTGTATTGATACATCCATATTTTGATAAATCCAAGACGATTAATTTGAGACGGAGGGAGTATTATGTTGCTGTGAACTTTCTGCTATATACATATATGCTCTTTTCTTGCGAGGAATATACATATATGTTCCACATGCAATAATTGTTTCACATATGTTCTCACTACTGATTTTTTGTGTTTGATTCGCGTTGATATGTTTCCTGTGTTGCAGGTAGACTATTAATATCATATGCACAAGGGAAATGGCAGCAAGGAGTGTCAAAATATTTCTTCCATTCTATTCAAACCTTTGTTGTTTTCGTCATGTGGAGCAGAACAAAGCGAAAAACTCAACATGGATTTTGGTTTTACGATCTACATGACATAAAGGGATGAATCCGTGTTTATCCCCTGCTTAGGGATGTTTGGAGAAACATCGTGCATGGGTTGTAAAATAAATGTTTAACGGTAATTATTTTTTATCAGTTTCTTTTATTCTCAGTTGCGTACCTTCATGGTGTGACCAAAAAGCAAAGACTATGTTGAAACAGCTTCCATATAAACACACATGATATGTAAACATTCTGAGGTTTTGAGCTGCGTGGATTATCGGTGGTTACAAAGCCGATGCTTATTTGAACGTACAGTTTGCCTGTGTTGCAATCTGCACTATCGGATGGTTATTTAATTGGAGGCATGGTGATTTCTGGGTCTGCGAGTAAAGCTGTTTTAGAATGTGAATCGATTATGCATTCTAACCAACACGTGTTGGGTCTTCAATCTCATTAGCTAAAAAATGTTTTGATTTTGCTTAGACATTTTGAGTGACATGTTTAATTATACGCCGAATCAACTTCTTTTAAACAAAACAATGTTAGCAGAATGGTTAAAAACGTTGCTAGCGGGGGAATGATCCCTCTCTTGTTTACACTTGATTTATTCGAGTATTTCTTAACTCGGAATCGATCCCGGGCAGCGCACTCGTTGTCTCTTGCCACTGAGTTAGCACTCAGTTCTCGAAGCAGAATGGTTAACACGCTAATTTTCTATTACTCATTAGATAATTCTGCTCTTTTTTTCAGATGGAACTGGAAAACCATTAACAAGAGTGCTTTGCGGCTTCGCTGGCAACGAGAAGTTCAGATGCGAATTCCGGGACAGCATCGTCCCAACCAACACACTCAGACGTCGGCCTGAGAGCCGAAATGAGCAACAGCGTGAGCTACTTTATTACATATAGTCGGCTCCAGAAGTTAAAACTGAACAATTCCATCCCGGCGATACAGTTGCTTCTCGCTTCACGAAGGAGTACTCCGATCTCCGACAACTCATGACTATCCGTTTTATCCGATGTCAGGACATGACATTCATAAGAATTTTTGAATCGGATTCGAACATCACTCTATTCCAACTAAGCGCTGCAGCTCATTCCGTGGCTGCAACACATGCCTCGGCTTCAGCTTGAAGGGCGTTATGTAGGTGTCTCAGTTTGCCTGCCGCCGCGGCCACGAACTCGCCATCTTCATCTCTTACAACAAAACCCCAGGCCCCGGTCCTGTTTGGTTCCCAAAAGGCAGCGTCAAAATTTACTTTCTCCTGGTTCAACGCTGGCCTCTGCCACCGTCTTCTGTCAGGTGGCTCGAGTTCCACTTCAGTAGCAGCAACAACATGTTTCTGTATAGTGAAGCAGATGCCCCCAGTTGTACGGTCCATCTCACCAGCATTTAGCTTATTATTACGAGTTGTCCACCGATCCCAGAGTAAAACACACGAAGCGATTTGCCTGCCCTTTGGCAAACTGAGTATCAACTCCATCGTCAGCAAAGGGTTGGCTGCATCGAGCAAAGGTACCTGGACGTCCTCCAGCAGTAACAATCTCCACATTGCTCCAACTCTTTTGCATTTTATGAATAGACGGCCTCCGTCCTCATCAGCTCTGTAACACATTGGACATCTCGTATCGAGGTAGATCCTCCTCTTCTTGATATTCATATGGATTGGCAGGCTGTTGTTGCATAGTCTCCAAAGGAAAATTCTCACATTCCCCGGAACTTTTAAGTTCCAGATCATATTCCGTAGCGGGGAATGTCAGAACACATGACATGTATTCGTTAGGCTATGTAACGTTAGATGTAATGTCCCTGTACCGAGTCCTATGGGTAGTCCCTAGTAGATAGGATCGGGAGCCATCGTGCGTTCTCCCTTCGTGTATATGTACGTCTCTGATCGATCAATCCAAGTACAGGGGAAATCATCCCAGTTGTCTTCTTGGTATCAGAGCGTACTTACCCCCTTGTCCTAAAAACATCGGGAACCACTTCGTAGAACTTCTCCGCTCCCTCTTCGTGATGGAAACGAGACTTAGAGATTCCGCGAGGGAAATTCCCTCCCGGAGGGGGAATCATCACCGATGTCATCGTCATCACGCTAGGCATCATCGGGATCATCATCAACATCATCTTGTTATAACAATTAGAGTTGTATCTTGTGTTATTTCCCCGGATCCTTTTACCGGTGTTGATTACCCCTTCGTAGTTGATGCTTGTGAGAATTATCGAAGAATACTTGTTATGACCAGATTGTTATCCATCATGATATCATCTCTGATCATGATCCATTTGATGTCTTGTGAGTAGTTTATTTAGTTCTCGAGGACACGGAAAAAGTCTAGTTGTGAGTAGTCATAATTCGTTGAGTAATATTTACCGGTTTGATAAATTATGTTGCTATCTCTCTAGTGGTGTTTTGTGAACGTCGACTACATAGCACTTCACCTTTATGAGTCTAGAGGGATGCATTGTGTACTAATTTTCTTATGGAGGGCTGCCGGAGTGACAGAAACATGAACCCCCAGCTCGCAAGACTTTACATAAGGGAGCAGCAGATACTAGGGGTTCACTGCTATGGTTACATATATTTCTTAATTACTATCTTGTAGTTGTGTATTTTTGCAAGTAGTGTAATCGTAAGTGCACATTTTTTTTGCATAGGACAGTGCGCTAGCATAGGTTTTCCCACATAACACTTACCGAAAGGATAAATATTAATGAACGTCGTATGATGAAAATAGCTTGACCAATCCTCCCGTGTGTCCTCAGGAACGTTTTCAGTCGTTATAAGAAGCACCGCCAGTTTGTCCTTTGTGCTAAAAAGGATTAGGACACTTGCAACAACTATCTACTTATATTTCTATTTGTTTCTTACTGCTTTATTTATTATTACAAACATCCCTAAACATTTAACTTTTAGCATTTACAGTGAAACCTTGCTCAAAACTACTTGTCAACACCTTCTTCTCCTTGTTGGATTTGACACTCTTATTTATTGGGAAGGCTACGATAGATACCCTACACTTGTGGGTCATCACTTAATAATAATTATAACATGATTGATAAAAGAAACTTTTTTTCTTAGTCAAGATTACTCATGAATAATTTTGGGAGAGTCAAAATTATCATGATAATGAAATCTTTGTGAGACAAGGATTTGAGCAATTTTATGCTAAGATTGTCTAAGTGTTTTGGTGTGATATATGAAGCGTGAAACGAAAATAATTCCCAACCCACTAAGAAAATTATTTTGTTTGTTAAAAGTTGGAGCATTATCATTAATTAACTTAGAGTTATTTTAATGAAAGTTCCAAGTAATCAATATTTCTCAAGTATGATGCATAATTGATTAAGAGGTTTTGCATAAAACCAATATGATTATTTGTAGAAAATTTCAACTTTAATTCCAAGTGTCTTACACATTGGTTAAAGGACAAAAGTGTCTTATCATGATAGAGAAGTGGAAGTGAAAATTGCATTAAGTTAAGATTGTGAATCTTTGGAGAAAGGACTGAATGAAAGGGGAAACATGCAAATGTTTCCATTTCATCACCGCATCCAGGAATATTATGTATGAGATACATAAAGTTCAAACTTAATAATGAATAAAGGTCATACGAGGGATTTTGTGTAATATTCACTTTGTGGCATATCATCAAAATTCCAAGATAATGACCATGAAATGCAAAACAAAACAAACAAGATAATGATGCGCATATATGACATTGGATTGCCATAGATATCCAAGAGAAGGAGATGTTCATGTTAACTCCAAGATTTTATCTTGAGGGTGGTTGGAGTGATGGCAAATCACGGGAAGATGAATATTTTCATAAGGGAAACCGATATGAATATGTGAAATATTCATAAAGATAGTCTTGATTAAAATCGTTCTACCAAGGACGAATGAATGCTAATGATGAGTTGAAAACTTATCATATTAATTGCTCGATGCTGTTATCGAATCAATTAGAAAAATAGTTGCTAAGTTCAATTAATTTTGGATTACTAAAGTAATCTGAAATATTACATTGTGAGTGTTAACTCAGTCGTATTAGTGAAACAAGAAGTTACTCTATTCATTATATAAAAAGAAGGGACTTAAAATTCAGCAGGAGTTGAATATGATATTTTAATTAGGCTGGGCCTAAATTGAAAGAGAGTTTCCTCATGAAATAATTTAAAAGAGTTTTAAATGAATTGTTAGAAAGTGTCTTATTAAATCCAAAATCTATGAGGTAGATTAAGGAGTTTAATAAATATGAATATCATGAGTGTGCTAGATGTGATTCTTGGATATGTCTTGGGGTGACATGGGTATCCCCAAGATTGAGCTTTTATCCATCCTTCATCTTCTCGTATCATTCTTCTCTCACTACACTTGAAAACTTCATTTACCTAAAACTTCTCACAATCTTCATTAGCAACGTTAGTGCATCAAAATAATACATCCACTTGGTTCAGATTCAACATAAGTAAAAGGCCCATTTGAAACATTAGCTACTTCCTCAACTTCTTTTAAGTCTCTTCCCTCCGAAAGAACACAAAAGAAAAAGATTAAGAAGCAAATGCAAATATTGGCAAAAATCTGTCAAAACTAAACAACAGGTAAAGATGATTTTTTTTTAAAAAAAATCTTCTGTTGCTCAAATAAAAAAGGTCGAAACTAATGAAAGTTAGATAACAACCCGGCGCACGTGTCTATTTGTTTTCAAACAAATCCGACCTTCTGGCTGAGATAAATAATGTAACACCCCTGATTTTTGGAAAGTCCAAAAATCACTAAAAATTGAAACTTTTTGTTTTCATGTTATGCAAGTCACCAAAAATCTCATGAGATGCAAGAAACAAAAGGAAAAAACACATATGTCAATGAATTTGGAATTAAGAATCCATTATGCCTCTGTTTTCCACAATCGCTAAACCTCTTTCAACTAAGTCTTCATATTTCAAAGTGATAGTTTTTCCTTAGCAAACCCTATTCTATAAAATGTTTCCAACTCAAATAATACCTTCAAAATGTTCTCATGACATTAAAAACTTGAGGTTTACAAACCCCAATGATATTTTCACCATCATTAATTGTTTTATGAATTTGAAAATAGTCATGTGACTACAAAATGTTTTATTCAACTTTAAAGAGTGATAAATGGTTTTCAAAATTTTCCATTTTGAAAAAAAAGATTAGTAAGAAACATACTTTCAAATGGTTAAGTATCAAAATTTCTATTTTTTTCTAATTATTCACTTTGATTATTTTTCTATTATAAAAATGACATAAGTTGCTATTAGGGTTTATCCCTATTTTAAAATATAAAACTATGGAAAATAAGTTGTAATGACTTTTAAAAATAAGTTTTCAACATTTAATATGTCACTGAAATTTTATTTGACTAATACTTATATCTTGTATGTTTCTAAATTAAAAATCACATTAATCACTATTAAGGAGTTAATCATATTTTTAAATTTAAAAGTTTGAAATGTGTCCAAAGTTGCCCACAAACATTCTTAGTTGAAAGATATTTTTATTTTAAGAATTTAGAAATTTATTTGAGGGGTTTTTGATTTATGAATCAAAAGATACAAAATAATAAAGAAAACAGGAAAAAAAAAGAAGCTGACGTTAGCATCGTCTTCAACGCGCAGAGAAAACTGCAACGGCTGTTTCGGCCATTGATTTTGTCCGATTGATTTCGCGCGTTTAAGACCATCAATTGCAGCACAGTTTCTTCCCCATAAGAGCCCCCGATCCCCTCTTCCTTTCCCCTCTGCCTCCCCACTGTTTAACTTCCCCATGACGCCACAATCGCTCGCCGGAGCCGAGTCATCCCGCAGTTGTGTTGTGCCGATTCCGGCGAGAAGAGGTCGTTTCCGAACCCGCGGGCATCCCTAGTACTTTCCCCTCAACCTTGCGCACCCCTCATGTTTTTCTTCGTTTTGTTTCGCGCAGAATCGTCCGCGCCGTGCAGTTCCGTGAGTTCGCCGGCGACCCGAGTCTTCCGCCCGTGCCACACCGTCCTTCCAAGAAGCGAGGGACCGCGCCACCACTACCATCGAGTCGCTCTTGTCGCGCTACACGTCTTGGTCATCTCCATCGAGGCGGGGAGCCACCGGTATGTCTACGCCGTCGTTTTTTGAGTACAACGTCGTCGTCCCCGCCATTTTCCGGCGAATCCTGCGCCCCCGGTGAGCTCCTTTGGTCCTGTGCCATTAGATCTGCAATGGAGGGCCCATATTAGATCAAATAAACGAAGGGGTACCGGCCAGTAGAAAAGTGCCAAGTCATCTGCGCGTTATTTTGTTATCCTTCGCTCGATGCAGCGCGTAGCTGGCCCATGCCCAGCATTTACCTGTCGCTCAGCGCAGCACATAGCAGCCCAGCCTTTTCTGGATTTTATTCCGGAATAAAATTAAAATGGCAGTTTTGCAGAAAATCCCCTACTCCTTAGATATATTATATCTTTTGATCCATAAGCCCAAATTTAACAAACTTGAACTTTTTGAAATCCCCTGGATCTGTAGAATCTTTTAGCACTGTTCAAAGACAAAATTGACAAACTTAAATTAGTTCAAATTCAAATATGCTTGTTTGATGAATTTTGACATAATTCAAATTCTGTAAATCCAATTTAAGCAAACCAATTTTGTTTGGGTTCCTTAGAATGTGTACTAACAGTACCCACCGCCCAAAATCCTATTTGAATTATTTTTGAAGTGTTTTAGATTTTAGATGGCCATTTGGGTACATAGACATAATTTAAATTCTATAATAAATTAGGAAATGATTTCTTAAGCAAAGTTTCTCCATTTGGTAACCTTATGTCAGAGAGACCAGTACCCCAACCACTTGACCATACTAGAACTTTTTCTTGAAAACTTGGCCATTCTTTCACACATACGTTTCACATCATGTTACCCTTGTCTAAGAAATATTTTTTGCATACATGGTTCAATGTGAATGTGGATATTTTGGACCAAAGCTAAGTCCTTATTAGGATTCAAACTCATAATTTGCCAATTACTGAACCCAAAAACACTAGTACCATTGTTTTCTATCTACTTCTCCAACTCCCCCATTCTTGCTTCAAGAATTCACCAAGTCAGCAAAATGAAGATCAAGCCTCAAGCACAAGAAGGAAAACTTCGTTATCAACATGGTGGCAACATGAAGAGCTATGAGGAATATCATTGAAGAAATTGAAGGAAGGACTTAGACTCCACAACAAATAGAAACAACTCAATGAAGTAACAAGTGTATGGAGAAAATCAAGGAGAATACATCTTCCTCTCTCTTTCTATCCTTTCTATTTCCTTTCTTTTCAAATTGACTTAGTGGTAGTTGTGCCCACCCCACCTTGGAACAACTAGTGAGAAGGTCATGAAGAATCTATCAAGACCAAGATAAGAATCCATCCAAGGAACAAGACTACAATAGAAGCATGAATATGATCTTCAAGAAGACAGGCATATGAAGACTTGGAGAAATCCATACAAGTTGAAGATTAACAAGTTATTTGTGTCCAACCATTGACCCAAATGGAAGAGCCCAAGACTTTATCTTGTTATCTCCATTGTTATGAAGTTAGTTGAATCTAGACCTACCCTAAACCAAAATGGAAGGACTAACTTAGATCACTCAAATGCCTTGTTGAAAATGACTAAGTGTTACACATTGTTATGTGTTACTTTAGTTGAGATAGTTAGATCACCTTGGTGAACTCTTGGAACTTCCTCGACAAGTATGGTTATAATAAAGATAGATTACTACAAACTAAAGTATGGAACCAAGAAAGAATAAATCTTTCAAACTCAAACCTTGACCTTGTCCTAGCCAACTTGGTTACATCCCTTTTACCATGATTGTTGCTTTGTATGTTTTGTTCACTTGTATGTTGTTTGATAGTATGTTTGTTTATTTTGTTATTGTGTTTCCAATGAATAGATTGTACGGAGAGCAACGATCTTTTGTGAAGAGAGTGTAAATTCTTCACCAACTTCAACAATGCAAGTAACACACCATCAACTACGTATTATTTTTATTACGCATTACTAGAGTTTTGAGTAGTATGCATGGTAGGATTTTTTATCTAAGTATTATGCTATGCTAATATCCCAAGTAGTGTGTAGCCATCCTTTTATATCCTGCTAGTATAGAAGACATTGAACTTAGTAGAATTGCTATGCTCTTCAAATGTTTTATTTAGATGTTAAGGGTAAAACTACTAAGTTTAATGAAACACCTGGGTGGAATTTGGACGTGATTGGTTTATGTTGAGTGTTGCCTCAGGGACCTTGTCTAAGGGTTATTCCACTTGAGGTTGTCACTTGTGGATGGCCACCCAGGAATAAAGAGATTAATAAGTCCCTCTAAGTTTAGTAGCTTCCGGTGCAACCTTTAGTCATATGGGCTCTGTCTTGATCAACTAAGTTGAATGAACTCACCAGTGCTTGACAAGCAGAGGTAGGGGGTATAGGTTGGAACGGGTCAAGCCTGACGGTGGTGGAATTTCTTCTGAAAGATCTCATATCAATCTTCTCCTTTGCTTAATGCACTCAGGGTGTATAGGATGTTTGGGCTGATTTGAGTCTAAAGGTGAAAGTGCACAAACTCTGCAGAGTCAACAAACTAAGATCTTAGCCGTGTCCCCGGTTATGGACAATTTGAGCAGCTGGACAAGGAATGACGGAAGAATCTCATCATGCCAACTTCATAATAAAATTTTGATGGGTGAACATGGGTAGGAGTATTCCCTGATTTCTATGAGTGGTACTCCTTAATTTAATTCTGGTTCACTGGTTTCTATCAGTGATACCTACTATAGATGAAAATGTTTTATGACCAGAGATAGGAGAAAACTAGCTTTATGCAAACTTAGCCAAAACTCCACTTAGACAAATAAGCATGTAGTATTAGTCTTGCCATTTATACCAACCATAGTGTTACTTGCCAATACATTAAATTATATTGACTCCCCTGTGGCTGCATATTCCATCCTGCAGATGATTCTAAAGACGAGTGAGGATTTCGTTTAGGATCTCGAGTCTATCGCCAACATGTTTGCCTGTGGCACATGAAGAAGATGAGGCTCAATGTTGTACTATGTTTTCCGCCGTATTTCTTTGTTTTATGCTAGTCTTCTAAGACTATGGAAGTTGTAATACTATTTTGTAAAGACTGGATCATGCGATGTAATAGAATTTGATGCATTTGCATGATATTTCATCTTGTACTATGGTGCTAGCAATTGACCCAGTGACTAGCACAATAACACAGATGTTCTTACATTATTTAAATGTGGGAACCCTACAAAATGGTATTAGAGCATTGTGTTGCCTGTAGGATTTGAGACCCTAAGTTTGGAAAAGACCCTAGGATTCAAAATTTACTATGTTCAAACTTTCTAGAAACAAAACATCTCATCTTAATCTTTCTCATTTCCTCTCATCTATTATTCACCTTCAAAATTTCATTCTCTTGTTCTAGATGACCTACCTCTTGAGTACCCTCAAGGCAAGATTGTTGATGACCATACCATGGAGTGCAAGAAGTATTTCCACGACATGAAGACCTACACTCAAGATTATTGAAGAACTTGAAGAAACACTTGGACTTCACAACAATCAAGAACACCTCAAGACATTCAGAGAAGGTTTTGAAGAATCTCAAGAAGATATAGATGAGACCACCAATCTAGTTACTTTGTTAGAACAACGTTAACGTGTTAGTGTATTGATCATACCAATTAGTGTGGTATGACAATATTAGTTTTTTTTTTCAAAAACTGTGTTGTTTGGTGTGATGATTGTATTGCTATATGTTTGTTATGTGTTGTTTGTAAGATGAGTTTCCTTGATCTATTGTGTTTGAGTAGGAACCTTCCTTATCTATCTTTCTAATCTCTAATCATCTTCCCCTAAAACCCAAAAACAGATGCCTAGCCAAAATTCGAACAACCCTGAGAAGTCAATAGCAATGCTGATGCTACTAGAAGCTCAAACTCAGATGATACACCTGATGATCCAGAATCAAGCCAGCAACCCCAATATGGAGTTAGCACCAGGAATGCAGCAAGTGGTAGATACCTAGTCTCGGATAGTACACATGATGTCCCAAAGCATGTCCAATAGTGAAAACAATCAGCCCTTGATAGCTAGAGATAACTAGGAGACAGAAGAATAATTAATATCAACACTCAAAGCCTGTAAAGAGTGGAGAGATAGGACACTATTCCAAGGAATGTCCTGATGAGTGATCCCATGGTGATGCAAACAAATCAACTGAAGGATACTTCACTCAAGTTACTTGTTTTCTGTGTGAAGGAACAACACATGTTCCAACACAATGTCCACTTTACCCTATGGTACAACAAGTTGGACAACAAGCTATAATGGGAATGCTTAGTGCACTACAAGAGAACTTAGGAAAACCAGAAGTGAAGGGAAAACACAAGCTGGATACTATTCAGATTGACCATGTCAAGATGAATACTGGAGCCAAGACTACACCACATCCATATTCATCCGAACACACCACCAAAAATTGTTATTCTTGTGAAGAAGATGGACATTTATCTAGAAATTGCCCCAACAAGCAGCCTAGTCTGTCAGCCAATGTAGTGGAGTATACTAGACAGCAGTATGAAGATATGATGGCCAATTTAACACCATCAAAGAAGAAGAAACTTCAGAAGAACCCCAATCCCGTCTATAGAGACATCAGCCAAGTGACATGATTCAAATGCGGAGATAAAGGACACTATGCACATGGTTGCCCTCAAAAGGAGAAGGAAGGAAATAAGACTTTCTGAAGGAAGGATGATAAGGCATGAAGAAATATCTGTCCAAGAATGATTCTTAGGCGAAGTTTTATTTTGGAAATAAATTTTCCTTAGAAGTTTCTTCCAGTGTAATAAACTACAATGAATGCTTGAGAAATATGTTTCCATTTTAATAAATGGGATGATGTTGTGAAATCTTCCCAACTTGGTATTTTGATTGAACCAAAGAGTGACCCCTCAGTGTCAAAGGTAGTTCAATAGAATTCTGTAGTTTTGTAACTCTACCATGAGGGAAAGTTCTACTCAAGCCAACCTGAAATCAGCTACAGTCCAATCTAATGAAAATAGATTACCCACGAAAGTTTCTTTTAAGGGTGGTAGCCCACCTAATCGTTCTGGAATCCAGTTACCCAAACCTAATCTTTCTTTCTAGCCTTCTCAAATCTCGGGACGAGATTTCTTTTAAGGGTGGTAGTCTGTAACATCCCTGATTTTTGGAAAGTCCAAATATCACTAAAGAAAATTGAAACTTCTTGTTTTCATGTTATGCAAGTCACCAAAAACCTAATCAGATGCAAGAAACAAAAGGAAACAACACATATGTCGATGAATTTGGAATTAAGAATCCATTATGCCTCTGGTTTCCACAATCCCTAAACCTCTTTCAGCTAAGTCTTCATATTTGAAAGTGATAGGTTTTCCTTAGTAAAACCCTATTCTATAAAATGTTTCAACCTCAAATAATACCTTGAAAATGTTCTCATGACATTCAAAACTTGAGGTTTACAAACCCCAATGATATTTTCACCATAATTAATTGTTTTATGAATTTAAAAATAGTCATGTGACTACAAATTGTTTTATTCAACTTTAAAGAGTGATAAATGGTTTTCACAATTTTCCATTTTGAAAAAATACTTGTAAGAATCATACTTTCAAATGGTGAAGTATCAAAATTTCTAGTTTTCCTAATTATTCACTTTGATTATTTTTCTATTATAAAAATGACATAAGTTGCTATTGGGGTTTACCCCTATTTTAAAATATAAAACTATGGAAAATAAGTTGTAATGACTTTTAAAAATAAGTTTTCAACATTTAGTATGTCACTGAAATTTTATTTGACTAATACTTATATCTTGTATTTTTCTAAATTAAAAATCACAATAATCACTATTAAGGAGTTAATCATATTTTCAAATTTTAAAGTTTGAAATGTGTCCAAAGTTGTCCACAAACATTCTGAGTTGAAAGATATTTATATTTTAAGAATTTAGAAATTTAGTTGAGGTGTTTTGGATTTATGAATCAAAAGATACAAAATAATAAAGAAAACAGGGAAAAAAAAGAAGCTCACGTCATCGCTGACGTGAGCATCGTCTTCAACGCGCAGAGAAAACTGAAACGGCCGTTTCGGACATTGATTTTCTCCGATTGATTTCGCATGTTTAAGACCATCAATTGCATCACCTTTTCTTCCCCATAAGAGCCCTCGATCCCCTCTTCTTTCCCCTCTGCCTCCCCACCGTTTAACATCCCCATGACGCCACAATCGCTCGCCAGAGCCGAGTCATCCCGCAGTCGTGTTCTGCCGATTCCGGCGAGAAGAGGTCGTTTCGGAACCCGCAGACACCCCTAGTCCTTTCCCCTCAACCTTGCGCACCCCCTGATGTTTTTCTTCGTTTTGTTTCGCGCAGAATCGTCCATGCCGTGCAGTTCCGTGAGTTCGCCCACGACCCGAGTCTTCCGCCCGTGCCACGCTGCCCTTCAAAGAAGCGAGGGACCGCGCCACCACCACCATCGAGTCGCTCTCGTCGCGCTGCACGTCTTGGTCATCTCCATCGAGGCGGGGAGCCACCGGCAGGTCGACGCCGTCGTTTTCCGAGCACAGCGCCGTCGTCCCAGTCATTTTCCGGTGAACCCCGCGCCCCCGGTGAGGTCCCTTTGTCCTGTGCCGTTAGATCTGCAATAGAGGGCCCAAATTAGATCAACTAAACTTAGGGGTACCGGCCAATAGAAAAGCGCCAAGTCATCCGCGCGTTATTTTGTTATCCTTCGCTCGGTGCAGCACGTAGTTGGCCCAGGCCCAGCATTTATCTGTCGCTCAGCGCAGCACATAGCAGCCTAGCCTTTTCTGGATTTTATTCCGGAATAAAATTAAAATGGCAGTTTTGCAGAAAATCCCCTACACCTTAGATCTATTATATCTTTTGATCCATAAGCCAAAATTTAACAAACTTGGACTTTTTGAAATCTCCTGGATCTGTAGAATCTTTTAGCACTGTTAAGATTCAAAATTGACAAACTTAATTTAGTTCAAATTCAAATATGTTTGTTTGATCAATTTTGACATAATTCAAATTCTGTAAATCCAATTTAAGCAAACCAAATTTCTTTTGGGTTTCTTAGAATGTGTACTAACAATACCCACTGCCCAAAATCCTATTTGAATTATTTTTGAAGTGTTTTAGATTACATAGACATAAATTAAATTCTATAATAAATTAGGAAACGATTTCTTAAGCAAAGTTGCTCCATTTGGTAACCTTATATCATAGAGACCAGTACCCCAACCACTTGACCATACTAGAACTTTTTCCGTGAATACTTAGCCATTCTTTTACACATATGTTTCACATCATGTTACCCTTGTCTTAGAAATATTTTTGCATATATGGTTCAATGTGAATGTGGCTATTTTGGACCAAAGCTAAGTCCTTATTGGGATTCAAACTCATACTTTGCCAATTAGTGAACCCCAAAACACTAGTACCATTGTTTTCCGTCTACTTCTCCAACTCCCCCATTCTTGCTTCAAGAATTCACCAAGTAAGTTGTAGGGACCCTAGACTAGCAGTCCGAGACCTCCAGTATGCATACATTCACGATCCCATGATCAGTTAGTCGTGAACAACATACTCGAGTTGGCATTGCAGATTACAACATCCACTACAAGAATACACAACTTACACAACTGGTCACATGACATAGTTGAAAACAGCTGCCACGCAGGGCAGGAACACACACTAAAAACAGCGGAAGTCTACAAAACACACTCGTGGTAAACCCAAGTCATGCCTTGACTACCTACATGCTACTGACTCGGAGACGTTCCTAGTTCGCATAGCCGTCAGCGACACCATCTTCTTCAAGTTCTCCAGGTTTCTGCTCAAAGTCTGGCTAAGACAATAGCCAGGGACGAAACCATTGTGAGTACATTTGAATGTACACGCAAGACACCCCAAATGAAAGCTAAACATGCAAGTATGGATAAATATAAATGTGGTAGGAAGGCTGTAATTAAGGTTCAACTAGCCATGATGAATTGAAGACACATCATGGTTGCACAAGTTTTAGTTGTTTTGTTGAAGAAGATACTTCAAAAGATATTTTATTTCTCTTGTAGATATTGAATATCCACAAAGTTTGGATAAAGCATTCTAAATAAAAGAAAGTTTCTCTTTGCAAAACTTCTTGGAGAAACACCTCTTCAAAACCATCATTTTTGCCGTACCTCAAAGGTACAATCATTCCCTTTCAACGTACCTCCCAGGTACAATTCCAAAACACTTTTCCAGCTTTTTTAAAACATTGACACAATGCTAGCTACGTGGCCATTCAACTGTCCATATCCGAGGACGTGGCTATTCTGAATAGTTTTACTCTGCAGAGGTGTACACAATCCACAAGATCCAGTACATCTGCCGTGAACCAACCACGGACTGTCCGAGACAGTATGCAAACATCGGATAACTGGTCCTAACCATCCACTATGTTAGCACTAGTAAATGACTACCTCTTCAACTGGGTTGGTTCTTCCCGACACCGATTGAGTCAGCTGTATCGATCCGGTTTCCCCTGACAACACACCGCCATGGCAGGAGACCCAATTGCAGCAACCGGTAGTGAACTTAATCCCACATTGTGAATGTCCCGTTTCTACCACCTGGCGATAATTCGGTTCGGGGGACTCTAACCCCTATAGCACTTTGAGGTAGGCACGGACTAACACCGACAATCAATTAGCTAGACCCCGTTCCCATATTGGGGTAATGTGGCAGCACGGCTTGGTTGTCCGGCGAAGACTAGGTTATGTGTCATTTTTGGAAAACAAGTCGAAAACATTTCCTTCTCCACATACCTCCCTCGGACAAGGTCCCACCTTTCCTCGGAGTTTTTCCAAGATTTTGCTTTCGAAAAACATCAAGTTAAAATGACCGCTAGGGGACTTAAGTGAATGAAGTGGTGATACTAAAATATCTAAAGGGCTTGGTAACACCAAGATTATAAAGTGGATATAGCATATTAGATACATAAAACAGATAGTGGTATAGTCCACTTAAAAGAATAGTTTTTGAATCAAACTTTTGTAAAACTTCAGAAGTAAAGCATGCATGATAGATAATGATAAGTAAAACAACAGAAAGCATTTAGAGTGGCTTTCCTTGGCACTGGTCTTGGTCTTGCTCTTGAAATAAACAAGAGTTGCAATAAAAACCTCTCCGGGAAATAATACCGTCTTCGTTATCTAACGTCGTAAACTCAAAAAGGAAAACACCCAATCAGAACCAAACAAAGGCAATAACTTGACAAAAAGTAAACATACAGCAAGCATTTCATCAAACAAGTACACTCACAAACAATAGTACTAGGGTGCACACTATCAAGCAAAACATGCGCAGACAACACACATGAATAGCACTAGAATAGACGCTATGGATCCTCAACCAAAATGGCATGAGTCCAGTGGGTGTGCCACTCTCATAACATGCCCAAATAATGTTAAATGACTCTCTGATCATTCATGAGGATGAACAAAATAACAAGAAAACAACCTAGGAACACATACACATGCATAGGAAAATAATAACAAGCAATACTACAAGCCCATAGTAACACATGCTTTTCTGAACATGAAGAAATAATATAACCAGTAGCTAAGAAACCTAAATACAGAGACGAAACAATACCAAACATATCATGGCATCAACAATACATGAAAACAATCATGGAGCAAAACAACTGTTAAAACTAGACATGAAAAAGGGCTATTTAGGCAAGCAGACATGCATAACCATAAGAGATCATCAAACAAGATTTATTCTAACATGATGGATATGTAAGATAGCATAAAAGTAACATAGAAAACAACACCTAAACATGCTAGTAATATCAAAATAACAATCTAATCAAAGCCTCAAAAATTAAGCATGCAAATAACAACTTATGGCAGGGAATCATCTAAAAACTAACATAGCATGACAATTTGATCTTGAGCTCACTCAAGCATGCAAGCAAGTATAATATGCTAGAATAACAGTAGCTATGCTATGGAAAATAATACTAAAGTATTTATTCAAGTCATCATAGTAGTAAGAAAAATAACAATAATTTAACCTATTATTACTAGGAAAAACACCCTATGAGAATAAAACTATAACAAACATGGTTTTCCACACCCAAACCCTATCATGCTAATGAATCACTCAAAACACATCTCAACCATGTATTAATACCCTACACGTGCTAGGAATCAAATTTATAACAAGAACATAATAACACAACAATTTATCAAGTCATATCAATAATAGACAGAAAAGGACTATTTACTAAATAATGCACCAAGCCTATTCTGTAACTCCTAAAATCATGAAAATTTAGTATAAGGCGCTCCTAGTCACTAGAAAACCAACACAATTGGATTCACATAAAAATCATCACCAATAAAATTAAATAAATCACAGAAGTGCTCTCTGTCCTAAAACTAACATGCATGTCGTTTTCACACCACAACTCAAGTCAACACAAGATCAACTTCCACAGATAGACATTTTCAAGGACTACTCAGAACATTTGAGTTTGCATGTTTTGGATACATAAAACTCAAGTTATTAAAGAAATGGTGTTAATGAGTGCTTCTGCCATTTATTTAATTTCTCCTAAAATACAACACAAAAACTAGATCTACAAGTCGGAGATGGTTAAGAAATAGTTGATCTAGCACTGTGATTTTTAGTGTGGCATATTTTACTAGATAGCATTTTCATTTTGAATAAAAGCAAACACCTAGAAACAGATGCAAAGGAAAAAAAAAGAAACAACCTGCAGAAAAAGGTAACGGGCCGGATCTGCTCCGAGATGGGCGGCGCAGAGAGCAGAGGGGAGATGGGCCGGTCCACGGCGTTTCCCGCGCGGAGATGAAATCAAACGGAGGGAGTGGGACGCGGCCGAACCGGTATCGCACCGTCCGATTGGGATCCGACGTTCGAGATGGAGCCACGGCGTCCGCGGCCGGCGACGACCATTCTTTGGCGGCGGAAATAGAAGGAGTGGCGAAGCGGTCGCCGGAGCTTCACCGTAGGTGGCTACAGACCTCCCCCGGAAACGCAGCTTCCACCAAAATGATCCGGACGATGCTGCGAATCAGAGGCCCCTAGGGGCGCACGCGAGGAAAGCCTCTGCGTGAGGGCTCCATTGGCTCAACGGCGGCCGAGCGGGGTCGGAGACGGCGGTGACCCTGCAAAGGATAACTCCCAGAATAGAGAGGGGCACAATACTGTTAGAGTTAGGAGGTACCCAGGAGAAGGATCGGGAGGGATTGGGAGGCCATGAATCGAAGGTTCGACGAGGAGGTTACCCGCGGCGGTCGGCGGCCGATTCCGGCGAGCAACCGTGTTAGGGAGAGGGGTTTCCAGCTAGGGGTTCGATTGAAGGATAGAGGAGCCAGGGAGACATCCTCGGGAGCACAGAGGTGGCTTGCACTCGCATGGCGTCAGAGCTCGTGCGCATGCTCGCACGGCGGCCATGGCGGATCGATTGGGGGCATCAAGGAGGGATACATTGCTGTCTGGTGAGTGTAGCATGCCCAGGTGATCCTCCAGCAAGAGAGTAGAGAGCTGAGAGGGAGCGAGGAAGGAAGGAGGTGGTTGGACTTGTGCGGAGTCGCAGGTGTTCGACGAGAATCAGAGGAGGAAGGAGAGCACGAGGAGAGGAATGGGAGGCACTGGTGTGTTCCTGGGAGGCTCGTGAAGGTGAGTGACGAGGCCACGAGGATCGGCATGCTTCGCAGGTGTTGGAACGCGAGCGACGTGGCGAGGGTGCTCTGGACACCATGGCAAGCTCATGGCCGAGGGGGAAAGAGACAAGGAGAGGGGAGGGCTCTTCCAGGGAGCTCACATGATGCACTAGGAGCCTTGTGGCGCAGGGGCTTGGCCTGGAATGGACTGAGGGAGTGGATTAGATAAATGGGTGGTGATCACCATCCTTGTCCCTATGTTGGTGGTTGAGCTAGAGGAAGATAGAGAGGTGTAGGATCAGGTGGACCATGTCCAGGAGGTCAAGGGATACATTTTCTACTGCTGAGAAGAAGAGAGAGGTGGAGATATCACAATGATTGACTAGTAGAGGCATGAACTCAACAGTGTCCAGAAAGAACAGAGGTGATTTTTTCTTGTTTTCACCAGGATTTTGAATGGAACACATATGAAATATCATGTCCATTGGATAGAGGATGAAAAATGGAGTCTTGGGGTGGTGGTCTCAAGTTTTTCTGAAAACTTTTCTTTCACAAAATTTTGGGAATTCAAAAAGTGCTGAATCTGTTTTTAAATGTTTTCTCCAAAATTTTCAAAACAACTTGCAAATGTTTTTGTATAAGTAAGTCCCACATGACTATAGGCATGTTGGATATTTTTTCCAAGATTTTAGGAAATACTTTTATTCACAAATTCTATTTAAAGTCCATTTCTGGCCTTTTGGAAAATGGAAAATAATAAATAGTAAATGCTTTTAAAACAAATATTGTTGAGTTGGGATGAGAGAGTATATAATATAGGTCTCAAAAGTTATTTTTAATGAACAACTCCTTTGAAAATATTTGAGACACCAAGTGTAAAAAGGGTGAAAACAGGAGTTTATTTAATAGGTTAAAAACCATGAGAGATAAATAATTAAATGGTCTTTGAAAAAATAAATGGACCACATGGATATGATGTATATGGTATGTAGAGTACAAGGGTAGGTTGATGGGTCTTGAAAACAAAGAGGAGTGGTTTTGAGCAACACAGAAAAAGTGCATCAAAAAAATAGGAATATGATCAATAAATAGGGATGCCTTCTAAAGGACTTTGAAAGAACATACCAAAGTGTTCCAATATCCAGAATAACAACTTGGATAGATATCATAGATATATACAATGAGATCTAAGATGGTGCATTGATGATTAGCTCAGGATTTGCCATAGAAACATGTCTCCAAGGTTGGAAGTTTTTAAGAAAACATAAGATGATATGGGCATGAGCTGGAATATGGTATTGATGCTTAATCTTGTTATTAATAGGTTTTATTTTATTAGAACAGCACACATTAATCAACAAACAGAAATAAATACTTCTAAGCACACACAAGATAAGATCACACCACAAGCAGATAAAATAACAAGTCACACAAGATCACTCAACCAACTGAGTTCTTCAATTTAATTTTCATGATGTTTTCTCAAGTGTTAATTATACGTAGTGACCAAGACATACCATGACAAGAGGATTTTGTAAATAGGTTCAGCTCAAAAGTTGTTATTTCCAAAAGAATATAATTGAGGTAAAACACAGGGGTAACATAGTCCCCTATTATTGTTTTTGCAAAAGAAGGAAGTGAGAAGGAGTTTTTGAAATACTTGCAAAAACATCTTGGTTGAAAACAGGTTGGAGATGATTAGCTCCAAAATACTTTTCATATAGTTTTGGAAATTATATTTTGTTTTCTCAAAACTTGGCCTTTGGGTTTCTTCTAAAATCAAAACATTTTGAAAAAGGTTTTTTTTTTTGCCAAAAGAGGGTGATGGATGAAGATGATAAGCTTTCTAGTCATGACTTGATCACAAGGGTTGTGTTTTAAGAAAGTTATGATCATTGGTTTTAATGTTAGTTGTTAACAAACTAAAAAAAACACAATCAACAAGCAAACACAAAATAAACACAAGCATTAGTCAATCATATGAAAAAGTTTTTGTTGGCCCTGATTTTTGGGTTACTGAAAACAAGTTTTTCCTGTCTTCCAAAAATTGGGCTATTACAGCTCTTCCCCCCCTTAAAATGAATCTCGTCCCCGAGAATCGTAAGTGGGGACTATAAGAGTGTAACTAACAACAAGACTCTCGGGCTTCTTCAATTTTTGTAAATGAAGATCCTTTGGCAGGGTGGTCTTCTGAGAAGTCGAGGTGTTGATGTTGTCAGAATGGTGCTTGTCGAGGAGATGGATATATTCACTTGACTCTTCATGTCCTTGTTGTTGATGTGGGTGGAATGGCACAAGCTAATGAAGGGTCTTCATTTTGCGGATTCGTAGACCACCTATTTTTGTCTTGATCGAGTCTTATTTAGGAGTATCGCAGATAATTACCGTGGCAACCATCTGGCCTCACATGGTGTCAGGTCCGTAGACTTGACTCTCTCCGATTACTGCTATGCAGTCTGTTAGAAGCTCCTATAAACTTCTTAGCTTCTTGAGTGGTCGACGGCGTTGAAGTGTAGATGCTTCCCCCCTTTGGTTTGTCTTCGTAGGTTGTTGGGGATTATCTTCATATTCGTCTCATTTTCGCTTGGTGGCGATGGCAGGTCGTGGAATACCTCATTGGGTCTTGATCTTCAAGGAGCTTTGCAGGTGTCTTCTTGGGTGGTTTAGGGTCATCTAGTTAGCTTTCCCTCGGAAAAACTAGCTAGTACCCTTAAACTTAGGTTAGAGGTTAGTCTAAAATTAGATAGTTATGTTAGTAGTGTTAGACTGGTAAACATTTTCTGTTAGAGTTGCGAGACACATCTCGCCTTAACTCGGGCTTGAGTCTGAGTTCATCGCCCTTGTTGGCGGCTCTTGATGTAGTTGCTAAAAAATGGTGTGTGGAGTCGACTATCCGTCTTGAATAAGATTACATATGCTTGAGTTTCTCGGGTTGAAGTAGAGAGGGTTCCACACCTTGCAGTTCTCATGAGGGACAGGGAGATAAAACTTTTAAAAAGGGTTTTTTGCTAAGTCAGACTTTTGAAGAGGTACCAAAAGTGTAACTAAGGCCGATATGGAAAAAGAGTTTTTGCAAACAAACAGAACAAAGCAAGAGGTAAAAGTGTGGTGACTTTGTTTTGCCGAAAAGGCGTGCTTGTGAGACACACATAAAAACAATTCAAACACACACACAAGAAGGGAACAAGTAAAAACATTATGCCAGAGTAAAAAAACACAATTAGCACACAGGCAAAGGACAAACAAGGTACCTCTAGTACCAGCAAACGTCTATTACCACTGAAGAACGGGTAGCTCAAGTAAAAATAACTGAGCGAAACCTATCAAATCCTATGGGGCTGGGTCGACCAGGGGTTGTCGAAGTCTTCATGTCGTTATTCATCTTTGTAGATTTTGATACATGGTAGAGTCTTCGGTATTTGCATAGAAATCACCATGATGTTGAGATATTCGGAAGGAAGCTTCTTTATCTTCGGGTTGCTAACTTCTAAGGTCTTCTTGGGACATCGTCAAGTATGTAACTTTTAATAGAGAAATAACAGAAGAAAACTTTTTGATATACTTTTAAATTGAAACCAAAATTTTATAAACTCATGTTTATTTATTTACAAAACATTTTGAGCCATGAAAACAAAGGACAAAAAGGTATGTTTACTATTTTGTATGTTTTTCTTCAAAACTTCTGTTTTATAAACCAGGCAATAATTTTTCGAGAATAGGAGAAAAATGGAAACCATGCTTAGGGTTCCAAAGATAAAACATTTTAGGCAGTAATACAGTTTTTACCAAAATAGTTTTGTTTCCTATCTGACGTCCATGCTTAACTATGGTCTCCTAAAGTCAGAATGGCTCTGATACCAACTCTGTGGGGACCCCAGACTAGCAGTCCGAGACCTCCAGTATGCATACATTCACGATCCCGTGATCAGTTAGTCGTGAACAACATACTCGAGTTAGCATTGCAGATTACAACATCCACTAAACGAATACACGGCTTACACAACTGGTCACATGACACAGTTGAAAACAGTTGCCACGCAGGGCAGGAACACACACTAAAAACAACGGAAGTCTACAAAACACACTCATGGTAAACCCAAGTCATGCCTTGACTACCTACAGGCTACTGATTCGGAGACGTTCCTAGTTTGCATAGCCGTCAGCGACACCATCTTCTTCAAGTTCTCCGGGTTTCTGCTCAAAGTCTGGCTAAGACAATAGCCAGGGACGAAACCATTGTGAGTACATTTGAATGTACTCGCAAGACACCCCAAATGAAAGCTAAACATGCAAGTATGCATAAATATAAAGTTGGTAGGAAGGCTGTAATTAAGGTTCAACTAGCCATGATGAATTGAAGACACATCATGGTTGCACAAGTTTTAGTTGTTTTTGTTGAAGAAGATACTTCAAAAGATATTTTATTTCTCTTCTAGATATTGCATATCCACAAAGCTTGGATAAAACATTCTAAATAAAAGAAAGTTTCTCTTTGCAAAACTTCTTGGAGAAACACCTCTTCAAAACCATCATTTTCCCGTACCTCGAAGGTACAATCATTCCCTTTCAACGTACCTCCCAGGTACAATTCCAAAACACTTTTTCCAGCTTTTTGAAAACATTGACACAATGCTAGCTACATGGCCATTCAACTGTCCATATCCGAGGACGCGGCTATTCGGAATAGTTTTACTCTGCAGAGGTGTACACAATCCACAAGATCCAGTACATCCGCCGTGAACCAACCATGGACTGTCCGAGACAGTATGCAAACATCGGATAATTGGTCCTAACCATCCACTATGCCAGCGCTAGTAAATGACTACCTCTTCAACTGGGTTTGTTCTCCCCGGCACCGAGTGAGTCAGCCGTATCGATCCGGTTTCCCCTGACAACACACCGCCATGGCAGGAGACACAATTGCTGCAACCGATAGTGAACTTAATCCCACATTGTGAATGTCCCGTTTCTACCTCCTGGCGACAATTCGGTTCGGGGGACTCTAAACCCTATAGCACTTTGAGGTAGGCACGGACTAACACCGACAAGCAATTAGCTAGACCCCGTTCCCATATTGGGGTAATGTGGCAGCACGGCTTGGTTGTCCGGCGAAGACTAGGTTATGTGTCATTTTTGTAAAACAAGTCGAAAAAATTTCCTTCTCCACATACCTCCCTCGGACAAGGTTCCACCTTTCCACGGGATTTTTCCAAGCTTTTGCTTTCCAAAAACATCAAGTTAAAATGCCCGCTAGGGGACTTAGGTGAATGAAGTGGTGATACTAAGATATCTAAAGGGCTTGGTAACACCAAGATTATAAAGTGGATATAGCATATTAGATACATAAAATAGATAGTGGTATAGTCCACTTAAAAGAATAGTTTTTGAATCAAACTTTTGTAAAACTTCAGAAGTAAAGCATGCATGATTGATAATGATAAGTAAAACAACAGCAAGCATTTAGATTGGCTTGCCTTGGCACTGGTCTTGGTCTTGCTCTTGAAATAAACAAGAGTTGCAATAAAAACCTCCCCAGGAAATAATACCGTCTTCGTTATCTAACGTTGTAAACTAAAAAAGGAAAACACCCAATCTGAACCAAACAAAGGCAATCACACATACAACAAGAATTTCATCAAACAAGTACACTCACAAACAATAGTACTAGGGTGCACACCATCAAGCGAAACATGCACAAACAACACACATGAATAGCACTAGAATAGACGCTATGGATCCTCAACCAAAATGGCATGAGTCCAGTGGGTGTGCCACTCTCATAACATGCCCAAATAAGGTTAAATGACTCTCTGGTCATTCATGAGGATGAACAAAATAACAAGAAACACAACCTAGTAACACATACACATGCATAGGAAAATAATAACAAGCAATACTACAAGCCCATAGTAACACATGCTTTTTTGAACATGAAGAAATAATATAACCAGTAGCTAAGCAACCTCATAACAGAGACAAAACAATACCAAACATATCATGGCATCACTCAATACATGAAAATAATCATGGAGCAAAACAACTGTTAAAACTAGACATGAAAAAGGGCTATTTAGGCAAGCCGACATGCATAACCATAAGAGATCATCAAACAAGATTTATTCTAACATGATGGATCTGTAAGATAGCATCCAAGTAATAGAGAAATAAACACCTAAACATGCTAGTAATATCAAAATAACAATCTAATCAAAGCCTCAAAAATTAAGCATGCAAATAACAACTTATGGCAGGGAATCATCTAAAAACTAACATAGCATGACAATTTGATCTTGAGCTCACTCAAGCATGCAAGCAAGTATAATACGCTAGAATAAAAGTAGCTATGATATGGAAAATAATACTAAAGTATTTATTCAAGTCATCATAGTAGTAAGAAAAATAACAATAATTTAACCTATTATTACTAGGAAAAACACCCTATGAGAATAAAACTATAACAAACATGGTTTTCCACACCCAAACCCTATCATGCTAATGAATCACTCAAAACACATCTCAACCATGTATTAATACCCTACACATGCTAGGAATCAAATTTATAATAAGAACATTATAACACAACAATTTATCAAGTCATATCAATAATAGACAAAAAAGGACTATTTACTAAATAATGCACCAAGCCTATTATGTAACTCCTAAAATCATGAAAATTTAGTATAAGGCGATCCTAGTCACTAGCAAACCAAAACAATTGGATTCACATCAAAAATCATCACCAATAAAATTAAATAAATCACAGAAGTGCTATGTTTCCTAAAACTAACATGCATGTCATTTTCACACCACAACTCAAGTCAACACAAGATCAACTTCCACAGATAGACATTTTCAAGGGCTACTAAGAACAGTTGAGTTTGCATGTTTTGGATACATAAAACTCAAGTTATTAAGGAAATGGTGTAAATGAGTGCTTCTGCCATTTATTTTATTTCTCCTAAAATACAGCACAAAAACTAGATCTACAAGTTGGAGATGGTTAAGAAATAGTAGATCTAGCACTATGATTTTTAGTGTGGCATATTTTACTAGAATGCATTTTCATTTTGAATAAAAGCAAACAGCTAGAAACAGATGCACAGGAAAAAAAAAGAAACAACCTGCAGACAAAGGTAACGGGCCGGATCTGCTCCGAGCTGGGCGGCGCATAGAGCAGTGGGGAGATGGGCTGGCCCACGGGGTTTCCCGCGCGGAGATGAAATTAAACGGAGGGAGTGGGCCACGGCCGAACCGGTATCGCACCGTCTGATCGGGATTCGACGTTCGAGATGGAGCCACGATGTCCGCGGCCGGCGACGACCATTCTTTGGTGGAGGAAATAGAAGGAGCGGCGAAGCGGTCGCCGGAGCTTCGCCGTAGGTGGCTACGGACCTCCCCGGAAATGCAGCTTGCACCAAAATGATCCGGACGACGCTGCGAACCAGAGGCCCCTAGGGGCGCACGCGAGTAAAGCCTCTGCATCAGGGCTCCATTGGCTCAACGGCGGCCGAGCGGGGTCGGAGACGGCGGTGACCCTGCAAAGGATAACTCCCAGAATAGAGAGGGGCACAATACTGTTAGAGTTAGGAGGTACCCAGGGGAAGGATCGGGAGGGTTTGGGAGGCCCTGAATCGAAGGTTCGACGAGGAGGTTACCCGCGGCGGTCGGTGGCCGATTCCGGCGAGAAACCGTGTTAGGGAGAGGGGTTTCCATCTGGGGGTTCGAATGAAGGATAGAGGAGCCAGGGAGACATCGTCGGGAGCACAGAGGTGGCTTGCACTCGCATGGCGTCGGATCTCGTGCGCATGTTCGCACGATGGCCATGGCGGCTCGGTTGGGGGCATCAAGGAGGGATACATTACTGTCTGGTGAGTGTAGCATGCCCAGGTGATCCTCCAGCAAGAGAGTAGAGATCTCAAGAGGGAGCGAGGAGGGCAGGAGGTGGGTGGACTTGTGCGGAGTCGCAGGTGTTCGAGAGGAATCAGAGGAGGAAGGAGAGCACGAGGAGAGGAATGGGAGGCACTGGTGTGTTCCTGGGAGGCTCGTGAAGGTGAGTGACGAGGCCACGAGGATCGGCATGCTTCGCAGATGTTGGAACGCGAGCGACGTGGCAAGGGTGCTCTGGACACCATGGCCAGCTCATGGCCGAGGGGGAAAGAGACAAGGATAGGGGGAGGGCTCTTCCAGGGAGCTCACATGATGCACTAGGAGCCTTGTGGCGCAGGGGCTCGGCCTGGAATGGACTGAGGGAGTGGATTAGATTAATGGGTGGTGATCACCATCCTTGTACCTATGTTGGTGGTTGAGCTAGAGGAAGATAGAGAGGTGTAGGGGCAGGTAGACCATGTCCAGGAGGTCAAGGGAGATATTTTCTACTGCTCAGAAGAAGAGAGAGGTGGATGTAGCATAATGATTGACTAGTAGAGGCATGAACTCAAGAGTGTCCAGAAAGAACAAAGGTGGTTTTTGCCTGTTTTCACCAGGATTTTGAATGGAACATATATGAAATATCATGTCCATTGGATAGAGGATTAAAAATGGAGTCTAGGGTTGGTGGTCTCAAGTTTTTCTGAAAACTTTTCTTTCACAAAATTTTGGGAATTCAAAAAGTGCTGAATTTGTTTTTAAACGTTTTCTCCAAAATTTTCAGAACAACTTGGAAATGTTTTTGTATAAGTAAGTCCCACATGACTATAGGCATTTTGGGTAATTTTTCCAAGATTTAAGGAAATACTTTTATTCACAAAATATTTTAAAGTCCATTTCTGGCCTTTTGGAAAATGGAAAATAATAAATAGTAAAATGCTTTTAAAACAACTATTTTTGAGTTGGGATGAGAGAGTATATAATACAGTTCTCAAAAGTGATTTTTAATAAACAACTCCTTCGAAAATATTTGAGACACCAAGTCGAAAAAGGGTGAAAACATGAGTTTATTTAATAGGTTAAAAACCATGAGAGATAAATAATTAAATGGTCTTTGAAAAAATAAATGGACCACATGGATATGATGTATAGTGTATGTATAGTACAAGGGTAGGTTGATGGGTCTTGAAAACAAAGAGGAGTGGTTTTGAGCAACACAGAAAAAGTGCATAAAAAATAGGAATATGATCAATAATTAGGGATGCCTTCTAAAGGACTTTCAAAGGAGATACCAAAGTGTTCCAATATCCAGAATAACAACTTGGATAGATACAATATATATATACAATGATATTTAAGATGGTGCATTGATGATTAGCTCAGGATTTGCCATAGAAACATGTCTCCAAGGTTGGAAGTTTTTAAGAAAACATAAGATGCTATGGGCATGAGATGGAATATGGTATTGATGCTTAATCTTGTTATTAATAGGTTTTATTTTATTAGAAGAACACACATTAATCAACAAACAGAAATAAATACTTCTAAGCACACACAAGATAAGATCACACCACAAGCAGATAAAATAACAAGTCACACAAGATCACTCAACCAACTGAGTTCTTCAATTTAATTTTCATGATGTTTTCTCAAGTGTTAATTATACGTAGTGACCAAGACATACCATGACAAGAGGATTTTTAAAGAGGTTCAGCTCAAAAGTTGTTATTTCCAAAAGAATATAATTGAGGTAAAACACAGGGGTAGCATAGTCGCCTCTTATTGTTTTTGTAAAAGAAGGAAGTGAGAAGGAGTTTTTGAAATACTTGCAAAAACATCTTGGTTGAAAACAGGTTGGAGATGATTAGCTCCAAAATACTTTTCATATAGTTTTGGAAATTATCTTTTTTTTTCTCAAAAATTAGCCTTTGGGTTTCTTCTAAAATCAAAACATTTTCAAAACGGTTTTTTGCCAAAAGAGGGTGATGGATGAAGATGATAAGCTTTCTTGTCATGACTTGATCACAAGGGTTTTGTTTTAACAAGTTTTTCCTGTCTTCCAAAAATTGGGCTGTTACATAAGCAAAATGAAGATCAAGACTTAAGCACAATGAGGAAAATTTCATTATCAACATGGTGGCAACATGAAGAGCTATGAGGAATATCATTGAAGAAATTGAAGGAACGACTTAGACTCCACAACAACTAGAAACAACTCAATGAAGTACAAGTGTATGGAGAAAATCAAGGAGAAGACATCTTCCTCTCTCTTTCTATCCTTTCTATTTCCTTTCTTTTCAAATTGGCTTAGTGGTAGTTGTGCCCACCCCACCTTGGAACAACTAGAGAGAAGGCCATGAAGAATCTATCAAGACCAAGCGAAGAATCCATCCAAGGAACAAGACTACATTAGAAGCATGAATATGATCTTCAAGAAGACAAGCATATGAAGACTTGGAGCAATCCATACAAGTTGAAGATTACCAAGTTTTTTTTGTCCAACCATTGACCCAAATGGAAAAGCCCAAGACTTTATCTTGTTATATCCATTGTTATGATGTTATTTGAACCTAGACCTACCCTAAACCAAAATGGAAGGACAAACTTAGATCACTCAAATGCCTTGATGAAAATGACTAAGTGTTACACATTGTTATGTGTTACTTTAGTTGATATATTTAAATCACCTTGGTGAACTCTTGGAACTTTCTCGACAATTATGGTTATAATAAAGATAGATTACTACAAACTCAACCTAGTCCATCCCAAGTAAACCCTGCAAAACCCCTTAACAATGTATGGAACCAAGAAAGAATACATCTTTCAAACTAAAACCTTGACCTTGTCCTAGCCAACTTGGTCACATACCTTTTACCATGATTGTTGCTTTGTATGTTTTTTTCACTTGTATTTTGTTTGATAGTATGTTTGTTTATTTTATTATTGTGTTTCCAATGAATAGATTATATGGAGAGCAACGATCTTTTGTGAAGAGAGTGTAAATTCTTCACCAACTTCAAGAAGGCAAGTAACACACCATCAACTACCTATTATTTTTAGTATGCATTACTAGAGTTTTGAGTGGCATGCATGGTAGGATTTTTTTATCCAAGTATTATGCTATGCTAATATCCCAAGTAGTGTGTAGCCATCCTTTTATATCCTGCTAGTATAGAAGACATTGAACTTAGTAGAATTTCTATGATCTTAAAATGTTTTATTTAGATGTTAAGGATAAAACTACTAAGTTTAGTGAAACACCTGGGTGGAATTTGAACGTGATTGGTTTATGTTGAGTATTTCCTTAGGGCCCTTGTCTAAGGGTTATTCCACTTGAGGTTGTCACTTGTGGGTGGCCACCCAGGAATAAAGAGATTAATAAGTCCCTCTAAGTTTAGTAGCTTCCCGTGCAACCTTTAGTCATATGGGCTTTGTCTTGATCAACTAAGTTGAATGAACTCACAAGTTCTTGACAACCAGATGTAGTGGGTATAGGTTGGAACGAGTCAAGCCTGACGGTGGTGGAATTTCTTCTGAAAGATCTCATATCAATCTTCTACTTTCCTTAATGCACTCAGGGTGTATAGGATGTTTGGGCTGATTTGAGTCTAAAGGTGAAAGTGCACAATATCCGTAGAGTCAACAAACTAAGATCTTAGCCGTGTCCCCGGTTATGGACAATTTGAGCAGCTGGACAAGGAATGACGGAAGAATCTCATCATGCCAACTTCATAATAAAATTTTGATGGGTGAACATGGGTAGGAGTATTCCCTGATTTCTATCAGTGGTACTCCTTAATTTAATTCTGGTTCACTGGTTTCTATCAGTGATACCTACTATAGATGAAAATGTTTTATGACCAGAGATAGGAGAAAACTAGCTTTATGCAAACTTAGCCAAAACTCCACTCTGCAAAATAAGCATGTAGTATTAGTCTTGCCATTTATATCCACCATAGTGTTACTTGCCAATACATTAAATTGTATTGACTCCCTTGTGGCTGCATATTCCATCCTGCAGATGATTCTGAATACGAATGAGGATTTCGTTTAGCATCTCGAGTCTATCGCCAACATGTTTTGCCTGTGGAACATGAAGAAGATGAGGCTCAATGTTGTACTATGTTTTCCGCTGTATTTCTTTGTTTTCTGCTAGTCTTCTAAGACTATACAAGTTGTAATACTATTTTGTAAAGACTGGATCATGCGATGTAATAGAATTTGATGCATTTGCATGATAGTTCATCTTGTACTGTGGTGCTAGTTATTGATCCAAAGACTAGCACAATAACACAGATGTTCTTACATTATTTAAATGTGGGAATGCTACAATTAACGTTTTTGGTGGCAGCATAGAAATCTGTTTCAGGCCAACAACTTCCCCAAACCACACTACCTCTCTATTAGAGGTTACTCTTGGTACGGAAACGAAATAAAAAAGGATAAGGAGAGGTTATTAAAGAGATAAAAATTTCCAAGACACAAAGAAAATTAAATAAAACAGAAGAAAACATAAAGAAAACAAGAGAAACAAAGTAGGTTGTCTCCCACAAGCGCTTTTCTTTAACGCCTTTTAGCTAGACATTTATTTTAAGGGACTTTATTTTTATAATATAATGGAGGAAGACACAACAAACTCATATTTTTAGCTGAGAAGCTTCCATGAGAAAATTTCCATTGTTTCCATAGGCATGAACACAAGTTTTCAAAGTCGACTCCTATTTCATCAATGCTCACATTCTTAATCACTTCTGTTTTTGAAAAGTTTTAGATAACAAGTACACATTTTTTTAATTCATGTTCCCTAACAATAAAGTAGATACAAAACAAAGCAAAACTGAAATGAAAAGGAACTTAAAACTTAAAGCAAAAATAACAAGGGTTGTCTCCCAAGAGCTCTTTCTTTATAGCCATTAAGATAGGCTCAGCAATTTCAAAGATGCTCACATAAGAAATATGAATTGAAGCAAAAGAGAGCATAAATAAGGAAATATGAAACTAATTTAAGTCTAACCCACTTCCTATGCATTGGAATATTGTAAAGAAATAAATTAAAGAAGCACGAACTAGCAAGCATAAGAAGGAAAAACACGAAAAACTTCAAACGTTTCAACATAAAGAGAGGTATTTTAGTAACATTAAAATTCCTATAATGATATTTTCCTCTCTCATACTAATTTTCAGTAGCATCGTGATCAAACTCAACAACATAACTATCATACAAAGCATGTTTGTCATGATCTAAAAGCACATAATTCATATCAAGCTCCAAAATAGTGGGATCAAAATTTAAAATCATGACCTCTTCCAACCCACCTTTTGCAATATTATAACAAGATGATTGATCACTCTCCAATCCCATTTTCAATAGCGTTATAATTTATATTATTAAGTACTATTGGACCATCATCTAGAGCATTGCCACATAAATTTTATAAACAAACTTCCTCATTATCATGCATATCAGTAGTTGGAATAAATAAAGGATTATCATAAGATTCATCAAAGTAGCAAGAATTATTATAAATAACAGTAGAAAAATCACTTCCACATTTTTCATTCATAGTAGCATCATAGTCACGAGTATAGCAAGTATCAATTTCATTAAAAAGGGATATTGCAAAAGAATCAATAAGATCATCACATTCATCAATATAGCACTCATCCTCCTTTGGCAAGCATGGAGGGCAATCAAATAAAGTATGAGTTGAAGATTTACTCTCATTTGAAGGTATACATGGGTAGCTACTCCATTCTTCCACCTTTTAATCATCACTCTGCTCCTCTTTTTCATCCAATGAGATTCCAGTTTCAGCAATGTCTTCTTACATAGGCTCCTGCAAGGCATTAGTCTCTTCCTTTGGAGGAGATCATATATTAAGATATTTAATTATATAGCCATTAACATCCTTGTAATTATCAAAGCAATATTCAAGTATATCATAAATCTCACATTTATAAGGAGCATCATCAATATTTTCAAGAAAATAAGCAATTTCGAATGCACCCTTCCAAGCAATAAATTCTTCAATTTGTTCCACATCATAAAAGTCATATTTCCTCTAACATAAGAAGCTATGGTATGATTATAATTATACTCACATCGAAAAGTAAAGTGTTTATACCTCCTACATCAACAAGATTTATCAAAGCAATAGGAAACATTATAAGTAGAGCATAAATTTTTAGCATAGTTATTAAATTTATTTATTTGTTCCCATAAGTGTATCCCTTTTTGTGACAAGCGGTGTTACTTGTAATATTTTTTTTGTTTTTCCGTGAACCCACCTTGCCAATAAGATCTAGTTTCAAAGAAATTAACCATTGATAGCAAGAATAATAAAGCAAGTAAAAAAGCAAGAGTGTACTTCCCAAGTAAACTTATAGATAGAGCTATGCTCCCCAACAATAGCGCCAGAAAATAGTATTGATGACCCACAAGTATAGGGGATTGCAACAGTCTTCGAGGATAAGTGTAACCCAATTTATTGATTCAACGCAAGGGGAGCCAAAGAATACCTATAAGACTTAGCAACTGAGTTATCAATTGATCCACACATGAGAAGCACTTAGCAAAATATATTAGTAGTAAAAGGTGCAATAAAATAGTGGTTGGAGTGGTGTTGTGATGTTTATCTTGCGTCCTCAACACACCTAATACAATGACAATTGTATAGATGCACTGATTCAGCGAAAAGATAGTTAATGTTGTGGAATACGAAGTTAAACTGGTGATCTTTGTAATCTGTAACAAACGGACCGGAAAGGAAACAAGTAGTAAAAGCATGTAAAAAAAGTAGCAATAATAGTAAAATATGGACCGGGGTCCATAGGTTAACTAGTGATAACTCTCCAAACAATATAACAAGTGTTGGGTAAACAAATTACAACTGGGCAATTGACAAATCATGGGGTCATAACCATGCTATTATGACGAGATATAGTTCATAGGCTCTAACATGGTAGGCATTACGTCAAGGCATATATACTGCTATCCAGCATGCATCTATATCTAATAGTCCACCTTTAGAAATCTATCCAGCAAATCTCGCTGGTATTAAGTTGCAGCAACAAAGTGATTGCTTTGTGTGCCACAGACAATTGCATTAAGAATAATACGTAATATAAGCAATGGTTCTCATCCGTAGAGAAGAGCACCGCTATTTTCTCCCTAGTGGCAACAACACATCCCCCACTTATCATGTTTCTGTCACTCGAGCACGGGTGAAGGGAGGCATGAACCCGCTATCTAGCATAAATACTCCCTCTTAGATATGCATACAACTATGTGATCAAGATAATCATACACACAGGAGAGCTTGCAAGGACACATTAAAACACTCTAAGGATATAAGTGAAGATTCTCATATAAATACATGAACAAAATAATCATAATTCCATGATTCATCTGATCCCAACAAACACAACACATAGTATTACATCAGATGGATCTCAGTCATGTGAGGAATAACATGAGACCGTGGTATTGGTCAACAAGGGGGAGAGAGTAACAACTAGCTACTGCTACGAACCCATAGTCCACGCGGGAACTAGTCAGGAACCATCATGGAGGAAGAACGGTCGATGGAGATGGCACCGAGGGCGCTTCCCCCGGCAGGGTGCCAGAACAGATACTTTTGTCCCCCCAAATTAGGGTTTTCGATGGTGGCAGAGCTCGGATGCGTTTCTGGAAAAATAGTTGTCGGTCCGCCTGTTTTTAGGTCAAGGGTGAACTTATAGGATAAGAGGCGACGTGAGGCGGTATCGGGGGTCTCCAAGTGACCCCAGACGCATGCAAGGGGGAGGGGCGCAACTGGTTCCCCCTAGGGGCCGTCGGCCCCACCTTGGGCTGCCCTTCTGGCTCCTCGAGTTTTCCGGGGAGCTAGGCCTACTGGAATTCTTTCAGAATTTTCTGAGAACTTTGATTTTTTTTACCTATTTTTGCAATGCACAGACAAATAAACAAGAATTGGCACTATGCATCTTGTTAATAGGTTAGTCCAATAAATGACAGAAAACAAAGGCAAAACATGTAGAAAACAAGCATGTACCATCAAAATTTATAAAAACGTTTATAGCGTATCAGTCATTGACTATAATTCCTATACTATGAGAAAATATAGTGACCACACAATCGAAATTATGCTTTGGATGTCTTCAACCGTCCACCGTAACAAGGGATCATAATGTTGACGTTTGGGTATAATATTGAGTGTGTAATGGAACTGAGATCATTCAAGATTAGTACTTAACTCCTCTAGATGAAAGATAGATACATGCTCCTAGACCTCTCACTATCACCGATGTCAACCAATCGTCTGGCCAGACATAGTGTGATTTATCATAAGGACATTGAGTATATGGATGATAAAAGAGGGCGATACATGTGCAAGTTTTATGTGTTATGATCAAAGGGTTTGATCAGAATATAGCACATAGTCTCACCTCGTGATATCGTTGGTATCGTGAAGTTAAGTGAATAAATGCAATGATTAACTTGTAAGGTTCCTTCATTCTTCGTGAACATACATGAGCCATCATGGGCGTCCACGGCTCCGTTGTTGGTTATTGTTTAGTAAGTTCCCAAACATGTATGTGTGTTATCGAGCCTTTACGAGTCACACTATTAAGACCTTACGACCTTTAGTTGATAGAATAAAGGCTTTTCTATTGGTTTTATGAATGTTACGTGTTGATACGTTGTCACAAAAACAAGTCCGATATCAATCAGAGAGGTTTTAGGGAAGTTGCTATAAGAGAGAAATAATGTCGGTATTAGACATAATTTTATATGAGAGAAAACAGAGGACATGAGATGTCCCAGGAGAAGGTCGATGATTTTATCTATAAGGGTCAAAGGATTTTGGAAGAGTTTCAGGCAAAATCCGAGTAGGGGGGAGTGTTGGAAGGGGGCAAATTTGCCCCCACGGCCACCCTATTTTGGGGGCTGCCAGGTGGGCCCTAGGGCACCATACAAGGCACACCATCCCAAATTTGTTCCTCCTTATTTGGTTTAATAGAGAAAATAAAAATATCAAAGGAAAAAATAGAAAAGGTAAAGAAGGAAGGAAGAAGGGGATTGGACTCCATTTGGGAATTCAATCCAATATGGGAAAGGAGAGGGGTGCATCCACCTCCTTGGTGCGGCTAGACACTTGCTGGATTGGGAGTAGGACTCCCTCTACCCAAGGTAGGATTCCCATTCCTCCACCTATAAAAGGCCCAAAGACCTTGAGGAAAATCATAACAATTGGCTCTCAAGCCGCTTTTTCTAGTAGAATTAGAGGGTCTAATTACAGCCCCTCCGATTGGATTAGGGATTCTTCTAATTGGGTTTTCGACGTGACCTCTCCCAATTAGACCTAGGTGTAATTGCTATTATCTCCCATGTGTTGAGAAACTTTCAGGATCATATAGCTCTAATCACAGCTAATTAGAACTACCAATTAGCAACGCTGAAAGGTTGTCTCTCTTTGTCTGTGCCGAGTCTTGGACGGCAGAGCGCTGGTGGGTTGACACAAGCATATGTGTGCATACCATAAGAGCGATTACATGTGTGATCCTTGACGAGGGAAGCCCATCGACATCCTTGCAACTAGTCCTAGTTCTAAGCATCTACGATTGTTCAGAAACTCTTCGACGGCTACATCGATTCCGCTGCCCAGTGAGTCGTGACCTGATCAATGCATGTATGAGCATGCATCTTTATCTTCATAGTGATCTTTGCGGTTACGTAGGGAATTTTTTGAAATTCTACAAATTACACCAATATAGGTCGGGCAGGACCCGGCAACTGCGGGGTCACGTGGAGGAGCGGAAAGTGGAGGTGGTGCACGCACCAGGATGGAGGGTGGTGGAGACGACAAGCTGGGAGAAGACAAGGGACATGTCGAAGGATCCCGCACTTGACGAAAAGGAATATGGTTTCTTCAAAATAAACATGTCTCAAGATAATGACACGATGGGTTTGAGGGTTGTATCACCAGTATCCCTTGGTGTTAGACGGATATCCAAGGAAAATGTATGCTTCATACCGCGAGGCAAGCTTATGAGGAGAGGTGGACGCAATAACGCAAAAATCTTCATAATAGGGAGATTATCTGAGAATAAGTTGATGGGGAGTGAGATTAGCACGGGACTGACAAGTGCGTACATTGAGCACGGCGGTGGCAGTGGCAAGTGCATCAGACCAAAATATCGGTGCCATGTTGGCATGAAACAGAAGTGCACGAACACTGTTGTTGAGAGTACGAAGCACACGTTTGACACGACCGTTTTGCTGAGATGTATAAGGACACATTAGGTGAAGAACGATTCCATGAGCGGCGAGGATGTTGCGGATAGCAAGGTTATCAAATTATTTACCATTGTCGGTTTGAATGCTTGTAATGGGGTGTTGGAATTGTGTAGAGACATAACCGTGAAAAGAGGTTAGGGTGGGGAAAACTTCATATTTGCAACGTAATGGAAAAGTCCAGGCATGGTGAGAGAAATCATCAAGAATTACAAGACAATGTTATAAACCTGAATTACTCAAAATGGGTACGTCCAAAGGTCACAATGTAGTAACTTAAACGGAAATAGAGAGATAGAACTAGATGGCTTAAATGGCAGACGAGTGTGCTTGCTGAGAAGACATGAATGCCATGTATGTGTTTCAGACTTATTACATGTAAAATCAAAAAGTCCTAAGGATGGAGTCTAAGGCGGTGCATCCAAGGTGACCAAGCTGAGCATGCCAAAGATCGACGTTGGTGGTGAAGGCAACGGGGTTGTCCAAATTTGAAGATGAGTGCAACGAGTAGATCTTGCCCGAGCTGTTACATCGGTGGAGCACCGTCTTGGTACGATCATCCTTTATAGGAAACCCAAAGAGTAAAATTTAACGGTAACTGGATTGTGACGTGTGAGTTTACAAACAGAAACGGGATTCTTGATAATTGAAGGAGAAACAAGAACATTGCAAAGATGGAGAGGAACGGAGTTGGCAGAGAAATAAGTGTTTCCGGTGTGAGTAATGGGAAGATAGTTACCATCACCGACGATAATGCAAATGAAGAAGTAGAGGGATAAGCGAGGATACCCGGGTTAGTGGCCATGTGGGACGTGGCGACAGTGTCCATGAACCACTCGTTGTTGTTGTTGGACGTGGAGGGATGCGGCGTGTTGTGGAGGGCGGCGAGCATACTCGAATCCTAGGAGGCGGCATTGGTGGGTGGCGGTGGAGACAATATCACATAGCCCGACTCAGGATCACCGCAGAGGCGCGTGGTGAGCAGCGGGGTGAGTGCCAAGGATGCCGGGGCTGGGCATGCACGATGTCTGCATGGACAACGCTGGTCCAAGGTTTGACGTTGATGGTCCATGGGGGCAGAGGCTGAGCAGGAGGATGTTGGCCACCGCCAGTGTTTCCGACGGGTTGGGGGCCTGGGTCCTTCTTCTTCTTGCCATGGTACCGCCTTTTTTGGGACATGGAGACTGGGGAGCACACGGTGCAGGCGGCACCAGTGTCCCTGGGGTTGCCGGAGGGATGGAGCGCATGGTGCCAACGAAGAGAGCAGATTGATCCTTCTGCTACGCCGTGTTAACCATGCGAATTTCCTCAATTCACATATAGGTGATGGTGCGGGCGAAGGTGGGGTTTGTGAGCAGTGACAGATAGGAGGCAACCTGTCCAAACTCGCGGTTGAGGCCGCACATCATGTTGGTGAGGAGGCTGGTATCGATGATGGGGGAGCCAACCTCACGGAGCTCGTCGGGAGGATATTTAGGTGTGTGGCGTACTCGTGGATAGTCATTCCGTTCTAATAAATCCCGAAGAACTCCTGCTAGATAAGAACCGTGCGCTGAAGGTGGTTGTCGCACAAGAGGTTGATGACAGAGAGCCAGAAGTCGTGTGTGGAGCCATCGGGAGTGAAGATCATGGCAAGGATGTTGGGCGAAACGGTGGTGTATAGCCAAGATATGTTGGTATAGTCAATGGACATCCACTCAACATCGTCAAACATGGTGGCGACATCGATGGTGTTGTCGATGTGGTTGCAGATGCCAAAGATCCTGAAAGTGAGGAGAAAGAACAAGGACCAACCGGTAGCGGTTCCCTGTGTCGACATACCCCCGAGTGACATACTGGGGGTTTGAGAATAGGAGACGATAGAGCATTAGTGGACTCGACGGTTATGAGGGGCTCGATTTACCTAGGTTCGGGTCCCTCGTAGAGGTAAAACCCTTACTCTTGCTTGTATGAATTGTATTAATGGTGGTTACAATGAGAGCTATAATGGTTGTGGCGGAGATATTGGATCTCGTGCAAGCCAATGCTATGGTGGGTGGAATCGGCGATGCCCTACCCGGGTGTTCTCCCAACCTTTGTATAGGAGGTTGGGTCTCGAATCTGCACCCCGGTAGGTTACAAATTCTATCTATGTAGGTTGTGCTTCTAGCCTTGAACCGCAAGTTGAAGCATAAGCAGTCTCCAACCGGGACTTTAGATGGCAGAAGGTTTCCTTTCATAATGGGATTCTGTACTTACTCAGACCGGATAGTCCTATCTAGAGAACTCGGGAAGTATCCCTATGTCAGTAACCCCCGAGTGTCTATTCGACTCCTAGGAGTCGGGTAGAGACTTAGTTCCATGCAAGACTCAAAGCTTTTGGTGAAGACACCTGTCTGATACTTCGTGACTTGAATACCAAAAGGCTTGAGGATGTGTGAATCTTGTTAATGAGGACCCATGTGTAAAGTCAGGAGATTTGCTGTGTTTAGCAGTTTTGTGAAGGGATGTGGTTTAGCTGCTTGTTTCACTCGATGAATCGGGGCCAATTAATTGCATTTGGGCAAACACAGAACTGACCTATGATGACCCACAAGTATAGGGGGTGTATCGTAGTACTTTCGATAAATAAGAGTGTCGAACCCAACGAGGAGCAGAAGGTGTTGACAAGCAGGTTGGATAGAGGATTCACTGTAGACACTAGCAAACAGGTTTTTTGTGGTTTTTGATATAGCAGATAAATAAAGTGCGAGTAAATAAAATAGTAAATAAAATACAGTAAATAATATTGCAGCGAGTGGCCCAATCCTTTTGAGAGGAAAGGACAAGCCGGTTGTTCTACTTATGATTACCAAACGTTCTCGAGGACACATGGGAATTTCGTCAAGTGCTTTCGCTTCATTACGGTTGATTAATATCTATTGGTTCGTGAAGTATTGTGTGGGTGAACCTATGCTAATGCACCTCCCAAATAGGACTAATACATACTTGTGATTATACCCCTCGTAAGCATCCGCAAATACAAGAAAGTAATTAAGATAAATCTAACCACAACCTTAAAACTCCGGGATCCTACACTCCCTCGTACATTGGTATCCTAACGGGGTTTTAGCTTTCTGTCACTCCGGCAACCCCACAATTAGTAACCAAATACACAATGCATCCTCCTAGGCCCATAAAGGTGAAGTATCATGTAGTCGATGTTCACATGACACCACTAGAAGAATAGCACCACAACTTAAATACCTAACCACGAAATATTACTTCAACATAACTTCACTACTAACATCATGACTTCTCTCATGTCCTCAAGAACTAAACAAACTACTCATAAGACATCATATGGATCATAATCAGAGGTGATATAATGGATAATAACAATCTGGTCATAAAGTGCAAACACCTAAATCTCACAAGCATCAACTACTAACAAGTAATCCACACTGGGAGAGAGATCTAATGTAAAACAATGATAGAGACCCCTAATTGTTACATCGGGATGAAGATGGATGATGAGGGTTATGGTGCTGGTGGTGATGATGATGACGATCTTGATGATACCCGGAGCGATGACGGTGACGATGGCGATGATTTCCCCTCTCCTGGGAGGAATTTCCCCCAACAGATTTGTCCCTGCTGGAGAGCATTTCTCTCTCTGGTGTTTTCCGCCGCGAGGCGGCGGCGGAATAATTCTTCGATGATGTTCTGGGGCTTAGGGTTCCCTCGGGGTCAAGTACGCAAAAGGGCCCCCCCAGGAGTGGGCGAGGGGGCCAGACCACCCCCAGGCACAGCCGGGGCGGGGGCGCCTGGTGGTGTGGGCCCCAGCTGGCCCCTCTCCGGGTGTCCTTCTGGCTCACTTCCTCCTCAGAACTTCTAAGACTCTGATACGTCATAAACGTATCCTTAATTTCTGATGTTCCATGTTGTTTTCTTATTGTTTCCCACATGTTTCCTATACACTTTATGCCATTTTTATCGTTTTCCGGACTAACCTATTGACAAGATGCCACCGAGCCAGTTCCATGTTTTCTGCTGTTTTTAGTTTGAGATTAGTTGTTCTACAAATATTCTCGGAATTGGAAAATTCGAAGCCCGGAAGTCTTAGAATTCCCGAAGGTTCCGCGGAGTCCTGAAGAGACACGGAGGAGGGCCTCAGGGGGCCCACACCATAGGGCGGCGCGCCCCCCCTTGGTCGCGCCGGGGGGTGGTGTGTGGCCCCCAGGCCTCCACCGCCTTTGCACTTTCGCCTAATTAATCCCCCAAGACATAAACCCTAAATACATTCCACTTCGTCCCGATAAACACCCGAGTCCTCCATCATCGCCATCCCGAGATCGGGAGGGTTCTGGAGCTCTCCCCGGCACCCAGCCGGGAGGGGAATTCATCACCGGAGGCGTCTACACCACCATGCCCTCCTCCAAAGTGATGCGTGAGTAGTTCATCCCTGGACTACGGGTCCATAGCAGTAGCTAGATGGTTGTTCGCTCCACTTTGTACCTCATGTTCAGATCTTGTGAGCTTCCTATCAAGATCAAGATCATCTTTATGTAATGCTACATGTTGTGTTTGCTGGGATCTGATGAATGTTGAATGCTATGTCTTTTGATTATCAATCTATCATGTTATCTTCATGCATATGTTGTTTATGATCTTGCATGCTCTCCGTTATTAGTAGATGCTCTGGCCAAGTCGATGCTAGTAACTCCAAGAGGGAGTATTTATGCTCGATATTGGGTTCATGCCTCCTTTTCATCTGTGCTCGAGTGACAGAAATGTGACGGATGGAGGATGTGTTGTTTCCATTAGGGAGAAAACAACGGTGTTTACCTAGTTTACATTACATTACACACTTTGCTTAGGTTTGTTAGGATGATATTCGGAGGGTGGATTATTAGTCATAGATGCAGTTGGATGACGGTCTATGTATTTTGTTGTAATGCCCGCATGAATCACATAGTAATCATTATGTCTTGCATATGCACTACGGTGCAGCCTTCATTTCTGTCAATTGCCCAGCTGTAATTTGTTCACCACACATGTTATTTATCTTTCACGGAGAGACACCACTAGTGAACTGTGGACCCCGATCCTTTTTCCTCATCCTGATAAAACACCTACTGCTTTCATACTGCTGCTACTGCTTTCATACGGTTTTCCTATTGTTTTCCACACCAAACGTTTAACCTCTTTGTATTCAGCAAAACCGGTGAGATTGACAACCTCACTGCTTTGTTGGGGCAAAGTGATTTGATTGTGTTATGTAGGTTCCACGTTGCTTCTGAACCGGTAGTGCGCCCGGCCATCTCAGCTGCTTCAACCTTCTGAAGTTACTCCTTCCTCCTACTGGTCGATAAGACCTTGGTTTCTTACTGAGCGAAACCTGCTGCTAGGCTCATCATACCTTCCTCTTGGGGTCTCCCAAGGAGTGCAAGACCTGCACCATCAAGCTATTTTTCTGGCGCCGTTGCCGGGGAGGAAGAGAAATTCCGCAAGGGGAGTCTCTCACTTGCAATCACTTTTCTTTGTTTTTTTTGCTTAGTTTTTATTTTATTTTGTCTTGTTTGCTTCTGTTTATCAAAAACACAAAAAAATAGTTCTTATTCTAGTTGTTATTCTTGCTTTATCATGCTTGCTATCAATGTTTGATGTCTTTGAAACTAGATCTTATAGGCAAGGTGGGTTCACAGATGAACAACAAAAATATTATAAGGAACACCGCTTGTCACAAAAAGGAATACACCTATGGGAGAAAATTGATAAATTGCATGACTATGCTAAAAACTTGTGCTCTTCTTATAATGTTACTTATTGCTTTGATAAATCTTGCTGCTGTAGGAGGTATAAACACCTCCCTTTTCAATGTGAGTATAATGATGATGTTACCATATCTTCTTATGTTAAGGGAAATTATGAATTATATGATGTGGAACAAATTGAAGAATTTATTTCTTGGAAGGGTGCATTCGAAATTGCTTATTTACTTGAAAGTATTGATGATGCACCTTATAAATAAGAGATTTATGCTACACTTGAATATTGCTTTGATAATTACAAGGATTGTAATTACTACATAATGGAATATCTTAATAAATGCTCTCAACGTAAGGAAAAGACTAATGCATTGCTGGGACCTATGGAAGAAGAAACTGCTGAATCTGGAAGCTCATTGGATGAAAAAGAGAAGGAGTGTGATGATCAAGAGGAGGAAAAATGGAGCCCATGTCTAACTCCCACTGATAGTAACTCTTTAACTCATACATTATTTGGTGAAATTGATACTTTCTATACTTATGACCTTGATACTACTATGAATGAAACTTGTGAGAATGATATTGCTACTGTTATTTATGATAATCCATGCTACTTGGATAAATCTTATGATAATGCTCTTGATGATGGTCCTATGTTACTTGATGTTATAAATTATAATTCTACTGAAAATAGGATTGATATTAGTAGTCCCATACCTTTTATGAGTGATCAATCATCTTGTTTTGTTATTGCTAAAAGTGGGAAAAAAGAGGAGCTGATTTTTAATTTTGATCCCACTATTTTTTAGCTTGATATGAATTGTGTGCTTTTAGACCATGACAAACATGCTTTATGTGATAATTATGTTGTTGAGTTTGTTCATGATGCTACTGAAAATTATTATGAGAGGGTAAAGTATGGTTGTAGGAATTTTCATGTTACTAAAACACCTCTGTTTTTGTTGAAAGTTTTGAAGTTTCTCTTGTTCTACATTCCCATGATTTCTAGTTTGAGCTTCTTTAATTTATTTATTTACAAGATTCCTATGCATAGGAATTGGGGTAGACTTAACTTTGTTTTATACTTGCTTCTTGATGCTCTCTTTTCTTAATTCATATTTCTTATGTGAGCATCTTCTTGCTTTCTATGCCTAGCTGAAAGGCGTTAAAGAAAAGCACTTCTTGGAAGATAACCCAAAGTTTTATTTTTTCTTTGTTTTCTTTGAGTAAAGGGGTTGTATAATTATGTAGAAAATCCTTTGTATCTTTATTTTCATGTTTTAGTAGTGCCAAGTAATGTTTCTGACGAGAGTTGGAGTTGGTTTTCGGATTTCTGCGCAGGAAACAGATTTCTGCTGTCCACCGTAAAAAATCGTATAAAATCGAGGAAGATCAGAATGATCCGAAATGTTTTGTGATTATTCCTTGGCTAATTACACAACTTTTTCATTCTTTAAGTTTTTCGATTTGAGCAACGTAAGTGCCTCAAAAAAATCGTCTTTACAGACTATTCTGGTTTTGACAAATTCTGCCATTTTATCTTGCATTTGCTCTTTTGCGATGTCAAGTGGATTTCTTTGCTTCACAAAACATCAGTGGATGTAGATAATATTTAAAAGTATCAATAGCACTTGTGCCATAAAGAACCAATGTATTTTTAATTGTTGCACTAACCCTCTAATGCGAATTATTGTTTGAGTGTGGTGTGAAGGAAGTTTTCAAGGGTCAAGAGAAGATGTGATATATGTGATCAAGAAGAGTGCAAGGTAAAAGCTTGGGGATGCCCCCGTGGTTCATCCAAGCATATTTTTAGAATACTCAAGCATCTAATCTTGGGGATGCCCAAGGCATCCCCTTCTTCATCAACTATCTATCAGGTCACTTCTCATGAAACTATATTTTTTATTCGGTCACATCATATGAAGTTTACTTGGAGCGTCTGTTTGTTTTTATTTTGTTTTCTTTTGTTTTACTTTGTTTTATTTTTATTCCTTGCTGAAATAATATAGTTGTATCCTAGCATTCTTTGTTTGGGAGAGAGACACGCTCCGCTTTTTCGTTTGAATACTTGCCATGCTCGTATTCTTAGTTTTTCTTCTAGCTGCTGCAAAAATTGATGTTTAGCTCTTGCTTTCATTGCATCTCTTATTCAGAGCTGTTAGTTTTAGTAGTGTTACGTGATTCCTCTCATGTTTTCTTTCTGTAGCATTTAGAGAATTTTTCTTAAAGCATGTTTTGTATCCTGCTTGTTGGGAAAAGAAACTGCTGCTTGAGGTAGATTTTTTTTAACGGTGCAAGTAGAAGCTTGTATAGACTGTGGCTAGACTTTTTCATATCATGCTAGATGTTGTTTTAATTTTAAAGCCTTGTGTTTATTGAGTAGCATGATTAGCCTCAAATATCTGAGAGTGTTTAACGTGCCTTTGAAAGAATCATGAGTTGTTCTATTCATATTGAAGCATAAATTTGTGGTGTTCTCCTTTGAATGTTTTATCTGGTTGAGTTGGCGCTGCTCACACCATATTTATGACTATGAACCATTCACGAATAGCCTCCATGATCATTTAGTTTTTGAACTTGTGGTACCACTTATGCTTTGATTAATGATGTTTATGTCCTATGCATGATTATGGCTCTTATGCTCTCTTGATTTGTCGCTCCCAGTCTTTTGCTAGCCTCCACCTGTACTGAGTATGAGCTCTACTCGTGCATCCAACTCCTGAAAACCAAAGTTTTCCCATTGTGTCGACCATACCTACCTACATGTGGTATTTAAACGCCACTCCAAAGTAAATTGCTCATGTGTTACCTTTAAAACTTTCAAAATTACTCCTGTTTTGTGCTCCTGTTTTAGCTCATGAGGACGTAAATAAAGAATCTTTATCTCACTTGTTGATTGTACTTTCACACCCTAGACTAGTGGCTTCATCTGCTTATCCAATGATGAGTTGCCAGCGGGGTGCCCAGCCCCAAATAAATAACACAAATTCTCTTCACTATTTTTGCCCCTGATTTATCAGTCAAAGCATAATTGTGTAAACAAAAGATAAAGAGGGATGACCTTCTACCCAGATGCATCCTTCTATGGGAGCCGCTCTTGTGAAGTCTAGTTGGCTTGTGACGTACTGTATTTTCTGTTTACCATTCATTGACATAAGCATACACCTCTCTTAAAATATAGACACTCCTCCACGGTATGTGATTGTTGGCAGGCACCCGAGGATTCTGTTAGCCATGGTTTGTGAAAGATGGTTGGGAGGAGTGTCAAGTTTTCAATACCTTTGTTTAATAAAATAAAAGCTCTAGCACATGAGTGATCCATGCTTCCCTCTGCGAAGGGCCTTTCTTTTACTTTTATGTTGAGTCTCCATCTTCTAACTTTATGCACAGTCGAGAGAGCATTTTTGCCATTCTGAGTTTTATGTGCATTTGTCCCAGAAACATTATTAATTGATTCATGATGTGTTATGTCTTGTTCTCTAATTATTTGTTCTAGTCTTCCTCGTGAACTTTGAAGGTGTCCTCGCATTTATGTTTTGCCCCACTCTTAAGGACTAGCGAAATATCACTTTGCCATGTTTTCTCTATACTTGAAACAAACGTATATCTTTCTTTGCATTGTTATTCATGATCTTCTATTTGAGTTACTTCTCATGATGCAAGGTGATTGCTATGATTTATTATTAAAGTTCTATTTATCATGCTTGTGTTTAAGTTTTATGATCTCAGCTTACTTATGCTTTTACATTATTGATGATCAAGTTTATGTTGGTAGCATGTCACCTCAGAAATTATTGTGTTTTTATCGTTTACCTACTCGACGACGAGTAGGAACTAAGCTTGGGGATGTTGATACGTCATAAACGTATCCTTAACTTCCGATGTTCCATGTTGTTTTCTTATTGTTTACCACATGTTTGCTATACACTTTATGCCATTTTTATCGATTTTCCGGACTAACCTATTGACAAGATGACACAGAGCCAACTCCCTGTTTTCTGATGTTTTTAGTTTTAGAAAAATTGTTCTGGAAATATTCTCAGAATTAGAAAATTCAAAGCCCAGAAGTCTTAGAATTCCCGAAGGTTCCACGTAGTCCCGAAGAGACCCGGAGGGGGGGCTCGGGGGGGGCACACCATAGGGCGGCGCACCCCCCTTGGCCATGCCGAGGAGTGGTGTGGGCCCCCCAGGCCTCCACCTTGCCCTTTCGCCTATTTAACCCCCCCCCCCCCCCGAGACGTAAACCCTAAATATATTCCACTTCGTCCCAAAAAACACCCAAGGCCTCCGTCATCATTATCCCGAGATTGGGAGGGTTCTGGAGCTCTCCCCGGCACCCTGCCAGAAGGGGAATTCATCACCGGAGGGGTCTACACCACCATGCCCTCCTCCGAAGTGATGCGTGAGTAGTTCATCCCTGGACTAGGGTCCAAAGCAGTAGCTAGATGGTTGTTCTCTCCACTTTGTACCTCATGTTTAGATCTTGTGAGCTACCTATCATGATCATGATCATCTTTAGGTAATGCTACATGTTGTGTTTGCTGGGATCTGATGAATGTTGAATGCTATGTCCTCTGATTATCAATATATCATGTTATCTTCATGCATATGTCATTTATTATCTTGCATGCTCTCCGTTATTAGTAGATGCTCTGGCCAAGTAGATGCTAGTAACTCCAAGAGCGAGTATTTATGCTCGATAGTGGGTTCATGCCTCCTTTTCATCTGTGCTCGAGTGACAGAAACATGACTGATGGAGGATGTGTTGTTTCCATTAGGGATAAAACAACAGTGTTTACCTAGTTTACATTGTTTACATTACACACTTTGCTTACGTCGATAATCTGTTGCTTGCAACTTAATACCCAACGTTTGTTCGGATGATATTCGAGGGTGGATTATTAGTCATAGATGCAGTTGGATGACGGTTTATGTATTTTGTTGTAATGCCCGCATGAATCACATAGTAATCTTTATGTCTTGCATATGCACTACGGTGCAACCTTCATTTCTGTCAATTGCCCAGCTGTAATTTGTTCACCACACAATTTAATTATATTCCACGGAGAGACACCACTAGTGAACTGTGGATCCCGGTCTTTTTCCTCATACTGATAAAACACCTACTGCTTTCATACTCCTGCTACTGGTTTCATACTGTTTTTCACACCATATGTTTAACCTCTTTGTATTCAGCAAAACCGGTGAGATTGACAACCGCACTGCATCGTTGGGGCAAAGTGATTTGATTGTGTTGTGTAGGTTGCACGTTGCTTCTGAACCGGTAGTGCGCCCTGCCATCTCAGCTGCTTCAACCAAAATCCAAAATCCAGATAATAAGCCCAACCAAACAAGGCCTGAAGGTACTCCTTCCTCATACTGGTCGATTGAACCTTGGTTTCTTACTGAGGGAAAACTGTTGTTGTGCTCATCATACCTTCCGTTTGGGGTCTCCCAACGAGTGCAAGACCTGCACCATCAGACTCCGCCGGTATCCCCCCTCTTCTTCTGGTATTCTGAAATAGGGTTTCTTGAAGGTGCTTTTTCCATCAGATTTTTTGTTCCGGTGTTTATTCTCCAAAAATTATGAAACCTGGAAAATAGGATAAAATGACATAAGTGATGCATCATAACATGAAATATATCGATGAATAACAGAAAATAATAATATAAAACGGTGCTCTAAAATGGACGTATCAACCTACACAAGTTTAAGTCCCCTGGCTCGAACCTGGATGGTTGACAACTCCGACTTGTGCTGCGGAGGACTTACCGAGTCGAGCCTAACCTTTGGATGGGAACCTAGCATGTGTGCTAGGATTATTCATCGTGATGTCAGCACAGAAATTGCCATCGAATGCAGCATGAGTGTGATTTCTGGGCCCAAAAGATAGATCCTTGGGTCTTACCTTCACTTTTGTCAAATGTGGCATCCATGTGTGCCTCGATGGCAGTACGACCCGGGGAGTCGAAGTGTTGCGGGTAGCGTCGAGTATCGGAGTCGCGATATCTTCAGTTCGAATTAAGGCAAGTTCCTTTTCGTTGAAACATGAGGCGAGTGCCTTTTTGTACACCAGAGTCGGATTTTTCGTTGGCGGAGTAATGTGAGTGTCCTTTTTTTTGGACTCGTGTAAAAGTAAGTCCATTAGCTGATGTTTTGATGATGTCACGACGCACGCGTCTGCTCCCAATGGGACGTGACACTAAGCGGCAGAGGCAAGACGAGACCTAGCGGGCCCACCTTGCCATCTTGTTGACCGAAGCCAGACCGTCGTGCACTGGAATTCTCGCTTAGTGGCGTAGTAATTGCGCGTAGATTCCTTGAATATCGTGTAGAAGTAACCGCACACGATCCTTTCATTTCTAGGGCGCCACGTGGTCGCTTGGATTAGTGCCATGTGACCCCTTTCAACGAGATCTACGATCCTGGCTGGTTCAGCCGTAGTATAACATGGGGTCTATGGGAAGGGTTGTTCCCTTCCTTCGCAAACATCCCTTTCTTCTTCCTAGCGCCCATCTTCCATTGTCCTGTGCTCAAAAAAGCTCCACGGTCGGCAAAGGGAGGCATGCATCGGCTGCAACAGATAGTGGAGACGCGGCCTCGTCGGCTCTGCGGAGGGAGACCGTAGAATGGGACGCCTCCAATGTCACTGCCAAGAATCTGTAGGCGATGCGGAAAGACGTGATGCTACCTCCGGCGAGCTTCGAGCGCGTGCGCAAGACCGGAAGGTACACGGATCTTCCCAACCCGCAAGGTAACGAGTGGGTTGTTTCTTCCGAGACGTCTCGCGCGGGCTTTCGTTTCCCCTTCACCCTTTTCTTCGAGCTCTCCTCTATGTCTACGACATTCAGCTCCATGACCTCCCGCCAAATGCGGTGCAGCACATTGCGTGCTTTATCGTTTTGCGCGAGTGCTTTCTCGGCATTCACACACACTACGGGTTGTGGAGGTGAATCTTCTTCGTGAAGACGCATGGCGAGAAAGTTCTTCCGAGTCAGGACGAACCCGGGGAGCCCTTCGCCACAGGAAGTTTCGGGATCCAGGCCCGAGGCAAAGTCGACTACCTCGAGATGAAGTTTGTCGAGTCCGCTCAGGGCTAGCGGAGACGGTGGTTTTACGTCCAGGACACGAACGTGAATGAAGTGCCCGCGTTCAACCCGCATGTTGTGTTGAAGAAGAGGAATCTTGGCGCCACGAGATGACATAGGAGGAAATCGAGGCGATGGAGCCGCTGATGGAGCAGATCACGAGTCTCCACAGGAAGGATGAGGGACCTTGGATCGTGGGAGTGCATCTGGCCTCCATTTTCATTCTTTGTCGAGTGCAACAGCGGCAAAATCGTCTCCGCCAGATGTGGGAGTACCCGGGTCCTTCAGATCCGAGCAGGACACACAAGGATGTGCTTTCGAAGAAAAAGTTCGAGACCCAAATCCGTGGCATCACTAGCCTTAAGGACGAGAAATTTGCGGTCATGCCCGCGATTGCCTTCGGCTCCGATCATCCTCCGACTAAGGTGATTTTTTTCATATAATCTTCCCTTTCTGGGAGTAGTTTTCTCGAGTGTTTGACTAAGGGTTGTATTCTCTTGCAGAACCAGTCCTTTGAGACTTTTTATCCCCCACTCCCTGAGGAGGGTGCCTCTTCCGAACTTCTAGCGAGTAGTCTTGATACTCCTCTCGATACCAGTGTCGCAGCCGCAGACACGGGTGAGGAGAGATCCAAATAGGACGAGGAGGATACAGAAAGTTTCAATCGGGGGACCCGCAAGCGTAACAGAGGCAAAGAAGAGGAGGTAACTGATGACCCACAAGTATAGGGGGTGTATTGTATTACTTTCGATAAATAAGAGTGTCCTAACCAACAAGGATCATAAGGTGTTGACAAGCAGGTTGGATAGATGATTCACTGTAAACACTAGCAAACTGGTTTTTGGTGGTTTTTGATATAGCAGATAAATAAAGTGCGAGTAAATAAAATACAGTAAATATAATTGCAGCGAGTGGCACAATCCTTTTGAGAGCAAAGGACAAGACGACTATTCTACTTATGATTACCAAACTTTCTCGAGGACACATAGGAACTTCGTCAAGCGCTTTTGTTTCATACAGTTGATTAATATTTATTGTTTTGATAGGTGTTGTGTGGGTGAACCTATGCTAATGCACCGCCCAACTAGGACTAATACATACTTGTGATTAAACCCCTTGCAAGCATCGGCAACTACAAGAAAGTAATTAAGATAAATCTAACCATAACCTTAAACTCTAGGATCCTACACTCCCTCGTGCATCGGTTTTGTAACGGGAGTTTAGGTTTCTGTCACTCTCGCAACCCCATGATGACCCACAAGTATAGGGGATCGCAACAGTCTTCGAGGGAAGTAAAACCCAAATTTATTGATTCGACACAAGGGGAGCCAAAGAATATTTATTAGCCTTAACAACTGAGTTGTCAATTCAGCTGCACCTGAAAGTAGACTTGCTCGCAACAATTTATCAGTGGTAACCGTTTTATAGAAGCAGTAGAAATAAAATAACAACAGTAGTAAAATAGTAACAACAGTAGCAATCGCGGAAAACAACAGGATGGGGAGTACCGTAGGCATAGAGGGAATGAATGAATGGGCGTTGCATGGATAACATAGTTCATGTAATAATCTATACATGGGCATTGCAGATAATAATAATAAAGCATCCAACTTCTAGGCAAACCATAGGCATGTGTTCCAATATAGTCATACGTGCTCGCAATGAGAAACTTGCACAACATCTTTTGTCCTACCAGCCCGTGGCAGCGGGGCCTTGATACGTCATAAATGTATCCTTAATTTCTGATGTTCCATGTTGTTTTCTTATTGTTTCGAACATGTTTGCTATACACTTTATGTCATTTGTATCAATTTTCCGGATTAACCTATTGACAAGATGCCACAGAGACAGTTCCATGTTTCTGCAATTTTTAGTTTCAGAAAAGTTGTTCTAGAAATATTCTCAGAATTGGAAAATTCCAATCCCGGAAGTCTTAGAATTCCCGAAGGTTCCACGAAGTCCCGAAGAGATCCGGAGGGGGGCCACAACGTGCCCACACCATAGGGTGGCGCACCCCCTGGCCGCGCCATGGGGTGGTGTGGTCCCCTGGCCTTCACCACCTTTTCCCTTTCGCCTATTTATACACCCCCCCGAGACGTAAACCCTAAATATATACCACTTTGTCCCGAAAAACACCCGAGATTGGGAGGATTCTGGAGCTCTCCCTGGCACCCTGCCGGGAGGGGAATTCATCACCGAAGGGGTCTACACCACCATGCCCTCCTCCGAAGTGATGCGTGAGTAGTTCACCCCTTGACTACGGGTCCATAGAAGTAGCTAGATAGTTGTTCTCTCCACTTTGTAACTCATGTTTAGATCTCGTGAGCTGCCTCACATGATCGAGATCATCTTTATGTAATGCTACATGTTGTGTTTGTTGGGATCTGATGAATGTTGAATGTTATGTCTTATGATTATCAATCTATCATGTTATCTTCATGCATATATTATTTTTGATCTTGCATGCTCTTCGTTATTAGTAGATGCTCTGGCCAAGTAGATGCTAGTAACTCCAAGAGGGAGTATTTATGCTCGATAGTGGGTTCATGCCTCCTTTGCATCTATGCTCGAGTGAGAGAAACGTGACAGATGGAGGATGTGTTGTTGCCATTAGGGAGAAAAGAACGGTGTTTACTTAGTTCACATTACACACTTTACTTACTGCGATGTTGCTAGCAACTTAATACCCAAGGTTTGTTCGGATGATATTCGGAGGGTGGATTATTAGACATAGATGCAGTTGGATGACGGTCTATGTATTTTGTTGTAATGCGCGCATGAATCACATAGTAATCTTTACGTCTTGCATATGCACTATGGTGTAGCCTTCATTTCTGTCAATTGCCCAGCTGTAATTTGTTCACCACACATGTTATTTACCCTTCACGGAGAGACACCACTAGTGAACTGTGGACCCCGGTCCATTTTCCTCATACTGATAAAACACATACTGCTTTCATACTGTTCCTACTGTTTTCCACACCATACATTTAACCTCTTTGTGTTCAGTAAAATCGGTGAGATTGACAACCTCACTGCTACGTTGGGGAAAAGTGATTTGATTGTGTTGTGTAGGTTCCACGTTTCTGCTGAACCGGTAGTGCGCCCTGTCATCTCAGCTGCCTCAACCTCCAGAGATTTCTTGTCCTCCTATTGGTCGATTCAACCTTGGTTTCTTTCCTGAGGGAAAACTTGCCGATGCACTCTTCACAACCTTTCTCATTGGGTTTACCAACGTCAGCCACCAGGCCTCTAGGGAAACTACTAGTAATTAAGGTGCTCCTTTGAATAAAGCACTAGAGCAAAGAATTAACACTCTGTGAACACACATGGTCCTCACATCAAAACCATCCTCTTCGGTTGTCCCAATTTCTGTCACTTTGGGGCCTCGGGTTCCGGACAATGACATGTGTAAGGAACTCGCAGATATGATCAAGAAACATAATTATACTCATAAAACAATAACATGTTTAGATCTGAGATCATGGCACTCGGGCCCAAAGTGACAGGCATTAAGCATACCAAGTTGCAACAACGGTAGAAAACACTAACAATGGATACTAGGCACTATGCCCTAACAATCTGGCATTATTACATGATCGATCTCATCCCATCCCTTCCATTCCTCTCAGCCTACAGCGGTGTTTACTCAAACATGGACGGGGGAATCATGGATGGTTGATGGAGAAGAGGTGGCAGTGTCGATGGCGATGATCTCTTTCGAATACCCGTTCCGGCAGGGCACCAGAACAGGAACTTCTGATCCCCGAATTGAGTTTCGAGGTGCCGGCGGCGCTCTGTTGTGTTTTTGTGTAATATGACGAACCCCCCTTGGTTTTTAGGTTACGGGGCATAAGTAGTCGAAAGGGGAGCCCGAGGGGGTGCCTGGGTGGCCCACACCACTAGGCGGCGGGGCCAAGGGGGGCGCGCCAAGGGGTGGTGTGGCCCCCTCCTGGCCCCTCTCCGAGACTCCTTCTGGCTCCTGGGGTCTTCTGGTGTTTTAAGCTCAATGGGATCTTTTCTGGGAAATTTCCCAAAAGTTGATTTTTCTACACAAAAAATGAGACACCAAGGTAATTCCTCTGAAAACAACGTTAGTTCATGTTATTGGTATCCAAAACTCACAAGTTTAGATGAAAACAATAAGAAAAGTGTCCAGAAAAGAAGATACGTTTTGGACGTATCAACTCCCCCCAAGCTTAGCTTATTGCTTGTCCTCAAGCAATTCAGTGACAACTGAGTAAGATAAAAGTCTTTTACGAACACATTTGTTTCAAATGATGTAAATATACTCACTATATGATCAAGTGCTGAGGAAATTCATAATAAGATGTATGCAAGATAAAAGTCACCTAACAGTTATGCAAACCATGAAGAGATGCCAACAAACTAATAATAAACAACATGAAGTATATCAATCTGCAGGATTGTAATGCTCATAATAGGGTATGATAAAGTGTACTCGTCTTGGGGGGATAATAACCCGGCAGGCCCATGCAGAGGAACAAAGACCCGGCTGGAGGAAGTTTACGCGGTACCTTGTAATATGATAATGGGCCGGATGTCACTGATGGGCCAACAGCCGTATTGGTAACTCGGCTTATGGAAAGGAAGATTCTAGAAGGCCAAAAGGCGGTGTAAGCCACGGAGTCCATGACTTGGAGGGGACGAAGAGTAATTTAGGGTTACGTGAAGACCCCGAGTAGGACTCTAGATGCATCTGGTAAGAAAAGCCAGGAAACCGGGTGTTATATAAACCGGTCCCTGTGGCATAGAAAAGAGAGAACCCTAGATTCAAGTTATTGGAGTTATACGAGAGCAAGTATTTGTAACCCTAGATTGGAGTCTCGGCGACATTGCATCCCGAGCCTCTAGATCGCCAATCAATATGATCCTAGCTGGAAGTAAGCTATTATCTCCAATGGAGAGGCTAAACCAGGATAAGCCTTGTATCCGATCTGAGCTAAACCCTCTCCCAAACACCAGAGTCGATTTACCCCAACCTAAGTTACCTCCGGTAACATCTGCCGTGACTTTCCCACGACAATTGGCGCCCACCGTGGGGCCTACGTCCAAAGGTGTTTACATCACGGGAGAAGCTCTGGAAAGCATGAAGAACCTCGTAGTCGGCGAGATCATCACCAACCCCGAAGGAGAGAAGATCGTCGACGATTCTGGCTGGGGGCCAGAGTCGGACCAGCTGGAAACCGGATCTGTCGTCACGATCGGCCGGGTTAACGTCTTCGTGGGTATGGTACGTACATCTAGTTTAATTTCTGACAATAATGAATATGATTCTGTGTCAGGGGCCGCCACCTGTGTTCAATCGGATGGGGAAGAGTCGGTAGGCACGGCAGAACTGGAGAGAGCACCCACCACGAAGAGGGAACAGCCGGAGGAGCCAGCATGGACTCCGCATGGACGGGTTACTGGAGATGATGACACTGAATCTATCTTGCACCTGCTCGAAGATCGGTATGAAGAACATAGCTGCGAGGAAGAAGAATATGAATCTTCACCGGGCATTGCGCGCCGAGTTGCGGTCTACACAGGCCATGCGATAAATCTGAACCAGGGTGATGTGTCAGTAGCCGCGGCTGGTGTGGCGCAAGCGCTGGTCCAACAACAGACTCCGATTAATGGAAACCCGGCTGGAGCCCGGGTCGATGGTGAGCAGACGTCCATCACCAGCGAAACGGGTGAAACTGCTCATCACAGGAACATGTTCGGATTTAGGACGAACAGGGCAGCTGGTGCGGGAACGTCACACCCACCAAATCCGGCTCTGTTCAGCAACAACTCGATATTGGATCCCATAGTGTTAGCAACGGTGATAACCCCGGAGAACGCGGCGGCCCGGGCCAGAGACTTGGATGTGGCCCGCCGAGCATTGGAACAACAGAGAAGAGATGTAGAGGCCGAGAAACTATAGATGGCCGTGCGTCAACGTCAGTTGGATGAGTTAGAGGATCGTATACAGGCACAAACGACTAGATCATATAATCAGAGGCATCAGACGAGACTACCTGCGACATGTGGAACCTGAAGGGAATATGCCCGAGAGGCAATAATAAAATGGTTATTATCTTATTCCTTGTTTATGATGAATGTTTATTTCTCATGCTAGAATTGTATTAACCGGAAACGTTGATACATGTGTGCTTAATAAACAAACAATGGTTCTTAGTAAAGCCTCTCTTTTAACTAGCTCTTTGATTAATAGATGATCAAGGTTTCCTGATCATGAACATTGGATGTTATTAATAACGGGGTCATGTCATTAGAAGAATGATGTGATGAACATATACCCAAAGAGAATATAGCAATGCGATCAAGTCATTTAGTTTACATTGTTATATCAAACATACGAAGTAACTTATTCCTTAGACCATGAGATCATGTCAATCGCTGATACCGGAAGAGTGCTTTGATGGCATCAAACGTCACACCGTAACAGGGTGACTATAAAGGTGTCGTTAAGTATTCGGAAAGTATTAGTTGAGGATCATGGATCAAGAGTGGGATTTGTCCATCCAAATGACGGAGAGATATACTCTGGGCCCTCTCGGTGATATCACATCGAAACTGCTTGCAAGCACGTGATATGATCACAAAGGATGTTATATCACGGGAACAAGAAAAGAGTACTTGTCGGTAACGAGATTGAACAAGGTATGGTTGATACCAATGATCGAATCTCGGAAAAGTAAAATATCGCGAGACAAAGGGAATAGTTCACGGCGTTGTTGGTTCACACGATCACGAGAGTCATCGTTGAATATATAGGAGTCATCACGGATCTCCAGATCCCGCTGTTGATTATTGATCGGAGAGGAGTCTCGATCATGTCTATCTTATTCGCGAACCGTAGGGTGACGCACTTAAGATTCGATGACGCGTTTGAGAGGATACGGAATATCGAAGAATATTTTGGGCAGCACTGAAATTGTTTCGGGGAAAATTGAAATAGTTCAAGGGGTTTTTCATCGAATGGTTGTTAATAGAATTAACAAATGATTCGAGGTGCTATATGCAAATGTTTGTTAATGGAATTAACAAATATAAATAAAGAAATAAAAATGTTTTATTTATTTATTAAAAGAAAACCTTTGGATTTTCCAAGTGGAAAATTAAGGGAGCATGAGTGGGTGTGAGTGGAGCTTCCACTCACATGAAGAAGGAAGAGGTGGGGGCACACCATGGCTGGCCGCACCCCCCTCTTGGGCTGCCTCCCCCTCCCCTATAAAAGGAGGGTGAGAGCTCCTCTTCTCCACACACTTGGCCACTTCCCTTTCCCTCCACCCGCTGCTCCATTTTATGGTCTCCGGCTTGGCGAAGCCCTGACCGTGGGATTCTTCACCACCACCACGTCGTCGTGCTGCTGGAGTTCCGAGGGATCCTCTACTTCCGCGCCCCGCTGGAATGAGGGAACGGAGGTCGTCATCAACCGTACGTGTGACCGATCACGGATGCACCGCCGGATTGCGGTGCCCATCTTCTCGCTATCGGGATCGGTGTGAGTACGACTACGCCAACAACGAGATTTGATCTCGTACCACTTTGAGTCTTAGAGGGTATGTGTTCTCCTTAACCCTCTTGTTGCCCGTTGCACTTCGTCTCCTAGATTAGATCTTGGCCTTTCAGGTGTCTCTCGCGTAGGAAAATTTTTGTTTTCTATGCAACGACCCCTTCAGTGGTATTAGAACCGGATCTATGCGTAGATGTTTTGTACGGGTAGAACACATAGGTGTATGTGGGCGTTGATGATCATGTTATTGCCTCCTTTAGTATTTTATGATCTTAGTGGCATAGTAGGATGAAGCTGCCCCAGACTAAGTTTACGTGTACTATGTACGCGAGAGTTGTCTCACTTGTGGCTAAGGGGGTGTCCGTTTCTCCTACTATAGTTAAGATCTAATCTACGAAGGGTTGCTAAAAATATGTTTATCAACGTTGTGGTTGATGTTCGTAGGTATGAACGGTTCTATCCTCGAAAGCCCTAAGCCACGTAAAATATGCAAAAATAAATTAGAAGCGTCTAACTAGTTTTTGCTGGGCATGTGATGTGATATGGTCAATATTACAAATTTGATTATGAGATGATCTATTTTGTAAATTATTGATATACCGGAAGGTATCCATATGGTTGTATTCTTATTGATGGACAATCAATTTTGGGGTACCGTGGTACTTGGTACCACGCCGGTGGAATGATTGAGATCATACCATAATGCACATGATGGAGATCAAGTGCAAGAAGGACCATATCATATCACGTTATCCTTTCATGTGATGTCTGTGATGTTAATCCTTTTTATGCATCTTGTTTTGCTTAGATAACGTTGGTAGCATTATAAGATGATCCCTCTCACTTAATATCAAGATAATAATGTGTTCTTCCTTAAAGTATGCACCTTTAAGAAAGTTCGTCGTTTCGAGACACCACTTGATGATCGGGTGTGACAAACTCAACGTTCGCATACAACGGGTGTTTTCAAGCCTAGCATGTACAGACATGGCCTTGAAACACACGGAATACTACGGTTCTACTTGGCGAGCCTAGCATGTACAGACATGGCCTCGGAACACGTAACCGAAAGGTAAAGCATGAGTCATATGGATGATATGATGAACATGTCGATGTTCACCTTTGAAACTACATCATCTCACGTGATGATCGGTTTTGGTGTAGTGAATTTGGTTCGTGTAATCACTAAAGACGACTAAGAGGGATGTTGTTTTTGAGTGGGAGTTCATGGTTTAATTTTTGAATTAACTTGAACTTATTTATCATGAACAACAAATCAAAGTAAATTTGCACAAATTGTAGTATTCATTGGCATCCACATAACTACCTTACACTTAGATTGTTAATTGAGATATAACTGTTATGATCTGGTAAATACCATTTAAGATTGATACCGAATTAGTGAAATTTAAAATTGAGTCCTATTGTAGATTTTTGGTATTTCCTACCTAGCTCCATATGGTTAATGATTGATTAATCTAGAGAGCAAATAATTCCTACTTAGAATCCAGAGTCATGGTTGCTTTCGTATTACTTTATCTTCAAAAGAATTTTTTGTTGATCAAGGTGATTTTGGAACTGAAAAGAGTTGTTTTCAGAAACAGTAAGTGAAAGATATATTGATATCTAGAAACTTATTTGTAGCAACATGACTGAGTATAATTTAGCGTGACAATGTTTGCTTATATTATCTGAATATATGCAAATTTAGCGTGACAATGTTTGCTTATATTATCTGAATATATGCAATGATTGAAGACGCTAGGCGTTTGAATATTCCAAGAAATTGGATGCTAAAAATATCCTCTAAATTCCTTCCTTCGAGCTATAGTAGCTTAATCATAAAATTGTTATGATGGGATGGATTAAAAGTATGTGTAAAGTCGTTTACCTTACTTGGAGATTGCTAAGAGTGGAATCTAGAATAATTATATTAATATGGTGATATTAGTAGAACAATCAAACTCAAAGTATGACTCAATGCGTGATAGTATATGACTAACACGCCAAAGAAAATGAGCTAGTACGGCTAGCATTGTTTGATGTTGATTGATTCTTCTGTAAAGGAAAGGGAATATTGAAAATAGAATTGCAAATAGATATATGGAAGAAAAGAAGATAACTGGAAAAGTCCAGCTCAGGAGTATACGCTTGATATACAAGTTATAGATGTATTGCTAGTTAACAAAGTATTTTTGGGTATTTTGATACCACATTGGTTGGTATGAGTTGTCATACAAAGCAAAGCAATGCAAGAAATACAAGGGCCTAAAAGGAACTAGTAATAGATGTGGACTCGATTATGACAAGAACATAAATAAAGTGTTATTGTGTTCATTGTAGTATCGAACCAAACATTCAAGATTTATTTTAAGAACTTAATAAGTTGTTATTTTTTTCTAGTCTTTTGTGAGAACAAATGAGGTTGTTCAAACGATGACCATATTCCATAATTGATGGATATGTTAATATAAATCATGTTGGTAAAGTAAACATCTATAAGACTGAATGCTAAACGTTGCAAGATGTAAAAGATTTTCACTTAAATTGTGACACCACCATTTTAGTTCATATCGCAAAGGAAAACATGAAGGAACTCCATATTGATGGACTTCCGGAGTCATTTTGTTTTGAATAAATTGACGCTTGTGAGACCTCTTCCAAAAGATGACTAGAATTCCGTTCATAGGCCAAAGTAGAATGGACGACTAATTTAGTGGAGATTATACATATTGATGTATATAGTCCATTATGTGTAGTCATGTATGGTGGATTAATTTTTCCTTCATAAATTTCTGTCGATGATTTAAGTAGATATGTGAGTATATCTATTTAAAGGGAACACAGTTTGACATTTTGAATTGGTTCAAAAGGTTGTTAATATGAAGTTAAAATCAAGGTAACAAGATAATCAAGTATTTATGATTGGATCATAAAGGATAAAGTTTGAGTTACAAGTTTAGCAAAACATCTGAGAAGTTGCAGAATTGTTCTACAACTTATACTTCTCGAATACCCCACATTAGATTGGAGTATTCAAAAGACAAAATCAAACCCTGTTTGACATGGTAAGATTAATAAAATTGCCATTATAATTTTGTAGTTTATACATTAAGGACAACCGCTTTTACACTGAAAAGGGCACCATCATGATCCGTTGAAATTGACAACATATAAGATATGGTTTGGGTAATGACCCGAATTGTCATTTTTCTTAAGTTTTGGTATGCATAGCATGTGTAAAATGTTTACAACCAAAATAGGATAAATATATGTTTATAAGGTTATCCCAAATAAAACATTGGGTATTTCTCCTATCACCGAACCAAAAGAAAAATGTTGTTTGTCAGAAAGGGTTGATTTCTCGAGAAAGTAGTTCTTGCGAAACAAGTGAGTGGGAGCACAGTACAAACTCAACGAGATTAGAGAATCTTCGTTATCATGTCAAGAGTAGCGCAGCACTGGAAGTTGTTCCGGGGTTTACTATTTTGACTAAGTAGAAGACACTACAAATGTTGTAGATACTTCAAATGAGTTTGCGAACTGTACCAGAAAAGTCCAAAAACTTTGTACTTAGAACAACTTGTGGTTTAAGTGTAAAGTGTTGTTTTGACAACAAAAGGACCTGGACCTTATAAAGGAAGCAAATGATGGGCCCTAACTTCGTAAAATTGACTATGAGTCATTATATCCGCCATAGTATCCTTGTATGAATATCAAGTATGTGACTTGGTAGTCCTTTCAATAGGCATGATGCCTAACGATAGCAAAAGGGTCTATATAGCGACAAAGACATTGATACTTATCGAAAAGTTGTTTTCGACGAAGTTCAAAGAGTTGACTACTACAAGATTTCGATCTTCCGTAGTGATTCTTTAGTCTTTGCGGATAGTTCTAGCAAAAAGTTACATATTATGATATGGCAGTTGAATAACAAAACCAACTCTCCTCTCAAGGAAGTTTGATCAAGGATGTGTACTTTACACAGTCTGAGATTTTGCAAAATTCAAAAGGTTGCTATAAAGGCATGCACACTTCAATGGTTGAAGTGAGCATAGCGAAGTTGAAATCTTTAGCTTAATGAAGTTATCAAAAGAGTTTGATTCCATCATGAATGATAAAGATGCTTGTAGAGTTACAAGAAATTAAGTGGGAGCGCTATGACATATTTCCAATACTTTATGTAGATGACATATGGTTGATTGGAAAATATGTATTTTAAATTAACACGGTTAATATTTTCGATTTCATATTGATGAAAGGCTTAGAAGATATTGGGCATCGATATCGATAAAAGATGGATTGACGCACCTGATATGATTGAAGCCAAATTACATAGATGAAATATTGAAGTAAGTCAATATGAAATGACAAGAAGGAGTTCTTGTCACATGGAAAATAATTGAGCAAGATTCATGTGTTTTGACACATGATGAGCATCATTGAAATTGAGATTTCTAAGTCGTGTTTCCATGCTATGTACACAACCAGATGAGTCCTATGCTATAAAATGTTATAGTAGGATAATTCATATGATGATTAGACAACAGTGGGAGAGATCCTGGTGTAATTTTAGAAATGCTAAGGATATGCGTTCCTATATAGTAATGACAAAATATTAGTTGTAATATGTTACACTAATAGTCTTGTCATTTGTTCAAGTAATTTTATCTCAATTAAAATATGTGATGAAGGGTAGCACAATAGGATGGAAGAAAGTTCCATGCTGGATTTGAAAGAGTTTAAAAATTAAAATATTGTGACACATACTACAACAAAGGCTAAAGTATATCGTTGTGTTAACAACTGATTATAAGCGTATTTTGTGTCAAGGAGTTCTTTATTGAACTTGGTGAATTTCCAAGAATGCTGAAACTATGAAGCTACATTTTCACAATGTTAGTAACATCAGTTTAAGCTGAGGAATTAAGGTATCACCGGAACTTGGTGAGTTTCCAAGAATGCTAACACTATGAAGCTAAATTTTCACAATGTTAGTGACATCAGTTTAAGCTAAGGAATTAAGTTATCACCAATTGACCATATATATACAAAGCCATCTCATTAGAGAATGAGTGATGCGTGTAGACGCAAAGAACATGCAAATACAATAGGACCTGAACAGTTCAGATCTTTTTGATGATGTTTACCGCATGCGAAGCATGGTAATAACACTGGTACGCCATATGTGTTAAAGTGCTTACAGACTAGATTATTGACTCTAGTGCAAGTGGGAGACTGAAGGGAATATGCCCGAGAGGCAATAATAAAATGGTTATTATCTTATTCCTTGTTTATGATGAATGTTTATTTCTCATGCTAGAATTGTATTAACCGGAAACGTTGATACATGTGAGCTTAATAAACAAACAATGGTTCCTAGTAAAGCCTCTCTTTTAACTAGCTCTTTGATTAATAGATGATCAAGGTTTCCTGATCATGAACATTGGATGTTATTAATAACGGGGTCATGTCATCAGAAGAATGATGTGATGAACATATACCCAAAGAGAATATAGCAATGCGACCAAGTCATTTAGTTTACATTGTTATATCAAACATACGAAGTAACTTATTCCTTAGACCATGAGATCATGTCAATCGCTGATACCGGAAGAGTGCTTTGATGGCATCAAACGTCACACCGTAACAGGGTGACTATAAAGGTGTCGTTAAGTATTCGGAAAGTATTAGTTGAGGATCATGGATCAAGAGTGGGATTTGTCCATCCAAATGACAGAGAGATATACTCTGGGCCCTCTCGGTGATATCACATCGAAACCGCTTGCAAGCACGTGATATGATCACAAAGGATGTTATATCACGGGAACGAGAAAAGAGTACTTGTCGGTAACGAGATTGAACAAGGTATGGTTGATACCAATGATCGAATCTCGGACAAGTAAAATATCGCGAGACAAAGGGAATAGTTGACGGCGTTGTTGGTTCACACGATCACGAGAGTCATCGTTGAATATATAGGAGTCATCACGGATCTCCAGATCCCGCTGTTGATTATTGATCGGAGAGGAGTCTCGATCATGTCTATCTTATTCGCGAACCGTAGGGTGACACACTTAAGGTTCGATGACGCGTTTGAGAGGATACGGAATATCCAAGAATATTTTGGGCAGCACCGAAATTGTTTCGGGGAAAATTGAAATAGTTCAAGGGGTTTTTCGTCGAATGGTTGTTAATAGAATTAACAAATGATTCGAGGTGCTATATGCAAATGTTTGTTAATGGAATTAACAAATATAAATAAAGATATATTTTTTTTATTTATTTATTAAAAGAAAACCTTTGGATTTTCCAAGTGGAAAATTAAGGGAGCATGAGTGGGTGTGAGTGGAGCTTCCACTCACATGAAGAAGGAAGAGGTGGGGGCACACCATGGCTGGCCGCACCCCCCTCTTGGGCTGCCTCCCCCTCCCCTATAAAAGGAGGGTGAGAGCTCCTCTTCTCCACACACTTGGCCACTTCCCTTTCCCTCCACCCGCTGCTCCATTTCACGGTCTCCGGCTTGGCGAAGCCCTGACCGTGCGATTCTTCACCACCACCACGTCGTCGTGCTGCTGGAGTTCCGAGGGATCCTCTACTTCCGCGCCCCGCTGGAACGAGGGAACGGAGGTCGTCATCAACCGTACGTGTGACCGATCACGGATGCACCGCCGGATTGCGGTGCCCATCTTCTCGCTATCGGGATCGGTGTGAGTACGACTACGCCAACAACGAGATTTGATCTCGTACCACTTTGAGTCTTCGAGGGTATGTGTTCTCCTTAACCCTCTTGTTGCCCGTTGCACTTCGTCTCCTAGATTAGATCTTGGCCTTTCGGGTGTCTCTCACGTAGGAAAATTTTTGTTTTGTATGCAACGACCCCTTCAGAACCCTACAACCGGCCGCGTTATTCATTACGCCTCAAGACCAGCAAATCCCGATCGCGAATCAAGGAACTGGGAACGCAGGAGCAGCGCTCGGGGGACAACCGGTTAATGCGACAGTCGGGTCACCTGCGCTACCCGCTGGGATGCCCGGGGGCAATGCTGTGCAACCACCACCATCACGATTTCACACCCCGCCGGGTCACTTCAATAACTCTATGGACAACGTGTACGCCGCAACTTTAGCGCTCGACCGTATTCCACTGGGAGAATCGCCTCAAGCAATAGAAACCCGGCGGGCTATAGAGATGTTACGCACCGCGATGGCACAGCAAGCAAATTACCCGGACAACAGGAGCGGCATGCATGGGACACCGTATATCAGTCGGCAGAAAGGTAATATGAGGAATTTTCAGTCGAATTCAGCACGACGGAGGGCAGAGCAGCAGCAAATGCCGCCTCCTCCACTTAGACTAGCAGCTCCTGCGGTCTCAGCGGCACAGGCTATTATGGATAGTTATCAGGCAAGGCGTGCGGCCGGGTCTGTAGTGCGAGGTCCAGGAGTTGGCGCGCCTCCCGTCGCAGCAGCCGAGGTTTCACACGTTTCAAGAGTAAGGCCGGTGTTGACAAACTTAGCCGGACCCAAATGCTTATCAGACGCTATCAGGGCCGAGCCTTACCCGGACAAGTTCAAAGAGCCTGGTAAAGTTGTCAACTATGAGCCTACCATGGATCCTGAGACCTGGTTAAGCAGCTATGAGATGGCCATGTCTATTCGCAATGCTTCAGAAAAGCTCCAAGCCAAATTTATGTATCTCATCATGTCTGAAGGTGCAACTAAACTATGGTTCAATAAGCTGCCTGAAAAGTCTATCAGTTCGTGGAGTGAGCTCAAGTCGGCTTTCGTCAAGCATTTTCACGGAACTTGCAGGAAGTTGTACACGATTGACGACTTGGATCGGTGTGTGAAGAGAAAGGGAGAGTCGGCACGCAGCTGGGTGCGCCGAGTCATGGAGATACTCCACTCTTCCACCGATATCCAGCCAAAGGATGCGATACAAGCTATGGCGAAAACATGCAGATATACGCCCTTGGTGCAAAAATTGGTACGCATGAAATCCAGTAGGCATGTTTCAGAAATTACTATGGGGGAGTTGATGGACGCGTGCAACAAGCATGCCTCCACCGACACCACATAATAAGATATTGAGGATAAGAAAGGAAAAGCTAATGTGAACAGTAATGGAAGAGCCGGTAACGGGGCTGCACCGAGTAATAATGGAGGTAACAATGGTGGCAATGGAAACAACCAGCATAAACGTCCGTATGAGGGGGGCTCCGAGTTAGTCGCCAATACTGAGGTCGGGTTTGCAAGGCCCAGAGTGGACGGAAACTTTAACGGAGGAAACTTCAACGGAGGAAGCAATTATCAAGGTCCACCGCGGTCGACTAACCACATCGAAGCCTTCAAGATGCCTTGCCCGCGCCATAGTAGGAATGGCAGGCCGGCTAACCATTCATTGGAGCAATGCGTGGATCTACAAAGGTGGAAAAATGAGGAAATACAGAAGGCGCTGCAAGGTGCAGGCCGGGGAGGAGTGCCGGGTCTGGGTGGAAACCAGGGCAACGGCCCACCCCCCGCAGGCAATGCAGGAGCTGGTAACGCGGGTAATAACCAGGGTGGTGCAGGGGGCTTTCAGAGTAACCCAAAGCAGCTAGGACAGTATCATGTTCACACCACTGGGACCACCAAGAGGGAGAGGAAGATACTCAAAAGAGTTGTAAACTCGGTTTCTTCGGGTGTTCCAAGATACCTGAGATGGTCAGATCAGGAAGTAACATGGAGTAGAACGGATCACCCGGAAGCAATAGAACATCCGGGTTTGCTAGTTTTGGTAGTAGCACCGCAGGTCAATAGCTATGAGTTAAAGAAGGTTCTGATGGATGGTGGGAGCAGTATCAATATCCTATATTGGGTGACCTTTTTACGTATGGGGCTCAAGGAGTCTCAGCTGCAGAAAAGCTCCATAGTTTTTCACGAAATTATAGCAGGACATTCGGCCTGCCCTGAGGGAAAGATATCACTCGAGGTTGCTTTTGGAGAATCCAAGGATAATTACAGAGTAGAGTGGCTCACATTCGAGGTTGTGAAACTGCGTAGTCCTTATCACGCACTGTTTGGAAGGCCGGCTTACGCCAAGTTCATGGCAAGACCATGTTACGTTTACCTACGGTTGAAAATTCCGAGGCCTAAACGGACCATCACTATTCATGGGAACAGGGCCGTGGCATCAGAGTGCGATGAGGGAGATGCGGCCCTCGTGGAACAAGCCTGTGCAAAGGAAGAACTCAAGTATTACAGGTCTCAGGTAGACCCGGAAGATCGAACAGCTTCGAAAAAACCAAATACTGATGATGAGAGAGCTAAGTTTAAAGCAGCCCAAGACACAAAGATGGTGGCGTTCATTGAGGGCGACTCTTCCAAGCAGTTCGCCATAGGGTCCAATCTGGACAACAAGGAGGAAGGCACGCTCATCGAGTTTATCCGTGAGAATCAGGATGTTTTTGCATGGACGCCTAGTGACATGCCGGGTATCCCGACTGAACTCGCTGAGCACGTCTTACATGTTGACCCCAAGTCCCGGCTAGTGAAGCAGGGCCTGAGGAAAATGAATGAAGAAAGAAGAAAAGCTATAGGAGCAGAGGTAGCTCGGCTCTTAGCAGCCGGCTGTATCATGGAGGTTTTCCACCCCAAGTGGTTGGCTAACCCGGTTTTAGTGTTGAAAAAGAATAACGAGTGGAGAATGTGCATATATTACACGAGTCTCAACAAGCATTGCCCAAAAGATCCGTTCGCCCTTCGAAGGATAGACCAGATAATAGATGTGGTGGCAGGAAGTGACTTGTTATGCTTTCTGGATGCCTATTCCGGGTATCATCAGATAAAGCTCAAAGAGGAGGATTGAGAGAAGACGTCGTTCATAACCCCCTTTGGAGCTTTTTGTTACAAAACCATGCCCTTTGGATTGAAAAATGTCGGCGCAACATACCAACGGTGCATTTAGAAGTGCTTTGAGGATTAGATTGGGCGCAATGTCCATGCTTATGTCGATGACGTGGTGATCAAAACAAAGAATGCAGAAACGTTCATTGATGACCTAAAAGAGACCTTCAAGAACCTGAGGAGATACAAAATGAAGCTCAACCCAACAAAGTGTGTGTTCGGAGTTCCTGCGGGGAAACTACTTGGTTTCATCGTTTCTGAGCGAGGGATCGAGGCTAACCTGGAGAAGATCAAAGCTATTGAGAGCCTAAAAAAGCCAGAGGAACTGAAACATATTCAGAAACTTACAGGATGCGTAGCAGCGCTGAGCCGATTCATATCTCGGCTCGGAGAAAAGGCAATACCCCTATACTGACTATTGAGGAAAATGGACAATTTCGTGTGGGATCAAGAGGTGGATGAGGCGTTTGAAGCTTTGAAGAAGCAGCTATCTGAAGCCTCGTATTTGGCAGCGCCAGGTCCCAAAGAGCCCATGTTGTTGTATGTTGCGGTCGGGCCTCGAGCAGTTAGTGCAGTAGTCGTGGTCGAGCGTAAAGAGGATGGAAATGATTATCCGGTGCAACAGCCGGTTTATTACGTGAGCGAGGTCTTATCAGAGGCGAAGCAGCGGTATCCGCACTGGCAGAAGCTAGTGTTTGGGGTATTCATGGCCAGTCGGAAATTGAAGCCATATTTTCAAGAACACCCCATAACGGTGGTGAGTTCCATACCCATGGCAGATATCATAAGAAACTCAGATGCTACAGGTAGGGTGGCCAAGTGGGCCACCGATATGGGTGATTATCACATCAATTATGTGCCCCGATCTGCGATCAAGTCTCAAGCGCTGGTTGATTTTGTCAATGATTGGACTCAGACAAGCGGGCCCTCGTTAGTGCCAAGTTCAGAATCTTGGGTTATGCATTTCGATGGGTCCAAGCAGTATGAAGGATCAGGAGCCGGTGTTGTGCTCACATCGCCAAAAGGAGATAAGTTGCGCTACGTTTTGCAAATTCATTTTGATTGCTCTAACAATGTAGCTGAGTATGAGGCCTTGTTGCATGGATTGCGTGTAGAAGAGGAGATGATCATCAAGCGTATAAAGTGCTATGGAGACTCGGATCTTGTGGTACAGCAGGTCTCGGGAATGTGGGACAGGAAGGATGCAACGATGGCAGCATACCGCCGATAGGTGGACAAAGTAGCCGGGTCTTTCTCAGGGTATCAGGTGGAGCACATTGACCGGCGTATGAACGAGTCTGCGGACGCACTGTCGAGACTCGGCTCCCGTTGAGAGCCGGTTCCACCTAATGTTTTCTTGGATGAATTGTGGCAGCCTTCCGTTAAAACCGAGTCAGAAGAAGAGATAGCTCACCGGGACCCAGACTCGGAATTTGTGGCCGCGGTGCGCGCTATTCCAGAATGGACTGAGCCGTTCCTAGACTTTCTACTACGGGGCGAGTTACCACAGCGGGAAGTTGTAGCCCGGCAAATCTAGAGACGGGCGAAAGGTTACTCTATCATTGGCGGTCAGCTTTAAAAAAGAAGTGCTACAGGTGTCTTTCTATGCTGCGTAGCCCCATAAGAAGGCAGACAAATATTGAAAAAAAATTCATGAAGGCGATTGTGGACACCATGCCTCCACAAGATCCCTTGTGGCCAAGGCGTATCGGCATGGTTTCTTTTGGCTTACGGCGTTAGCAGACGCAGAACGCTTGGTGGCAAGATGTGATGGATGTCAGAGGTATGCTCGGCAAACCCATGTGCCGGCTATGGAGTTACGTACAATCCCATTGACTTGGTCGTTCGCTGTTTGGGGTATGGATATGGTAGGCCCTTTCCACATGTCTCCGTGCAAAAAGACTCATTTGCTGGTGGCCGTCGATAAGTTCAGAAAGTGGGTTGAGGTCATGCCAGTTACGAACTGTGAAGCAGCCACAGCTATGCAATTCTTGAAGAAATCATATATCGGTTTGGATACCCCCACAGCATAATCACAGACAATGGAACCAATATGTCCTTAGGAGAGATGGAGAAGTTCAGTGGAAACAATGGCATTCGACTTGATGTAGCCTCGGTGGCCCATCCACAAGCCAATGGTCAGGTGGAGAGAGCAAACCAGGAGCTACTTCGTGGGTTAAAACCACGATTACGAGTCCCGTGTCTCGAAGCTGCTGGAGCATGGTTTGAGGAGTTACCCTCTGTGGTTTGGGGAATCAATACTACACCTAACATGTCTACTTAGATGACCCCGTTTTTTATGGTTTATGGTACAGAGGCCATTCTCCCAAGTGATATTATCCATGACTCGCCACGAGTGGCGGTCTATGTTGAGGTAGAAAATGAGAAGACCCGGCAAGACGCTGTGGACATGTTAGAAGAGCACAGGGAACAAGCCTTGGAGCGGTCTGCAATATATCAGCAGGATTTACGGCGATATCATAGACGTCGGGTCAAGACGCGAGTTTTTCAAGAAGAAGACCTGGTGTTGCGTTTGGCGCAATCCAAAGAGGGAAAACACAAGCTATCTCCCCCATGGGAGGGTCCGTTCATTATAAGCCGGAATCTACACAATGGATCGTATTACCTGGTAGATGCAAGGGAAGAGTTGGACTATGTGAATGACACTGCTCATTCCACCTTCTCTATGCAAGAGCGTGAACAGCCATGGAACGTGGCCCAGCTGCGTCCTTATTATACTTAGCATAGACTCAGTTTGCAAACTGTATTCCACGATGTAACAGGCAGCAGGTTTCAGACGTGCTCTTTTCCTATCCAGGGTACCTACGGGGAATGGGGGGTTTTTAATGAGGCGACCTGCTGACCTAAACTTTTCATATCAATAAAGAAATGGTTAAATCATGATAGTTATTATGATCCTTAAGTTTTGTTAGTTTCTTGCATATTTTCTATAACTGATCATGCTTTGTATATACTATGTTGTTTCAATCAAATATGTTTCTCAATAGTAAGGCGTATGATTTAGTGGGTCTAAATTGGCTCATCTTTTCCTTTTTTTAGTGTTCAAGCTACCCGTAAGCCGGTAGAGCAGAAAGCCTACTGTTGCGTAGTACACATATGTAGGCCTTGGGGCCTGATTGCTTGAATAGCACAGTTGTATACTCAGACCCGGCCACGATGCCATTAGGTTATGAGAACTGATTACTTGCAATAAATACAGTTGCAATATCGTAACCCGGACAATAGAGCCAAACTTTTTCTTGACCTTTTTTGGTTTAAACTTGATGTGACTCACAACAAAATGGCGTGTTTGCTAACCTATAAATCCAATCAGTCATGATGCCCATTGGGACTTGCCTGACCCTGTTTTTATTAGAGTTATAGCAACATTGAATATCCATGCGAAAACCGGCTTATAACTTCAGAAGGGTCAAAAGGGTCATCTAAACCATAAGTTATGCACAGCAAAGGCAACAGCCGGAAACTCATTACATATTACGCATAAACTTCAAAACGTACAAGCGTACATAGATATCAGGAATTTATAAGGGGTGATGATGCACAGATTAAGCCTTCACCTTAGGGACTTGTGAGTCCGGGTCTTGGGACTTGTGAATAAAAATTTTCAAGTCAACAATCCTCAGACCCAGAGTCCGGGTCTTGGGGACTTGTGAGTAAAACTTTTCACAATCCTAAGACCAAGACTCGGCATCCTTATCACAAAGCATATAACAGCAAAATTATGCAAAAATAGGTTTGCACACCAAAGCGACAACCAGAAGGGTCATCGAAACCAAAGAAGTTTATAGCGTTACAAGCCTTAAGAAGAATATCAAAAAGTGCACAAACGCACTATTAAATAGCAGTGTTTAAAAGGCATATTACAAATGCCCATTGGCCGAATGATTGTTTACTTGTGAGAAGGAGTAACATTAATCGGCAGCAGCAGCCGGGTCTTCAGTAGTCACCTCTGGCGCTTTCTCCGTGCCAATGTCCGGCTCATCCGTGGAGGGAGGACGAGCTGGAGGAGGAACTACCGGAGTTGATGAAGTTGGCGCAGTACCGGCCTCGGCCTTTTCCTTGGCAAGCTCCGCCTTGAAGCGAGATACCATGTCAAAGGGCTTGGGAGCGTCGAAGTGAGCCGGCTTATCCTCATCATTGTACGGCGCGGTAAGCTTGTTCAAGTCAAGATTCTCGGCGATCAAGCTAGCCGTGTGTCGAATCTGGGTGTTGATGGCCTTGAGATCTTTGCCAGAGAATTTGGTACCATCGGTCTTGAACTTAGGAAACCCGTCAACAAGCTTTGCCGGCTCAATCTTGGGATAGTAGGCCTTAGCCAAGGCAAGGCCGCGTATCATACCAACCCGGCATGCTGAGCGCTTCCAGGCATCAATCCAGGTGGGGACTGTCGAGTATGCTTCAAGCATGTGTGTTACGCCAGTGTAGTCACCGGCCAACTTCACAGCTTCGAGTGTAAATTTTGTCCCTGCCTCGAATTGCCGGATGACATTCTTGAGTATCTTGAGATTTTGGAGGTCGTCCTGCTCGCCAGCAACTTCATTCGGACCTGCAATACAAAAAGGGGAGTAAGATAGTGTGATCCGGGTCAAAACCTCGTAAAATAGGGAAATCCGATCAACACAAAGTAATAGTCGGAAAATAGATGTGCCTTACCTATGACCGAGTAATAGGTCTTGGTTATGAAAGTCGTGAGTTTCTGGACAAACTCCTCAGTGTGCCAGAGTTTCTTCTTCTGCTTCTTATACTGCTTGGAAAGATCCTTGAGATTGGCCTCAAGTTCCTCATGGAGCTTTACTTCAGCTTGCAGGAGTTCATTTGTTTTCGCAAGTACTTCATCAGTATGAGCTACATAAGCCTGAAAATGGCAAAGCAATATCAGTCGGCAATGCACAGAAAAAAAGTTCTACCGGTTCTCAATTGTATTTGCAAGTGCCGAGTGACTGTGGACAGTTCACTCGGAACTTGGGGACTATGGTATTCTGAAGTTTGTATAAGAAAGACTATATATTTGCAAGTACCGAGTGACTGTGGACAGTTTACTCGGAACTTGGGGACTAGGATAAGCATATAAGTAACATTAGTTAAACAAACCTGGTGCTCAGCTTCCAAAGACTCGACAATCTCGTCTTCAGTCGCTTTCAAGGCGCGATACTCCTTCAGTAGATTTTCAAACTCCGGGTCACTAAGAGTCGGCCTGGAGGAGCTAGCGTCCCGGTCAGCCGGTGGTGGGGTTGCCTCCTGTTTTCCTGCGTCAAATTTGGCAGCGGCGGTCTTTGGAGCAGCAGCCGCCCTTTGTGTCCCAAGGTATTCAACCTCGGGATCAGTCGGCTGGGACGCGGGAGGAGGAGACTCGGTTCTTGGGTTGTCTTCGTTAGCCGGCTCTTCGACGGGCGGGGGATTAGCGCTGCTTTTCGGGTCAACCGCGATCGGGTCGTCGACGGGGGTTTCAACCGGATCGCTGAGCGTGACCTTGGCTCTGAGGGAAGAAAAACAATGCGTTAGTGGTTGATCAAGGTGAAACATGCAAAGTATATGGGATATAGTCAAGCAAGTTATGAAATTTACCCGGTATTCACAATGAAGTCACTGGAAGATCGTTGCTGGACCCGAAGACACTGACAGAGAGTTGGAAATTGAGACTCGGAGTTTTCCGGCTAAAGGGTGACTCGGAGTTGGACATTTTCGAAGAACATAATTTTCATAAGATGAAGGAGTACCGGCTCGGCGAGAGGGCGACTGAAGAGGAAGTCCGGGGTTGAGGCCTTCATCACCCGGTGAGGACCGGGTTGCCCGTCGCTTGGGTGGAGGAGATGCAACCTTCTGTGATGATACAGTGGTTAGATATTCATTAAGTTTGCACATACCAGCATATGAGTACGGCTCTGTGGTCATGGAGGAGTATGGCACCTTGAACGTGACCCCCCTGGGTTTCCTTTTCTTGCTTAACCCGGCTTCAGGTTGCTCGGGTTCGCTCTCTTCAGATTCAGAGTCGGCTTTTTCAGCCGGTGCTGGTGATCGTGGCGTATTGTCAGGAATGAAGGTGGGAGGAGAATCTTGGTCTAGTAAGTCGACAAAATACTTGTTTAGTAACTCGGAATCACCTTCTTCGCTGTCACTCGGCTCTTCGTCTTCCGAGTTTTCTGAAGGAGGAGGCGTTACAATCTTCCACCAATCATCAGATTCCTGAGTAAAGAACAGCGAATATAAAAGTTAGTATATGCGTGTTTGGAAAAGTAACGGGTATAGAGGAGATTAGTCGGTTCTTACTGGTGGAGCCGGGTTTGTGCGGGTGAAGGGGGAGAGCCCAGAGATGATCTTGATGACCTCCACCTTCTCAGCCAGAAAGTTTTTCAGGCCTTGTTAACATCAGCAGCTTGATATGACTTCTACGAGTATCGGAGAGAGTCGGTCAAGTGGCCCGAGTATTCACAAAGTTTCTTGCGAATACTATTGGGCTGGATCCTACAGCTGATCCAGGTCTTGATCAGATTCAACCCACAAAGACCGTGGGCTGCTAAGACAGAGAGTTTGTGAAGGAGGGGTTGGATGGCCTGTCTGTCGGCCTCTGGAGCGAAGGCGCTCAGATTATCGCTAAGAGAAAGGGTTTCAACAGAAAAACCCGGCAGAGCCTTTTCGCCGGGTGTGGAAGTGTCTTTGCAGTAAAAAAAAGTTTTTTGCCAGTGCTTCACATGGGAGTGAAGATTGAGAGTCGGCATCAATGATTTTTTGCGTCTTTGGATGGCCACGCCTCCACAGACAAGGAGGGGACCATCCGTATTTTCGCGGCAAGTTTTGCACTGAAAAAGTCCAAGGAATAGAGCGAGATTGGGGGCGATGCAGAGGTAAGATTCGCAAAGGACGATAAAATGGCAAATGTTGAGAATCGAATTTGGTCCTATGTCAAAAAACCCGGAGCTTGTAGTGGTGAAGAACCTCACGAAAGAAAGGATGACCCGGGGGACGGAAACCCCGGGTCACGTGCTCGAGAAAGACGATAATTTCACCTGCTTTAGGTGAAGGACGACTCTCCTCTTCGGGAGCCCTCCATGCGATTTCCGATTGAGGAGGGAGAACTCCAGACTCGGCCAGCTCTTCTAGTTTCTCGAGCGTGACAGTCGACTTGGCCCAGTTGGCCGAGATGGTTTGACTCAGCTTTTGCTTCACAGCCGTGGCCTTGGCCTTAGACTTGGGAGCAACCTTGGGAGCCATGGGCAAAGATCTAGCGGAGAACAAAAAGAAGAAACAAAATAGAAAAAGGCAAATGCGATGAACATGAGGAACTCGATTTCAAGATCTAGAAATGGAAACCTAGATCTAGGAATGTGTACCAGGAATCGGCGGTGGAAGTAGCGCTCGTTGAACGCGGCGCGGCGGCGCGGTTCGGCAGGCCGGTTCTCGAGGGCGGCGGCGGCGTGCGCGTGAAGTCCGGCGTCCGAGCTTCGAGCTTGGGTCTTGAGCTCCAATGGCGCGCCTGGAGGTTGAAGACGAAGTGGAATGGGGGTGGCGTTTGTGATTAGGGTTTTTCACGGGGGCCTGTATTTATAGGCGCGGTGAAAACCCTAGAGCGCAAACGGTAAAATGGAGAAAATCGCGGAATGAGATACTCAGCCCGTTGATTACGGAAACAAGATCTTGGGAGTTATTGTCATGCAGCCGAGTTATAAATGACCACCAAAAGAGCCGGTCTTGGAGTTATTACTCGGGCTAGCTTATGAGGAACATCAAAGCCGGGTTATGAAATGGTCGCTATGAAGAGCTGATTTAAGAATTAATATTCAGATTAGTATGATGATGGGGCTATTATATGGACCGCCGAAAGAGCCGGCCTGGTTATAATTAAAGCGATCTAACCCGTAGTATTATTGTATATAAATGTTTACTGTTTTGCAGGGAATAACATGCGCTTCGTGGTTGGCTCAAAGTTTGAAGCTGCAAGAAAGGCGCGCCAACCAAGATGCCCAAGCTATTCTGGGGACTACTGTTGGGGGGATAATAACCCGGCAGGCCCATGCAGAGGAACAAAGACCCGGCTGGAGGAAGTTTACGCGATACATTCTAATATGATAATGGGCCGGATGTCACTGATGGGCCAACAGCCGTATTGGTAACTCGTCTTATGGAAAGGAAGATTCTAGAGGGCCAAAAGGCGGTGTAAGCCACGGAGTCCAGGACTTGGAGGGCACGAAGAGTAATTTAGGGTTGCGTGTAGACCCCGAGTAGGACTCTAGATGGATCTGGTAAGGAAAGCCAGGAAACCGGGTGTTATATAAACCGGTCCCTGTGGCATAGAAAAGAGAGAACCCTAGATTCAAGTTATTGGAGTTAAACGAGAACAAGTATTTGTAACCCTAGATTGGAGTCTCGGCGACATTGCAGCCCGAGCCTCTAGATCGCCAATCGATATGATCCTAGCTGGAAGTAGGCTATTATCTCCAATGGAGATGCTGAACCAGGATAAACCTTGTATCCGATCTGAGCTAAACCCTCTCCCAAACACCAGAGTCGATTTACCCCAACCTAAGTTACCTCCGGTAACATCTGCCGTGACTTTCCCACGACAACTCGCTTGCCTTTAATAATGGAGCAAGACATAAATTCTAGGGAACCTCTGAAGTTCAAATGAAGACTAGAAATAAAGATATCAAAGATACAAGCATCAAAGTTATACCACAATCAACCGTGTTTTGGGACAAGCACATTACACTAAGAATGACAGTCATGCTCTCAAGAAGGTGCATAAAGCGATAAGATGATGACTCAACATAAAAATAAAAGAAATGCCCTTCGCAGAGGGAAGCAGGGATTAACTCATGTGCTAGAGCTATTTATTTTATTAAACAGAGGTATGGAAATATTTTTAAGAGAGGTGTATGCTTATGTCAACGAATAGTAAACAGACAATACAATACGTCACAAGCCACTTAGACTGCACAAGAGCGGCTCCCATAGAACGACGCATCTAGGTAGAAGGTCATCCCTCTTTCTCTTTTGTTTACAAAATTATGCTTTGACTGATAAATCAGGGGCAAAAATAGTGAAGAGAATTTGTTGTTATTAATTTGGGGCTGGGCACCCCGCTGCCGGCTCTTCTATCATTTGGATAAGAGGATTAAGCCACTAGTCCAGTGTGTGAAATCCAATCAACACGTGAGATAAAGATTCTCTATTTACGTCCTCATGAGCTAAAACAGGGGCACAAAACATGAATAATTTTTCGAAGGTTTTAAAGGTAGCACACGAGAATTTTCCTTGGAGTGGCGGTTAAATACCACATATATAGGTAGGTATGGTGGACACATTTGGCAAACTTTGGTTTTTGGGAGTTGGATGCACGAGTAGAGCTCATACTACGTACAGATGAAGGCTAGCAATTGACGGGGAGCGACAATCAAGAGAGCAACAACTGTCACAATCATGCTTGCGACAAAGCAAAATTATTAGGGGCATAAAAATGATACAAATACTCTGAGGAAAAATAAATCATCGAGGCTTAAATGACTTTTTGTTTTCAGTCATAGCATGCGTGAGCATGTGCCAAGTCGATTCAAGCGAAACAATCAGAGGGAGATACCACAATGTCATACCCTTCTATGAATAAAACAATGCAAGCAAACATTCATACAACATGCTCTCTTATATTAATAAGTTGCAACTTAACACGTGCGAGCACGAACTACTAAGCATCAATATACACCTTACATGAACGAACTAAGCATGTTCACATGGATGAGTATATGTACAAAATTAAACAAATAGAGTTCATACCAGCCTCTCACCACAACTTGGATTGTCGTAAATCGTCATTACTGCTCTTCACTTGTGTGGATCGAATAATATAGAATGATAATCAAGCTCCAATGGAGACATGGAAGTCCGGTGAACTCTGCAACAAACTTCACAAAACCAAAGAAGAAGAACAAATATTTTTGGGTTTTCGAACTTAAGATAAGAACAGAAAGAAACAAGCAAACAAAGCGAAATGTTTTTGGATTTTTGAAAATTAAACCGAACGAGAAAAGAAATCAACCCGACAAAAGAAACTAAAGAAGCAACAAAGAGAAAAAAAACATAAATATTTTTGGTCTTTTTGTGTTTTGGAAAACAAGAATAAAATGATAAAAACAAAAAGAAACAAAAGAAGCGAAAGAAAACGAAAACAAACGAAAGAAACGAAGACATGAATATACAAAGAACCGACCAAACATGATATATAATTGAGTGTGATGTCGGTATACCTCCCCCAAGCTTAGGCTTTTGGCCTAAGTGGAGATCAATCACGGCGTGGGAAGTATCCCCACTGTGGTGGGTCATCCCTTGCATGGCCTACTCAGGCTCCCAAGAAGAAGATGAAGTAGCATGCGCATAATCATATCCAGAGTGCTGGTACGGGATCCCCACGGTGTCGGAGGGCTGGACGAAATCACTATCATCCCCCTCTCCGGCATCCCCCCCATGCTGGGGTTGGTTCTCAATGTATGCGTCCAGCTCACTCTCAAAAAGCATCCATCCTTGCCTGTCATTAAGATTAACAAAAGAGGTGCATGCAAAAGTACTTCTCTAACAGTTTTAGTTACTCTCCACCCGGAATGTTTGGAGAAAGTTATTCCAAAAGATAAATTGTTCAGGTGAGCATGGGTAGAGAGAAACTTATGTTGTATCATGGAAACAAGGTCCAACCTCTCTAAAGGAAACTGCAGTTCTAGAGGGTGTGGCTCCACACCATGCAAAGCTAGCAAGTGCGAGGCAATAAGACCTCCACAAATTCCGCACATCTCACGGTTAAGTGAGAGACGGTAAGCAATTAAAGCACCAAAGTTATAAGACCTATCATGTCTTAAGGCAGCTGAAATAAAAGCCAAATCATAAACAGATAGCTTGTTGGCAGTTTTTCTAGCTAACACGCATTTAGAAATAAAATAGGCAAAGTATCGAATGCTAGGGAGTTGAATTTCTCGTATTTTACCACTCTCCCCCGTGAAGCTTCTGCCCTGGCAAATCTCCTCATATAAATCCAGCAGTGGTTTAGGTTGCCCTCTTATCTTCTCACATGAACCCCACTATGGTACCTTGATAGCTGCACAAAAATCACTGAAAGGCAAATTTACAGCTTTATTGTTGGATAGATTCATCCTCAATGGACCATCTAAAGCGAAAATCATTGAAAGGTTTAGGTTGCCCTCTTATCTTCTCACATGAACCCCACCATGGACCATCTAAAGCGAAAATCCTGCACCATAGACATAGTTAGTTTAACATGTTGGATAGATTCATCCTCAATGAAGCGGTTCAATCCTGCATTATGCACAAGAGTATAGAAATCCTGCAGAATTCCTGTATACGCATGAATTCCTGGCATCGATAAATCGATGGAAACACTCTTTCTTCACGATGCACATTCATGACTTCATGCAACTCCAACTCATGCCGTTTTAGTTGATGTACATTGTGCTCCATCTCTCAACCTCGATAGACATAGTCCTAATCATAATAATTTCATATTCTTTTGGTGGTACTAGAATGGGACAATAAAATTCTCCAATCTTGATGGTCTCAATATTTTCAATTGAATTTAAACCATATCTTCTATCAATCTTCTTGGGAAAATAAACATTATGCTCTTTATCATTAACATTAAAAGTTACTTTTCCTTGATTGCAATCAATAACATCCCCTGCAGTATTAAGAAAAGGTCTCCCAGGAATAATAGACATATTATCATCTTCAGGCATTTCCAACACAACAAAGTCAGTTAATATCAAACAATTAGTAGCAACTTGAACAGGAACATTCTCACATATACCAACAGGAATAGCAACAGACTTATTATCCATTTGCAAAGATATATCAGTGTGTATCAATTTTTCAAGAGAGAGTCTCTTATAAAGAGAGAAAGGCATAACACTAACTCCAGCTCCCAACTCACATAAATTAGTTCTAACATAATTATTTTTAATATAACAAGGGATAGTAGGAATACCAGGATCTCCAAGCTTCTTTGGAACCTTGCCATTGAAAGAGTAGTTAGCAAGCATAGTGGAAATTTCCTCATTAGGAATTTCCTTTTGTTAGAGACAATATCTTTCATATATTTAGAATAAGGAGGCAATTTAATAGCATCAGTCAAAGGGATTTGCAAAAACAGAGGTTTCATCCACTCACAAAACTTGTTATAATGTTCTTCTTCCTTTGATTTGTGTTTCTTATCAGGAAAAGGCATTGATTTTTGTACCAAAGGATCTCTTTCGTTACCACGTTTATTAGCAATGAAATCCTCCTTAGTATACTTTGCAGTTTTAGATTGCTTTTCGGGTTCAGCTACAGTTTCTCCTTTATCAAAAGCATCACTTTTGTCATTACCACTTTCAGTTTCAGCATCAGAAATAGATATACTATTAGGATATTTAGCAGGTTCAGGAGATTCTACAACATTTTTATGTCTCTTCTTCTTTTTCTTAGAAGGAGAATTATTATTATTAGGTTGCTGAGAATCTTGTTCAATTCTTTTAGGATGTCCTTCAGGATACAAGGGGTCCTGAGTAGAAACACCACTTCTAGTAATTATTTCACCAACATGTTTTTCTCTAGAAGCATTAGCTAGCATATGCTTTTGCACTTTAGTGAGTTGATCAATTTGAGTTTGAACCATTTGAAAATGTTTAACAAGCATTTTAACATCATTAGAGGTTCTTTCAATAATACCATGCAAATTATCAATAGCTCTAGAGTTTTCCATCAGGTGATTTTGCACTCTCGTATTAAAGTTGTCTTGCTTAACAACATAATTATCAAATTCATCTAAGCATTGATCAGGTGGTTTAGAGTAGGGAATATATCTATTATCAAATTATTGGAGAGAGTGTACCTCAACTGTTGATGGATGAGGAATATGCTTACATAATTCTTCTATAAGGGCTAAATTCTTCACATCTTAAGATTTAATACCCCTCTCTTTAAGAGATTTCTTGGCTTCCTTCATCACTTCATCATTTAATTCAATCATCCCTCTCTTCTTGGGTGTTGCTATTGGTGTTGGCTCTGGTGTAGGTGTAGGCTCAGGTATATTCCAATCATCATTATTTCCGGCTATTTTAGCCATTAATTCCTTGGCTTCTTCTGGAGTTCTTTTCCTGAAAACACAACGAGCACAACTATCCAGGTATGTCCTAGATTCAACAGTTAGTCCATTATAAAATTTATCTAGGAGCTCATTTTTAGGTAATGGATATCCAAGGCTAGCTCTTATCAAAGAACAAAACCTTGTCTAGAATTCAGGCAATTTTTCTCCTTCAATTTGCTCAAAGTTAAAGATATCCTGCACAAAAGCATTTTGGGCACTAGCAGGATTTTTTTTTGAAAGAAAGCATTAACCAAATCCATAGGACTAGTAATAGATCCAGGTGACAAATTGTTGAACCAAGTTTTAGCTTCATCTTTCAATGAGAAGGGCAAGATCTTGGTAACAAAATAAGTATCATCAGAAAATAAACTACTCAAAGATGAAAGCTCATTCATGTGTTCCATAGCACTTTTACTTTCAGTTCCACAAAAAGGTTCCTTCTCAACAATAGATATATAAGATAGATCTAGAGAGAAATCATAATCCTTGTCTCTAATGTGTATGGGAGATGTGGCAAACTTAGCATCAAGAGAAGATTTATATTTCAAAGCATGTCTTGCAAGAAGACTCTTAAGAGCACTTGCACCAGTAGTAGCACGAGCTTCTTCAATAAAATTATAAATAAGTTCAATATAGGTTTCATCAAGATCATCAATGGACTCTGGTGAATTAATAGGTGTACTAGCATTTTCAACAGATATTTTCAGCATTTTCAATTTGTTTGGATTTAGGAATAGTAGCATCTAGGAAAGGACCTAGAGAACCAGTATCATCAAGCACAGTAGAAGCATCATCAAAAGTATCAAAAACATTTTTAGACTCAGCAGAAGTAACAGTACGTGTAGCATGTGGTGGAGTAAAAAAGCTTACTCATAACAGACGGTGAATCAAGAGCAATAGAGGTGTTCAGAGTTGTACTCTTCTTGTAGTGGATGGTAATATAGAGAATTTTCCATCACGAGTATTGCCCATGATGAATGGCTTGTAGCAAACAATATCACGATCAAGTGAGCAAATAAATAAAGCTATGCTCCCCGGCAACGGCGCCAGAAAATAGTCTTGATGACCCACAAGTATAGCGGATCGCAACAGTCTTCGAGGCAAGTAAAACCCAAATTTATTGATTCGACACAAGGGGAGCCAAAGAATATTTATTAGCCTTAACAACTGAGTTGTCAATTTAGTTGCACCTGAAAGTAGACTTGCTCACAAAAATTTATCAGTGTCAACAATTTTATAGCAGCATTAGAAATAAAATAACAGCAGTAGTAAAATAGTAACATCAGTAGCAATCGCAGAAAACAGCAGGATGGGGAGTACCGTAGGCATAGAGGGAATGGATGAATGGGCGTTTATGGATAACATAGGTCATGTAATAGTCTAAACATGGGCATTGCAGATAATAATAATAAATCATCCACCTTCTAGGCAAACCATAGGCATGTGTTCCAATATAGTCGTACGTGCTCGCAATGAGAAACTTGTAGAACATCTTTTGTCCTACCAGCCCGTGGCAGCGGGGTCTCTAGGGAAACTACTGGTAATTAAGGTGCTCCTTTTAATAAAGCACCATAGCAAAGCATTAACACTCCGTGAACACACATGATCCTCACATCAAAACCATCCCCTCCGGTTATCCCAATTTCTGTCACTTTGGGGCCTCGGGTTTCGGACAATGACATGTGTAAAGAACTTGCGGATATGATCAAGAAACATAATTATACTCATGAAACAATAACATGTTCAAATCTGAGAGCATGGCACTCGGGTCCAAAGTGACAAGCATTAAGCATAACAAGTTGCAACAATGGTAGAAAACACTAACAATGGATACTAGGCACTATACCCTAACAATCTGGCATTATTACATGATCGATCTCATCCAATCCCTTCCATCCCTCTCAGCCTACAGCGGTGTTTACTCACACATGGACGGGGGAATCATGGATGGTTGATGGAGATGAGGTGGCGGTGTCGATGGCGATGATCTCCTTCGAATCCTCGTCCCGGCAGGGCGCCAGAACAGGAACTTCTGATCCCACAATTGAGTTTCGAGGTGGCAGCGGCACTCTGTTGTGTTTCTGTGGAATATGACAAACCCCCTCGGTTTTTAGGTTACAAGGCATAAGTAGTCGAAAGGGGAGCCCGAGGGGTGCCTGGGTGGCCCACACCACTAGGCGGCGCGGCCAAGGGGGGCGCGCCAAGGGGTGGTGTGGCCCCCCTCCTGGCCCCTCTCTGGGACTCCTTATGGCTCCCGGGGTCTTATGGTGTTTTAAGGTCAATGGGATCTTTTCTGGGCAATTTCCCAAAAGTTGATTTTTCTGCACAAAAACGAGACACCAAGGTACTTCTGCTGAAAACAGCGTTAGTCCGTGTTAGTTGTATCGAAAACTCACAAGTCTAGAGGAATATAATAAGTGAAGTGTTCGGAAAAGGATATACGTTTTGGACGTATCACCCCACAATTAGTAGCCAAATACACAATGCATCCTCCTAGGCCCATAAAGGTGAAGTGTCATGTAGTCGACGTTCATATGACAAGACTAGAAGAATAACACCATAACTTAAATATCAAACCATTAGATATTACTTCAACATAATTCCACTAGTAACATCTTGAATTCTCCCATGTCCTCAAGAACTAAACGAACTACTCACAAGACATCATATGGATCATGATCAGAGGTGATATAATGATGAATAACAATCTAGTCATAAAGTGCAAACATCGATAAATCTCGTAAGCATCAACTACTAACAAGTAATCCACATCGGCAGAGAGATCTAGTGGAAAACAACAATATAGAACCCTAATCGTTACAACGGGACGGATATGGATGGTGAGGGTTACTATGTTGGTGATGATGATAATCTTGATGATGCCCGGAACGATGACGATGACGATGGCGATGATTTCCCCTCTCTGGGGAGGAGTTTCCCCGGCAGATTTCTCCCCGTCGAAGAGCTTTTATCTCTCTGTTGTTTTCCGCACCGAGGAGGTGGCGGAATATTTCCTCGATGGTTTTGTGAGGCTTAGGGTTCCCTCGGGGTCAAGTACGCGAAAGGAGGCGGCCAGAGGTGGGCCAGGGTGGCCACACCACCCCCAGGCGTGGCCAAGGGGGCGCCCCTAGTGGTGTGGGCCCCTGGTGGCCCCCCTCCGGGTCTCCTCGTGCCTGGCTCCCTCTTCTCGACTTCTAAGACTCCTCCGATGCCCCCTTCTTCTTCTGATCTTCTGAAATAGGGTATCTTGACGATGCTTTTTCCATCAGATTTCTGGTCCCGGTGTTTATTCTCCAGTAATTATTAAACATGCAAAATAAGATGAAATAACATAAGTAATGCATCATAATATGAAATATATCGATGAATAACAGAAAATTACTATATACAATAGTGATGTAAAATGGACGTATCAACTCCCCCCAAGCTTAGACCTCGCTTGTCCCAAAGCGAAACCGAACTTAGTAAACATGACCATAGGTTTATGGAGTGAGGTGTCGATAAATAAAATACGGACAAGAAGCATCACATCTATCAATACACAAGTCATTCTAGACAGCAACTTCCTCTCATATAATTCAACTTGAAACAAGTAGAGGGAATCACAATAAAGGTGCAAAAGGAAATCATAATTGGTGAAGGCAAACTTCATTCATAGTCAGGGAACAATTAACAGATTATACTTATCTTTCGATCAGAGTCTTTATATTAGAGCTTATATTGCAGAGTTTAACATACTCAATCATAACAGTCTCTTTGCAGTCATTGATAACTTTCAAAGTGGTATTCATTCATATAAAAACATTTGTACTAAATAGGGAACAATAAAGGACATGATTGAATAAATCAACATATAGATGGATGGATCACAACAACTCAAATGCTTGCTTAAGACAAAAAGGAGTAGGTCCACTGACTCAACATAAAGGTAAAAGATAGGCCCTTCGCAGAGGGAAGCATGGATTAACTCATGTGCTAGAGCTTTTCATTTGATAAACAGATGTATTGAAAACAATTTTTGAGAGTGGTGTATGTTTATGTCAACGAATGGAAAACAGAAAACGCAGTACGTCACAAGCCAACTAGACCCTACAAGAGAGGTTCCCATTGAAGGACGCAACTGGTAGAGAAGGTCATCCCTCTTTCTCTTTTGTTTACACAATTATGCTTCGACTGATAAATCAGGGGCAAAAATAGTGAAGAGAATTTATAGTGATTAAGTTTGGGGCTGGGAACCCCGCTGCCAGCTCTTCTATCATTTTGATAAGCGGATGAAGCCACTAGTCCAAGTGTGTAAAGTCCAATCAACAAGTGATATAAAGATTCTCTATTTGCATCCTCGTGAGCTAAAACAGGGGCACAAAACATGTGTAATTTTGAAGGTTTTAAAGGTAGCACACAAGCAATTTACTTGGAGTAGCGGTTAAATATCACATATAGGTGGGTATGGTGGACACAAATGGCATGGTTTTGGGGCTCAAGGTTTGAATGCACGAGAAGCATTCCCTCTCAGTACAGGTTTTTGGCTAGCAAGGTTGGGTAGCAAGCATAAGAGTTGAGGGAAAACAAACAGATATACACATGATAGAACCAATCATGCAATCTTCGTGGGAAGTACAAAAAATTTTAACTTGAGAATACTAAGCTTATGAGCAAACAAGAAATAAAGATCATGGAATAATATATCTACATGCAACTCCCTCTTTTCTACTTCAGCCTCAAAGTATTGTTGCTACTGACCAATGCTAAGTTTGCGAAAAACCAACTAGATTTACTTGATGCTCTAATATTGATACCAATACTAATAACAAGATCAACCATATAACAAAAATAAAGTGTAGAAAGTAAATGATGAAACTTCTCATTAATATTCCATAACGGTAACTCAAACCAGGATACGTCGATAAACAACTAAAGGAGAGATACTTCCATACTGTAAACCATCATATATAATAACTTCTCTACTCATGATATGACTGTACTAAAAGGTAAAAAGGTGAAATATAAAGGTATTATACCGCGGCACTCTCCCAAGCTTGGAACAAGCCAAGGGTATGCCAATACCAATGACGAATTAATTCTCAGTGGTGGTGGTGAACTCTTCTCAATCAAGGCATGGAAACACTCCAGCATCTCGCGAAATCTGTCGTTCTCCACTTGAAGTATCTCTACCTCCGTTCTTAGAGCTCGATATCGATCGTAGAACTCATCTGCGACTCGAAGAGCTTCCTCTACTCCAGGGATGGGGCTGAGACCTGGAACTGGTGGTTTTGGTCCTTGCATGTTACAAGAAGAATCCCTTCCAGCATTACTTGATGACGTCCTCTTTGCTTCCCTCTTGACGCCCTGGTCCATGTTCTTGCGCTTGGGGCCTTGGAGATCATCTTCTATCGGCTCCTTCCCCTTGTTGTTGTTGGCGGAGGCCATGGTTCTTCTAAAACTGAAAACAGATCCTGGCAGAAATAGGTCGAAACAGAAACACGACGAGAAAATGATATACGGACCTCGGGGGGGGGGGGGGGGGTCCGGGAGGTTATATAGGAGAAATATACGTAACAAAAGGAAGGTGCAGTGCGAAAATAGGTCGGAGAGGGGCTCCGGGGCGCCCACACCATGGGCTTGCGCGGCCAGGGGTCCCCCAGGTGGTGTCATACCCTCGGGCACGGCCTCCTACCCTTCTTCGGCTCAATGTTTTTCATATTTTCCATAAATGATAAATGTATAATTTGGAAACGATACGTGTCGGGGGGCTACCCCCGAGTTCAAGATGTTGTTTACCAAGATCAGTCGTACCGGGTTGGCACTGGCCGGGAAGGTAGCTACCCGGATGTCTGCTATCCGGCTGGTGCTATCCGGCAAAAAGAACAAGAGGCAAGAGGGAAGAATCAATTGTCTGTCTGGATCAGCCGGGTAGCGCTCAGGTGATCCGGATATGCGAGAAGATGTCCTAATCGGGCACAAAGTCAATGGAGCCATTGAGGTGAATCCTGCGTATCTAGGGACCGTACAGGCGTGTGGTTCAACTTACTAGGTGTGTGGTTATCAGCAAGGAGACATGGGTACAGTACGGTATGGAAGCTGTCAAGTCCTGTCACTGACAAGGGGGAAAGGACATGTCAGCGACCTACCCTAAGAGACTGACAAGGTGGACAAGACATGTCAGCCGCCTACCGCGGAGACTTTTGGCGACGTTGTCAGCGGGAACATGGAGGCGTGCGCTGTTGCGTGCGCGGCGTCACAATGGAGTTGTCTACTATGTATCTTTTATTCATAGAATAGTGGTTGGCCACCAGTATATAAGGTGTCCTACCCCCTCCTGCGCGAGGGAGGTGACTGACTGGCTCATTTATTGCGAGGCTCTCTACTCACAGAGAGAGAGAGAGAGAGAGAGAGATAGAGAGAGATAGGAACTTGTCTACTCGTTAGAGATATATACAGAGAGGAAGGGAGGAGTAGGGGTGTTACCTCCGCACGAGGGCCCTAAACCTGGGTAGATTGTTGTGTTTGCAATGCTCCTGAGCGCGCCATCTAGGCGTGCGATCCCTCCCCGGATACCTACAGCGTCCATCGGCCCCAAACTCAAGCCATCCCATGGCATCTGTCTTTATCCATCCACGATAGTTGGCGGCCACCATGGGGCTAGCAGCGGTGCTGGCTGGGGTTTCTATTCGGACGGGACCTGTTTCTCGTTCGGGGGAGCGTGTGGTCAGTTGCCTTGTCCACCGATTCGGCTCCCTCGACTTCGTATCCGACAACGCTGGTGACTTCGGCGGCAGGCCTGTGCCTGCATGCGGCTCTATCATCTCTTTTGGAGCGCACTTGGTGTACGTCGCCACCACCGTCATCCGCGAGTATCCCAAGGTGGTGCTCGTCGCTGAGGACCCTCCTGCCGTTATCGGCATCCGCGGGCAGCCATTCGGACGCTCTGCGTGCAGCGTGGAGGTGATGATAACTGGCCCGGCTATTGATGCCAGGAAAGGCACGCCCGCTGCACCCGTAGTCGTCGACGAGCCGGCTACTCGCCAGGTCCACAAGCCCTACGAACGGCCTCAGAACATGCCAGTCTACAAGGACCCTTCTACATCGACTGTGATACCGGCGGCTCGTGCCGGTGTCGAGCACCTCGGTATGCCTCTCGCCACGGACGTGGATCCGGTTGTGGTGAGGGCGCAGCTCGAGCAGTAGCGCCAGGCCTTGCTCCAGGAGGCCCAGGAGCTGGAAAAGGTTAGGCTTGAGCTCAATATGGATCAAAATGAGTACAATAGAGCCCATGGTTTTACTCATGTATCTAGAAATCCTAGCAAGATAGGAATCATTCGTCGTAATCTAGGTGCTGAGCTAGCTAGAGATGGTAGAGATGCTAGCAAGTCTGGTAGTTTAACTACTGCCGGTAGGCCAAAATATAGCTCTCCTGCCAAAACACTTAGAGCTGCAGAGGCAGTTGCTGCCGAGTTGCCGAACTTGACCGGCGAAGCTCGCGCTAGGCAGCAGGAGAGGCTTAATGAGTTAGTTCTGGAGGCTGGTAGGCAGAATGAGCCTTTCCGGCAAGCTAATCCGGGAGTTGGTGCGTCCCATGTTGTTCAGTCGCATGGGGCAAGATCTGGAAAGCAGGCCTCTTCACCACTTCCCGGTGGTGTGAGGGCCTCGAGTGTTAACTCTGGGAAAAGCAAACAAATGCAGGTGTACGACCCAGCTGTCGCTGGAAAACAACACGTTGTAGAGCGGCAGCCCGGTCAAAAATACAATGCTGCAGGAACTGGCCGCCAGGCCGCCCGAGTGCATCAAGAGGGCAAGGAGGAAACCGAGATGGCCCATCTCGGCAGCATGTTGTTAACCCGGTTCAACATGTTGTTTAGCCACAGGTGGTTGCTGCGGTGGTTAACCCGGTTGCTCAACCCAGTCCTGTGTACCAAGACTGCTATATCGACGGGTACTCGGCAATGGAGCAAGCCGGGTACACCGACCCAAGAGACCTCGCTACTCAGTTGGGAGCGAGGATGTTGGAGCCAAGTGATGCAAGGTACAAGCTGGACCGAATCTATCGGTCCGAGGAGATAGAAGCAAGGGGCCCACCCGGGCCAAGATGTTTTGGTCCCAGGATCATGGGGAGCCGGCCGTGCCTAAGTTCCAGCTGGCTAGAGGGACCAAGACCTATGATGGAAGCACCAAGCCAGAGGACTGGTTGAATGATTATGTTACTGCTGTGTATGTTGTAGGTGGCAACCGGAGATGGGGTGTGCGATATGTGCCCCAGATGTTGGAGGGCCCTGCCCGAATCTGGCTCAACAACCTGCCGAAAGATAGTGTGAACTGCTGGCTAGACTTCTCGGAAGCCTTCATCAGCAACTTCACCAGCTCTTACAAGAGGCCAAACCGGCCACAACAGCTCTCGGCATGCAAGGAAAGAGATGAGGAGACTGACCGCAAGTATATTACTCGGTGGAGCACTCTGAGGAACACCTGTGAAGGTGTGAATGAGTCGCAGGCCATTGCCTAGTTCGCTCAAGGCTACCGACATGGCAGCATGCTGTGGCAGAAACTGCAGAGGGAGATGCAGAGTACCCTTGCCGAGACAATCAAGATTGTAGATATGTATGCTCTCAGCGACCCTACTCAGCCTCTGCTCGATTCTTTTGAGCCGAAGAGGAAGCACCATGATGGAGCTCGGCACCATGACCGCCAAGACTTCCGCAACAAGATAAGAGAAGATCGTCCGGATATCCACTATGGGTCAGACCATGTAGCTGCAGTTACTCAGGATCAAGGTGTTGTCGGGAGCAGCAGAGGAAAAAAACTGCTGGAGCCCAGTACGGGCAAAACCAGACTCAGGGCCAGAACTTCAAAAGGCAGTATAATGCTCCCCAGCAGAACAATGCCCCGAGGAGTCCGGAGATCCTCCGAGGTTTGTCTTTGAGAACATGAAGGATGGGTCGTGCAGCTTTCACACTCGGCATCCGAGTAGGCCAGCCAACCACACTACCCGGCAGTGCAGCTGGTGGGACTGGATCAAGAGCGAGGGCGTTGGTCAGCTGCCTCCTCCTTCTCCTCTTCCGCTCTCAGGCTCCAATGTGCAGCCTATTCGGGCAGCTGCTCCCAGGCCGGCCGAGAACCAGAGGAGGGAACATGTGAACCAAGTGGCGCAGGGAGCCAACAACAACTACAACCGCAACTACAACAACAACAACATCAAAAACAACTACAACAATCACAACAACAACAATGTCAACCAGAACAACAACAACAACAATAATGGTGCTGGGGACCGGAACCAGTATCAGGAGCATCATGAGAGGTACATGGTGTTCACCACTGAGCCGGATGACAAGCAATTCCAGCTCAGGCGCACGATGGAGGTGAACGATGTGGTGCCGGTGGTGCCGAATTACATGGATTGGTGTGACCAGAACATAGTTTGGTCCAGAGATGATCATCCCAAGATAATGCCCAACCCAGGTACATATGCTCTGGTGGTGGACCCTACCTTCCTGGGGACCAAGAAGAACATGAAGTTCAGCAAGGTGCTGATCGACAACGGGAGCAGCATCAACATCATGTACGGAGATACCATGGAGAAGCTCGGCATTGCCGGGAACATGCTGCTACCCAGTCGGACTACATTCCATGGCATTGTGCCGGAGTGTCTTGTGCTCCCATTGGCCAAATCTGGATGGATGTGCTTTTCGGCACAAGGGAGAACTACCGGACCGAGTGCCTGCAGTTCGAGGTGGTTGATTTTCAGAGCCCCTATCATGCTCTACTCGGCAGGCCTGCTCTGACCAAGTTCATGGCCTCAACTCATGCGGCCTATCTGAAGATGAAGCTTCCCGACCCCAATGGCATCATCACTATCTCATGTGATTACAAGTGCTCCCTGGAGTGTGCATCTGCTGGATCTCGGCTTGCCGAGTCCATGGTCATCGCTGCCGAGAGGAAGAAAATACATGAGGTGGTGGCACTCGAACAGGCAGCTCAACTCGATATGCCTGGCATGCCGAGCTCTCAGCATGGAGCCACTTTCCAGGCCTCCCAAGAGACAAAGAAGGTGCAGATTGACCCGGAGTTCCGGAGCGTATGGCCATCATTGGTGCCAGGTTGGAGGAGAAATAGGAAAGAGAGCTCATCCACTTCCTCTGTGAGAATCGGGATGTCTTTGCACGGTCCAACCAAGACCTGCCGGGTGTTCCGATGGAGTTGGTTGAGCACTCTTTACATGTGCGGCCGGATGCCAAACCGGTGAACCAAGCTATGCGCCGCTTTGCGGCTGAGAGGAGGAAAGCCATTGGTGACGAGATCACAAGGCTGCTAGCAAGTGGATTCATCATGGAGGTGCTGCATCCGGTTTGGCTGGCCAATCCAGTCATGGTGGTGAAGAAGAAGGATGACCCCATGGTTGCTGTGGTGTGGCACATGTGCGTGGACTACACCGGCCTGAACAAGGCCTGCCCCAAGGACCCGTTCCCGCTACCCCGGATAGATCAGGTGATTGATTCCACTATCGGGTGCGAGCTTTTGTCTTTCATTGATGCCTACTCTGGTTTTCACCAGATACCTTTAAATCCGGCTGATCAAATAAAGACTGCTTTTATTACCCCGTACGGGTCTTATTACTATCGTGTTATGTGTTTTGGCTTGCAGAATGCTGGGGCTACTTATCAGAGATGCATGCAGAAATGCCTGCATGAGCATATTGGCAAGAATGTGCAGGTGTATGTAGATGACATTGTCATCAAAACAAAAGAAAAACACACTCTGCTGAGCGATATTGAGGAAACATTTGCCAACTTGCGCAAGTACATGATGAAGTTGAATCCAACCAAGTGCACATTTGGCATCCCGGCTGGCAAGCTACTCGGTTTCTTGGTATCCAGTCGGGGCATTGAAGCCAATCCTTCAAAGATAAAAGCTATAGAGAGCATGTCTTTGCCAATATCATTGAAGGATGTGCAGAAGTTCACCGGGTGCCTGGCTTCTGTTAGCCGGTTCCTGGGCCGGATGGGTGAGAAGGCCTTGCCTCCCTATCAGCTCATGAACCAAAGTGACAAGTTTGTCTGGACCCCACAAGCTGATGTGGCATTAAGGGAGCTCAAGACCATGCTGGGCAACGCTCCTATCCTGGCATCCCCACTGCCTAAGGAGCCAATGTTGCTCTCTATTGCAGCCACCAACCAAGTTGTGAGCGTGGTGGTGGTGGTGGTGGAGCGAGAAGAAGAAGGCAAGTCAGTGCAGATACCAGTCTATTATCTAAGCGAAGTGTTGTCCAGCTCCAAGCAAAACTATCCGCACTACCAGAAGATGACGTATGGGGTTTACCTGGGTGCCAAGAAGCTCAAGAACTATTTCCAGGAGCATCCAATGACCGTGGTGAGCACTGCTCCCATTTTGGAGATTATGGGCAACAAGGATGCAAGTGGCCAGGTGGCCAAGTGGGCAATTGAACTAGCTGCTTACACCCCGTTGTATGCAAGAAGAGAAGCCATCAAATCCCAGGCCCTGGCTGATTTCTGTGTTGACTGGGCCAAAATGCAGTATGAGCCTCCCTTGCCGGAAACAAACTTCTGGAGGATGCATTTCGATGGCTCCAAGGTAAAAGAGGGACTCGGTGTTGGTGTGGTACTCACCTCACCCAAGCGGGACCAGCTCAAGTATGTGCTTCAAATTCACTTCTCGACATCCAATAACGTCGTCGAGTACGAAGCCTTGGTCCATGGGCTGAAAATATCCAAGGAGATTGGAATCCGGCGGATTGTCTATTATGGTGACTCAGATCTGGTGGTTCAACAGGTCTCGGGGACTTGGGATGCGTTGGATGCCAACATGGCATCTTACCGGTTCCTTGTCCAGAATATGACCGGATTCTTCGATGGGTGTGAGTTCCATCACATTCACCAAGCTGAGAATGATGCAGCAGATGCTCTGTCCAAGTTGGGGTCTTCTCGGCAGTTTATCCCACATGGGATTGCTCTGGAACATTTGAGGAAGCCCTCTATCAAGACATCCCCCAACTCGGATTCCATATTCATCCCGGCTCTACCAGACTCTAAAGTTGTTCCCATGGAGATTGACTGGGAGAGCTCAAAGGAGAACCCGGGGATTGCTCCATCCAACTTGGGGACTTCCTCTGCGAACTCGGGGACTATCGCATTCATCGAGGGGATCATTTCTCAGTACTCGGGGACTCGTATCCAACTCGGAGCAAGTCATGGCAGTTGATCCAATGGAAGTGGACGAACTGGTGTTTCCTATTCGGGAAACACCAAGTTGGGCTTTGCTCATATTATCCTTTCTGGTGGATGGCACTTTGCCGAGTGACGAGGTCACAGCCAGGCAGATTCAAAGGAGATCCAAGGGCTACACCGTCATCAACAAGGAGCTGCACAAGAGAAGTTTTACTGGTGTACTCCAATGCTATGTTGAGCCAGAAGAAGGAGAAGAGATTCTCAGACAGATACACCAAGAAGAATGTGGGCACCATGCCTCATCTCGGTCCTTGGTCAAGAAAGCATTCTGACATGGATTGTTTTGGCTCACTGCCTTACAGCAAGCAGAAGATCTGGTGAGGAAGTGCAACGGGTGCCAGAGGTATGCAAGCAAGATCCACATGCCAGCTTCTGAGTTGAAGACAATTCCCATCACTTGGACATTTGTTGTTTGGTTCTTGGATATGGTGGGTCCTTTCAAGCCAGCTCGGGGCAATATGACTCACATCTTGGTCATGGTTGATAAGTTCACCAAATGGATTGAAGTGAAGTCAATCCGGAAGTGTGATGGAAACACAACAGTAAGCTTCTTAAAGGATATCATTCCGAGGAACGGCTACCCGCATGGCATCATCTCAGATAATGGGACAAACTTTGCTGAAGGAGCTTTTGCTCGATTCTGCATGGAGAAGCGGATCCAGCTAGACCTTGCATCAGTCGCCCATCCGCCTTCCGATGGGCAGGTTGAGAGAGCCAATGGCATGGTCCTTTCCGGAATAAAGCCAAGGCTAATTGAGCCATTAGAGCGAACCCCTGGTTGTTGGCTGGACGAGTTGCCGGCGGTGTTGTGGAGTCTAAGGACTACCCCTAACCGATCAATCGGATACACACCATTCTTCCTGGTATATGGAGAAGAGGCCGTGTTGCCACTGACCTTGAGCATGACTCACCCAGAGTAACCCTCTATACTGAGGCAGAGGCAAGAGAAGCCCGAGACGATGATGTTGATCTGCTCGAACAAGCAAGAGAGTTAACTCTTTCGCTCTCAACTGTATATCAACAGAATCTAAGACGCTATCATAGCCGTAAAGTAAACCCAAGAATTTTCCGAGTAGGAGACTTGGTGCTGAGGCTTGTGCAACGCACTGCCGGGATGCACAAGCTTTTCCCTCCATGGGAAGGTCCTTTCATTGTGAGCAAGGCTCTGCACAATGATGCCTATTATCTCATCGACGCACATTCACCGCAGAAGAACAGGGCGGATAAATCCGGAGAGGAATCCAAGCGTCCCTGGAATGTAGCTCTACTCCGTCGTTTTCATTCTTGAACAAACATTGTATGTATCTCCTGAACTGAGTTAAATTCCAAGTCGACACTCCAAATTTGAACTCGGGGACTGCCTATGCCAAACTTGCTCTGTGATTATTTATTGTCCTTACTTTTCCTACTCGGTTAATCCACTCAGAATTTCACGCGCATGTCTAGTAATGTATTTAAACCTAAGGGCCAACTCTTCGACTTTGCTGTTGTCCGCAACCCGGCTTCATGGCAAGCAAGAGAACAAGCCAAAGTTCAATGAACACACAAAAAATTGCTAAGGAAAAGAGGAGTGTATCAACCGAGTAGAGCGTTTTTTCCTTCTGTGTTTTCGGCTAAGTGTTGGGAAGTGTTAAGTTCAAATCTCAAAGTGGTTAAGTATTAGAAACTCAGTTTTGGAAATCTTGTGACTCGACTACCAAAAAGCCACAAGTGGCAGGTAAGAGCAAAGACAAAAGAACTGAGTGGATAAGAAAAGCAACTCGGGGACTTGCATTTAACGCAATCCGGCATTGAGCCAGTCTTGCTAAAAAACTTAAGTAAAGCAGAGTAGCACTGAAACAATAAACTGTTGATACATCTGCACCCGGCATACCGGGGATCTGATAAAAAGTTTGCTTAAAGTAAAAGCAGGAACTTAAGATATTATCGAAGGAGTGGAGTTGGCTTTCGCGCTGGACAGATCCGAAGACTCAAAGGTGAGCGCGGAGACGGGCTCGGGAGCAGCAGTTGAGGTCGGAGGAGCGGACCCGGATGCGACGTCCTCGGCTGCGGCCCCTGTTGCGCCCAATTCGGGAACAGGGGTGGCAATCACCATCTGGGTGGTGATGGCTCCGGCGGAGGCGGTGGGCTGCGGGTCAGCCCGGACTTCTTCAGAGCCATCTCCTGGCTCGGTGGCCCCCTGATCGCCGCCCATCTCGGCCTCCTCCTCGGTGTTTTCCTGCTCGGCTCCCTCGTCGCCGGTTTCTTCATGCTCCTCCTCCTTATCGCCATGATCACCTTCCCCTCCAGCATCATCGTCATTTCCTTCATCACCGTCCTCATCTTCATCATCATCTTCCACGTCCGTGTCCGGCTCTGTGGGGCCTTCAATGAACTCGGCGGTGTCGGTGTATGAGGCGATCCGATAGGCGGTCTCCTTGCGGCGCTGGATATATTCATCTTGGAGGGTCCACTTGGACTTGTTCCAAAGGTCTTTGAGCTTCTCGAGATCCAGGTTCTTGTACCAGGATAGCACAAATTGCAGAGCTTCGTCTGCACCAGCTCGAGCTGCGGAGGCGCGCCACTTCTTCAGCTCTTCCTTAACATAATCCAGTTTGGAGGCCAGCTATTTGATGTTAGTCGGAAGCTCGGTGTCAGGATAGAAAAGCTTGTGGAGGCGCATTCCAGTGGACACTAGAGTGGTGCCCAGGCCCTTGAGAAGATGAACTCGGGTCTTGATATTCTCAATCTGATCATCGATGAAGTGCGAGTTGGTAACATCATAGCCGAGATCTTTCCGCTGCTTCCTGGCCTTGGCTACAGCTTCCTCAGCGGCGGAATTGAGGTCCGTGAAGGTCCCTGAGAGAGGTGAAGCTGGGTAGAGTCAAGGAAAACAGATAAGAGAAACCGGAGAAGGAAAACCAAATGGAAGAAACCGGATAGAATAAGTCCGAGAGGAACTTTAACTTACAGCACAGGTCAGTGACAAGGGCCTTAAGCCGGCTGGACCATCCTTCTGAGAGAACCCGCTCTTTATCCAGCAAGCTGCGAGAGCTAATAACCAGCATGGTGTCAAGATTGTTGTTCCGGGTCCGGAGGGATTCAATCTCCCTCTCCAGAGCCAACTTCTCGACTCCAGCTCGGTCCAGCGCTTCGTTCTTAACGGTTTCTGCCTGCAGCGCCGACTTGTGGACCACAACAAGTTCGTGCTTAAGTTTGCGCACCTCGTCCTTCTCGGCAATAAGGTCCCTCTCCAGCTGGGCCTCCCGGGCTTGAACTTGTTGCTGCACCTCGGCTGGGGTGACACACCCTTGGTGTTTCTCGAGGAAAATTTTGCGCTCATCTGTGAAGAAACGAATCCGGTTAGTAAGGAAGAAGAGGGCGGAAGCCGGAGAAGATAAGCTGCAAAATGACTTACCCTCCAGAGAAGAGATCTTGCTTTGCGAAGATGCAGCCATAACCTCGCAGTCCTGGTGATCTTCATCTAGAGCTTTATACTCACCTGCAGAGAAGCAGAAAGTGAGCAGAGATGAAAAATGGTCGTAATTGCAAAACGCATAAACCAAAGTGCTGGTACTTACTCTCTAGAGAAGAGACCTTGGTGGTAGCATCCAGGATGCTTTGCTCCAGGACAGCTGCAGGTTGGGAAGTAGGAACCGAGTTAGAAAAATGATGTAGATAAAGCACAAGCAGTAACTCGGCGAGAATAGAGGTTACCTCTCTCGCCCTGTTCCTCCTCAAGTGCCCGGTTCTTTGCCTTGACAGCCCGGTGAGACCAGAGAAGTTGGCGGAATGGTTTGGTCCGAGTTAGAGTGCATTCCTAAAGAAGAAAATGGAGAAGGTATGAGTGGGAAGATTCGGTCCGAGTAGATTGCAACTCAGCCGAGTCTTGCCTACTCGGCCCAAATCTCGGGGACTAGAGGGCAGATAAGAAAAGAGATAGAAGAAAAATGGAAAAGTTTGCAACTCGGAAATCCGGACAATTAAGAAAGATACTTACTCGGTTGGTGGTCTCGGCGTCCTCAGCAGCTTTGCGCAAACAATACATTGTGTGCGCTAAGGTGTTGCTGGACGCGGCTATGGCCATCGAGACAGGGCCAGCATCTGCCTTATTCTAGGCCTGGCGATAGTTGTCGAGGCCGCTGAGTCTCGTGCCATCCCATTCTGTACGGCCGAACTTCGTGTTGTCCCTGTCGGACTCGATGTGGCCTATCCGGTCCAGGATAGTCTCCATTTCTTCTCGGAGCTCGTGGGAAAGCTCCATTATTGGGATGGCAGAATGGATGGTTAGAGTGCCCTCCTTGCCCTTGGATCCGGTTGTGGCGAGCTTCTTCCTCCTCTTCATCTCCTCGTGCCGCTCGGCATCTCGCGCCTGCCGCTGCTTATTCTCCTCCTGCAGTTCGCGCCAATGATCAGGGAAGCTCACGGGGCAGCGGTTCCGCTGATTCCTGCTCCTGGAGCTTGTTGCTCCTTGGACCCAAACTGAATTTTATGCTGCACCAACTTGGTGCTGCGGGTAATAGGACCACTCCGGGCCGCAACGCCCAGGGGCTTGGGCTGCTTGGGCTTGTTGAGTGGCCACTCTGTTTTGTTGGCTGGGGTCTGCTGATGTGGTTGCACGGCCTTGTTGGCACGTGGCAGAGGATACTCGGTAGAAGGTGCCTGCCGCTGCTTCTTGGGCCTCTGCTGCTGCCCAGCCTGCGGCTTCTAGGGAGGCTGTTGTCCAGCTTGCCCTGCAGCTCGTTTGGGTTGCTCTTTGGGCGGCTGCTGCTGCTGCGAAGTCGGCATTGCTGCTGGCGGCGTTGGCTGCTTCTTGGTGACAGGTTCGGGAGGCTGTTGCTGCGGAGTTAGTGTTGTTGTTGGCTGCTTCTCGACAGCAGGATTTGGATGTTGTGAATGTGGAGTTGGATGAGGTGCTGGAGGAGTTACTCGAGGTGCTGGTGGTGTTGGTTGCCGCTCACTCGACTCTGATGCTGCCGGTGTTGACTGTTGCGGCTCAGAAACAGGTTCTGGTGTGGACTGTCGTGTCTCGGTGGGTGGCTCCATGGCCGGCTGCTCAATGTTGGGTTCCGGCTCCTCCGGAACCCAATCAGTCTCCATCTCGGTGCCTGTGTTGTCGACACCAAGGTCTGGCTCTTCCTTAGCAGGAGAGGGCACCTTGGTCCTCTCCTCTGGTTGATCTTCCCCTTCGTCGACGGTGAGATCCACGACGCTCTGGGGCGCACTCGGTTTGGGCGGCGCATTGGTAGCGTCAGCATCAAGGTCATCGCTGAGAAGGGAGTAGGAAATAATGAGAGTGGTGCAAACACAAAGCACAAGAACAGAGAAAGAATAGAGAAGACTGAGAAGTGCAAACTCAAAACATAAAGGTTCTCGGTTGGACTTACCCGTCCGCAACAGGGCACTTCTTGCACGTAGTGGTGCGCTTGGTGGTCTTTTTCTTCTTCGCGGCTGGTGGTTCCACTGCCCCGATGCCCGGTCTCTTCTTCGTTCCAGTGGGGGCGGCCATTGACACATGTTGTGCGTCAATTGGCTCTTCCTCCTCCACCTCATCTGCGACCGAAAAGAGCAAAGGCAAGAATAAGCAGGGAAAGAAGCTGAGATATGTTGCGGTGTGCATATTGGTGGACTCGGTCACCTTCATCATCCTCGGACCAGTTCCGAATTGAGGTGTAGACTCAGGACTTACCATCTTGGCCGACGAGTGGGATACAAAGCGTATCCTGGATGTCAAACGCCTCTGCATCATCCTCAGTCCTATCCGGCTCCCAATTATGCTCATGAATGGGCTTGTCCTCTATTTTCTAGCGAGGAATAACCTAAGGATGCAAGTGCAGAGCGTAAGGAATGAGCTATATTCAAGATAACAAAGTGGAGCTTCTACTCGGCCTAGCATGCAAACACAAAGCATACAAAGCTAAGTCCTAAAAAGGAAGAACAGTTTGAGGTTCTACTCGGTATAGCATGCAAGCACAAAGAATATGAAGCTAACTCCTAAAAAGAGAAACGATAAGAGGAATTCTACTCGGTATAGCATGCAAGTACAAAGCATAATAAGCTAAACCCTAGAAGAGGAATTCTACTCGGTGTAGCATGCAAGTACAAAGCATAATAAACTAAGTCCTAACATAGGAGTCCTACTTGGTATAGAATGCAAACACAAAGCATATTGGGCTAAGCCTAAGGGAGACAAACCAAGACACCTCCTACTCGGTAGAGTGTGAAGAAACAAGAAATCAGCTAAGTACATAAAGAAGGGTACTCACTTTGGGGGCTGGTTTGTTTCGGCTATACGGCACAAAACCGTAAAACCAGGTGTCCGAGAGCGTGGCCCTGAGGATGGACTTGGCCCAGATAGCCACCTCTTATTTGGTGAGCTCGAAGGTGGTTGTCCGGGTGCAGTCTGGGGCTCCACCCATGTAGCACATCTTGTGCTCTCGTTCTTGAAGAGGGAGAACCCGGTACTCCACCTAGCAGGCAATCAGGTCGTCCTTTCGGAGTCCTTGCTCGACCAACTCTTTCAACCGGTCATCTACCTGGTTCACATCTGTCACGGTCCTCTTGGGGTGATAGCCCCAATTCCGCATCTCGGTGGGTGGCACATTCCGAAACTCGGGCAACTTGATGAGGTCAACTTGATGCTCTCCTTCTGCCGGAGTGGGGTTCTTGACGTATAAGAACCCTCTCTGCCATTTCCGGCATGTATCCAGTCCTAGTACCCGCGGGTTGCTACCCGCAGTCCGCTGAATCATCATGGCAGCCCCCGTCTGAGTCATCTCCTTGGGGGCAGTCGGGTTGGCAGTGTTGGGAAGGACTTGTTGGTGGAAGAAAAAGTACTTTGCCTAGGTATCTACCGTGGGGTAGACACAGAGAAAAGCCTCGCAGCAAGTGACATATGTGGAGAGCATGGCAACGGCGTTGGCGGGGAGATGGTGGGGTTGAAGGCCAAAATGGCGGAAGAACTCTTGCATAAATTTGGTGACGGGAAGGCCGAAGCCGCACTTGAAATGGCTCAAGAAGACAACATACCCACCAGGGCCAGGAGTTGGCTCCAGCTCATTACCGGGAGGCCTACAGATGACGCCGGGAGGCACCCGACGGGTGTTGACTAGCCATTGGTAGTCGTTGGCCTTGACGTCAGATCCCTCCCTACAGGCGCGCTTTGAGGGAGGATCCTCCTGGTGGAGATCTACGGCGGGCTCGAGCTCCATCTGGTTTTATCCGGCGAGGAAGTGTTGGTGGCAGAGATGCAGATGGAAGCGCAAGGTCGAGGACGACGGCAGCGCGAGGTTGAGGACGATGGCGCCACGCGATGGAGACCTGGCGCTATCGGTTGACTCTCCGGCGAGCAGCGGCGCGCGGAGATGAATCTGTGTGTGCGGAACGGCGGATTCGCAGGGCAGCGACGCGTTCGCTGTAGATTTGGCGAAGGAAAGGAAGAAGCACTGGCGGAAAGTGGCGAGGAAGCCCAGAGAGGGGCGGCACCCCAGCAGCAGTTATGGCGTGTGATTGTTCATGGAGAAGATTGTGCGGCACGGGGGTTACCACGTCCGTTAGGAACGCATGAAGCGAATAACTCGCGCGTAACGGGCACAGTTAATCTCACGTCACACATCCTGGGTACTAAAGTGCATGTGCGAAGCGACGCAACGGCATGTGGGTCCTGCGTGCAGTGGCAGGCGCGTGCCACGTAAACGTGTTAGACCGAAGGCGTCGTGGGCAGCGGTTGCGTGACACGTGCAAAACCTTGACGCGCGAAGATGGAACCGCTCTAGTTCGAGCGGCAGAGTTTTTGGAAATTTGGCTAAGTGTTGGGATCTCGGTTGGATCTAGGCCAGCTTGGTATACCCGGCACAATGAAGAAAGTCCCACAGACTACAATGGAGAAGGTTCGAGTTCAGATTGTGAGCTACCGAGTTGAGGTGCAACTCGGCTGAGATTCATCAGAGAGGTTATTTTGGTTTAAGCTGGCAGGGCCCAACGACCAAGTTCGCCGTACTCTACCAGCTTCGGGGACTAATGTCGGGGGGCTACCCCCGAGTAGGGGTAAGGCAGGTGAGAAACAGAGTTCAAGATGATGTTTACCAAGTTCATCAGTACCGGGTTGGCACTGGCCGGGAAGGCAGCTACCCGGATGTCTGCTATCCGGCTGGTGCTATCCGGCAGAAAGAACAAGAGGCAAGAGGGAAGAATCAAGTGTCTGTCTGGATCAGCCGGGTAGCGCTCGAGTGATCCGGATAGGCGAGAAGATGCCCTACTCGGGCACAAAGTCAATGGAGCCGTTGAGGTGAATCCTGCGTATCCAGGGACCGTACATGCGTGCGGTTCAACTTACTAGGTGCGTGGTTATCAGCAAGGAGACGTGGGTACAGTATGGTATGGGAGCTGTCAAGTCCTGTCACTGCCAAGGGGGACAGGACATGTCAGCGACCTACCCTAAGAGACTGACAAGGTGGACAAGACATGTCAGCCGCCTACCGCGGAGACTTTTGGCGATGTTGTTAGCGGGAACACGAAGGCGTGTGCTGTTGCATGCGCTGGGGCACAGTGGAGTTGTCTACTCTGTACCTTTTATTCATAGAATAGTTGTTGGCCACCAGTATATAAGGTGGCCTACCCCCTCCTGCGCGAGGGAGGTGACTGACTGGCTCATATATTGCGAGGCTCGCTACTCACAGAGAGAGAGAGAGAGAGAGAGAGAGAGAGAGAGATAGATAGATAGAGAGAGATAGGAACTTGTCTACTCGGCAGAGATATATACAGAGAGGAAGGCAGGAGTAGGGGTGTTACCTCCACACGAGGGCCCTGAACCTGGGTAGATTGTTGTGTTTGCAATGCTCCTGACTGCGCCATCTAGGCGTGCGATCCCTCCCCGGATACCTACAACGTCCATCGGTCCCAAACTCAAGCCATCCCATGGCATCTGTCTTTATCCATCCACGACAATACGCGAACTTTTTCTTAATAGAACTGTTACCTATTCGAAAACGGACTCTACAATTTCTGGAATCTTCCGTCTAATAAACTTCTCCGGAGTCACCACTTGAATAATATCAACATCTTCATCATATGAATCCCTGGAAATATAATGGTTGAGTATTTTCCCATTCACCACTTGTGTAGTGTTATCTTTGAAGGAGGCAATTTTAATTGCACCCGAACGATATACCTCTTCAATAACATAAGTTTCTTCCCATGTGGAGAGTAATTTCCCAGCAAAAAATCTGAGACGAGACCTATACAATAGAACTTTCTCACCAACATGAAACTCTCTGTAAAGAATTCTCCTATCATGCCATTGTTTAACCTTCTCTTTAAAAAGTCTAGCATTTTCATAAGCTTCACTTCTCCATTCATCTAGAGAACTCAAATCATGCATTCTTTTCTTACCAGCAAGTTTAAAATCTTTATTAAGTGCTTTCACTGCCCAATAAGCTTTGTGTTCTAATTCTAAAGGCAAGTGACAAGATTTTCCATAAACCATTTTATAAGGAGACATACTGATAGGATTTTTATAAGCAGTTCTATAAGCCCATAAAGCATCATTCAACTTAACAGACCAATTTTTCCTAGATTTATTAACAGTCTTTTGCAAGATAGAATTCATTTATCTATTTGATAATTCTACTTGCCCACTGGTTTGAGGATGATATCGTGAGGCAAGTATATGATTAACATCATATTTAGCAAGGGTTTTTCTAAAACCACCATGAATAAAGTGAGAACCTCCAACATTCATAAGATATCTAGGCACACCAAACCTAGGGAAAATAACATCTTTAAGGATTTTTAAAGAGGTTTCACCATCATCACTTTTAGTAGGTATAGCTTCTACCCATTTAGTAACATAATCAACAACAACAAGAATATGAGTGTAACCATTCCAAGGAGAAAACAGACCCATAAAGCCAAATCCCCAACAATCAAAAGGTTCGATAACAAGAGAATAACTCATAGGAATTTCATTATGTCTAGAAATATTACCAACTCTTTGACATTCATCACAAGATAAAAAAAATATGTGCATCTTCAAAGAGAGTAGGCCAATAGAAACCTGATTGTAGAACCTTTTGTGTGGTTCTATCTCCAGCGTGATGTCCTCCATAAGCACTACCATGGCACTTCCTCAATATCTTTCGTTGTTCATGATCTAGAACACATCTTCGCATAATACCATCTACTCATTCTTTATATAAGTTTGGGTGATCCAAAAATAATGCCTCAAATCTTAAAAGAATTTCCTTCTTTGTTGAGCTGTAAATGTTGGAGGCAAATACTTGGAAACAATAAAGTTAGCATAATCTGCATACCACGGACTATCTTGGGAGTTTACTTTTATTGCAGCCAACTGTTCACTATCATTAACAGGAATAGGGTCATAAGCAATGTTTTCCAATCTAGACAAGTTATCAGCAACAGGATTTTCAGCACCCTTGTCGGATATATACCAATTAGGGGTATATCAGATGGTGTCCTAAAGTGCCGGATTACCAGGGTGGCCTGAATGGTAATGGGTTACAGTCCATTAGGCGGCCCAGTAAGCTGACGCACAGATGCCGGATTCTAGCAGAACCTGGACCACGGCCCACGTGCGGAGTAGAAGGCGGATTCTTGCCTTCCAAGTTAGGACTTACCGTAGTCTTCTAGGTTTCCTTTTCTGTAAGCCCTAACTCGGCTATTATATAAAGCCGGACGGGAGAGAACAACAGATAGACAATAAGCTAGAAGCTAACTCGCCGAGAGGTTGATCCTTGTCGATTAGCTAAACCTAACTCACATTGTACTTTGTATACTTCAGGTTTCAGCCCTGATTTAGTGAGATTGCAAGAGTAGGAACGCCACCTAGTTGCGACGTACCGAATCCGGGTAAAACCCTGGTGTCATTGTTTGTCATACAACCACGTCCCCCCACAATCTCTATCGGTAGTCTCATGGCACCCCCGTCTATGAATTCTACTACGATGTCTCGACAGTTGGCGCCCATCGTGGGGCCAGCGGCGTCGGGCATTATGTTTCGGTCGAAGATACTCGGCGGAATCGGCAGTACCATAACTGTCGGAAGTCTGGAATTCGACAACGACGTCGGGCGCTTCCTCGACGGATTGTACATGCCAGCACGGAATCATCTGGTAAGTGCCTGCGTTTGACCGATTGGATCTACAAACATCTTTATCGGATTAACTGCAGAGGCAATGGGATTCTGTGGTGGAAGCAAATTTATCCCACCCGCCCTATACCTAGTCGAAGAAGACTATGACGCCGTATTTTGCTCAGATCGTCGATACTCTGCTGAATCGCACTTCATCGGTATGGTGCAATCCGAGATCAACGAAAACACGGATGAAAACAATCCCGTGGAAGAGGAAGAAAACAACAATCCCACAATAGAGGTGGAAGATCCGACATCCGTCAATTTGACGACGAACTCGGAAGCTGACTCTGTGCTAGCCGCCATCGAGGCGAGATTAGAGTCAGAACCCGGATCGGACCAGTTCAATTCCGAAGACGAAGATGTTGACGCTTTCGAAAGAAAGGTCAAATCCTTTCAAGAGGGATTCCACGAAGTACTGATGGCAAAACCGGCTGAAAAAACGGATGTTGAAAGTCAGGAAAGCCCTAGAACACCTCCGCCAGAGGAAAGAGAGGATGGTGAAGCCAGTCCAACATACCCGGATGTCAAGGAATTGACAGAGGAAGAACCTGGTAAAAAACCTCCCTCTTCCAAGAAAAAAACACAAAGCTTCCAAGAAACTCCAGTACAAGCTCCGGAAGAAAAAATTGGCTGATCCAGCCAACGAAAACCTGGAACTAGGAGGAGGAAGTGGAGTTAAGCCTGTGGAGAAGAAAACGAACGAAATCTCTGTTCCGCCAATGTCAGAGCAAGACGAACAGGATCTACTTCAAACACCAGTGGGACCCCACGAACCCCCTGAAGTGTTGGAAGCCAGGAGACAAGTTCTCCAAAGACAACAGCAACATCTATTCCGAACTCGGGAACATCTCCAAAAAAAACCAAGCTGACATTAAGTTAAAGCAGGAAGAAATTGAGGAGTACGAGAGAAGGAATAGATCTGGCATAAAACCTACACGGTTACTCGGAATCGCAAGACCGGAAGTACTGCCGCCAAAGGAAAGGTTTCAAAACCCGGCCTGGCAAAAGCAAGTAAACGGCACAGATGCCAGGGGCGAACCTATGTACAAAACCGCAGCAGAAAACGCGGAAGCCGCGTTCGCCATCCTCAACAATGATCTGTACTCCAATGGAGAAAAACTTCAAGGGGTGTATGCTTTCTTAGGAAAGGCATTGCAACAGCAACAGCGAGGACAAGCAAGATCAGGGAAGTTGCACGACAACTCAGCCCTATGCAAAACAGCTACTTGCGCCGCTGGAGCACCTGGACCTGAAGAACCTGCAGATTCAAGTAATTCGAAAGAGAAGAAAGAAGATCCGAGGAAGGACAAGAAAAATCCCGATAACAAGGATGCAGCGTCCAGAACCGGATCCCATCTGCCGAAAGATTGAATTAATCCCCGAGATCGGGAAGAACAAAACCGGAAAGACGGAAAAGCAATGCCGCCTCCGAGACGCCCTGCTGAAAAAGCCGGAAGACAAGATATTCCTCACAGGCGTGAGAGATCCCGTACACCACCCAGGAATAAGGAAAGACACAGGAGTAGAACTCCACCTTATCCCAAAGGGCACGATAACGGAGGAAATAGAGACAATCCCGGAAGAACGCATTCGCGCAACAATGGAAAAGAAAGGAGCAGATCCCCTGCTGTCCATTTAGCCGGTAGATACTCCGCACACATTGACAGAGCGGAAAGAGATGATATGTACTTCAGACCTAAGTGTTTCACTGACAGGATCCGAAGAATAACTCTACATTCTGGCTTCGCCAAAGTTGGTCCAACATATCAAAAATATACCCGGCTCTCAGACTATTACACAGCCGTCCAGATTAACAATGGGACAGACCTAGAGGCAGTAAAATTCCTCCCCCTTATGTTACTGGATGGAGCCAGAGATTGGATCAACGGGCTTCTGTCAAGAACTATCGATAGCTGGGATGATATGGCTAGAGTATTTACTCAGCATTTTCGGGGAACTTACAAACGCCCCAACAGCATCAGCCAGTTGAACCACTGCACCCAGTTTGAAGATGAGCCATACGTGGATTTTATCTCAAGGTGGACTGCAATGAAGAACAGCTGCTCTGAAGTAACTGACGTACAAGCAATGCATGCTTTCGTCAATGGTTTAAAACCCGGACTCGTACCGTTCATGATCGGTTCCAAAAATCACAAAGATCTCGGATCTATGCTTACAACCGCAAATGAGCACGCATCGGCCGAAGACGACATCAGAGCGAGAGGTGGCAATATCGACGCGTTGATTCAAGCCAAAAAGACCCCTCGTCCTGAGAAAAAAGCAACTCCAGAAGCACAGCAAAAACCCAAAGAAGTTAACATAGCCTTTGGAAGAGAAAATGGGAGCAAATGGAAAGGACGAAACACAGAACCGATCAACTACACAAAAGAAGAGTGGGAAAGAATAAAGTCGGAAAACTGTGTCCACCATTCGCAATTTGGGAAGCCCACCCATACGAACGCACAATGCCGGCTCAACAAGCATATGAAAGGCAGTGTCCGGAAGCAAGGGGAAAAATTCCAAAAGGAAATTCTCCAAGCAAAAGCCAGAAGCTGAAAAAGAAGACAGTGAATCGGACACTGACGAAAAAATCAAGGAACAAAAGCGAAAAGGCGAGCCTAAGTTTCCGAGAGTTGAAGGAGAATGCAACCTAACTTTCCTGACAACTCCATCAGCAAAGGTGGCAAAGAGAATACTTCGAGAAATAAACACGGTTGTCCCACCAACCCCAAAATTCTTGAAGTACTCAAGTACACCAATTACCTGGGATCAGTCTGATCATCCCAGAAATATCCCAGAATCTGGCACACAAGCTCTAGTTGTAAGTCCTATTTTTCAAAACACTAGGCTAAAAAGAGTGATGATGGATGGAGGATCCAGCATTAACATAATGTACCTGGATACATTGAAGCATCTGCGAATCTCCGAGACCCAGCTCAATCATAGTAACATACGCTTTCACGGCATCATCCCTGGCAGGCAAGCACGATCCCTAGGAGAAATTTCCCTAGAAGTAACCTTCGGAGAGAAAGAACATTTCCGGCAGGAAAAAATATCCTTCGAGGTTGTGCCGTTTGAAAGCGTGCATCACGCAATACTCGGACGCTCAGCTTTCGCCAAATTCATGGCAAGATCATGTTATATCTATAACAAGCTGAAGATACCAGGGCCAAAAGGAGGAGTAATCACCATAAATGGAGACTTCAAATTGGCAAACGAGTTGGAAAAAGAAAACGCCCTTTGCGCAGAAAAAGTGATAGCAAAGGAGGAATTAAAGGAGCTGGCAAAAGAAGTATCGCCGACAGAAATGCCGGCAGGAAAAGAAAGCCGGAAGCCAGCAGACTGCTTCAAATCTTCCGAGAATACAAGACAGGTTATCCTAGATCCCAAAGATCCGACAAAATTTGTCGTAGTGGGAACTAGAATGACCGACAAATAGGAAAGCGAGCTCATCAAGTTCCTCCGTGAGAACTGGGATATTTTTGCATGGTGTCCAGCGGACATGCCAGGCGTACCCAGGGAACTTGTTGAGCACCAACTCAAGGTAATTCCAGGATCAAAACCCGTCAAGCAAGGTCTCCGTCGATTTGACGGAAGAAAGCGGAAGGCTATTGGCAAGGAAATTATCCGGGTATTAGCAACTGATTTTATCCGAGAAGTTATACATACTGAATGGTCTACAGACCCTGTATTAGTCCCGAAGAAAGATAGTACTGCTCTTAGGATGTGTATAGATTACACCGTCTTGAACAAATCGTGTCCAAAAGATAGGTTTGCATTATCGCGAATCGATCAAATAATAGATGCAACTGCTGGCTCTGAGCTTTTATGCTTTTTGGACACTTATTCCGGGTACCATCAAATACGCATGAAGGAAGAAGACCAAATCAAAACCTCCTTCATAACTCCATATGGAACATACTACTACATAATCATGCCTTTCGGCCTGAAGAACGCAGGTGCCACCTACCAGTGTTGCATGCAACGATGTTTGCATAGTCAGACTGGCAAAAATGTTCACGTTTACGTGGACGACATTGCCGCCGTTTCCAACGAAAAGGACATGCTCCTTGAATATTTGCGAGAAACCTTCGAAAATTTGCGCACTTACAAAATGAAGTTAAATCCATTAAAGTGTGTATTCGGGGTTCCCTCGGGAAAACTTCTGGGTTTCATCGTTTCTCATAGAGGAATAGAGGTAAACCCGGAAAAGATCAAGGCGATCCTAAACATCTCAAGGCCTACATGCTTAAAAGATGTATAAAGATTGACGGGTTCTGCAGCTGCCGTCAGCAGGTTTATAAGCCGGCAAGGAGACAAAGCTCTGCCATTATACAAATTGTTGAAGAAATCCGACAAATTTGAATGGAAAGAAGAGGAGGACAAAACGTTAACCCAGTTAAAAGAAACCTTGATGCAAGCTCCGATTTTGGCATCGCCAAAAGAAGAAGAACCCATGTTACTGTACCTCACAGCAACAAACAGGGTTATCAGCGCGGTGATAGTTGTGGAAAGGCGGAAAGACGAGAAAACCATACCAGATCAACATCCGGTGTATTATGTAAGTGAAGTTTTTTCCGAGTCCGAGCAAAGATACCCGCACTATCAAAAACTGGCATACGACGTATTTTTCGCATCTCGAAAACTCCGCCATTACTTCCAAGGACATTCCATAACAGTGGTATGCAAAGCACCACTAGGGGATATAATCAAAAATGCGGACGCAACAGGCCGAGTAGCCAAATGGGGCATCGAGTTAGCTGCGTCCGACATTAAGTACCAACCCCGGACGGCAATAAAATCCCAGGTGTTGGCAGATTTCGTCGCTGATTGGACGGAAGCAATGGAAAACACACCAATGTCGGAGTCGGAATACTGGGTTATGCACTTTGATGGATCCAAGATGAAAGAAGGCGCTGGAGCTGGTGTAGTCCTAAAATCCCCCCAAGGGAGATACAATGGAGTATGTATTACAAATACACTTCAACGCCAGCAATAATGTGGCAGAATACGAAGCTTTGCTTCATGGCTTGCATATTGCAAAAGAAATAGGTGTCAAACGCATCTTATGCTATGGTGACTCAGATTTGGTACAGCATCAGCTTAACCAAACATGGGACGCTAAAAGCCCCATCATGGCCGAATATCGGAGAACGGTGGACGAGTTTGCAATTTGTTTCCTGGGATTTGAAGTACTTCACGTCAAAAGGAAAGATAATTGGAACGCGGATGCATTAGCCCGCATGGGCTCGGAAAGAGTGAAAACCCTACCACCAGGTGTGTTTGTCCAGCATTTACACGAACCATCCATAAAAGGTGGAGATGTCGATTATCCTCTAGTTTCCGATTCAATTGAAGTCCTACTCGTTAACCCGGATTGGACAATTCCATATCTAAACTTCTTAGTAGATCAGAAGTACCCGGATGGAGCAGACGAGGTATTGCAAAGACAAATAAAACGTCGATGCAAAGGATACACAGTAATAAATGGTTGCCTGTATAAACGCAGCACTACCGGAATATTTTTGCGATGTATTTCGCCAGAAGAAGGCCGAGAAATTATGCAAGAAATCCATGCTAGAGATTACGAACATCATGCTCAATCAAAAAGCATAGTTAAGAAAGCATTCCGTGCAGGGTTTTTCTGGCTAACAGCCAAGACAGATGCCGAACACATAGTCAATACATGTGCCGCATGTCAGTATTACGCCAAGCAGACGAATATGCCAGCCCAAGCACTCAAAACTATCCCTATTACATGGCCATTTGCGGTCTGGGGGCTAGATATGATGGGACCATTCAAAACTGCAAGAGGCGGACTTACACATCTACTCGTTGCAGTAGATAAGTATACCAAGTGGGTGGAGGCAAAACCCATAAAAAATCTTGATGTGTAACAGACAGAAATTTCATCATTGACGTAGTCATGAGATACGGCGTTCCACACGGTATAATAACCGACAACGGGACAAATTTCTCTATTGGAGAGTTGGCAATATATTGCCGACAAACGGTAATACGCCTAGATCTTGCATCTGTGGCACACCCACAATCCAATGGACAGGTTGAAAGAATGAACAGTTCAATCCTGCAAGGAATACGCCCAAGACTCGAATCTCCTCTTCATAGAGCAGCTGGAGGATGGGTGGAAGAGTTATCCTATGTGCTTTGGAGTATTTGAACGACACCAAACAGGTCAACAGGGAAAACCCCGTTTTTCCTAGTTTACGGTGCGGAAGCAGTCTGACGAAGACATAGATCTTGGACCCTGCGGGTAAGGACACCCCCTCTCAGGCCCAAGGTCAAGGCCCAAGAAGAGGCGCCCTTGGAAGACTCCAGAAGGTCCACCAGAAGCCCACCCGCACTAAACTTCTGGGTTAAGTTAGGTAGTTTTGTAACCGACCTAGCTAGGGTTTGAATCCTCTCCGGATAGGACTCGAGACCTGGCCATCTATATAAGGCCAGGAGAGCCCTCGAGGAGAGGACCAAGTAATACCGCACGACCAAAAAGCCTCGGAACGCCAGTCGCCGGCGCGGGGCGCGGGTTGCGCGGAAGGTTCACCGGATGCAGAACCGGCAGCACCACGTTTCTTTCCGCCAGCCATTGTTTGCAGCGAGAGCTCGAGCGCGGGGAAGACGAAGATGGGCGCGAGGAAGAAGATGAAGACAGAGAGCTGGGAAAGTTTTACCGCAGCACTAACACCCGTATTTATACATGAGGCAAGGCAATCTCAGCCGTACGATGCGCTACGTGGCATCTATCACGGCCGCCACGCGTAAGGTTGAAATGAAGCGGCGGCCTGTGCTGTTTCGTGCCACGATCTTAACAGAAGATCGTGCGCATTTACTGCGCGTCTCGCGTAAAAACCGGGAACGACGTCTCGTTTCCCGGTCAAAAAGCTGACAAGGTGGGCCATTTTCTGCTGCCACTCTGTCACGTCCCATCGAGAGAAGAGGAGTGCGCCATGACGTCATGGCATTCGTCATTCAAAACCAAATTCTTTTCGATTGGAAGTTCGAACGCGAAATTATCTTCGTGTGAATAGCAATTCCTTCGGATAAAAGCAACTCTTCCATGAACAGTTCATAAAGCAAGACCTCTTCGAACAAGAGAAAAATACCCTATGCACGAAAACTCTTTCGTATGGGCACAGCATCCCGAGCATGAAAACTCTTTCATACGGGCTTAGTTTTTTCCTCCAACGCGAAATTTCTTTCGTATGGAGCTCAAACAACTCAAATCGGGTAGGAAAAACCTGCTTCTCCTATACATGATAATTCTACATCATAAAAACCTGGATTGTTCAGCCGACTAGGCACATCTGGATGCCGTATTCTTCGAATATGAAGGTAAGACCCAGAAAGATCTCTCTTTTTGGGCCTGGAATCGCACTCGAAAGCTGCGTCCTCCGGCATAGTTCCGTGTCAACAACACGAAGAAAAATCCTAGCGGACGCGTCGGGTACCCTCATAGGTTAAGTTCGACTCGATAAGTCCACAACGGCCCAGTCGCAACAATCACCTCATCGGGTTCGAGTCAGAGGTCTCGAATCTGTGTAGGCCAGGAATGTTTTTGCCCTAGTCGCAATTAATTGGCCCTGATCTCTCGGGAGAGCCAAGCTACTGTGCCACATCCTTCTGCAATAGAAGCCGCAAAAACAGGCACTTATGCTGCTCGATACTCGAGCGTTATAACTTACAATGCAGGGGACACACCCTTCGAAGACAACAACTGTCGAGCTGAATCTCCAAGAAGAGATCAAAAAAGGTCTGACCGTCTACCCGACTGGGAATAAATCCCAGTCGAGCACACGCTCGGGGGCTACTGACGAAGACATAGATCTTGGACCCTGCGGGTAAGGACACCCCCTCTCAGGCCCAAGGTCAAGGCCCAAGAAGAGGCGCCCTTGGAAGACTCCAGAAGGTCCACCAGAAGCCCACCCGCACTAAACTTGCGGGTTAAGTTAGGTAGTTTTGTAACCGACCTAGCTAGGGTTTGAATCCTCTCCGGATAGGACTCGAGACCTGGCCATCTATATAAGGCCAGGAGAGCCCTCGAGGAGAGGACCAAGTAATACCGCACGACCAAAAAGCCTCGGAACTCGAGATCTACTCTCGATTCGAGCAACCTGTAACCGATCTAATCATCCAATACAGATCGACAAGAGGCAGGAGTAAGGGTTTTACCTCTACGAGGGCCCCGAACCTGGGTAAATCTCGCCCCCTGTCTAGCCGACGATCTCACCAGCGCTCATGAGTTCTCCTAATCGAAACCCGATAGGGTCACCTAAGGGACTTGTCGAGTTAGGGATTCGACACAGTCCTTCCAACGGACATGATCCATGATAGCCCAAGAGTGCAGGCTTTCGACGACTCGGATGCCGAAAGCGCACGACAGGATGACGTCGATCTCTTAGAGGAAGAACGAGAACTTGTGCTTCAAAGATCTGCCATTTGTCAGCAAGGTTTACGACGTTACCATAGTCGAAAAATCAGGCATCGTTCTTTTAAAGAAGGTGACCTAGTTCTAAGATTGGTACAACAAAGAAAGCACAAATTGGCTCCAGTTTGGGAAGGACCATTCGTCATCAGCAAATCTATGAAAAATGGATCATACTATCTTGTAGATATTCGAGACACGGAAGATGATCCCGAAAGGCCGAATCGCAAAAGAAAGACAAAGATAGATGACGAACTAGGGGAGACCAAAAGACCCTGGAGCATCCAGCAGTTACGTCACTTCTATACTTAGTTCAATTTCTATGTAAACATCTTTGAGATCATGAAATAAAGTTGTCGGAATTCATACATGTATGTTTTTTACATGTTTATTATAGTTTAAAGCATAATTCTGTATTATCTATTTTCCAATGATCTTTCAAAATACTCAATGTTAACCCGAATTGTGCCTGCGTGCTTGGTGTTAAAAAACTGAATGATTTTCAGCCTAAAATGGCTTAAGGAAACCCAGATTGTGCCTGCGTGCCTGAGTTTCATTCAAAAAAATTCTTATTGTTCTCTAAATATTATCTGATTGTTTTTATGTTAGGTCACTGGAGCTAGTAAGTAAGAATGCCTTTAGTATGATCCATGTTTCCGAGTTTCGACTGATTGGTTACACCCAGTCGCTTGGCATGAAGCTTAAAATACTACCGAGCCATTTCAAACACTAAGGATAGTTAAAGCGTATAAACCAGATAATTTAGAAGATAAAGGAATATAACCCCGGAAAACTTGCAAAAGACTTAATAAAAATTGCTGCAAAAGCGGAGTACTTGTTTATACAAAGGAATAGAAAGCATTACAATAAATTTACATTGTAAGATCAGTAATGCTCCTATTTCCTATCTTCTACCCAGGACAAGGCATCCTTCAGGCATCCGAGTCATCTTCACTTCTGGATTCCTCAGGAATATCCGGAATAGTTTCCTCCGGGTAGAAGGTGGAGATGTTGACCATGGTGGCGATCTTGGTGGCGTGACCTTTGATGTCTTCAAAGATGCTGGCCCGCTGCGCCTCCGTGTATCCTTGTGGGATGCCGGACGCCACATGCCAAGATTTGGCGTCAGGGTAATGCATGCGCATGAGCCCTAGAGCCATGCGTGCACCACCGCGCGCCGCGGAGCGCAGGATGGACTCCCTGGACTCCGCCACCTCCACCATAGCTTCCGAAAGTTTTGCTACTTCCGAGACTCCCCAGTCCTGGCGGGAAGGCATTTGTTGACCAGCAACATCCCCGCAGCCTTGATTGCGGTGGACACCTTCCCAAAAGCTCGGATTTTCTCAATCCGAGTAAGCTGGGGGCTATCTCCTGTTTTAGTAAAACACAAAAAGTGTTAGCAAAAAACAGAGAAATATGTCAACATGAAAAATTCGGTAAAAGATAAATTACTTACCGAGAATTTTGTCCATCTCGGCGCCTTCCTCCAAGCGCTAGTTCAAGGCATTCTCGAAGTCTTGGATGGTGTCCTTGTCCTTGGATGCTTGGCTAGAGGCGTTGGACTCGGCAATGCCAATGGTCAATTGGCTAGCCTCCAGGTCCTGCTGTAACTTCATATTCATCTTATGAAGATCCAGGTTTTCCCGGCGCAGGTTCTCGGCATTGCCGGCATCTTGAGCAACTTGTTTGGCTTTCGCCAAAGAAGCTGAAAAGCAAGTAAAAAAGATGAGTTAGAAAACTCGGAAAAATACTTAGAAAAAATTACACAACTGGAAACAAAGAAATTTCCTACCTGATGTTTCCTTCAGCTGATGCTGAGCGGATACCAGTTCCGCCTCCTTACCCTCAAGAATCGAAAGAAGTGATTTCACCTCTTTGTTCTTGATGGTAAGTTTGTTAAAAACTTCCAGGTTTATGTTTTCAGCAGCTTGCTGAAACACGGAAAAGAGACAAAAAAAATGCCTAAGTTAAGAACAAGCATACAAGCGAAAAAAGCATTAAGGCAAAAGCATGCATTTGACTTATTGCTTGGGGGCTACAGGTATTACCTGGCTCATTTGTTGCAAATCTGACAAGTTTTCATTGAATTCTTTTGCATATTCTGCAAAAAGAATCCCAACATGGTGAAGGCCTTCCTGGATGACCTGCCGAGGTGAAAATATGAAGTTATTCCTTAAAATTAGTCCGCCTTGCGGCCAAGAACGGATCAGAGGAGCAGGAGCAAAGAACTTCTTAGCCCCTGGACGAATATATCTGTGTTCGTCGAAGGGTTCCTCCTTTACCTTGAATTCTCTGTTAAACGTGGGAATGGGCTCCACCTGTGGTATACGAGAAGGACCACCCATATCCGGCCCCGCCCTTTCCCTCGCATACGTCTCGGATGCAATGGGCTGGCTGGTCGGCAATGGGTACTCTTCCGGCTTTGCAGACTGATCTTCTCCCCAAGAGTAACTGGGTAGGGGGAGCTGCAGCAGGAGATGGCACTTCCTTGCTGACAGTGGCCTTATGCTTCTTCAGCTTCTTTGATTTCAAAGAAGTTGGAGCAGGGCTAAAGGAAAAGGAACAAGAAGAAGAAAATCCGAGAAATCAATATTCCGAGAAACCAAATCAACCTATGCAATAAAAAGCAGGCAAATGTACAAAATACCCAGAGAATTACCTGGATGTAGCGACGGGAATCCCGTCAAGATTTACCACCTCTTCAGTGGTTGCTGGCCTCTTGCGCTTCCGACCACCGTAAAAGTTGGCATGAAGTTCGTCTAGTTCAGCGTTAGTCGCAAGATCCTTTTCCGTAAGATCATCGAACTATGGAAAAGGCCAAATATCCGACTAAGTTAATAAAATGGAGAAAGGAGGAAATCTGAGAAAAATTGTTCAAAGATAAAAGGGCATACCTTTGGAATCTTATTCCCTCCCTGATACATTTCTCGGCTTTCTTCGTATTGGTTACGGGTAGCAACCAGCTGATTAACCCGCTTCTTGAAGTCTCGTTTCGAGAAAGCCTTATCCGTTCCCCTCATTTTGTCTTCCGGACCCTTGTATTCGTAAATAAGCCGGGTTCGATAGGCGAGAGGTTGGATGCGATGTCCGAACCAACACAAAACTGTGTTTGTTCCGGTAAGAGGAGGTTTTGACGAAGTGAGCTTGGCGATGCGCCGTTTGATTTTCATTAAATCGCCCGGAAAAGTCTGCACCGCTTCTGCATTCCAGTTATCTTGAGGAATAGCGGTGGCGTTGACAAAAGGTGGAACCCCGGTTTCCTTTTCGGGAAATAGGATGTCTTGATGATAAAAGACGGAACCCGTCCAGAATTTGACGGATTTCGATGTTTTTATTTTCGGGAACCAATCTTCCCTGAATCTACGCAGGGTGAAAGATATGGTTCCACGGGTTGGAAGAGCGCCCTCTGAGGGGTTCCGCTTAATTCCTAAGCAATATTGCCAGAAATCTAATCTAGGTGCTATTCCTAAATACCCTTCAAAAAGGGCCTGGAAGCCGGCTAGATCGATAATGGAATTTGGTAGAAGGTTGTGGGGTTGGATATTGTAATGGCTAAGGATTTCGAGGAAAAAGGCGGAAGGCGGGATTCCCATACCTCTGGCAATATGCGAGGTGAGAAGGACTCGTTCCCCGGCTCTGGGCGAAGGCTCGGACTCTTCTTCCTCATGTCGCCATTTTCCCTTTGCGATCAACCATTCCTTCTCCATTGTCAAAAGAAGGGAGGAGGGAATGCTGCTCCGCCTCCAATTGCCGCAAGATTCGCCTTCTTCCTCGGCTCCGGCGGCGGCGGCCTCGGCGGCGAGCTCCTCTCCGACGAGATCGATTTTCTCCTCCACCGTTTTTCGGGAGCCGGAGGCGGAGGCGGAGTAGAAGAAGATGCAGCCAGGTTACCGGCCGCGAGAGGCAGATCCTCGCAGTCCTGGCCACCGGAAGTTTTCTCCGGCACGTCGGCGGTGGTGCGGCTCGACGAATCCAAGATTGGATCCATTTCGTTAATGATGTCGTCAATTTCCGTGGCGACGGAGCATTCCGGGGATGCGCGTGGTGAGTCCATTCCGCGGTGGCGCGAAGAGGACCTCGAGCTCTCCGACGTGAAATCCGGGGACGGTGCTTGCGCGAGCACGAGCTATGTTTCGTTCTCACTAGACTAAGTCGAGGGCTATGGCGCTTGAGCTGGAAGGTGAGAGGGGAGCGTAAGGTTTGCCGGAGGGGATGAATGGGCTATTTATAGCCCGAAATCCTTTACGATACGTACTAACGGCACTTTTGACCGTTGGATGCTCAACGCGTGTCACTCGCCGGAAAATCCGGGAAATGAATCGACAGGTGATTATGGCTATCTCCTCGTTTCTCGTGAGAATCTGTCAGAGATACGTTTTAGGGTTTCACACGCGAAAACCCAAACGTCCCTGACGTCAGCATGATTTTATCGCTGACATAGGAAGTTTCTTCTCCACGAAGGCTTGTGGAAGAAAAAGGCGGATTTCCCGAAATCCGAGTTTCGCGTGAAAGCATGATTTGAAGGAAAAGAAGAATCAAGACGAAAAGCCGACGTTTCTCGGAAAGAATGTGAACTTGATGGAAGACGGCGAATTCGAGTCTTAATCCTTCTGGGGGGCTACCGTCGGATATATACCGATTAGGGGTATATCATATGGTGTCCTAAAGTGCCGGATTACCAGGGTGGCTTGAATGGTAATGAGTTACGGTGCGGCCCAGTAAGCTGACGCGTAGAAGTCGGATTCTAGAAGAACCCGGACCACGGCCCACGTGGTACAGCTTGGAGTAGAAGGCGGATTCTTGCCTTCCAAGTTAGGACTTACCATAGTCTTCTAGGTTTCCTTTTCTGTAAGCCCTAACCCGGCTATTATATAAAGCCGGACGGGAGAGAAGAACAGATAGACAATAAGCTAGAAGCTAACTCGCCGAGAGGTTGATCCTTGTCGAGTAGTTAAACCTAACTCACATTGTACTTTGTATACTTCAGGTTTCAGCCCTGATTTAGTGAGATTGCAGGAGTAGGAACGCCGCCTAGTTGCGACGTACCGAACCTGGGTAAAACCATGGTGTCATTGTTTGTCATACAACCACGTCCCCCCACAATCTCTATCGGTTTTCTCATGGCACCCCCGTCTATGAATTCTACTACGATTTCTCGACAACCCTTCCTATCCACAATATGCAAATCAAAATATTTTAAAAGCAGCACCCATCTAATAAGCCTAGGCTTAGCATCTTTCTTTTCCATAAGGTATCTAATAGCAGCATTATCAGTGTGAATAATGACTTTTGAATCAACAATGTAAGGTCTAAATTTGTCACAAGTGAAAACTACAGCTAAGAACTCTTTTTCAGTAGTAGCATAATTCTTTTGAGCAGCATCAAGAGTCTTACTAGCATAATGAATAACATTCAATTTCTTATCTACTCGCTATCCAAGAACAACACCTACAACAAAATCACTAGCATCACACATAATTTCAAAAGGCAAATTCCAATTAGGTGGTTGAACAATAGGAGCAGTATTTAAAGCCTTCTTTAAAGTTTCAAAAGCTTCCTTACAATCATCATCAAAAACAGAAGGTACGTCTTTTTGAAGAAGATTAGTAAGAGGCTTTGATATTTTAGAGAATCTTTAATAAACCTCCTATAAAAACAGCATGACCAAGAACACTATGAATACTTTTAACATCCCCGGGACAGGGCATTTTCTCAATTGCTTCCACTTTAGCTCTGTCAACTTCAATACATGTTTCAGAAATTTTATGTCCAAGAAAAATTCCTTCATTCACCATAAAGTGGCATTTCTCCCAATTAAGAACAAGATTAGTTTCCTCACATCTCTGTATAACGTTATCAAGATTGTGCAAGCAGTTATTAAAAGAAGTTCCATAGACGGAGAAATTGTCCATGAATATTTCCACAATTTCTTCACAAAAATCATGAAAAATAGAAGACATGCATCTTTGAAACATAGCAGGAGCATTACACAAACCAAAAGGCATACATCTATAAGCATAAGTACCATAAGGACAAGTAAAGGTAGTTTTCTCTTGATCTTGTTTCCTAACAGCAATTTGAGAAAACCCAAAATAACCATCAAGAAAGCAAAAAATGAGTTTTCTTAGACAACCTCTCTAGCATTTGATCAATAAAAGGCAAAGGATAATGATCTTTCCTAGTAACCTTGTTAACTTTCCTAAAATCAATGCACATTCTATAACCAAATACTACTCTTTGAGGAATAAGCTCATTACTTTCATTAGGCACAACAGTCATTCCTCCCTTCTTAGGAACACAATGCACAGGGCTTACCCATCAACTATTAGCAATAGGAAAAATAATACCAGCATCAAGGAGTTTTAATACCTCATTCCTTACCACTTCCTTCATCTTAGGAATTAAACGACGTTGATGTTCTACTACTGTCTTTGCATATGGTTCAATATTAATAACATGTTGGCATATCGTGGGGGGGATCCCTTTCAAATCATCAAGAGTATATCCAATAGCTCCACGGTGTTTCTTCACTATTCCTAATAACCTTTCCTCTTCTTCACCTGAAAGTTTAGAACTAATAATAACAATATATGTTTTCTTATCATAAATACAAGCATATTTAAGATCATCAGGTAAAGGTTTTAAATCAAAAACATGATCCTCCTTGGGTGGTAACGTGGTACCCAAATTCTCCACAGGTAAATTGTGATTTAGTATCACACGTTGACGAATAAGAATACCGTCAATCTCATTTCTCTCTTCCATAAAGACCTCACTTTCGTGATCCTCCATCTATTGTTGCAAAGCATTGTTAGGAGCTAGAGCAATAGAGGCAAGTTGTTCAACTCTAAAATTTTCATTAGGCAATTCAGATTCATAAGGAGCTCTAGCAAATTTGGAGAAATTAAAATCTTTAGATTTTCCATCAAATTTAGTCAATTTTTTATCTTTCCTACAATCTATAACAACACCACAAGTGTTCAAGAAAGGTCTACCAAAAGTGATAGGACAAGTTTTACTAGCAACTTTACCCAGTACTAGAAAATCAGTAGGATATTTAGTTTTACCACATAAAACTTCCACATCTCTAACAATACCAATTGGAAAAACAGTTTCTCTATTAGCAAGCTGAATAACCACATCAATATCTTCAAGTTCACAAGAACCAATTTCATGCATGATTTCTTTATAAAGCTCGTAACGAATAGCACTAGAACTTGCACCAATATCCCACAAACAATAATAGCAATGATCACCAATCCTAACAGAAAGCACAGGAACACTAGTTTTCTTAGGTCTATTGGGATGTGAAACAAAAAAGAATCCTCACAGAAGACAATGTGTTCATCCTCTACATTTCCAGAGACAAGGTCTTTAACTATAACTACTATAGGTTCAACAGATATTTGTTCATCGGGTTCAATAGACTTCTTTATACTCTTGTTAGCCACACTAGCTACAATAGAATGTTCCTTTACCATAGAAGGGAAAGGAATTTTATCAATATAAGGTTGAGGCACACCAGGATTAACATTATGCACATGTATGTTTCTAGCAGGAATAATATCTTTATAAGGTGCATGGTACTTGCTCAACTCCTTTTTGGGAATATCAAGATATGAAGCATAGGCTTTAAGAGAATTTGCAAAGATTTGAGAATCAAGACCACAGACAGTACTAACATTATAGAAATCATTAGTTCCCATAAAAGCTTTAATGCATTCATAATCATAATTTATACCTAAATTTCTACCTTTGTCATTCTCCCATCCTTCAGTGTTTTCTTGAATACGGTCAAGAAGATCCCATCTAGCTTCTTCCTTCATACGTGTGAATGATCCAGAACAAGAGGCATCCAATAAATCCTTATCATGAAGAGAAATCCTTGCATAAAAATTATTGATAACAACATTACTCGGGAGCTCATGAACGGGACATTTAAGCATTTATAACTAATCTTGGGCAGTACTCTCTCTCCATCATGAGACCAGAAATTATATATTTGATTCCGATCTTTATGAATTTCACTGGGAGGATAAAATTTAGAATAAAAGAGAGTACAATTTCCTCCCATCCAATAGATTGACCATTCTTCGGCATTTTGAACCATTCCGCAGCTTTGCCCTTCAGTTATAAAGAGAATACTTTTCTTTTAACTTGATCTGTTGTAATACCTGCACACCTGAATAACTCGCATAATGCATGTATAAACAGCAAATGATCACCGGGATGGACAGTTCCATCTCCAAAATAGCAGTTATCCATAACACGTCCAACAATTTTCATACGTATTTTAAAAGGAATTAATTCAGCAGACAATGGGTCATCTACTACCCTAGCAGTAACAGCAATACCCTTAAATAGAGAACCATATGGACTATCCATAATGAAATAAAGCAGCACACAGAAATAAAAAATGCACTCACAATGACCATTCTTCTGGCAACGGCGCCAGAAAATAGTCTTCATGACCCACAAATCTAGGGTGTCGAACCCAACGAGGAGCAGAAGGTGTTGACAAGCATGTTGGATAGAGGATTCATTGTAAACACTAGCAAACAAGTTTTTGGTGGGTTTTGATATAGCAGATAATTAAATTGGGAGTAAATAAAATACATCAAATATAATTGGAGCAAGTGGCCCAATCCTTTTGAGAGCAAAGGACAAGCCGATTGTTCTACTTATGATTACCAAACGTTCTCGAGGACACATGGGAACTTTGTCAAGCCCTTTCGTTTCATACAGTTGATTAATATTTATTGTTTTGATAGGTGTTGTGTGGGTGAACCTATGCTAATGCACCGCCCAACGAGGACTAATACATACTTGTCATTAATCCCCTTGCAAGAATCCGCAACTACAAGAAAGTAATTAAGATAAATCTAACCACATCCTCAAACTCTGGGATCCTACACTCCCTCGTGTATCGGTTTCCTAACGGGGGGTTTAGGTTTCTGTCACTCCGGAAACCCCACAATTAGTAGACAAATACACAATGCATCCTCCTACGCCCATAAATGTGTAGTTTCATGTAGTCGATGTTCACATAACACCACTAGAAGAATAACACCACAACATAAATATCAAACCATTAGATATTACTTCAACATAATTCCACTACTAACATCTTGACTTCTCCCATGTCCTCAAGAACTAAACGAACTACTCACAAGACATCATATGTATCATGATAAGAGGTGATATAATGATGAATAACAATCTGGTTATAAAGTGCAAATATGGATAAATCTCGTAAGCATCAACTACTAACAAGTAATCCACAGCGGGAGAGATATCTAGTGGAAAACAACAATATAGAACCTTGATCGTTATAGAGGGATGGAGATGGATGGTGAGGGTGATGGTGTTGGTGATGATGATGATGATCTTGATGATGCCCGGAGCGACGATGGCGATGATTTCCCCTCTCCGGGGAGGAATTTCCCTGGCAGATTTCTCCCTACCGGAGAGCTTTTATCTCTGTGTTGTTTTCCGCCCTAAGGAGGCGGCGGAATATTTCCTTGATGGTTCTGTGAGTCTTAGGGTTCCCTCAGGGTAAAGCACGCGAAAGGAGGCGTCCAGAGGTGGGCCAGGGTGGCCACACCACCCCCAGGCGCGGCCGAGGGGGGCTCCCCCTAGTGGTGTGGGCCCCTGTTCCCCCCCCCCCCTCCGGGTCTCCTCGTGGCTGGCTCCCTCTTCTGGACTTCTAAGACTCCTCCGATGCCCCCTTCTTCTTTTGATATTCTGAAATAGGGTATCTTGACGGTGCTTTTTCCATCAAATTTCTGGTCCCGGTGTTTATTCTCCAATAATTATTAAACATGCAAAATAAGATGAAATAACATAAGTAATGCATCATAATGTGAAATATATCAATGAGTAATAGAAAATTACAATATAAAATAGTGATGCAAAATGGACGTATCAGTAACATCCAAGGACACTTCACCGATTCAGGAGGCACCAGTGGATATCGATCCGAAGATGGTATAGGTTGTGCCTCTTTTGAGGCCACTCCCTCCGTTACCCAAGAAACCTAAGGTAGTTGTTCCTTGGGACTTGGATGCTCTTGACGAATATGATGACGAGTGAGTTTTTTGGCTTTATTTTTGTTAACTGTTTCCCTCGGGTTTCTTTCCTCAACATTTCCTAGTTCTGCTGTACCCGCTAGATGCGTTGTGGCCAGCAAGGACCAATTTTCTGTTTTGGCTCAATCTTCTAAGCTGAAGGGAGGCGCTGCGGAGGCTGAGAAAGCTTCGAGTCTACAGAGGGCAGTGGCGAGTCCTAGCAAGGACTCACCCATTCTGGCGGGCTAGATCTAGAGAGATTTTCTTCGTCAGCAGCAGCATAGAGTTATCTGTGCTTTTCGCGAGTTCCTCCAGTTCTTCCTATATCCCGAAAGATTGTGAGAGCTTAAAGAAATCTGCATCACACTTATCTTCTTTCTGAAAATCCCCGTTCACCCTGATTGGTCCGTAGGGTACAGGTAACTTTAGTTTGAGGTATGTGTAGTGTGGTACTGCCATGAACCTTGCGCATGTAGTTCAGCTAAGGATGGCATGGTACTGTGACGGTCAATCCACAACTTGGAAGTAGAGGTTTTCGCACCTGTAATTTCCAGGATCCCCGAGTACTACCTCTAGGTTGATTGAACCCAACGGACGAACGGGCTTGCATGGTAGTATGCCATGGAAGGAGGTGTTTGATTCTGCGAGTCCTTCCAGGTTTTTGTTCATTTTGCGTAGAGTATCCGCATAGATGATGTTGATTCCACTACCTTTGTCCATGAAAACTCTGCCCAAATTGTAGTTGCCTATATGTGCTTGAATAACTAGTGCTCCGTGGCTTGGCCGATACACTCGGAGTGGATGATCTTCCTTGGAGAAAGTAACGGGTTGTTCATAACCCTTGAGATATTCCAGCCTTGCTGGTGGCGCTTGTACTGCCATGTTAACTTGGTGAGTGTTCGTCTTCTGGACGTGCCTGGATGGACACACCTTTTGGATCAGGCCTATGGTTCCACGGGCGGGGTGGCTATCCATTGACTGGCGGGTTCACGACTAGCTGTTGCGGCTGCTGCTGATGCGCCACCATCGTGAGGGCAGGCTGGACTACTAGTGCGGGTGGTGGTGGTGGTGGTGCGCCGTACGCAATTGCGCCGCCTCCTGACGTGACCGGGTACCCCTGGTTGGTGGCACTATGGTGTTTCTTTGAGTACGCTTGGTGGAGCATTAGGTATTTTCTGCAATCTTTTAGGAGAGGGATGCATTTGAGCTTGCCCGTTTGTTTGTCCCTGTAAAGGTGTAGTGAGCAGTATCATTCCAAGTGCTCCTCAGCTAGATTTTCTACCGGCTTCTGCCTCCACTCGTAATTTCCATGAGACCCTCCTTTGCGGTTCCTCGTAAATTATGTCGTGACATATTCTTTAAGTTCGCCCTGATCATACGAGCGATTCTTCCGTTTCCTACGACGTTCAATGTTGCGGTCGTCCTCGTACGCAGGAGAGATGTCTTGTTTGTTGCGTAGCGAGCCATCTCCGTTCGCTCATCTGTTGGCTACTGTCATCAATTCGCCAATGGTTTTGGGTGCAATGTGTCCTAGTTCTTCTCTGGACGCGGTTCTTCGGACGCCCCTTTGAAAGGCTTTGGCTGTTGTTTTTCTGATATATCTTCTGTTGTGTTTCTGAGGGTTGTCCACTTCTGGATTACTCGTGGGTTGTTTCATCCCTCTTCTGCTTACAGGCCCGCAATTCTTCGACGGACGTACGCCTCTTGCATGTTGCTTGAATATTCTTTTCAAAATCGCGAGTAACATTGTCCCAAGATTTGTAGCACCCGTGAGGTCGATTGCCAAGCCATCTACAGGCAGAGCCAGTAAGGTGCAAGTTTAGGTACTGCATGGTGACGCATACATGATCACACGCTCGGTGGGTAACACCAAGAGGAATGTATGATGTAGTCTAGCGGTAATTTCCCTCCACTTAAGGCACCAAGGTTATCAATCCAGTAGGACTTCGAAGTCTTGAAGAAGGTTGTTTGTTGAACGCGGGATCAACAAACATGGAACCGGCACACCACACACAAACTCTCTCTTGTCCCCAACTTTCGTTCTCAGTCTCCCCGTCTTGCTAAAAACTAGAGAATTAAACGTATAGATTATTGAAAAGTAATAAAAGTAAAAAGGAACAACAAGGAAACAATGGTGAAAAGTGCGTGAAATAAGGTTGCAATAATGAGGAAAATAGGACCGGAGGCCATAGTTTCACTAGTGGTGTCTCTCCAAAGAAAACAAATATGCTGGGTGAACAAATTACAGCTAGGCAATTGAGAAATCGTGAACGTATAACAATACTATTATGACGAGATATGGTTCACGGGTTCTAACAGTCTAGGCATTACATCAAGGCATATGGACCGCTATCCAACATGCATCCATATCTAAAAGTCTACCTCGAGAATGTTATCCAGCAAATCTCTCTCGTACTAAGTTGCAATAATAAAGTGATTGTTGTGTGTGCAACACACAAATGCATTAGGAACAATACGTAATGTAAGCAGTGGTCCTCGGCCGTAGACAAGAGCACCGTTGTTTTCTCCCTAGTAACAACAACACATCCCCCATCCGTCACATTTTTGTCACTCGAGCACAGATGTAAGTGAGGCACGAACCCACTATCTAGCATATAAAACCTCTGTTGGAGGTGAAAACAACTACGTGGCCAAGACAATCATAAACACTGGAGAGAATTGCAAGAAAATATTAAAACTCTATACAATTAAAGTGAAGCATCTCAGCTTGGCATGAACAAAATAATTATAATCTCATGGTTCATCAGATCCCAGCAAACACAACATGGACAATTACATAACGATGGTCTCAATCATGTTAGGCAGATCACGAGGCTCTAAACATGGAGGCATAAGGGAGAGAACAACGATCTAGCTACTGTTATGGACCCATAGTCCCGAGATGAACTACTCACGCATCTGTCCGGAGGTGATCATGGCAATGTAGAGGCCTCTCCGGCAGGGTGCCGGAACAGGGCTACAGAAGCCCTAGATTGGACTTTCGAGGTATGACGCCTCTTTGCATGTTTCATGGAAAATAACTCTATCCCCTAAGTTTTAAGGGTTCAAGGAAATTTATAGGAGAAGAGGCGATGAGAGGCAGTGTCTGGGGCAGCCAGGGGCTCACCAGGCGCGGCCTGGGGTGGGGTCACTCTTGACCCCCCCCCCTCTGGCTCTTCTTTGGACTCTGTCTTTGTTCCGGGTAAAAAACGATCTCTATGGATTGATGGCGTGTAGTTGACGCCCTTGTTGGTAAACCCCAAGAGAAAGGTTGTGAAGAGTGTAGCAGCAAGTTTTCCCTCAGAAAAGAAACCAAGGTTGAATCGACCAGTAGGAGGACAAGCAATCTCTGAAGGTTGATGCAGCTGAGGTGGCAGGGCGCACTACCGGTTCAACAGCATAGTGGAACCTACACAACACAATCAAATCACTCTGTCCCAACGAAGCAGTGAGGTTGTCAATCCCACCGGTTTTGCTGAACACAAAGAGGTTAAACATATGGTGTGGAAAACAGAGGAAAACAATAGGAACAGTATGAGAGCAATATGAAAGCAGTATGAAAGCAGTAGGTGTTTTATCAGTATGAGGAAAAAGGACCGGGGTCCACAGTTCACTAGTGGTGTCTTTCCGTGAAAGATAATAACATGTGTGGTGAACAAATTATAGCTGGGAAATTGACAGAAATGAAGGCTGCACCCTAGTGCATATGCAAGACATAAATATTACTATGTGATTCATGCGGTCATTACAAGAAAATACATAGACCGTTATCCAACTGCATCTATGACTAAAAATCCACCCTCCGAATATCATCTGAAAAAATATTGGGTATTAAGTTGCAAGCAACAGATAATCGCAGTAAGTAAAGTGTGTAATGTAAACAATAACATCATCCTTAGACAAAGCATTGTTGTTTTCTCCCTAATGGCAACAACACATCCTCCATCTATCACGTTTCTGTCACTCGAGCACGGATGAAAAGGAGGCATGAACCCACTATCGAGCATAAATAATCCCTCTTGGAGTTACTAGCATGTGCTTGGCCAGAGCATCTACTAATAACGGAGAGCATGCAAGATCATAAATAACAGAAGCATGAAGATAACATGATAGATTGATAATCATAATACATAGCATTCAACATTCTTCAGATCCCAGCAAACACAACAGGTAGCATCACATAAAGATAATCTTGATCATGATAGGCATCTCACAAGATCTAAACATGAGGTACAAAGTGGAGAGAACTTCCATCTAGCTACTTCTATGGACCTATAGTCTAGGGATGAACTACTCACGCATCACTTCGGAGGAGGGCATGGTGGTGTACACCCCCCGGTGATGATTTCCCCCTCCGGCAGGGTGCCGGGGAGAGCTCTAGAACCCTCCAAATCTCGGGATGACGGTGACGGCGGCCTCGGGTGTTTCTCGGGAAAAAGTGGTATCCTCCTAGGGTTTATGTCTCGGGAGGATTAAATAGGCGAAAGGGCAAAGGCGATGGAGGCCTGGGGGCCCCACACCACCCCCGGCGCGGCCAAGGGGGGCGCACCGCCATATGGTGTGGGCCCCCCTCCGGGTCTCTTCGGGACTCCGTGGAACCTTAGGGAATTCTAAGACTTACGGGCTTTGAATTTTTCAATTCCGAGAATATTTCCATAATAACTTTTCTGAAACTAAAAATAGCAGAAAACAGGGAACTGGCTCTGTGGCATCTTGTCAATAGGTTAGTCCGGAAAATCGATAAAAATGACATAAAGTGTGTAGCAAACATGTGGGAAACAATAAGAAAACAACATGGAACATCAAAAATTAAGGATACGTTTATGATGTATCAACATCCCCAAGCTTAGTTCCTACTCTTCGTCGAGTAGCTAAACGATAAAAACACAATAATTTCTGAGGTGACATGCTACCAACATAAACTTGATCATCAATTGTAAAAGCATAAGTAAGCTGAGATCATAGAACTTAAACACAAGCATGATAAATAGAATTTTCATAATAAAGCATATCAATCACTTTGAATCATGAGAAGTAACTCAAATAAAAGATCATGAATAACAATGCAAAGAAAGATATATGTTTGTTTCAAGTATAGAGAGAACATGTCAAAGTTATATTTCGCTAGTCCTTAAGAGTGGGGCAAAACATAAATTCCAGGACACCTTCAAAGTTCATGAGGAAGACTAGAACAAATAATTAGAGAACAAGCAATAACACATCATGAATCAATTAATAATGTTTTAGGGACAAATGCACATAAAACTCAGAATGGAAAAAATGCTCTCTCAACTATGCATAAATTTAGAAGATGGAGACTCAACATAAAAGTAAAAGAAAGACCCTTCGCAGAGGGAAGCATGGATCACTCATGTGCTAGAGCTTTTATTTTATTAAACAGAGGCATTGAAAACTTTTTAAGAGAGGTGTATGCTCATGTCAACGAATGGTAAACATAAAATATAGTATGTCACAAGCCAACTAGAATTCACAAGAGCGGATCCCATAAAAGGACGCATCTGGGTAGAAGGTCATCCCTCTTTCTCTTTTGTCTACACAATTATGCTTTGACTTATGAATCACGGGCAAAAATAGTGAAGAGAATTTGTTGTTATTAATTTGGGGTTGCGCACCCCGCTGCCAGCTCTTCTATCATTGTATAAGTGGATGAAGCCACTAGTCCAGGGTGTGAAAATCCAATCAACAAGTCAGATAAAGATTCTATATTTACATCCTCATGAGCTAAAACAGGAGCACAAAACATGAGTAATTTTGAAAGTTTTAAAGGTAACACATGAGCAATTTACTTTGGAGTGGCAGTTAAATACCACATGTAGGTAGGTATGGTGGACACAATGGTAAAACTTTGGTTTTTGGAGTTGGATGCACGAGTAGAGCGCATACTCAGTACAGGTGGATGCTAGCAAAAGACTGTGAGCGACAAATCAAGAGAGCATTAAGAGCCATAATCATGCATAGCAACATAAACATCATTAATCAAAGCATAAGTGGTACCACAAGTTCAAAAACAAAATGATCATGGAGGCTATCCATGACTGGTTCATAGTCATAAACATGGTGTGAGTATGCGCCAATTCAAGTAAATAAAACATTCAAAGGAGAACACCACAAATTTATGCTTCAATATGACAAGAACAAATCATGCTTCTTTCAATGGCACATCAAACACTGTCAGCTATTTGAGGATAATAATGCTACTCAACAACCGCAAGGTTTGAAAACTAAAATAACATCTAGCATGATCTGAAAAAGTTCCAGCCACAGTCTATACAAGCTTCTACTTGCACCGTTAAAAATTCTACCTCAAGCAACGGTTTCTTTTCTCAACAAGCACCATGCAAAACATGCTTTAACTAAAAATCTCTAAATTCTACAGAAAGAAAACATGAGAGGACTCACATAACTCTACAAAAAATAACAGATCTGAATAAGAGATGCAATGAAAACAAGAGCTAAACATGAAATTTTGCAGCAGCTAGAAGAAAAACTAAGAATACTAGCATAGCAAGTATTCAAACGAAAAAGCGGAGCGTGTCTCTCTCCCAAACAAATAATGCTAGGATCCAGCAATATTATTTCAGCAAGGAAAACAAAATAAAACAAAGGAAAACGAAAGAAAAACAAACAGACGCTCCAAGTAAACTTCATATGATGTGACCGAATAAAAATATAGTTTCACGAGAAGTGACCTGATAGATAGTTGATGAAGAAGGGGATGACTTGGTAATCCCCAATCTTAGATGCTTGATTCTTCTAAAATATGCTTAGATGAACCACGGGGGCATCCCCAAGCTTTGACCTTGCATTCTTTTTTATCACATATATCACCTCTTCTCTTAACCCTTGAAAACTCCCTTCACATCACACTCAAACAGTGATTCACATTAGAGGGTTAGTGAAAAAATTAAAAATACAATGGATCTATATGGAACAAGTTATATTGATACTTTTAAACATTAGCTACAGCCACTGATGTTTCGTGAAGCAAAGAAATCCACTTGACATCGCAAAAGAGCAAATGCAAGAAAAATGGCAGAATCTGTCAAAACCAGAATTATCTGTAAAGACGATTCTTTTTGAGGCACTTACGTTGCTCAGATCGAAAAACCTAAAGAATGAAAAAGTTGCGGAATTAGTTGAGGAATAAGCACAAAAAATTTCAGATAATTCTTATCTTCCAGGATTTTATACGATGTTTTACGGTGGACAGCAGAAATCTGTTTCCTGCGCAGAATTCCGAAAACCAACTCTAACTCTCGTCAGAAACCTTTCTTGGCACTACTAAAACATGAAAATATAGATATAAAGGAGTTTCTACAGAAGTATAAAACCCCTTGACTCAAACAAAACAGAGAAAAACAAAGCAAAAATAAAACCATGGGTTATCTCCCAAGAAGTGCTTTTCTTTAACGCCTTTTAGCTAGGCCCAGAAAATTGGATTCACGTGTTTTCAAGTGAAGAACATGATCACATAAGAAATATGAATTAAGAAAAATAGAGCATCAAGAAGAAAGTATAAAACAAATGTAAGTCTTACCCACTTCCTTTGCATAGGAATCTTGTAAAGAAACAAATTAAAGAAGCTCAAACTAGAAATCATGGGAAGGTAGAACAAGAGCAACTTCAAAACTTTCAACAAAAAGAGAGGTCTTTTAGTAACATGAAAATCACTACAACCATATTTCCTCTCTCATAATAATTTTCAGTAGCATCATGAACAAACTCAACAACATAATTATCACATAAAGCATGTTTGTCATGGCCTAAAAGCACACAATTCATATCAAGCTAAAAAATAGTGGGATCAAAATTTAAAATAGGCTTTTCTTTCTTCCCACTTTTAGCAATAGCAAAACAAGATGATTGATCACTCGTAAAAGGTATATGACACATTATAGAAATCCTATTTTCAGTATAATTATAATTTATAACATCAAGTAACATAGGACCATCATCAAGAGCATTGTCATATAAATTTTCTAGACAAACTTCCTCATTATCATGCATATCAATAGTCGGAATAAACAGAGGATTATCATAGTATTTATCAAAGTAGCAAGGATTATCATAAATAACAGTAGCAATATCATTCTCACAAGTTTCACTCATAGTAGTATCAATGTCACAAGTATATCAAGTGTCAATTTCATTAAAAAGGGATATTTCAAAAGAATCAATAGAATCATCACTTTCATCAAATAATGCATGAGTTAAAGAGTTACTATCATTGGAAGGTAGACATGGGTAGCTCCATTTATCCTCCTCTTGATCATCACTCTCATCCTTTTTTTCATCCAATGAACTTCCAGATTCAGCAGTTTTTTCTTCCATAGGTTCCTGCAAGGTATCAGTTACTTACTTTGGTGGAGAGCATCTTTTAAGATATTTAAGTATGTAGTAATTACATTCCTTGTAATTATCAAAGAAATATTCAAGTATAGCATAAATATCGTATTTATAAGGTGCATCATCAATACTTTCAAGTAAATAGGCAATTTCGAATGCACCCTTCCAAGCAATAAATTCTTCAATTTGTTCCACATCATATAATTCATAATTTCCCTTAACATAGAGATATGGTAACGTCATCATTATACTCACATTGAAAAGGGAGGTGTTTATACCTCCTACAGCAGCATGCTTTATCAAAGCAATAAGTAACATTATAAGTAGATCGGAAGTTTTTAGCATAGTCATGCAATTTATTAATTTGCTCCCATAAGTGTATCCCTTTTTGTGACAAGCGGTGTTATTTATAATATTTTTGTTGTTCTTCTCTGAACCCACCTTGCCTATAAGATCTAGTTTCAAAGGCATCAAACATTGCTAGCAAGCATGATAAAGCAAAAAAAATAACAACTAAAATAAGAACTAATATTTTTGTGTTTTTGATAAAGAGAAGCAAACAAGACAAAATAAAATAAACTAAGAAAAACAAAAACAAAGTAAAGAGATTGGAAGTGAGAGACTCCCCTTGCAGAAATTCTCTTCCTCCCCGGCAACGGCGCTAGAAAACTTGTTGATGGCGTGTAGTTGACGCCCTCGTTGGTAAACCCCAAGAGAAAGGTTGTGAAGATTGTAGCAACAAGTTTTCCCTCAGAAAAGAAACCAAGGTTGAAACGACCAGAAGGAGGGCAAGCAATCTCTGAAGGTTGATGCATCTGAGCTGGCAGGGCGCACTACCGGTTTAGCAGCAACGTGGAACCTACATGTCGTGGTGGTGTCACGGCAGATGCCATGGGATGGCTAAAGATGTGGGGACGATGGACGCTGGAGGTGTCCGGGGAGGGATCACGCGACGAGTAGCCGCGTGAGGTAAGATCCACACAACGCAAACAACACGATGTACCCAGGTTCAGGGCCCTCGTGAGGAGGTAAAACCCCTACTCCTGCCTCTCTGTATGTATTACGATGCCTCTCCGAGTAGCCACAGTACAAATGATATCGCTACCGAGTAGCTTCTCTCTTCCCTCCGGGTAGAACTAGGTCAAGAACTTAGGGTTTCTAGGGTTCACTATGAGCATGTGTCAGCGTAGAGCAAGATCCCTCGCGCAGGAGGCGGCGGGGCACCTTATATACATGGTGCCCAGCCGGATACGTCCAAATCTAGACAAGTGTCGACATAGTGTGCACACCGTCCTTCTTCCGGGTACCCGCTGACAGCTTTGGTTCCTAATCTTGGCTGCTTCTGTAAAGTCGTTGGGCAAAACTAGGGGACAGACTGGTATCACTGTGCCAAACACAGAGTAGGGCCCCCTTATCCTGCCACGGCCTGCTTCCATGCTGTCACTGTCAGGCAGGCCGGTCCCAGATGAACAGTAGTTCGAATGCTGCCAAGTACGGACCCAGGATACGCGGGATCCTGTGTCAGAACGGCTCCTTTGACTTTCTGGCCCGAGTAGGTTCCCGCCAATTGTTCCCGCCAATTGTACTCGGGCCAACCCTTCTACTCGAAAGGATAGAACTTGATTGATATCTCCTTCTGGTCATCTTGAGGTGAGACCGAGTAGCAGTCAACCGGGTAGCGAGTACCAGGTAGTCGGCTACTCGACCAAACCTCCCTTCTGTAAGCTGCCTTTACCACCTGCCTTTACCCTACTCGGGGGTAACCCCCCGACAGCAGTCCCCGAAGCTGGTTGAGTCTTGCGAACTCGTTCACTAGGCTCTGCCAGCTTAAAACCAATTTCTTGCCTCTTAGCCCTTGAACCTCAAGATGCCGAGTAAACGGCCTTCGAGTAGCACTCTGACAAGTATCTTCTGTCTCTTGTCTTCCGAATAGCACTTGCTTTCTACTCTGTAGCCGAGTAAAAAGACTTAGAGAATTTTCTGGAATTGAGCCGTTGCGGCGCAGAGCACAATCCAGCCCTTCGCTCAGCAACTGCACACGTGTCAAGCATCCACGACCTTGTCGTTTCGTTGCCCAGGACACGACCTGCCACGCGTCCAGTTTTCACGCAATGGGCCCACCGGCCGTCATGTCCCATCAAGTGTAGTTATAGGCCACGATTCGGTGGTGGGATCAACTGCGGCCGTTACGCGCGCAACCGGCGCTTGTGTGCGTTTCTAGCCGGCCACAGGATCCACCACACGCCACAATCGATCCCACTCCCACGACGGTAACGGTAAATTCGCGGAGGAGATATAAATACCTCCGCCGGTAACTTCCTTTTCCCCTTCCCCTGCACTATTCTTCTTTCGTCTTCTGCCCTTCTCCGCCACCGAGCTCTCCGCCGCCGCGCACGCTCTTGCGCCGCCGCGGACTCAATCCACCGCCCAATTCCCCTCGAAATCTTCCACTCCTTCCACCCGCAGCAATGGCCAAAGCTGGCTGGGCCGGCTCCTCCGTCACCGCCGAAGATTGCGCCTGGCTCGTCAATACCAGGCGAGTCCCTCCCGGCGTGGAGTGCCGGGCGCCAGACGGTGAAATCGTGCCATCCCCGCGGGAGGGTGAGCGCGTGGTCTTCATGTCGCATTTCGAGCGCGGCTTCGGATTGCCGGCCTCTGATTTCCTCCGGAAGTTCCTCAATCACTTCGGCATCCAGATGCATCATCTGCCCCCCAATGCCGTCGTCTTCCTCGCCTACCACGCCGTGGTCTGCGAGGCCTTCCTCGGCATCCGGCCCACGTGGGAGACGTGGCTCAGGTACTTCCACTTGCGCCAGCAATCCACCGGGAAGAAAGACTCCGCGGGCGTCGCCCGCGCCACCGACACCGGCTGCGCCATGATGGTGCAGCGGTCCGGGACGAACCACCCCCGCATCAAGGGGCTGGACTCCGTCAAGCTGTGGCAGAAGACGTTCCTCTACGTCAAGAACGTTGCCGCCGCGGAAGGAGCCCAGGTGGACGATCGAATCAACTTGCCCGTTTGGAGCAATCGCGCTCCGATCGGGTTGTACTGGAAGGAGAAGCCCGCCAATGACGAGGACGCCATCGAGATGGAGAATAGACTTGGCTGGCTGAAGGCGCAGGGCCTCAAGAATGACGATCCGGTGGCTTGCTGGATCCAGCGCCGAGTGCTGCCCTTGCAGGAGCGCTGCCATCTCATGTGTTACATGGGAGGCCCCCGCGACTGCACCAGGACAACCACCATCGAGATCGACAACATCGATGTTCCCTGGCACGCAAGGAACATCTTGACGACAAATCTTGGCGACAACTGGCAATACGGGTTCGTCCCGTACAGCCGTACAAAGCCAATTGAGCGGGTACGCCTTTCTCACTTTGCTCTCTGCATTTACTTTCCGAGTAGTTACTTCCTCCTCCTGCCGCGAGTAGCGATCGTCTTCTGCACCGCGTAGGGTACTTAGCTGAATTGCGTAGGCTTAATGTGCTTCGTGCTTGCACGCCTTGCCGGATAGCCTACTCGAGAACAACTCTTAGGCTCGATGTGCTTTATACCTGCACGCCCTTCCGAGTAAGACCTTTCAGCAAACATGCTTAGGCTTATTATGCTTTGTGTTTGCACGCCTATCCGGGTAGAATTCCTTCCTGGTACTCGGCTAGTCTGTGATCCTTCTCTGTTTTTCAGGTTCTCACTCGCCAGATAATCGAGAGCTGCGAGGTTTTTGAGGGCAACTGGTCTCCTGATCGTGAGGAGGACGATGTGCCCTCTCTCGATGCCGCGGAGCAGTCCAACCTCTCTCGCTCCCCCACTACCGACAAACGCGACGCTCTCCGCACCTGGTCTGATGAAGACTTTGACGGTAAATACACTTTCATTCTGTTTGCTTCCGAGAAGCACCAGTCCCTCGTTTGCTGTTTCTGATTCTTTCCTCTTTTCTCTTGGATTCTCAGATGAAGTTGCCGCGGAAAAGGACGACGAGGACGAAGACGAGAACGAGGGCGATGCGCCCCTAGTCGTCAAGCCTCTGTCCGTCGCCGCTCCTGAGACCCGCAAACGGACTGGTAGCGGAGCACCAGCGCCTCCTGCCAAGAGGAAGAAGCCCGCCGAGAAGAAGGTGGTCGTGAAGAGGTCCAGACGAGAGCTCAAGTCCACCACCGCGTAAACCCTCTTCTCGGTCGTTTCCCTTCTCGCGCTGTGCCATTCTCCCCAGATTCCTTCTAATTTCTGGTTCCTTCCTTCTCTACAGACCTCCCATGGATGAGAGCGCAGCTCTCGCGTCCGACCAAGCTAAGGAATCATCAGTACCTCTGATCAACATCGATGATGATGAGGACCACACCGCCAATACTGCTGCTGCCAATCCACAGACCGCCGATGCGCAAGGAGCAGAGTCAGAGCCAGCGGCGCAGGACACTACCGTCCACCATGAGAGACCCCCTTCTCCTCCGGCCAACAATGCCGAGGAGAACCAAGATCGAGAGATGCAAGACAACACCGCCGACGAGCGGCCAGAAGCAGAGCAAGAGCAGCCCACCACAGGGGCTGCTGCACAAGAGAATCTCGCTACCGAGCAGCGAGTAGAAGACACCACCACCACGGATGCCACCACAAGAGATGCTTATCCATTGAGCAGCGTGCAGCCGGGCGACGCACCAAGTAGCGCCCAGCCAGGAGCTGCAGCAGGCGACGGATCCGTGGCGCCACCCACTGCGCAAGGCCCTACACCGCCGAACTCCTCCTCGCCGCCGCAGACCAAGGATACATCCAGCCCTCCTGCCGGGCGAGTAACCAGGCAACGAGCCCTGGATGCTCTGAAGGATGAGGTTGACAGAAGGGCAGCCGAGAAGGAAGCTGCTGAGAAGGCCAAGGCCGAGAAGGAAGCTGCTGAGAAGGCCAAGGCCGAGAAGGAAGCTGCTGAGAAGGCCAAGGCCGAGAAGGAAGCCGACGAGAAGGCGAAGGCCAAAGCTGACGGGAAGAAAACTGAAGATCCCGAGAAGGAAAGGACGAAGAAGCGGTCCAGAGACCAAGTGCCGCTACCAGCCTCCGGTGGAGCACTCGTGATCCACGAGTCTGGCCCGATTCCCGCCGCGCTCTCAGCTGATGCTCGCGCTGCTGGCCAGCCTTGCTACCCGGAGTACATGATTGAGGTTAGCCATCAGCACTCAATCGGCTTCCCTCCCAAGGACAAAGCTTTAGCTATCCAGAAGGGAAGGAAGGTTGTAGCCATGAACTCCCCTCCTCCAGATCCAAGCCAACACCAGCCTGTCAACATTGCTTCTCGTGGAGTCCAAGACAAACCAATAACTTCAAAAGGCCTTGAGCAGGTACTGGACACCATTGGCTTCATCGACGCCAAATGGGATAGCAAGGTTCTCGGCGTGGAGAAGTGGCACGGTCTTGGCCTTGGCGGCATCGACCACATGCGCGTGGACTGGAACAAGGTCGACCTGGGACACCAGCCCATGTCCGTCTCCACCGAGACCGCGACACTCGCAGCCAAGATGTTCCTGCATCGCAAGAATGCCGAGGACATCGAGCAGGCCTACGCAGTAAGTTTTCCTTATCTTTTCCGAGTTGAATTTTCTTCTCTTCTATTCGCCTTTCTGCTCCTTTCCATCACTCCCAGTCCCCGAGATTCTAGCCGAGTAGGTGGATACTCTCCGAGTAGCCTCCTACTCGGGTTGAATCTACTCTGCTTTTTTTTTAACTTGCTTCTTCTCGCTTCTCAGGACAGCGCCCTGAAGCGGACCAACCTATACCGCCATCTTCTCTGGAACCACTCTATCGCCAGGAGGCGAATTGCTGCTTTAGAGAAGGAAAAGGCAGTTGCGGAGGCAGCCAGCAAGAACGCCAACGACAGCACCCAGCAGCTGACTGAAGTGCAAGGTACGCTTTTAGCTGTGCGGTTCATGCGTTTTTTGTTTACGCTCGCTTATGCTTTCTTTTGCGCTAACCTTTTCTACTCTGCAGAGAAACTGAAGAGCCTAGCCGAAGAGCACGAGAAATGCCGCACTTTCGTGAAGAACGCCGAAGCCACCATCAAAAGGCTGGAAGGTGAGTTTGTTGTTTACTCGGTTCGATCTTGAATCTGTTTCTTCGCTGCTTCTCTATTGACCTTGTCTGGCTCTTCGCAGAAGATCACAAGTTGTTTGCTGAGGCACACCAAGATTGTGTCAAACCAGAAGAGGTGCAGAACCAACTGTCCAACCAGGCCGCTGTGTTGCTGAAGGATCACGCCACCGAGACCGAGAAGCTGCAACTCCAGTTGCAAAAGGCACTCCAGGATGCCATCAACATTGGCGCCGACAGGGACAGAGCAATCGCCGAGAAGGCCAAGGCCGAGACCACTTTCAGAGCCAAGGAGAGGGCCCTTGAGCAGGAATGCGAAACTTTAAAGAAGACCAACGCTGATCTCTTCGCTCAGATGGATTCCTTGCGCCTGATCCAAGAAAAGCACATAGCCAACGAAGAGTCCTGGAAGGCCCAGCTGCAGCGGCTGCGCCGCGAACTGCCCGGTAGGTCTTCTCCTCCCTGCCTCTTTTCTTCTCGGTTTTTCTCCTACCCGGTTCTTTTCTTCTCGATTCTGAAGTTGTCACTTGCTATTTCAGAGATCTGGCCTCATCTTGATTCCAACTGCGCGCCTACTGTGGCCAAGGCCCAAGCAGCTCGCCTTGCGAAGGGTGAGGTAGCAGACACCCGAGCTGAGATCGAGGACAGCCTGCTGTTGCTCAAAGATTATTTCGAGCAGCTGGCCGGTGTTGGCACTGACTTGGTGCACGAGGGCTTCGAGCTCCATAGGCTGTTCTGGCCCCAGGATTCTCAGCCAACTTCCATGCGGGGTCTCGCCTTCAAGTTGAAAAATGTGAAGAAAGAGTTGAAGAAATGGCGTGCTTCGGGGGCCCGGGCCGGTGCGGACGTGATGCTTCTCTGCATAGCATCCTGGTATGAAAACCTCAACATGCAGCTCATCCGCGGGAAGCGCAATAATTCCAAATGGGAGGTAGATCCCGACTGCGTGGCCACACGCAAGCAGATCGCCTACGAGGTCGCGGAGTGCGCTGAGACGGAGACCTTCATCGAGGGCCTCCCCGAGCCCGACACCGAGTACGAAGAGGAAGAGGAAGAGGACGACGAAGTAGAATCCGACTTGGAAGGCTTCTTCGAATCTCCTAAGGGCAAGGCCGGGAAGGGGAAGAACGTCGCCGTCGCGAGTAGCGATGAGGACGAGTACGCCCACATCGACACCGCCGCACTCGACTTTGGCACCTCCTCAGGTGCTGCTCTCGACGACACGGTACGCCCTCCTGGCCAAGCGCCTGGCTCTTCTCCGGCTCCAGAGCCCGTCTCGGTGGCCACGGCCACCTCTGACCCGGCAGCCCCTGATCGCGATGCCGAGATGGAGGAATCCGCTACCGTCCAGACGGAGGCGGATGCCACCAACACCGAAGAAGAAGCCGAGAAGACCGTCACCGAAGAAGCGGCAGCCAAGGCCAGCACCGACAACACTGCTACCTCCACCTGAATCTCCCTGCAACCTTTTTTACTCGAAAACTTATCAGATCCCCGGGATGCCGGGAGCAGATGTAATAGACTATCTTTGTTTTGCTTGCTACTCAGTTTTTATGCCCACTCTGTTTATTTCGACATTAATCAATTTGAACGACGCTGGCTTGATGCCGAGTTGCGTTCCATGCGAGTCCCCGAGTTGCATTTCTTATTCACCCTATCTTTTCATCTCTGCTCTACCCGCGACTTGTCGCTTTTTTGGTATTCGAGTCACAAGAATCAAGTAGTAGGGCTGCAAATACTTAGCCGCTAGAAACAATCATGGTAACGCAGCCCACCACTTAGCCGAGAAGACGAAAACAGGGAACAAAAGTAACAAACAATCTACTCGGTTCCTGCACTCTTTCTTCCTTAGCGATTTTCGTGTGCTCATTGACCTTTTGCTTGTTCTCTTGCTTGCCATGAAGCCGGGTTTCGGACAGCAGCAGAGTCGAAGAGTTGGCATATAGGTTTAAACACAGTACTCAATGCACTTATGAGTTCTGAAGTGGAGCAACCGAATAGACAAAGGATCAAGCCGAGTAGAAACACTTAGAGCAATTTTGGACGAGGGCAGTCCCCGAGAACAATTTCAGATTGCAGAGTAGAATTTCAACTCGGATAAGAGGGTACATACACATCCTTGCTCACGAATGAAAACGACGAAGTAGGGCTACATTCCAAGGGCGCTTGGTTTCCTCTCCAGCTTTATCTGCCCTGTTCGCCTGCGATGGGCGCACATCTACAAGATAGTACGCATCATTGTGCAGCGCTTTGCTCACAATGAAAGGCCCTTCCCACGGAGGAGACAACTTGTGCATCCCGGCTGTGCGCTGCACAAGCCTAAGGACCATGTCTCCTTCTCGGAAAACCCTTGGGTTCACCTTTCGGCTATGATAACGCCGCAGGTTTTGCTGGTAGATAGCCGAACGTGACAGAGTCAGCTCTCTTGCTTCTTCAAGCAGTTCAACGTCGTCTTCTCGAGCTTCTCTCGCCTCCACCTCAGTGTAGAGGGCTACTCGGGGGGAGTCATGCTCTAAGTCTATTGGCAACACGGCCTCAGCCCCGTATACCAAGAAGAATGGCGTGTAGCCGGTTGACCGGTTAGGGGTAGTCCTTAGACTCCACAACACCGCTGGCAACTCTTCTAGCCAACACCCAGGTGTTTTCAGCAATGGCTCAATCAGCCTTGGCTTTATGCCTGCCAATACCATTCCATTTGCTCTCTCAACTTGCCCATTGGAGGCAGGGTGCGCGACAGACGCAACGTCTAGTCGGATATGCTTATCTCTGCAGAATCGCACCATTGCCCCCTCTGCAAAGTTGGTGCCGTTGTCGGTGATGATACTGTGCGGGTAGCCATATCTCATGATCACATCCTTCACGAACTTCACAGCTGTGACCCCATCGCACTTCCGAATAGGTTTCACCTCGATCCACTTGGTGAACTTGTCCACCATGACCAAGATATGTGTCATATTGCCTTTAGCCGGCTTGAAAGGACCAACCATATCCAAGCACCAAACAGCAAATGGCCATGTGATAGGAATTGTTTTCAACTCGGAAGCAGGCATGTGAATCTTACTTGCGAACATCTGGCAGCCGTTGCACTTCCTCACGATATCTTCGGCTTGTTGCAGTGCAGTGAGCCAGTAGAAGCCATGCCGAAAAGCTTTTTTGACCAATGCCCGAGAAGAGGCGTGATGCCCACATTCCCCTTGATGTATCTCCACCAGAATTTCTTCTCCTTCCTCTGGGCTCACACAGCGTTGCAGCACGCCGGTGGCACTTCTCTTGTGCAGCACGTCTCGGACTATGGTGTAGCCCTTGGATCTTCTCTGAATCTGCCTCGCAGTCACCTCATCTTCAGGTAAAGTGCCGTCCCTTAGAAAGGATAATATGGGCATAGCCCAACTCGATGTCTCTCGTATGGGAAACACTGGTTCGTCCAGTTCCATTGGGATAGGCTCTTGCGGTTGCATAGGAGGAGTAGGAGCGCTTCTTTGCAGCCCAGACCGATTGGCGAGAACTTCTTCAATGAATGCAACAGCCTCTGGGTTGAGGGCGGCAGTCCCCGAGTACGGAGCGGCAGTCCCCGAGTAAGGAGTGGCAGTCCCCGAGTAAGGAGTGGCAGTCCCCGAGTAAGGAGTGGCAGTCCCCGAGTAGAGAACGGCAGTCCCCGAGTAGAGGACGGCAGTCCCCGGGTTCCCTGCAGCACTCTCCCAGTCAATTTCCATCGGGTCAGATTCTTCACTTGGCAGAGAAGGAACAAAGATGGATTCCGAGTTGGGGGAAGGCTTGATGGATGGCTTCCTCAAATGCTCCAAGGCAATCCCTGCCGGGATGGACTGCCGAGAAGATCCCAACTTGGATAGCTCGTCTGCTGCTTCGTTCTCTGCTCGGTGAATGTGCTGGAACTCACAGCCTTCGAAAAACCCAGTCATTGACTGCACCAGGAAGCGATACGATGCCATGTTGGCATCCAAAGCATCCCAGGTACCTGAGACTTGCTGCACCACTAGATCTGAATCGCCATAGCATATAATGCGCTGCACACCAACCTCCTTTGCTACTCGCAAACCATGCACCACTGCCTCGTACTCGGCTACATTGTTGGATGCCTTGAAATGAATCTGCAACACATACTTGAGCTGATCTCGCTTGGGTGACGTGAGCACGACACCAGCACCAAGGCCTTCCTTTACTTTCGAGCCATCGAAGTGCATCCTCCAATAGTTGGGAACTGGAGCAGGAGGTTCATACTGCATCTCGGCCCAGTCCACAAGAAATTCCGCCAGGACCTGAGACTTGATTGCTTCTCTTCTCGCATACGCGGGAGCGTACGCGGCTAGCTCGATTGCCCACTTGGCTACTCTGCCACTCGCCTCCTTGTTTCCCATGATATCCGAGATGGGAGCAGAACTCACAACAGTGATGGGGTGCTCCTGGAAGTAATGTTTCAGCTTCCTGGCGCCCAGGTACACACCATATGTCATCTTCTGGTAGTGCGGATAGTTTTGCTTGGAACTGGACAGCACTTCACTGAGATAATAGACTGGGCGCTGCACACTCTTGCCTTCTTCTTCTCGCTCCACCACTATCACCACGCTGACTACTCGGTTAGTCGCAGCAATGTACAACAGCATAGGCTCCTTGGGTAGCGTACTAGCCAAGACGGGAGCGCTAGCCAGCATTGCTTTCAGCTCATTGAACGCCACGTCCGCTTGCGGAGTCCAGACAAACTTGTCACTTTTCTTCATTAGCTGGTATAGAGGCAGAGCCTTCTCGCCCATTCGGCCCAGAAAACGGCTCAAAGATGCCAGACAACCCGTGAACTTCTGCACATCTTTCAGTGATCTCGGCAAAGACATGCTCTCAATAGCTTTTATCTTGGAAGGATTGGCTTCAATGCCCCGACTAGAAACCAGAAAACCGAGTAGCTTTCCAGCCGGTACACCAAAGGTGCACTTACTCGGATTCAGTTTCATTTTGTACTTGCGTAGGTTAGCAAAGGTTTCCTCCAGGTCGGCAAGCAGAGTATGTGTTTTATTCGTTTTGATGACAATGTCATCTACGTACACCTGCACATTCTTGACGAGCTGGTCGTGCAAGCATTTCTGCATGCATCTCTGATAGGTTGCACCCGCATTCCTCAAGCCAAAACACATGACACGATAGCAATAAGCCCCGTACGGGGTAATGAAAGCAGTCTTTATTTGATCAGCAGGGTTGAGTGCAATCTGGTGGAAACCAGAGTAGGCATCTATGAAAGACAACAGTTCACAACCGGCAGTGGAATCGATCACCTGATCGATGCGAATTAGCGGGAAAGGATCCTTGGGGCATGCCTTGTTCAAGTCGGTGTAGTCGACACACATGCGCCATGCAGTGGCAACCTTGGGATCTTCCTTTTTCTTCTCGACCATGACCGGGTTGGCTAACCAATCCGGATGCAGCACTTCCATGATGAAGTTACTTATCAGCAGCTTGGTGATCTGATCACCGATGGCCTTCCTTCTCTCATCTCCGAAGCGGCGCATAGCCTGCTTCACTGGCTTGGCGTCAGGACGCACATGCAAAGAGTGCTCAACCAACTCCCTCGGGACTCCTGGTAGATCTTCATTTGTCCAGGCGAACACATCCCGATTCTCACGGAGGTAGTGGATGAGCGCGCTTTCCTATTTCTCCGCCAACCCGGAACCAATGATGGCCACGCGCTCCGGGAACTCGGGGTCAACCTGGACTGTCTTGGTCTCCTTGGCAGCTTGGAAAGCAGTACCATGCTGGGTACTCGGCACACCTTGTGCGCCAGCTTGTGCGGACTGAGCCATGGCCACCACCTCGTACATCTTCTTCTTCTCGGCAGCAATCACCATCGATTCCGCCAGCTGGGAGCTAGCAGAGGCACACTCCATGGACTTCTTGTAATCTCCCGAGATGGTGATGATGCCATTGGGACCAGGGATCTTCATCTTCAGATAAGCCACATGTGTAGAGGCCATAAACTTGCTCAGAGCAGGCCTGCCGAGTAGAGCATGATAGGGGCTCTGATGATCCACCACTTCGAACTGCAAGCGCTCTGTGCGGCAGTTCTCCCGGGTACCGAATAGCACATCAATCCACACTCGGCCAATCGGGTTGCACGAGATCCCGGGCACAATGCCGTGGAAGGTGGTCTTGCTGGGCAGCATCATGTTCTCGGCTAGGCCAAGCTTCTCGAGTGTGTCCTTGTACACAATGTTGATGCTGCTGCCGTTGTCGATTAGCACCTTGCTGAACCTCACATTCTTCTCGGGACCCAGGAAGGTAGGATCCAGCACCAAAGCATAGGTGCCCGGATTGGGCATCACCTTGGGATGATCTGCCCGGGTCCACCTGATCTCCTGATCACACCAATACATGTAGTGGGGGACAGCAGGGATCACTGCATTGACCTCCATGGCCCGCCTGTGCTGTGATTGCTTGTCGACTGCCTCAGAAGTGAAGATCATATAGCTCTCATGGTGCTCTTGGTACTGGTTGGAGCCATTGCCCCCATTGTTGCCATTGTTGCCATTGTTGTTGCCCTGATAGTTGTTGTTGCCTCTGTTGTTGTTGTTGCGGTTGTAGTTGTTGTTGTTGTTGCGGTATCTCTCATTGTTGAAGTTCCGGTTGGCTCCTAAAGCCACTTGGTTCACATTCTCTCTTCTCGGGTACACTGGCGGCCGAGTGGCGGGTGCGCGAGTAGGCTGAACAGTAGCATTGGCGGCTGGCAGAGGAGGAGGAGGAGGCAAGCCATCACTCTTGATCACATCCCACCACTCGCACTGCCGAGTAGTGTGGTTAGCGGGCCTCGAGGGATGATGAGTGTGAAAGCTGCACGGGCCATCCTTCATGTCGTCGAAGACAAACTTCTTCGGCTGCTCGGAGTTCCCGCTACCCGACTGAGAGGCGCGAAATGGCTTCTTGTTGCCTTGGCCCTGGTTCTGGTTCTGCCCGTAGGCTCCAGCAGGTTTCTGCCTCTGGCCACCACCGCCTCCAACATTCACTGCATTCACCTCCTCAGGGTCATACCGAGTATCTACTCGGCGCTTGTTGCGGAACTCGTTGCGCTTGCTGCTGTTGAAGTTTCTTCTCGGCTCAGAGGAGTCCATCAGTGGCTGAGTAGGATCACCGAGTGCGTACTGATCCGCAATCTTGATGGTCTCGGCCAGGGTGTTCGGCATCTCTCTCTGCAATCTCTGCCAAAGCATACTGCCATGTCGGCAACCCTGCGCAAACCAAGTGATGGCCTGTGCTTCATTCACACCCTCACAAGTGTTCCTCAAGGTGCTCCACCGAGTGAGGTACTCGCGGTCCGTCTCGTCTTCTCGCTGCCTGCAAGCCGACAGCTGATGTGGCCTATTCGGCCTCTTGTATGTACTCGTGAAGTTGCTGATGAAGGCATCCGAGAAGTCCAGCCAACAGTTAATGCTGTTCTTGGGCAAGTTGTTGAGCCAAGTGCGAGCTGGACCCTCTAGCATCTGCGGCACATAGCGTACCGCCCATCTCCTGTTGCCATTCGCGATATGGACCGCGGTGACGTAGTCATTGAGCCAATCTTCAGGCTTGGTGCTGCCATTGTAACTCTTGGTGCCCCTTGTGTCGTGGGATAATCACGGCAGATGTTACCGGGGGTAACTGATCTTGGGGCAAGTCGACACAGGTATTCGGGAGAGGGTTTAGCTCGAAGGAAGACATGGCGGAAAGCAATCTAAGAACCGGAAAATAACTCGCCGGATCTCAATATGAATTATGCTGGATACTCGATAATAGGTGTTACAACTATGACCTGAATCTCTGACAAACTAAACCTAGGGGCCGGTTTATAAAGCACCCGTACACCCCTAACTTGCCCTCCAAGGCACATCTTGAGTCCTACTCGAACTCCACATACAAACCCTAACTTCCCTTACCGCAGCCCACAATCCGGGTTACGAATCTTACAAGTCTTTGGGCCTTCCGGTAATCTCTTTACCCCTAGCCGGATATCGCTCTGCACACCTCGGGCCGGATTATATCTTGAAGTGGGCCTACCGGGTTACTATCCCCCCATCAGTAGTCCCCAGGATAGCGCGGGTTTCACGGATTCATCCTTGAAGCGCTCGCTATTCCCTGAAAAAGATACGAAACACCCAAGTTCATGGGGACCGAGTTAAACTGCTTCGATAGATGGCTAGGCACAGCTCCATGACGACCATTCGATAACTCGATCCCCCCCCCCCAAATGTCTAACATGCATTTCTAAACTTGAACCCTAAAATGCCAAGATTCCACTCACGATACCGGTCCCTGATATCTCGGGATAGGTTACACTTCCTCCGCCAACGGAACATTTTATTCCATTCCGGGCGCATACACCACCAAATCCGCACGGATAATTACCGTCCCGTAGCTTCCGATTTTCCAGTCGCGGGGGTGAACTCACCACCTCCCTTATAAATATCAATCGAAGGTAACCCTAAGCCTTTCACCTCACCTCATCATACCCTTTCTCCTCGCTCCCTCGCAACTTCCGCCGCCGGAGCTCGCGCACACTACAACAGATAAGACCACTGCCGGCCGCGCTCGTCCTCGGGCTATCCCGCGCCGCCATCACGCATTGCCGTCGCATCTTCGTTTCTCTCATTGAGGGCTGTGGAACAATACTCAAGCCACACCTCACATCACCCTCATTTTCGGACATCAATCTCTTCGGTAAGCCTCTCTCAATCGTCCAATTTGAACCTCGCAATTTTTTCAATTTGACTTGGATCGGATCTGGATCAACCCGTAAATTACCTTTCCGGTATCGTCAAATCAAGCCGCTTCGGTAGTCCTCAGCTCCTTTAAGCACCTGATGCGTAGTCGCAATTCATCCCCGCACCTTTTTCAACCATCAAACTTTATATAAGATCACTCGCAAGCTTTTCAACCTAGATCCGTTCCACCTTGTTTTTTCCGCTTGTCTCATTAACATCCGGAAAACCCTCTTTTTCCAGCTATTTTCTTCGCAATAAAAGTATGGGCAACCATCCATGTTCGCCCAACCCACCTCCATACGTAAGTAATTAACAATTTACTCAACCTCATCTGTAACCCGGAAAATCCTCCACACTTAACATCGTAGCGCATTATCCGGGTATTATTTTAGCCTTCGCATTGTCTCGATATTCCCAGACTCGGATAGTCTGATACTCCGAATCTTACTCCATACATCTCTTGTCCCTTGCAGGTCAACTCCATGGCTCCGAAAAGACAGGGAAGGCACCCGGCTCCGACCAAGACCCCTCAAACCACTTCTGCCAACTGGGGTCGGTCTTCAACGACGAAGGCCAAGCTGGAAGGAATGGCCGAATTAGGAATTCTTCCCTCTCAAAAGGAGATACATTGGAGGGCTCCTGACGATGAGACCCGTCCTACTCCTGCCGGGAATGAGGTAATCTGTTTTACCGAGCACGTGACCCGGGGATTTCGTCCTCCGGGTCACCCTTTCTTCCGGGAAATCTTAAGCCACTACGGCCTCCGGGTGTTCGACATAGGGCCTAACTCTATGCTGAATATTACCCATTTCATAGTCTTGTCCGAATCTTACTTATGCATTCCACCAAGCCTGGATCTTTTTATTGAGTTATTCCAATGCGAGCTGTGTCGCGAGAGCGATGACGGAGCTCTTCTTACCTGTGGCGGGGTGTCTATCCAGCGCCGCAAGCACTCACTAATGCCAACTCTTAACTTGAACTCCCACGTCAACAACTGGCAACTATCTTTCTTCTATTGCCACGACACTTCTCCGGATGGTGAGATGAAATTGCCGGGTTACTCGGAGAGCCTCCTTGAACCCTCCGAGTCTTTTAGCGCTTTTGCACCCGAGCCTGATAGGGAAGCCATTCAGCCCTTTTTGGCCAAACTAGCAGCCCTCTCAGCCCATGGCCTTCTTGGGCTTAATCTAATAAAGACTTGGGTAGATTTCCGGGTTCAGCCCAACTCCATTCGTTCGAAGTTGCTACACGAGTACTCGGGTCACATCACGGACTCCCTCCGCTACTCCACCAAGAACTTCCCTGCTGGCAACACCAATAAGACCATCAAGGGTTTCTTGATGGAGAGGCTAGATGTTATAAAGAACGCTACCGGGTTACCCCCGTTTACTCGGGAGAATCCCGCTCCAGCGGTAAGACCTGACCCCCCTTCTTCTTGTTTCAGCACTTTTATCCGCTATAGTCTCTAACCACTACTTGCATTTACTTGTTCACAGGCTGACGATCCCTTCTGGAAGGTCGAGAACTCTCCTCCCTCCCAAGACCCCGAAGGGGAAAATGAGTCCATTGATGACGACGAGGGTACTCTTTCATAACCTTTATATCTGCCTTTCATCTGTGCCACCTTTCTTACCACTCGTCCTTTCTTATCTGATACTTACTCGGCTTTCAGGATCAGAGGACGAAGAGGAGGAAGAAGAAAATGACCCGGAAGCCACCGAGTCTGACCAAGAACCCCCAGTTGGAAACAAAAGGAAAGCTAGAGGGGTAGTTGAAAAGGTTCCCTTCTCTTCCATGTCTTGTGCGCCTTACTCCTTTGCCACTATGCGTGAACTTAATGTGCGATTATCACATTCACCCTTCTTGAAGGACCCTCTCCCGACTAAACGTAGGGTGACCCGGAGTTCTCCGGGGGATGATCCCCTTAACCCGGGTATCTCCACCTCACCCGCTCGTCGGGCCAGCACCCCTCCAGCTCAACCTTCCCAATCTCCTCAACGTCATCCATCTCCTAGTCATCCACTTGCCGGGCAATTTCGCGTACCGCAGCCAGTGCTTTTACCAACGTCATCCGCCTCCAGCTGCGAGCTTCCCCCGGACTATGCTGTGAACACCGGGTAAACTACCTTTGCTTACATTCTCTCGCACTTGTTATCTTTCTTTTTTTTCATACATTCCACTAACCAATGTCTCCTTTTTTCCTTTCAGCGCCACAGTTACGCTGAGTGACCCGGATATTCCTGAAGCAGAGAGGCAGGGAGAGGAGAAGCCGAGTAATAACATGGATATTGAGGTTGAGGACGAGGCCGAGGACGGAAATAAAGAAGACCCTTTTAAGGACCCACCTCCACCAAAAACTGCATCAACCCAGCCCTCTGAGGAGGTGGACGAAGATATCATTTTGGAGACCAAGTCGGGTTCTCCTAACCCGGACGCTCAAACGGTCCGGGTTTCGACCCCCAGACCCGGAGCAACCCTTCAACAGGAAGACCAATCTTCCGGCCCTTCTCGACTTCGCCCTGAAGACATGACCTTTGCGCAAATGCTAGATGCCCTCCATACCTTGAAGGGTGATGAAGAAAACATACTGGACGCCTTAATAACCAAGCACGAGGTAATCCCGAGTAGTACCAATTGTTTCCACACATAGTCCCCAAGTTCCGAGTAAATTACTAAGTAACTTGCTTGGAACTTTGCATAATGTTTCTGGCTAATCCCTCTTCATGCTTCCTTACAGGACTATGTTTCACAGTTGGAGAAGAAACTGGCCAAGTCCACCAAGCGTATTGAAAAAGAAACGGCCCTTCGTGAAGCTGCGGAGACTGAAGCTCGCAGGTGCCAAAAAATGACGAAAAGGTACAGGAAAAGGGCTCACAAGGCTAAGGACAAACTGACAACACTTTCCGTGCAAATTGCTGACGTTTATCGTACCGCGACCGGTAAGATTTTTAAATTTCACCTTTTCTATGACCCGGATTTCTTTGATATGAACCACTGTACTTGCTTACTTATTATCTTTGCTCCTTTTGCCCCTTTAGCAGGCCCAAGTGATGCTGCCCCCGAAGAAGATGACGCTGCTAAGCTAAAAACCATCAAAAATACTCTTCGCCAACTTTGCGGCGGAGTTAGCTGGATACTTGATGAGTTGCGACTGCCGGGTGTCAGGCCAGATAATATGAAGAGATTACTGGAATTCTGCTCCACGATCCCCGAGTGGATTTGGCACTGGAAACGGTCCTCCTGCCGATTTGGGGTAACCCGGGGGCTCGCATTGGCTAAAGCCTACGCTCCCAAGCTAGAGCTGGCCAAACTTATGAGCGGATTTCCAGAATTCAACTTGGATGGGTCCAAGTTTTTGCCAAAGGACTTCAAGGCTATTCAGAAAGAAGTCCGTCATCCGGCTAGCGTTATCGCTGATAGCTTAGAGATTGATGTGATTCTCCCCGCTTATGATGCTAATGACAAGATTGTCAAGGCGAACCGCCCCCAGCCGTTCGATATGCTTGCCCGTTGGAGGGAGGAGGCAATCAAGATAAGGGACGAAGCTGCCAAGAAGGCCGATGCCGACTCTGCTCCTGCAACTTCGCAACCCGGGACTGCTACTGATCCGAGTGGCGCTGCCACCACCAGTGGCAACAAGGGCAAGGCCAAGATGGATCCTGCAGCTTGAAGTAATGAATATCGCCTGTCATTCCATATGGGTCACTCGGCAAAGCGTCGTTAAAACAGCTTTATTATTTGTTTTAAGCGGAGCGCCTGTGCTCTTTTGATACTTTAGGGTTTTTGTAATATTTTTGCTTATACTCCCGATGCACTTTGCGCCCCTTTGGGCTTTTGATTAATGTGTCTTTGCACCCGCTTGTTCTTGATACCCACTTACTTTATTCTTGATACCTTGTACCTTTACCCTTTTTTTATGCTTTCCTTGGCGAGACCCGACCTCCGGGTTTCGTTGACATCTGGGGAACGGGCTTTCACCCGGATCCCTAAGCCCCCGAGACCCGGATGCATGGCTCGTTGGAATTTTATCGGCTGGATTACGCTGTTTCTTCTTCAGAGCTCCCAAGTCCCCCAGTCCGGGTTTCCGCGTCTGGGACACGTGATTGTTTCTTTTCAAGGAAACGAATCGCCTGTCGCTAAATGCCCAAGACTTCAGGACAGCTTTTTATGATGTTTGAAGTTATGCTTGATAATCGTTGAGTTTCCGGCTGCTAGCCTTATACTCTGCATAACTTGTGGTTTAGATGACCCTTTCAACTACCTTGTACTATAAGCCGGCTTTCGCGTGGATACCATGTTGTTACATCAATACGAAAACGGGGTCAAGCAAGTCCCGTTTGGGTCTCATGACCGACATTAATCGTAAGCGAACGAATCATGCCACTTTGTTGCGAGTCACATCGAGCTTAAGTAAGAATAGCCGAGAAATTTGGACTTCTTTGTCCGGTTATAAGATTGTAGCCGCACTCGTTTTTTCGAGTGACGGCCCCTATAACTCATTGGCATCAAGGCCGGGTCTTTTTTGAGTTTGCAGCTGTGCTTATAGGAGCAACCAGCCCTCAAGACCTGAATATGCACACCGTATAAATGACAATTGCCTCTTTTCCTGATAATCTCCTTTTTATTTGATATGAGAAAATTAGGCCGGCAAGCCGCCTCATTAAAAACCCATCCAGTCCCCAAGGGTGCCCCGGATAGGAAAAGAGTGCGTCTGAAACCTGCCGCCTGTTACATCGTTTTCTGCTAAGTATAGTACGGACGTAGCTGAGCCACGTTCCATGGTCTGTCTCTCTCTTGCATAGGTGCAGTAGTGTGAGCAGTGTCGTTGATTGTGGCCGATTCTTCTCTTGCATCTATCAAGTAATATGACCCATTATGCAGACTCCGGCTTACGATGAAAGGTCCTTCCCATGGTGGCGATAGTTTGTGCTTTCCCTCGTTTGTCTGAACCAAGCGCAGGACCAAGTCTCCCTCTTGGAAGACCCGGCTTTTCACCCGCCGGCTATGATATCTTCGCAAGTCCTGCTGATATATGGCTGATCTTTCCAAGGCTTGCTCCCTTTGCTCTTCTAACATATCCACGGCGTCTTGCCGAGTCTCCTCGTTCTCCACTTCGACATAGGCTGTCACTCTTGGTGAATCATGAATGATGTCGCTTGGTAATACTGCTTCTGCGCCGTAGACCATGAAGAAAGGTGTCATCTGGGTGGATCGGTTGGGTGTAGTATTGATACCCCAGACCACGGAAGGAAGTTCTTCAACCCATGCCCCAGCGGCCCTGATACGAGGAACCCTCAGTCGTGGTTTCAATCCACGAAGTAGCTCTTGGTTTGCCCTCTCCACTTGCCCGTTGGCTTGCGGATGTGCCACCGATGCTACATCAAGCCTGATTCCATTGCTGCCACAAAATTTTTCCATCTCTCCAAGGGACATGTTGGTTCCATTGTCGGTAATTATGCTGTGGGGGTATCCAAACCGGTATATAATTCTTTTCAGGAACTTGACCGCTGTGGCCGCTTCGCAATTGGTGACCGGCATAACCTCCACCCATTTGGTGAACTTATCAACAGCCACTAAAAGGTGCGTCTTCTTGCATGGTGACATATGGAAGGGGCCAACCATGTCCATACCCCAAACAGCGAATGGCCAAGTTAATGGGATGGTCCGTAACTCCATAGCCGGCACATGAGTTTGGCGAGCGTACCTTTGACATCCGTCGCACCTTGCCACTATCCGTTCCGCGTCTGCTAGAGCAGTGAGCCAGAAGAACCCATGCCGATAGGCCTTGGCCACAAGGGACCTTGTGGACGCATGATGCCCACAATCACCTTCATGGATCTCCTTAAGGATCTGTCGGCCTTCTTCTGGTGTCACACAGCGCAAAAAGACTCCTGCCGCACTTCTCTTGTACAACTCCCCATTGATAATAGCATATCCTTTTGCCCGCCTCAGGATTTGTCTTGCTAGTACCTCCTGTTCTGGTAGTTCGCCCCGTGATAAGTAGGCCAGATATGGCTCTGTCCACTCGGGAACGTCACGTATTGTAGCCACGAGATCCACATCCGGGTCTCGATTTGCTAGTTCTTCTTCAGACTCGGATTTAACTGATGGTCGCCATAGCTCGTCCAGGAAAACATTAGGTGGAACCGGCTCCCTGCGCGAGCCGAGTCTGGCGAGTGCGTCTGCTGCCTCGTTTTTTCTTCTGTCTATGTGCTCCACTTCATACCCGGAGAAACACCCGGCAACCCTATCAACCTCCCTGCGGTACGCTGCCATAGTGGCGTCCTTCCTATCCCAGGTTCCTGATACCTGCTGCACCACGAGATCCGAATCTCCAAAGCATCGTATCCTTTTAATGTTCATCTCCTTGGCTACCTTTAAGCCATGCAACAGAGCCTCATACTCGGCCACGTTGTTTGAACAATCGAAGTGAATCTGCAGCACGTAACTTAGTTTATCCCCCTTTGGTGATGTCAGCACCACTCCAGCTCCTGACCCTTCGTACTGCTTTGATCCATCAAAGTGCATGGTCCATGACTCGGAACTTGGAACTGCGGTAATCATTCCAGTGTGCGTCCAGTCGTTAACGAAATCAACCAAGGCCTGGGACTTGATCGCCGATCTGGGCTCGTAGCTGATATGATAATCTCCCATCTCTATTGCCCATTTGGCTATTCTTCCCGTTGCATCCGAGTTTCTGATGATATCCGACATTGGTATTGAACTAACCACTGTTATGGGATGTTCTTGGAAATATGGCTTCAACTTTGGGCTGGCCATAAAGACCCCAAACACCAATTTTTGCCAATGTGGGTAACGCTGCTTCGCTTCCGATAACACCTCGCTGACATAATAAACCGGCCTTTGGACCGGGTAACCTTTCCCATCTTCTTTGCGTTCCACGACAACTACTGCGCTGACGGCTCGGGGACCGGCTGCCACGTATAATAACATAGGCTCTTTAGGACCCGGCGCCGCTAGTACTGGCGCTTCAGATAACTGCTTCTTTAGTGCTTCAAACGCCTCATCTGCCTCCTGATCCCATACGAACTTATCTGATTTCCGCAAAAGCCGGTACAAGGGTATTGCCTTTTCTCCAAGCCTGGATATGAACCGGCTCAAGGCTGCTACGCAGCCCGTGAGCTTTTGAACGTGCTTCAAATTTTCCGGTTTCTTCAAACTCTGGATGTCCTTGATTTTATCCGGGTTTGCCTCGATTCCTCTCTCGGAGACTATAAAGCCGAGTAACTTCCCGGCCGGAACTCCGAATACACACTTCGTTGGGTTAAGCTTCATCTGGTACCTTCTCAAGCTTTTAAACGTTTCCTTTAAATCATCAATAAATGTCTCTGCCTTCCGGGTCTTAATAACCACATCATCCACATACGCGTGCACGTTGCGCCCAATTTGATCCTCGAAGCACTTCTGAATACACCGCTGGTAAGTTGCGCCCGCATTTTTCAATCCAAACGTCATGGTTTTGTAGCAGAAGGCCCCAAAAGGGGTTATGAATGACGTTTTTTGCCAATCCTCCCTCTTGAGTTTAATCTGGTGGTACCCCGAATATGCGTCCAAGAAACATAGCAAGTCGCTTCCGGCCACCGCGTCTATGATTTGGTCTATCCTTGGCAGCGCGAACGGATCCTTTGGACAATGCTTGTTGAGGCTCGTGAAATCGATGCACATCCTCCATTCATTTGTCTTTTTCATCACAAGAACCGGATTTGCTAACCAGTCGGGGTGAAATACTTCCATGATAAAGCCTGCGGTTAATAGTCGCGCGATTTCCTCACCTATAGCTCTTCTCCTTTCCTCATTCATTTTTCTCAAACCTTGCTTCACAGGCCTGGCCCTGGGATCCACATGCAAACTGTGCTCTGCCAACTCGGTGGGGATACCCGGCATGTCGCTGGGTGTCCAGGCAAACACATCCGCATTTGAGCGTATGAACTCCACTAGAGCCCTTTCTTGCGCGCTTTCCAAATTGGACCCTATAGTGAACTGCTTGGTGGGGTCTCCTTCCACAAAATCTACTTTCTTGGTGTCTTGAGCCGCCTTAAATTTTACTCTTTCGTCCTCAGAATCTGGTCTTCTCAATGCTGTGCCATCATCCGGATCCACCTGAGACCGGTAATATTTAAGTTCTTCCTTTCTGCAGGCTTGTTCAGCCATTACCGAATCTCCCTCATCGCATTCTGCTGCTATATCCCGGTTTCCATGGATAGTGATGGTCTGCTTGGGGCCTGGAATCTTTAACTGCAAATATACATAGCACGGCCTAGCCATGAACTTAGCATAAGCCGGCCTTCCGAACAATGCGTGGTAAGGACTGTGCAACCTGACCACCTCAAACGTGAGCCATTCCACCCGATAGTTATCTACCGACTCTCCGAAGGCTACTTCCAATGTAATTTTTCCTTCGGGGCGCGCCGAATGACCCGGCACGATTCCATGGAAAACCGTCGAACTTTTCTGTAGCTGAGATTCTTTGAGGTTCATGCGCAAGAAGGTTTCCCAATATAGGATGTTGATGCTGCTCCCTCCGTCCATCAATACCTTTCTCAATTCATAACCATTGACCTGTGGCGAGACTACTAACGCCAGGGCTCCGGGGCGCTCTATTCCTTCCGGATGATCCCTTCTGCTCCACGTTACCTCTTGCTCTGCCCATCTCAAGTATCCCGGAGTGGTCGAGGAAGCTGAATCCACTGTCTGTTTTAACGCCTTTTTGTCCCTGTTGGAAGTCCCTGTAACATGCACATGATATTGTCCTTTTAAATTGAGCGTACGTACCATACCGATGAAGATACTGATTTGGCCAATCGACACCGTGGATCCGGATTCGAGGTGATCCGGCTCCAACTCCCACCCGGAATTGTCCACTATCCTTTTTCCTTCGTCATCGGAGTAGATCTCGCCGACGACAAAGTTCTTCATGTTCTTCCGAGCTTCTCCCGTGATGTAAACACCTTTGGACGCAGGCCCCACGGTGGGCGCCAACTGTCGTGGGATAATCACGGCAGATGTTACCGGGGGTAACTGATCTTGGGGCAAGTCGACACAGGTATTCGGGAGAGGGTTTAGCTCGAAGGAAGACATGGCGGAAAGCAATCTAAGAACCGGAAAATAACTCGCCGGATCTCAATATGAATTATGCTGGATACTCGATAATAGGTGTTACAACTATGACCTGAATCTCTGACAAACTAAACCTAGGGGCCGGTTTATAAAGCACCCGTACACCCCTAACTTGCCCTCCAAGGCACATCTTGAGTCCTACTCGAACTCCACATACAAACCCTAACTTCCCTTACCGCAGCCCACAATCCGGGTTACGAATCTTACAAGTCTTTGGGCCTTCCGGTAATCTCTTTACCCCTAGCCGGATATCGCTCTGCACACCTCGGGCCGGATTATATCTTGAAGTGGGCCTACCGGGTTACTATCCCCCCATCACCTTGCAAGCTGAAAACCCTTCACGGAAGGCTCGTTCATGATGCGCGGGCCAAAGCACTCGGGGCCAGGAGGACCCGTGCTCTCAAGCCGCGCCGACAAGCTGATACGGTCCAACTGGTGCCTTGCATCTCCAGGCGCCAACACACGCTCACCAACACGGTCATGAATATCATAGCTAGCCATCTCCATAGCCGAGTAGCCATCATCATACCTATCCACCTGCATAGCTGCGGGCTGCTCCACCGGGTTGGCGACTGGTGCCACTGGGCGCGGCTGCTGCCTCTGCCGAGTAGGCTGAGCTGCGGGTTGCCGAGAAGTACCCGGACGCGCGGCTTCTCGGGCACGGCTTTGAGCTTGATGGGCTTGAGAGGCTGCTCTTGCAGCGTTGTGTTCCTGCCCGGGCTGCTGCGGCACAGCAACCTGTTTCGCGGCAGCAGCCGGGTCATACACCTGCATTTGCCTGTCTCTACCCGAGCGCCCACTGCGGCTCTTCTCGCGGCTGGGATGTGGAGACGAGGCCTGATCGTTAGATCTAGCCGCGTGCGAGTGAACCACCTGCGAAGCTCCAGCTCCCGGGTTGGCCTTCCGGAACTCCTCGTTCTGCCTAGCGGCCTCCAACACCAACTCGTTGAGCCTCTCCTGCTGCCTGAGACGCGCCTCTCCATCCAGGCGCGGCAACTCGGCAGCCACGGCCTGTGCAGCTCTGAGCGTCTTGGCGGGTGTGCTGTACCTTGGCCTTGTGAAGGTGTTCGCGGTGGCGGACTGCGCGGGCACCTCCGCGACTGTCGCCATCTCGACACCCAAGTTACGCCGCGTAGCGCCTACTCTGCTGGGCCTCCTGGCGACCGGCGTGAAGCCGTGAGCCTTGTTGTACTCGAGCTGGTCTAGACTCAGCTCGAGCCTGATCTTCTCCAACTCCGCCTGCTCGGCAAGCAGCTCCTGGCGTTGCCGCTCGAGCTGCTCCCTCGCGGCTAGGAGCTCGATGTCGGTGGGAGTGGGCATACCGGCTCGCGCAGCAGACGCGGGGATGACCGTTGACGTGGAAGGTGGCAAGTTGCTCTCCTTCTCGTAGGGCCGGTGATTCCTGCCACCAGCAGGCGGTTCGTCAACCTCCTCGACAACGGCCGCAGCGCCAGTAGCTGCTGCGCCAGTGTTTGCCGCCAAACCCGTCACCATCACCTCAGCGCAGCTTGCAGAGCTGCATGCAGGCCTTCCGCGAGCAGCAACCACCGCAGGAGGATCCTCCGCGTCATGCACCAGCTCGGGGTAGGCGCTGTTGGCGACGGTGGCGACGTAGACGAGGTGAGAGCCGAAGGAGATCACCGAGCCGCCCTCGGGCATGGCCATGCCGCCGAAACAGCCGGCGTTGTCGGTGACGAAGTCGAAGGAGCCGAATCTGTGGACAAGGCCACAAACTACGCGCTCCGCCGAAGAAGATCCCGTCCGAACAGAAACTCCAGCCAGCGCCGCTGGTTGCCCCACGGTGGGCGCCAACTGTCGTGGTGGTGTCACGGCAGATGCCATGGGATGGCTAAAGATGTGGGGACGATGGACGCTGGAGGTGTCCGGGGAGGGATCACGCGACGAGTAGCCGCGTGAGGTAAGATCCACACAACGCAAACAACATGATGTACCCAGGTTCAGGGCCCTCGTGAGGAGGTAAAACCCCTACTCCTGCCTCTCTGTATGTATTACGATGCCTCTCCGAGTAGCCACAGTACAAATGATATCGCTACCGAGTAGCTTCTCTCTTCCCTCCGGGTAGAACTAGGTCAAGAACTTAGGGTTTCTAGGGTTCACTATGAGCATGTGTCAGCGTAGAGCAAGATCCCTCGCGCAGGAGGCGGCGGGGCACCTTATATACATGGTGCCCAGCCGGATACGTCCAAATCTAGACAAGTGTCGACATAGTGTGCACACCGTCCTTCTTCCGGGTACCCGCTGACAGCTTTGGTTCCTAATCTTGGCTGCTTCTGTAAAGTCGTTGGGCAAAACTAGGGGACAGACTGGTATCACTGTGCCAAACACAGAGTAGGGCCCCCTTATCCTGCCACGGCCTGCTTCCATGCTGTCACTGTCAGGCAGGCCGGTCCCAGATGAACAGTAGTTCGAATGCTGCCAAGTACGGACCCAGGATACGCGGGATCCTGTGTCAGAACGGCTCCTTTGACTTTCTGGCCCGAGTAGGTTCCCGCCAATTGTTCCCGCCAATTGTACTCGGGCCAACCCTTCTACTCGAAAGGATAGAACTTGATTGATATCTCCTTCTGGTCATCTTGAGGTGAGACCGAGTAGCAGTCAACCGGGTAGCGAGTACCAGGTAGTCGGCTACTCGACCAAACCTCCCTTCTGTAAGCTGCCTTTACCACCTGCCTTTACCCTACTCGGGGGTAACCCCCCGACACTACACAACACAATCAAATCACTCTGTCCCAGCGAAGCAGTGAGGTTGTCAATCTCATCGGTTTTGCTAAACACAAAGAGGTTAAACGTATGGTGTGGAAAACAGAGGAAAACAGTAGGAACAGTATGAGAGCAGTATGAAAGCAGTAGGTGTTTTATCAGTATGAGGAAAAAGGACCGGGGTCCACAGTTCACTAGTGGTGTCTTTCCGTGAAAGATAATAACATGTGTGGTGAACAAATTACAGCAGGGCAATTGATAGAAATGAAGTTTGCACCATAGTGCATATGCAAGACATAAATATTACTATGTGATTCATGCGGGCATTACAACAAAATACATAGACCGTTATCCAACTGCATCTATGACTAAAAATCCACCCTCCGAATATCATCCGAACAAATGTTGGGTATTAAGTTGCAAGCAACAGATAATCGCAGTAAGCAAAGTGTGTAATGTAAATAATAACATCATCCTTAGACAAAGCATTGTTGTTTTCTCCCTAATGGCAACAACACATCCTCCATCCGTCACGTTTGTGTCACTCGAGCACAGATGAAAAGGAGGCATGAACCCACTATCTGTCATAAATACTTCCTCTTGGAGTTACTAGCATCTACTTGGCCAGAGCATCTACTAATAATGGAGAGCATGCAAGATCATAAATAACATAAGCATGAAGATAACATGATAGATTGATAATCAGAAGACATAACATTCAACATTCATCATATCCTTACAAACACAACATGTAGTATTGCATAAAGATGATCTTGATCATGATAGGAAGCTCACAAGATCTAAACATGAGGTACAAAGTGCAGAGAACTATCATCTAGCTACTGCTATGGACACGTAGTCCAGGGATGAACTACTCACGCATCACTTCGGAGGAGGGCATGGTGGTGTAGACCCCTCCGGTGATGATTTCCCCCTCCGGCAAGGTGCAGGGGAGAGCTCCAGAACCCTCCTGATCGCGGGATGACGGTGACGTCGGCCTCGGGTGTTTCTCGGGAAAAAGTGGTATCCTCCTAGGGTTTATGTCTCGGGGGATTAAATAGGAGAAATGGCAAAGGAGGTGGAGGCTTGGGGTCCCACACCACCCCTCGGTGCGGCCAAGGGGGCGCCGCCCTATGGTGTGGCCCCCCTACGAGTCTCTTCGGGACTCCGTGGAACCTTCGGGAATTCTAAGACTTTCGGGCTTCGAATTTTCCAATTCCGAGAATATTTCCAGAACAACTTTTCTGAAACTAAAAACAGCAAAAACATGGAACTGGCTCTATGTCATCTTGTCAATAGGTTAGTCCAGAAAATCGATAAAAATGACTTAAAGTGTATAGAAAACATGTGGGAAACAATAAGAAAACAACATGGAACATCGGAAATTAAGGATACGTTTATGACGTATCATGGATTTCCAGCCCTTTCCGAGAATATTTCTTTAAGAACTTTTCTGAAATAGAAAAACAGCTGAAAATAACAACTGGCCTGGGGCATTTCGTTAATAGGTTAGTTAATGAAAAAATCTAGAAAATGAAGGAAAGCCTGGTAAAACATGTGGAAAACAAAATTTATTGGGTAGAAAACAAGTATGGAGCATAAACAATTACAAATACGCTTGCAACGTATCACATGGCTTTCACTTTGTTGTCCCTCTCACACTTGACAACAGTCAGGTAATCCGAGAGCAAGGTTCGTGGCTCCTGGGAGCTGTCGTACTTGGGTACTTTCGAGCTGAGCTTGAATTTCTTCGATATATTTTCTTCGCGAATTTCATAACTAAAACAGAGAGCGCCACATGCTTCCTCACCGTCAGACTCGGATGATGAATATGCTCGGCTTCGGCGGGCGTGAGCCCTATGAACTTTGTGCTGGGCGATATCGCTTTCGTATGTTCTAAGGTCACAATCATTGTCGTATCACGGCTCGCTGCTACGACATCGTGGTTCCGGACTGCAACGTCATGGCTCCTTGTTCCGGCATCATGGTTCATCGCCATGATGTCGCGACTGGTCGTTGCGATGTCGTGAGTTCTCGTCGCAGCGTCGCGGGTCTCTGCTATGGTGTCGTCAAGGCGGTCCTTCGTTTCTATGTCGTGGCGACGTGTTTTCGTGACGGCGAGGGGGTTCTTCTCCGAGTGGTGCGGCAGCGTCTGGCGCAGCGAGTCTCTTGTGTGCCTTTTTGTGAGTGAGGCTCCCACCATTCCTAATACTCTGATTTCTTGGCGATGCTGCTCCGCTCGGGGTCGCCATCTGACAGTTGGGTGACTCACAGGTATGTTGTGGCCGCGAGGACTGCACCCGCAGGGGTCATGGGCACCATGTTGCCTTCCACATCGACTAGCATGAAGGAAGACTCAAGACTTTTGGTAGTCCCGTTGAGCGATTCTCAGTCCATATTAGCGGTTTTGGAGACGTATTTCCCGTTCCGATTTGGTGGGGGTCCCGTTGATCCGTCGTTTATGGCCGATAGCTCTGCTCTACATTGACTTGCGGCATCTGCAAGGTGTTTGGTTCGTCGAGTGCTCGCCTTTCCCGTCTCATCTTCTGATTTGTCTTTGACAGGAGGTAATGATAGGCTGTCAGGTCCTCTTTGGTGGCATTTGGCTCTAGTGCGGTATTGTTGTCCACCGCAGCTTTACCTTTGTTCCATGCTTCCTGCGAAACGTGGATCTTCTGTCACTCCGTACTTTCAGTTGGATCGGCCATGCAGACGTGGGCTAGGCGAGGTTCTCGAGTCTCTGGGAAAAATCGATCATCGACTTCGAGATCAGCGAATTCTTTGGCTTCTATTGAGTGGAAGTCGAGGTCGTTGAGGTAGTACGATGCGAGGCTTGATTCTGAGTTGTAGTCGGAGTTGACAGGTGGTGACGTCAGAGTCGCCACACTTGGGACCGATGCAGATTCAGATCCTGTGGGTGATGAGGAGTCAGGGAAGCGCAGGATTCCCTCCTTGCTATTGCGGAAGAGGAAGTCGCCAAATGCTAGCTTGACACCTCCTTGAAGGTCGCCGAACATCGGGCGGAAGGCCGGCTAGTGCGGCGTGAAGTTGAAGTACCCGAAGCATATCGAATTTGGCGTAGCCGGAGATCTGGAGCTTGAACTTGAACTTGATGTGGATGAAGCTGATGATACCGTAGATCAAACGCTTGTTGTTCCAACAGACGATGCCAAATGTCAGTTCCCTATGTCGACATATCCCCCGAGTGACATACTGGGGGCTTGAGAATAGGAGACGATAGAGCGCTGGTGGACTCGACGGTTAACAGGGGCATGAATTACCCAGGTTTGGGGCCTCATAGAGGTAAAACCATTACTTCTGGTTGTCTGTAATGTATTAATGGTGGTTACAATGAGATCTACAATGGCTGCGGCGGAGAGATTGGACCTAACGCAAGCCAATGCTATGGTGGGTGGAATCAGCGATGCCCTACCCGAGGCTTCTCCTAGCTTTTATATAGGAGGTTGGGTCTCGAATCTGCACCCGAGTAGGTTACAAATTCTATCTATGTCGGTTGTGCTTCTAGCCTTGAACCGGAAGTTGAAGCATAAGCAGGCTCCAATTGGGCCTTTAGATGGGAGATAGTGGCCTCTCATAATGGTCTTATGTACTTATTCCGACCGGGTAGGCCCATCTGGAGAACTCAAGAAGTATCCCTATGTCAACCGGAGTAGTTGGGAATCTTGAGATCAAGGGTTTAAGGCACGTAGTTGCGGATGTGGCATGGCGCGCGAGGCAAATGTGGCATGTTAGGGCTCGGGGTCGGCAAAGTGGTAGGTGTCGGAGGTGGCGCTGGAAGACATGGAGGGAGGCGGCGGAAGCTGAGGGTTTAGATCGGTTTTTAGGTCACAACATGGTGTCCGATACCATGTAGAATAGAGTTTGGATGCAACACACATATTTTATTGATCTTGAGGGTATTTATAGTATAAGCATACTTTCTAGGCAAGCCGTATCTTGATACGTCCATTTTGCATCACTATTTTATATTATAATTTACTGATATTCATCGATATATTTCATATTTAGAAATCATACTTATGTTATTTCATCTATTTTGCACGTTTTACAATTATTGGAGAATAATTTGCCGGGACCAGATTTCTGCTAGAAAAAGCACCATCACGATACCATATTTCCGAAGACCGGAAGAAGAGAGGAAACATCGGAGAGTTATTATTTTCTAGATGACGGAGCTAGCCAGGAGGGGAGCCAGAAGGGGCCACCATGGGCCCACACCATGTGGTGGCGGTCCCCCTTGGCCACGCCGCCACGTGGTGTGGTTTCTCAGGCCCACCACTAGCAACACCCTTTTGCATAATCCATCCCGAGGGAACCCTAATACCGGAAGAACCATCGAGGAAATATTCCACCGCGTCCCCGGGGCGGAAAAATAGAGAGAGAAAATCTCTCTGGCAGGGAGAAATCTGCCGAGGAAATTCCTTCCCGGAGAGGGGAAATCATCGCCATCGTCACCGTTATCACACCGGGCATCATCAAGATCATCATCACATCATCACCACCACCAGAACCATCTTCCTCACCATCCACCACCGTCCTGCTGTAATAATTAGGATTCTATATCGTTGTTTTCCACTATATCTCTCTCCTGGTGTGAATTACTTGTTTGTAGTTGATGCTTACGAGATTTATCGGTGTTTGCACTTTATGACCAAATTGTTATTCATCATTATATCACCTCTGATTATGATCCATATGATGTCTCATGAGTAGTTCGGTTAGTTCTTGAGGACATGGGAGAAGTCAAGATGTTAGTAGTGTAATTATGTTGAGTAATATTTACTGGTTTGATATTTAAGTTGTGGTGCTATTCTTCTAGTGGTGTCATGTGAACGTTGACTATATGATACTTAACCTTTATGGGCCTAGAGGGATGCATTGTGTATTTGGCTACTAATTTTGGGGTTTCTGGAGTGAAACAAACCTAAACACCCGTTAGGAAACCGATGCACGAGGGGGTGTAGGATCCCAGAGTTTAAGGCTATGGTTAGATTTATCTTAGTTACTTTCTTGTAGTTGCGGATGCTTGCAAGGGGTATAATCATAAGTATGTATTTGTCCAAGTTAAGGCAGTGCATTAGCATAGGTTCACCCACACAACACCTATCAAAACAATAAACATTAATCAGTTGTAGGAAGCGAAAGCACTTGACGAAATTCCCATGTGTCCTCGAGAACGTTTGGTCGTCATAAGTAAACCAACCGGCTTGTCCTTTGCTCTACAAAGGATTCGGCCACTTTCTACAATTACTATTACTGTCTTTTATTTACTCGCACTTTCTTTATCCGCTATATCGAAAACCCCTAAAACCTGTTTGCTAGTATTTACAGTGAATCTTTTATTCAAACTACTTGTCAACACCTTCTGATCCTCGTTGGGTTCGACACTCTTATTTATCGAAAGTACTACGATACACCCCATATACTTGTGGGTCATCAAGACTATTTTCTGGCGCCATTGCCAGGGAGTGAAGCACTATTGGTAAGGGAAACTTTTACTGTGAGGGAAACTTTTACCTGATGTAAAGCCTATTGTTGAACATCAACGTCGTTTAATTACTAAGATGAAGGAAGTGGTAAGAAATGAGGTATTAAAACTCCTTGATGTTGGTATTATTTATCCTATTGCTGATAATAGATGGGTAAGTCCTTTGCATTGTGTCCCTAAGAAAGGAGGAATTATTGTTGTGCCAAATGAAAATAATGAGCTTATTCCTCAAAGAGTAGTAGTTGGTTATAGAATGTACATTGATTTTAGAAAAGTTAACAAATTTACTAAGAAGGATCATTATCCTTTACCTTTTATTGACCAAATGTTAGAAAGGTTGTCTCATAAAACTCATTTTTGCTTTCTTGATGGTTATTCTGGGTTTTCTCAAATTGTTGTTAGAAAGCAAGATCAAGAGAAAACAACTTTTACTGGTCCTAATGGAACTTATGCTTATAGACGTATGCCTTTTGGTTTGTGTAATTCTCCTGCTACATTTCAAAGATGCATGTCAGCTATCTTTCATGGTTTTTGTGAGGAAATTGTGGAAGTGTTCATGGACTATTTCTCCGTCTATGGAACTTCTTTTGATAACTGCTTGCACAATCTTGATAAAGTTTTGAAGAGATGTAAAGAAACTAATCTTGTTCTTAATTGGGAGAAATGCCAATTTATGGTAAATGAAGGAATTGTTCTTGGACATAAAATTCTGAAAGAGTATTGAAGTTGACAGAGCTAAAGTTGAAGCAATTGAGAAAATGCCAAGTCACATGGATGTAAAAGGTATTCGTAGTATTCTTGGTCATGCTAGTTTCTATAGGAGGTTTATTAAAGATTTCTCTAAGATATCAAAGCCTCTTACTAATCTTCTCCAAAAAGATGTACCTTTTGTTTTTGATGATGATTGCAAAGAAGCTTTCAAAATTCTAAAGAAGGCTTTAATTTCTGCCCCTATTGTTCAACCACCTGATTGGAATTTACCCTTCAAAATTATGTGTGATGCGAGTGATTTTGATGTAGGTGTTGTTCTTGGACAGCGAATAGATAAGAAGTTGCATGTTATTCATTATGCTAGTAAGACTCCTGATTCTGCTCAAAAGAATTATGCTACCACTGAAAAAGAGTTCCTAGTTGTAGTTTTTGCTTGTGATAAGTTTAGACCTTATATAGTGATACGTCCAAAATGTATCTCCTTTTTTGAACACTTTTCCTATTGTTTACCTCAAAACTTGTGAGTTTTGGATACAACTAACATGGACTAACGTTGTTTTCAGCAGAATTGCCTTGGTGTCTTGTTTTTGTGCAGAAAAATCAACTTTCGAGAAAATTCCCAAAAAAGGTCCCGAAGTCCTTAAAACACCCGAAGACCCCCGGAACCAGGAGTCCCGGAGAGGGGCCACACCACCCTGGGCGCCCCCCTCTCTTGGTCGTGCCGCCTGGTGGTGTGGGGCCCCCAGGCACCCCCTCGGACCCCCCTTTCGACTACTTATCGCCTCAACCCTAAAACGACAGGGGGTTTGTCATATTCCCGAGAAACACAACAAAGCGTCGCCGCCACCTTGAAACTCAATTCGGGATCAAAAGTTCATGTCTTGGCGCCCTGCCGGGATAGGGATTCGGAGGAGATCATCGTCATTAACACTGCCACCTCTTCTCCATAAACCATCCAAGATTCCCTTGTCCATGTGTGACTAAACACCGCTATAGGCTGAGAGGGATGGAAGGGATTGGATGAGATCGATCATGTAATAATGCCAGATTGTTAGGGCATAGTGCCCAGTATCCATTGTTAGTTTTTTTCTACCGTTGTTGCAACTTGTTATGCTTAATGCTTTTCACTTTGGCCCCGAGTGCCATGATCTCAGATCTGAACATGTTATTGTTTCATGAGTATAATTATGTTTCTTGATCATATCTGCGAGTTGTTTACACATGTCATTGTCTAGAACCCGAGGCCCCAAAGTGGCAGAAATTGGGACAACCGGAGGGGATGGTTTTGATGTGAGGATCACGTGTGTTCACTGAGTGTTAATGCTTTGCTCCGGTGATTTATTAAAAGGAGCACCTTAATTATCAGTAGTTTCCCTTGGGGCCTAATGACTAATGTTGGTAGACCCCAAGTGCAAGGTGTGAAGAGTGCATCAGCAAGTTTTCCCTCAGAAAAGAAACCAAGGTTGAATCGAACAGTAGGAGGACAAGCAAGCTGTGAAGGTTGATGCAGCTGAGGTGGCAGGGCGTACTACCGGTTCAGCAGCAACGTGGAACCTACACAACACAATAAAATCACTTTGTGCCAACGTAATAGTGAGGTTGTCAATCTCACCGGTTTTGCTGAACACAACAGGTTAAACATATGGTGTGGAAAACAGTATGAAAACAGTAGCGGCAGTATGAAAGCAGTAGGTGTTTTATAAGTATGAGGAAAATGGACCGGTGTCCACAGTTCACTAGTGGTGTCTCTCCATGAAAGATAAATAACATGTGTGGTGAACAAATTATAGCTGGGAAATTGACAGAAATGAAGGCTGCACCGTAGTGCATATGCAAGACATACAGATTACTATGTGATTCATACGGGCATTACAACAAAATACATAGACCGTTATCCAACTGCATCTATGACTAATAACCACCCTCTGAATATCATCCGAACAAACGTTGGGTATTAAGTTGCAAGCAACAGATTATCGCCGTAAGCAAAGTGTGTAATATAAACAATGTAAACTAGGTAAACACCGTTGTTTTCTCCCTAATGGCAACAGCACATCCTCCATCGGTCACGTTTCTGTCACTCGAGCACAGATGAAAAGGAGGCATGAACCCACTATCGAGCATAAATACTCCTTCTTGGAGTTTCTAGCATCTACTTGGCCAGAGCATCTACTAATAACAGAGAGCATGCAAGATCATAAATAACATAAGCATGAAGATAACATGATAGATTGGTAATCAGAAGACATAACATTCAACATTCATCATATCCCACCAAACACAACATGTAGCATTACATAAAGATGATCTTGATCATGATAGGCAGCTCACAAGATCTAAGCATGAGGTACAAAGTGGAGAGAACAACCATCTAGCTACTGCTATGGACCCGTAGTCCAGGTTTGAACTACTCACACATCACTTAGGAGGAGGGCATGGTGGTGTCGACCCCTCTGGTGATGATTTCCCCCTCCGGCGGGGTGCCGGGGAGAGCTCCAGAACACTTTGCTTACTGCGATTATCTGTTGCTTGCAACTTAATACCCAACGTTTGTTCGGATGATATTCGGAGGGTGGATTATTAGTCATAGACGCAGTTGGATAACAGTCCATGTATTTTGTTGTAATGCCCGCATGAATCACATAGTGATCTTTATGTCTTGCATATGCACTACGGTGCAGCCTTCATTTCTGTCAATTGCCCAGCTGTAATTTGTTCACCACACATGTTATTTATCTTTCACGGAGAGACACCACTAATGAACAGTGGACCCCGGTCCTTTTTCCTCATACTGATAAAACACCTACTGCTTTCATACTGCTCTCATACTGTTCCTACTGTTTTCCTAATGTTTTCCACACCATACGTTTAAGCTGTTTGTGTTAAGAAAACCGGTGAAATTGACAACCTCACTGCTTCGTTGGGACAGAGAGATTTGATTGTGTTGTGTAGGTTCCACGTTGTTGTTGAACCGGTAGTGCGCCCTGCCACCTCAGCTGCATCAACCTTCAGAGATTGCTTGTCCTCCTACTGGTCGATTCAACCTTGGTTTCTTTTCTGAGGGAAAACTTGTTGCTACACTCTTCCCAACCTTTCTCTTGGGGTTTACCAACAAGGGCATTAAGGCCATCAATGGCCTCGGGTGTTTCTCGAGAAAAGGTGGGATATATTTAGGGTTTACGTCTCGAGGGGATTAAATAGGCGAACGGACAAAGGCGGTGGAGGCCTAGGGGCCCCACACCACCCCCCGGCGCGGCCAAGGGGGAGCGCCGCCCTATGGTGTGGGCCCCCTGAGGCCCCCCTCCGGGTCTATTCGGGACTCCTTGGAACCTTTGGGAATTCTAAGCCTTACGGGTTTCGAATTTTTCAATTCCGAGAATATTTCTAGAACAACTTTTTGGAGACTAAAAACAGCAGAAAAAAGGGAACTGGCTCTGTGGCATCTTGTCAATAGGTTAGTCCGGAAAATCAATAAAAATTGCATAAAGTGTATAGCAAACATGTGGGAAACAATAAGAAAACAACATGGAACATAAGAAATAAAAGATACGTTTATGACGTATCAAGGCCCCGCTAAAAACGGGCTGGTAGGATAAAACATGTTGTGCAAGTTTCTCATTGCGAGCACGTATGACTATATTGGAACACATGCCTATGGTTTTCCTAGAACTTGGATGCTTTACTATTATTATATGCCTTGCCCATGTTTAGATTATTACATGACCTATCTTATCCATGCAACACCCGTTCATACGGTATTTTCATCCTGCTGTTTCCCGCGATTTCTACTACTGTTATTTTATTCCTGCTGTTATTTTACTACTACTGCTTCCATAAAACTGTTACCACTGATGAATTGCTGCGAGCAAGTCTACTTTCAGGTGCAGCTGAATTGACAACTCAGTTGTTAAGGCTTATAAATATTATTTGACTTCCCTTGTGTCGAATCAATAAATTTGGTTTTTTACTTCCCTCGAAGACTGTTGCGATCCCCTATACTTGTGGGTCATCAAGATTATTTTCTGGCGTCATTGTCGGGGAGCATAGCTTTATTTATTTGCTCACTTCAACGTGATATTGTTCGCTGGAAGCTCTTTATCATGGGTAAGAATCGTGATGGAAAATTTCCTATATTACCATCCACTACAAGGAGAGGTACAACTCTGAACACATTTGTTGCTCTTGATTCACCATCTGTTATGAGTAACCTTCTTACACCACCACATGATACACACACTGTTACTTTTGCTGAGTCTGAAAATGCTTCTGATACTTTTGATGATGCTTCTATTGTGCTTGATGATACTGGTTCACTAGGTCCTTTCCTAGATGCTACAATAGATAAATCCAAACAAATTGAAAGTGCTGAAATTCTTGTTGAAAATGTTGGTACACCTGTTAATTCACCTGAGCCTATTTATGATCTTGATGAAACCTATATTGAACTTAATGATGACTTTATTAAGGAAGCTCAAGCTACTAATGGTGCAAGTGCTCTTAAGAGTCTTCTTGCAAGACATGCTATTAAAATAAATCTTCAGTTGATGCTAAGTTTTCCACATCACCCATACACATTAGAGACAAGGATTATGATTTATATTTAGATTTATCTTATATATCTATTGTTGAGAAGGAACCTTTTTGTGGAACTGAAAGTAAAAGTGTTATGGAACGCATGAATGAGCTTTCATCTTTGACTAGTTTATTTTCTGATGATACCAAGTTGCGTACTTATTTTTTTACCAAGATCTTCCCTTTCTAATTGAAAGATGAAGCTAAAACTTGGTTTAACAATCTGTCACCTGGATCTATTACTAGTCCTATGGATTTGGTTAATGCTTTCTTTCAAAAATATTTTCCTGCTAGTGCTCAACATGCTGCTGTGCAGGATATCTTTAACTTTGAGAAAATTGAATGAGAGAAATTGCCTGAATCTTGGACAGGGTTTTGTTCTTTAATAAAAGCTAGCCCTGGTAATCCATTACCTAAAAATTAGCTCCTAAATATATTATATAATGGACTAACTTCTGAATCTAGGACATACTTGGATAGTTGTGATGGTTGTGTTTTCAGGAAAAGAACTCCAGAAGAAGCTGAGGAATTAATGGCTAAAGTAGCCAAAAATAATGATGATTCGACTATACCTGAGCCTACACCTACAGCAGAACCAACACCAATACCAACACCCAAGAAGATAGGTATGATTGAATTGAATGATGAAGTGATGAAGGAATCCAAGAAATCTCTAAAAGAGAGGGGTATTAAATCTGAAGATGTGAAGAATTTACCTCCTACAGAAGAATTATGTAAGCCAATTCCTCATCCATCAACAGTTGAGGTACACTCTCTCCAATACTTTGATAATAGAGATATTCCATAGTCTAAACCACCTGATCAATTCTTAGATGAATTTAATAATTATGTTGTTAAGAAAGACAACTTTAATATGAGAGTGCTAAATCATCTTATGGAAAACTCTAGAGCTATTGATAATTTGTATGGTATTATTGAGAGAACCTCTAATGATGTTAAGATGCTTGTTAAACATTTCCATATGGTTCAAACTCAAATTGATCAACTTACTAAAGTGAAAAAAAGATACGCTAGCTAATGCTTCTAGACAAAAACATGTTTCTGAAATAATCATTAGAAGTGGTGTTTCTAATCAGGACCCCTTATATCTTGAAGGACATCCTAAAATAATTGAACACGGTTCTCGGCAACCTAAAAACAATAGTTATCCTTCTAAGAAAAAGAAGAAGAGACATAAAAGTGTTGTAGAATATCCTGAACCTGCTAAAGATCCTAATAGTATATCTATCTCTGATGCTAAAACTGAAAGTGGTAATGATAAACGTGATGCTTCTGATAAAGAAGAAATTGTAGCTGAACCTGAAAAGCAAACTAAAACTATGAAGTATAATAAGGAGGATTTCATTGCTAATAAACATGGTAATGAAAGATAGCCTTGGGTACAAAAAGCACTGCCTTTTCCTAATAAGAAACACAAATCAAAGGAAGAAGAACAATATAACAATTTTTGTGAGTGGATGAAACCTTTGTTTTTGCAAATTCCTTTGACTGATGCTATTAAGCTGCCTCCTTATTCCAAATATACGAAAGATATTTTCTCTAACAAAAGGAAGATTCCAAATGAGGAAATTTCCACTATGCTTGCTAATTACTCTTTCAATGGCAAGGTTCCAAAGAAGCTTGGAGATCCTAGTATTCCTACCATCCCTTGTTCTATTAAAAATAATTATGTTAGAACTGCTTTATGTGACTTGGGAGCTGGAGTTAGTGTTATGCCTTTTTCTCTCTATAAGAGGCTCTCTTTGGAAAAATTGATACATACTGACATATCTTTGCAAATGGCTGATAAATCTACTGCTATTCCTGTTGGTATATGTGAGAATGTTCCTGTTTCAAGTGACTACTAATTGTTTGATATTAACTAACTTTGTTGTGTTGGAAATGCCTGAAGATGATAATATGTCTATTATTCTTGGGAGACCTTTTCTTAACACTGTAGGGGCTGTTATTGATTGCAATCAAGGAAAAGTAATTTTAATGTTAATGATAAAGAGCATACTGTTTATTTTCCCAATAAGATTGATAGAAGATATGGTCTAAATTCCATTGAAAAATTGAGACCATTAAGATTGGAGAATTTTATTGTCCCATTCTAATTCCACCTAAAGAATATGAAATTATTATGATTGTGAGTATGTCTATCAAGGTTGAGGTAACATAATTATTTAGTGATATGCAAAGTTTTGCTTCATATAAAAATTGTTCTGGTAACAAGACTTGATTAACCTTGTTAACAAAATGATTTTGAATGAAGAGGACAATGTTTTCGCTATGTTTCCACCTTCCCCATTATGTTATCACCTTGCTACTTTAGTGCAATTATGTTTTCCATCATCCATAGTCATGTTTTCATCTTGAATATTGTGGTTATGCATGTTTTCACCATCCATACTTTTGTTTTCGCCACTTCCACCTTTGTTTTCTCTGATTCTTTGCCTTTTGGAGTGTCATAGAACCTCTGTAGTTCTAGTTTTGGTTTTTTTCCAACTTTCCACATTTGTTTTTCTGGGTTTTAATTAATTATTAAATTCTAAAAATATCTCGAAAATAAAGTTTCTCGAAAAATTCCAGAAAAATTATAATAAATTTTTACGTCAAAAAATGAGGCAGAGAGGCACCTGGGGAACCCTAGGGGACCCACCAGTCAGGCACACAATAGGGTAGCACGGCCATCCCCCTAGTAGCTCCTGGGCATGGTGTGGAGCCCCTGGCCCTCCACTAACTCTCTCCCTGCCAAAGATTTCCTCTCTCACCCCACAAACTCAAAACATTTCCTGGAACCCGAGCTTGATGTTCTTCCTCGAGATTTTTTGATCTCTTTGCTCAGCCCAGTTGCTGAAATTTGGTGCATTTGCTCTCCGGTATGTGGCTCCTCCGATTGTCCAAGTAGAATTTTATTTGGTGGAGTATTTTGGTACTATGAGTTTATGTGAGTTTTCATGCTTTATTTGATAGGAAATAATATATTTTTGATGCATGTTTAGCTCTCCTATAAGTCTCTATGGTAGTTTCCACCTTATCGTTGCTTGAAATCAATTTTTGTGATGATTGTTGAAAAATTTCAGAGATGGAGCACAATGTGTATCAACTAAACCAGCATGAGTTGGAGTTTCATAAGGTCATGCTTGTACACTGTGAAGAAAGAGTGTTTCCATCAATCTATCCATGTCAGGAATTCATGCATGCTACGGAAATTCTGCAGGATTTCTATAATCTTGTGCATAATGCAGGATTGGACCATTTCTTTGAGGATGAACCTACCCAACATATTAAACTAACCATGTCTATGGTGCAGGACTTTCGCTTTAGATGGTCTTCGTCTAACCCTATGGTCCATTACAAAATTTATAATAAAGCTGTGGACTTGCCTTTCAGTGATTTTTGTGCAGCTATCAAGGTGCCACAGTGGGGTTCATGTGAGAAAATAAGAGGGCGGCCCAAACCACTTCTGGATTTATATGAGGAGATTTGCCAAGGCAGAAGCTTCACGGGGGAGAGTGGTAAAATAAGAGAAATTCAACTCCCATGCATTCGATACTTTGCTTATTTTATTTCTAAATGTGTGTTAGCTAGAAAAACTGCCAACAAGCTATCTGTTTATGATATGGCTTTTATCTCGGCTGCTTTAAGACGTGATAGGTCTTATAACTTTGGTGCTTTAATTTCTTACCGTCTCTCACTTAACCGTGAGAAGGCGGAATTTGTGGAGGTCTTATTGCCTCTCGCTTGCTAGCTTTGCATGGTGTGGAGCCACACCCTCTAGACCTTCAGTTTCCTTTAGAGAGGTTGGACCTTATTTCCATGATTCAACATAAGTTTCTCTCTACCCATGCTAACCTGAACAATTTATCTTATGCAGTGACTTTCTCCAAACAATCCAGGTGGAGAGTGACTAAAAATGATAGAGTAGTACTTTTGCCTGTACCTCTTTTGTTTGATCTTAATAGCAGGCAAGGATGGTCACTTTCTGAGGGTGAGCTGGATGCATACATTGAGCAGCACCCCCAGCGTGGGGAGGATGCTGAGGAGGGGGACGATAGTGATTTCGTCCAGCCCTCCAAAACTGCGGGGTTTATTTATCAGCACCCCGGTCATGACTATGCGCATGTTGCTTCATCTTCTTCTTGGGCGCCCGAGTACGACCATGCGAGGGACGACCCACTACAATGGGGATACTTACCGCGACGTGATTGATCTCAACTTAGGCCGAAAGCCTAAGCTTGGGGGGAGGTATACCGACATCACACTCACCTTTATATCGTGTTTCAGTCGGTTCTTTGTACATCCATGTTTTCGTTTCTTTTGTTTGTTTTCGTTTCTTTCGCTTCTTTCGCTTCTATCGTTTTGTTCTTGCTTTCCAAAACACAAAAAGACCAAAAATATTTCTCTTGTTTCTCTTTATTTTCTTCTTTAGTTTCTTTTGTTGGTTTGCTTTACCTTCTCGTTTTGGTTTAATATTCAAAAATCCAAAAATATTTTGCTTTGTTTGCTTGTTTCCTTCTGTTCTTGTTTTAATTCAAAACCCCAAAAATATTTGTTGTTCTTCTTTGGTTTTGTAAAGTTTGTTGTAGAGTTCACCGGACTTCCGTGTCTCCATTGGATCTTGGTTATCATTCTATATTATTTTATCCACACGAGTGAAGAGCAATAATGACGATTTACAACAATTCAAGTTGAGGTGAGAGGCTGGTATGAACTCTATTTGTTTTATTTTGGTACATATACTCATCCATGTGGACATGCTTAGTTTGTTTGTGTAAGGTGTATGTTATTTAATTGATGCTTAGAGTTCGTGCTCTCTCATGTTTAGTTCCAACTTATTAATATAAGGTAGCATGTCGTATGAATGTTTGCTTGCATTGTTTTATTCATAGAAGGGTATGACATTGTGGTATCTCCCTCTGATTGTTTCGCTTGAATCGACTTGGCACATGCTCACGCATGCATATGACTGCAAACAAAAAGTCAATTAAGCTTCGATGATTTATTTTTCCTCAGAGTATTTGTATCACTTTTATGCCCTTGTTAGTTTTGTTTTGTCGCAAGCATGATTATGACAGTTGTTGCTCTCTTGATTGTCGCTCCCTGTCTATTGCTAGCCTTCACCTGTGTTGAGTATGAGCTCTACTCGTGCATCCAACTCCCAAAAACCAAAGTTTGCCAAATGTGTCCACCATACCTACCTATATATGGGGTATTTAACCGCCATTCCAAGTAAATTTCTCATGTGCTATATTTAAAACCTTCGAAAAATTATTCCTGTTTTGCGCCCCTATTTTAGCTCATGAGGACGTAAATAGAGAATCTTTATCTCACTTGTTGATTGGATTTCACACCCTGAACTAGTGGCTTCATCCTCTTATCCAAATGATAGAAGAGCCGGCAGTGGGGTGCCCAGCCCCAAATTAATACAACAAATTCTCTTCACTATTTTTGCCCCTGATTTATCACTCAAAGCATAATTGTGTAAACAAAAGAGAAAGAGGGATGACCTTCTACCCAGATGCGTCCTTCTATGGGAGCCGCTCTTGTGAAGTCTAGTTTTGTTGTGACGTACTATATTGTCTGTTTACCATTCGTTGACATAAGCATATACCTCTCTTAAAACTGTTTTCAATAGCTCTGTTTAATAAAATAAAAAAATCTCTACCACATGAGTTAATCCCTGCTTCTATCTGCGAAGGGCCTTTCTTTTATTTTTATGTTGAGTCTTCACCTTCTCACTTTATGCATATTCTTGAGATCGTGACTGTCATTCTTAGTGTAATGTGCTTGTACCAAAACACGGTTGATTGTGGTATAACTTTGATGCTTGTATCTTTGATATCTTTATTTCTAGTCTTCATTTAAACTTCAGAGGTGCCCTAGCATTTATGTTTTGCTCCATTATTAAGGGCAAGCGAGTGCGCTTTATCATAACCTATTATGAGCATTGCAATCCTGCAGATAGATATACTTCATGTTGCTTATTATTAGTTTGTTGGCATCTCTTCATGGTTTGCATAACTTCTAGGTGACTTTTATTTTGCATACATCTTATTATGAACTGCCTGAGCACTTGATCATATAGTGAGTATATTTACATCATATGAAAGATATGTGTTCGTAAAAGTTCTATTATCGCACTCAGTTGTCACTGAATTTCTATAGAACAAGCAATAATCTAAGCTTGGGGGTAGTTGATACATCTAAAATGTATCTCCTTTTCCGAACACTTTTCATATTGTTTACCTCTAAACTTGTCAGTTTTGGATACAACTAACACGGACTAATGATGTTTTCACCAGAATTGCCTTCGTGTCTTGTTTTTGTGCTAGAAAAACAACTTTTGGGAAAATGCTCAGAAAAGATCCCGAAGACCTTAAAACACCCAAAGACCCCTGGAACCAGAAGGAGTCCCGGAGAGGGGCCAGGAGGGGGCCACACCACCCCTGGGCGCGCCCCCTTGGTCGCGCCGCCTGGTGGTGTGGGGCCCAGGCACCCCCTCGGGCTCCCTTTTCGACTACTTATCACCCTCAACCATAAAATGAAAGGGGGTTCGTCATATTCCACATAAACACAACAGAGCACCGTCGCCACCTCAAAACTCAATTCGGGGATCAGAAGTTCCTGTTCGAGCGCCCTGTCGGGACGGGGATTCAGAGGAGATCATCGCCATCGACGCCGCCACCTCTTCTCCATCAACCATCCATGATTCCCCCATCCATGTGTGAGTAAACACCGTTGTAGGCTGAGAGGGATGGAAGGGATTGGATGAGATCGATCCTGTAATAATGCCAGATTGTTAGGGCATAGTGCCTAGTATCCAATGCTAGTGTTTTCTACCGTTGTTGCAACTTGTTATGCTTAATGCTTGTCACTTTGGGCCCAAGTGCCATGATCTCAGATCTGAACATGTTATTGTCTCATGAGTATAATTATGTTTCTTGATCATATCTACAAGTTGTTTACACATGTCATTGTCCGGAACCCGAGGCCCCAAAGTGATAGAAATTAGGACAACCGGGGGATGGTTTTGATGTGAGGATCACGTGTGTTCACGGAGTGTTAATGTTTTCTCTGGTGCTTTATTAAAAGGAGCACCTTAATTACCAGTAGTTTCCCTTGAGGACCCGCAGAAAACGGGCTGGTAAGACAAAAGATGTTGTGCAACTTTCTCATTGCGAGCAACCGAGCACGTATGACTATATTGGAACACATGCCTATGGTTTTCCTAGAACTTGGATGCTTTATTATTATTATCTCCATTACCCATGTTTAGATTATTACATGACCTATCTTATCCATGCAACGCCCGTTCATCCATTCCCTTTGCCTACGATATTTTCATCCTGCTTTTTCCCACGATTGCTACTTCTATTACTATTTTATTCATGTTGTTATTTTACTACTACTGCTGCTATAAAACTGTTACCACTGATAGATTGATGCGAGCAAGTCTACTTTCGGGTGCAGCTGAATTAACAACTCAGTTGTTAAGGCTTATAAAAATTCTTTGGCTCCCCTTGTGTCGAATCAATAAATTTGGGATTTACTTCCCTCGAAGACTGTTGCGATCCCCTATAGTTGATTCAAAAGTTACTATTCATACTGATCATGCTACTATTAAGTATCTTACGGAAAATAAATATGCTAAGCCTAGGCTTATTAGATGGGTGCTGCTTTTACAAGAGTTTGATTTGCATATTGTAGATATGAAGGCTGCTGAAAATCATGTTGCTAATAATTTATCTAGATTGGAAAACATTGCTTATGACCCTATTCCTGTCAATGATAATTTTCCAAATGAACAGCTGTCTGCAATAAAAGTAAGCTCGCGAGATAGTCCTTGGTATGCAGATTATGCTAACTTTATTGTCTCCAAGTACTTGCCTCCAACCTTTACAGCTCAACAAAGAAGGAAATTCTTTTATGACTTGAGGCATTATTTTTGGGATGACCAACACTTATATAAAGAAGGAGTAGATGGTATTATGCGAAGATGTGTTCCAGAACATGAACAACAAGATATATTGAGAAAATGCCATGGTAGTGCTTATGGAGGGCATCATGCCGGAGATAGAACCGCACAGAAGGTTCTACAATGAGGTTTCTATTGGCCTACTCTTTTTAAAGATGCACGAAAGTTTGTTTTATCTTGTGATGAATGTCAAAGAGTTGGTAATATTTCTAGACGCAATGAAATTCCTATGAATTATTCTCTTGTTATTGAACCTTTTGACTGTTGGGGATTTGACTTTACGGGTCTGTTTCCTCCTTCGAATGGTTATACTCATATACTTGTTGTTGTTGATTATGTTACTAAATGGGTAGAGGCTATACCTACAAAGAGTGCTGATGGTGAAACCTCATTAAAAATGCTTAAAGATGATATTTTTCCTAGGTTTGGTGTGCCTAGATATCTTATGACTGATGTAGGTTCTCACTTCATTCATGGTGGTTTTAGAAAAACCCTTGCTAAATATGATGTTAATCATATAATTTCCTCAGCTTATCATCCCCAAACAAGTGGGCAAGTAGAATTATCAAATAGAGAAATTAAATCTATCTTGCAAAAGACTGTTAATAAATCTAGGAAAATTGGGCTAGTAAGCTTAATGATGCTTTATGGGCTTATAGATCTGCTTATAAAAATCCTATGGGTATGTCCCCTTATAAAATGGTTTATGGAAAAGATTTTCACTTGCCTTAAGAATTAGAACACAAGGCTTATTGGAAAGTGAAAGAACTTAATAGAGATTTTAAACATGCTGGTAAGAAAAGGTTGCTTGACTTGAGTTATTTGAATGAATGGAGAAGTGAAGCTTATGAAAATGCTAGACTCTTTAAAGAGAAAGTTAAAAAATGGCATGGTAGGAGAATTCTTAAGAGAGGATTCCATGTTGGTGAGAAAGTTCTATTGTATATGTCTCCTCTCAGATTTTTTTGCAGGAAAATTACTCTCGAGATAGGAAGGACCTTTTGTTATTGAAAAGGTGTATAGTTCGGGTGCAATCAAAATTGTTTCCCTTAAAGATAACACTACACAAGTGGTGAATGGACAAAGACTCAAACATTATTTTTCTGGAGATTCTTATAATGAATATGTTGATATTATTCAAGTGGTGACTCCGGAAGTGTTCATTAAGGAGCAAATTCCATAAAATTCATAGTCAGTTTTCGAATAGGTAACAGTTTTGGTAAAAAAAAGTTCGCGTTTCCATAAAATTCCGTAAGTGTTTATATTTTGTTGTTTTAGTAAATATGAAAAATTCTGAGACGAAAAAGGGTAGGAAACGGTGCCCAAGGGCACCACACCATGGAACTGCGCGGGCCCACCCCTGGCCATGCCACCACATGGTGTCGGCACCTCGGATCCCGTATCTGGCCCGTTTTCGCCCTACACCTTCATTTTGTTATGAAACTTTTCGCTATATAATCCCCCGGATCCCCCGAGGTCCGTATATCGTTTTCTCGTCGTGTTTTCGTTTTGATATGCCTCTGTCAGGATTATTCTCAGTTTTAGAGGCATCATGGTCTCCGCCAACAACAACAAGGGGAAGGGGCCTATGGAAGATGATCTCCAAAGTCCTAAGCCCAAGGAGGAAGTAAAGAAGAGACCAATACCATCAGTTCTAGGCCTCAGCCCCTTCCCTGGAGTAGAGGAAGCTCTTTGAGTCACATATGAGTTTTGTGATCGATATCGAGGTTTAAGGATGGAGGTGGATATACTTCAAGAGGAGAACAACAGACTTAGCGAGATGATGGATCATTTCCTTACCTCAATCAAGGATTCACCACCACCGAATGAGTAATTCGTTATTGGTATTGGCATCCCCTTGGCTTGTTCCAAACTTGGGGGAGTACCGTGGTAGCACACCATTATCTTTCACCTTTTTACTTTTTAGTAGAGTCATATCATGACTAGAGAAGTTATCATATATGATGGTTTGCAGTGTGGAAGTATCTCTCCTTTAGTTGGTTATCTATGTATCCCTTGGTGTGAGTTGCCGTTATGGAATATCAATGAGAAGTTTTATCATTTACTTTCTGCACACCTTATTTTAGTTTGCAATTTCTGTTATATGATTGATCTTGTTGTTAGTATTGGTATCACTTTGGGAGCATCAAGTTAATATATTTGGTTTTGGCAAACTTAGCATTGGTCAGTAGCAACAATACTCTGAGGCTTAAGTAGAGAAGAGGAAGATGCATGTAGATACATTATTCCATTATCTATCTTTCTTGTTGGCTCATAAGCTTAGTATTATAAAGTTAAGATCGTTTGTACTTCCAAGGAAGATTGCATGATTGTTTCTATCACATGTATATTTGTTTGTTTCCCTCAACTCTTATGCTTGCTACCCAGCCTTGCTAGCCAAAAACCTGTACTGAGAGGGGATGCTTCTCGTGCATCCAAACCTTGAGCCAAAAACTATGCCATAAGTGTCCACCATATCTACCTATGCCATAAGTGTCCATCATATCTACCAAGTAAATTGCTCGTGTGCTACCTTTAAAACCTTTCCATTTTGCCTCACTATTTTATATCATAATTTACTTCTATTCATACATATATTTCATATTTAGAGATGATACTTATGTTATTTCATCTATTTTGCATTTTTTACAATTACTGGAGAATAATTTGCCGGGACCAGATTTGTGCTAGAAAAAGCAACGTCAAGATACCATATTTCTGAAGATCAGAAGAAGAGGGGAAACATCAGAGAGTTCTTATTTTGCCAGATGACGGAGCTAGCCAGGTGGAGAGCCAGAGGGGGCCACCATGGGACCACACCATGTGGTGGCACGCCTCCCTTGGCCGTGCCGCCACGTGATGTGGCTGCCCTGGCTCACCACTGGCAGCCCCCTTTCGCGTACTTCATCCAGAGGGAACCCTAAGACCAGAAGAGCAATCGAGTAAATATTCCACCGCCTCCTCGGGTCGGAAAACAACAAAGAGAGAAAAGCTCTCCAGCAGGGAGAAATCTGTCAGGGAAATTCTTTCTCGGAGAGGGGAAATCATCGCCATCGTCACCGTCATCGCATCGGGCATCATGAAGAACATCATCGTCATCATCATCACCACCACAACCATCATCCTCACCATCCACCGCCGTCCTGCTGTAATAATTAGGGTTCTATATCGTTGTTTTCCACTAGATCTCTCTCCCGGTCTGAATTACTTGTTTGTAGTTGATGCTCACGAGATTTATCGGCGTTTGCACTTTATGACCAGATTGTTATTCATCATTATATCACCTCTGATCATGATCCATATGATGTCTCGTGAGTAGTTCATTTAGTTCTTGAGGACATGGGAGAAGCCAAGATGTTAGTAGTGGAATTATGTTGAGTAATATTTGCTGGCTTGATATTTAAATTGTGGTGCTATTCTTCTAGTGGTGTCATGTGAACGTCTACTACATGAAACTTCACCTTTATGGGCCTAGAAGGATGCACTGTGTATTTGGCTACTAATTTTGGGGTTTCCGGAGTGACAGAAACGTAAACCCCCGTTAGGAAACCGATGCACGAGGGAGTGTAGGATCCTAGAGTTTAAGGTTGTGGTTAGATTTATCTTAATTACTTTCTTGTAGTTGCGGATGCTTGCAAGGGGTATAATCATAAGTATGTATTAGTCCAAGTTAGGGTAGTGCATTAGCATAGGTTCACCCACACAACGCCTATCAAAACAATGAACATTAATCAGCAGCAGGAAGCGAAAGCACTTGATGAAATTCTATGTGTCCTCGAGAACGTTTGGTCATCATAAGTAAACCAACCGGCTTGTCCTGTGCTCTAGAAAGGGTTGGGCCACTTGCTACAATTATTATTACTGCCTTTTATTTACTCGCACTTTATTTATCTGCTATATCGAAAACCCCTAAAAACTTGTTTGCTAGTATTTACAGTGAATCCTTTATTCAACCTGCTTGTCAACACCTTCTGCTCCTCGTTGGGTTCGACACTCTTATTTATCGAATGTACTACGGTACACCCCCTACACTTGTGGGTCGTCATATCTACACATAATCCCTAGAATATCTCAACCTTCTATACATAGTTACAAAGGGAGATGACAGGACTAGTACGATAGGATCTAGGAGAACCACGTATGCACATTCAGTTAACAACTATTAATTATGAGTGGCGTGCAACAGTTAGAAACACTACCAGTAGTTGCTCTACTATAAGAGTTTCCTACTAGTGCATAGGGTAGTGCTTCAAGACCATGTGTTAGATTCAAATCTCGATGCCAAGAATAAATATATACTTGGAGTATTTTCATAAATATTATTGAGTTGAAGATATGAAAATGATAGGATCAAGAAAAATAAATGATGATGAAGTTCTTGTGTACAACTTAAAGTAATTAATGCTCTAGGTTATGTGTTAACCAATGGATGATCAAGATCCCGAGAGTTTGATTACAAGATAAGAATTCAATATAAGGTCTAAGTTGAGGTCATGATAGACTCATGTGTTGAGCCATAGTTGACCAATGCTTGGAGAATGCAATAAAAATTCATTATGTATCTCAAAATATTGTGATATAGCATGAATAATATCAAGTGATGACCAAGGTCGTACTCAAGGTGTGACTCGAAGGCAAGCATGTATTGAAGATATGAATATTGTGTCAGTATTCATGCTTACCTTCAAGACACCATTGTTATGAAGCGATAAGGAAAGATAAGAGTTTACTTTGATCAAGATAAAGTGCAAACACTAGATTCAATTTGATCAACACACATAGCATAAATGATGTACTAATATAGATCTAGTGATCTTGTTATATGGTAAGTAATTATTAACTGCGCTTTATGAACCAACCATGAGATATGTGTTGGTGTTTATATATGGGGTAGCTATCTTTTCATGGGCTTGACTCAAAACTATGATTTCATATAGCCCATGAGAGGCTGAGATCAAATGGTGATCGTCATAAAGTTGAGAAGTGCAACTTGAATATGAGAATCTCTAAGAGATCATATATTTGAAGATTTTCGTCCATTATGTGGTAATGAACATGTGAATATGTGTCTATGTGACGTTTACCCATATTGGAATATAAGGTACAATTCGCAAGTCCTCACCAAGCGAGCGCAATCAAGAAAGGTATTCCAATTTGATGCAGACATAATTATCATTATCTAGCTCAAGTGAAATGCGCAAGTCAAAGTTATGAAATTGATAGGTTTACTATTTTACCTGTCTCAAGGTGATTATTGAGAGACTAGGTTACATGCTTGATATCCATACTATCAGAAGGGAGGCTCTTATGAAAACTTTTTCAAATTTATGAACCAAGAGAATATTCCCTGGGTTAAGCTCATTTGGCAAGCACATTATAATAATGGTAAATTACCACGAGTGAAATCTCCATGTGGATCTTTCTTGTGGAAAGACTGTCTATCATTATGGGATAAATTTATGAATATTACAGATGTGGTACAAGGTGATGGTAAAACCATTAGAGCATGGCATGATAAATGGAGTGACCCTACTGCCATTGAGGAATTCCCTCACTTATTTTCATTCTCCAAGAATCAAGATATATCACTTTCATATTTAATTATGGAAATGGAAGAGGATATGTATAATCATTATCACACCCCAATCTCCATGGTGGCCAATGAGAAGTGTCTTGAATTGAAAGGAATACTTGATGATATCCATTCTAATGGAAAAAATAAAGATAATTGGATATTTGATTGGAAAGGAGGATTCAACTACAGAAAAGTTTATAATGCTCTATATCCATCAGATAATGCGCCTAGCCCATTTAGTTGGATTTAGAAATCAAGAGTCATGCCGAAACAACAAATTTTCTTCTAGCTCCTTCTACGGGATAGATTGAATACTAGGGATCTTCTTAACGGGAAACATTTCTATATTGAATCAACTAGCTGTGTTCTGTGCCCAAATTGCACCAATGAAACTATGCCCCATCTATTTTTTGGATGCCAATTAAGTCAAGATTTCTAGAGCAAGATTAATCACAATTGGGATAACTAACTTCCTATTATCTAACTATTAGACGATGGCAACAGAAGATATCTTATGGATTGCTTTAAGGAGATACTGATTACTACTTGCTGGAGCATTTGGAATCACGGAAATAAGATCCTTTTTAATAACCAACAACTTAGAATTAATATTTGTTTTAGATTTTTTTAAAGATACATTTGCCCTTGTTATGCATAAGGCCAAAACTAGTCTCAAAGATGGAATGCAACAATGGTTGGATACCTTGTAATAAGGATGTAACATATTCTGTACATATTTTTATAAAATGAGAAAATGACACAGTAGGGGCCTTCCCTAATGTTTTTGTGCCAAAAAAAGGGGGGCTTTCGGGTGAATAGCTCGATCCCATCGTTCATAGAGAGATCAAAACTTTGCATTATTAACATCATATTTCTTGGTTCATATTTATGCTTTCTATGTGTGAGGTCTTAAATATTGTTGTTATCGTCATGACAAGCAAGTTCTTTCATATAAAAAAACTTGTTGCACTTTCTGTGTTAGAGATTTTTCCGGTTCTTTTTTTGTAGAGAGGTCAGAACTTTCTACTTGTGGTTTTATTCTCCTTTGATTTTCTTTGACGTTTCTCTGTGTGATGATCTAGAGCTTGTCTTTAGCTTGAAAACAGGCTCGAGTTTTCATAAAACAAATGGAGTTTGTATACAAAAGGTACCACATTTTTCGCATCCATATTTCTGTTGTTTTCAGCGAATTCCGAACCAAGGAAAATAGCCTCTATTCTACGGCCAAATTCAAGTCAGATTTTGACACGAAAATTTCGAATCGTTCGAATTTCTTTCCGTAATTATGAACTAAATCCAGACATGGCTAAAAATATAATAATATGAAGATTTTGGTTTTCCCTATAAAAGGAGCCTTCTTGTCCAAAATTTATTAGTGTTCTTGGGCATGTTTTTGTCGGATCTCGCACGATATCAACGAATAAGATATAACTAAACCCTAATTCGAGTTTAGAGAGAGATAGAGGAGAGAGAGAGAGAGAGAGGAATTTGGTGCATCAATACGAGCTGCTTTCCGGGATCCTTTTCATTGCATTATATAGTAAGAGACAAGTGCATCCAATGCGACTCGCATGCCCAACACGACGCGACCCAGTACAACGCTGGTTTGCAAACTTGCCTAATATGCAATAGGGAAACGACATGAACTAGCATACTTTCCTAATGCAGCACATGGTATATATCGTCCTAAGATTATTATTCCTAACAGTTTCCCCGCCATTGTTTTCCTTCAAAAACTTGATTCCTCCCCATTGCCTCCAATCTTTTGTGAGGTTCGACCTAAGGAAAACGATCCTATGGAACTGAATGCAACCTAGACTATAGGGAAAAAAATCTAAGGTTTCGAATCCCGCAAACTAAGATGTCTAGAGAATAAAATCCTAAGTAATGGAATCCTTGAAAATTCATATAAACTTTATTTGAACCAAACAATACCTAGGTGAACGTCATAGTTATCATGGAAACAAACTAAATTTTTTTCATGACTGTAGAATCAAGGAGAAATTTCATATGGAATTGCATGAAAAGTGGAGCACATAACAAAATCGCATGGTTTAGAATCCTACAAACCCGAGAGGACTCGTAGGAAAAATTTGTAAGAACCTATGAAAGTCCTTTGAGCCAAACATACGATAATACGTCTTACATTTCAGAACAAAGGATACTAGTTTAGAATCCTACAAAACAAACAAGCCTCGTAGGATAATTTTGTAAGGAATATAATCCTATGAAATTCCTTTGAGCCAAACATTTTAGAACAAAGGAATATAAAGTCTTTATTCAAGCTAAACATTCAGTTACCACAGATCGAAGAGCCCAATGATCCATTCTTCATTACATCATCACCCTCGAATCATCAAATGATGAGAAGGAGAAACACAAGCAGATGAGGAGAGAGGCCACTGCACGCATGTGGTTTTGTGGTTTACTGGTTTTATTCTCCTTTGCTTTCCTTTTCTTGTTTCTATATGTGAGGATCTAAAGCTTGTTTTTTTCTTGAAAACAAGCTCGATTTTCATAAAAAAAAGAATTTGTATGCGAAAGGTACCACATTTTTTTAATCCATATTTCTTTTTTTTCAACGACTTTCGAACCAAGGAAAATAGCTTCTATTCTACTACCAAAGTCAAGTCAAATTTTGGCCGGAAAATCCCGAACTATTAGGATTTCCGTCCGAAATTTCGAACTGAATCCGGACGTGCCTAAAAACATAATAACATGAAAATTTTGTTTTGCCCTATAAAATGAGCCTTCTTGTCCAAATTATTTTAGTATTCTTGAGCATGTTTTTGTCGGATCTCGCACGATATCAACGAACAAGATGAGATCACTAAACCCTAATTCGAGTTTGAAGAGAGAGGGATTTGGTGCAACAATATGGTTTGCTTTTCGGGGTCCTTTTCATTGCAATATATAGTAGGATAGAACCGCGTCCAACACGACTCACGGGTCCATCACGACTTGACCCACTATATCGTTGGTTTGCAAACTTTCCTAATACGTAATACAAAAACGACACGAATTAGTATACTTTCCTATTGCAGCAGGGTACGCATCGTCCTAAGCTTATTATTCCTAACAGTTTTCCCACCATTTTTACCTTCACAAACTTGATTTCTCCCCATGGCCTCCAACCTTTCGTAAGGTTGGACCTAAGGAAAATGTTCCTATGAAAATGAATGTAACCTAGACTATAGGAAAAAAATTCTACCGTTTCAAATCCTGCAAACCAAGCATACTCTACGGAATAAAATCCTAAGTAATGGAATCCTCCAAAATTCATATAATATTTCCTTGAACCAAACAAGACGTAGGTGAACGTCATAGTTATCATGGAAACAAAGTAAATTTTGTTCATGACTGCGTAGTAAGGAGAAATTTCATATGGAATTGCATGAAAAGTGGAGCACGGAACAAAATCGCATGGTTTAGAATCCTACAAACCCCAGAGGACTCGTAGGAAAAACTTGTAAGAACCTATGAAAGTCCTTTGAGCCAAACATACCATAATACGTCTTACGTTTCAGAACAAAAGATACTAGTTTAGAATCCTACAAAACAAACAAGCCTCGTAGGATAATTTTGTAAGGAATATAATCCTATGAAATTCCTTTGAGCCAAAACATTTTAGGACAAAGGAATATAAAGTCTTTATTCAAGCTAAACATTCAGTTACCACAGATCGAAGAGCCCAATGATCCATTCTTCATTACATCATCACCCTCGAATCATCAAATGATGAGAAGCAGAAGCAGAAGCAGATGAGGAGAGAGGCCACCGCACGCATACAAGAAGGCCGGGAAGCAAAAGGCCTCTTGGCTCGGTAGTCCCCACCCCCTCCCTTCCTCTGCTTCACTTCTCTCGGCTCGATCAAATCCAATTCAACGGCCGAAAAAAAAAACCTCCGAGTCCGTCCGAGAGGAAAAAAAGAGGAGAGACAGCCCAAGCCGAGATTGCGAGAGAGGGAGAGAGAGGAACACGAAGAAGCTAGGGAGCGAAGCAAAGGCAGGACCCATCCACCCCCGCCCCCACCCCGCAGCAGCAGCAGCATCCGGGCCCCGCGCCGACCCGAGCAAGCCCGAAGCAGCGGCAGCAGCATCCCGCCACCGCGAGATTCCGGCGGGCGGGGAGCAGCGAGCGGGCGAGCGCGCGCAATTCCTCCACCCCCCAGGTCCGCCTGCCCCAATTGGTCCCGCCGCCCCGGAGGTCAGCTCAATTCCTGCTGTTCCCCTCGGATTCGTGTCGGTTCGCGCCCCATTCCCGCTGGAGATCCGCGGGGCCACGAGCTCGCCGGGGGTCGGGATCATGCCTCCATTGCTCTAGGGTTTGGGCGGGTTGGCGCAATTGGGCTCGTCCCGCATGCTCGATTCGGGCCAGCGGTGTCTCGGCGATTGGTGCGGGTGCCACTGGAGATGAGATCCCCTCCGCGGTCGGAGAGCTGGGAATTCGGCTGCGGGCTCGCGCTCTGCAGGAAGCGGCATAAGCCCTAGTGATTTGATTTGATCCGAGCTGGGTTTGGTGCGCCATCGCGGATTCGTGGCGTCTGTCTCCACTTCTTCCGTTCAGATATTGGGGGTTCCGAGAGGGTGGGTGGTGATTGTGTTGTATGCATACTGTCAGGGAGGAGGTGTGGTCAATGGCTGCACTCCAGCAGCAACAGCAGCAGCAGGCATCGGTGCCTCGGGGTCCGCAACCGCCGCCGCCGCAGCAGCAGAATGGCCGCGTTGATCTCCGTGAGCTCAAGGCTCAGATGGAGAAGCGGCTTGGTCCGGACCGGTCGGGGCGCTACTTCAGCTACTTGAATGCCTACCTGTCGCAGAAGCTCAGTAAGCCTGATTTCGATAAGATGTGCCTGCTGACACTGGGGCGGGAGAATCTCCGGTTGCACAACCGGCTCATCCGCTCAGTTCTCTACAATGCCTACCAGGCACAGTGCCCGCCTCCACCACCGGAGTCCGGGAGGTCTGTTGGGGCATCGGCGAAGAAGGTTTCTCAGGCAGCTGGAGTGTTTAATTCTTGCAATGGGGATGTCAGGCTGTTGCAGGTCCAAGGATCGAGGCCTGTGGGCGCAGTGCAAGATCATCAGTTGAAAGACCGGTTCAAAAACATTGGCCCAAATGGTAGGGTGGAGGCTGCTGCCAGTCATACCCAGGTTGTTCGTGGGGGATCTGTGGTACCAGAGAATGGCACGCTAAGTTCACTTGAGTTGAAGAGATCTGTCTCGTTTCAACAATGTGAATCTGCAGAGCCAATGGCAAAGCACTTGCGTGTGGATCAGTTGCTTCCTGAAAACGTGCCTAAGCAAAGAAGAATTATGAGCGATACATCTGCAGATCGTTCTGCTCAAATGTCGAAAAGTCCTGTACGAGCTCCACTTGGTATCCCCTTTTGTTCAGCAAGTGCAGGTGGGTCAAGGAAATTACTACCACCGACAATTAATGCTGGTGAAGATCCCTTTAGCAGCTGCTATGAGCATGGTCAGCTGTTGAACACGGAGGTGCTACGTAAGCGGATGGAGAAAACAGCAGAAACCCTGGGTCTAGCGGGGGTCACAATGGATTGTGCTGAGCTTCTGAATAATGGCTTGGACTCGTACTTGAAGAACCTGATTAAGTCATCTGTTGAGTTAAAAGGCGCTGATGTTCGGAATGATGCAAGAAGAGGGGCATCATACAAGCAGCATGCCCATGGAAAGCAGATTAACGGTGTTTGGTTGCCGAACCAAGTTCAGATGCAATCAAGCAGTGGACAATCAGAAGCCTCACATGATAGTAGAAGTCACTGCTTGATCTCTGCTGATGATTTCAGGGTAGCCATGCAGCTGAACCCTCAACAGCTAGGGGAGAACTGGCCAGTCCTTCTTGAGAAGATATGTTTACGTCCCTCGGAGGAAAATGACTGACAGATGGAGCTTAATAGTTCAGATAAAATTTTGTCCGATGTATTTCTTTGTGCCCCATCTGATGTACATTTTGAGCTGAAGTAACGATACTGCAGTCATATCACAGAAGATGCATGTTTGGGGATCAAGGCAGAATTCTGCTCCCAGATTTGTAGTGAAAGAAAGTCATTCTTTTGTCCTGATAAATGATGCCCCAATAAAGGAAAGTCATCTTCTGTTCGTGCTGCTTAGGCCTCACTAGCACTCCCGAGGTGGAGACTGTTACATCCATAAGTCCCGACATCTATGTAACATCTGGCATAAAGGGACAGAGCACAGCAAAATGCAAGTGCTGTCTTGTAACTTATAGGAAAACCTTCTGTGAGTTTCTAGATCAGGATGTACATTATTGATTGCAAAATTTTCTAGAGTATCTGCAGTACTAATTCAGGATGTTGGATGTTAATTTTATTTAAATTCTTTGTAACTGTGTTGCAAGTTATATTCTAGATCTAAATATTTCTCCACTGCTCCCTCAATGTGCATGTGTCTCTTCAGGAGTGGATGGTATGTTGTCTTATGTCCTTTTTTGTGTTTTACTGTAGAGTCTAGAAATGTAATCGTAGATATATCCATAATTGAGCTGTGTATCATGACTGTGATTCTCTTGTCGCCTGAAGCATATGGATCCCCTGTTTTTTGGTCAAATGTTTACTTCTGGAACAGAAAAAATTCCCGATGTGCAATTTTAGTTAAGTATAAATGCATGTACGGACTGGTCTAGGTTACCATATTTTTATCAAATAAAGCCAAGAAACACATTCTATATGTTTTGGATAGGTGCATACCTGAATTTTATCTGCTGCTCTATGTAAGGTTCGTTCGAAGTAATCCTATGCAGTCAACTTTATCACTGGTGTGGTTCTGTTTTACAAAGCTATCTTGCCATTTTCCATCGTTTCATCTCCCAAGTGTTTATCTGAAAACTATGATTAAAATTTATCAGGCGGTGGTTGCCCATTGCTATGTTTAGCCTTTATGTGCCTTCAATCAAATTTCACTTGCACTGTTGCACATACATCATCAGTGGAAGAAGAACATCTGTAGCTTACCTTTTTCTGGAAACATGTTTCAGCATTGAATTAATGAACTAGCCACTGTAAATAGGTTATATTGTGGCATTTCCTCTCCGCCACTCTGTTGCGAATTTGTTGCTTACCTTTATTGACTCGTCTGATTTGCTGTCAAGCTGAGAAGCTGCAATTGTAAATGAAGGCCATTCCGCTCCAGCTTATCTGAAGCGCATGACGGTTTTTGGAGTTGTTGCTAACATATTGTGTTTTCTTCGCTTAATCTTAATTTTCTGTGGTCATTAGAAAGCTTACTGTCTACATCATGCATTACGCTTTGTGGCAGTATTTTCATATTTTGCAGGCGTATCTATGATGTTACTGGATGAGTGGCTCGATTCAACTGATCTCCCTGGGCGTTACTACCTTGCCTTTTCTACCCTGGATTATCCATCGTTTTTCATACTGAACTGGATTAAGTATGCTCCTGTGTTCTCCACTTTGCAGAGATGCTTATGAAGAGAAAGTATTTATGTCCCAGAAATCTTGAAAGTAACTTGAGGTGTGCATATATACTCTGCTTGTTGGGACTCAGACATGCAGCATTTTCTTCCAGCATACCACAGGTATGCATGCAGTTTCATATGCTTGAATATATCTCTATCGAAGATGAATAGTCAACAAATATCTTCTTGCTTTTTTCTCTTTTGCAATTTGGTGTCACATATTACAGGGAACAAATTTCAGTTGATGAATTTCTTCCGCTTCTCTCTCTGTTTGGAAAAGAAATTTGTTTTCCCTGGCACCTGATGACTGACGAGAGATGATGATGAAATGGTGATGACTGCCACAGAGGTATATACAGACCGGTATCTCTCGATAGGAATTTAGCTGTAAAAGTATTTACATCAAGCAAGGGGAAAGGAGAGTTATATATGTATGTATGTAGCTGCAGGATGGCTCTGACTATCTCCATTGTCTGATGACGACAAGCTGTGACGGCCAGGAACAGCACCACGGCCGCCAAAGGAGGTACATGGTATGCAGGTTCTTATTATGCTCAGCAAATGTCTATTTTTCCGCTTGCAATTTGTTGTCACGGCGGAGTGACTGAACTGAATATTTTGTTGGTTCTGTAGTGCCTCTCTTCTGCTCTTCTCCTTGGCAGTTGGCACCCGATGAGAGAGGACGATGAAATGGTTCTGAAGCTAGCACAAGACCGCCGCGGAGGTATATACAGACCGGAATCTGACTATTTTTCCATTGTGAAATATTTACATCAAGTAGCAGAGGAACGAGCTATATATATATGTAGCTGCAGGATGACTCTGACTCTGTTCCGTTCTCTGACGACGACAAGCTACAACGCCCAGGATCAGCACCTCGGCCGAAGGAGGTCCATGGCGTTGTGCCGCCTCCGCGGTCCAAGCCAGATGAGCGCCCTTGCGGTCTTCGGGGGCGCTCCGGCCGCCATCTTCTCTGTCTCGGACTGGCGCAGCATCTCCCACATCACCTGCACGTCTTCGTACGCGCACGTCTGGACGTCGTCATGGAGCTTCACCAGGATGCCGCGCTCATCTGAACGTATACAAGTTTCATCGTCAGCATCAGCAAAAAGAGTACGTACATTCGGTCGATGTGTAGCGGTAAAATAAAACGCAAATCAACAAATCATGACAAAATTTTCTGTGTCTTGCTCCAGATCTGGGGCGGTTCGTTGCTGCTGGCTCTCGCTGCGTGCTTCCATGGCATCAGGCATGGTAAGCAGGTGTCGCTGGCCATGCCGCCGCTCTCCGGTCTCTTGGCCGTATCTTACCTGCTCCTACATACTCTGCTATGACTGTACAGTTTCTTTCTGCTGTGCATCAGTGTACGTACGTGTGACCGGTCCTATGTATCTCTACCCATCATCCATCTCTAGTGATGCATGCGTGATGACGTGCATAAAGACAATGTCACTGCATATGCAGATATGTTTTGCTACAAAGGGACAAAGAGCGGCTGAACGGCGAATCATGCCACGGAAGAAGTGGCAGTTGCCGCCCCGCTGCACAGCATGCATCCTTGTCTGCCTACTATTAATTCCTGGCTACTTTTTCTAAATCTGATCTGATAATCAAATGGGAGTACATACGTGTCAACGCCGCATGCCATTTCTGTCCAAATAACGCACGCATAAAACGTGTTTGCCTCCACGTGTCCTGGGGTCAAACAAAACTTTGGACACGGACAAGAATGCATATCTTGGGTTTCAAAGTAACAGTATGTTTTCTAATCTAATATGAAAAAACAATCTGAATGATAAACTGTAGTATAAAGTATTTTCAAAACATCGGATAAGGGTTTGATGGAGAATCGGAAGACATTCCTCCAGGTCCAGGACAAACTCATATGAATATATATATATATATATATATATGCATGCTAATTTGTGAAGCTAGCCACACATTCCCGACGAAGTGCGCTATGGACTGACTATGGATAGTGGAATCCAGTCGTGACGCACGGAGCCACGTGCCACACGGGAACTTATTAAACTTGATGCCACAAACTTTCAGGAAAGCATGCATTTGTGTATGTGTCTAGGGCTGCACTGCAAGCTGATCTTTATACCGCGGAAGATTGCATGGCTTGTCCTGTTGCGGCAGAAACAAAACGACAGCCACGCACACGCCTCGTGAGTCGAGTCGTCGAGATGCATGGTATCTTAGATAGGAGTAGATCAGTTCAGGCGGCGTCAGGCGCTCACGTGACCAAGAACAGGAGCTTCGATGTGGATTACGCATGCAGGAGATTGTCAAAGAGACCAAGCAAAGCATTGCTACCAGTCATCGATTGGTGGTTGCAAGGAGGGATCGATCAAGCATACATTGCTTAACTTGTCCAGTGATGAACGAGAGTAATCGATCAACGCATGCAGCCATGTTTAATCGATGGGAAGAAATGAAACGGCCGGAGTGGCCGGCCGGCGAGGTAATCGAACTTACCATGTTTCTTGCGACGCAGCCGCGCGGCCACGACGACCCAAGCGCGCCTCACCGGCACGACCACCGCCTTCTGCCACCACTCCGCCGACCGATCCCGGCCGTCCAGCATCCCGTACGTCGTCGCCGGCGACTACACACACTCCTGTCTCAGTCTCGGGCGAGAGGAAGAGAGGGAGAGATGGTGACGAGGACGAAAGGCCTCGTTATATATTCGTGGAAGATAAGGGATATATCGCCACCTAACCCTGTTGCCTAGTCTCCACGTTGCCTCGGGCCTGCAGCCAGGCGCCCATTCCTAAGAGCATGGTTAATAATACAGCCGGCTGCTGGCTATATGTCATTGCCACGTCACATATAGTTAGCTTATAGTCAACTTGTACAATAGTTGGCTATATGCATGAAGTACTTTATCAACATATGGCCCACTTTACAATCTCACATAGTGCCTAGGAGCACGTGCTGCAGCTGGCTACTAACTAGTAGCCCGATTTGCTTCTCTCTCCTCATCTCTCTCCTCCACATAAGCAAAGATATATTATTTAAATGCTTATAGCCTGCTTATGTCACCTTATTGTACTTGCTCTAATACGACCCCTCGAGGTCCATCATGCTCATCCTACTATTAATTTCACCACATAAAAAGCTTTGCATCGGTCAACTAATAAAGATGGTCAGTTTTGTCTCAATTTTTTTTTAAGATTGTCAGTTTTGAGGTTTTAAGTCTCGGTTGACCGTGGAGTAGTCTGTTTATACCAGTAGAGGGTAACTTGTAACTGCTAGAGCATCTCGGGGAGAGCGCCTAAAAAGGCTGAAACTGAAAAATAACTGCCGCGTATGGTTTGCGAGTGAAAAAGCGGTCAGATCAGAGTCCGTAAATGGCGACGGTACGTAAACAATTTCTCGGGCGACCGAGGATCCCGCCCTCCAACCCGTGAATGCACAGGTTTCGGTGACGACACGAGTGTGCCCTCGATTGGGGAAGAGCAGATAGCGGGAGGGACATTTCAGTCTGCTGCGCTCCCACCTCCATTTCCTCCAATTTTTTCTTCGCCCTACCCTGCCCCGCCGCCGCGCTGCCAAGCTCCCTTCGGAACCCTAGCTACTCCTCCGCCTTCGGGAACACGTCCCCGCGTCCAGAACCGCTAAGCCCCGGACACACGCCTAGAGCCGCCGCCCCAGAATCCGTCGGTGAGTCCGTTTCCGCGCCTTTGCTTTTCGTCGAAGCTTTCCGCCGCCGCCTTTCCTTTCCGGCGCCACCGCCTTTGCTTTACATCGATACATAGTTCACTAGAAACTGGATTTCGTTTTCGTAGATGGAGTTGAGCCCGTGCGAGCAGTTTTTGTTGGAGGATTCTTCCTCCTCCGACGACTCTGATGTGGAGATGGTAATGGCGACGTGGAGGCAACAAATGCTAGTGGTGGTCCTCACCGTGAAAGAGTTCGAGGAGTCCATAAGAAAGAGGCGCACGGGATCCTAGTGGTGGTCCCCAGAATCGAGTGTATGGCAATGAACTGCTGATGCGGGACTACTTTGCCGACGTCCCAACCTATCCGCCGCACATCTTCCGCAAAAGGTACATAATGTGTTGCTCTCTCTTTGTGAAGATAGTAGAACCTTGTGAGGCGAATTGTCGCCAATTTACCCGTCGTAGGAATGTTGTCAGTTTGTTGGGGTTTAGCCCGTACCAAAAAATCTCGGCGGCGATGAGAGTGATTGCCTATGGTATCTCAGCACACTATGCCGACGAGTATCTTCGCATTGAGGAAGATACAACCATCGAATCCATCCGCCGTTTTGCCAAAGTGATCGTCTGTGTCTTCGGCCCTACATATCTGAGAGCCCCCAATGATGAAGATACAGTTCGATTGATGGCAACGAATGAAAAGCGAGGATTTCCGGGCATGCTGGGCAGTGTTGACTGTATGCAGTGGACTTGGAAGAACTGTTCCAAGGCATGGCATGGGCAGTATTGTGGCAAAGGCGGCGATGCTACAATTGTGCTTGAGGCAGTTGCTTCACAGGATTTGTGGATATGGCATTGCTTCTTTGGTTTGCATGGTACTCTGAATGATATAAATGTATTGCACCGCTCTCATCTTTTCCATAGGCTTGCTAGTGGTGCATGGGAGGGCATAAATAGATTCATGGGTATGCAACTGAATACCCATTATTTCCAAAAAAAAGATCATCTAGTATTCTACCCATCTAGCCCAGCAAATCTAGCTATCCATTTGGCTCATAGCATCTCTAACGAAGCATCCGCCCAAACAACAGTGGCGGATCTGCTCATGTGAGTCATCCAAGCTAGTTCCAGCATCTAACTCCATGCTCCACCAAGACCACGACAATGAATTAGCTAGTAGAGTAAGGTGGCAGGCGATTTCTACTGCATTTTTCGCCGACTCCGAATACCCATTGTTAATATCATGTGCCCGTCGTTGTAGTGTTGATGCCTCTGCTTGCAACTACACAATCAATAGGCATCACTACACGAAAGGGTACTATCTTGCAGATGGTATTTACCCGGCTTGGTCTACTTTTGTGAAGACCATATCAAACCCCAGAGATAGGAAAGAATCTGAGTTTGCAAAGCAACAAGAGGCTTGCAGAAAAGACTTTGAGAGATCCTTTGGTGTTTTCCAAGCTAGATTTGCCATTGTTTGTGGTCCAGCCCGTTTCTGAGACAAAAAAACCCTCAGAAACATTATGACATGTTGTGTCATTCTACACAACATGATTATCGAAGATGAGTGGGACTTGAACTTGGAGTTGTCCTATTATAATATTGGAAGCCGAGTGAAACCTGCTAGAGACCCAGATCGACTCCAAGAATTCGTTCAGACATACCGGGAGATTGAGGATGCCAACACACACACACACACACACACACACACACACACACACACACACACACACACACACACACACACACACACACACACACACACACACAGCTTTGGAGAGATCTCATTGATCACATCTGGAGTTTACATGAGGAGTATTTTTTTCATTTGATCGCATTCTTGTGTGATTTAAAACATTTATTTGATCTCATATTTTCTGTAATATTTGAACCAGTTGAATTTATCCATGTGTAATTTGAAATATTATTTGATGTAATAATCAGAAACATTATTTGAACCATTTCATATTTGTATTTGTGCTGCCATTTTAACTGATGTATATGTGCTCAAAATGAAAAGCTCTAGTGGAAAACTGGTTTTACGAGTTGAAAACAGTTGCACCAAGTTCCGCAGGATAGGGGCTCTGGTAGAGTTGCTCTTAGAACTAAAACAATATAGGATAACTAGATCTTATGCGACATGACACTATGACAACTATCTAGAACACATATAAGTGCATCTAAAAGAGAGGGTTTAGACGCATTACGAAATCTAGCATTGGAGGCCAAGTTATCGGGGATTCATCACCTTCGATCGGTTGACGAAAGGACTCCTCGTCTTCCTACTCCTCCCAATGCCCTCGGTTATATTTTGTCAAGGTCGTCGTCCTCCAGGGGTTTCTCATGTATTGATTTAGGAGGCGCCTTGTCCACTGTCTCTTTGGCAATGTTGTTTTTGGCGGTGATTTCCCCTTGTTCGAGAGATGCGATGATGTGTCTTCTCAATTGGCTACCTCCTCATTGGGAGAAGCGATATCGAGCGTTCATAAGGACCTCATGACCGCTGCCGAATTGCTTGACTTTGCGACTGACCCCGATGCCAGTGTTGTCTTCGGATGCTATGTCATCGTCCAGTGGGACGGTGGACGCAGATCCGGCTTTTGAGTCGGTTCCTGTTTGCAGAGCAACGAGTATGGACTCAGGATCGACGTCACCAGGCTGAGGGGCAGACTCCTTCTTGATACAACAATTGATATGTCTCAAATGTATGTCCTTTTTTTACATGGTTTCCTCATGTTTTCTATCATTTATTGGACTAGCATATTAACAAGATGCCCAGTTCTAGTTTTTGTATGTTTTGTCTTTGAATTGCAAAAATGGTCCAAAAATGAAAGTGCTTGGAATTGTCTCAAAATTTACAACAATTTTTTTATTCACCGAAAGACTCCAGAAGCTAGAAGAGGAACCGGAGGGGGCACCAGCCGCGGCCCCCTTGGCCGTGCATGGGCCCATCTAGGGACCTTGGACACCGGCTCGCGTCGCCTCTTCTCCCATAAATTCCCTTTTACCTAATTCGGAAGCATACTGGAGGATTTTTCCAGAAACACATCGAGCTCCGCCACCATCCAAAACTCTAATTCGGGAGACACCTGTTCTGGCACTGCCGGGTCGGGGAAGTGCCCCTGGAGCCATCTTGATCAACGTTGTTGCCTCCCACGATGATGTAGGAGTAGTCCCTCATCGGGGCTGAGGGCTCGTGCTAGTAGCTATGTGGTTATCTCTCTCTCTCATGATGTGATATTGATTGTGATCGTGTGCTATGTTATCATTGTTGAATCTATGATGTTTCCCCTTCATTATGTAATTGATACAATGTTCTCAACTGGTTTTATCTAGTACAATTCTCCGGAGTCACCTTTGTCCCATGGTGCCATGGTGAAAGTGCGGGTGCCGTGTGTGACTCAATGGACTGTGGATTAGAGTGATACTTACCATGATCTTGTTCTTAATTTCTTGGATTGAATTGTAATCATGAGATTTCTTGATGCTTGTGTTTAGTATAATCCTCTATAGGGCCAAGGTGATAGTGCGGGTGTTGTGGATTGATTAGAAAGATACTATTCATGAGACAGGTTGTGGTGTTTATTAGTATTATCTTTGGATGCTCAAAGTGACAGGGTTGGGGTGTTTATTGATGGGAACATGAACTTTAATGTGTGCTAGTGTATATTTGCTCGATTCTCGTCCTACTTGATTCACGAGGAACGATTTTTGAGCTACGTCTTTCATGCATGTTGTTATAGGAAGTATCATATGTTCAATTATGTTAATGGTGTTGAGAGGTGCCACTAGTGAAAGTATGGTCCCAAGGCCTTGCTTTCCACCATTTCTATATCGTTTCCTCTCTATTTAACTACTTGTTTGCTTGCAGTCATTTTTATTACAGATTTACAAAACCTTGTTTTACCATGCATATTGCCCATATGTTATCATCTCCTCGATGAACTAGTGCACCTATACAACTGAAAATTGTATTAGGTGTGTTGAGTACGCAAGAGAATCTACCTTTTGTTTCTAATATCGTTTGTTAAGTTCTTCTCAGGTGTGGCTTAATTCACAACTTAGTTGTTAAGGCTTATATGTATTATTTGGCTCCCCTTGTGTCGAATCGATAAATTGAGTTATACTTACCCTTGAAGACTATCGCGATCCCCTACAGTTGTGGGTTACCTAGATTGTTTTCTGGCGTCGTTGTTGGAGATCCTTAGTTTTACCTATAAGCTCCACAAGAAAGAAACAAGCATACATAAGAAGGTGCTCTCCCGTCTACTACGCCATTCTTTTCTAGCACCGTTGCCGGGGAGGTTAGCGCTTGAAGGTATCTCTTTAGATCTTGCAATTTTATCTTTTTGTTTCTTGTTTTTATTCTACTAGTTAGGCTTAATGGAAAACAATAAAAATATGAGAGAGCTTTATTAGGTTTATCTTGAGTTAGGACATGAAGTGTTTGAAGAGAAAAATAAAAAAACCTATGGAACTTTATTTGCATGTTGTTATCAATGTTATTAGTATGGATTCTTTGAACACCATTATTGCTAATGCTATGGAAAACTTTAAGCTTGGCGAAGCCGGTTTTGATGAATATGGTATTTTTAGTTCCCCGGGCATGGAGGAGAAAATTTACTTTGATGGTATAATACGTCATAAACATATCCTTAATTCTTGATGTTCCATGTTGGTTTCATGCCATTTGCTACATTGGATAAGCGGGGCACCCCGCTGCCAGCTCTTCTATCATTGGATAAGCGGATGAAGCCACCAGTCCAGGGTGTGAAAGTCCAATCAACAAGTGATATAAACATTCTCTATTTATGTCCTCATGAGCTAAAACAGGAGCACAAAACAGGAGTAATTTTGAAGGTTTTAAAGGTAACACGTGAGAAATTTACTTTGGAGTGGCGGTTAATTACCACGTGTAGGTAGGTATGGTGTACATAATGGGAAAACTTTGGTTTTTGGGAGTTGGGTGCACGAGTAGAGCTCATACTCGGTACAAGTGGAGGCTAGCAAAAGACTGGGAGCGACAAATCAAGAGAGCATAAGAGCCACAATCATGCATAGCGACATAAACATCATTAATCAAAGCATAAGTGGTACCACGAGTTCAAAAACTAAATGATCATGGAGGCTATTCATGACTGGTTCATAGTCATAAACATGGTGTGAGCATGCGCCAAGTCAACCAGATAAAACATTCAAAGGAGAACACCACAAATTTATGCTTCAATATGACAAGAACAACTCATGATTCTTTCAATGAAACATTGAACACTCTCATATATTTGTGGCTAATCATGCTACTCAATAACCACAAGGCTTTAAAACTAAAATAACATCTAGCATGATATGAAAAAGTCTAGCCATAGTCTATACAAGCTTCTACTTGCACCGTTAAAAAATCTACCTCAAGCAGCAGTTTCTTTTCCCAACAAGCACCATACAAATCATGCTTTAACAAAAACTCTCTAAATTCTAAAACAAGCAAACATGAGAGGTCTCACTTAACACTACTAAAACTAACAGCTCTGAATAAGAGATGCAATGAAAACGAGAGCTAAATAGGAATTTTTGCAGCAACTAGAAGAAAACTAAGAATACTAGCATAGCAAGTATTCAACCGAAAAAGCGGAGCATGTCTCTCTCCCAAACAAAGAATGCTAGGGTCCAACTATATTATTTCAGCAAGGAAAACAAAAAAACAAACAGACACTCCAAGTAAACTTCATATGATGTGACCGAATAAAAATATAGTTTCACGAGAAGTGACCTGATAGATAGTTGATGAAGAAAGGGATGCCTTGGACATACCCAAGCTTAGATGCTTGAGTCTTCTAAAAATATTCTTGGATTGTAGCGTTCCACATTTAAATAATGTAAGAACATCTGTGTTATTGTGCTAGTCCCTGGATCAATTGCTAGCACCACAGTACAAGATGAAATGTCATGCAAATGCATCAATTCTATTACATCGCATGATCCAGTCTTTACAAAATAAGATTACAACTTGCATAGTCTTAGAAGACTAGCAGAAAACAAAGAAATACAGCGAAAAACATAGAACAACATTGGGCCCATCTTCTTCATGTGCCACAGGCAAAACATGTTGGCGATAGTCTCGAGATCCTAAACGAAATCCTCACTCGTCTTCAAAAAAACATCTGCAATATGGAATATGCAGCCACAAGGGAGTCAATACAATTTAATGTATTGGCAAGTAACACTATGGTGGATATAAATGGCAAGACTATATCTACATGCATATTTTTCTTGGTGGAGTTTTGGCTAAGTTTGCATAAAGCAATTTTTCTCCTATCTCTTTTGTAAAACAAACTTTTCTTTTCAAAGGGTGGCGTCATTGGACTGAAATCCAAGCACCACAACTACTGTTCACTTGGTCAAAATTTTACTTATTGAAAATGGTGATGTGATTCTTCCGTCCATCCTTGTCCAGCTGCTCATAGTTGTCCATAACCGGGGACACGGCTAAGATCTTAGTTTGTTGACTCTGCAGAGCTTGTGCACTTTCACCTTCAGACTCAAATCAGCCCAAACTTCCTATACACTCTGAGTGCATTGAGGAAAGGAGAAGATTGAGACGATATCTTTCAGAAGCAAGAATTCAACCTAATGGCAAGACCCATTCCACCTATAATTATGCTACATCTGCTTGTCAAGCCCAGGCTGAACCCTCGCAACTTAGTTAATCAAGACAGAGCCCATATGACTAAAGGCTGCACTGGAAGCAATCTAAACTTGGGGAACATCATAATCACTTTGTTCTTGGGTGGCATTCCTTCAAGTGAACTCCCCTCGGGGAGACACTCAACTATTAACAGCCCCGCATTACGAATCCACCCAGGTGGTTCATTGAAGTTGTTACTTAGAATTTTTCCACAACATCAAATAAAACAATTTTTGTAGCAAGGCTAAGTATCCACTAAGTACTAAGGCTTCAAAATAACAAGGTAAAAGGATGGCAACACACTACTAGGATATATCATAGCATAATATAACTTAGTAAAATTCCCTATCATGCATACTACTCAAAATCAACTAATGCATGTAGAAAATAATGGGTAGTTGAATGGTGTGTTACTTGCCTTGTTGAAGTTGGTGAAGATATCACACTCTCTTCACAAAAGATCATTGCTCTCCGTACAATCTATTCATTGAAAACACAATAACAAAATAAACAAGCATCCTAGCAAACAAACATACAAGTGTAGAAAACATACAGAGCAACTAACATACCCAAAGGGGTTTAACCAAGTTGGCTAGGACAAGGTCAAGGTTTGAGTTCAATACTTGTTAAGGAAATTCCAAGGGTTTACTTGGGATGGACTAGGTTGCGTTTGCAGTGATCAAACTTTATTAGAAACATATTTATCTAAGAAGTTCCAAGAGTTCACCAAGGTGATCTCACTATTTCAACTAAAGTAACACATCATAAAGTGTAACACTTAGTTGTTTTCATTCAAAACATTTGAGTACTCTAAGTTAGTCTTTCCATTTTGGGTTAAGGTAGGTCTAGGTTCAACTAACTTCATGGCAATAGATATAACAAGATGGTATTTTCCATTTGGGTCTATGGTTGGACACAAAACACTTGTTATTCTTCAACTTGTGTGGATTGCTCCAAGTCTTCACATGCTTGTCTTCTTTAAGATCATCTTCATGCTTCTATTGTAGACTTGTTCCTTGGATGGATTCTTCTCTTGTCTTGATAAATTCTTCATGGCTTATCACTAGTTGGTCCAAGGTAGGAGGGGCAAAAAATATCACTAAGTCCATTTGGAAAGAAAGGAAATAAGAAAGATAGAAAGAGAGAGGGAGATGTTTTCTTATGGATTTCTTCACACTTGTACTTCCTTGAGTTGCTTATGGTTGTTGTGTAGTCTAATTCGTTTCTTCAAAACTTCTTCATTGATCTTCCTTGTAGCTCTTCATGTTGTCACCAAGTTGAAGATGGAGTTCCTTCTTGTGGTTGAGTCTTGACTTCCATTTTGTAATCTTGATAGATTCTTGAAGCAAGAATGGGGGAGTGGAGAAGTAGATAGAAAACTATGGTACTAGTGTTTGAGGTTCACTACTTGGTCTTTTCTATGGTTGACACATTCTAATGACTTGGATTGCCTCCAAATAGCCATAACATCAAAGAATAGATGATGGAAACAATTTCTAACACATGGTGAAAATGGATGTATCACTATGTTGGGTTTTTGGTCAAAAACACATGGTCATGGTCCAAGGGTGTCCAAAATGGTTAGGCACTAATGCCTCTTGTTGAAGGTTACCAAATGGAGCAAATTTGCAAAAGGAACTATATTCTAATTATTTGTAGAATTAAATCTATATCAAAAATACTCAAATATACCATTTAATTCTAAATTGAATTTTAATTTGTTCACACGTGGGCTCACACGTGGCTCCTCCTGATTGGCCGATACCGGTTCGTTTAGTGATCTAATCCTAGCGCTTGGATCAAAATCGAATGGTTAGGGACATATAAGCTCACTGGGTGGCGCTGCTTCGCCGAAAAATGTCCACGCGGTGGCCGGAGGCGCGGTCGTGGACGGCGACGACGCTAGAGTGGGTCTCCGGGGAAGGGGAGGGCACTGAGAGTACCAGCGCGTCACGGCGAGGCAGAGTGTAGCCAAAGCGCGGGATGGCACTTCGCGGAACGTCACCTGCGCGCGAACGGAGATGCTCCGTGCTCCGACGAGCTTCGGAAGAGGATGGTGTGATTGAACCACTGCACGGAAAAATTACCCGAGGGCATTAGAGGGAGCGCACGTTACGGGAGTTTTATATGGACGAAAAAAGGAGACGGGGAACCTTTGTTCACGCCGGGATCGGAGAAAACGGCCGGCGGCAACAGTGGAGCTCCGACGAGTAACCAGGTCGTCCTGGGGGCACGATTTACAGAGGGAGGTGAAGGGAAATGGAGAGGATATGCGGGGCTTTAAGGAGGAGCAGACGGGGGTTTGAATTGGGGCTTTAATCGCACGAATTCATGTGCGAAATCAAGAGGCAGTAACGGGTGTTCTTCCGTTACAAAGAATGAAGACGATGCTGGCGTCAGCAAGTTTTTTTTCTATTTTTAATATCTTTTAATTGGTACATCCAAATGACCTCAAATTAACTTTAAAGGAATTCTAAAAATAAATTATTTCTGTTTAGAACATTTTTATAAACTTTTCAACACATTTCACTTTTCATATTTTTGAAAATATAAATAATTCACTAATAGTGATAAATGTTCATTTTAAATTAGAAACATAATGAAATGTGGTTATGATTAAATAAAATTTCAGAGACAGTAAACATGTCAAATATAATTTTTTTAAAGCCATTTCACATCATTTTTATATTTTATATTTTTAAGATATGAGTGATTTACTAATAGCAATTAATGCCTTTTTTGTTAAAAAAATAGAATATGAAATAAATACAAAAGTGTCTTAATAAAATTTGGAAAAAATCCCACAAGTCATAATATGTTTTCTAAGTCCTCTTTTATGTTATTTTCAAAGCAAATTTTTTTATGAATAGCACTTTATGTTTAAAACTTGGAATAACATTTGCATATCAATATAAATAGTTGTTATTCTCATAAAATAATTTTGAGGCATAAAATTATTAGAGATAATAATTCTCTGGTTTCAAAAGCTAAAAACATTTTTAAAGTAATAGTTGATTTGAAAACATGTTATAAAATAAGGTATTCTAAGATAAAACAATTTCTTTGATTAATGAATATTTATTTTGAATGGGCTTTTAGGGTTTATGGAATAGATAATTGGATTGGCAATTTCAATTTCATTGAATATGTATTATTTCCTTTTATTTCTTGCTTCTCATTTGGTTTTTTGTGACTTGCATAACATGAAAACAAAAAAAAGTTTCAATTTTTAGTGATTTTTGGACTTTGCAAAAATCAGGGATGTTACATGGATGAACCACGGGGGCATCCCCAAGCTTTGACCTTGCACTCTTCTTGATCACATATATCACCTCTTCTCTTGACCCTTGAAAACTTCCTTTAAACAGTAATTCGCATTAGAGGGTTAGTGCAACAATTGAAAATCCACTGGTTCTGTATGGAACAAGGTATATTGATAATTTTAAAGATTATCTACATACACTGGTGTTTCGTGAAGAAAATAAATCCACTTGACATCGCAAAAGAGCAAACGCAAAAAAATGGCAGAATCTGTCAAAACGAGAATTGTCTGTAAAGACGATTTTTTTAGGGACTTGCGTTGCTCAGATCAAAAAACTTAAAGAACAAAAAAGTTGTGGAATTAGCTGAGTAATAAGCACAAAGAATTTCAGATCATTCTGATATTACAGGATTTTATACGATTTTTTACGGTGGACAGCAGAAATCCGTTTCCTGCGCAGAAATCCGAAAACCAATTCCAACTCTCGTCAGAATGCTTACTTGGCACTACTAAAACATGAAAGAAAGATACAAAGGACTGATAAAGAAGTATACAATCCCTTTACTCAAAGAAAATAGAGAAAAACAAAGCAAAAATAAAACCATGGGTTATCTCCCAATAAGTGCTTTTCTTTAACGCCTTTTAGCTAGGCCCAGAAAAGTGGAATCAAGTATTTTCAAGTGAAGAAGCATCCAAATCAAGATTTGGCAATTCCTTAATAATGTATTGTATTTTATCTAAGTGAGTTTTAGAGGATCCTCTCTTAGAACTTTTAGGCTTAGTATCTTCATCAAATAAATTCTCAAGAACAATCCAATCAAAATTCTTCTCTTGGGCTTCATGCAGTGCTACCAATTTAAAGGGGATTGGCATTTTATCCTCCTATTCATTAATAGATTCATTTTTTTCTAGAGCACCAACAATGTCTACTCATGATCCAAGCATATTGAAACGATCAAATACTTTTCTAGCTTCTATAGCAACATCTCCAAATTATTTAAGCATAGTTTCTAGGATAAAATTTCTTTTCTCAACATTGTCAATGTTATTCAAGTTGAGGAACATATGTTGTAATATGCGATGGAGGTTAACAAACCTAGCTTCTAGGATGTGAACTAAAGAAGTTGCAGCAGTCTCATAATTGGGAGCAAGTTCTACTATGGATTTTTCCTCAAAATAATCATGCTTACTAACATGATCAAAGAATTCTTTAATAGTGTCCTTTCCAAGTATAGAACCACTTCCTACAGCCAAATCTTTCAGGGTAAACTTAGGGACCAACATGATGAAATATAACAACGAAATGACAAAAATAACAACTAGAATAAGAACTAATTCTTTTGTATTTTTTATAAAGAGAAGTAAGCAAGACAAAATAAAATAAACTAAGAAAGACAAAAACAAAGAAAAGAGATTGGAAGTGAGAGACTCCCCTTGCAAAAATTCTCTTCCTCCCCGGCAACTGTGCCAAAAAAATAGCTTGATGGTGCAGGTCTTGCATTCGTTGGGAGACCCCAAGAGGAAGGTATGTTGAGCACAACAGCAGTTTTCCCTCAGTAAGAAATCAAGGTTCAATCGACCACTAGGAGGAAGGAGTAACTTCAGAAGGTTGAAGCAGCTGAGATGGCAGGGCGCACTGCCGGTTCAGAAGCAACGTGGAACCTACACAACACAATCAAATCACTTTGCCCCAACGAAGGAGTGAGGTTGTCAATCTCACCGGTTTTGCTGAACACAAAGAGGTTAAACGTATGGTGTGGAAAACATTAGGAAAACAGTATGAAAGCAGTAGGTGTTTTATCAGTATGAGGAAAAGGACCGGGGTCCACAGTTCACTAGTGGTGTCTCTCCGTGAAAGATAAATAACATGTGTGGTGAACAAATTACAGCTGGGCAATTGACAGAAATGAAGGTTGCACCATAGTGCATATGCGAGACATAAATATTACTATGTGATTCATGCGGGCATTACAACAAAATAAATAGACCGTTCTCCAACTACATCTATGACTAAAAATCGACCCTCCGAATATCATCCGAACAAACGTTGGGTATTAAGTTGCAAGCAACAGATAATCGCAGTAAGCAAAGTGTGTAATGTAAACAATAACATCATCCTTAGACAAAGCATTGTTGTTTTCTCCCTAATGGCAACAGCACATCCTCCATCTGTCACGTTTCTGTCACTCGAGCACAGATGAAAAGAAGGCATGAACCCACTATCGAGCATAAATACTCCCTCTTTGAGTTACTAGCATCTACTTGGCCAGAGAATCTACTAATAGCGGAGAGCATGCAAGATCATAAATAACATAAGCATGAAGATAACATGATAGATTGATAATCAGAAGACATAGCATTCAACATTCATCAGATCCCACCAAACACAACATGTAGCATTACATAAAGATGATTTTGATCATGTTAGGCAGCTCACAAGATCTAAACATGAGGTACAAAGTGGACAGAACAACCATCTAGCTACTGCTATGGACCCGTAGTCCAGGGATAAACTACTCACGTATCACTTCGGAGGAGGGCATGGTGGTGTAGACCCCTCCGGTGATGATTTCCCCCTCCGGCAGGATGCCGGGGAGAGCTCCAGAACCCTCCCGATCTCGGGATGACAGTGATGGCGTCCTCGGGTGTTTCTCGGGAAAAAATGGGATCCTATTAGGGTTTATGTCTCGGGGGATTAAATAGGCGAAAGGGCAGAGGCGGTGGAGGCCTGGGGGCCCCACACCACCCCCGGGCGCGACCAAGGGGGCGGGGGCGCGCCGCCCTATGGTGTGGGCCCCCTGAGGCCCCCCCTCCGGGTCTCTTTGGGACTTCGTGGAACCTTTGGGAATTCTAAGACTTCCGGGCTTCAAATTTTCCAAATCCGAGAATATTTCCAGAACAACTTTTCTGAAACTAAAAACAACATAAAACAGAGAACTGGCTCTGTGGCATCTTGTCAGTAGGTTAGTCCGAAAAATCGATAAAAATGACATAAAGTGTATACCAAATATGTGAGAAACAATAAGAAAACAACATGGAACATCAGAAATTAAGGATACGTTTATGACGTATCAAACGCCTCTCTATATGTTTCATGGAAAATAACTCCATCCCCGACGTTTTTAGGGTCAAAGGCAATTTTTAGGCGAAGGGGGACGAGAGGCGGTGCCATGATCCCTAAGGGGCCCACCAGGTGCAACCTAGGAGGGGCCGCGCTTGGCAGGCACCTGGTGTCCCCCTTTCCCCCTCTGGCTCCCTTTTGGACTCCGTCTTTGTTCCGCTTTTTCCGAGAATATTTCCTTAAGAAATTTTCTGAAATAGAAAAACAGCAGAAAACAAAACTGTCCTAGGACATCTTGTTAATAGGTTAGTCTGTGAAAATATCCGAAAAATGATAGAAAACATGTAGAAAGAAAAAGGTATCGGGTAGATAACAAGCATGCAACATCAAAAAAATATAGATATGTTTGCAACTTATCAGCATCTCAAGATTAACTCCTGCTCGTCCAGGAGCGGGTAAGTGATAAAAAAATAAATTTTGAAGTGACATGAAGCCAACACAAATCTTGTTCAATGTTATGTAAAAGCATTGCAAAGTTGTGATAGAAGTACTTTAACAAAGTCATGATAAATATTAGTTCAACTAATGTAAACTTAGCAACCATGTTGCACATGAAAAGAAACACAAACAAAAGAAAATGAATAATGAAACATTGAAATTGAAACATCCTGGCATTTATGTTTTGCTTTTGTTTTCTCGATGTTTTCATAAACTAACCTAATAGTTGCTAGTGATTCCAAGAGGGAGTATTTATCAAGCATCAAGCATAAATACTTGGCCAGAGGAACCACTAGCAATGGAAAGCATGCAAGATGGTAAATAGCATATGCAATAAAGACTATAATCAGCTTGGCATAAGGTCAATATTCATCGGATCCCAGCAAACACAACATATAGAATTACATAGGATCAATCTCGATCATGATAGGCATCTCACGAGATCTAAACATGGAGGCATACGAGGAGGAGACAACCATCTAGCTACAGCTATGAACCCGTAGTCCAGGGATGAACTACTCACGCATCACTCCGGAGGCAGGCATGGTGATGTAGAAGCCTTCGGTGATGATTTCCTCTCCGACAGGGTGCCGGAAAATAGCTCCAGAACCCTCTTGATCTGGGGTTGACGGTGACGGCGGCTGCAGAACTTTTTCGGGGATTTTGATCAGGTGTCTAGGGTTTTCCATACGGGGGGGCTTAAATAGGCGAAAGGGCAAAGGCGGTGGAGTTCCAGGGGCCCCACACCCATAGGTGGCGCGGCCAGGGGGGGGACCCGCGCCACCCTATGGTGTGGCCCCCCCTGTTTCCCCTCTTGGACTCCTCTTCGGTGTTCTAGATGCTTCCAGGGAAAATAGAAACTTTGGACTTTGTGGGGTCCAATTCCGAGAATGTTTGCAGAACAACTTTTCTGAAACCAAAAACAACAGAAAATAGGGAACTGACACTTGGCATCTTGTTAATAGGTTAGTCCCGGAAAACGTATAAAAATGCTATAAATAAAGGGTAAAACAAGTAGCAATTGACAAAATATGATCATGGAGCATCATAAATTATGGATACGTTGGAGACGTATCAAGCATCCCCAAGCTTAGTTCCTACTCGTCCTCGAGTAGGTAAACGATAAAACAATGATTTCTGAGGTGACATGCTACTAACATAAACTTGATCAATCTAATGTAAAAGCATATGCACGCTGAGATCATAAAACTTTAAACACATGCATGGTAAATAAAACTTTAATAATAAAGCATAGCAATTAGTTTGCATCACGAAGAGTAACTCAAATAAAGGATCATGAATAATAATGCAAAGAAAGGTAAATGTTTGTTTCATGTATAGAGAAAGCATGGCAAAGTGATATTTCGATAGTCCTTAAGAGTGGGGCAAAACATAAATGCCAGGACACCTTCAAAGTTTAAGAGGAAGACTAGAGCAAATAATTTAAGAACAAATGATATCACATCGTGAAGTAATTATTGATGTTTATGGGACAAATGCACATAGAACTCGGAATGGCAAAAATGCTCTCTCAGCTCTGCATAAAGTTAGAAGATGGAGACTCAACATAAAAGTAAAAGAAAGGCCCTTCGTAGAGGGAAGCAGGGATCACTCATGTGCTAGAGATTTTTATTTTATTAAAATAGAGGTATTAAAAGTTTGACACTCCTCCCATCCATATTTCACAAACCATGGCTAACCGAATCCTCGGGTGCCTGCCAACACTCACATACCGTGGACGATTGTCTATATTTTGGGAGATGTATGCTAATGTCAAAGAATGGTAAACAGAAAATACAGTACATCACAAGACAAGTGGATTCGCAAGAGAGGATCCCATGGTGAAGGACGCAGCTGGTGTAGAAGGTCATCCCTCTTTCTCTTTTCTTTACACAATTATGCTTTGACTGATAAATCAGGGGCAAAAATAGTGAAGAGAATTTGTTTGAATTAATTTGGGGCTGGGCACCCCGCTGCCAGCTCTTCTATCATTTGGATAAGCGGATGAAGCCACTAGTCCAGGGTGTGAAATCCAATAAACAAGTGAGATAAAGATTCTCTATTTACGTCCTCATGAGCGAAAACAGGAACATAAAGCAGGAGTAATTTTGAAGGTTTTAAAGGTAACACATGAGCAATTTACTTGGGAATGGCATTTAAATACCACATGTAGGTAGGTATGGTGTACACAATGGTAAAAACTTTGGTTTAAAGGAGTTTGGATGGACGACTAGAGCTCATACTCAGTACAGGTGGAGGCTAGCAAAAGACTGGGAGCGACAAATCAAGAGAGCATAAGAGCCATAATCATGCATAGCGACATAAGCATCATTAATTAAAACATAAGAAATATCACAAGTTCAAAAACTAAGTGGTCATGGAGGCTATTCGTGACAGGTTTGTAGTCATAAACATGGTGTGAGCATGCTCCAAGTCAACCAAATAAATCATTCGAAAGAGAATACCATATATTGATGCTTTACTATGACAAGAACAACTCATGAATCTTTCAATACATATTAAACACTCTCAGCTATTTGAGGCTAATAATGCTACTCAATAACCACAAGGCTTTAAAACTAAAATAACATTTAGCATGGCATGAAAAAGTTCTAGCCACAGTCTATACAAGCTTCTACTAGTACTGTTATAAATTCTACTTCAAGCAGCAGTTTTCTTTCTCCCAACAAGCACCATGCAAAACATGCTTTAACAAAAAATACTCTTTATGATACAGCAAGAAAACATGAGATTACTCAAATAATACTACTAAAACTAACAACTCTGATAAGATATGCATGCAAAACAGGAGCTGAATAAATGCAGCAGCCAACACAGACTAAGAATACAACGTATTCTCGTGAAAAAACGAAGCGTGTCACTCTCCAATAGAAGAATGATGGGGTCCAACCAATCTTATTGAAAAATTAAAAACAAACTAAAATCAAAAAACAAAAGCAAACTGGAAAAAAGACGCTCCAAGTAAAGCACATAAGATGCGACCGAATAAAAATATAGTTTCACTAGAAGTGACCTGATAATTTGTTGATGAAGAAGGGGATGCCTTGGGCATCCCCAAGCTTAGACGCTTGATTCTTCTTGGAATTTGCTTGGATGTACGACCATGGCATACCCAAGATTAGGCTTTTCACTCTTCTTGATCACATCATATCCTCCTCTTCTCTTGACCCTTGAAAACTCCTTCACATCAAAATTCTCACAATCTTCATTAGCAACGTTAGTGCAATTGAAATAATAAATTCACATGGTTAAGTTTAAACAAAAGTCTAACACTCAAAAACACATTAGATACTATCACAACTTCTTTCAAAACTCTTTTTCTCAAAAGAACACTAAAAGAAAGAGATTAAGATGCACATGTGTTAAATGGCAGAAATCTGTCAAAACAGAATACCAGGTAAAGATCGAACTTTTCAAAAATATTATGTTGATCAAATAAAAATGTGGTCTTCTAAGAAAAGTTGCGTATATAACTCAGGATTAAGCACAAAATAGCTCAGGTCATTTTGAATGTTCTGTTATTTTTAACGGAATTAACAGTGGACAGCAGAAATCTATTTCCTGCGCAGAAATCCGAAATATAGGCTCGACTTTCCACTAAAGAATTTACTTGGCTCAACAAAAACTCAAAAGAGAAGATAAATAGGGGTTTCCAAGGAAATAGAAAACACCCAGGTGCAAAGCACACCAAAGAAAACGAAAGAAAACTGAATGAAAACAGAGAAATAAAGCGGGTTGTCTCCCGGTAGCGCTTTTGTTTAACGCCTTTTAGCTAGGCATAAAAAAAGTGGAATCACGTAGATGCTCACATAGGAAGTATGAATTGAAGCAAAAGAGAGAATCAAGAAGCAATAAATTTTTTAATTCTAATCCACTTCCTATGCATAGGAATCCTGTAAAGAAATAAATTAAAGAAGCTCAAACTAGAAATCATGGGAAGGTAGAACAAGAGCAGATTCAAGACTTTCAACAAAAAGGGAGGTGTTTTAGTAACATGAAATTACCAAAACCATATTTTCCTCTCTCACTATAATTTTCAGTAGCATCATGAACAAACTCAACAACATAATTATCACATAAAGCATGTTTTTCATGGTCTAAAATAACACAATTCATATCAAGCTCCAAAACAGTGGGGTCAAAATTAAAAATCAGTTCCTGTTTTTCCCCACTTTTAGCAATATCAAAACGAGATGATTGATCACTCATAAAAGGTATAGGACACATTATAGAAGTGCTATTTTTAGTAGCATTATAATTTATAGCATCAAGTAACATAGGACCATCATCAAGAGCATTATCATAAGATTCATCCAAGTAGCATGGATTGTCATAAATAAAAGTAGCAATATCATTCTCACAAGTTTCATTATAGTAGTATCAAGGTCACAAGTATAGCAAGTATCAACTTCATAAAATAATGTATGAGTTAAAGAGTTACTATGATTGGGAGGTTGACATGGGTTCCATTCTTCCTCCTCTCAATCATCACTTTCTTCCTCTTTTTCATCCAATGAGCTTCCAGATTCAGCAATTTCTTCTTTCATAGGCTCCTGCAAGGCATTAATCTCTTCCTTAGGTTGAGAGCATTTATTAAGATATTCCATTATGTAGTAATTATGATCCTTGTAATAATCAAAGCAATATTCAAGTATACCATAAATCGCATATTTATAAGGTGTAGCATCAATACTTTCAAGCAAATAGGCAATTTCGAATGCACCCTTCCAAGCAATAAATTCTTAAATTTGTTCCACATCATATAATTCATAATTTCCCTTAACATAAGAAGATATGGTAACATTATCATTATACTCACATTGAAAAGGAGGTTGTCGAGACATCGTAGTAGAGTTTATAGACGGGGGTGCCACGAGTCTACGGGTAGAGACGTGGGGGGACGTGGTAGTACGACAACCAGGGACACCAATTTTACCCAGGTTCGGTACGGCGCAACTAGGCGACATTTCTACTCCTGCAATCTCACTAAATCAGGGTTGAAGCCTGAAGTATACAAAGTACAATGTGAGTAGGGTTTTGCTAACTCGGCGAGGATCAACTTCTCGGCGAGTTGGCTTCTAGATCTGTGTCTGTTCTTCTCTCCCGTCCGGCTTTATATAAATAGCCGGGTTAGGGCTTATAGAAAGGAAACCTAGAAGACTACGGAAAGTATCTAACTTGGAAAGCAAGAATCCGCCTTCTACTCCAAGCTGCACCACTTTGGGCCGTGGTCCGGGTTCTTCTAGAATTCGGCTTCTGTGCGTCAGCTTACTGGGCCGCCTAATGGACTGTGATCCATTACCAACAGGACACCCTGGTAATCCGACTCTTAGGACAATGCCGTATGTACCCCTAATCGGTATATATCTGACAGTAGCCCCCAAGAAGGATTGAGACTTCATTCTGCCACCTTTCGTCAATCTATTCCGAGAAATGTTGGCGCTTTTTCTTGATTCTTCTTTTTCCCAAAACTTCATAACACATAACTCGAATTTCACCAAAATACGGCTTTTCTTCCAAGAGCCTTCGTGGAGAAGGAACTTCGTGACGTCAGCGGTAAAATCGTGCTGACATCACGGACGTTTGGGTTCAGTCAAAACCCTGCAACGTATCTCTTGACAGATTCTTCCGGGAATCAACGAGATAGCACTTATCACTTTATCCCTTCGTTTACCTAAAATCTCGGACGTGACACGCATCAAGGATCCAACGGCTAAAATAGCCATTGTAGCCAATCTCAACGCATTTCCGGCTATAAATAGCCTCCTTGGGTCCTCCGGATTTCCCTTTCGCTTCCACTTCTCCTTCAAGCCCCCAGTGCCATTGCCACAGAGCTCGAGCTCGATCTCGCGAGAGTGAGCAGAGAACGAGCGACAGTACCTTCCCTGGAAAAATCCATCGGAGGATCCGGATCTTCGTCGCGCCGCCCAAATATGACCACCAGAGGATCACCCCGCGCTACGGAGGAGAGCTCCGTCGCCCACGACATGGAGAGCATCTGGATTCTCCTGAAGAATGCTAACGATATTGAACCACTGCTGGATTCTCCCGGCCACGCCGCCGAGAGCGCGCCGGAGGTAAACGCCGGTGATTCGGCCCGTGGGGATCTTCCTCCCGTGGCCGAAGACATACCATCGTCGTCTGTCGCGCCTACTCCGCCCCTCGCCACCGAGCCCGCGGAAGAAAACCTTGCTCTCGGCGGTGAGGATCTCGCCGTTCCGGGCGCCGCCGGAGCCAAAGAAGACGTGGAAGAAAATTCCGGGAATTGGAGCCACTGCAATGTGGTTCCATCCCTTCTTCCGTCAATGGAGAAGGAAGGGTATGTTCTCAAGGAAAAATGGCGGTACGAGGAGGACGACTCCGAGCCATTGCCGAAAGCCGAAGAAAGGGTTCTCCTCGCCTCTCACATAAATAGAGCTATGGGTTTCCCACCTTCTGCCTTTTTCCTCCAAGTCCTTTACCACTACAACATCCAACCACACAACCTTCCACCAAACTCTATTCTCTACCTTGCCAGCTTTCAAGCCCTTTTTGAAGGATACTTAGGAATAGAACCTAGGTTAGACTTATGGCAATATTGTTTTGGAGTTAAGCGAAACCCTTCTGAGGGCGCTCTACCCACTTGCGGGACCATCTCCTTCACCCTCCGTAGGTTTAGGGAGGACTGGTTCACCAAGATTAAAACCTCGGAATCCGTCAAATTTTGGACGGGTTCCTTCTTCTATAATAAAGATGTCCCGTTTCCTAGAAAGGAGACGGGAATTCCACCTTTTGATAATTCCGCTGCTACCCCCAAGATAAATGGGTTGTAGAAGCGGTCTAGACTCTTCCAGCATATCTTATGAGGATCAAGCGGCGCATAGCCAAGCTTGTATCTGTCACTTCTCCTCTCACTGGCACAGACACAGTTCTGTGCTGGCTCGGACGGCGTATTCAGCCATTAGCCTATCACTGAAAACGGCTAATGTGCGAATACTCGGGCCCAGAGGACTCGATGAGGACGACAGACAAGGGTTTCCTGAAGAAGGACTTCAAGAAACGGCTGAATCAATTGGTCTCTACTCGAGACCAGTATGAAGAAAGTCGAGAAATGTATCATGTTGGGCATCCAGCTCCAAAGGTAGACTTTTCCCCCTTTAGGCCTCTCGTTTTTCACTTTTCTCGGATGTTTTTTTTCATACCCGGACCTTTGTCCTTTTTGACAGATTACAACCCTTTCTGACTCGGAGCTTGTCGAGACATCGTAGTAGTTTTCATAGACGGGGGTGCCATGAGACTACGGGTAGAGACGTGGGGAAACGGGATCGCGTTAAAGACAAAGACACATGATTTACCCAGGTTCGGTACGTCGTAATAGTACGGCGTTCCTACTCCTGCAATCTCACTAATCAGGACTAAAGCCTGTGTATACAATTACAATGTGAGGTTCTGTTTAGCTATTCGCTGAGGATCAACTTCCCGGCGAGTTAGCCTGTAGCTTCGTCTCTATCTATCATATCTCCCGTCTGGCTTTATATAATAGCCGGGTTAGGGCATACAGAGTAGGAAACCTAGAAGACTACGATAGCTATCAACTTGGAAAGTAAGGAATCCGCCTTCTCCTCCAAGCCAGATCACGTGGGTCGTGATCCGGGTCCTTCTAGAATCCGGCTTCTGTGCGTCAGCTTATGGGCCGCCCAGTGGACCATAGCCCACTACCACTTGGGCACTTTTGACCACCATCTGATATACCCCTATTCAGTACATATCCGACAGTAGCCCCCAAGAAGAATTAAAACTCTGATTCGCCGTCTTTCGCCGAATGCATATTGTCCGAGAAATATTGACCAGCAGTCTTGATTCTTCTTATTAAAAAGAGATGATAACGTAAAACTCGGAATTCTGAAAATCCGGCTTTTCTCACACGATCATTCGTGGAGAAGGAACCTCCTACGTCAGCGCTTTAATCATGCTGACGTAAGGGACGTTTGGGTTCCAGGTGGGAAACCCAGAAACATATCTCTGACAGATTCTCGCGGGAAACGAGGAGATAACCATAATCACCCTGTCGATTCATTTCCCGGATTTTCCGGCGAGCGACACGCGTTGATCATCCAACGGTCAAAAGAGCCGTTAGCACGTATCGTGACGGATTTCCGGCTATAAATAGCCTTCTTCGTCCTCCCGGAAAACCTTCCGCAACCACTCCGAACGCCATTACAGCGCCCAAGCTTCCAGCAGAGAGAGAGCACCGAACACACACCGCGCCCAAAACCTCACCGGAGGCGAGCCAGCGCCGCCACCTAATGGCATCTCCGCCGTCCTCGCCAGCCCGCAACGTCGCGCAAGACATTGAGGATATCATCAACACGATGGATCCTGTGCTGGACTCCCCAACGCACGCCGGCGGCGACGAACCAGTGAAGACCGCGAGCACCGCGGCGGACGAGGGAAATGCTTCCGCCGCCACGGATCTTGCGGATTCGAGCTCCGCGCCTACTCCGCTGTTTTCTCCCGAGACGGTGGAGGAGAAGATCACGCTCGTTGGCGACGAGCTCGCCGCTGCAGAAGTTGCCGCGTCCGCCGCTGCCGGAGCTGATGAAGAAAGGGAATTTGTCGGAATCTGGAGTCCGAGTAATATTCCTCCTCTCCTCCTTCCACAAATGGAAAGGGAAGGGCTAATAATCAAAGGCAAATGGCGAAACTCGGAAGGTGAGCTCGAGCCCATACCAAAAAACGGGGAACGCGTCCTCCTTACCTCTCACATCGCGAGAGGTATGGGTTTACCGCCTTTCGCCTTTTTCTTGGATGTCCTTAATTATTATGGCGTTCAACCACACAATCTTTCTCCCAACTCCATCCTTTACCTAGCTAGTTTCCAAGCCCTTTTTGAAGGGTATTTAGGAATAGCACCAAGTCTAGATTTCGATATTGTTTTGAAGTGAAGCATAACCTCACAGATGGTATTCCTCCCATCTGCGGAACTATTTCTTTCACTCTTCGGAGGTTTAGGGAAGATTGGTATCCGAAGATAAAAACATCGGAACCCGTCAAATCTTGGATGGGTTCCTTCTTTTACCATCAGGACGTCCCATTCCCTGGTAAGGAAAGCGGGGTTCCTCCATTCGTTAATTCCGCCGCCTCTCCTCAAGAGAGTTGGGCAGTTGAAGCAATGCAGACATTGCCGGAAAACCTGATGAAGATAAAACGGCCTATCGCCAAGCTTACTTCCTCTCAGCCTCCCTTAACTGGAAAGGATACTATTTTATGTTGGTTTGGACGCCGTATTCAACCTCTTTCCTTTCATTCCCGGCTCCTTTGCGAATATGAAGGGCCAGAAGATAGTGTGAGAGGGACGGACAAGTCCTATACCAAAAAGGATTTCATAAAGCGACTCCACCAACTGGTCGCCACGTGCAATCAATACGCAGAAAGTCTGGCAATATATCACGTGGAGAATCCAGCCCCCAAGGTATTTATATTTTTCTCGCCTTTGGGTTTTTCTCGGATTAACCCCCTTGTCTGACTTTTAACGCATCGTTGCTATTTCCTTAGTTCGACGAACTTGAGGGAGCTGATCTTGCTTCCGACGCCAAGCTTAACGAATTACATGCCAGCTTTTACGGCGATCGGAAACGTAAAAGGCGGGTGACCTTTGAGGAAACGATAACTATTGACGGGATTCCCGTCGCCACATCCAGGTATTCTGCTGGAGCTTTTTTAATCGTTATTCCTCTTCAGTTCTTCGAGATATTTATTTCTCGGATGTTTCCTTTTTAGCCTTGCTCCAACTCCTTTGAAAACAAAGAAACTGAAGAAACATAAGGCTGCTGCTATCAAAAGGGAATATTCTTCTGCTGCAGTTTCTCCTCCCTTAGCTATGTCTAGCAAGGGGTATAAAACCACGAACCCGGATAATCAATTTCAGCAATCCAGCCAGCCTATTGCACCTACCATGGGCGCGAGGGAAAGGGCGAAAACACAGATGAATAGAAATCCTCGGGCATCTGGGGAGGACGAGCATATTCCCAATTTAGACAGGAATATCCGGATAAAGGAAGAACCATTTGATGAACTCAGATATATCCGTCCAGAAGCTAGGAAATTCTTCGCTCCTGCTCCTCTGATCCGTCCTTGGCCACAGGGCGGGCTAATTATCCGAAATGATTTCATATTTTCACCTCGTCAGGTCATACAAGATAGCCTTCATCACGTTGGAATTCTTTTTTCTGAATACGCAAAAGAATTCAACGAGACTTTGTCAAACTTGCGGGAAATGAGCCAGGTAATATCTCTAGCCCCCAAGCAATAAGTTGAAAGTATACTTTCCCCTTAATGCTTGTTATTACGCTTGATCTAACTTAAGCGTTTTGGCTTCCGTTTTTGTTTTTCAGCATACCGCTGATGTAATAAACTTGGAAATTTTTAATAAACTTAACGTCAAGAATGAAGAGGTGAAAACCCTTCAATCTATTATTGAGTTTAAGGATAATGAGCTGGCATCATCTCAGCTACAGCTATCGGAAACAACAGGTATGGTTTATTCTATTTTATCCGGATTATCAATAAGTACTTTCTCGAGATTTTTCTAAACTCGGAATTTTTCCCTTGCTTTCCAGCTGCTTTGGCTAAGGCCAAGGAATTAGCTGAAGATGCCAGCAATGCCGAACGTCTTCGCAAGGAGAACTTGGACCTTCATAAGGAGCTTATGAAGGTTCAACAAGATCTAGAAGCCAGTAATCTGGCCCTTGGAATTGCTCAATCCAAGGCTTCTGATCAGGCGGAAAAAGATAAGTCCACTATCCAAGACTTGGAAAGTATCTTATTCCTTCGCCTAGAAGAAGGTTCCTAAATTGACAAGGTTCTCGGTAAGTTTTATTTCATTTACCGATTTGTCCATGTCTTGCTTTCTTTCTCTGTTTTGCCGCCTAACCTTTTTAGAGGCTTGTTCCGAAAAAACAGGAAATTATCCAGGTCTTACTCGTATTGAAAAAATCCGAGCCTTTGGGAAGGTATGGAATGCGATCAGAGATGCTGGGATGCAACTGATCAGCAAGTTCCTCCCTACAAGTACCATAGAATTCTCGGAAGTTTATAAACTTCCGGGTGCTATCCTGGAGGTGGCGGAGTCTAGGGAGTCCATTTTATGCTCCGCAGCACGGGGTGGTGCACGCATGGCTCTCGGCCTTATGCGTATGCATTACCCTGGTGCCAAGTCTTGGCGTGTGGCATCCGGTATCCCTCAAGGATACACGGAAAACCAGCGAACCACCATCTTTGATGAAATCAAAGGCCATGCCACCAAGATCGCCTCCATGGTGAACATCTCCATCACCTATCCGGAAGAGGAGATCCCCGAAGCCCCCGAGAATGACAGCAGCGACGAAGACTCGGATGCTTGAAGGTCTATCCTGATCCTTGATGGTGGAAGTAGACAATAGGAGCATTACTGCACTTTTACAATGTAATTTATATTGTAATGCTTCTATTCCTTTTGTATAAACAAGAACTCCGCCTTTTGCATTTTTAATTATGAAATTCTTTGCAAGGTTTCCGGGTTTTAATATTCCTTTGTCTTCTAAGTTCTCTGGCTTATGTGTTTTAACTGTCCTTAGTGTTTGAAATGGCTCAATAGTACTATGAATCATCATGCCGAATTACTGGGTAAAACCAATCAGTTCAAACTCGGAAACATGGATCATACTAAAGGTATTTTTACTAACTAGCTCCAGTGACCCAACACGTAAACAATCAGATAATACTTAGAGAAAAGTAAGGAATTTTTTGAAACTTGGGCACGCAGGCACAATCCGAGTTTCCTTTAGCCGTTAGCAGGCTGAAAATCATCCAGTTTTTAAACACCGAGCACGCAGGCACAATTCGGGTTAACATTGAGTATTTTGTAAGATCATTGGGAAATAGACAAGGTGGAATCATGTTTTGTACTATAATAAACTTGTAAAAACGTGGATATAAGAATTCCGACAACTTTATTTCATGATCTCAAAGATGTTTACATAGAAATTGAACTAAGTATAGAAGGGACGTAACTGCTGGATGCTCCAAGGCCTCTTTGTCTCTCCTAGTTCATCATCTATCTTTCTCTTTCTTTTGCGATTCGGCTTTTCGGGATCGTCTTCCGTGTCCCGAATATCTACAAGATAATATGACCCATTTTTCATAGCTTTGCTGATTATAAATGGTCCTTCCCATATTGGGGCCAATTTGTGCTTTCTTTGCTGCACCAATCTCAGCACTAAGTCACCTTCTTTAAAAGAACGATGCCTGATTTTCCGACTATGGTAACGTCGTAAACCTTGCTGGTAAATGGCGGATCTTTGAAGCACAAGTTCTCGTTCCTCTTCTAAGAGATCGACGGTATCCTGTCGTGCTTCTTCGGCATCCGAGTCGTCGAAATCCCGCACTCTTGGGCTATCATGGATCATGTCCGTTGGAAGGATAGCTTCCGCACCATAAACTAGGAAAAATGGGGTTTGCCCAGTTGACATGTTTGGCGTCGTTCGAATACTCCAAACCACGGAAGGTAGCTCCTCTACCCATGCTCCAGCTGCTCTATGAAGAGGAGATTCGAGTCTTGGGCGTATTCCTTGCAGGATTTAGCTATTCATTCTTTCAACCTGTCCATTGGATTGCGGGTGTGCTACAGATGCGAGATCTAGGCGAATTCCCGTTTGTCGGCAATATTTTGCCAACTCTCCAATGGAGAAATTTGTCCCGCTATCGGTTATTATGCTGTGTGGAACGCCATATCTCATGACTATGTCAATGATGAAATTTCTGGCAGTTACACCATCAAGCTTTTTGATGGGTTTAGCCTCCACCCATTTGGTATACTTATCCACAGCTACAAGTAGATGTGTAAGTCCGCCTCTCGCAGTTTGAACGGTCCCATCATATCTAGCCCCCAGACCGCAAACGGCCATGCAATTGGGATAGTTTTGAGTGCTTGGGCCGGCATATTAGTCTGCTTGGCGTAATGTTGACACCCTGCACATGTGTTGACTATGTGCTCAGCATCTGCCTTGGCTGTTAGCCAGAAAAACCCGGCACGGAATGCTTTTTTAACTATGCTTTTTGATTGAGCATGATATCTCCGGCATGGATTTCTTGCAGGATTTCTCGTCCTTCTTCTGGTGAAATACACCGCAGAAAAATTCCGGAAGTACTGCGTTTGTACAGGCAGTTATCAATTACCGTGTATCCTTTGCATCGACGCTGAATTTGCCTCTGCAATACTTCGTCTGCTCCTTCCGGGTACTTCTGGTTGACTAAGAAGTTTAAATATGGAATTGTCCAGTCCGGGTTAACGAGCATAACTTCAATTGATTCGGAAGCCAGGGGGTAATCGATATCTCCACCTTTTATGGATGGCTCGTACAAATGCTGGACGAATACACCTGGTGGTAGGATTTTTACCCTTTCTGACCCCATGCGGGCTAACGCATCCGCGTTCCAATTTTCCTCCCTTTTAACGTGGAGTACTTCGAATCCGAAGAAACAAATGGCGAACTCGTCCACCGTTCTCCGGTATTCGGCCATTATAGGGCTCTTTGCGTCCCAGGTTTGGTTAAGATGATGTTGTACCAAATCCGAGTCGCCGTAGCACAGGATGCGTTTAACCCCTATTTCTTTTGCAATGTGCAAGCCATGAAGCAGAGCTTCGTATTCTGCCACGTTATTGCTGGCGTTGAAGTGTATTTGTAATACATACTCCATTGTGTCTCCTTTAGGGGATTTTAAGACTACACCAGCTCCAGCGCCCTCCTTCATATTGGATCCGTCAAAATGCATGATCCAGTACTCAGACTCCGGCATTGGTGTTTTCTCCATTGCTTCCGTCCAGTCGGCGACAAAATCTGCCAGAGCCTCGGATTTTAGTGCCGTCCTTGGCTGATACTTAATGTCGAAGGCTGCTAGCTCGATACCCCATTTGGCTACTCGGCCAGTTGCCTCCGCATTGTTTATTATATCCCCTAGTGGTGCTTTACATACCACTGTTATGGAATGTCCTTGGAAGTAATGGCGTAACTTTCTAGATGCGAAAAATACGCCATATGCCAGTTTTTGGTAGTGTGGGTACCTTTGCTTGGACTCGGAGAAAACTTCACTTATGTAATATACCGGATGCTGGTCTGGTATGCTTTGTTCGTCTTTCTTCCGTTCCACAACAATTACCGCACCAATAACCCTGTTTGTAGCCGTGAGGTACAATAGCATAGGTTCTTCGTCTTTTGGGGATGCCAAAATCGGAGCTTTCATCAAAGTTTCCTTCAACTGTGTGACGCCCCGGGATCGGGCACTATGCAGATTTCAGCATTCCCGCCAAAATCCACATAATAACCGATTCCAGGTTGCCACTTGTGATAACATTACAATAGTTCACGAAAAAATCCACAACGACAACAGAAAAGATATATACAAGAGGACTCAAACGAGCCAAGGATACAACTGATACAATAGAAAGATCCAAATAACAGCGGAAGAAACAACATAGCGTCCGACTACGGACAACATACAAATTGGACTAAGAGTCCTGAAGATAACCGAGAGCGTCCAATCCCTGCCCAGGCCAAGCCGGAGGGATTCCCAAGCTAACGTCGTCAGACTTCAAACCTGTTGACTGCAATATTGAATATGCAGCCACGAAAAAGGATTCGTGGGTCAGTACGGTTAAGTACTGGCAAGTGGATAAACCATACTCACAAGATACCGGCGTAACCAGTCATCACAAGATACAAATACTTTGGGTACAACGGAAAGGAAAGGAGTATTGCAAATAAGCGGCAGCGGGCTGCACTAACCAACTACAGAAACACACTACAACTTCCGGCTAAAAGAGGGGGATAAGATAGCGTATCGTAACCAACTACAACTAACTTCAAACAAACCCATCCAATGTCACCCCCTACTAAGGAAGCAACCTAAGGATAACTCACACTGTTGCATTAATGATGTTCAACTTATTGTGTCAATAAGACTATTACTAGTCAAGTTATTATCATTAGGTGTAAGTTGTCTGAGTACTTGTTAGCCAGTACTTTCACCAAGTCATCACATAACCGCGGACAACACGGCTTCTCGAGAAGATTTATCCCTGCAGGGTGTGCTCCAGTACCCGTACACACTCAAGCCACCAACTAAAACTCAGGTTGGCTCGACACGACCCAAACCATCTCTACAACCCATCCTAGGAGCCACGAAGCTATAAGGTCCCAGCCACGCAGCCGAATACTCAGCGCAGGTGTGCAAAACTCCCGCAGGACACAACACCCCGGCAATACAGGCCTCGCCCTATATGCATCATCAACAGTAACCATGGGGGATCCACCCATTATGCAAGGAGCAAATGGAACACCCAAACTAAGTGTGGCTCTTCGGACAAGCTGCAGATCAGGTCTAAGTCGAGGGGGGTTCCATACCACCACCTGGATGCGGTGAGCACGCTCATCATGGATCAGTAGACAAGACCCTTTTCCTAATTAAGTTCGACACTAGCAGGCTTCAAAACCCTAACCCGGGCCTCCTGCCGGTGCCTTAACATCAAATTATTATTACCCAAAACATTAACAAGTTGTTGATTGAATTGAAACCCAACTATCAACTGAACAGGTGAATACGACAAAGGATAACAAGACTCGAGCACAAACAAATCTAAGCATGCAACTACGACACGAGGGCCAACAGGGTAAACAAACAACAGTTAATAGGAAGTGGAAGGAAGGCTATATCATGGCTGCAAGGTAAACATATAATAGGATCGAGACACAAGCATCGTATCAACAGGCTAGAATAAGACAACGGAAAGAATCGGTAACAAGTGATGAAAGGCAGCCATTTGGCAGCAAGTGAGTTCTTGCCTGGAATCCAGCAAGTAGAGGTACATCCACAGAACTTGTCGTTGCTCACATCATCTCAACGTCCTATCCGGGAAGAAGCAACGAACCTCGAACAAACACCGGATGCAACAATTACTACTACGGCAAAAGATCCAGCATGATCAACATATGGATGCATGACAATTTTAAAGATGCATCAAAGATAAACTAGTTGACATGATAACATAACATAATTAAATGGACCCATATGCAATTTGGATTACATATGGAAAGCCCATGAATTAAGGTTGAAATAATTGTTCTACAACTAATCATCATGTGAAAGTTGATTAGCATGATGCATGGATGAAGAAAACAACAAAATAACAACAATAGAACCAATTGGAAATAAGGTTTACCAAGTTTGGGAAATTATTTATTAAGTTAGGAAATTTGGCTTCTTAAGGGAGTTACACAAGCATTTATTGTTTTCACCAATTTTAATTGTTCAAAACAGATAACAAAATTTATATTTGGGTAGAGCATTTAATTTTAATTGGAAAACATATTTTATTTGTTGAAATTGGGATTAAAATGAATTAGTTATGAATTTGGCAATTTTAAATGCATTAAATAAGAAACAGTTGTTTTCAGCAAGTTAAATTATTCAAAACAGCAAACAAAGTTTATATTTGGAAAATACATGAAAAGTTGATTGGAAAACATATTTAGTTTGTGGAATTTGGAATTTTTATGCTCAAGTTATGAATTTTGCAATTTAAAAGGATTTAATTAAAGCATTGAATTATTGCACCACTTTTGATTAGGAAAATCATTAAACAAATTGCATTGAAAAGGTTGAAAACATGTAGCAAATGTTTCATTGAACATTTAGAGCTATCAAACATAATTTTTGGGTTATTATTGAATTTATTATGCAATTTTCCATAAATAGTCTTATTATGCCCTTTTTAGTAAACAGAGGAAAACATGTTCAAAATTAATTCAATTGTGCCCAAATAAAATACCAATTTGTAGAGTTTGTTAAGACAAATTTTTAGAGCCCAAGTTTGCTTAAATTGGATGAACCAAACTCAAGTTATGAAATTCCAAAGTTTCCAAATTTTATTGCATTTTCAGTAATTAATTATTTAGTGCAAAAATTGTTACAGCAACATGTTGCAAAGTTGACATTAATAGAAGGAGCACAAAATTATGAAGCCACAGGATTTTGAATCATTCAATTTGGAGCAAGATTCAATTTTTTATGGATTTTAGAGTTAATGCCTCAGATCTGAGTTCCTGAATTTCGGGCAGAAAAGAAAAAACAGCAGAAAATAAAAGGGGGGCTTGGGGGGAATCGAACCCAGGACCTAGGGTGTGCGCGCAAGGGATCCCAACCAGTGCGCTGTTGTCATGTTTGTGTATAGGAGTAGGGCGTGGGGGGTTATGAGGTGGGCTTGATGCGCGGATCTGAACTAAATTCAGTTTTTCTGAATCTTGTCGAGGGCAGTGATGGCGGACAGACGACGACGGCTACGAACTGCAAGGAGCGCTCGATGGCGGGAGGCCTCCGCGCGACGGCGGGTCACAGAGCAAGGAGGAGAGGGAAGGGAAGCCCTAGGGCGAGATGGGAGGGCCTCACCTCGGTGTGGGCGATGAAGGGGAAGGGAGGAGGTCGCGCTGTAGTCGTTCATGGCAGCCGCGGCGGCAACTTCCCGGCGACGGCGCGGCCTCCCCGGTGGCTCCCGGAGCGGGGCGAGGAAGCGAGGCCGGAGAGGATGCAGCGGCGGTTCCATTCCCGCGCCGAGGGGAGGTCGACGATGACCATGGCCATGGTTCATGGAGCTCCAATAATCGGCCATGGAGGCTCTCTCTCTGTAGCATAAAAATTCAGAGGAAAAGGAAAAAGAACAGAGAGAGGAGAGGTGGCGGCGGGAGGAAGAGGGAGAAGGGGGCGGCCTAGGGTTAGGGGAACCCTAGGGGCTAGATAAGGGGAGGGGGGAGGAGCAGGTGAGGGCATCGGTGGGGTGACAGCGACATCTCCACTTCTCTGTACGGACAGACGTGGAAGATGGAGATGTGGGCTGTTGGGCTAGGGGGGAGATGGGCTGTGGGTTGGGCCTGCCTCCTTTTCTTTTGATTTTTTTCTTTTCCTCCTTTTTTTTGTAAGAGATAAAGAGAGAGAGAGATAGAAAGGATAGGGATTTGGGTTTTTTATTTTATGAATGAATTTTATTAAATTGCCAAACAGCAATTCAAAGCAATTGTGATCATTGAGTCCAAAATATTTGAAATATTACTTTGAGTTTTAAATTGCCATTTGCATTTCCATTGTTTTTCATAAGGAGTTGATTTTTTTAACCAATTTTATTCAATGACTCAACAATTTTGAAAAACATTGTTTGCAAAACTTTAATGTTTTAACCACAATTTGATCATGTCAATTATGATTGATTTGGAAGTGAAATTGAAGTTGCCATTTGGGGTTACTAAAAAGGAGTTGTCTTTTAACAAACAATTTGAACAATTAAACTTCAAACTATTGAAAACAAGTTGAGTGGTTTAGTTCCAATTTTTAAATTGGAAATTATGGACATGTGAAAGTTTAATTTGGTTTGAATTTTTCCAGTTGTTTTGAAAACATGGTGCAATGCATATGATGCATGTGATGCAAAAAGAAAAAAGAAAAGCAACCAACTCTACTAAGGGGGAACACCCCTGGTGTTACAGACGACACCACTAACAAGGGATTGCGCCCTCGCAATCCACCTGCTAACCCGGGAGGGGAAAGAAGTTCGACTATCGATTCTTCATGCTTCCAGTTGATCTCCTCGACACCACTAACAAGGGATTCTTGCTCGGAGTGACGACGATGTTCTTCCATCAGGAATCTTCCGATGATCGAACCTATTAGGTTAAAGGTTAAGAGAACGTCCACCCACGTAGGATCCTAAAAATTTGAAAGATAGACAAGGGGGGAGACTCCAAAACAAATAAGATGGGAGGGGAAATAGAATAGAGATAAGGAGAAAACAAGAATCCTATTGAGATGTTTTTCCAAAATAGTTTAGCAGAAATAGTTTTTGACACTCTAGAAACAACGACCGTTAGCGAGGTTAACCTACAGGCTTTGCGGACCCGTTGCTTCGATAACCATTCGTATCGACACAATATCGGGAATCGGAACCAAGACTCTGATACCATTTGTGACGCCCCGGGATCGGGCACTATGCAGATTTCAGCATTCCCGCCAAAATCCACATAATAACCGATTCCAGGTTGCCACTTGTGATAACATTACAACAGTTCACGAAAAAATCCACAACGACAACAGAAAAGATATATACAAGAGGACTCAAACGAGCCAAGGATACAACTGATACAATACAAAGATCCAAATAACAGCGGAAGAAACAACATAGCGTCCGACTACGGACAAGATACAAATTGGACTAAGAGTCCTGAAGATAACCGAGAGCGTCCAATCCCTGCCCAGGACAAGCCGGAGGGATTCCCAAGCTAACGTCGTCAGACTTCAAACCTGTTGACTGCAATATTGAATATGCAGCCACGAAAAAGGATTCGTGGGTCAGTACGGTTAAGTACTGGCAAGTGGATAAACCATACTCACAAGATACCGGCGTAACCAGTCATCACAAGATACAAATACTTTGGGTACAACGGAAAGGAAAGGAGTATTGCAAATAAGCGGCAGCGGGCTGCACTAACCAACTACAGAAACACACTACAACTTCCGGCTAAAAGAGGGGGATAAGATAGCGTATCGTAACCAACTACAACTAACTTCAAACAAACCCATCCAATGTCACCCCCTACTAAGGAAGCAACCCAAGGATAACTCACACTGTTGGATTAATGATGTTCAACTTATTGTGTCAATAAGACTATTACTAGTCAAGTTATTATCATTAGGTGTAAGTTGTCTGAGTACTTGTTAGCCAGTACTTTCACCAAGTCATCACATAATCGCGGACAACACGGCTTCTCGAGAAGATTTATCCCTGCAGGGTGTGCTCCAGTACCCGTACACACTCAAGCCACCAACTAAAACTCAGGTTGGCTCGACACGACCCAAACCATCTCTACAACCCATCCTAGGAGCCACGGAGCTATAAGGTCCCAGCCACGCAGCCGAATACTCAGCGCAGGTGTGCAAAACTCCCGCAGGCCACAACAGCCCGGCAATACAGGCCTCGCCCTATATGCATCATCATCGTCATCAACAGTAACCATGGGGGATCCACCCATTATGCAAGGAGCAAATGGAACACCCAAACTAAGTGTGGCTCTTCGGACAAGCTGCAGATCAGGTCTAAGTCGAGGGGGGTTCCATACCACCACCCGGATGCGGTGAGCACGCTCATCATGGATCAGTAGACAAGACCCTTTTCCTAATTAAGTTCGACACTAGCAGGCTTCAAAACCCTAACCCGGGCCTCCTGCCGGTGCCTTAACATCAAATTATTATTACCCAAAACATTAACAAGTTGTTGATTGAATTGAAACCCAACTATCAACTGAACAGGTGAATACGACAAAGGATAACAAGACTCGAGCACAAACAAATCTAAGCATGCAACTACGACACGAGGGCTGTCGTGGTGGTGTCACGGCAGATGCCATGGGATGGCTAAAGATGTGGGGACGATGGACGCTGGAGGTGTCCGGGGAGGGATCACGCGACGAGTAGCCGCGTGAGGTAAGATCCACACAACACTAACAACACGATGTACCCAGGTTCAGGGCCCTCGTGAGGAGGTAAGACCCCTACTCCTGCCTTTCTCTATGTATTACGGTGTCTCAGCGAGTAGGTACAATACAAATGATATCGCTACCGAGTATCCCCTTGCCCCTCTCCGAGTAGAGCTAGGTCAAGAACTTAGGGTTTCTAGGGTTCACTATGAGCCCTGGAAAATGAGATCGTCGTCCTCGCAGGAGGCGGCGGGGCACCTTATATACATGGTGCCCTAGCCGGATACGTCCAAATCTGGACAAGTGTCGACATAGTGTGCACACTGTCCTTTCTCCGAGTACCCGCTGACAGCTTTGGTCGTTGGTCTTGGCTGCTTCTGTAAAGTCGTTGGGCAAAACTAGGGGACAGACTGGTATCACTGTACCTAGTCACAGAGTAGGCCCCCCTTATCCTGCCACCGACTGCTTCCATGCTGTCACTGTCAGGCAGGCCGTCCCCACGTGAACAGTAGTTCGAATGCTGCCAAGTACGGACCCAGGATACGCGGGATCCTGTGTCAGAACGGCTCCTTTGACTTCCTGCCCGAGTAGTTTCCCGCCAAATGTTCCCGCCAATTGTACTCGGGCCAAACCTTCTACTCGACAGGGTAGAAACTGATTGATATCTCCTTCTGGCCATCTTGAGGTGAGACCGAGTAGCGGTCGACCGGGTAGCGAGTACCCGGTAGTCGGCTACTCGACCAAACCTCTCTTCTGTAAGCGGCCTTTACCACCTGTCTTTACCCTACTCGGGGGTAACCCCCCGACAGCAGTCCCCGAAGCTGGTTGAGTCTTGCGAACTTGTTCACTAGGCTCTGCCAGCTTAAAACCAGCCTTCGCATCTCAGCCATCGAACCTCAAGATGCCGAGTAGGTCCTCCGAGTAGCTATCCGGAAGGTATCTTGAGTCTCCTCTTTCCGAGTAGCACTTGCTTTCTACTCTGTATCCGAGTAAAAAGACTTAGCGAAATTTCGCAAGCTGAGCCTCTGCAGCGCAGAGCAACATCCAGCCCCTCACGCAGGCACTGCCCACGTGTCAAGCATCCACGACCTCGTCGTTTGGTTGCCCAGGACACGACGCCACGTGTCCAGTTTTCACGCCGTGGGCCCACCGGCCGTCATGTCCCATCACGCGCAATTACTGGCCACGATCTGAAGGTGGGATCCAATGCGGCCGTTACGCGCGCAGCCCGCGCTTGTGTGCGTTTCTAGCCGGCCACAGGACCCACCACACGCCACAGTCGATCCCACTTCCGCGGTGGTAACGGTAATACCGCGAGGGAGATATAAATACCCCCGGGGTAACTTCCTTTTCTTCTTCCCTGCTCTTTTCCCCTTCTGCCTCTTGTCCTTCTTCTCCACCGAGCCCTCCGCCGCCGCGCAAGCTTCCGCGCCGCCGCGGACTCACTCCACCGAGCGCCTCCACTCGAAAATCATCCACTCCTCCCACTTGCGACGATGGCCAAGGCTAGCTGGGCGGGTTCCTCCGTCACCAACGCCAATCTCGCCTGGCTCGTAACTAGCAGAAGGGTTCCCCCCGGCGTGGAGTGCCGGGCACCCGACGACGAGGTCGTGCCAACTCCACGGGAAGGCGAGCGGGTGGTCTCATGTCGCACTTCGAGCGCGGCTTTGGACTGCCCGCCTCCGACTTTCTGCGCAAATTCCTCGACCACTTCGGGCTGCAGATGCACCATCTGCCGCCCAACGCGGTCGTCTTCCTCGCCTACCACGCCGTGGTCTGCGAGGCTTTCCTCGGCATCAGGCCCACGACTGATACGTGGCTCAGGTACTTTAATCTCCGCCAACAGTCAGTCGGGAAGAAAGATGGTGCAGGTGTCGGCCGCGCCACCGACACGGGCTGTGCCATGATGGTGCAGCGGACGGGTACGAACCATCCCCGCATCCAGGGGCTGGATTCCTGCCGAATGTGGCAGCAGACATTCTTCTACGTCAAGAATGTCCCCGCCACGGAAGGAGGTGTGGTTGATGATCGAATCAACCTGCCCGCTTGGAGGAATCGTGCTCCGCTCGGGTCGAACTGGAAGGAGAAGCCCACCATCGACGAAATCGCCGTCGAGATAGAAGACAGACTCGGCGAGTTGAAGAAACTGGGCCTCAAGAACGACGACCCGGTGGTATGCTGGATCAAGCGCCGAGTACTCCCTCTGCAGGAGCGCTGCCATCTCATGTGTTACATGGGAGGCCCCCGCGACTGCACCAGGACCACCACCATCGAAATCGACGACGCCGATGTCGCCTATCATGCCAGGAACATGCTGAAGACAAGCCTTACCGAGAAGTGGCGGTATGGTTTCGTCCCGTACAGCCGCACGCAACCGATTGCCCGGGTACGCTGTTCTTACTCTGCTTTTGCCTCTGCCTCCCGAGTAGATAACTTCCCTTTCCGTCCCGACTAGCAATCACCTGGTGCACCGAGTAGAGAACTTAGTCGACTCGCGCTTAGGCTTAGTATGCTTTGTGTTTGCACGCCTATCCGGGTAGACCACTTGGAAAACTGCATAGGCTTGGTGTGCTTTGTGTCTGCACGCCCGTCCGAGTAGAATACTTAGAAAACTGCATAGGCTTAGTGTGCTTTGTGTTTACACGCCTATCCGAGTAAAGTTCCATCCTGCTACTCGGTTTACTTATGATCCTTCTCCGTCTTTCAGACTCTTACTCGACAGCTGATTGAGAGTCGCGAAGTTTTCGAGGACAACTGGTTCGCCGATCGCGAGGAGGATGACATGCTGCCCTCTGATGACGCGGAACAGAGCAGCCCCGTTCCTGACAAGCGCGATGCTCTCCGCACTTGGTCGGATGAAGGCTCTCATGGTACTGTCATTCTCATCTTGTTTGCTTCCGAGAAACACCAACCCCTTGCATTGCTGTTCCTGATTCTTCCTTCTTCTCTTTTGAATTTCTCAGATGAGGCCGCTGCGGAGAAGGAGGACGAGGATGAGGGCGAGAACGAGGGCGATGCGCCCCTTGTCGTCCAACCTCTGTCTACTGCCCCTCCCGAGACCCGCAAGCGGACCGGGAGCGAAGCGCATGCACCTCCAGCCAAGAAGAGGAAGCCCGCCGAGAAGGAGGAGGCCGCCGAGAAGAAGAAGAAAGTTACTGTCAAGAAACCCCGACGACAGCTTAAATCCACCAATGCGTGAGTTCTCTTCTCGTTTGCCCTCCTTCTCGCGTAGTACTGGTTTCTCCCAAATCTTCTTCCAATCCCTGATCTCTTTCTTCTCTGCAGTCCTGCCATGGATGCGAACGCAGCCCTTGCGTCCGACCAAGCCCAGAAGAAACCAGTACCTCTGGTTAACCTGGACGATGATGATGAGGATCGCGACGCCAATGCTGCTGCTGCCAATCCAGCACAAGGAGCAGAACCAGATCCAGCAGCGCAAGATGGCGCTGTTCACGAAGAGAGACTCCCTTCTCCTCGGCTAGCAACGCCGAGGAGAACCAAGAACAAGAAAAACAAGACGCCGCCGCCCTTGAGCGACCAGAAGCGGAGCAGCCCACCACCGATGCTGCTGCACAAGATAACATCACTGCCGAGCAGCTGGTGACAGTCGACGCCGCCGCGGATGCTACCGTAGCAGATGTCTACCCACTGCCGGGCAGCGCACCGAGTGGTGTTCTGCCAGGAGCTGCAGCGGCGCCACCCACTGCGCAAGGCCCTACGTCACCAACTGCGCAAGGCCCTACACCACCTACTTCCTCCTCGTCTCCACAGATCAAGGATACATCCAGCCCTCCTGGGCGAGCAGCCAAGCAACAGGCCCTTGATGCTCTGAGGGATTACTGCTCCAAGAAGGGCCTTTCTGAGAAGGAGACTGCCGATAAGATGGCTGCTGAGGAGGCCAAGGCCAAGGAGGAGGCCGCCGAGAAGGTCAAAGCTGATAAAGAAGCTGCTGAGAGAGCCAAGGCCGAGCAGAAGGAGGCCAGGGCTGAGCAGAAGAAGGCCGAGAAGCAAGCTGCCGAGAAGGCAGTCGCCGAGAAGGCAAAGGCCAAGACTGAGGGGAAGAAACCCGAGGATCTCGGGAAGCAGGAAACTGAGAAGGAGCGAACGAAGAAAAGGGCCAGAGACCAAGGCGCATCCGCAGGCGGAGCACTTGTGATTCGCGACTCCGGCCCGATTCCTGCTGCGCTCTCGGCCGATGCTCGCGCTGCTGGTCAGCCCTGCTACCCGGAATATATGATTGAGGTTAGCCACCAACATAGCATCGGCTTCCCTCTCCAAGATAAAGCTGTAGCTATTCAGAAGGGGAGGAAAGCTGTAGCCAGGAATACTCCTCCCTTCGATCCAGCCCAGAACAAACCCGTCAATATTGCTTCTCGGGGAGCCCAAGACAAGCCAATAACCTCCAAGGGTCTTGAGCAGGTACTGGACACTGTCGGCTACATCAGCGCCAAGTGGGACAGCGGGGTTCTCGGAGAAGAGAAGTGGCACGGCTTGACCCTTGGCTCCGTCGACCACTACCGCGTGGAGTGGAACAAGATCGACCTGGGACACCAGCCCATGTCCGTCTCCACCGACACCGCAACCCTCGCAGCCAAGATGTTCTTGCACCGCAAGAACGCCGAAGATATCGAACAGAGCTACGCAGTAAGTCTTTTTGCCTTTTCCGAGTTGAATTTTCTTCTCTTCTACTCGCCTTTCTTCTTTCTTACCATCACCCCCAGTCCCCGAGATTTGGGTCGAGTAGGTGGATACTCTCCGAGTAGCCTCCTACTCGGGCCGAATCTTCTCTGCTTTGCCTAACTCATTTTCTTCTCGGTTTTCAGGATAGCGTTCTTAAGCGGACCAACTTGTACCGCATCCTTCTCTGGAATCACTCCATTGCCAGGAGGCGTATTGCTGCGCTGGAGAAGGAGAAGGTAGCTGCTGAGGCCGCGAGCAAAAATGCAAACGACAGCACCCAACAGCTGGCCGAAGTGCAAGGTACGCCTTTAGCCACGCGGTTTCTGCGTTTTATGTTTACGCCCGCTTCTGCTTTCTCACGCGCTAACCTTTTCTTCTCTGCAGACAAACTGAAGGCCTTGGCCGATGAGCATGAAAAATGCCGTAGCTTCGTGGAGAACGCCGAGGCCACCATAAAGAAACTTGAAGGTGAGTTTTGCTGTTTACTCGGTGTGAGTCTGAGTTTGATTCTTCTCTGCCCATTTACTGACCTCATCTTATCTTTTCGCAGAAGATTATAAGTCATTTGCTGAGGCGCACCAAGATTGCGTCAAGCCAGTGGAGGTGGAGAAGCAGCTATCCGACCAGGCCATAACTCTGGTGAAGGACCACACCACCGAGATGGAGAAACTGCAGCTCCAGCTTCAGAATGCACTCCAAGATGCCGTCAGGCTTGGCGCCGAGAGGGATAAGGCAATCGCCGAGAAGGCCAAGGCCGAGACCACTTTCAAGGCCAAGGAAAGGGCCCTCGAGGCTGAGTGCGAGACTCTGAAGAAGACCAATGCTGATCTTTTCGCTCAGATGGACACCCTGCGCCAGGTCCAATCAAAGCACATTAGCAACGAGGAATCTTGGAGAACCAAGCTGCACCAGCTGCGCCGCCAACTGATCGGTAAGTTCTTTTCTCCATTGCATCTTTTCTTCTCGGTCTTCTTCCTTCTCTGCATCCTTTTTTCTTTCTCGGTTTTTGATCTTGCCACTTGCTATTTCAGATATCTGGCCTCGTCTTGAGTCTACCTCTGCGCCCACGATAGCCAAGGCCCGAGCAGTTCGCCTTTCGCTGGGTGAGCCGATTGATACCAGGGCTGATATCGAGGACAGCTTGCTGGTGCTCAAAGGTTACTTCGAACAGCTGGCCGGCGTCGGAACTGACTTGATGCATGTGGGCTTTGAGCTCCACCGGCTGTTCTGGCCTCATGACCCCCAGCCAAGAAAGATACGGGATCTCGCCCTCAAGCTGGAGAACGTGAAGGCCGAGTTGAAAAAGTGGCGAGCCTCCGGAGCCCGTGCTGGTGCGGACGTGATGCTTCTCTGCATTGCGTCCTGGTATGAAAACCTGGATATGCAGCTCATCCGCGGGAAGCGCAATGACTCCAAGTGGGAGACGGATGCTGAGAGCGTGGCCTTGCGCAAGCAGATTGCGTATGACGTCGCAGAGTGCGCCGAGACGGAGGTCTACATCGATGGCGTCCCCGAACCCGACACCGAGTACGAGGACGAAGAAGATGATGACGAAGAGGAAGAACTCGGTGACTTCTTCGAATCTCCCAAGGGCAAGGCTGGCAAAGGGAAAGCCGCCGTCGTCGCGAGTAGCGATGAAGACGAGGGGGCGCACATCGACAGCGAGCCACTCGACTTCGGCACCTCCTCAGGTGCTGCTCTCGACGACACGGTGCCTCCTCCTGGTCACGCTTCAGGCTCCTCCTCGGCTCCAGGACTCGTCTCGGTGGCCACGGCCACTTCCGAGCAGGCGGCCACCCAGGAGGATGCCGAGATGGAGGAATCCGCCGCCGTGCAGACGGAAGCGGATGCCACTCAAGCCGGCACCGAAGGAACAGCTACCGCGACCGCCACTGAAGAAACTGCTGCCAAGACCGCCGCCGAGGAAACATCAGCCAAGGCCAGCTCCGAGAACAACGCCTCCTCGTCTTGAAACAACCTGCATTCTCTTTCAAACTTGAACACTTATCAGATCCCCGGAATGCCGGGAGCAGATGTAACAGACTACCTTTATCTTACTTGCTACTCAGTTTTTATGCCCACCCTGTTTACGTTGACATTAATCAATTTGAACGACACTGGCTTAATGCCGAGTTGTGTTTCCATGCGAGTCCCCGAGTAGCATTTCTTATTCACCCTGTCCTTTCATCTCTGCTCTACCTGCGACTTGTCGCTTGTTTGGTATTCGAGTCACAAGAGTCAAGGAGCAAGGCTGCAAATACTTAGCTGCTAGAAACAATCATGATAACGCAGCCCACCACTTAGCCGAGAAGACGAAAACAGGGAACAAAAAGTAACCGACAATCTACTCGGTTCCTGCACTCTTTCTTCCTTAGTGACTTTCGTGTGCTCATTGACCTTTTGCTTGTTCTCTTGCTTGCCATGAAGCCGGGTTTCGGACAGCAGCAGAGTCGAAGAGTTGGCATATAGGTTTGAACACAGTACTCAATGCACTTTTGAGTTCTGAAGTGGAGCAACCGAATAGACAAAGGAACAAGCCAAGTAGGAAAAACACTTAGAGCAATTTTGGACGAGGGCAGTCCCCGAGAACAATTTTAGATTGCAGAGTAGAATTTCAACTCGGATGAGAGGATACATACACATCTTTGCTTACGAATGAAAACGACGAAGTAGAGCTACATTCCAGGGGCGCTTGGTTTCCTCTCCAGCTTTATCTGCCCTGTTCGCCTGCGATGGGCGCACATCTACAAGATAGTACGCATCATTGTGCAGCGCTTTGCTGACAATGAAAGGCCCTTCCCAAGGAGGAGACAACTTGTGCATTCCCGCTGTGCGCTGCACCAGCCTAAGGACCATGTCCCCTTCTCGGAAAACCCTTGGGTTCACCTTTCGGCTATGATAGCGCCGCAGGTTTTGCTGGTAGATAGCCGAACGTGACAGAGTCAGCTCTCTTGCTTCTTCAAGCAGGTCAACGTCGTCTTCTCGAGCTTCTCTCGCCTCCACCTCAGTGTAGAGGGCTACTCGGGGGGAGTCATGCTCTAAGTCTATTGGCAACACGGCCTCAGCCCCGTATACCAAGAAGAATGGCGTGTAGCCGGTTGACCGGTTAGGGGTAGTCCTTAGACTCCACAACACCGCTGGCAACTCTTCTAGCCAACACCCAGGTGTTTTCAGCAGTGGCTCAATAAGCCTTGGCTTGATGCCTGCCAGTACCATTCCATTGGCTCTCTCAACTTGCCCATTGGAGGCCGGGTGCGCGACTGACGCAACGTCTAGTCGAATATGCTTATCTCTGCAGAATCGCACCATTGCCCCCTCTGCAAAGTTGGTGCCGTTGTCGGTGATGATACTGTGCGGGTAGCCATATCTCATGATTATATCCTTCACGAACTTCACAGCTGTGACCCCATCGCACTTCCGAATAGGTTTCACCTCGATCCACTTGGTGAACTTGTCCACCATGACCAAGATATGTGTCATATTGCCCTTAGCCGGCTTGAAAGGGCCAACCATATCCAAGCACCAAACAGCAAACGGCCATGTGATAGGAATTGTTTTCAACTCGGAAGCTGGCATGTGAATCTTACTTGCGAACATCTGGCAGCCGGCGCACTTCCTCACAATATCCTCAGCTTGCTGCAGTGCAGTGAGCCAGTAGAAGCCATGCCGAAAGGCTTTCTTGACCAAGGCCCGAGAAGAGGCGTGATGCCCACATTCCCCTTGATGTATCTCCACCAGGATTTCTTCTCCTTCCTCTGGGCTCACACAGCGTTGCAGCACACCAGTGGCACTTCTCTTATGCAGCACATCTCGGACTATGGTGTAGCCCTTGGACCTTCTCTGAATCTGCCTCGCGGTCACCTCATCTTCAGGTAAAGTGCCGTCCCTTAGAAAGGATAATATGGGCATTGCCCAACTCGGCGTCTCCCGCACGGGAAACACTGGTTCGTCCATTTCCATTGGGACGGGCTCTGGTGGTTGCACAGGAGGAGTAGGGGCGCTTCTCTGCAGCCCAGACCGATTGGCGAGAACTTCTTCAATGAATGCGACAGCTTCTGGGTTGAGGGCGGCAGTCCCCGAGTAAGGAGTGGCAGTCCCCGGGTAAGGAGTGGCAGTCCCCGGGTAAGGAATGGCAGTCCCCGAGTAGGGAGTGGCAGTCCCCGAGTAGGGAATGGCAGTCCCCGAGTAGGGAACGGCAGTCCCCGAGTAGGGAATGGCAGTCCCCGAGTAGAGGACGGCAGTCCCCGGGTTCCCTGCAGCACTCTCCCAGTCAATCTCCATTGGGTCAGATTCCTCACTTGGCAGAGAAGGAACAAAGATGGATTCTGAGTTGGGGGAAGGCTTGATGGATGGCTTCCTCAGATGCTCCAAGGCAATCCCTGCCGGGATGGACTGCCGAGAAGATCCCAACTTGGACAGCTCGTCTGCGGCTTCGTTCTCTGCTCGGTGGATGTGCTGGAACTCACAGCCTTCGAAAAACCCAGTCATTGACTGCACCAGGAAGCGATACGATGCCATGTTGGCATCCAAAGCATCCCAGGTACCTGAGACCTGCTGCACCACCAGATCTGAATCGCCGTAGCATATAATGCGCTGCACACCAACCTCCTTTGCTACTCGCAGGCCATGCACCACTGCCTCGTACTCGGCTACATTGTTGGATGCCTTGAAATGAATCTGCAACACATACTTGAGCTGATCCCGCTTGGGTGATGTAAGCACAACGCCAGCACCAAGGCCTTCTTTCACCTTTGAGCCATCAAAGTGCATCTTCCAATAGTTGGAAACTGGAGCAGGAGGTTCATATTGCATCTCGGCCCAGTCCACAAGAAATTCCGCCAGTACCTGAGATTTGATTGCTTCTCTTCTCGTATACGCGGGAGCGTACGCGGCTAGCTCAATTGCCCACTTGGCTACTCTGCCACTCGCTTCCTTGTTACCCATGATGTCCGAGATGGGAGCTGAACTCACAACAGTGATGGGGTGCTCCTGGAAGTAATGCTTTAGCTTCCTGGCGCCCAGGTACACACCATATGTCATCTTCTGGTAGTGAGGATAGTTTTGCTTGGAACTGGACAGCACTTCACTGAGATAGTAGACTGGGCGCTGCACATTCTTGCCTTCTTCTTCTCGCTCCACCACTATCACCACGCTGACTACTCGGTTAGTCGCGGCAATGTACAGCAGCATAGGCTCCTTGGGTAGCGGACTAGCCAAGACGGGAGCGCTAGCCAACATTGCTTTCAACTCATTGAATGCCACATCCGCCTGTGGAGTCCAGACAAACTTGTCGCTCTTCTTCATCAGTTGGTACAGAGGCAGAGCCTTCTCGCCCATTCGGCCAAGAAAGCGGCTCAGAGATGCCAGACAACCCGTGAACTTCTGCACATCCTTCAATGATCTCGGCAAAGACATGCTCTCAATAGCTTTTATCTTAGACGGATTGGCTTCAATGCCCCGACTAGAAACCAGAAAACCGAGTAGCTTTCCAGCTGGTACACCAAAGGTACACTTACTCGGATTCAGTTTCATTTTGTACCGGCGTAGGTTAGCAAAGGTTTCCTCCAGGTCGGCAAGCAGAGTATGTGTTTTATTCGTTTTGATGACAATGTCATCTACGTACACCTGCACATTCTTGCCGAGCTGGTCGTGCAAGCATTTCTGCATGCATCTCTGATAGGTTGCACCCGCATTCCTCAGGCCAAAACACATGACACGATAGCAATAAGCCCCGTACGGGGTAATGAAAGCAGTCTTTATTTGATCAGCAGGATTGAGTGCAATCTGGTGGAAACCAGAGTAGGCATCTATGAAAGACAACAGTTCACAGCCGGCAGTGGAATCGATCACCTGATCGATGCGAGGTAGCGGGAAAGGATCCTTGGGGCATGCCTTGTTCAAGTCGGTGTAGTCGACGCACATGCGCCATGCAGTGGCAGCCTTGGGATCTTCCTTTTTCTTCTCGACCATGACCGGGTTGGCTAACCAGTCCGGGTGCAGCACCTCCATGATGAAGTTACTGATCAGCAGCTTGGTGATTTGATCACCGATGGCCTTCCTTCTCTCATCCCCGAAACGGCGTAAAGCCTGCTTCACGGGCTTGGCGTCAGGACGCACATGCAAAGAGTGCTCAACCAACTCCCTCGGGACTCCTGGCAGATCTTCATTGGTCCAGGCGAACACGTCCCGATTCTCACGGAGGAAGTGGATGAGCGCGCTTTCCTATTTCTCCGCCAACCCGGCACCAATGATGGCCACGCGCTCCGGGAACTCGGGGTCCACCTGGACTGTCTTGGTCTCCTTGGCAGCTTGGAAGGCAGTACCATGCTGAGTACTCGGCACACCTTGCGCGCCAGCTTGTGCGGACTGAGCCATGGCCACCACCTCGTACATCTTCTTCTTCTCGGCAGCAATCACCATCGATTCCGCCAGCTGAGAGCTAGCAGAGGCGCACTCCATGGACTTCTTGTAATCTCCCGAGATGGTGATGATGCCATTGGGCCCGGGGATCTTCATCTTCAGATACGCCACATGAGTAGAGGCCATGAACTTGCTCAGAGCAGGCCTGCCGAGTAGAGCATGATATGGGCTCTGATGATCCACCACTTCAAACTGCAGACGCTCAGTGCGGCAGTTCTCCCGAGTACCGAATAGCACATCAATCCACACTCGGCCAATCGGGTTGCATGAGATCCCGGGCACAATGCCATGGAAGGTGGTCTTGCTGGGCAGCATCATGTTCTCGGCCAGGCCAAGCTTCTCGAGCGTGTCCCTGTACACGATGTTGATGCTGCTGCCGTTGTCGATCAGCACCTTGCTGAATCTCACATTCTTCTCGGGGCCCAGGAAAGTGGGATCCAGCACCAAAGCATAGGTACCCGGATTGGGCATCACCTTGGGGTGATCTGCCCGAGTCCACCTGATCTCCTGGTCACACCAATACATGTAGTGAGGCACAGCCGGAATCACTGCATTGACCTCCATGGCCCGCCTGTGCTGTGACTGCTTGTCGACTGCCTCAGAAGTGAAGATCATATAGCTCTCATGGTGCTCTTGGTACTGGTTGGAGCCATTGCCCCCATTGTTGCCATTGTTGCCATTGTTGTTGCCCTGGTAGTTGTTGTTGCCTCTGTTGTTGTTGTTGCGGTTGTAGTTGTTGTTGTTGTTGCGGTTGTAGTTGTTGTTGTTGTTGCGGTACCTCTCGTTGTTGAAGTTCTGGTTGGCTCCTAAAGCCACCTGGTTGACATTCTCTCTTCTCGGATAGACTGGCGGCCGAGTTGCGGGAGCGCGAGTAGGCTGAACAGTAGCATTGGCAGCTGGCAGAGGAGGAGGAGGAGGCAAGCCATCACTCTTGATCACATCCCACCATTCACATTGCCGAGTAGTATGGTTCGCAGGCCTTGAGGGGTGGTGAGTGTGAAAGCTGCATGGGCCATCCTTCATGTCATCGAAGACAAACTTCTTCGGCTGCTCGGAGTTCCCGCTACTCGGCTGAGCAGTGCGGAACGGTTTCTTGTTGCCTTGGCCCTGGTTCTGGTTCTGCCCGTAGGCTCCAGCAGGTTTTTGCCTTTGGCCACCACCGCCTCCGACATTCACTGCATTAACTTCCTCAGGGTCATACCGAGTATCTACTCGGCGCTTGTTGCGGAACTCGTTGCGCTTGCTGCTGTTGAAGTTTCTTCTCGGCTCAGAGGAATCCATCAGTGGCTGAGTAGGATCACCGAGTGCGTACTGATCCGCAATCTTGATGGTCTCGGCCAAGGTGTTCGGCATCTCTCTCTGCAATCTCTGCCAAAGCATGCTACCATGTCGGCAACCCTGCGCAAACCAAGTGATGGCCTGTGCCTCATTCACACCCTCACAGGTGTTCCTCAGGGTGCTCCACCGAGTAAGGTACTCACGATCTGTCTCGTCTTCTCGCTGCCGGCAAGCCGACAACTGCTGTGGCCTATTCGGCCTCTTGTAGGTGCTGGTGAAGTTGCTGATGAAAGCATCCGAGAAGTCCAGCCAGCAGTTAATGCTGTTCTTGGGCAAGTTGTTGAGCCAAGTGCGAGCTGGACCCTCTAGCATTTGCGGCACATAGCGCACCGCCCATCTCCTGTTGCCGTTCGCGATATGGACCGCGGTGACGTAGTCGTTGAGCCAATCTTCAGGCTTGGTGCTACCATTGTAGCTCTTGGTGCCTCTCGCGAGCTGAAAGCCCTTCACGGACGGCTCGTTCATGATGCGCGGGCCGAAGCACTCGGGGCCAGGAGGACCCGTGCTCTCAAGCCGCGCCGACAAGCTTATACGGTCCAGCTGGTGCCTTGCATCTCCAGGCGCCAACACGCGCTCACCAACACGGTCATGGATGTCATAACCAGCCATCTCCATAGCCGAGTAGCCATCATCATACCTGTCCACCTGCATGGCTGCAGGCTGCTCCACCGGGTTGGCGACTGGTGCCACTGGGCGCGGCTGCTGCCTCTGCCGGGTAGGCGGAGCTGCGGGTTCCCGAGAAGTACCCGGACGTGCGGCTTCTCGGACACGGCTTTGAGCTTGATGGGCTTGAGAGCCTGCTCTTGCAGCGTTGTGTTCCTGCCCTGGCTGCTGCGGCACAGCAACCTGTTTCGCGGCAGCTGCCGGGTCATACACCTGCATTTGCCTGTCTCTACCCGTACGCCCGCTGCGGCTCTTCTCGCGGCTAGGATGCGGAGATGAGGCTTGATCGTTAGATCTAGCCGCGTGCGAGTGAACCACCTGCGAAGCTCCAGCTCCCGGGTTGGCCTTCCGGAACTCCTCGTTCTGCCTGGCGGCCTCCAGCACCAGCTCGCCGAGCCTCTCCTGCTGCCTGCGACGCGCTTCTCCCTCTAGGCGCGGCAACTCGGCAGCCACAGCTTGCGCAGCTCGCAGCGTCTTGGCGGGCGTGCTGTACCTTGGCCTTGTGAAGGTGTTCGCGGTGGCGGACTGCGCGGGCTCCTCCGCAACAGTCGCCATCTCGGCGCCCAGGTTGCGCCGGGTAGCGCCTACCCTGCTAGGCCTCCTGGCGACCGGCGTGAAGCCGTGAGCCTTGTTGTAGTCGAGCTGATCCAGGCTCAGCTCCAACCTGATCTTCTCCAACTCCGCCTGCTCGGCGAGCAGCTCCTGGCGTTGCCGCTCGAGCTGCTCCCTCACTGCAAGGAGCTCAACATCGGTGGGAGTGGGCATGCCGGTTCGCGCTGCAGACGCGGGAATGACCGTAGACGTGGAAGGCGGCAGGTTGCTCTCCTTCTCGTAAGGCCGGTGAGTCCTGCCACCAGCAGGCGGGTCATCAACCTCCTCGACAACGGCCGCAGCGCCAGTAGCGGCTGCGCCAGTGTTTGCCGCCAAGCCCGTCACCATCACCTCAGCGCAGCATGCAGAGCTGCGTGCCGGCCTTCCGCGAGCTGCAACCACCGCGGGAGGATCCTCCGCGTCCTGCACTAGCTCGGGGTAGGCGCTGTTGGCGATGATGGCGACGTAGACGAGATGCGAGCCGAAGGAGATCACCGAGCCACCCTCCGGCATGGCCATGCCGCCGAAACAGCCGGCGTTGTCGGTGACGAAGTCGAAGGAGCCGAATCTGTGGACAAGGCCACAAACTACGCGCTCCGCAGATGAAGATCCCGTCCGAACAGAAACTCCAGCCAGCGCCGCTGGTTGCCCCACGGTGGGCGCCAACTGTCGTGGTGGTGTCACGGCAGATGCCATGGGATGGCTAAAGATGTGGGGACGATGGACGCTGGAGGTGTCCGGGGAGGGATCACGCGACGAGTAGCCGCGTGAGGTAAGATCCACACAACACTAACAACACGATGTACCCAGGTTCAGGGCCCTCGTGAGGAGGTAAGACCCCTACTCCTGCCTTTCTCTATGTATTACGGTGTCTCACCGAGTAGGTACAATACAAATGATATCGCTACCGAGTATCCCCTTGCCCCTCTCCGAGTAGAGCTAGGTCAAGAACTTAGGGTTTCTAGGGTTCACTATGAGCCCTGGAAAATGAGATCGTCGTCCTCGCAGGAGGCGGCGGGGCACCTTATATACATGGTGCCCTAGCCGGATACGTCCAAATCTGGACAAGTGTCGACATAGTGTGCACACTGTCCTTTCTCCGAGTACCCGCTGACAGCTTTGGTCGTTGGTCTTGGCTGCTTCTGTAAAGTTGTTGGGCAAAACTAGGGGACAGACTGGTATCACTGTACCTAGTCACAGAGTAGGCCCCCCTTATCCTGCCACCGACTGCTTCCATGCTGTCACTGTCAGGCAGGCCGTCCCCACGTGAACAGTAGTTCGAATGCTGCCAAGTACGGACCCAGGATACGCGGGATCCTGTGTCAGAACGGCTCCTTTGACTTCCTGCCCGAGTAGTTTCCCGCCAAATGTTCCCGCCAATTGTACTCGGGCCAAACCTTCTACTCGACAGGGTAGAAACTGATTGATATCTCCTTCTGGCCATCTTGAGGTGAGACCGAGTAGCGGTCGACCGGGTAGCGAGTACCCGGTAGTCGGCTACTCGACCAAACCTCTCTTCTGTAAGCGGCCTTTACCACCTGTCTTTACCCTACTCGGGGGTAACCCCCCGACAAGGGCCAACAGGGTAAACAAACAACAGTTAATAGGAAGTGGAAGGAAGGCTATATCATGGCTGCAAGGTAAACATATAATAGGATCGAGACACAAGCATCGTATCAACAGGCTAGAATAAGAACAACGGAAAGAATCGGTAACAAGTGATGAAAGGCAGCCATTTGGCAGCAAGTGAGTATACTTGCCTGGAATCCAGCAAGTAGAGGTACATCCACAGAACTTGTCGTTGCTCACATCATCTCAACGTCCTATCCGGGAAGAAGCAACGAACCTCGAACAAACACCGGATGCAACAATTACTACTACGGCAAAAGATCCAGCATGATCAACATATGGATGCATGACAATTTTAAAGATGCATCAAAGATAAACTAGTTGACATGATAACATAACATAATTAAATGGACCCATATGCAATTTGGATTACATATGGAAAGCCCATGAATTAAGGTTGAAATAATTGTTCTACAACTAATCATCATGTGAAAGTTGATTAGCATGATGCATGGATGAAGAAAACAACAAAATAACAACAATAGAACCAATTGGAAATAAGGTTTACCAAGTTTGGGAAATTATTTATTAAGTTAGGAAATTTGGCTTCTTAAGGGAGTTACACAAGCATTTATTGTTTTCACCCATTTTAATTGTTCAAAACAGATAACAAAATTTATATTTGGGTAGAGCATTTAATTTTAATTGGAAAACATATTTTATTTGTTGAAATTGGGATTAAAATGAATTAGTTATGAATTTGGCAATTTTAAATGCATTAAATAAGAAACAGTTGTTTTCAGCAAGTTAAATTATTCAAAACAGCAAACAAAGTTGATATTTGGAAAGTACATGAAAAGTTGATTGGAAAACATATTTAGTTTGTGGAATTTGGAATTTTTATGCTCAAGTTATGAATTTTGCAATTTAAAAGGATTTAATTAAAGCATTGAATTATTGCACCACTTTTAATTAGGAAAAACATTAAACAAATTGCATTGAAAAGGTTGAAAACATGTAGCAAATGTTTCATTGAACATTTAGAGCTATCAAACATAATTTTTGGGTTATTATTGAATTTATTATGCAATTTTCCATAAATAGTCTTATTATGCCCTTTTTAGTAAACAGAGGAAAACATGTTCAAAATTAATTCAATTGTGCCCAAATAAAATACCAATGTGTAGAGTTTGTTAAGACAAATTTTTAGAGCCCAAGTTTGCTTAAATTGGATGAACCAAACTCAAGTTATGAAATTCCAAAGTTTCCAAATTTTATTGCATTTTCAGTAATTAATTATTTAGTGCAAAAATTGTTACAGCAACATGTTGCAAAGTTGACATTAATAGAAGGAGCACAAAATTATGAAGCCACAGGATTTTGAATCATTCAATTTGGAGCAAGATTCAATTTTTTATGGATTTTAGAGTTAATGCCTCAGATCTGAGTTCCTGAATTTCGGGCAGAAAAGAAAAAACAGCAGAAAATAAAAGGGGGGCTTGGGGGGAATCGAACCCAGGACCTAGGGTGTGCGCGCAAGGGATCCCAACCAGTGCGCTGTTGTCATGTTTGTGTATAGGAGTAGGGCGTGGGGGGTTATGAGGTGGGCTTGATGCGCGGATCTGAACTAAATTCAGTTTTTCTGAATCTTGTCGAGGGCAGTGATGGCGGACAGACGACGACGGCTACGACCTGCAAGGAGCGCTCGATGGCGGGAGGCCTCCGCGGGACGGCGGGTCACAGAGCAAGGAGGAGAGGGAAGGGAAGCCCTAGGGCGAGATGCGAGGGCCTCACCTCGGTGTGGGCGATGAAGGGGAAGGGAGGAGGTGGCGCTGTAGTCGTTCATGGTAGCCGCGGCGGCAACTTCCCGGCGACGGCGCGGCCTCCCCGGTGGCTCCCGGAGCGGGGCGAGGAAGCGAGGCCGGAGAGGATGCAGCGGCGGTTCCATTCCCGCGCCGAGGGGAGGTCGACGATGACCATGGCCATGGTTCATCGAGCTCCAATAATCGGCCATGGAGGCTCTCTCTCTGTAGCATAAAAATTCAGAGGAAAAGGAAAAAGAACAGAGAGAGGAGAGGTGGCGGCGGGAGGAAGAGGGAGAAGGGGGCGGCCTAGGGTTAGGGGAACCCTAGGGGCTAGATAAGGGGAGGGGGGAGGAGCAGGTGAGGGCATCGGTGGGGTGACAGCGACATCTCCACTTCTCTGTACGGACAGACGTGGAAGATGGAGATGTGGGCTGTTGGGCTAGGGGGGAGATGGGCTGTGGGTTGGGCCTGCCTCCTTTTCTTTTGATTTTTTTTCTTTTCCTCCTTTTTTTTTGTAAGAGATAAAGAGAGAGAGAGATAGAAAGGATAGGGATTTGGGTTTTTTATTTTATGAATGAATTTTATTAAATTGCCAAACAGCAATTCAAAGCAATTGTGATCATTGAGTCCAAAATATTTGAAATATTACTTTGAGTTTTAAATTGCCATTTGCATTTCCATTGTTTTTCATAAGGAGTTGATTTTTTTAACCAATTTTATTCAATGACTCAACAATTTTGAAAAACATTGTTTGCAAAACTTTAATGTTTTAACCACAATTTGATCATGTCAATTATGATTGATTTGGAAGTGAAATTGAAGTTGCCATTTGGGGTTACTAAAAAGGAGTTGTCTTTTAACAAACAATTTGCACAATTCAACTTCAAACTATTGAAAACAAGTTGAGTGGTTTAGTTCCAATTTTTAAATTGGAAATTATGGACATGTGAAAGTTTAATTTGGTTTGAATTTTTCCAGTTGTTTTGAAAACATGGTGCAATGCATATGATGCATGTGATGCAAAAAGAAAAAGAAAAGCAACCAACTCTACTAAGGGGGAACACCCCAGGTGTTACAAACTGGGTTAACGCTGCATCAGCCTCTTCTGTCCACTCGAATTTGTCGGATTTTTTCAGCAACTTGTAGACTGGTAAGGCTTTATCCCCCAGCCGACTAATAAATCTGCTGACGGCAGCGGCGGAACCCGTCAATCTTCGGACATCTTTCACACACGTAGGTTTGGAGATGTTCAAGATGGCTTTGATCTTTTCCGGGTTAACTTCTATTCCTCTGTGAGAAACGATGAAACCCAAAAGTTTTCCTGAGGGAACCCCGAATACGCACTTCGATAGATTTAGCTTCATCTTGTAAGTGTGCAAATTTTCGAAGGTTTCTCGCAAATCCTCAAGGAGTGTGTCTTTTTCCTTGGTTACGACAGCAATATCGTCTACGTAAACATGGACATTTTTGCCAATCTGACTATGCAAACAACGTTGCATGCAACGCTGGTAAGTTGCACCTGCGTTCTTCAGACCAAACGACATGGTTACGTAATAATATGTCCCGTATGGGGTTATAAAAGAAGTCTTAATTTGATCTTCCTTTTTCATGCGTATTTGGTGATACCCGGAATAAGCATCCAAAAAGCATAAAAGCTCAGAGCCTGCGGTGGCGTCTATTATTTGATCGATTCGCGGTAACGCGAACCTATCTTTTGGACACAATTTGTTCAAGCCGGTGTAATCTATACACATTCTAAGAGCAGTAGTGCCTTTCTTCGATACTAATACCGGATTTACAGACCATTCAGTGTGGATTACTTCCTGGATGAAATCTGCTGCTAAAAGTCGGATAATTTCCTTGCCAATAGCCTTCCGTCTTCTTCCGTCAAATCGACGGAGATCTTGTTTGACGGGTTTGGAGCCTGGAATCACCTTGAGTTGATGCTCAACAAGTTCCCTGGGTACGCCTGGCATGTCAGCCGGACACCAGGCGAAAATATCTCAGTTCTCACGGAGGAACTTGATGAGCCGGACAAATTTTGTCGGATCTTTGGGGTCTAGGATTACCTGTCTTGTATTCTCGGATGCCTTGAAGCTATCTGTTGTCTTCCGAGTTTCTTTTCCTGCCGGCATTTCTGTCGGCGATACCTCCTTAGCCAGCTCCTTCAGCTCTTCCTTTGCTATAATATTCTCAACACAAAGGGCGTTTTCTTTTTCCAGCTTGTTCGCCAGCTTGAAGTCTCCAGTTATGCTGATTACCCCTCCTTTTGGCCCTGGCATCTTCAGCTTGTTATAAATATAACATGATCTTGCCATGAATTTGGTGAAAGCTGGACGCCCGAGAATTGCGTGATACACGCTTTCGAACGGCACCACCTCGAAGGATACTTTTTCCTGGCGGAAGTGATCTTTTTCTCCGAAAGTGACATCTAGGGAAATTTTCCTAGGGATCGTGCTTGCCTGCCGGGAACAATGCCATGGAAGAGTATGTTGCTGTGATTGAGCTGGGTCTCGGAGATTTTCAGATGTCTCAACGTATCCAGGTACATTATGTTGATGTTGGATCCTCCGTCCATCAGCACTCTTTTTAGCCTAGTGTTCTGGACAATAGGGCTTACGATAAGAGCTTGTGTGCCGGGTTCAGGGATATTTCCGGGATGATCAGACTGATCCCATGTGATTGGTGTGTTTGAATACTTCAAGAATTTTGGGGTTGCCGGAACAACCGCGTTTATTTCTCGAAGTGTTCTTTTCGCCACCTTTGCTGATGGAGTTGCTAGAAAAGTTAGGGCGCATTCTCCACCAACTCTCGGAAACTTGGGTTCGCCTTTCCGCTGTTGTTCCTTGATTTTTTCGTCAGTGTCCGATTCACTGTCTTCTTTCTCGGCTTCTGGCTTTTGTTTAGAGAATTTCCTTTTGGAACTCTTCCCCTTGTTTCCGGATCCTGCACTGCCTTTCATGTGCTTATTCAGCCGGCATTGTGCGTTCGTATGGGTGGGTTTCCCAAATTGCGAATGGTGGACGCAGGGTTCCGACTTAATCTTCTCCCACTCTTCTTTAGTGTAGTTGATTGGTTCTGAACTGCGTCCTTTCCATCTGTTCACTTTTTCACTTCCAAAGGCTATGTTAACTTCTTTGGGTTTTGGTATTGCATCTGAAGTTCCTTTTTTCTCAGGGCGAGGATTTTTCTTGGCCAGTATCAGTGCATCGATATTGCCGCCTCTTGCTCTGATATCGTCTTCGGCTGCAGCGTGTTCATTGGCGGTTGTAAGCATAGATCCGAGATCTTTGTGCTGTTTGGAACCAACCATGAACGGTACAAGTCCGGGTTTTAGGCCGTTGACGAAAGCATGCATTGCTTGTACGTCAGTTACTCCAGAGCAACTATTCTTCATTGCAGTCCATCTGGAGATGAAATCCACGTATGGTTCATCCTCGAATTGGGTGCAAGGTTCAGCTGGTTGATGTTGTTCGGGCGTTTGTAAGTTCCCTAGAAATGCTGAGTGAATACTCGAGCCATATCATCCTAGCTGTCGACAGTTCTTGATGGCAATCCATTGATCCAATCTCTGGCTCCATCCAGTAACATTAGGGGAAGAAACTTTACAGCTTCCAAGTCTGTCCCATTGTTAATCTGGACGGCTGTATAGTAGTCTGAGAGCCAGATATCCGGGTTTGTACTGCCGGTGTATTTCTTGTACGTTGGACCGACCTTGGCAAAGCCAGAATGCAGGGTTATCCTTCGGATCCTATCAGTGAAACACTTAGGTCCAAAGTACAGGTCATCCTTTTCCGCTCTATCCATGTGCGCGGAATATCTACCGGCTGAATGGACAGAAGGGGATCTACTCCTTTCTTTTCCATTGTTGCGCGGACGCGCTTTTCCGGGATCGTTTCTATTTCTTTCAAGATCACGCCCTTTTGGATGAGGCGGAGTTCTACTCCTGTGCCTTTCTTTGTCCTTGGGAGGTGTCCGAGATCTCTCACGCCTGTGAGGTACGTCATGTCTTCCGGCTTTTTCAGCAGGGTGTCTCGGAGGTGGCATTGCTTTGCCATCATTCCGGTGTTTTTCTTCCCGATCGTGGGGTTTGCGTCCACCTTTCGGGAGATGAGATCCAGTTCTGGACGCCTCATCCCTATTGTCGGGATTTTTCTTATCTTTCCTTGGATCCGCTTTCTTATCCTTTGAATTGTCAGAATCTCCAGGTTCTTCCGGTCCAGGTGCTCCAGCGGCGCAAGTAGCTGTTTTGCATAGGGCAGAATCGTCGTGCACTTCCTTGATCGCTCTTGGGCCCGCTGTTGTTGTTGCAATGCTTTTCCTAGGAAAGCATACACCCCTTGGAGTTTTTCACCGTTGGAGTACATGTCGTTGTTGAGGATGGCAAACGCTGCTTCCGCGTTTTCTGCTGCGGTTTTGTATATTGGTTCACCTCTGGCATCTTTGCCGTTTACCTGCTTTTGCCAAGATGGGTTGTGAAACCTTTCTTTTGGCGGCAGTACTTCCGGTCTTACGATTCTGGGTAACCTTGTAGGTTTAATGCCAGATCTATTCTTTTTCTCGTACTCCTCGATTTCTTCCTTCATGAGCTTGATGTCATCCTGGGTTTTTTGGAGGTGTTCACGGGTTCTAAATAGATGTTGTTGTTTCCTTTGGAGAGCTTGTCTCCTAGCTTCTAGCACTTCAGGGGGTTCATGCAATCCCACTGGTGTTTGTAACAATTTCTGTTCTTCTTGCTCTGTCATTGGCGGAACAAGGATTTCTTTTGTTTTCTTCTCCGCAATTTTTATTCCGCTTGCATCTCCTACTTCCGGGCTTTCATCAGCTGGATCAGCGAATTTCTTCTTCCGGAGTTTGTATTGGAGTTTTTTAGCGGCCTTGTGCTTTTTCTTGGAAGAGGGAGGTTTTTTAGCAGGTTCATCCTCTGTCAATTCCTTGACGTTGGGAAATATCGGAGAAGTTTCTCCATCCTCTCTCTCTTCCTCTGGCGGAGGAGTTTTAGGGCTTTCCTGACTGCCGGCATCCGTGTTTTCAGCCGGTTTCGCCATTAGTACTTCATGGAATCCCTTTTGAAAAGATTTAACTTTTCTTTCGAAAGCGTCCACGTCTTCGTCTTCGGAGTCAAAATCATCTGATCCGGTTTCTGACTCTAATCTCGCCTCAATGCGGCTAGCACTGAGTCAGCTTCCGAGTTGATCGTCATGTTGACGGATGTCGGATCTTCCACCTTTGTGGCGGGCGTGTTGTTGTCTGCCTCCTGCACGGGATTTCCGTCGTCCGTGTTTTCGGCGACCTCGGATTGCACCATACCGATAAAGTGTGTATCACTTTCATGTCGGCGATCTGAGCAAAATCCGGTATCATAGTCATCTTCGACTGGGTACAGGGCGGGTGGGAAAATTTTGCTTCCACCGCAAAACCCCATGGCCTCTGCGGTTAGTCCGATAAAGATGTTAGCAGATCCGATCGGTAACACACAGGCACTTACCAGATGATTTTGCGCCGGTATGTAGGATCCATTGTCGAGGAAGCGTCCAACGTCATCGTCGAACTCCAGGCTTTCGACAGTTATGGAATTGCCGATTCCGCCAAGTATCCCAGGTCGGAACTTAACGCCTGACGTCGTTTGCCCCATGGTGGGCGCCAACTGTCGAGACATCGTAGTAGTTTTCATAGACGGGGGTGCCATGAGACTACGGGTAGAGACGTGGGGAAACGGGATCGCGTTGAAGACAAAGACACAGAATTTACCCAGGTTCGGTACGTCGTAATAGTACGGCGTTCCTACTCCTCCAATCTCACTAATCAGGACTAAAGCCTGTGTATACAATTACAATGTGAGGTTCTTGAGGATCAACTTCCCGGCGAGTTAGCCTGTAGCTTCGTCTCTATCTATCATATCTCCCGTCCGGCTTTATATAATAGCCGGGTTAGGGCATACAGAGTAGGAAACCTAGAAGACTACGATAGCTATCAACTTGGAAAGTAAGGAATCCGCCTTCTCCTCCAAGCCAGATCACGTGGGCCGTGATCCGGGTCCTTCTAGAATCCGGCTTCTGTGCGTCAGCTTACTGGGCCGCCCAATGGACCATAGCCCACTACCACTTGGGCCACCCTAGTAATCCGGCACTTTTGACCACCATCTGATATACCCCTATTCAGTATATATCCGACAGAGCTTGCCTCTGACGCTGAGTTGGACGCTTTGCGTGCCAACTTTGCCAGTGGCCAAAAGCGCAAGAAGCCTTCCACCACTCAGGAGGTCGTTAACCTTGACGGTGTTCCCGTCGCAACATCCAGGTAAGAATTTCCCGGGTTTTTCTCTATGCTTTTTATTGCATGTATTTTTATTTCTTTCTTGGATTCTTCTTTCTCGGATCTTCTTTCCTTTCCCTTCTTTTCCAGCCTTGCTCCTACCACCCTAAAGTCGAAAGCCCGGAAGAAGCATAAGGCAGTTGTTAGCAGAGGAGTGCAGCCGTCTCCCGCTACAGCCCCCGACACCCCGGTTGCCACAGGAGGAGAGAACCTGGCTGCAAGGGAGGACGAATACCCTTTGCAGTCTAGCCAGCCCATTGCGTCTGAGTCGGACGCGAGGGAAAGGGCGGTGCCAGAAAAGGGAGGTCCTTCTCGTGCTCCAGAGGAGGAACCTATCCCAACATTCGACAAAGAGTTTAAGGTAAAGGAAGAGCCATTTGACGAACACGGCTATATCAAACCGTGGGCGACAAAATTGATTTGCATTTTCACCCTTAATCCGTCCTTGGCCCCAAGGCGGTCTTATTGTTAGGAATAACTTCGTATTTTCACCCCGGCATGTCATCCAGGACGACCTTTGCCACGTCGGGATTCTTTTTGCAGACTATGCAAAAGAGTTCAACGAAAATCTGGCAAACTTGACGAAAATGAGCCAGGTAATATCTCTAGCCCCCAAGTATTTTGTCAAATGTATTCAATTTGGCTTAATGCTTTTATCATGACCTTTCTTGTTTTCTGACTTAAGCGTTGTGTCTCTTTTCCTTGTTTCAGCAAACTGCTGAAAACATAAAATGGAAGATTTCAGCAAACTTACAATCAAGAATAAGGAGGTGAAAACTCTCCTTAGCATTCTTGATGAAAAGGATGAAGAGCTGGCCTCCGTTCAGCAAAAGCTGGATGAATCAGCAGGTAATTTTTTCTCTGTTGTATTCTAGAATTTTTTCTAAGTATTTTTCCGATTTTTAAACTCTTCATTTTACTTGCTTTTCAGCTTCTTTGGCGAAAGCAAAACAAATTGCTGAAGATGCTCGCAATGTTGAGAACCTCCGCAAGGAAAACATGGAACTTCACAAGATCAATGTGAAGCTCCAGAAAGACCTCGAGGCCAGCTAACTGGCTGTCGGCATTGCCGAGTCCAAGGCCTCTAGCCAGGCCAAGCCACCATCAGGGACTTGGAGAATGCCCTGAACTAACGCCTTGAGGAAGGCACGGAGATGGACATGATTCTCGGTAAGTTCTGAAACTTTCACCGTATTTCCCTTTTCCTCCTTTGTTTTGTTCTAACTTTCTTTTGTTGATTTAAACAGAAGGGAACCCCTTGCTTACCCGGATTGATCGAATCCTGGCTTTTGGGAGATTCTTCGCGGCGCTAAAGTCCGCGGGGATGTTACTTATCAATAAGTACATTCCCGACAAAGTAAGAGAACTCTCGGAAGTTAGCAGTCTTCCGGAGGCGATTGAGGAGGTGGCGAACCGCAAAGATTCATGGTTCCGTTTCGCGGCTCGCGGTGGTGCGTGCATGGCCCTTGGGCTCATGCGTATGCATTATACAACCGCCAAGTCTTGGCGCGCGGCGTCAGGTATCCCTCAAGGATACACGGACGCTCAGCGGGCCAACATCTTCGACTCCGTCAAAGGCCACGCCACTAAAATAGCGCAAATGGTGAACATATCCACCTTCTATCCCATGGAGGAAATTTCGACAACTCCCGAGGAGTCCAGCAGCGAGAAGGAGGACTCGGATCCCGAAGAAGCGGCTTGGGTCCTGGGTAGAAGATAGGAAAAATTGAAGCATTACTACTCTTACAATGTAATATTAATTGTAATGATATATATATATCCTTTGTATAAACAAGTACTCCGCTTTTGCAGTTTAATTTTATAAGCCTTTGCAAGTTTTCCGGGTTTTAATTCCTTTGCCTTCTAAGTTCTCTGGTTTATATGCTTTAACTGTCCTTAGTGTTTGAAATGGCTCAATAGTACTTAATCTTCACGCCAAGTGACTGGGTTTAACCGATCAGTCGAAACTTGGAAACATGGATTGTACTAAGGTATTTTTACTTACTAATTTCAGTGACCCAACACATAAACAATCAGATAATACTTAGAGAAAAGTAAGGAATTTTGAAATTGTATGAAACTGAGGCACGCGGGCACAGTCTGGGTTTCCTTAAGCCTCCTTGGGCTGAAAAGCATCCAGATTTATAACTCCAAGCATGCAGGCACAATTCGGGTTAACATTGAGTATTTTGAAAGATCATTGGGAAATATATAAGATGGACTTATGCTTTGTATGAAAATAGATAAAACAGTAATGCATGAATTCCGACAACTTTATTTCATGATCTCAAAGATGTTTACATAGAAATTGAACTAAGTGTAGAAGGTACGTAACTGCTGGATGTATTCCAAATATCTACAAGATAATAATATCCATTTTCTTTTGCGATTCGGTCTTTCTTTTGCGATTCGGTCTTTTGGGATCATCCTCCGTATTCCAAATATCTACAAGATAATAATATCCATTTTTCATAGCCTTGCTAATGACAAATGGTCCCTCCCAGACTGGGGCTAACTTGTGCTTTCTTTCCTGCACGAATATTAGCACTAAGTCACCTTCTTTGAAAGAACGGTGTCTGATTTTCTGACTATGATAGCGTCGCAATTCTTGCTGGTAAATGGCAGATCTTTGAAGCATAAGGTCTCGTTCTTCTTCTAAAAGATCGACGGCATCCTGTCGTGCGCTTTCGTCATCCGAGACATCGTAAGCCTGCACTCTTGGGCTATCATGGAGCATGTCCGTTGGAAGCATTGCTTCTGCGCCGTAAACCAAGAAAAATGGGGTTTGCCCTGTTGATCTATTTGGCGTCGTTCGAATACTCCAAAGCACGGAAGAAAATTATTCTTTCCATGCTCCAGCTGCTCTATGAAGAGGAGATTCAAGTCTTGGGCGTATTCCCTGCAGGATTGAGCTATTCATTCTTTCAACCTGCCCATTGGATTGTGGGTGAGCCACAAATGCAAGATCTAGGCGTATTACCGTTTGTTGGCAATATTTTGCCAACTCTCCAATAGAGAAATATGTCCCATTGTTGGTGATTATGCTGTGTGGAACGCCGTATCTCATGACTACGTGAATGATGAAGAATCTGGCAGTCACACCGTCAAGTTTCTTGATGGGTTTCGCCTCCACCCACTTGGTATACTTATCTACTGCAACGCGTAGATGTGTAAGTCTGCCTCTTGCAGTTTTGAATGGTCCCATCATATCTAGAACCCAGACCGCGAACGACCATGCTATAGGGATAGTTTTGAGTGCTTGAGCTGGCATATTCGTCTGCTTGGCGTAGTACTGGCATCCGGCACATGTGTTTACTATGTGTTCGGCGTCTGTCTTGGTTGTGAGCCAAAAAAAAACTGCATGGAATGCTTTTTTGACTATGCTTTTTTATTGAGCATGATGTCCGCAATCTCCTGCGTGGATTTCTTGCAAGATTTCTCGTCCTTCCTCTGGCGAAATACATCGCTGAAAAATTCCGATAGGGCTGCGCTTATACATGCAACCATTGATTACCGTGTATCTTTTGCATCGGTGTTGTATCTGCCTTTGCAAGACCTCATCTGCTCCATCCGGGAACTTCTGATCAACTAAGAAGTGTTTGTATGGAATCGTCCAATCCGGGTTAACGAGCAGAACTTCAATTGACTCGGAAACGAGAGGATAATCAACATCTCCACGTTTGATTGATGGTTCGTGCAAGTGTTGGACAAACACACCAGGTGGTTGGGTTTTCACTCTTTCCGACCCCATGCGGGATAATGTATCCGCGTTCCAATTTTCTTCCCTTTTGATATGAAGTACTTCAAATCCAACGAAGCAAATGGAAAACTCGTCCACCGTTCTCCAATATTCGGCCATAATGGGGCTTTTGGCGTCCCATGTTTGGTTTAGCTGATGTTGTACCAAATCCGAGTCACCATAACATAGTATGCGCTTGACACCTATTTCTTTTGAAATATGAAAGCCATGAAGCAATGCTTCGTATTCTGCCACGTTGTTACTGACGTTGAAGTGTATTTGTAATACATACTCCATAATGTCACCTTTTGGGGATTTTAGCACTACACCAGCTCCAACGCCTTCCTTCATCTTGGGTCCATCAAAACGCATGACCCAGTATTCCGACTCCGGCATTGGTGTGTTTTCCATTGCTTCTGTCCAATCAGTGACAAAATCTTCCAACACCTGGAATTTAATTGTCGTCCTGGGTTGGTACTTAATGTCGAACGCAGCTAGCTCAATGCCCCATTTGGCTACTCGACCTGTTGCGTCCGCATTGTTAATGATATCCCCTAGTGGTGCTTTGCTTACCACTATTATGGAATGTCCTTGGAAATAATGGCGGAGTTTTCTAGATGCGAAAAACACGCCATATGCTAGCTTTTCATAATGTGGGTACCTTTGCTTTGACTCGGAATAAACTTCGCTAACATAGTATACTGGATGCTGATCTGGTATACTTTGTTCATCCTTCCGCCTTTCCCCAATTATCACAGCGCTGATAACCCTGTTTGTTGCTGTAAGATACAGTAACATGGGTTCTTCGTCTTTTGGGGATGCCAAAATCGGTGCTTTCATCAAGGTTTCTTTCAACTGGGTTAGTGCTTTGTCCGCCTCTTCTGTCCATTCAAATTTGTAGGATTTCTTCAACAATTTGTATAATGGCAGAGCTTTATCTCCTAGCCGGCTTATAAACCCGCTGACTGCGGCTGTAGAACCCATCAATCTTTGTACATCTTTTAAACACGTAGGCCTTGTGATGTTCAAGATTTCCTTGATCTTTTCTGAGTTTGCTTCTATTCCTCTATGAGAAACGATAAAACCCAGAAGTTTTCCTGAGGGAACCCCAAATACGCACTTTAATGGATTCAACTTCATTTTACAAGTGCGCAAATTTTCGAAAGTTTCTCGTAGATCTTCAAGGAGTGTATCTTTTTCCTTGGAAACTACGACAATGTCATCCACATAAACATGGACAGTTTTGTCGATTTGACTATGCAAGCAACGTTGCATGCAACGCTGGTATGTAGCACCCGCGTTCTTCAGGCCAAAATGCATGGTTATGTAATAGTATGTTCCACATGGGGTTATGAAGGAAGTTTTTATTTGATCTTCCTCCTTCATACGTATTTGATGGTACCCGGAATAAGCATCCAAAAAGCATAAAAGCTCAGAGCCAGCAGTGGCATCTATTATTTGATCGATTCGCGGTAATGTGAACCTATCTTTTGGACACAATTTGTTCAAGCCGGTGTAATCTATACACATTCTAAGAACAATATTGTCTTTCTTCAGGACTAATACTGGGTTCGCATACCAATCAGTATGTATAACTTCCCCGATAAATCAGCTGCTAAAAGCCGGATAATTTCCTTGCCTATAGCCTTCCGTCTTCTTCCATCAAAACGACGGAGATCTTATTTGACGGGTTTTGAACCTGGAATTACCTTCAATTGATGCTCAGCAAGTTCCCTGGATACTCCCGGCATGTCCGCAGGACACCAGGCAAAAATATCCCAGTTCTCACGGAGGAACTCGATGAGCGCGCTTTCCTATTTGTCGGTCATTCCTGTCCCCACTACGACAAACTTCTTCGGATCTTTGGGGTCTAGGATAACCTGTCTTGTATTCTCGGAAGCTTTGAAACTATATGCTGGCTTCCGGCTTTCTTTTCCTGCCGGCATTTCCATCAGCGATACTTCCTTTGCGAGCTCTTTTAATTCCTCCTTTGCTATTGTTTTTTCGGCGCAAAGGGCGTTTCCTTTTTCCAGCTCGTTCGCCAATTTTAAGTCTCCCGATATGATGATTACTCCTCCCTTTGGCCCTGGCATCTTCAGCTTGTTATAAATATAACATGATCTTGCCATGAATTTGGCGAAAGCTGGATGTCCGAGTATTGCATGGTATATACTTTCGAACGGCACCACTTCGAATGAGATTTTTTCCTGTCGGAAATGTTCTCTTTCTCCAAAGGTTACATCTAGGGAAATTTCTCCTAGGGAATGTGCTTGTCTGCCAGGAACAATGCCGTGGAAACGTATATTGTTGTGATTGAGCTGGGTCTCGGAGATTCGCAAATGCTTCAGTGTAACCAAGTACAAAATATTGATACTGGATCCTCCATCCATCAGCACTCTTTTTAGCCTAGTGTTTTGAATAATAAGGCTTACAATTAGAGCTTGTGTGTCGGGTTCTGGGATATTTCCGGGATGATCTGACTAGTCCCAGGTAATTGGCGTATTGGAATACTTCAAGAATTTGGGCGTTGGTGGGACAATCGCGTTTATTTCTCGAAGTGTTCGCTTTGCCTGTTTTGCTGAGGGGGTTGCAAGAAAAGTTAGGTTGCATTCTCCATCAACTCTCGGGAATTTTGGCTCGCCTTTGCGTTGTCGTTCCTGGATTTTTTCATCAGTGTCCGATTCACTGTCTTCTTTTTCAGCTTCTGACGTTTTCTTGGAGAATTTTCTCTTCGAGTTCTTTCCTTTGTCCGCGGATCCTGCAGTGCCCTTCATATGCTTATTGAGGTGACACTGCGCATTTATATGGGTAGGCTTCCCAAATAGCGAATGGTGGAGACGGTTTTACGATTTAATCTTTTCCCACTCTTTCTTAGAGTAGGAGATAGGTTCTGTGCTTTTTCCTTTCAATTTGCCGCCAGTATCCTTTCCAAAGGTTAAATTTACTTCTTTGGGTTTTGTCTATGCTTCTGGAGTGGACTTCTTTTCAGAACGAGGTGTCTTTTTGGCCTGAACCAAAGCGTCAATATTTCCACCTCTCGCTCTGATGTCATCTTCGGCCGATGCGTGCTCATTGGCGGTAGTAAGCATCGATCCGAGATCTTTGTGCTCTTTTGAACCAACCATCAACGGTACGAGGCTGGGTTTTAGACCGTTGATGAAATCATGCATTGCGTGTACATCACTTACTCCAGAGCAGCTGTTTTTCATTGTTGTCCATCTTGATATAAAGTCGACATACGACTCGTCTTCAAACTGGACGCAGCGATTGAAAGTGCACTATGGTCAACTAGAGGGGGGGTGAATAGGTTGACTACCAATTTTTCTTTTCTTTTCCTTTTAGTGGGGCTTAGCAAGATAAGATAAGGTTCTCTAGATGTGCAACTAGGTGAGCAACCTATGTGGACAAAGTAATATGCGCAACGGAAGTAAAGCGTAAGGTAGTAAAGCAAACAACAAGTGTAAACAAGGAGACAAGGATATGATTCACCGTAGTTCCTTCTCAAAGAGAAGCACGTCTACGTTGGAGAGGTGGGGAGCCACCTAGGCGCTCCTCAATAGCACGGTTGTGCACACCTTGTTCTCCTTGAGCTTCTCCGGTGAGGGAGATGCTCGTTTCCACTATGAGGTCGACTTGAAGGCGTTGACCAAAACTTTACAAGGACTTGAGGTCACTCCACAAGATGGATGGAGGCTCTCAAGCAATTCGTAGCTTCTTGCAACAAGGTGGAAACTATAAGCACGAGATCTACTAAGGTTTCTAGGCCTCAAGTAGGATTCTAGATCTACTAGGTTGTGGTGGATGGATTTGAGATTCCTTTGGTGGAAGTGTGGATCTAGGTCTCCTCTAGCTCTCCACCAAGTTTGGGAGTGTTTGGGTGGACGGAGTAGGAGATCTAGGTGGTTGAAGCTTTCATTAATGGCTAGGAGAGAGAACGGGAAAAGCTTAGCATTTAAGAGGTAGGGGAAGGGGTATTTATACCCCTTGCATTTAAGTGGCTGTTGCAGTCCAGAGGCACCGGAGGCTCCGGTGGTTTTCACCGGAGGCTCCGGTGGTCTTCAGTCAGCTTCACAACAACGCAGCGCACCAGCTCATGTGTGCTGGAATACGGAGCGGAGGGTCCGGTGGGCTCTGCGGAGGTTCCGCCCACCGGAGGTTCCGGTGGAACCTCCGCTCTGCTCAAACAGAACAGCAGTTTGGCGGAGACCCCACCGGATCCTCCACCGGAGGCCATTTACACTAGGTAAAGGAAGAGCACCAGATGTCCACCGGAGGCTCCAGTGGAACCTCCGCTCTTCTCAAACAGAAGGGCATTTTAGCGGAGCTTCCACCGGAGGCGCACCGGATCCCTTTTGCGTGCAGCACATGTGTTGGAGGATGGCGGAGCCTCCGGTGGAACTGGTGGAGGTTCCGCCCACCAGAACTCCACCGGAGGTTCCGCTCGTGGGTCCGCTCTTCTGCTCCAGAGGGGGATTTGAGCGGAGCCCCCACCGGACCCCCACCGGAGCCTGGGCGGAGCCTCCGGTGGATTCACCGGAGCCTCCGCTCCTGCACATTGCACTTTCCTGGATTCCTTTCTCCTTGCACTTTTCATACAAAACGATCACTTGCCCCATAGAATAAGTGAACCTGTTTAAACCTGGGAATTTCCATCTATTGAACACACATTAGATCAAATAGTTATGTTGCCATATAATTACCAAAACGGACGATGATCTTTCATTCTCCCCCTTTTTGGTAATTGATGACAACATAACTATTTGTATGATTATAAACACAATATGAACGGAGCTCCCCCTAAAGGTATGCTCCTTCCATATTGAGAGCATTTAGGCATGATATATAAGAATAACATAACAGCAATATCACAGGACACATATAACACATAAATTACATCATACGAGGTTCACACAAGCATAATATGACGATGTTCACGATATATAGGAATAATGTAAATAAACTGAAGTTCCAAATGATCCAATAAGAAACCAAACTCCCTCAAGCAAAATAAAAGATGCAAATCAAGAAGCTTGAGGGAGACCCATTCAAATGACCGTTCCTAATATAAATCTCTCCCCCTTTGGCATCAAGATGCCAAAAAGAGAGAGACCAAGATGCAAACGTCCCAAATCAATCGGAGGAAGAGGCTTCCGGAGCCGGGGAGGGATCACGGCGGTGAGAGCTAGTGGCTTCGTCTCCTTCTTCCTCAGACCACTCAATAAGCTTTCCCTTGGAGTCCTTTGCTTGCCAATCGTCCCAATTGGTGATGCTATCAAGAGCCGGGGATTCAATGGAGAGGCCTTCCTCACGAAGACGTTGACGAGAAGCTTGAGCTTTGTTGCGGTTCTTGAGTTCCTTATCATAGTGTTCTTCTCATTGATGTTGCTCTATCTTCTTGTTCAAACGAAACACTTTCTTGAGAGCTCTTGCCATACATTTGAAAGCATTGCTAGAGGGAGGAGGTTGAGATGGACCCTCTTCTTCTTCCTCATCAACAATGATGCGAGGCCTAGCCTTGTGCTTGCGAATGGCGGGAGTGGGATGCACAACGGGTTCCGTGTGATCTTTCATGAGAAGTCTCTTTTCCGTGTGAGAGATCCAATGCTCATCATCAAGAGGTTCATTCGGAAACTTTTTATTCATACGTTTAAGATTATCTTCATGATGAACGGCCCAAAGCAAGCATTCTTGCGGTTGACAATGGCATGCCACAACTCATTCCAAATATAATCAAGCACATCAAGCTTGCGAGGAGTGTCATCCATCCGGTGTTGATGAGTAAGGAGCATTAGGTTCTTCAAGAAACCTTGAATCTCATCCACATTGCCCGCCTTTGGGTTGATGGTCTCGCGATAGATGCGCAACATGATGTCATATGTGGGATAGAGACCCTTGACGAACCCAATGGCGTACTTCTTCCAATGATAGAGAGGATTAAGTCCATCCTTGGGAAGTGACGCGGTGTTAATGGCATGAACTCGGAACCATCCGTTAGCAAACTCTTCTCCCTCAGCAAAAGGACCAAAATCCGGGTAGCCACCAAGAATGGTGCCAACATCTTTCCATGTGATGTCAAGTTGTCTCCCATTAGTCATCCAAATCATATTACGGTTGGTCTCATTGGAGAGATGAACCGTGGCTAGAAACTGACAAACGAGCTCTTCATCGAAATCTTGTTGAAGACTAATAATGGGACCAAGACCAAATTAGTGAATGAGGTCAAGAGCCTCCCCAAAGTACTTGTGGTTCCTTTCCATGTGCCCAATGCTAATGGCGTGTTGAGGGACGACATTTTCCTTTGGCTTCCTCATCAAAATCTCACTATAGATTTGCCCTTGGAAAACGGTGTGAAAGCGTGGATCCTTACCCCGGAATTGTGGTATCAAGCGATCACGGGTAATAACATACGGGTTGTCATGCCTTTCCTTCAAGAACATAGCCTCGGACATCTTGGAGGCGGTTGGTGCGATGTTCCTCTTGGGCAAAGTCTTCTCGGGAGCCGGGAAGCGCTTGCGCTTGCCTTGAGAGCTGTCAAGTTCTGCTTGAATCTCATCCACGGGTTGAGGCTTGCAGCGGCCGGTGGTCTTGTACCGTTGCCCTTTTCCCTTGGAACCGGAAGCATCTAAGAGAGAAAGCAAGAAGATCATGAACAAAGAGTAATGCTCGAGTCGGTAAGGCACGCACAAAACCAAGAAACCAAGATACACGTGGTGTTAGGGTTGAATAATCTAGGGTAGGGCAAACGATCCTCCCAACAACCGCAACGATTCAAGCCTAACACGCATTATCTAGGTTGCTAGGGTTTGTACTTGAGAAGTTCCACTCCTAAAAATCCAAATCCTCGAATCTAGAGGCAAAGAACATGAACTCCTATGCATCCCATCCATCAACTAGATGAGAGAGAGAGAGCACGTACCCGCGTCGTCCATGGTGAAAAAGGAAGGAGGGAAGGTTCCCAGAGCGTCCCAAGGCAAGGAGGAGGTCTCCCCGCGGTGGAGCTCCCCAATCCGGCGGCGAGAGGCTTGGGGGCGGCGGACGTTCGTGAGGAAGAAGAAAGGGGCGGGTGGGGAAAATGAGATTGGATCTCACTTTGCCCCGCACGCCTCAACCCTTATCCACGAAAATTTCCGCCAGTGGAGCCTCCGGTGGTTTCACCGGAGCCTCCGCTCCCCCCAGCGGAGCCTCCAGTGGTTTCAACCGGAGCCTCCGGCCCATTTGTCCACTAAACAGTTTTTAGGCCAGCTGAGCAAATATGCGCCAGCGGAGCCTCCGGTGCTGTTCTGGTGGACTGGGGCAGCGGAGCCTCCGGTGGTTTCACCGGAGCCTCCGCTCTGGGCAGCGGAGCCTCCGGTGGATGCACCAGAGCCTCCGCTCAACCAAATTTTCGCACGCCACGATTGAAAAAACACGAGCATTTTGATGGAAATAATGGTTTGGGTAAGGGAGGCTTGGGTTGGAAAAACGTCACTGATATACGGGAGACATTACTCGAAGGGGTCCGCAAAAAGCAACAAAAAGATAGAAGACCGAACCCGTACGAGTTGTCAAGACGGAGATATGATAAGCGTGAAAGATCCAAAACATACCAAAGGTCGGTGGCCGAAGCCACCATGTTTGAGTGTGTAACTTGGCACCGCGAAGATATATCTTGGGTCCAAAATTACTACTCACAATTAAGCACAATAAGTCACAAATGACTAGATATGCAATGATGATTTATTTTTCGCACAATAGGAGGAGTGCATATTCATGAGTTGAGTAGCGCTCCCCCTATGTCCATGCCTACATCTAAGCCTAATAGCATGCATAATGAGGGTAGATATGCAAGGTTTCAAGTGAAGTTGGAGGAATCTATGACATTTAGTTCATTCCTCAAAGCTCGAAATCTTGGTTCATCAAGGGCCTTCGTGAAGATATCGGCAAGTTGATCCGTTGTGGAGACATATGAGAGATCAATATCACCTTTCTCAACATGATCCCGAATGAAATGATGATGGATCTCAATGTGCTTCGTCTTGGAATGAAGAACCGGGTTGTAGGCGATCTTGATAGCACTCTCATTGTCACAAAGAAGGGGCACCTTGTCAAAATGAATACCATAATCCTTTAAGGTTTGCCTCATCCATAGCAATTGGGCACAACAACTTGCCGCGGAGATATACTCGGCCTCGGTGGTGGAGAGAGCAATGCAATTTTGCTTCTTAGAAGACCAACATACCAAAGAGCGGCCAAGGAATTGACAACCCCCGGATGTGGACTTCCTATCCGTCTTCTCTCTCGCATAATCCGCATCTGAGTAACCAATGAGCTGAAAGCTTGAACCCTTGGGGTACCAAAGACCGAAGTTTGGGGTATGAACTAGATATCGAAAGATTCGTTTCACAGCTTCCAAATGACTTCGCCTTGGGGAGACTTGAAACCTTGCACATTTACCTACGCTATACATGATATCGGGTCTAGATGCACAAAGGTAGAGCAAAGAGCCAATCATGGAGCGGTATACCTTTTGATCTACCTCTTTACCATTGGGGTCGGGTTTCAAGTCGGTGGTTGTGGACATAGGAGTCTTCATAGGTTTGGCATCATTCATATTAAACCTCTTGAGCATGTCTTGAGTGTATTTGGCTTGTTTGATGAAAGTCCCTTCATAATATTGATTTACTTCAAAGCCAAGGAAGAACTCCAACTCTCCCATCATAGACATCTCAAACCTACCGGTCATAAGCTTGCAAAACTCCTCATTGAACAAGGTGTTAGTAGACCCAAAAATGATGTCATCCACATAGAGTTGGCATATGAACAAGTCACCTCCAACCGTCTTGGTAAAGAGGGTGGGATCGATTAAACCAAAATTAAACCCGCGATCTACTAGAAACTCTTTAAGGTGCTCATACCACGCACGTGGAGCTTGTTTAAGTCCATAGAGCGCCTTATCAAGTTTATAGACATGATCGGGGTGGTTGGGATCCTCGAAACCCGGAGGTTGCTTGAAATATACTAACTCATTAATGGGACCATTAAATAAAGCACTTTTGACATCCATTTGTTGTAACTTGAAGTTATGATGAGATGCATAAGCAAGTAAGATACGAATGGATTCAAGGCGAGCTACGGGGGCAAAGGTTTCACCACAATCGATACCTTCGACTTGAGAAAAACCTTGGGCCACCAATCTTGCCTTGTTGCAAATGACAATGCCATCTTTGTCTTGCTTGTTCTTGAACACCCATTTGGTGCCAATGACATTTTTGCAATCCTTGGGTCTTGGCACTAATTTCCACACTTTGTTGCGCTCGAAGTTATTGAGTTCATCATGCATGGCTTCAAGCCAATCTTGATCTTCGAGAGCCTCATATACCTTCTTAGGTTCAATGAAAGAGACAAAAGCATGAGCCTTGCTATAATCCGCCAATTGCCTTCTAGTGACCACTCTTCCACGAACTTGTCCAAGAATCATGTCCTCCGTATGACCCGCTCGTTCAAGATTCTCTAGCCTTCTCTTTGCTCTTCGTGCTAGTATCTCCTCCAAAGATTCCTTGGATATGGATTGAGAATCACCTTCTTCATCGGAGGCATGTCCATCTTCATTTTGTCCTTGATCAATAATGGGTGATGAATCACCACTAGGTTGAGCATTCTCAACAATGATAGAATCTTGATCATGATTGAGATGAATTGCTTGGCCTTGATCATTAGCTTGAGGGCTTGGTGTATCTTGTTGGTTTGCTTGATCATCAATGGGTGTAGTCAATGGCTCCACTTGAGTGGGGCATAGTCCTTCTCCCTCCGTCATCCGGTGTCCCTCAATGGGGATTATTTCACCAATCCCCATTCTTCTTATGACGATGGGAGGAATTACATCTCCTACAACACCATGATCTATACGCCCCCTTGGGAGCCATTATCCTCATCAAACACCACGTCTATAGCTTCTTCAACTTGTCCGGTGGACTTGTTGTAGACTCTATAGGTGTGAGCGTTTGTGGCATAGCCAACAAAGACACCCTCATAAGATCTAGTCTCAAATTTTGACAACCGTTTACCTTTCTTGCGAATGAAGCACTTGCAACCGAAGACCTTGAAGTAAGATACATCCGGCTTCTTACCCGTGAGAATCTCATAGGGGGTCTTGTTCAAGATCTTGCGAAGATATAACCGGTTGGTGGCGTGACATGCGGTGGAGACGGCTTCGGCCCAAAAGTTATAGGGAGAAGAGAACTCCGCAATCATAGTTCTAACCGCATCCATCAAAGTCCGGTTCTTTCTCTCCGCAACACCATTTTGTTGAGGGGTGTATGGAGTGTAATATTGATGAGCAATGCCTTCTTCACTAAGAAAACCCTCAACGGTGTAGTTCTTGAACTCCGAGCCATTATCACTCCGAATCGCCAATATGGTAGCATTGTGTTGGCGCTCCACTAGAGTGATGAACTCGATGACTCTACTTTGAGTTTCACTTTTCCTCTTGAAGAAATACACCCAACAATATCTTGAATAGTCATCCACAATCACCAAGAAATACTTCTTTCCTCCGAGGCTATCATAGGATAGTGCACCAAAGAGATCTAAGTGAATGAGCTCGAGAATTCTTGTGGTGGATATGGTTGTCTTGGTTGGGTGTAATTCCCCATGTTGCTTCCCAAAGGTACAAGAGCTACACACACGATCTTTAGCAAACTTAGCTTTGGTTAGTCCTAGAACGTGATTGCCACTTTGGAGATCATGCAACATTCTCATATTGGTGTGGGCTAGTCGGCGATGCCAAAGCCATCCCACATCAACTTTAGCCATTAGGCATGTCGCGGCACACGTGTCTTCTTTAGAGAAGTCCACTACATACATGCCGTTCTCGACAAACCCAACAAAGGCTATTTTAAGAGATGTCTCCCAAGTGACAATCACACTCTCTTTATTAAAGAACGAGGTAAAACCACAATTCGCAAGTTGAAGAACGGACATCAAATTATAGCCAAGGGACTCAACAAGGAGAACATTCTCAATTGATAAATCATTTGAGATTGCCACCTTGCCTCGTCCCAATACCTTAAGCTCGGACTTATCACCAATAGTGACGCAATTGAGATGAGGTAGAGGAGGTTCAAGATTACTTATTGCGTCACGGCTTCCGGTCATATGTTGGGATGCACCACTATCCACTGTCCATTTGTTAGACCCGGAAGCATTTCCCTACAAGAGATCAATTTCTTGATTTAGGTATCCATCCTTCAATGGGTCCTCTTTTGTTAGTCACAAGGGTCTTAGGAACCCAAATAGTCCAATGATAATCATCACCATAAGAAGTACCAACGTATTTAGCATAAACATGTCCATCTCTAGATTTCATAAGAACATAAGATGGGTTATATTTTCCGGCAAAATCATTGTGAGTGATGCTCCCCCTAGAGGTATCACCACCCACAATGGTGTTGGTCTCCTTCTCTTTGGTCACCTCGCCCTCTTTCACAAAGACAACATTTTGAGAAGGAGAGGTGACATCCTTGGATATTTTCTTCGACTTGGAAACAAAACCAAGTCCCTCTTTTCCTTTCTTGGCACCGTGAGAGCTTATCGCATCATTGAGAATTCTTTCCTTCCCTACATCGTTAGTCATAGTAGAGGAGGTAGGCACAATAACAATGCTATTTGATGAAGATGCAACATGCTTATTAGATTGTTGAGCTAGGAGCTTAATTCGAGACTTGGCAAGTTTGTCATGAATTTCTTTAAGAGACTTGAACTCCCTTTTTAGTTTGTCATGCTCCTCGTCAAGTTTTTGGTGAGCTATTCCTAGCTTCAACTCTTCCTCTTCAAATTCTTTAAGTAAGACAAGAGATTTGGCATGTTCTTTCTTAAGCTTGGCAAGAGATTTTTCGTTATCTTTTCTAAGCTTAGAGACACTAATAGCATAAGTCTCTTGTAGACTTGATAGTTTCTCTTCAAGAGAAGCCCTCATGGATCTATCCTTTTCGAGAGCCTTGACGAGTTCGTCATCATGATTCTCATTGCTACCGCCATGGTTCTCCAAGGTCGTGATGATCTCCTCCTTCTCATCAATGAGAGAGTTGGCATCATCAAGTTGCCTTAGGAGAGCTTTTACCTTTTCTTTGGTTTCACCTTCAAGACTACACAACCAAGATCCTAGGTTCTTGGCCTCCTCATCATCAACAATGTTTTCAACACAATCCAATAATGAGGGAGAGCTAGTGATAATAGACTTGGAGGTGGAGGAATTTACCGCGGTGGCTTTTGCCATGAGACATGTAGGTCGGATCGATGCCTTCTCATTGGGAGATTCAAATAGAGAGACCGATGAAGAGGAAGTCGTAGCTATGGCGACGTGGGCAACACCTACGACTTCATCTTCTCCTTCATCTCCGGAGTAGTATGTTTCCAATGTGGGGCCTTCTTGAACATATAGAGCCCTTGGGACTCTTCTAGCAAGGTTCTTGTTTTGTGGAGCTTTGTTCTTGTCCTTGCGAACAAGCTTCCCTTCATTCTCTTCTCTTGGCTCAAAGGGACACTCTTTGACGAAGTGGTTTGCACTTCCACAATTGTAGCATGTCCTTGGCCGCTCCCCTTTCTTCCGAAAGATCTTGTTCCTTGAAGGTCTAGGGGCACCGGCTTTGTGAGCCTCCCATCTCTTCCAATACCCTTGCATGGAAAGAGCAATACATTTGTGGGCACCCTTGTATGTATCTTCATAGTCCTCCTCCTCCTCATCATCATCATCATCATCATCCACTTCTTCTATCTTGGCCATGGCCTTAGACTTTAAGGCAAGGTTAGGAGACTTCCCATGGCCTCTTGAGCGAGCAAGAGCATCATCCGCGCTCTTGTGAGACAAAGATATGGCTATGAACTCACTAAGGACACCAATGGAGTTGAGTGAGTTGTAGTTGGATCTTGTTCGAATGCTAGTGGAGAGATTCTTCTCAAAAGGAGTTATGGCCTTGACAAATTTCCTCTTGATCCACTCATCGGAGATTTCCTCCTTTCCAAAGTCCCTTAATTGATTGCCAAGGGTGACCACTCTTCTATATAGCTCCTCGGGACTTTCATCTTCAAGCATAACAAAGTTCTCGGACTTGTCAAGAGCAACATCGTATTTGGATGATTGGATGCTTGCATTGCCTTGGAACAAGAAGTCAAGCTTATCCCAAGCTTCCTTGGCGGTCTTGATACCGCGAATGTGTTCAAGATGTTCTCTTGGGAGAGCCTTTTGGATAGTCACAAGAGCGGTCTTGTTGAGTTGAAATTCCACATCCTCTCTTGGAGTCAAGTTGTTCGGATCGTGAGGGTGGAATCCATATAGGATGCTTCTCCACAATGCAGTGCAAGATCCTGAAATGTGAGACTCCATATCGAACTTCCAAGAAGAGAACTCGTTAGTGTTAAGCATGGGAGGAACTCCAACATTAACCATGTGTGGCATAGTGGCAATAGGGTGGATAGAGTCATAATTGGGAGGTGGTGGAACTTTAGATTGAGACCCCGAACCGTTAGCCGATTGAGACTTGGAGCCCTCGGAGCTCCCACCACTCTTAGCCTTTTTATCGGCTTTTGCTTTGGCGTTCGCCTTAGCTAAGGCGATGTTAGCTTCCATCTCGTCGATATCCGGAATGGATTCTTCGTCCGAGCTAACATCGTTGGTGGTGAGGGTGGTTCCGTGGACTCCTTGGTTTTCCCCATCAGTGCCTCCATCATTTTCTTTATGCTAGAAACCTCCGAGCTAACACTAGAGCTAACCTTAGATAGTTCGGTTTGGAGAACTCCAACCGTATCTTGTAGGTTAGATATAGTGTCGGCCATTTTGGAGATTTCCGCACTAGAACTTCCGGGGGCATTTTCATCGACCATACGACTCGTCTTCAAACTGGACGCAGCGATTGAAAGTGCACTATGGTCAACTAGAGGGGGGTGAATAGGTTGACTACCAATTTTTCTTTTCTTTTCCTTTTAGTGGGGCTTAGCAAGATAAGATAAGGTTCTCTAGATGTGCAACTAGGTGAGCAACCTATGTGTACAAAGTAATATGCGCAACGGAAGTAAAGCGTAAGGTAGTAAAGCAAACAACAAGTGTAAACAAGGAGACAAGGATATGATTCACCGTAGTTCCTTCTCAAAGAGAAGTACGTCTACGTTGGAGAGGTGGGGAGCCACCTAGGCGCTCCTCAATAGCACCGTTGTGCACACCTTGTTCTCCTTGAGCTTCTCCGGTGAGGGAGATTCTCGTTTCCACTATGAGGTCGACTTGAAGGCGTTGACCAAAACTTTACAAGGACTTGAGGTCACTCCACAAGATGGATGGAGGCTCTCAAGCAATTCGTAGCTTCTTGCAACAAGGTGGAAACTACAAGCACGAGATCTACTAAGGTTTCTAGGCCTCAAGTAGGATTCTAGATCTACTAGGTTGTGGTGGATGGATTTGAGATTCCTTTGGTGGAAGTGTGGATCTAGGTCTCCTCTAGCTCTCCACCAAGTTTGGGAGTGTTTGGGTGGACGGAGTAGGAGATCTAGGTGGTTCAAGCTTTCATTAATGGCTAGGAGAGAGAATGGGAAAAGCTTAGCATTTAAGAGGTAGGGGAAGGGGTATTTATACCCCTTGCATTTAAGTGGACGTTGCAGTCTAGAGGCACCGGAGGCTCCGGTGGTTTTCACCGGAGGCTCCGGTGGTCTTCAGTCAGCTTCACAGCAACGCAGCGCACCAGCTCATGTGTGCTGGAATACGGAGCGGAGGGTCCGGTGGGCTCTGCGGAGGTTCCGCCCACCGGAGGTTCCGGTGGAACCTCCGCTCTGCTCAAACAGAACAACAGTTTGGCGGAGCCCCCACCGGATCCTCCACCGGAGGCCATTTACACTAGGTAAAGGAAGAGCACTGGATGTCCACCGGAGGCTCCGGTGGAACCTCCGCTCTTCTCAAACAGAAGGGCATTTTAGCGGAGCTTCCACCGGAGGCGCACCGGATCCCTTTTGCGTGCAGCACATGTGTTGGAGGATGGCGGAGCCTCCGGTGGAACTGGCGGAGGTTCCGCCCACCGGAACTCCAACGGAGGTTCCGCTCGTGGGTCCGCTCTTCTGCTCCAGAGGGGAATTTGAGCGGAGCCCCCACCGGACCCCCACCGGAGCCTGGGCGGAGCCTCCGGTGGATTCACCGGAGCCTCCGCTCCTGCACATTACACTTTCCTGGATTCCTTTCTCCTTGCACTTTTCATACAAAACGATCACTTGCCCCATAGAATAAGTGAACCTGTTTAAACCTGGGCATTTCCATCTATTGAACACACATTAGATCAAATAGTTATGTTGTCATATAATTACCAAAACGGACGATGATCTTTCAGCGATTTAGCTGGTTGATGCTCTTAGGGCGTTTATACGTACCCCGAAAGTGCTGAGCGAATACTCTAGCCATATCATCCCAGCTATCCACTGTTCTTGACGGAAGCCCGTTGATCCAATCTCTCGCTCCATCCAACAACATTAGGGGGAGAAATTTCACTGCTTCCAGGTCTGTCCCTTTGTTGATCTGAACGGCCATATAGTAATCTGAGAGCCATGTATCCGGGTTTGTACATCGGGTGTACTTTTGGTAAGTTGGACCAACTTTGGCAAAGCCAGAATGTAGGGTTATTATTCGGATCCTATCAGTGAAACACTTAGGTCCAAAGTATAGATAATCTCTTTCCGCCTTATCGACATGTGCGGAATATCTGCCAACTGAATGGTTTCAAGGGGATCTGCTCCTTTGTGGCCTTTTGTTGCGCGAATGCGCTCTTCCGGGATTATCTCTATTTCGTCCGTTATCGTGTCCTTTGGAATGAGGCGGAGTTCTACTCCTTGGACTTTCTTTATTCCTAGGAGAAGTACAGGATCTCTTACGTTTGTGAGGATTTTCATGTCTTCCCGCTTTTTCAGCTGGGCGTCTCGGAGGCGGCATCATTTTTCCGTCTTTCCGGTTCTGTTCTTCCCGATCTTTGTGATCGTGGGGTTTATTTCGGCCTTTCGTCATATGGGATCCCGTTCTGGACGCTTCATCCCTATGGTCCGGGATTTTCCTGTCCTTCTTAGGATCTCCTTCTTGTCCTTAGAATCGCCTGAATCTCCAGGTTCTCCAGGTCCAGGAGCTCCAGCGGTGCAAGTGGCAGTTTTGCATAGGGCTCAGTCGTCATGCAACTTTCTTGATCTTGCCTGACCTCGTTGTTGCTGTTGTAGTGCTTTACCCAGGAAAGCATACACTCCTTGGAGCTTTTCGTCTTTGGAATACATATCATCATTAAGGATGGCGAACGCGGCTTCCGCGTTTTCGGCTGCGGTCTTATAGATGCGTTCGCCCTTAGCGTTTACGCTGTCGACCTATCATTGCAAGGAAGGGTTTTGCCACCATTCTTTTGCTGGCAGTACATCCGGAATTGCGATTCCGGGTAATCTCGTGGGTTTTATACCGGACAGATTTCGTCTTTCGAATTCTTCAATTTCCAACTGTTTTGCTTTAATAATAGCTTGGGCTTTGAGGAGGTTTTCTTGCGATCGAAATAGTTGTTGCTGCTGCCGCATAATGGTTTGCCTTCTGGCTTCCAGCACTTCCGGTGGCTCGTATGGTCCAACCGGAGTTTTGATCAGATCGATCTCGTCTTGTCCCGACAATTCAGGAACATGGATTTCTTTCTTTTTCTTCTCCACAGATATGACTCATGTCGGATATATACCGTATAGGGGTATATAAGATGGTAGTGAAAGTGCCTGGTTACCAGGGTGGCCCAAGTGGTAGTGGGCTATGGTCCATTGGGCGGCCCAGTAACTTGACGCACAGAAGCCGGATTCTAGAAGAACCCGGATCACGGCCCGTGTGATCTGGCTTGGAGGAGAAGACGGATTCCTTACTTTCCAAGTTATAGCTGCCGTAGTCTTCTAGGTTTCCTATTCTGTAAGCCCTAATCCGGCTATTATATAAAGCCGGACGGGAGATAAACAAACCAACGAATAACAGAGAAACTCTAGGCCAACTCGCCGAGAAGTTCATCCTCGTCGAATAGCTTAGATCTAAACCTCACGTTGTAATCCTGTTTCCAGGCTTTAGTCCTGATTAGTGAGAAGTGCAGGAGTAGGCATGTCGTACTGTCGCGACGTACCGAACCTGGGTAAATCCTGTGTTTACTGTCCACCACGCGATCCCGTTACCCCACGTCTCTACCGTAGTCTCATGGCACCCCCGTCTATGAAAACTACTACGATGTCTCGACAGTTGGCGCCCAACGTGGGGCAAACGACGTCAGGCGTGAAGTTCCGATCTGGGATACTTGGCGGAATCGGAAGATCAATCACTGTCGAAAGCTTGGAATTCAACGATGATGTCGGACGCTTCCTCGACAACGGATCTTACATACCGGCGCAAAACAACCTGGTAAGTGCCTGTGTGTTACCGATAGGATCTGCTAACATCTTTATCGGACTAACTGCAGAAGCAATGGGGTTTTGCGGTGGAAGCAAATTTATCCCACCCGCCCTATACCCAGTCGAGGATGACTATGATGCCGGATTCTGCTCGGATCGACGAAAAAAAAGTGACACACACTTTATCGGCATGGTGCAGTCCGAAGTCGCCGAAAACACGGATGATGTAAACCCCGTGCAAGAGGCAGACAAAAACACACCCGTCACAGCAACGGAAGACCCGATACTCGTCATACAGGCGGAAGATCCGACATCCGTTAACGAAACGGTGAACTCGGAAGCAGAATCCGTGCTTGCCGCCATTGAGGCGAGATTAGAGTCGGAAACCGGATCAGAGGATTTCGATTCCGAAGACGAAGACGCGGACGCCTTCGAAAGGAAAGTTAAATCTTTTCAAGAGGGATTCCATGAAGTGCTAATGGCAAAACCAGCTGATACCACGGATGCCGGCAGCCAGGAAAGCCCTAAAACCCCTCCGCCAGAGGAAGAGAGAGAAGACGGAGAAACTTCTCCGATATTTCCCAATGTTAAGGAATTGACAGAAGATGAGCCTGTCAAAAAACCTCCCTCTTCCAAGAAAAAGCATCGTGCTGCTAAGAAACTCCAATACAAAATCCGGAAGAAAAAATCAGCTGATCAAGTTGATGAAAACCTGGAAGTAGGAGATGCTAGCGGAACAAAAGCTGCGGAGAAGAAAATCAAAGAAATCCTTGTTCCACCAATGACGGAACAGGAAGAGCAAGAGCTGTTGCAAACGCCAGTGGGAGCAAATGAACCCCCTGAGATGCTGGAAGCCAGGAGACAAGCTTTCCAAAGGCAACAACAACATCTACTCAGATCTCGGCAACACCTCCAAAAAAACCAGGATGACATTAAGCTCATGAAGGAAGAAATAGAGGAGTACGAGAGAAAGAATAGATCTGGCATTAAACCTACAAGGTTACCCGGAATCGTAAGACCTAAAGTACTGCCGCCAAAAGAAAGGTTTCACAACCCATCTTGGCAAAAGCAGGTAAATGGCAAAGATGCCAGAGGCGAACCAATTTATAAAACCGCGGCAGAAAACGCGGAAGCAGCATTCGCCATCCTGAACAATGATCTGTACTCCAATGGTGAAAAACTTCAAGGGGTGTATGCTTTCCTAGGAAAAGCATTGCAACAACAGCAGCGGGCCCAAGAGCGATCAGGAAGACTACAGGATAACTCCGCCCTATGCAAAACAGCTACCTGCGGCGCTGGAGCACCTGGACCAGAAGAACCTGGAGACTCAGACAATTCAAAGGATAAAAAAGGGGATCCGAGAAAAGACAAGAAAAACCCCGACAATAGGGATGAAGTGTCCCGAACCGGATCCCATCCCCCGAAAGGTGGACTTAAACCCCACGATCGGGAAGAAAAATACCGGAATGGCGGCAAAATAATGCCACCTCCGAGAAACCCAGCTGAGAAAGCCGGAAGATACGATACACCTCACAGGCGTGAGAGATCCCGGACACCCCCTAAGGATAAAGAAAGGAACAGGAGCATGACTCCGCCTAATCCAAAAGGACGTGATCATGGAAGAGATAGGTACAATCCCGGAAAAGCGCGCCCACGCAACAATGGAAAAGAAAGGAGTAGATCCCCTTCTGTCCATTCAGCCGGAAGATATTCCGCACACATTGATAGAGCGGAAAAGGATGATCTATACTTTGGTCCTAAGTGTTTCACTGACAGGATCCGAAGGATAACCCTGCATTCTGGCTTCGCCAAAGTTGGTCCAACCTACCAAAAATATACCGGTAGCACAAACCCGGACACCTGGCTCTCAGACTATTATACAGCCGTCCAAATCAACAATGGGACAGACCTGGAAGCTGTCAAGTTTCTTCCCCTAATGTTACTGGACGGAGCCAGAGATTGGATCAATGGATTACCATCAAGAACTGTCGACAGCTGGGATGACATGGCTAGAGTATTTACTTAGCATTTTCGGGGAACATACAAACGCCCGAACAGCATCAACCAGCTGAACCGTTGCACCCAATTCGAGGATGAACCATACGTGGATTTCATCTCCAGATGGACAGCAATGAAGAATAGTTGTTCTGGAGTAACGGACGTACAAGCAATGCATGCTTTCGTCAATGGCCTAAAACCCGGACTTGTACCGTTCATGGTTGGTTCCAAACAGCACAAAGATCTCGGATCTATGCTTACAACCGCCAATGAGCACGCTGCAGCCGAAGACGACATCAGAGCAAGAGGAGGCAATATCGATACACTGATACTTGCTAAGAAAACTCCCCGTTCTGACAAAAAGGGAACTCCAGAAACAACGACAAAACCCAAGGAAGTCAACATAGCCTTTGGAAGCGAAAAAGGGAATAAGTGGAAAGGACGCAGCCCAGATCCAATCAATTACACTCCAGAAGAGTGGGAGAGGATTAAGTCGGAACCCTGTGTCCACCATTCACAATTTGGGAAACCCACCCATACAAACGCGCAATGCCGGCTGAATAAGCACATGAAAGGCAGTGTAGGATCCGGAAGTAAGGGGAAGGGTTCCAAGAGGAAACCTGCTAAACAAAAGCCAGAAGCTGACAAAGAAGACAGTGAATCGGACACTGATGAAAAAATCCAGGAACAGCAGCGAAAGGGCGAGCCCAAGTTTCCGAGAGTTGAGGGAGAAGCAATGCTAACATTCCTAGCAACTCCGTCAGCAAAGGTGGCCAAAAGAACACTTCGAGAAATAAACGCGGTTGTTCCGGCAACCCCGAAATTCTTGAAGTACTCCAACACACCAATTACCTGGGATCAGTCTGATCATCCCGGAAATATCGCTGAACCCGGCACACAAGCTCTTGTCGTAAGCCCTATTGTCCAGAACACTAGGCTAAGAAGAGTGCTGATGGATGGAGGATCCAGCATTAACATAATGTACTTGGATACACTGAAGCATCTGAAAATTTCCGAGTCCCAGCTCAATCACAACAACATACGCTTCCATGGCATTGTTCCTGACAGACAAGCACGATCCCTAGGAGAAATTTCCCTAGATGTCACCTTCGGAGATAAAGATCACTTCCGGCAGGAAAAAGTATCCTTCGAAGTAGTGCCGTTCGAAAGCGTGTATCACGCAATACTCGGACGTCCAGCTTTCGCCAAATTCATGGCAAGATCCTGTTATATCTATAACAAGCTGAAGATGCCAGTACCCAAAGGAGGAGTAATCACCATAGCTGGTGACTTCAAGCTGGCAAACGAGTTGGAGAAAGAAAACGCCCTTTGCGCTCAGAGAGTTATAGCAAAGGAAGAACTGAAGGAATTGGCCAAAGAGGTATCACCGACAGAAATGCCGGCAGGAAAAGAAACCCGGAAGCAAACAGACAGCTTCAAGGCATCCGAGAATACAAGACAGGTAATCCTAGATCCCAAAGATCCGACAAAATTCGTCGTTGTAGGGACTGGGATGACCGACAAATAGGAAGGCGAGCTCATCAAGTTCCTCCGTGAGAACTGGGATATTTTTGCCTGATGTCCAGCTGACATGCCAGGCGTACCCAGGGAACTTGCTGAGCACCAACTCAAGGTGATTCCAGGATCAAAACCCGCCAAACAAGGTCTCCGTCGATTTGGCGGAAGAAGACGGAAGACTATTGGTAAGGAAATTATCCGGCTTTTAGCAGTAGATTTCATCCAGGAAGTAATCCACACTGAATGGTCCGCAAATCCGGTATTAGTACCGAAGAAAGACACTACTGCTCTTAGAATGTGTATAGATTACACAGGCTTGAACAAATTGTGTCCGAAAGATAGGTTTGCGTTACCGCGAATCGATCAAATAATAGATGCCACTTCAGGCTCCGAGCTTTTGTGCTTTTTGGATGCATACTCCGGGTACCACCAAATACGCATGAAAAAGGAAGATCAAATTAAGACTTCTTTTATAACCCCGTACGGGACGTATTATTACGTAACCATGCCATTTGGCCTGAAGAACGCAGGTGCAACCTACCAGCGTTGCATGCAACGTTGCTTGCATAGTCAGATTGGCAAAAATGTCCATGTTTATGTGGACGACATTGCTGTCGTAACCAAGGAAAAAGATACGCTCCTTGAAGATTTGCGAGAAACTTTCGAAAACTTGCGCACTTACAAAATGAAGTTAAATCCATCTAAGTGTGTATTCGGGGTTCCCTCAGGAAAACTTCTGGGTTTTATCGTTTCTCATAGAGGAATAGAAGTTAAACCGGAAAAGATAAAAGCCATCTTGAACATCTCGAAGCCAACATGCGTAAAAGATGTCCAAAGATTGACGGGTTCCGCCGCTGCCGTCAGCAGATTTATTAGCAGGCTGGGGGATAAAGCCCTACCACTCTACAAGTTGCTGAAGAAATCCGACAAATTTGAATGGACAGAAGAGGCCGATGCAGCGTTAACCCAACTAAAGGAAACTTTGATGAATGCTCCGATTTTGGCATCCCCAATAGACGAAGAACCCATGTTATTGTACCTTACGGCTACAAACCGGGTTATTAGTGCCGTAATTGTTGTGGAACGGAAGAAGGATGAGCAAAGCATACCAGATCAGCATCCGGTATATTACATAAGCGAACTTTTCTCCGAATCCAAACAAAGGTACCCGCATTATCAGAAACTGGCATATGGTGTGTTTTTCGCATCTAGAAAACTGCGCCATTACTTCCAAGGGCATGCCATAACAGTGGTATGTAAAGCACCACTAGAGGACATAATAAACAATGCGGAAGCAACTGGCCGGGTAGCTAAATGGGGCATCGAGCTAGCAGCCTTTGACATTAGGTACCAGCCAAGGACGGCAATAAAATCCCAGGTCTTGGCAGATTTTGTCGCCGAGTGGACGGAAGCAATGGAGAAAACACCAATGCCGGAGTCCGAGTATTGAATCATGCACTTTGACGGATCCAAGATGAAGGAGGGCGCTGGAGCTGGTGTAGTTTTGAAATCCCCAAAAGGCGATACAATGGAATACGTATTGCAAATACACTTCAACGCCAGTAATAATGTGGCAGAATACGAAGCTCTGCTTCATGGCTTGCAAATTGCAAAGGAAATAGGAGTAAAGCGAATCTTGTGCTATGGAGACTCGGATTTGGTACAACATCAGCTTAACCAAACTTGGGACGCAAAAAGCCCTATAATGGCCGAATACAGAAGAACGGTGGACGAATTCGCCATTTGTTTCTTTGGGTTCGAGGTACTCCACATCAAAAGGGAGGAAAACTGGAACGCGGATGCGTTAGCCCGCATGGGATCAGAAAGGGTAAAAACTCTACCACCAGGGGTATTTGTTCAGCACTTGCATGAGCCATCCATAAAGGGTGGAGATGTTGATTATCCCCTGGTTTCCGAATCCATTGAAGTTATGCTCGTTAAACCAGATTGGACGATTCCATATTTAAACTTCTTAGTTAATCAGAAGTACCCGGAAGAAGCACATGAGGTCTTGAAAAGACAGATACAGCGTCGATGCAAAGGATACACGGTAATTGATAACTACCTGTATAAGCGCAGTACTTCCGGAATCTTTTTGCGGTGTATTTCACCAGAAGAAGGAAGAGAAATACTGGAAGAAATCCATGTCGGAGATTGCGGACATCACGCTCAATCAAAAAGCATTGTCAAGAAAGCATTCCGAGCGGGGTTTTTCTGGCTAACAGCCAAGACAGACGCTGAGCACATAGTTAATACATGTGCAGGGTGTCAATATTACGCCAAACAGACTAATTTTCCGGCCCAAGCTCTTAAAACTATCCCCATTACGTGGCCGTTTGCAGTCTGGGGGCTAGATATGATGGGACCGTTCAAAACTGCAAGAGGTGGACTTACTCATTTGCTAGTAGCAGTGGATAAGTACACCAAATGGGTGGAGGCCAAACCCATCAAAAAGCTGGATGGTGCAACCGCTAGAAATTTCATCATCGACTTGGTGATGAGATACGGTGTGCCACACAGCATAATAACCGACAACGGGACAAATTTCTCCATCGGAGAGTTGGCAAGATATTGCCGACAAACGGGAATTCGCCTAGATCTAGCATCTGTGGCACACCCGCAATCCAATGGACAGGTTGAGCGAATGAATAGCTCAATCATGCAAGGAATACGCCCAAGACTCGAAACTCCTATTCACAGAGCAGCCGGAGCATGGGTAGAAGAGCTACCTTCTGTGATTTGGAGTATAAGAACGACGCCAAATAGGTCGACTGGACAAACCCCGTTTTTTCTAGTTTACGGCGCGAAAGCTATTCTCCCAACAGATATGATCCATGATAGTCCAAGAGTGCAAGATTTCGACGAATTAGATGCCGAAGAAGCACGACAAGATGCCGTTGATCTCCTAGAAGAGGAACGAGAGCTTGTGCTTCAAAGATCCGCCATTTACCAGCAAGGTTTGCGACGTTACCATAGTCGGAAAATCAGGCATCGCTCTTTTAAAGAAGGTGACCTAGTGCTGAGGTTGGTGCAGCAAAGGAAGCATAAATTAGCCCCAGTATGGGAAGGGCCATTTGTCATAAGTAAAGCCATGAAAAATGGATCATACTATCTTGTTGACATTCGAGATACGGAAGATGATCCCGAGAAACCGAATCGCAAAAGAAAGAGAAAGATAGATGATGAGCTAGGAGAGACAAAAGGCCTTGGAGCATCCAGCAATTACGTCCCTTCTATACTTAGTTCAATATCTATGTAAACATCTTTTGAGATCATGAAATAAAGTCATTGGAATTCTGATATCCATGTTTTTACAAGTTCACTATAGTACAAAGCATGATTCCACCCTATTTATTTCCCAATGATCTTACAAAATACTCAATGTTAACCCGAATTGTGCCTGCGTGCTCGGCGTTAAAAAACTGAATGATTTCAGCCTGATAATGGCTAAAGGAAACTCGGATTGTGCCTACGTGCCCAAGTTTCAAGAAAGTTCCTTACAAATCTCTAAACACTATCTGATCGAATGTATGTTGGGTCACTGGAACTAGTTAGTAAAAATGCCTTTAGTACGATCCATGTTTCTGAGTTTTAACTGATTGGTTATACCCAGTTACTCGACATGACGATCCATAATACTATCGAGACATTTCAAACACTAAAGACAGTCAAAACACATATGCCAGAGAACTTAGAAGATAAAGGAATAATTAAACCCGACAATCTTGCAAGGAATTTCATAATTCAAAGCTGCAAAAGGCAGAGTTCTTGTTTTGACAAACGAAATAGAAGCATTACAATATGAATTACATTGTAAAAATAGCGCTCCTATTATACAAGTCCACTATCCAGGTTAAGTGCAGTCCTTCAAACATCCGAGTCTTCCTCGCCGCTTTCATCTTCGGGGACTGCGGGAACCTCTTCTTCTGGATAAGTGATAGAAATGTTAACCATGGAAGCAATCTGTCGCACCCGGACTTCTAGAGGATACTCACCGTACGAACTGAACAGTATTTTGATTGGATTACGGGGCTTACCGGCACCCGCGTCCTCTTACGAGTAGGCCAACACTTAGGTGTGACAACCAATCGTTACTGTTCACCGTCGATGTAAACTATCCCGTAGAAATCAGGACACTACCATTGACGTACTTCATACCATACACACAGGGTACGTCAACGGCGTTGAACAAGATGATAACACAACAAATCTCTAAGACACAAAAGATTGAAATAAGTTGCAACTGGCCCTCACTAGGGCAGAGAATAGCAAATACAATCATCCAGATGACACATGTCCCAACATAACATCATTACAACTCAGCGGAAGCATTCAAAGGGTCTGAGTACAGACAAATCCAAATTGGCTTAAGAAGCCGGGAATGAAAAGAAAACGGAGCCCATCCACGATGTCTCGGATCCTGCCCGGGTCCGCTAACTACTCGTCAGCAGCCTCGTCAAACTCCACGTAGTAGCCGTCACCTGGATCCTCGTAAGCGTAGTCTGCGGAAACCACAGCCCCAGAGGGGTCAGTACATAAACGTACTGTCAAGCAAGACTCACAGTTCACCAAAGTGTAGCCCGTCAACACCAAGCACAGATGCCTTGGGATCAACGGAAGAAAGGGGTATAAAAGATGCTGCAACTGGCTGCACTAACCAACTACAGAACAAACTATAACTTCCGGATAACAGAAAGGGGATAAGATAGCGTATCGTAACCAACTATAGCTAACCACCAAAACAAACCCATCCTGGATCTCGCCCCTTATCCAAAGAAGCAATCCGAGGATAACTCACACAGTTGGATTAATGATGGATCAAGTTGTTGTGTCAATAAGCCTATTACTAGTCAAGTTATTTAATATTTAGGTGTAAGTTGTTCTGAGTAATTGTTAGCCAGTACTTTCACCAAGTTAACCATAACCGCGGAAAACACGGCTTCTCGAGAAGATTTATCCCTGCAGGGGTGCACCAATTTGGCCGTACACGTAAGAATAACCCGCCAGATGGGAAGGCCTTTCCCACCAAGCGGGGCACTCAACACAACTCAACTCTTCTTCGCATCAAGCCCAAAGCACCACGTGCTGTGCGTGCGCGGCTAATCGAGCCCCACGAAGAAAAGGGGACCCTCGTAGCACTGGAAGACCACGCCGCCCTAAATGCCGACTACAAAAGTTCCACCCTGGCCTCGGGTTCGTACCTGCATATGCGTGCATCAAATGGAAAGCCCGAACTAAGTGTGGTGATTTGGACGAGATGCGAATCAAATCAAATTGAGGGGGGGCGCCCATACACGCTTCCCACATGCGGATAGTGCGCTCATCATGGATCAGTAGACAAGACCCTTTTCCTATTAGGGTCGACACTAGCAGGCCTCAAAACCATGCCGGGCCTCCTACCGGTGCCTTATCAGCAAATTATTATTACCTCAAATTAACAGGTTGTTGTTTAACATCGAGCCCCAGAATATAAACAGATATGATAACAGAAAGTAACTGATAACAGACTCGAGCAAAAACAACCCTAAGCATGCTAGTAAGACACGGGCCCAAGCAACGGGGTTATAGGACTGGAGGTGAGGCAATATCAGGGTTCAGGGTATCATGTGATAGGTTCGTAACAGAAGCAACGATACATAGGGCTAGCAGAAGTAGACAACGGAGAGTATCGGTAACCAATGTTGAAAGGAACACAATGGTTCATGTGAGTGATAACTTGCCTGCAAACTCAGCAGCCTGGTACTGAGCTAGATCCTCAGAAGGGGTGTCGTAAAGATCGTCGGTCTCAACGTCGTCGTCTATCCGAGAAGAAGCAAACAAACAATACAGGAAGATAAACAATCAATATCATGGCATAGTGCACAATCATGGGATGATGCATGTCAAATTAATAGATGCATCAAAATAAACTAATTGACATGGTAACACAATTTAAATGGACACATATGCAAGTTTGAGTTGCATATGAAAAGCCCATGGATTTTGGTTGAAACAATTGTTTTCCAACTAACCAACAGGTGTAAGTGGTTTAGCATGATGCATGCATGAGGAAAACAACAACAATATAACCAAATGGAAAAGAGGTTTAACAATTTAGAAATTTATTTATTAAGTTAAAGAATTTTTGGTTCCTTAAAGGTGACACACAAGTATTTGTTGTTTTCACCAAGGTAATTTGTGCAAACTAAATAACAAAATTCATATTTGAAAAGATCATGAAATTTTGGGTGGATTACATGTTTCAAATATTGAAAAAGGAATTAGGATGAATTTATTATGACTTAAACGAAATTAAACAAGTTTTAAATGAGTTTAAAACAAGTTTGAATTTTATTTGAATTTTATTTGTTCAAAACATAAATTCAAACTCATATTTGAAAAGTTTATACTTTGGTGGTTTGAAAACATATTTTGCATGTTCAAAAATAATTTAAATTGAGCAAGTTATGATTTTAGCAATTTTAAATAATTTAAATAAGGTTTAAATTATTTAAGCAATTTAAATTATTCAAACCATGAAACAAAATTTATATTTGATTAGGTGGTTCAAAATGGTATGGAAAACATATTTTATTTGCATTATTTGGATTAAGAATGAATTAGTTATGAAATTTAGCAAATTGCAATTGAATTATTTGAATTCAAATTTGAATTGCATTTGGACATTTCAAAACAGGAAACAAATGGCATAAATGGATAGACAAATAAATTTAGAACAACAAACATATTTAGATTTTATTTTTTGGAGTTATATTTTGAAAGTTATTAACAATTTAAAACAGAGGACTAATCTGTAATTTTAAAGGGTTAGTTTTGAGAGAAACATGCTGGGAAAAACTTTTGTTACGCACTGTAACCCAACCCCAGCCACTGCCCATGGGGCCTGGGGCCAGCGTGGCGTGCCTTCGCGTGCGTGGCAGTGAGAGCCACTGATGAGTGGGTCCTGCCCGTCAGTCATGCGCGCAAAAAAGTGTGGGTTTTTATCCGCGGAGCCGTGGCTCGAACCCGTGACCTGATGCGCTAGCGATTGCACTGCAACCACTGCGGTGAGCTTCAGTCGTTTGACAGGAACAGACTCGCGGAGAGGTTGTATTTCAACTGCGCTTATCTGAATTTTTCTGACAGCGCGCGCTAACTGAACCGTGACAGAAACCTGGTCGCCGGCGGCGATCTGCCGTGGATGATGTGCTCGTGGTTGCTGCGGGTCGATGCGGTGGACGTGCACGGTGCTGTGGTGCTTGCGAACAACCGAGAGGGAGGAGGGGATGGATGCCACGGTGGCTCACCGGGAGATGGCAGAGGTTGCAGCAGCTCGGGGCAGACGGCGGCGACGTGCTCGTGGACGGCGGCGCGGCTGCAGAGGTTAACCGTGCTCTCTCCGGTGTCCAAACGGTAGCGGGGGAAGAGGTGGTTCGATTTCTGAAGCTAGGTGGGCAAGTGGTGACCGGGAGCGGCGGCGTTCAACATGGATACAGTCGGGGGAGAAATTCCGGCGAGGTGACAGAGAGTGGGAGGTGGCCGCGAGAGGGGGTAGACGGCGGCGGGAGCTCGAGGGAGAGGGGAACTAGGGCTTAGGGCACAGCGCGAGACCCTAGGCCGGCTTTATAGGCCTCGGGATCGCCTCCTGGCCGTCGGACGCGCTGATTGTCGCCGTGGCTTCACGGATGCGCCGCCGTACAGGAAGGCGACGATGGATTAGAAGGGAGAAAAAAAACGAAGCGGTAAATTGCGGGGGAGGAAGGAGGAAAGGGCCGGGCTGGGCTGCGCTGCGCGGGGGAGAAAAGGAAGTGGGCTGGGCGCAGCCCACTGTCCCTGGCGCCAAAAATTTGTTTTTAAAATTTGTTCTCCTGTTTTTTTTTTGCTGAAAAAGGAATTGGAAGAATTTGATGGGTTTTACATTAGTGAAAATTTTGGAAAAATTAGGGTAAGGTATTTAGGTCATTAACAAACAAATGCTAAGTTTTGTTTTCAGAAATTTTGAATTTTGCTTGTTGTTTGTGTTTAAACCAAATTTGGATGAATTTCTTTATTAAATGATCATTAATAAAAACAAACTTTTAAATAGGGTGACACCTATGTTAATTATAAACCATTGATCAAAATTGTTTTATAATTTGCATGAATTCAAATTGGTTGCTGTGTGATGCTTTGATTTGAATTTTAAATGTGATTTGGAATTTAAATGATTGATTAAAACCATCAATGTAATAAGTGATCATTATGGAATAAAAGGAAAACAAATTGGTTGTTTTTGTTTGAGAATTTCATTTAAAAGGTTGTAACAGAGCAAGTATGAAATAAACATTTGAATAAAGTTTGAATTTGAATTGTGAAAACAGGGAAAAACAGATGCAACAATTAAGAAACATATGCAAACAAAATGAAAACAATTGGAGACAAAATGATGACATGATGCAATACTTTAATAAACATGAAACAAACATTCTAAGGGGAGTTTTCATACTTGGGATGTTACACAATCTTGGTGGCGTGACCTTTGACTTCATCAAAGATGGCGGTTCGCTGATTTTCTGTATACCCTTGAGGGACACCAGATGCCACGCGCCAAGACTTTGCATCAGGATAATGCAGACGCATAAGGCCTAGGGCCATGCGCGCACCACCTCGTGCAGCGGAGCGTAGGATGGATTCCTTTGACCCCGCAACTTCCATGATGGCACCCGGAAGTTTGTCAACTTCCGAGAATTCTATAGTCCTCATGGGAAGGAATTTGTTAATCAAGTGCATGCCTGCATTTCTGATTGCATTCCATACTTCCCTAAAAGCTCGGATTTTCTCAATCCGAGAAATTCCTGGAATATTCCCTGTTTTGATGACAAAAGCAACCAAAAAAGTTTAGGTCACAAAACACGGGAAATAAGACATGGAGAAATTGGTAAAAGGAACTAACTTACCAAGAACCTTATCAATTTCGGTGCCTTCTTTCATGCGCGGGAATAGCATGCTTTCCAAATCATGGATAATAGATTTATCTTCCGCAGCCTGTAAAGAAGCCTTGGATTGAGCAATCCCAATGGCCAGATTACTGGCTTCCAGGTCTTCTTGAACTTTCATAAGCTCCTTGCGAAGGCTCGAGTTTTCTGCACGGAGCCGAGATGCATTGATAGCGTCCTTCGCTACTTCTTTGGCTTTAGCTAAAGCAGCTAGAGGACACAAAAACATTTCGAGTTTATGAAAATTCGGGAAAAATCTTATCCGGATAAAAATTGCAGAGAATAAATACCTGTTGTTTCAGATAATTGTAGCTGAGATGACGCCAGCTCGTTGCTTTTCAACTCAATAATAGATTGAAGGGTTTTTATTTCTCTATTCTTGAGATTAAGCTTCTTAAAAACTTCCAAGTTTATGGCATCTGCGGAATGCTGAACACGGAAATGAAAGCCAAATGCTTAAGTATGAACAAGCATACAAAGAAACATTAAGAAGAATTCAGGTTTTCAACTTAATGCTTGGGGGCTAGAAGTATCACCTGGCTCATTTCTCGCAAGTCAGCCAAGGTCTCGTTGAATTCTTTGGCATATTCTGAGAAAAGAATCCCAACGTGATGAAGGCCATCTTGTATGACCTGGCGAGGGGAAAATATAATATCATTGCGAACAACTAATCCGCCTTGTGGCCAAGGACGAATTAGAGGGGCAGGAGCGAAGAATTTTTTAGCCTCCGGACGAATAGATCCAAGGTCGTCAAACGGTTCTTCCTTTATCCGGATATTACTGTCCAAATTGGGGATGGGTTCGTTTCCAGCAGATGACTGGAGATTTCCACCCGTCTGTGTTTCCGTTCTACCCCTCAGGCCCATGGTCGCAAAAGAAGATTCTTCTTTGATAGCAGTCTTATGTTTCTTCAGCTTCTTTGTCTTCAGAGGAGTTGGGGCAAGACTGAAAGAAGAATATCCGAGAGTTAAAAATCTTGAAGAACTGAAGGAGAATGACGATTAGGGAGGCTCCAGTAAAATACCTGGATGTGGCAATAGGAATTCCGTCAACAGTCACCGTATTGCCAAAAGCCACCTGTTGTTTACGTTTCCGATCATTATAAAAGCTAGCATGTAATTTGCTAAGCTCGATGTCAGAAGCAAGATCAGCTCCTTCAAGTTCATTGAACTAGGAAAGAATTTGCGTCATGTCGAAAGTCAGAAAAATAAGCCAATCTGAAGAAAGCTGGGAAGCAAGGAAAGTATAAATACCTTAGGGACCAGATTTTCCACGTGATAAATTGCCAGATTTTCTTCAATCTGACTGCTGATGGCGACCAGTTGGTGAAGTCGTTTTATAAAATCATTTTTGGTATAAGCCTTATCTGTTCCTCTCATGCTATCTTCTGGTCCTTGGTATTCGCAAAGGAGCCGGAAACGAAAAGAGAGAGGTTGGATACGACGTCCAAACCAGCACAAAACGGTATCCTTCCCAGTCAAAGAAGGCTGAGAAGAAGTAAGTTTGGCGATGCGCCGCTTTATCTTCATCAGGTTTTCTGGCAAAATTTCTACTGCTGCAACTGTCCAATTCTCGCGAGGAGTAGCGGCAGAATTAACAAATGGAGGAACCCCGGTTTCTTTGCCTGGGAATGGAATGTCCTGATGATAAAAGAAGGAACCTAGCCAAGATTGGACAGGTTCCGGCATTTCTATCTTGGGATACCAGTCCTCTCTAAATTTCCTGAGGGTAAAAGATATAGTTCCACAGATAGGCGAAATACCATCTGTGATGTTATGTTTTACCTTAAAACAATATTGCCAGAAATCTAGATTAGGGGTTATCCCGAGATATCCTTAGAAAAGGGATTGGAAACTGGCTAAATAAAGGATGGAATTCGGAGAGAGATTATGTGGTTGAACGCCATAAAAGTTAAGGATGTCTAGAAAAAAGGCGGAAGGAGGGAAACCCATACCTCTCGCGATATGAGAGGTAAGGAGGACACGTTCTCCGTCTTTTGGCTTGGGCTCGGGTTCACCTTCCGGGTTCCGCCATTTGCCTTTAACTATTAATCCCTCCTTTGACATCCGCCGAAGAAGGACGAGAGGGGTATTACTCGGACTCCAGTTGCCGACAAACTCTGTGTCTTCGTCGGCTCCGGTAGCGAAGTGCTCATCGTCACGGGATTGGATCTTCTCTTCCGCCGTATCGGGAGCGGACGGCGAGGGAGGCGCGGAGCTCGATCCCGCAGCGTTCGCGGCGGCGGAAGGATTTCCTCCGCCCGCCGCAGAGGCCGCGGTCTTTTCCGGCTCGTCGCCGGCGTGCTTGGGGGATTCGAGTTGTGGATCCAGTTCGTTGATGATGTCGTCGACGGTGAGCGCGGCGGAGCGAGCAGGGGATGACGGCGAGGTTGCCATTTGGTGGCGGCGCGATGCGCTGGGGCTCTGGGTGCGTTCGCGTGCTCGGGGTGTTCTTCGCTTGGGAGCTGGTGCGCGGCAATGGCGTGACAGTGAGAGTGCGGAAGGTTTTTCACGAGGACGAAGACGGCTATTTATAGCCAGAAATCCGTCAAGATACGTGCCAACGGCTATTTTGACCGTTGGATGATCAACGCGTGTCACTCGCCGGAAATTCTGGGAAATGAAACGACAGGGTAATGATGGTTATCTCCTCGTTTTCCCGCGAGAATCTGTCAGAGATATGTTTCTGGGTTTTCCGAGTAGAACCCAAACGTCCCTTACGTCAGCATGGTTAAGTGCGCTGACGTAAGAAGTTCCTTCTCCACGAAGGATCGTGAGAGAAAAGCCGGATTTTCAGGATTCCGGGTTTCACGTTACATCTCTTTCAAAAGAAGAAGAATAAGAAGAATCAAGACTACTGATTGAAATTTCTCGGACAAAACACATTTGACGGAAGACGGCGAATCAGAGTTTTAATCCTTCTTGGGGGCTACTGTCGGATATATACCGTATAGGGGTATATAAGATGGTAGTGAAAGTGCCTGGTTACCAGGGTGGCCCAAGTGGTAGTGGGCTATGGTCCATTGGGCGGCCCAGTAACTTGACGCACAGAAGCCGGATTCTAGAAGAACCCGGATCACGGCCCGTGTGATCTGGCTTGGAGGAGAAGACGGATTCCTTACTTTCCAAGTTATAGCTGTCGTAGTCTTCTAGGTTTCCTATTCTGTAAGCCCTAATCCGGCTATTATATAAAGCCGGACGGGAGATAAACAAACCAACGAATAACAGAGAAACTCTAGGCCAACTCGCCGAGAAGTTCATCCTCGTCGAATAGCTTAGATCTAAACCTCACGTTGTAATCCTGTTTCCAGGCTTTAGTCCTGATTAGTGAGAAGTGCAGGAGTAGGCACGTCGTACTGTCGCGACGTACCGAACCTGGGTAAATCATGTGTTTACTGTCCACCACGCGATCCCGTTACCCCACGCCTCTACCGTAGTCTCATGGCACCCCCGTCTATGAAAACTACTACGATGTCTCGACAACTCCGCTTGCTCCTCCTGCTTCCAGGTTTTGGTTAGCATTATCTGCCAACTTTTTCTTATGGAGTTTGTACTGGAGTTTCTTGGCAGTCTTCGTTTTCTTCTTGGAAGAGGGAGGCTTTTTGCCAGGTTCTTCTTCTGTCAATTCCTTGACATCAGGATAAATGGGACTGGCTTCGCCGTCCTCTCTTTACTCATCTGGTGGAGGTGTTCTGGGGTCTTCATCGTCTTCGGCATCCGAGTTATCAGTCGGTTTTGCCATAAGTACTTCATGGAAGCCCCCTGCATAGATTTAACTTTTATTTCGAAAGCGTCTTCATCTTCATCTTCTGAATCTATGTCTTCAGATCCAGGTTCCGACTCCAATCTTGCCTCTATGGCAGCTAGTACGGAGTCGGCTTCCGAGTTCACCGTTTCATTGGCGGGTGTTGGATCTTCCACTTGTTCTGTGGGATTGTTGTTTTCTGCCTTTTCCACGGGATTACTTACTTCCGTGTTTTCAGCGACCTCGGAATGCACCATGCCAATGAAGTGAGATATGATTGCAGGCATCTCCGAAGAGGCAGCAAATTCAGAGTTTTGGCGATCTGAACAAAATCTGGTATCATAGTTTTCTTCAACTAGGTATAGGTCGGGTGGGAGAAATTTGCTTCCACCATAGAATCCCATTGCTTATGCAGTTAATCCGATAAAGATGTTTGCAGATCAAATCGGTAAAACGCAGGCACTTATCAGATGATTCCGTGCTGGCATGTACGATCCATTGTCGAGGAAGTGCCCAACGTCGTTGTCGAATTCCAAGCTTCCGACAGTTATAGTACTGCCGATTCTGCCGAGTATCCCGATCGAAACATAACGCCTGACGTCGCTGGCCCCACGGTGGGCGCCAACTGTCGAGACATCGTAGTAGAATTCATAGACGGGGGTGCCATGAGTCTACGGGTAGAGACGTGGGGGGACGTGGTAGTACGACCAACCAAGGACACCAATTTTACCCAGGTTCGGTACGGCGCAACTAGGCGACGTTCCTACTCATGCAATCTCACTAAATCAGGGCTGAAGCCTAAAGTATACAAAGTACAATGCGAGTAGGGTTTCGCTAACTCGGCGAGGATCAACTTCTCGGCAAGTTGGCTTCTAGCTCTGTGTTTGTTCTTCTCTCCCGTCCGACTTTATATAAATAGCTGGGTTAGGGCTTACAGAAAGGAAACCTAGAAGACTACTGTAGCGCCCTACCTTTTGATAAAGATAGAACACTTGTGTAACATGATATTCCCGGGATCACTGATAGCATACACATGACAAAATGTAGTATTCATTGCTGTAGCATCATTCTACAACGTTGATCCAATGGATAAGAAATAAAATAACCTTACAATTGGCATAGTCATCATGGACTAGCCCAATAACAAGGTTTCAAAGTAAACACAGCGGAAATAATACATCAATGAGCCTTCTTTACTTCATGCGCCACAGGCAGAACATGTTGGCGATAGACTCGAGATCCTAAACGAAATCCTCACTCGTCTTCAGATTTATCTGCACGTTGGAATATGCAGCCCCCACAGGGGAGGAAGTCAGTACATACAAAGTACTGGCAAGTGACACTTGTATGGTGGCAGTTTTGAGGAATACTAGCTACATGATATTTGGCTGGTGGAGCTGGGCTATTTGCATAAAGCCAATTTTATCCTATATTTGACAATTCCTTTTTAAACAAAAGAAATCATTTGTACAATCCTTCATGGTTAAACCACCATAAAGGTGAACAAATCATCATGGCTAAACCACCATGAAGTTTGAAAGTCATCATGGTTAAACCACCATGAAGTTTGGTTGTGGTACCATGGTTAAACCACCATGTGCCCTATAAAGGGTTTCTACCATATTTTACTTTATTCAGAAAAGATGAGAAGATCCTTCGGCACCAACTCTGTCTAGCTGCTCAACTGGCCCATAACCGGGGACACGGCTAAGATCTTAGTTTTTTAACTCTGCAGAGGTTGTGCACTTTCACCTTGAGACTCATTTTCCCCGAGAGAAAAATGAGACAAGATCTTTGGGAAGAGGGATTCAACCATACCAGTATTGACTCGTTGCTCCTAAAATTCTACCACCCACTGTCAATACAACAGGAGGAACCCCTACAACTTACTTAATCTTGGCAGAGCCCATATTACCTCAAGGCTGCACTGGAAGCTAACTATACAATGAAGACCTACAAATCTCTTTAATCCTGGGTGGCGGTCCACAAGTGTACTCTCAGGTGATAACCCCCACATCCATGGTTAAACCACCATGAACATGGTCCTGAGTAGCCACTCAACATAATCCAAGCAAGGTTCAGTCCACCCAGGTGTTTCATTGGGTTGTTAATTTTCATTTTTCAAAACATCACAACCCAACATGTATCATCAATAGTTGTGATAATATTCTAGCATAGCTAAACTAATATCTAGTAGAGGTTTCAGGTTGGATACACACTATTAGGTATTTCTAAGCATAGCATATACTTTGGAAAATAAATAAAATCACCTATGATGCATACTACTGAAAACTCTAATGCAATAAAAAGTGGGACATGAGCATCACTTGCCTTTTAAAGTTGGTGTCGAATCACACTCTCTTCACAATAGAACGTTTCTCTCCGTACAATCTAAACAATACGAATAAATAACAACAAACAAACAATTCAGAAACATACAAGCAAAAGAATAAATCATACAAGACAAACCACATAACAAAGTGTTCAATATAGGTTGGTTTACATTATTCATTTTTGGTAAGGGATTAACACATAATTCAATTTGCAAAAAGAATAGATTTGTGGTTTGTCCTTTATATTCAATGGGAATTTTGAATTCAATTTGACTAAATGAAAAGGGTGTTCAAATGGGGCTAATGGTTGGTCAAGGGTTGTCACATGCACTCAGTATGCAAAAGGATATAAACGTGACTAGGTTTATGGTTTGAGAGGTATGTTTATGAAAGTTTCAATTCTCAAATTTAAATGAGCGCAAGCTAAATTGAGTGAGATAGTGCATGTATGATACTAGTCGATACCTATGATCATTATGGACCCCCAATCTTTTTTTTAGGAAGTTTTATGGATTGTAAAAATATGGCATAGAAGAGGCCGATGTCAAAATTGAGATAATCTGAAGCGATTTCCACTATATAAAATAGGAGTGATACTGGATCTACAACTTCAATATCATCCATTTGCAAAAGGAATAAATTAAAATAGATTTTAGAATTTAAGTTATGACAAAAATACTCAATGGCTCTCATTTGAAATTTGAGTATTTTATGAATGTCAAAACTTGAAACTAACGGTTCCATTGGATACTATATTTTCTAAGGATTCTAGAGATATTAAAATTTCCGAAATTAGGATAGCTAGAACTAGCAATATGATTTATTTATTTTTGAACACCGAGACATTTGCTGTCCATAAAAATAAAAATAGACAAGATACAACACGTCACGTGTTTCCTGTTGGATTACCATACATGTAACAAATCAATTTTTGGAGGGAAACGACAGTGAACTTCCTGGACGTGGTCAATTGTATTTATACTACACGTACAAGTAGATGATCTCGATCTGAGTTAGACTACAACTCCTAACACAAATGCATATTCTAACAGTTTAGCACATACGTACACTCTAGATTGTGAGGTTAACAGAATAAAAACACAGTAGCATCTCACCTACGGGAATAGTTGATGTTCCCAGAAATACTTGGCGCGACGGAGAGGACATAGCTGGCCACATCGACGACCGGAGCGCTCGGGAAAGAGTGGGCGAGGTCGCCGGAGTGGGATGCGTGCCGGCGAGGTCTGGGCGTGGACGATGTTGAGGTTTGGGTCGAGGTTGCTGCTGCTCTCGGCTCTTGTGGCGTCGACGTGCTCGCTGGTGCGCCTAAGATCACGAAGTGGTCTCTGAAAGAAGCGCGCCGATGCGACGGTTGAGGAGGCAGGGCTGGTCTGGTTTGCCGGAATCTGACCGGAGATGGCTGAGGTAGCAATGGCGGCGGCAGTTTGGTGCGGGGTCTGGGCAAAACATGGAGGGGGAAGAGGCCTTTTGTGCGCATGTAGTCGAGGCAGTTGGCGTAGAGGCCTGGAGATCGGGCGTGGGCGTTCGTGCGCGACGAGCGTGGGCGGTGGTTGCTAGATATAGGTGATGACCACGTCGAGGGAATTGCACATAACACCGGTGTTTGGTGCCGAAGTTGCAGAGAACACAGAATTCAAATATGTTTTGCGGCTAACACCAACTTCTGGGGTAATATGTTGCAGCTAGCCCAGATAGATGTTTTGGGACCTTAACAACGTATCTGGCAGCGTTGGCGCGTATTTTTATATGCGTATTTTTATTTTTATACCGTATATCAAAAAATACGAAAATGAAAAACTTATCACTAGAAAAGATAGAGATAACGCGCTACGTTTTCTACCGGCTATGTGCGCGTCCAATCGCTTAGGGGCTGTTAGTACTTCCTTTGTTTTTATTTACTTTATGTTTTGGTTGAATTATTAAGTTTCATCAACTATTTTTAAAAGTACCAACATCTACAATGTAAAACCTGCAGTATTGAAATCATCTTAAAAGATATATTTTGAATCATATGCATGTTTTATTAATCGGCTTTTTTTTTCTCGGAACGAAAGTTGGCTCGATCAGCAGCGCAGCGCACACGTATGCAAGACAATTAAAAAAAGGTCTGCTTTTTCTCTGTATGTGTCCAACCACCTATGGATAGTACTAGTATGCAGTATTAAAGACCTAGCTACGAGAGTCTGGTGTATAAAACATAGTGCACACTCGCTGTTTTTACAGATATATTTTTTTATTTTTCACGTATTTATGGTATATGGTATAAATATTATAAGTCTACATGTCAAATATGCCGTTAGGACCCTAAATACTCTATTTGGGCTAGCCGCAACAAATTACCCCAAAACCTGGGTCCAGTGCAAAATGTATCTTGATTATGTGTTTTGTGCAACTTTGGCACCAAACATTGGTGCTAGGTGCAATTTTCTCGACCACGTCGGGCTGTCTACGTGGGCTGGTCCTGCTGGTACGCACGTACGTGGCTCCAGCAGCGCTGCTTTGTAAACTAGCAGCAGGTCCGGTAATTCGTTTCCGTTTCTACACCCTTGTTCATCCATGCTATTTTTGCTAGATGAGCTAGCTAGCCAAGCTAGTTACTTTTTCTTTCTTCTCTTTTTCTTTAACTATAGAAAATTAGAGCTGGGCTTATAGTATGTCAAAGTTTAAAAGTTTATAAATATTGCATAAAGGCTTATCTTGCCACTTTATGTCAATTGGAAAACTTAGAGTTTAATGAATTATTTTGTCTTGTAAAAAAGAAAAATACCACAATTAATAATATTTATTGTAAGCTTATTATACTAAATCTTTTATACCAAAATAATTCAGCAAATCATTTTATGTTTTAGAACTTGATAACTCATTTCAAATAACCCATAAATTGCTTTTGAGCTTATAAAATATTTTGAGCTTATAATTATTATTTTTAAAGTCGGAAATTTAGCAATGACATAATACTCAACTTATAAAGTTCAAAATATTATTTTCAGAAACAATTAGTTGAAATAAGTCTCATATTATGAAATAGAACTTGCTTTAGGTAACTTGAATTACTTTGCAAAAGTATTTATTAGGAATTATTTTATAGTTCTCTAAAATAGAGGATCATTCTGATATAATTTCCATGTATCTTGGAATAAGTCATAACATCTATTTTGTATTTGAAATTTCTTTTATTTTGGTGACTTTCATTTGATCTGAAACAAAATTTTAAGTTTTTTTTGTGATTTTTGAACTTTCCAAAAATCAGGAATGTTACAGACTAGCACCCTTAAAAGAAATCTCGTCCCGAGATTTGGGGAGGCTAGAAAGAAAGATAGGTTTGGGTGAATGGGTTCCAAAACAACTAGGTGGCTACCACCCTTAAAAGAAACTTTTGTAGGTAGTCTAAAAACATCTTGTCCATCAGGCTGCTGAGTCTATTCTCTTTATCATCCATAATATCCTTGTATAGCATACATCACTCCTTGTGGGTATTTGGGATCTTGAATCCAAGTTTTCAACATGTAGGCTTCTATGTGTTCACATTGCTTGGAGTTTGGTTTCACTCAAGATGGTTTGAGTGGAACTTTCCCTCGTGGTAGAGTTCTAGACCAATTGATTTCTGTTCAGTTACCTTTGGCACAGAGGGGTCACTCTTTGGGTCAATCAAAAATCCTTGGGAAGTCTAACCTTCACTTCAGCTTCTTGGATGATGTCGGGACCAAAGAAATTTCTTTCTCCTACACCACTCCCCAGCAAAGGTGTGGTGTATTTCTTCCCATACAGAGCTTCTAATGGTGCCATCTCAATACTAGCTTGATGACTATTGTTGTAGGTAATTCTGCTTATGGTAAGTTGTCATCCCATCTAGATCCATACTCTAAAGTACACGCTCTCAACAATCCTCTAGAATCTGATTCACTCTCTGAGTCTGACCATCTGTTTGAGGGTGAAATGATGTGCTGAACTCCAGTCTGGTCCCTAATGATTCATGCAGTTGCTTCCAGAAGTGTGAAGTGAATTGGGTATCTCTATCAGACACAATACTCTTTGGAACACCATGAAGATAGACAATCTTCTTCATGTACATATCAGCCAACTAAGCACTGGTGTAAGTGGTCTTTACTTGCACAAAATGTGTTATCTTTGTCAGAGGATCAACCACTTCCCAAATAGAACCATACTCTGATTTGGTTCGAGGTAATCCTATGATAAATTCCATACCAATTTGTTCTCGTTTCCTTGGCGATCTTTCATCATGTTGTTGTATATCTTCAATGCAAACACCATGCTATTTCTAACGAAACCCTCATGGTAGGCAATATTTTCAATTGTATGATTCATCCAAGATTGGCTTTGTCCTCACGAAGTTTAGTACGTTTCGGCAACACTTGCCTAACATAGGGATATTATTACATCTAACTCTTCTATGGTTTAGGTTTAACATCGTCGTCACTCGACTAAGGCTCAAGGCAAACATAGTTCCTTCAACCCAACATAGTAAGAGTGAATAACATGAGTAGTAGGAATGGTGATCAGTCCATCCTGCACCCACATCATTTTCCACATGTAGATTGATGAACTATGTGATCTAACACTCGGTCATCCTCACTTGTCTAACAGACAGTTTCACACCTGTAAGACAAACCTGAACTAAACTATCATTTCTCCAACTAACGGGGTTGCGTAAATTCTTTGCACCTCCAGTTGAACAGTTGCATCTTCTTCATATGTCCTTCTCATAGTGTAGGTAGTTTTCCAAAAACTTAGCTCCTTTGAATCAGACTCCATATGTCTATTATCACTAGTTGATAAACTTTCTGCTCCTTAGGATAGATGTGGCTTGATCATGGATGTGGTTGTTTCTTCACACATAAGAACAAAATCCTGAAATCTTTGGTATTCCTCAATTGGATGGTTGTCTCAAAAGGTGCTCTTGGTGGTCAAGTCAGTTGTTGCACTCCAACTTAGAAACTCACTATGGTTGGTAAAGGGGTATGGTGTAGGGTTTGGTTTGGTTTAGCATGGATGAGTAGGGATTTAGAAAGAGACTATAGAAGGTTCCTACCCAAACACAACAGAGCAAGGCAAATCATATTACAAACAACATCTAACAAGCATATGGCAAACATTCATCACTCCAATCATCAAGGTTTAACAAACAACCTAGTATTGTCATACCACACACAAATGTATGATCAATACACTAACACGTTAACATTGTTCTAGCAAAGTAACTAAATTGGTGGTCTCATCTATATTTCTTGAGTTGTTTCAAATCCTCTTCTCAATGTCTTGAGATGTTGATCTTCATGTTGAAACCAAAGGTCATGTGAAACCTATTCCTTGCACTCCATGATTTTCACCAACCATGTCTTGATAGAAAACAAGGGGTGGGTCATCTATAACAAGAGAAGAATATTTTGAAGGTGAATAATGGATGAGAGGATATGAGAAGGATAAGATGTGGTGTTATCTTTCTATAAGTTTGAAGAAAGTATATTTTCAATCCTAGGGTCTTTTTCCTAGTTCAAATCCAAACTTAGGGTCTCGATCCTACAGGCAACACTATGCTCTGATACCATTTTGTAGCGCCCTACCTTTTGATAAAGATAGAACACTTGTGTAACATGATATTCCCGGGATCACTGATAGCATACACATGACAAAATGTAGTATTCATTGCAGTAGCATCATTCTACAACGTTGATCCAATGGATAAGAAATAAAATAACCTTACAATTGGCATAGTCATCATGGACTAGCCCAATAACAAGGTTTCAAAGTAAACACAGCGGAAATAATACATCAATGAGCCTTCTTTACTTCATGCGCCACAGGCAGAACATGTTGGCGATAGACTCGAGATCCTAAACGAAATCCTCACTCGTCTTCAGATTTATCTGCACGTTGGAATATGCAGCCCCCACAGGGGAGGAAGTCAGTACATACAAAGTACTGGCAAGTGACACTTGTATGGTGGCAGTTTTGAGGAATACTAGCTACATGATATTTGGCTGGTGGAGCTGGGCTATTTGCATAAAGCCAATTTTGTCCTATATTTGACAATTCCTTTTTAAACAAAAGAAATCATTTGTACAATCCTTCATGGTTAAACCACCATAAAGGTGAACAAATCATCATGGCTAAACCACCATGAAGTTTGAAAGTCATCATGGTTAAACCACCATGAAGTTTGGTTGTGGTACCATGGTTAAACCACCATGTGCCCTATAAAGGGTTTCTACCATATTTTACTTTATTCAGAAAAGATGAGAAGATCCTTCGGCACCAACTCTGTCTAGCTGCTCAACTGGCCCATAACCGGGGACACGGCTAAGATCTTAGTTTTTTAACTCTGCAGAGGTTGTGCACTTTCACCTTGAGACTCATTTTCCCCGAGAGAAAAATGAGACAAGATCTTTGGGAAGAGGGATTCAACCATACCAGTATTGACTCGTTGCTCCTAAAATTCTACCACCCACTGTCAATACAACAGGAGGAACCCCTACAACTTACTTAATCTTGGCAGAGCCCATATTACCTCAAGGCTGCACTGGAAGCTAACTATACAGTGAAGACCTACAAATCTCTTTAATCCTGGGTGGCGGTCCACAAGTGTACTCTCAGGTGATAACCCCCACATCCATGGTTAAACCACCATGAACATGGTCCTGAGTAGCCACTCAACATAATCCAAGCAAGGTTTAGTCCACCCAGGTGTTTCATTGGGTTGTTAATTTTCATTTTTCAAAACATCACAACCCAACATGTATCATCAATAGTTGTGATAATATTCTAGCATAGCTAAACTAATATCTAGTAGAGGTTTCAGGTTGGATACACACTATTAGGTATTTCTAAGCATAGCATATACTTTGGAAAATAAATAAAATCACCTATGATGCATACTACTGAAAACTCTAATGCAATAAAAAGTGGGACATGAGCATCACTTGCCTTTTAAAGTTGGTGTCGAATCACACTCTCTTCACAATAGAACGTTTCTCTCCGTACAATCTAAACAATACGAATAAATAACAACAAACAAACAATTCAGAAACATACAAGCAAAAGAATAAATCATACAAGACAAACCACATAACAAAGTGTTCAATATAGGTTGGTTTACATTATTCATTTTTGGTAAGGGATTAACACATAATTCAATTTGCAAAAAGAATAGATTTGTGGTTTGTCCTTTATATTCAATGGGAATTTTGAATTCAATTTGACTAAATGAAAAGGGTGTTCAAATGGGGCTAATGGTTGGTCAAGGGTTGTCACATGCACTCAGTATGCAAAAGGATATAAACGTGAATAGGTTTATGGTTTGAGAGGTATGTTTATGAAAGTTTCAATTCTCAAATTTAAATGAGCGCAAGCTAAATTGAGTGAGATAGTGCATGTATGATACTAGTCGATACCTATGATCATTATGGACCCCCAATCTTTTTTTTAGGAAGTTTTATGGATTGTAAAAATATGGCATAGAAGAGGCCGATGTCAAAATTGAGATAATCTGAAGCGATTGATTTCCACTATATAAAATAGGAGTGATACTGGATCTACAACTTCAATATCATCCATTTGCAAAAGGAATAAATTAAAATAGATTTTAGAATTTAAGTTATGACAAAAATACTCAATGGCTCTCATTTGAAATTTGAGTATTTTATGAATGTCAAAACTTGAAACTAACGGTTCCATTGGATACTATATTTTCTAAGGATTCTAGAGATATTAAAATTTCCGAAATTAGGATAGCTAGAACTAGCAATATGATTTATTTATTTTTGAACACCGAGACATTTGCTGTCCATAAAAATAAAAATAGACAAGATACAACACGTCACGTGTTTCCTGTTGGATTACCATACATGTAACAAATCAATTTTTGGAGGGAAACGACAGTGAACTTCCTGGACGTGGTCAATTGTATTTATACTACACGTACAAGTAGATGATCTCGATCTGAGTTAGACTACAACTCCTAACACAAATGCATATTCTAACAGTTTAGCACATACGTACACTCTAGATTGTGAGGTTAACAGAATAAAAACACAGTAGCATCTCACCTACGGGAATAGTTGATGTTCCCAGAAATACTTGGCGCGACGGAGAAGACATAGCTGGCCACATCGACGACCGGAGCGCTCGGGAAAGAGTGGGCGAGGTCGCCGGAGTGGGATGCGTGCCGGCGAGGTCTGGGCGTGGACGATGTTGAGGTTTGGGTCGAGGTTGCTGCTGCTCTCGGCTCTTGTGGCGTCGACGTGCTCGCTGGTGCGCCTAAGATCACGAAGTGGTCTCTGAAAGAAGCACGCCGATGCGACGGTTGAGGAGGCAGGGCTGGTCTGGTTTGCCGGAATCTGACCGGAGATGGCTGAGGTAGCAATGGCGGCGGCAGTTTGGTGCGGGGTCTGGGCAAAACATGGAGGGGGAAGAGGCCTTTTGTGCGCATGTAGTCGAGGCAGTTGGCGTAGAGGCCTGGAGATCGGGCGTGGGCGTTCGTGCGCGACGAGCGTGGGCGGTGGTTGCTAGATATAGGTGATGACCACGTCGGGCTGTCTACCTGGGCTGGTCCTGCTGGTACGCACGTAGCTTTGTAAACTAGCAGCAGGTCCGGTAATTCGTTTCCGTTTCTACACCCTTGTTCATCGATGCTATTTTTGCTAGATGAGCTAGCTAGCCAAGCTAGTTACTTTTTCTTTCTTCTCTTTTTCTTTAACTATAGAAAATTAGAGCTGGGCTTATAGTATGTCAAAGTTTAAAAGTTTATAAATATTGCATAAAGGCTTATCTTGCCACTTTATGTCAATTGGAAAACTTAGAGTTTAATGAATTATTTTGTCTTATAAAAAAGAAAAATACCACAATTAATAATATTTATTGTAAGCTTATTATACTAAATCTTTTATACCAAAATAATTCAGCAAATCATTTTATGTTTTAGAACTTGATAACTCATTTCAAATAACCCATTTGTACAAAAAAAAAACCCATAAATTGCTTTTGAGCTTATAAAATATTTTGAGCTTATAATTATTATTTTTAAAGTCGGAAATTTAGCAATGACATAATACTCAACTTATAAAGTTCAAAATATTATTTTCAGAAACAATTAGTTGAAATAAGTCTCATATTATGAAATAGAACTTGCTTTAGGTAACTTGAATTACTTTGCAAAAGTATTTATTAGGAATTATTTTATAGTTCTCTAAAATAGAGGATCATTCTGATATAATTTCCATGTATCTTGGAATAAGTCATAACATCTATTTTGTATTTGAAATTTCTTTTATTTTGGTGACTTTCATTTGATCTGAAACAAAATTTTAAGTTTTTTTGTGATTTTTGAACTTTCCAAAAATCAGGAATGTTACAACTACGGAAAGTATTTAACTTGGAAAGCAAGAATCCGCCTTCTACCCTGCCAGAGAGCTTTTCTCTCTCAGGTGTTTTCCGCCCCAAGGCGGCGGCAAAATAATTCTTCGATGATGGTATGGGGCTTAGGGTTCCCTCGGGGTGAAGTACGCCAAAAATATCCACCAGAGGTGGGCCAGGGTGGCCACACCACGTGGCGGCGCAACCAAGGGGCGCGCCACCCCATGGTGTGGGCCCCTGGTGGGCCCCCTCCGGCTCTCCTCGTGGCTGACTCCCTCTTCTGAACTTCTAAGATGCCTTCGGTGTCCCCCCTCTTCTTCCGATCTTCTGAAATAGGCTATCTCGATGGTGTTTTTTTCATCAGATTTCTGGTCCCGATGTTTATTCTCCAAAAATTATGAAACATGCAAAATAATATAAAATAACATAAGCGATGCATCATAACATGAAATATATCGATGAATAACAGAAAACAACAATATAAAGCGGTGATCAAAATAGACGTATCAACCGACCCCCCAAAATTTGCAGAGCCCACCTGAGAAACCCTAGCCGCAATTTTCCTCGAGCCTTCTCGCGTCTCACCTTCTATCCTAGCCGCCGCTAGGAGCTAGGCGACTAGGAAGACGAACCTTCTACCTCCGATCTCCACCGTCCAGGGCGTTGGTCCCCTCTCTCTGTGTCTGCTGCTTCGGCAACGGAAGAGAGAGGGGCCCGTTCGTCCGCTTTGTAGTTAGGATTTGGTTTTGTAGGTCATGGTGCGTCGTTGGGGTGGTGGGAGGGACGCCGAGAAAAATAAATCTGCCTCAGATCCACTCCCACACCAGCAGTGTCCTTTATGGTGTCGTCTCAGAGCTGATGGCATCGTGTGTTTGCTGATCCAGATCGGCGACATTAGGGTTCTTGGATGGTGTCGGCGAGGCGGCGACAACGATTCCATCAGGTGTGTCTCTCCTTCTGATATGTCCACATTGCTGCGATGTTGTCTTCGACGTCATGGTGGAGCAGGAAGGATTGTCGTCCGGGAGTACACACAGGCAGTTGGCTGCACGTGTTTTAGCTGGAAGATGGTGCATCCTAGGGTTTGTGGGTGAAGGTTGACAGTTCTGGTTGCCCCCTCGACGTCGTAGTCATGCGAAGGCGCCAGTTCTGAAGTTCGATGTCGTGTCCGGGAACATGTTGCCCTGGTCTAATTTGTTCAACGACAATTGTTTTGGTTCTGGCGAACTAATTTGGAGGTCCGTAAATCTGTAGATCAGCAATGAAGCCGCGTCGCCCTCATGTAAAGAGGTGATTCGTCTTTTTTCTCTTGGTGGTCGCTTCGGTGGTTGTCGATGGAGAGGGACGAGCGCTAATTTTTGCATAGAAAATTAATGTCTTTTCAGCCATTTAATATCGGTGTTTAAGTGCCTTATAACCAGATCTTTATTTTAGAAATTAGATCCATATATTACCGTGCAAAAAAAATACGAGCTCCAATCCAGGTCAAAAAAAATACTCGCTCCGTCTCATATTAATTGTCTCAAAGTTGGACAAAAGTGGATATATCTAACACTAAAATATGTCTAGATACATCCACTCTTGTCCAAGTTTGAGACAATTAATTTTAGAAGGAGTACATGCACTAGTTTACCGAGCAGATATGTCGTCTCCTACGGGGCCTCTTCCACCATTGGGCCTTGACGAGCCCGACCTCATTGAAATAACCGAGTCGACAGTTCCAATGGGCCTGGCCGATGGGTCCTGTAAACATCTAGTACTAATACGATCCTATATATACCGACCCCCCGAAAACTGCAGAGTCCACCTGAGAAACCCTAGCCGCAATTTTCCTCGAGCCTCCTCGCGTCTCACCTCCTCCTATCGCAGCTCGTAATCCATCTCGAATCTGCTCGCTGTTGATCGATTGATGTTGTTACACACGCTAAAGCTTTTTCTCCGATTTGATTCTCGATCCCCCTATTCTCTGATTTGTACTTTTCGTGTCAAAGTTCTTCGATGTGCTGAGATTTGGAATAGGTTGGCTGGTGATGATTCAGGTCCGAAAGGATCTTAGCGGATTTCGGTGAGGCGAACTCGTTCGCCGTTGATCGATTCATGTTGTTACACACACTGAAGCCTCTCCTTCATCTCTCTTTGTTCCTGTAATTTGTTGTTTTTTTGTCAGATTTATGATGCGATGATGATTCATATAGGTTGAAGGCAGTGGTGGCATCAGCCACCGTGAGCCTACAAACCAAAAACGACTTCTCTTTCCACTGAGCATTGCCTTGGTTACTAATTCCTTCTAATTTTAGCTCTTCAGTTTTTTTGTTAGTTTCATTTGCTTTACTGTTATGTTGTTGTAAATCTTGTCTCGGTGAAGAGCTCTGACCAGCAAGTGCCGTATGACACTGTAAACAGCAGCTGTTTCTGTGGCGCTGCAAGTGTCCATCCTTTACCATAACCTCTGTGGTTTGGTCTAGGATGGAATTACCCATTTGCACCGGCTGGATTCAGCTGTGTGCGTGATTTTAAACGGGTCTCTGAGGGATTTCTCAACTACATTTAGTTCTCTGATACGCTTCTGTATTCAATTGTTGTTTGTCAGCATTTTTTATAATTAAGTTGGGCCCGATGCCACGTCTCCGGTAGCCACAAGCTCTGACCGGAGATGCTACATTGGGTCAAGAGGAAGTTCTTGGACGTTTCACATTTGATAGGAACCTGTGGCTGCAAATCAATCGGTACACAGAGCCGTTTTTTGTGATTACATTTCTAACATAGTATATTTCTCTTAGTTGAATAGGATGCGTGAAACTGAAAATCATGGCGGTGATGATAGAAGTAAGGCTTGTTTCTCAAAACATTCGCAGTTGCCGCCTAAGAGCTTTCGCCCTGCCAGGCTTGAGAGCTAGTGCTGCTAATTCCTTCCTTGGATGTCTGAGCCATGTCGACATGCACTTGAATCAAAGGGCCAAACATAGCACACAAACCATCGATGGTGTCTAAAATTTGCCACTCTAAAATTTCTCTTTCCACTAAGCATATAATCCCTTGTAGATTATCAGATTTCTTTCAATTCGGCATCTATGATTTGTATGCAATGTTGAATATAACTGTCATTTTTATCGTATCAATGATTGATTTTGAGGACGAGATCTCGCATGTTTTAGTCAGACATGTATAGAGGACGAGGAAGAATTATAATTGGTCTCGTTCGTCGTAACTGGCATTTGTTTACCTTGCCGACCACCCAATTTCTGAGTCCACGGTTGAACATAATTTTGCATTGTTTTGGTTCATCTGTATGGCTGGTTGATGATTACCAGTGCATAGTTCAGATGATTTCACCGTGATTACTTACAGGTTGCTGCTAAGAATCTGTTTCCAAATTAAATTATTTGTTGTATGGTTTATATATATTTTAACAAAATTTAAATCACTCTTTTTTTCTATAAGGTTGCATTATCGAAAAAAAGTTAAATCATATGGAGACAATCGGCGTTGATTATATTTTTCTTAGCCGTAGAGATAATCGGCGTGCTATGCTGCTATGGGAGGGAATAATTGACGGAACCAATGGGTGCGAATCGGTCACGGCCTCACGGATGTCTCGTGTTTGTATCAGTTGAGATCTGGAAGGCTATTTTGTTGTATTGATTTGTCCCTCATATGGAGATATATAAAGGAGATATATAAAGGAGGTACATGGGGTAGGTAGAGCCTTGGAGTACAAGGAACGTAGAGTCCTATGCTATCCCTATGTCGTAGCAGTAGTGAAACGGACGTTTGCGATTGGATTTGAAGTTTTGTGCTTTCGTCGCTTCCTCCTCTCCGTCATCATCATCTCCCCTCTCTTCCTTCCTGCAGTCACAGCGGGAGTGGCGTGGACGCAAGTGACGACGCGAACGCTGTTGACTGGAGTTGTTGCCGATGTGTTGCTTTAGATGTAGCCAATGATGTCGAGGTAGCCGATCTTGATGTAGCCGTAGTCGAGGTAGTAGTGGTCGATGCAGTACTCGTCGTAGTCGTTGTAGCCGTAATGCTGGAGGCGCAAAAAATTGTGCGAAATGCTAGGGTGTCATGGTGCCGATGGACCTTCTTGGAAAGATGAAAGAAGAAAAAGAAAGTAGGAACTGGATAGTTGCTGGCCCAAAGCACCTGGCTGTTTTTTCTCCCCTTCTTTTTGCCGACTGTTTTGGTGCATCACGGCTTATCACAGGCTATAGCCCCGCCACGTCAGCTTTTTCTCTCACTCTCATGCCACGGTGCCAATGCACGGGCTATAGTGGCTCTCTTCCCTACCGCCCAACTAGCACCGCTACCGCCTCCCTCTCGCCCCGCTCTCGTCTATCGCCTCCCCCTCTTGCCCCCTCTCTTCCGGCCAGCGCGGGCGGTAGCGGCGCTACCGCCGGGCGATGCGGCCATTGCCACCGCCCTTCTAGCCCCCATTGGCACCAACCTTAGACCGTATCATGTTTACTCCTTCTATACCATTCTATATCAATATAAAAGGCAAAACTTTTCCCTTTTCTTCTAAAACTAAAACTACTGTTTTGTTTGACTTTGATCGATCGCAGGCGGCGGCACACGTGAACCCACTATCTCACTTTCACTAGCTTTGTTGTTTCCAGTCCACAGCGACTACTTCCTATCCTCTCCTTTTCTAACAGGAGATAGATAATGAGAGAATTTCTTATTTGGCCCTTACTTAAAATTGTGTTCCCTATTTGGTCCTATTTCCCCCCTATTTGATACCTTAAGTTCATTTTCTTCCTGACATGGCCCTCTAGTGCATTCTAAATACAAATGGCGATGTAATTTTTTTTTTGTCCCTGATGAATTTTTGTACCAAAAATCATAATAGAGGTTGAAAATAAGCAAAAAAAATGCCCCGCTTTTACTCCTATGTAGAAAAAACGGTTCGCTTCAGAAAACAGTAAAAAGGATAAACCTCGCCGGAGTTACTATAGCAAAAAAAAAGCGTGCTACTGTAGCAAAAATTAACTTTGTCGGAGACATCGCCAGGATACTCGCCAGAGAACTCGCCGGACAATCTAGTAGCAAATAATTTGTACTACTATAGCAAAAATATAAAATTATTATAGAAAAAAATTATTCTATTATAGCAAAAATCGACCTCGCCGAGATATCGCCGTAGTTCTCTTAGCAAATTTTTTTTTTAAAATAGCAAAAACAGAAAAAAAGTATGTAGCAATGTCGCTGACCGTCGCCATCAAATCTTCAATAACACTTCTCGGAGGTCGCTCCGAGCAACGCCGACCATGGACTGTAGCAGTCTGGCACCACCACTCCACGCTGCTGGTGGCAGCGCTGCCCACCGTTTGCAGTGTTGTCGTCCTACCACATCCAGTTCAGTTTGCATCAACAATATACCTCGTCGCCTCCGTCTCATGGTTAGCGGCCATGGCTGACAACTCCTCGTAGTAGCACCGACAGTTTCCCTCCGAACTCGTGATTTGGCTGCTGCAACCGGCGTCGTCACCAAGACGAGCAGCCCGTAGCTGATGCGAGGAGGACGACGCAAGGCCGGAGCCGGCGACGAGCCTGAAAGAGGAGGACCTGGGCGAGCGGAGGTTACGTCCATGGCTGTGAGCCTCGGCGAGCGTGACGGAGATTGCCAAAGTGGCGCAGCGGCAGAAGACCAAAGCGTGGGGCCCGACAGCGATGGAAGCTCCTCGGACGTGGCAGGAGCATATTATGTTGTGTAGAGCCATTTTTTTGGGAAAGTAGCACTGGTTTACACACGGGGTTAGATGGGGAAGAAAGACATGAGTGGGACCCGCTGCAGGATTTTTCCTCTCACCATACGACACGTGGCGCGCACGGGGCCGGAGGACGCTACGCGCCGAGCCCCTGGATGATGCACATCCTTTACTTTTTTTCGCGAAGTAGAGAACTTATATTAATCAGACAACAACATGAGTCCTGCTCGATACATGAGCTGATAAAAGCCGTCACCTGGCCAAGCCAGATACACTCTGGCACATCACAAGAGGCATGTTTGGCGGTGACATGGGCAGGAAAGTTTGCTTTACAGTTTACATAACCAAATCTGAAATTATTGAAATCCCCACTAAGCTCTTGAATTTCTAAGAGGATTGGCTGGATAGTCGCCCGGTTCTTCTTCCTCGTCTTCCATAGCTCGATCAGCCCCATGCAACTCTAGGTGGACATTAGTTGCATCTACGCAACAGGAGAGCATCCGTGCATGCATAAGCTTCAGCTGTAATGGCATCAGCCAAAGAAGCATACCACTTTGATCTAGCAGCCAAGAAATCCACTCTTTCATTGCGCATGACACCACCAGTAGCACCGGCATGTTTCTCGATATCGAAAGCAGCATCAGAATTGATCTTTACAAAACCTTGGGATGGAGCAGACCAAAGAGCACTGACCTGAGGTGTCTTTTGACCTTTTTTGATTTTTGGTCAACAACAACAGGTCGTTGGCGGTATCACGCGCCCATCTACAAGCTTTAGCAAGATCCATTGGCACACTGCCATGGCGCCGTCTATTCCTAACAGTCCAAATTGACCACATAGCACAAAAAATGACACCAGCGCCGGATGAGGGGCAAAACGATTGATCGATCAGATCCATGGCCCAAGTCACATGAGGAAGGCTAGGAAGCTTTATCTGACATAGCTCTTTGAAGGAAACCCAAAACATTTTAGCAAAGGTGCAATTAACAAGAGCATGAAGAACTGTATCATCAGCACCTCCACAATCCAAACATGTCTTGTGAGGTTCCATGTGTCTCTTGTACATGATTTCTCTTACCGTTTTATACTCATGAAGGACTCCAAAAACTGAAACTACATCTTGCCAAGGCCTTTGACACCGTGAGGTGGGACTACATCCTCGACCTCATGCAGCACAAGGGCTCCCCACCTCGATGGAGGGCCTGGGCGTCCCTGATTTGGTCTACCTCCACATTGCGTGTGCTCCTAAATGGTATTCCAGGAAAGGAGATTGTGCATGGGAGGAGTTTGCGACAGGGCGACTTGCTGTCCCCGTTGCTTTTTGATCTTGAAATTGATCCCTTGGGGCGTGTCCTGGAGCTTGCCACTACGTCGGGATTACTGCAGCCTCTGCCTGGGATTTTTCTCAAATCCAGGGTATCCCTTTACGCGGACCGTTATTTTCCTGGGTCCCATGACATTTCCAACCTTTTTGCACTTCTCGAGAACTTCCGGGCAGTCACGGGCCTGGTGACCAATGTGGCTAAAAGTCTAGTGGCCCCTATTAGATGCGAGGACATTGACATCACGACTCTTCTGCACGATTTCCCGGCAGGGAGGAAAGCTTCCCGCTGAATTATCTAGGGCTACCTCTCTCCCTCGGGAGGCTTCGTAAGGTGGACCTACAGCCTTATGTCGATAAAGCCGTTGCGAAGCTGGTCCCTTGGAAGGAAAAGTTCCTAAATAGGGCGGGTTGCACGAAATTGGTGAAGTCGGTCCTTACCTCTATGCCCATTTTCTTGCTTACGACTATCGAGGTTGACAAGGGTACGTTGAAGGCGTTGGACAAAATCCAAAGGGGGATGCTTTGGGCTTGCAGTGAATCAGTTAGCGAGGGGAAATGTAAGGTCAGTTGGAAGAAGGTTTGCCTCCCCCAAGAAATTTTTTTTTTGGGGGGGGGGGGTTGGGGATTTTGGACTTGGAGAAGTTTTCTAGAGCTCTACGTCTTCGGTGGCTCTGGTACGAATGGATGGCGCAGGACAAAACATGGGTGGGGTTTGAAACCCCAAATGACCATACGGATGGAGATCTGTTCAACACGTGCACCATCGTCACGATTGGGGATGGAAAGACAACATCGTTTTGGAACTCCTCTTGGTTACATGGGGTAACCCCCAAATCGGTGGCGCCGTTAATTTTTGTTGCATCGAGAAGAAAGAGGAGATGTGACCACAACGCCATCGCAAACCACACGTGGATTGATGACATTTCCGTTCAGGCCTTCACAGAGGAGCACATTGAGCAATTCATCATTCTTTGGTATCTCGTTCAAGGAATTAAGCTGACGCCTGACACCACAAACTTCATCATCTCGAACATGGGAGCAAATGGAAAATATTCCGCTGGATCTGCATATAGGGTGCAGTTCATGGGTCCACGAGTTGCTCTTTTCATTGCGTAGTTTGGAAGGTGTGGCCCCCCAAAGTGCCGTTTTTTGCTTGGTTGGTGGTACAGAACAGGCTCTGGACTTCGAACCGCCTTGCAATCCGGGGGTGGCCGCATAATCCCTTGTGTCAACTTTGTAGAGCGCAACCCGGGACGGTAAGACACATTCTTTTTGAATGCCACTACTCCAAACGCATATGGCAGGCCGCAAGCACGTGGCTCTCCATTCTCGGCCTTGCTCAGGCTGTGGACTCGACTAGGCTAACGGTCTTGCACTACTGGCAGGCCTTGGCGGCGGTGCCGTTAGCAGTTAAGGATGGCAATGGGTAGGGTATGGGGCGGGTAGAGCAATACCATACCCATACCCGTATTGCCACCGAGTGGAAAGCTCTACCCATACCCGTGCCCATGGGTTTGATACTCTACTCATACCCATACCCGGCGGATACCCGTACCCATTGGATACCCAATGGGTACACAAGTTGTTATATGCATTGATAGCATATTTGACAAAAATACCAGTTCGATCAATTGTATGCCTCATCGCTGGGAATTAATCTCTTTAATTTTAGTATTTGGAAGATGAGAGAATTAAGTAGTGATTGCAGTTTGAGGAGATTTGGGAGATGAGGGGATTACAGTGACGCTTTAATCGACCCTTTGCCTCATCACGTGGACCTTGGAGTCATGGCCTTGCAGGCTGCTTCCTGCTGAGATACATAAGGCCAAAGTGGCCCACATGTCAGTATAAATGGGTAGCGTACGGGTATACCCCCATGGAAATACCCTACCCATACGGGTCGAATACCCACGAATACCCGTAACCACGGTTAAAATTGCCATCCTTAGTCAGCACACCCCAAAGGTCTCAAGACGACCATCACTTTGATCAGTTGAGAGTTCTGGAAGGAAAGAAATTCTAGGGTGTCATGGCGCCGATGGACCTTCTCGGAAAGATGAAATTCATGAACTGAATAGTTGCTGGCACAAAGCACCCGGCGGTAGTTTGGACTTAACTCTGGTTCCTGTCGCTGTTTTTTATCCCCTCCTTTTGGCCACCACGGTCTTTTTAAGTTTGGCTTAGGCCGTATCATGTTTACTCCTTCTATATCAATATAAAAGGCAAAAGTTTTCCCTTTTCTTCTAAAACTGAAACTACTGTTTTGTTTAACTTTGATCGATCACAAACGGCGGCACACGTGAACCCACTATCTCACTTTCACTAGCTTTGTTGTTTCCAGTCCACATCGACTACTTCCTATCCTCTCTTGCTTTTCTAACATGAGATAGATAATGAGAGAATAACTTATTTGGCCCTTACTTAAAATCGTGTTCCCTATTTGGCCCTAATTTTCCCCCTATTTGACACCTTAAGTTCATTTTCTTCCTAACATGGCGCTATAGTGCATTCTAAACACAAATGGGGATGTAAAAAAACTTTTTTGTCCCTGATGAATTTTTGTACCAAAATTCATAATAGAGGTTGAAAATAAGCAAAAAAAAAGTCCCGTTTTTCCTCCTATGTAGAAAAAAACCGGTTCGCTTCTGAAAACAGCAAAAAGGACAGACCTCGCCGGAGTTACTATAGAAAAAAAGCGTGCTACCGTAGAAATCAACTTTGTCGGGGACATCGCCGGGATACTCGCCGGACAATCTCATAGCAAATAATTGGTACTACTATAGCAAAAATATAACATTATTATAGAAAAAAATATTCTATCTCTCCTATCTAAAAGAAGAATTGTGTTCCTTCAACCGTCGACCTTGGAATCCTGTCGTCAAGCAAACCGTTCGTCCTACCGCTCATCCCTCAATTTACACGGAAAGCATGGCATTAATTACAAGGAATCAATCCTATTAATTACACGGTATGAAAGCCAAATAGCCAGGGGGTCTCACGATACACAGAATCATCAATAGTCAATTAACGATCAAATTTGATTCACCCCACAATATAAAGTCTGCCTCCCGCACGTCATCAGTTAATATTCGGCAGCATTCAATCAGCAGTAATTAACGGCTCAATAAACGAGATTTTTTCATAAATCACCAGCGATAAATCAGCTGCGAAACACACCTTTTCTTTCTTTGTGCCCCCGCGAAGGCGCGTGATGGGAGCCCTTCTGTTTTCTGTCTTCCGCCTAGCTGACCTGGTTGTGAAGCACACGATACCCTTGCCGCCGCCGCACCGATTGGCCGCCGTATCCCCTGGTTCTCTGCCGCTGCTACTCCCTGCCATAGCCGTGTCACCGCTTTCTATCTCACGACGGTCCCCACCTCCATGGCGCCGGTGCCATCGTCCTGACTCGCAGGCCGCTTCAGGCGATTCTTTTCGCCAGAAGATGCTGGACGCGGTGGCGAGGTGGGTGAGGAATTAGAATGAGAGAGAGAGGCGGGAAGTGGAGGAAATCATGGAGGTGCTGAGTAGGAGGAGATGGCGACGACCGGCAATGAGGAGCTGTATGAGGATAAGAAAATTGATCCAGAAAACATCGATACAAGGTTAGCTTGGGTATATCTGAATCTTCATATGACAATTGGTTTGCTTTGCCGTTTGATTCTGAGCATATCTTTTGTTCTTGGCTCTTATTAGTACCGTCAGTTGAACATGTCAGTTCGGATGACAGTAACTCTTCATAATTGCTTTGACATACAATTTCCCTTAAGGCTAATCACCAGCTTTAAAAGTTATGGATGTTCATATTCAAGCAGATAGTCTTGCACAGACTTGCTCGCTGCTGTAAAATTACAGCAACCATCCAAAAGACCAATTTGGAGTGCCATTCTTATAGTTCAGCTGCAAGACACATACATACCACTGTCTTTACCTTATTATTTTTCTAGATTTATGTTTTTTTTCTGCTGGTATCACAGAGTGTCGGAATGGTTTCAGGCTGAAAGGTGGGGACCTTCTGTGTTGGTTTTTCACCAATACTTTTAGGACCGGTGGTTAATTAATTCCGAGCCATATGTGTTGCATGCCTGATTGGAACCGTTCCACCTACCAGAGTCTTTAGATCCGGCGCTCATGCATTTATTTGCTTTCGATTTGAGAGACAATAGTGTGGGTGGAGGGTGGTACCGATTGTGAGTTCCTGACTTACTGTATGTGCTTCTCAGTAGAAAACGATTGAAGGAAATATCACATAGGAATGTACAACGTCTGGAGCTAGAAGCCTAGAATGCTATTCACTGGTCGCCTACACAATCTAAGGTCTGTTCAATATTTTTCTGGTTATTGGCTGCAGCCTGTTTAACTCAATGCCTTAGAGTAATAGAATTTCTGTTTACTTCCATGGATAACATGCAACATTTTGCATTGGACATACACACCATGGTTGTGCGTTGGGAGCAGGCATAGGATATCTGAAACTAGCTTTATTTATGCTAAAAAAATTTGTATGCTACGCTATAGGTAGTTGTTGTCTCTTTTTGATTAATGGGTTAATCGAGCATATTAATTTTTCAGTAAGATTACTCAATCTGTTCATAATTGTATAGAGCTGTTCTAAGGTTAATTAGGTGATCCTTTCTGCAAGTACTATCAGAGAGCGCTCCCTCAGCCGTCTCCACAACATAGTGCATCGACAATTCCCTCTCGGAATACACCAACGAGCTCATCGCTGTCCTATCAAGGTTTATCATTAATGTTTTGCAGACTATACGTTAGAATTTGTAGAGTATTTGCATACAAGATATCCTTAAGTGTTGAATTGTGGTTGTCTTGTGTATTTCTAAATTATGCTAATGGTGTGTCATAGTACAGTTTCAAGTAACCTGACTGGTAAATCCTAATTCCTTTTGATCCAGGATGCAACCACCGACAGACAAGACAGCCACGAACGTCAACGGGCCGCGCGGGAAGTCTCCGACCTCAATCTGTATGATTCCCGCGATTTGGATCTGAAGGTGGGGGCACCGCTGGACCGCACTGGGCCTCTTGTGGCGAGATCACACCCCTCCAACGATATGTACTCCCCTTGTGGGAGGAACTCGGGAATACATCGTCGTCTCCGTGTGCCTCGGTTATTTCTATGCCCGAGCTTTCTACTTATGCAATTTACATTGTGATAGCCTTCGTGCTTGAATTTATATATCTTTATATCACCTTGTTACTTGTCTTGCTTAGCATAAGTTGCTGGTGCACCTAGTTGACCCTAGAATATTTAGGTTGTATGCTTGTTAATTTAAACACCTAGTTTATTTCCGCATTTAGCAAGCCTTAACCGGAAAAGTTTTAGTCGCCTATTCACCCCCCTTCTAGGCGACATCGTTGCACGTTCAATTGGTGTCATAGACTGGGCTCTCTTTTAGGCTTTACATCCTAGAGAGTACGATGCCATTTAGGGAAATAGAGCACGATCCCGATTTTATATTCTATGGTAGAAATTATGATGTTTGGAAAATTGGTGTTCTTAATTTTCTTACGGACATGGGTCCAAAGTATGTAAGGAGAATTGTAGATATGGATTTTCCTCCTCCAAAGTATTCTCAAGATTTATATTTAGACGATGAGGAAAAATCTTATCTCGATACTCTTGTATCTAATGGTCTCTTGTGTGTTTTGAGCGATGCAGTCATTGAATCAATCAAGCCTTTTCGGACCGCTCACGAGTTATGGACAAAACTATATATGATGTGTCCAATATTATTGAGGATGATTGTTCTCCATCCACTTCCGGACGTGATAAGTTCGCATCTTTCTCCACTCCACCAACATGTGATTTTTCACAAGGTAATGATATGCTGACTGGTGATAGAAATTGCATTGTTGATAGTGAATCTACAATTGACTATACTTCATATCTATCCCATTGCAATGCTCTATCTTTGGACTTAAACAATTCTAGCACTCCAAATGTCTTACATGCTAGGGTTGATAGTCCTTGCATATCATGCAATAGTTGTTTAACTAAATCTCATGATGATATGCTTCCTATGTCTTGTTTTCATAAAAACAATGCTTCCATTTCCTCTAGTACTCGTGTGGCTAACAATGTAGAGGAATCCCATATTTTGGTGGAACAAGACATGGACCTTACTGGTGCTTCAAGTAAATATTCATCATCGTTATCCATTTCTCATATGTCCCTTATGGCTAAGGATTCAAAGGTATCCCCTCCTTTGGAACCCTTGTAATATATTCATGATGATGATGAAGAAAATCATAATGGTGATTCCATTTATGAGAAAGGTAATATATTTCTTCATGCTCTCACAAACAATAAGATTGCCTCTTCTATTATCTTTGAAATCATGGGTACCCTTGTTGAGCGTGATGAGACTATTGAGGCTATGGACACTAGCTTTGATATATGTTATAGCCTCGAACGTGGGTACGTAGATGAAATTGCAGGACTCCAGGTATCCCTTGAGTAAGAGCATGAGCTCTGAGTTACTCTTGAGGAGAAACTTGAATCTATTGAGGAGCTCTATAATGAGAAAAAAGTCTTTCTCACTAAAGCACGTGACCATACGATTACTAAATATAAAGTGCTTAAAAAGGAAAAGGTTGAATTTGTTGTTGGCAATGCTAATCTAATTGAGGAAAACTCTAGGTTTAATAATGAGCTTTCCAAGTTGTCTTCTTCTATTTCTAATGATTTTTGTGCTACTAACTCCACATCTTGTGAAGCATCTATTTTGAAGGAGAATGTTGAGCTAAGGGCTCAACTTGAGTTGATGACTAGCAAGTGTGGGAAATTGGAAGAAAGCCATGAAAAGCTATCTAGCTCTCATGAGAATCTTCTAGCATCCCATACTAAGCTAAATTTATCTCTTGAGGCTATCACTACAAAGGTAACATCTTGTGATCCTCATGTGGTTACTAGCACAATCTCTTCTAGTAATGCTATATTGCCTTGTGCTAGTATTAGTAATTCATCCTCCCATAATGTTTCTACATCTTGTGATGAATTTATTTCCTTGACTTGTTGCTCTAACAATGAAGCATCTACTTCCTATAGCTCTTGTGTTGTTTCTAACCATGTAGATGAAATAAATAGCTCAAGGCCCAAGTCACTTCTTTGAAGAAAGACTTGGAAAAGTGTCATGAAGGTAGTTCCACCCTTGACAAGATGTTGATGGTGCAAAGACTTCCCAATGACAAGAGTGGACTTGGATTCAACTCCAATATCAAGAACAAGTCCAAGGTTGACAAGAAGAAGGGCCAAGAACAAGTAAAATATCCGACCAAGATTATTTTCTTCAAGTGCAAGATTGAAGGTCACCATGTTAGATCTTGCCCTTTGAAGAAGAAGCTTCTTAGTGAGAAGAAACTAGGGAAGCGACCTCTTATTCAATCTCATGCTCAACCACGAGTTGAGCAAAGTACACCTCCTAATAAGACTCAAGCTAATGCTCCTCAAGTTAAGGAGCCTTCTAAGAAGAAAGAAAAGAGTCGATGTTGCTACCTTTCTCGTGAGAAGTGACACTTTGCTTCTTCATGCACTAATGGTATATTATCCAACCCTATCCTTGTTGATGATGTTTATTCCATTCGTAAGGATAATGTGGGAAATGTGTTTGCCAAGTTTGTTGGTACTCAAAGTGGTGTCAAGAAAAGAACCATTTGGGTTGCCAAACCTATTGTGACTAACCTCTTAGTACCCAACTTGGTTGGGGACCAACAAGATCAAACTTGATCAATATGTGTTGTTGGAGGGCATTGGAGACTTGGCTATCTCATGAAGAATTAAGGGGATATTCATCAATTATATTTCCTCAAGCCAAGTCACTTGGATCATATATATATCTCTTATCCAATGTTCCTCCTTGCGGTAACTTATATCTTAATCATCTATTCATTTAAAGTTACTTGCCCCCTTTCATGTGTTGGTTTTGTTTCTAGCACGTGTTTGTATATGGTGTGCTTACTACTTACCTATCTTGATTAATCTAGCATGTGTTTGTTGGTTTGAACTCCATATACTTGTGTGTTTTGTGTTGAGCCTTTCCTTGCAAACTTTGTTTGTTTTTAGGTTGCTATTTGGGAGATTAATGTACTATCCCATTTTGGGGGAGTAATATGCTCTCGGAACTTTACTTTCCTAAAATGTGTGTACATGAAGAATACCACTTAGTGTTGATATATCAATATTATATTGTCTCTATATGGTATGTATTTCTCCTGAGAAATTCAAATTCTAATGTCCATTAACTTTCTCTAGTTGGATTTTATTTTCTTTGCCTCTTGTTGATTTTTTTTTTTGGATTATCACATTATGGGGGAGTAATAAGCTATGTGCATATTACAAGCGTATAAAATGTGAACATGTGAGGTATTGCCACCTAGAGTTGATATTGTTAGTTATCTTGTTCCTATGTGGCATGTTTGCTAAAAAAAAGTTCCATATTCGCTTAAAATATCTTTTGTTTTGTGTGAGAGTTTCTTGATGCTTTGCATATTCGGTTTTTATTTGAAGCCTTCACGAATCTCTCTTTAAGCATGTTTTTCTATTCCTATCTTTTACCACATGCTTATGTTTTGTGAATATGGTTGTGAACAAATCATCTACCATCGAGAAATATCTCCCTACATCTCTTTTCTTTGACAAGTGATAATAATTTGTGGTAAGTTTATTGATCATATTTACTTTGGCACTTGCTTGAAAATTGCATTGTTTCTTGCGAAGGATTTGTTTGGTTCAAACTCCTTTGTGTCTTTCTTGCTCTACTCAAAATTTGTTTTATGCTTTCTTGAGTTGGAAAAGCAATGATCCCATTCGTGTGCACTTTCATTCAAAGTAATACTTCTTTGTGTTGCACTTTTTCGGGAAGCTATCCTACATTGAGTAGAACACAATTCTTTAATTGCTATGGCATCTTATTGATTTTATTTAACATGACTAATGTTTGATAATATATATGGAGAGTAATGATTCCATCGTGTGCATTTTGTATTCAAATGCAAGATCATAAATAAATGCACTATTCTTGGAAGAGTTCTCCTATATGCGTTTGGACACTTGATGTCTTAAAATTGGTTTTTATCCCAATGACATGTCTCTTTGGAAGACGAACATTTTTCGTCTTGGTACATTGTGTGCCATCATGAAAAGTGTAGAGGGCTTGTTTATTCTTTGATGTTTTTTTTGGTATCTCGTCTATTTGGTTTCCTCAATCATGTGTTGATTTGGGTTTTGATATGATTTGGACACTTCTCTTGCTTTTCACTCGTGTGAGTGCCTTCTTAGTTTAATTGGTGTTTTGTCCAATTTGTATAATGTTTGGTTCTTGAAAGTTTTTGTGCATGTGTATTTACTATGTATATCTTTTGGCATGATTACTATCCTTGATCCAATATATAGGATAAACTCCATAAAATTCTAAATGGCTAAGATGTGCATGAAATTCAAATTCATATTAATATGCACATATTTTTGTGGAGATTATCCTATGTATTGTAGTTGTTCTAACTACTTTGGACCCAATAAGTTTGGGAACCATTTTGTACTTGAATTTTGTTTTTAGGTACAGTGGAGATACATTGGTTTCTTTCCTCATTCATAAGGAAGGTGTTCTTACCATGGGATTATAGGGGTCAAACTACGATGATTAATGAATTCGCATCCTCTTCATCACCAATGTATTCTTGGTAACAAGTATCTATCTCATGCATACATTTCTATATTTCAACCTTGTGTAGGTTGCATCTTGGCATGAATTAATTTTTTGCATTTCATTTGGTTCTTGCAAATGTCTTATCAAAAGCATATTTTTTTGCAAATGTGAGCAAGCCGGGATGATTCCATATCTAGGGAATATTTATAATCTTTTTATGATTCACCAATCCCAAGTATAATAATCTAGCAACTTCTACTCGAAGTCTCTCATATGCAATATTGATGAATTCTCAAAGACCATTTGCCCTTTTGTGATACGTGTTAAGTTTCTCGAAGCATTCCAACTATCAATTTTCCCTTGTGATATTTGTTATGCTTTTATGAGTTTATTGATTGTTCATCTATATCCCTTTAAGATAAAACTCAGCTCAGTTCTTTCCTTTCAAGCAAAAAATATTATTGGTATATTTATGAACCTCTCTTGGATATCATGTTATTCACCTTTGTACCTATTTTGTGTGTGAATGTTTCTTTGTGGATATATATATCTATCTTTGTGATTGGTGTCCACCTATAAACGTATACACACGAGAATAGTTACATCTTTAATTGATATTCTATTTTCTTTAGTGACCACCTTTTATTGCTTTATATTCCTTGGTGGTTCCTAAAAGGCACAAGCTTTGCTTTTCATTTGGTATTCCTTTTGCATCTTAATAAGATTGTGTACCTATGTGTTTTGAATCGTTGGTTTGTGTGTATGGGAAAGACATGATGTGCACTATGTGCCTCATATATCGAAAGACTGTGATGGAGCTTTCCTCATCCTATTAGTCTCCTAAAAACGTGTTTCCTAGTCACACTCATCTCTGTCACTTGAGTAAGTCTTTTATTTGCCACTCCTTGATCTTAATTTCCCAACTCTTCTTTAATTTCAAGTTGATTTGATTCATTTCTCATCTATCCACTTGCTCTTTTTTTGTTCAAAATTATCTAGAAGGGAGTGAAGATTCTATGTTGTGCACACTATATAATAATTCAAATATAACTTTGTGCATGTACCTTGGGGAGATCCCTCTTGATTTTCTAGAACACTTGGATGATCTTTGCATAATATTGTTTTTGGTCAATCATTTTTTCGGATCCTTTGGTTGGTTGCTTCTTTGTGAAAGTATCCTTCAGTTTGATATTCTTTGAAATCTTTGGATCCTCAATATAGTTTGATCCCCCTCCATCTATTCATAGTTGGATATATGCTCTTGACTTCACTCATATCATGAAGAATGCATACACTATGGGCGAGCTCTTATTATATTAGCCTTCTCATCTTTTTCCCATTTCGGCAATGGATGCCAATGGGGGAGAAGTATAGAGGGTTTAAGGGAATTTGGTTTTATGCTTTAGTTTCGTTCTTAAGCATTTTCCTTCCATGCTATTGCATCCTTGCTCTTTGTTTTGCATGGTTTCTTAATTCATCATATAAACTCTCGTAAAAAGGGATTGTCATCAATTACCAAAATGGGGGAGATTGAAAGCTCATGGTCCCCCATATGTGGTTTTGGTAATTAATGACAATCCTTATGGACCAATGTTTGCATTGATCTATCCTTGTAGATCTTGTCCATAGGAAATAATGGAGTTCATGTGTTGAACTCTATTAGCTTCCTTGATGGCCATTGTTATTTCAAGGATTTATATGAAGAATGGTCATGGTTTGAGTTGATATTATTGCAAGTGTCTTGAAGTAAAGGATTAGGTTATCTTTCATGATTATTTTCAAGACATCATCATTTGAAGTTAGAAGAAAAGATACAAGGTTGATCAAGCAAGTGATCAACGCACAAAGCTAAAAGATGTACCAAGTGGGATTGTGTATCTCGTGGTATGGTAAGAACTTCATCATATAGCTTTTTGAACTAACCCATGATATGTGTGTGTTGCGTCTCTATGTGTGGTTAGGTATCGTTCCATGGGCATGAATCAAAAGGAAGATTTCATATATCCCATGGTCTTTGTCGTCAAGCGGTGTTCTTCATCAAGCTTGACGTGGAAGCTCAAGCGAGGCATCTCGAAGAAATCCTATGCTTGATGCTTTCCACCCTTTTGGAGATCGTGGCCTTGTGAAGATTTGCCGGGAAGGGTCTCTCCCATAATGGTGTATGGGGGAGCTAGACTCTCCCATAATGGTGTATGGGGAGCAACTTGCAAGTCTTCATCAAGCGGAGCTTGTGATAGCAAGCACGATCAAGAAAGAAGATCCAACTTGAGAGAGTCAAGATCGTCACCATATAGATCAAGTGGAATTCTCAAGGCAAAGTTATAATCTTTATAGGTTTTCTATTTTACCGGTCTCGTGCCTTTTGGGAGACTGGGTTTTAGGATAGATAGTCGTACTATCAAGAGTGGCTCTCAAGTGAGTAACTTGATCGAATCATTATGGAGAGCTCAAACCTTTGAATTCTTGCATATAATGTTTCTTGGTTCTTATTTGGCTTTTATCTCTTTGGGGTTTTGGTTCTTGTCGTGCTCTTCATGACAAGCCAAGGTTTATCGAAAACGGTTTTGGTAAGAAAAACTTGTTACGTTTTTGGTGGTGAAAATATCCGGTTCAGCTTTGAGAATGTTTCCACACCTTCCATGTGTGGTAACTTCTACATTATTTTCTTCTTCTCCTTGCTGTTATCTTTCCAACCCATTTTGATTCACCTCTTTCGGAGTTCATTCGCATAAGTTATGTTTGTTTCGGTGATGGAGGTTTTACCGGTTATTCCTTTTAGAGAGGTTACACCTTTCTTTAACCTCTCTACATTTGATTTTAATTTCCATTATGGGGCAGTGATGTTTCACTGCATGATCTTGTAGAGTTTTTTTTGTTGCGAACTCAACGAGCCAAAGATCATCGAAAACGGAGTCCGGACGCAAAAGTTATGAGCGTTTTAGTATTGGTGTTTTTGCTGTTTTCGTCAGTCCGGAATCTCCGGCTAGCCGGAATCTCCGGCTATCTGGAGTCTCCGGTGTGCAGTCCGGAGTCTTCGCGACCAAAAACACCTCCAGGGGTTGCTCTAATGGTTTCACACATCGTACAGGGTCCGGAGAGTGTCCGGAGTCTCCAGTTCAGACCGGAGTCTCAGGTTTTTAGACCGGAGTCTCCGGTGTGAATTTTTCCTGCAACGGTAGTTTTTCTGTCACATCCCAATTTTGGAATACCTGAAAACACAGTTGTTTTGCTAATTGCTTGACAAATAAACTTTGGTTGTGTTTGTTTGAGTGCAACTAAACAAACTAATTATATAAACTTGCTGAGGATAAATTCTTTCTAAGCTCAACCCACTCAAACCTTGGAAGCATATTATCATGTTTCCAAAAACCTCAAGTTTATTAATACATGGCTAAGAAATTGAAAACAAACTTTAAAAGACAGCAAAGCAGTAAACTAAAAATTTCAACATATTGTTCCAATGACCTTGGAAATATTTTCTAAAGTAAATATTGATCAAAGAGTTTTCCAAAACTATCTTATGAATTCCATACTTGTTGAATATTATTCCAAGGCCTAAATTAAGAAAGAGGAAACACTTAATAAATTTCCCTAAAAGACTATCAGGAAAAAGAGGCATTCTTAAATGCTTCACCAAAATCTTATCAAATGTTTTTCCAACCTTGCAAGCTTAAAAAAAAAGTATTGGAGAGCATGGACTTGCTATCTCTAGTCACATAAATATTTTTTGCAAAGCATTGTTAAAGAAAAGCCAAGTGCCTTATTAAATTGAATTTTACATATTTCCAGAAACAGGAAACTCAAACAAGTTACTATTGGAAACTTTCTCAAAATGATCTGAAATGGATACCAGTGCTTCCTTATATCAAATAAGGAACACACACAAGAGGATACAAAATTTTGAATCCATTAAAGGCCTGAAAACATGATTTTTCTCCACAGCAACGTTTGGAATTTTGAACAAGTTTGTTCTATGAAGTACCTCAAAATGACTTGAATTTTCTACCACACAAGGAACACACCAAATAAGGAAGATTTGCCAAAAACTATCATTTTTGGAAGCTCCTAAGTAGTCTAATAAATTCAATGTCCATTTATGTCAGAATTGAAATTTGAACAACTTTGAACTATCAAGTTTATCCAATTGAGCCAATTTTCACATATATTGTGCATCTCAACTAATAAGAATTTTGGGCAAAAGGATTTCTAATTATGACTTTGTTTGCCTTGTGAAAACAACATTTTTCAGAGAGGAAAATGGTCTCTTTGTAATTTCCAGAAAATAGCCAGGGACCTGTTTGTGAGATGAGTCACCTTGTCCTTCTTCTTCCTGTAGCAGCAAGTGGAGGCATGGCTGCCCATGCTCCATGCCTTCGAGTGGAAGGTTTCCTTGTGGATAACCCCCCCAGATGCACCTCTATGATTGCTACCTGCCCCCTCTCTCTCCCCCTCGAGTTCCTCTCTCTCTCTCTCTCTCTCTTTTTTTTCGCAAACCGAAACCCTAGCCCGAGAGGCTCGCCGTCGATTCGGCCGTTGTAGAGCTCACAGGCGGTCGCCGTGGGCCTCATCCTCTCCGCCTCGTCGTCCTGATCGTCTGGGCCAGAGGAATCGGGAAGGGAAGCTCCGGGGAGCCCGCGCCGTCCGGATTTCTTCTTCGGGTCCGGCGAGCTCCGGCGGGATCTCGCCGTCGACTCGAGCCCCCACCGTCTTCGCCGTGTGTTCCCGCGCGCCTAGGGTGAGCTTGCGCCGCTCGCCATCCCTTTTCCCCTCTCCCTAGCGCTCTGGAACGTCGCCGCGTCGTCCTCGTTCTTCGGCCGCCGCGCGCCGTCGTCGCCGTCGCTCTCCGGTGGTCGCCTGGAAGCGAGGCCACCTTTTTTTTGGTTGCCCGCATCGAGGACAACGTGTGGGTGTTTGCGAATCGAGAAATGGTGGCCGGAATCGCCGGTTATGACCTCGCCGGAGTTCGTCCCGCCGGCGGGTGACGTCCGGTGACGTCCGCGTCGCCTTGACCGCGCGCGTGGGCGGTCAAACCCGCGTGTGGGCCGCGCCTTCCACGTGGCTGCCTCCGTGGCTGGCTGTCCCGCTGGTCAGCGACAGGGGCTAGGTCTCCGCGCGGTGAAAAAAGTCGTGGCCGGCCCAGTAACTGGATCTAGCCCATCCATAGTCTTTTTCCATTTAAAATTTTCCAGAAATATACCTGTTTACTTTTGGCCCTAAAAGCCAACCTAAAAGATGAATTTGACCAAGACAAAATTCACAGTGGTAAATCAACTAAATCTAAACCATCTCCAATTCGTAGATATACTTTTGGACGAATATTTTAGACATGAAAAATGTTTTGGCAACAGGTACTAGAAACAGCAAAATGAGAACCATTTTAAATCCACAACTCCGAATGAGGTGTATCCAATTGCATTGGAAGGCCCTTGAAATTTCCTAACAGGAGAAACTAACCTTGCTTCCAAATTCCTAGTATTTTGTAAACGGCATGCAATTTGGTAAAACACCAGAGAGCAATTTGGTGATTTTTATAAAATCATTAAAGATAATTTTTGATGCAAACTCGATTGGATGGTCTTGTATATGTTTAAGGCTATCCATACCTAGCTGGGTTTAATTTTTAGAGCATCCTAGAAAGTTTGGTGGACAGATCTTTATTTTGCATGTTTCTGCCATTTTGGCATTTTAGGTATTTAATTTGAGTGAATATATGTTTGTGTTGCAATGTTGTTTTCTAGCATGTACAAGTTGTGTGCACTTGTTTTCTAAGGTTTACTTAGCTATTTTAGCATGTTAGATTTTGTGGACTTGAGTTGAGAAGAAATAGGATTTATGTTAGTAGCATATGTTTTATCTCTAGTTTATACTTGCATAGGATTTTTGAGTGATGAATTTATGTGCAAGCACTTGGATTGTTGTGTTGAGAGATTAGATCCAGTACCATGTTGGTACTGATATTGTGTTGGTACCACCTCTGCTAGCTTGCACTTGAGTTGGTAGAGAAGCATGAGTAGTTTAGTCATCACTATGCAAATGCTAGTAAATTTTCTCCCTTGTGTAGAATGTTTGGCATAAAAATTTGTGGTTGTGTAGCCACATATTTTTGTGTTGTTTTCATAGGACCAGTAGCATTTTGGTGATGTTTTGATGAGTACTTTACCCCTGAAGTTTTCACTTGTGTGGGAATAATAACATGAGTAGCATTACCTTGCTTATTTTTAGCACCCTATTATTTTCTACTAGTATGGTTATTGCACTAGATGCTAGTTTAGTCTTTTGTTAATTTTTAGCAAGTATGACCAGAGGCCTTGTGACCTCTTAATGCTTTGATATGCTAGTGGAACACCCACTGGTGTCATTGCATTTTTGGTGGAAACATTATTTCCCCCACACTAGATGTGTTTCCTTTATATAGTTCTCTAACTAATGAGTGCCTAGTATTTTTGCCTTGGGCTTTTGAGTGCTAAATGAAAATGTGTATGCTTCTGTTTGTAAGTGGTTGTAATCATGTATGGCTTTCTAGGAAAAATCCATCTTTGGGGTGTTGTTTGATTCCTCTAGTAATGCCCTTTTTATTACCACTAGTATGTAGGAGTTGCCCTGCAAATTGATGCCTTGTTTTATATAATGGGGTATTATTTTTGTTATAGCAAGTATAGATGTTTTTCACTCCTGTTTTTTTGACATGGACCCTCTGGTTGTATTTCAATTACTTGATTGAAATGCATCCATTGATTCTTCATGTTTGAGTAGTACTAGTTTCCCTAGCTTTTTTGTATTGCATTTTTTTCCCGCCAACTTGTGTTTGGTAGATATTTGTGTATCCTAGCATGAGGACATGTTTTCATTTACCATTATGATAACATGGTTCCTTGTTTGCATTTTAGTACTTTACTTATTATGCATGCTTGCATAGCAAACCCTTAGTAGAAGCATGTCAATAGGATTCCTCCTTTTTAGTCATTGTTTCTATTGTTCTCACCATGAGAATTGTGTGTTTTGTGATGAGTCTATTGCCTTGTTGCACTTGTGTAGGCTCACTGATTTGTAAAAGTCACTTTTGCAAATCATGTGTTTTATTTATTCTTGATGTGAATTTAGGCTTAGTAGAATAGCTACCTTGTTCTTTTTGTGGTTTGGTTGATAGACCCATTGCCATGATTATTATTGTGCATGTTTTGTATACTCTTAGTAGTCTCACCCATGTGAAACTAAGTGTATTTTGGGTTTCTAAATATCTTGGTATGAGTGGCACACCCACAGAATCCATGATATTGAGGTTGTGAGATATGTTCCTCCAACCTTGAGTTGTCTTATTAAATGGCATTTCTGCCAAGTGTGTTTGTTTGATTGTTTGCCTCGATTAATAATTGGGTGATTGGTTATTATTAGTTTCCTTGCTGTATGTATTGTTATGCATTGTTGCTTGCCTTGATTGGTTCTGAATGTGTGTCCTTTATTCTTTTTACGACGTTAGAAAACAAAGAGGAAGGAAGTGTCGTGAAGCTCTGTTCCAAGTTTCAGTCACTCCAAAACCAGGGACACAAGGAGTTGCCAGGCAAGCCATTCTGATGCTTGCTGATACAATACTTATCATTATCTATCATGCATGTTTTACCTCTGAATTTTTAACAAAACTTGATTATCAAAACTATTTTTGATGTGGCTATTACTACTATACTATTATATAGGTTACTATTATGCCAGTAGTTAAACTTGGTAATACCAAGCCCATAAGCCACCATATGGTATTTATTACCATCAAATATACTAGTCCCTAAGTGGACACCCTAAAATTGTGTTTTTACAAAACAAAGGCTTTACGGAAAAAACCCGGAGAAAAGGCGGATCCTTATTCTCCGGAGGAATGTGGAAGTGGTCATTTTTGGGGAAATTGGTGTTTTTCAAAAATGACACATAACCTAGTCTTCGCCGGACAACCTTTACCGTACTGCCACCCTACCCCAACATGGGCACGGGGCTTAACTTGAAGTTTGTTCTGATTAGTGTGTGCTATCTCACTTGCTATAAGGGACGTCGTACCCTCGAACCGAATGTCGCCAAAACTCCCAATGTTGAGGCATATAAAGTGTGGGATTAATTTTCCCTCCGGATGCATTCATTGAGGCCCCCGGCTAGGCAGAGTGCGACTTGGTGCCGGGTAGAACAAACTCAATCGAGAGATAGACATATTCTAGCTTGAACATATTGGATGGTTATGATCAGATACCTGATGTTTACATACTGTTGTTACAGTCCGTGGTTGTTCACGGTACGTGTACTGGATCTGGTGGATGTGTACACCTCTGCAGAGTACAACTTTTTCGAAGAAGCCGCGTCCTCGGATATGGACAGTTGAATGGACATGTAGCTAGTATTGTGTCAATGTTTTCAAAAAGGAGTTCTTTTGAAAGGAAGTGTTGAACTTGTGAAGTTCGGAAAGGAAGGAAAATTTATACCGTGGAGGTACCGTCGATGATGAAAAGCCAGATGTCGTTATACAAAACAAAATGTTTTGCAAAGAAAACCTTTTCTACTCTAAGCAAGAATTCTGGAAACTTATTCCAAGAAGTTTTTGCAAAGAGAAAATTCCCTTTTAAACAAAAGTTTAACAAAACCTCTTGTACATGTGATATCTACAAGAGAAATAAAACTATATTATTTTCTTCTGAAGTATCTTCTTGAACGAAGGTACAGATTAATTTGACTGCAACGGTGGTGTCATCCTATATGAACACCATTGGTAGTGAACCCTATTTATAGCCTACCTATTCCACCATATAAGCATATTTGCATGTTTGGTAAGTGACATGATGGATGTCTTGCTGAGTACATTCAAATGTACTCATTATGGTTTCACCCCTGGTATCTACTTGCCAGACTTTGAGAAGGAGCCTCCGAAGGAGATCTATGAAGAGAAGTACGGAGCTGACGGCTTTGCGAACTAGGATCGTCTCCTGGTCAGCAGCCTGTAGGTTAAGGCGTGACTTGGGCTCATCTACGTTGTGTTTAAATTGTCTTTCGCTGTGTTTGATAAGTTGCCTGCCCTATGTGGCAGTTGTGTTAAACTTGATCATGTGATCATTTTTGTAATACCTTTATGTATTCATGTAATGGATGATGTATTTATGTATGCCAACTTTGTATGTTGTTCACGACTGATCTTTCTGGGATCGTGAATGTATGCATACGGAGGGTTTTAGACTGCCGGTTTGGGGTCCTTACAGAGTTGGTATCAGAGCCATCCTGACCTTAGGAGACCTTAGTTAGCATGGACGTCAGATAGGAAAGGAAAGTATTTTGAGTAAAAACCTATTTACTATCTAAATTATTTTTATCCAAGGGAGTTTTAGTATATTTTCCCTCCTTCTTATCTTATCAAAAGATTCTAAAGGCATATCTCTCTCGGTTAAGAGTTTATTTCTTACTTGTTTGCAACTGCTCCGTTCTGTTTTTGAAACATCTCTCGTCTTTGAAGTTTTCTGTTCAGAAAATAGTTGGGGTTTCAAAAACAATTTTTTGCATAGTCTTACCTCTCTCAGTTAAAAGTTTTATCAAAACTTTACTTCTATTATCTTGTTTCCATCCAAAAACTTGTATACTTGCCGATGTCCCGAGAAGACCAAAATAATTGCCTAGCTCTATAGTGATGATGGTCAGAAGTAGATATAGCTCTTCAACCACTTCTAGGATTTTGGATCAGTCTAGTTTGGAGTAATTTAGCAATGACCCCATGAGTCGCCTCCCCCGACGTAGCTCCAATAGAGCCTTGCTTGTGTGTTATGGCTTGCATATGTGTGTCCGTAAGACTTTGTGCTATTGTGTGGTGTAGAATTTGGTTCATCTAGGCTTCTATATGTTTGTGGACTGCTCAAAATTTGCAGATTTGTGATTGCCCCGCTCTTGTTTTTGAATCGCCTCTTGTTAGGTTTTTGCAAGCAAATTTTTTTGTATAGTATTCAAAAACAAAAATTTGTTGCTTAGGCTTATACTTGTTTTCGCTTCGAAATACCACCCGTCGTGAACCACCACCATCTCCCCCACAATCAATGAAAGCACCGTTGGGCCTAATAATGGAGGACCATCAAGCCACACGAGCTGATAGCGTTGCTACCAGTGATGCACTCCAACAGATAAAGCTCCAACAACGACAGCCTTCAAAGAAGAAAAGGCGTGAAGGCACCAACCACTACTGACCAACACCTATGTGTTTGTCTGTTTGCAAAAGACACTTTTTACCATGTTGGCTAAATGTTGCACCTTTTTATGTCCCCTTTTAAAAGACCAAACTAGAGAGATCCCCTTTAAAAAGTTATATACCTCCCTCCTCTGGAGAAAGGTGCAAAAGAAGTCTTCACATGCCTTGATGCGCAACCCCCTCAAAAGCCAATCCGAAGAGCACGATTCAATATTCGACGTACGATGACGCTAGTCGTATCTTGTCGGACAAACATGATTAAATAGAAATCTAACAAGACTAACATGCTTTGCCTAATATTAGGTTGACTCCTAACCAAAGCATGCAAACTACTGACAACTCTTTCTAAACCAAGGAATTAAGTGACTTAGGACACCTTTTAATCTAGTTGGTAAAAAGGAGAAGTCACGAGAAAATAAGATGATGACCTATTCGTTTACTAGTCAATAGGATATCGGGTGTATCTACTTTGGAAACCAAATCTTAGTAGACGTTGTAGGCACTATGAAATTCGGGGTTTAGAAATTAAGTGAACGATGGAATGGTTATGATAGATCTAGAAAATAGCAGTTTTCCTGTTTTTGTTTCTTTGTGTGCTCTTGATTGAAATGAATTTGTGTTTTATTCAATCTTGCTTCCTAACTTATATGGAGTTGTTAGGACTTGTTATTATGTTGTTTTCTTACAATAAATCTACCCTAGAAAGTGTGTGCATGATTGGAAACTCGAATAAAAATGAAATAGCATTTGTTACCTTCTAGTTTATTATTTGGAAGTATTGTGAGAGCTAGATCTGTGTATACTTTCTTAGAAGATTTTGTGCTATGTTTTCTTTGAGTCCAGTACCATTTAGGTACTGTTATTTTGATGCTTGTACCTCTGTTGGCTTGCATGTCTCTTAATAGTAAAGCATGTGTAAGCATTGCTATCAATATGCACTAGTATTGTTTCACTAGATTAAATAGCCTTATATTTTTATCTTGTATGCAAAGTTTTTCATGAGTAACCAAAGGCTTAGTACCTATTTTTCCTTGGTATTAGTAGGCCATAGCCCACTGGTCCCATTGCATTTTGGCTTGAGGATGAAAATCCCCAACCATACACATGTGTGAAAATAGCATGTTTCACTATGTGATTGATTTCTATTTTCCACCATGGAAAATATAATTGTTTGTTTTCACCTATGCAAGTGAGAAGTTTATTTTTTATTAGTAAATACTAGTATGTTTATGTGTGATCCTTTTGTTAGCATAATATTCCTTAGGGGTATCATGTTAAGAAATGTTTCACTATCGTGTGCTAAAATTAAATTGTTCGCAAATAAAATAAATTCCTCTTGATTGGTAGATTGTTTGTGAATAATTTTAAATTGAGTGTATCGATTTTTGAAAAAGGTTAGATAATTTTTCATTAATTGCATAGCTACTGGTTGTGTGAGTTATACCTTGCTTGTTTGCTAGTAATTGGTTAAAGAGAACATAAATTGCTAGAAGAAATTTCTGCATGCTTAATGGTTGATTCATAAAATTACTCTGGTGCTTGTGCTTACTAACATGAGTTGGATTGGTGTACTGTTATTAGGTACACTTATATTCATGACTTGATTGTTTAGGTTTAAACATCATGATAGCATTGTTTGCTTCTCTAGGGTGAAACTAGTTTCACCACTAGAAAATGGTGATTTTTGCTCTAGTATTACCCTCTTTTTATTTTATGAGTATATGTGTTGATATAGCATGTTTAGGAAGTTATTACTTATGTTATCATGCCATGAATTATTTAGTTGCATGTTCTATGGTTATAGGATATGATTATCTCTTATAGCATGCTGGTGTAGATTTTTCATACTAATGTGTTATTTGTGCAGTCCTGTTTTTTTATGCCTGTGTAATAGGAGTTTTATCTTGTGTGAAGATGGTGTTTTAGAGTATCTTTATGATTGGATTCATTGGTTTTTATCTACTGGTTGTTTTCTAATTGTTCATGATTGATGGATTCCAAAACCTCTAGTAAACAATAACCTAGTGAATAAATAGTCTATTCATCTGTGGTGTTGTTTGCTTGCTTATTGGATTTTGTTTAAATGTTTTACCTTAGCATGAGTTTACACTTGTGTTATGATTGTGCTTAAGAGTATCTTATGAAACTAAAACATCCAACTAAAATCATGAACATATTAAGTGAAGTTGCTTGTGGGGAGTAACACCCACTGCCGTGGGTATTGTTCTGTCTGTTTGTTTTACCTTAGCAACCTAACCTTTGCACCCACACGCTATATTTTTAGCTTCTTATATACCTTGTTATGAGAGTGGCACACCACTCCATATGTGGTATGTAAGATGTGGGATATATCTAGGAACTCATGTAATAATTGACGGTACGTTTCCAGGTAGTTCTGCACTAACCTTAATTTTGTTTGTTTCTAAATCGTCCAAAACCCAAGGTGAGGAGACCCTGGTTAGGTCTCGTCAAACTAGGAAACAAAAGTTTTGGACCTAAAACAGTACTGGTGTACTTTTTATAAAGTGAATAACCCCTGACTCACTCTTTCCTAAAAACCCAAGGGAAGATATACCGTATGAAGACTCAAAAGCTAGTTAGCACAAAAGGAGCTAGTTGGCAGTAGTGACGTTATCAGAAATTTTAAAATTGGCGGTTGAGTAAATTGATAGCTAGAGAATTTGTTTTGAATACGGGTGTTTGGATCTAAGGTTTTGAGTATGACACCCAACTCCCGTGAAAAGAATTTGCTAATTTAGGGGAGTACCCCGCCTCCCAAGAAAAATCAAAGGGGGGAAGCACCGACACTCCAACGCTACCAACCACCGAGCGATTGTAGTTGAAGTTAAAAGTTTCTAACATTGTGTTTTTTGGCCCTCTCTTAGTCCTCGCTTGCGAATCTCGGGGACGAGATTCTTTTTAAGGGGGGAAGACCTGTCACATCCCAATTTTGGAATACCTGAAAACACAGTTGTTTTGCTAATTGCTTGACAAATAAACTTTGGTTGTGTTTGTTTGAGTGCAACTAAACAAACTAATTATATAAACTTGCTGAGGATAAATTCTTTATAAGATCAACCCACTCAAACCTTGGAAGCATATTATCATGTTTCCAAAAACCTCAAGTTTATTAATACATGGCTAAGAAATTGAAAACAAACTTAAAAAGATAGCAAAGCAGTAAACTAAAAATATTCAACATATTGTTCCAATGACCTTGGAAATAATTTCTAAAGTAAATATTGATCAAAGAGTTTTCCAAAACTATCTTATGAATCCCATACTTGTTGAATATTATTCCAAGGCCTAAATTAAGAAAGAGGAAACACTTAATAAATTTCCCTACAAGACTATCAGGAAAAAGAGGCATTCTTAAATGCTTCACCAAAATCTTATCAAATGTTTTTCCAACCTTGCAAGCTTAAAAACAAAAGTAGTGGAGAGCATGGACTTGATATCTCTAGTCACATAAATATTTTTGGCAAAGCATTGTTAAAGAAAAGCCAAGTGCCTTATTAAATTGAATTTTCAATATTTCCAGAAACAGGAAACTCAAACAAGTTACTATTGGAAACTTTCTCAAAATGATCTGAAATTGATACCGGTGCTTCCTTATATCAAATAAGGAACACACACAAGAGGATACCAAATGTTGAATCCATTAAAGGCCTGAAAACATGATTTTTCTCCACAGCAACATTTGGAATTTTGAACAAGTTTGTTCTATGAAGTAACTCAAAATGACTTGAATTTTCTACCACACAAGGAACACACCAAATAAGGAAGATTTGCCAAAAAATATCATTTTTGGAAGCTCCTAAGTAGTCTAATAAATTCAATGTCCATTTATGTCAGAATTGAAATTTGAACAACTTTGAACTATCAAGTTTATCCAATTGAGCCAATTTTCACATATGTTGTGCATGTCAACTAATAATAATTTTGGGAAAAAGGATTTCTAATTATGAATTTGTTTGCCTTGTGAAAACAACATTTTTCAGAGAGGAAAAGGGTCTCTTTCTAATTTCCAGAAAATAGCCAGGGACCTATTTGTGAGATGAGTCACCTTGTCCTTCTTCTTCCTGTAGCAGCAAGTGGAGGCATGGCTGCCCATGCTCCATGCCTTCGAGTGGAAGGTTTCCTTGTGGATAAACCCCCCCAGATGCACCTCTATGATTGCTACCTGCCCCCTCTCTCTCCCCCTCGAGTTCCTCTCTCTCTCTCTCTCTTTTCTCAAACCGAAACCCTAGCCCGAGAGGCTCGCCGTTGATTCGGCCGTTGTAGAGCTCGCCGACGGTCGCCGTGGGCCTCATCCTTTCCGCCTCGTCGTCCTGATCGTCTGGGCCAGAGGAATCGGGAAGGGAAGCTCCGGGGAGCCCGCGCCGTCCGGATTTCTTCTTCGGGTCCGGCGAGCTCCTGCGGGAGATCGCCGTCGACTCGAGCCCCCTCCGTCTTCGCCGTGTGTTCCCGCGCGCCTAGGGTGAGCTTGCGCCCCTCTCCATCCCTTTTCCCCTCTCCCTAGCGCTCTGGAACGTCGCCGCGTCGTCCTCGTTCTTCAGCCGCCGCGCGCCGTCGCTCTCCGGTGCTCGCCTGGAAGCGAGGCCACCTTTTTTTTTGGTTGCCCGCGTCGAGGACAATGTGTGGGTGTTTGCGAATCGAGAAATGGTGGCCGGAATCGCCGGTTATGACCTCGCCGGAGTTCGTCCCGCCGGCGGGTGACGTCGGGTGACGTCCACGTCGCCTTGACCGCGCGCGTGGGCGGTCAAACCCGCGTGTGGGCCGCGCCTGCCGCGTGGCTGCCTCCGTGGCTGGCTGGCCCGCTGGTCAGAGACAGGGGCTAGGTCTCCGCGCGGTGAAAAAAGTCGTGGCCGGCCCAGTAACCGGATCTAGCCCATCCATAGTCTTTTTCCATTTAATTTTTTCCAGAAATGTACCTGTTTACTTTTGGCCGTAAAAGCTAACTTTAAAGATGAATTTGACCAAGAAAAAATTCACAATGGTAAATCAACTAAATCTAAACCATCTACAATTTGTAGATCTACTTTTGGACGAATATTTTAGACATGAAAAATGTTTTGGCAACAGGTACCATAAAAAGAAAAATGAGCACCATTTTAAATCCACAACTCCGAATGAGGTGTATCCAATTGCATTGGAAATCCCTTGAAATTTCCTAACAGGAGAAACTAACCTTGCTTCCAAATTCCTAGTAGTTTTGAAATGGCATGCAATTTGGTAAAACACCAGAGAGCACTTTGGTGATTTTTATAAAATCATTAAAGATGATTTTTGATGCAAACTCAATTGGATGGTCTTGTATATGTTTAGGGATATCCATAACTAGCTGTGTTTAATTTTTAGAGCATCCTACAAAGTTTGGTGGACAGATCTTTATTTTGCATGTTTCTGCCATTTTGGCAGTTTAGGTATTTAATTTGAGTGAATATATGTTTGTGTTGCAATGTTTTTTTCTAGCATGTACAAGTTGTGTGCACTTGTTTTATAAGGTTTACTTAGCTATTTTAGCATGTTAGATTGTGTGGACTTGAGTTGAGAAGAAATAGGATTTATGTTAGTAGCATATGTTTTATCTCTAGTTTATACTTGCATAGGATTTTTGAGTGATGAATTTATGTGCAAGCACTTGGATTGTTGTGTTGAGAGATTAGATCCAGTACCATGTTGGTACTGATATTGTGTTGGTACCACCTCTGGTAGCTTGCACTTGAGTTGGTAGAGAAGCATGAGTAGTTTAGTCATCACTATGCAAATGCTAGTAAATTTTCTCCCTTGTGTAGAATGTTTGGCATAAAAATTTGTGGTTGTGTAGCCACATATTTTTGTGTTGTGTTCATAGGACCATTAGCATTTTGGTGATGTTTTTATGAGTACTTGACCCCTGAAGTTTTCACTTGTGTGGGAATAATAACATGAGTAGCATTACCTTGCTTATTTTTAGCACCCTATTATTTTCTACTAGTATGGTTATTGCACTAGATGCTAGTTTAGTGTTTTGTTAATTTTTAGCAAGTATGAACAGAGGCCTTGTGACCTCTTAATGCTTTGATATGCTAGTGGAACACCCACTGGTGTCATTGCATTTTTGGTGGAAACATTATTTCCCCCACACTAGATGTGTTTCCTTTATATAGTTCTCTAACTAATGAGTGCCTAGTGCTTTTGCCTTGGGCTTTTGTGTGCTAAATGAAAATGTGTATGCTTTTGTTTGTAATTGGTTGTAATCATGTATGGCTTGCTATTAAAAATCCATCTTTGGGGTGTTGTTTGATTCCTCTAGTAATGCCCTTTTTATTACCACTAGTATGTAGGAGTTGCCCTGCAAATTGATGCCTTGTTTTATATAATGGGGTATTATTTTTGTTATAGCAAGTATAGATGTTTTTCACTCCTGTTTTTATGACATGGACCCTCTGGTTGTATTTCAATTACTTGATTGAAATGCATCCATTGATTCTTCATGTTTGAGTAGTACTAGTTTCCCTAGCTTTTTTGTATTGCATTTTTTCCCCGCCAACTTGTGTTTGGTAGATATTTGTGTATCCTAGCATGAGGACATGTTTTCATTTCCCATTATGATAACATGGTTCCTTGTTTAAATTTTAGTACTTTACTTATTATGCATGCTTGCATAGCAAACCCTTAGTAGAAGCATGTCAATAGGATTCCTCCTTTTTAGTCATTGTTTCTATTGTTCTCACCATGAGAATTGTGTGTTTTGTGATGAGTCTATTGCCTTGTTGCACTTGTGTAGGTTCACTGATTTGTAAAAGTCACTTTTGCAAATCATGTGTTTTATTTATTCTTGATGTGAATTTAGGCTTAGTAGAATAGCTACCTTGTTCTTTTTGTGGTTTGGTTGATAGACCCATTGCCATGATTATTATTGTGCATGTTTTGTATACTCTTAGTAGTCTCACCCATGTGAAACTAAGTGTATTTTGGGTTTCTAAATATCTTGGTATGAGAGTGGCACACCCACTGAATCCATGATATTGAGGTTGTGAGATATGTTCCTCCAACCTTGAGTTGTCTTATTAAATGGCATTTCTGCCAAGTGTGTTTGTTTGATAGTTTGCCTCGATTAATAATTGGGTGATTGGTTATTATTAGTTTCCTTGCTGTATGTATTGTTATGCATTGTTGCTTGCCTTGATTGGTTCTGAATATGTGTCCTTTATTCTTTTTACGACGTTAGAAAACGAAGAGGAAGGAAGTGTCATGAAGCTCTGTTCCAAGTTCCAGTCACTCCAAAACCAGGGATACAAGGAGTTGCCAGGCAAGCCATCCTGATGCTTGCTGATACAATACTTATCATTATCTATCATGCATGTTTTACCTCTGAATTTTTACCAAAACTTGATTATCAAAACTATTTTTGATGTGGCTATTACTACTATACTATTATATAGGTTACTATTATGCCAGTAGTTAAACTTGGTAATACCAAGCCCATAAGCCACCATATGGTATTTATTACCATAAAATATACTAGTCCCTAAGTGGACACCCTAAAATTGTGTTTTTACAAAACAAAGGCTTTACGGAAAAAACCCGGAGAAAAGGCGGATCCTTATTCTCCGGAGGAATGTGGAAGTGGTCATTTTTGGGGAAATTGGTGTTTTTCAAAAATGACACATAACCTAGTCTTCACCGGACAACCTTTACCGTACTGCCACCCTACCCCAACATGGGAACGGGGCTTAACTTTAAGTTTGTTCTTATTAGTGTGTGCTATCTCACTTGCTATAAGGGACGTCGTACCCTCGAACCGAATGTCGCCAAAACTCCCAATGTTGAGGCATATAAAGTGTGGGATTAATTTTCCCTCCGGATGCATTCATTGAGGCTCCCGGCTAGGCAGAGTGCGACTTGGTGCCGGGGAGAACAAACTCAATCGAGAGATAGACATATTCTAGCTTGAACATAGTGGATGGTTATGATCAGATACCTGATGTTTACATACTGTTGTTACAGTCCGTGGTTGTTCACGGTAGGTGTACTGGATCTGGTGGATGTGTACACCTCTGCAGAGTACAACTTTTTCGAAGAAGCCGCGTCCTCGGATATAGACAGTTGAATGGCCATGTAGCTAGTATTGTGTCAATGTTTTCAAAAAGGAGTTTTTTCGAAAGGAAGTGTTGAACTTGTGAAGTCCGGAAAGGAAGGAAAATTTATACCGTGGAGGTACCGTCGATGATGAAAAGCCAGATGTCGTTATACAAAACAAAATGTTTTGCAAAGAAAACCTTTTCTACTCTAAGCAAGAATTCTGGAAACTGATTCCAAGAAGTTTTTGCAAAGAGAAAATTCCCTTTTAAACAAAAGTTTAACAAAACCTCTTGTACATGTGATATCTACAAGAGAAATAAAACTATATTATTTTCTTCTGAAGTATCTTCTTCAACGAAAGTATAGATTAATTTGACTGCAACGGTGGTGTCATCCTATATGAACACCATTGATAGTGAACCCTATTTATAGCCTACCTATTCCACCATATAAGCATATTTGCATGTTTGGTAAGTGACATGATGGATGCCTTGCTGAGTACATTCAAATGTACTCATTATGGTTTCGCCCCTGGTATCTACTTGCCAGACTTTGAGAAGGAGCCTCCGAAGGAGATCTATGAAGAGAAGTACGGAGCTGACGGCTTTGCGAACTAGGATCGTCTCCGGGTCAGCAGCCTGTAGGTTAAGGCGTGACTTGGGCTCATCTACGTTGTGTTTAAATTGTCTTTCGCTGTGTTTGATAAGTTGCCTGTCCTATGTGGCAGTTGTGTTAAACTTGATCATGTGATCATTTTTGTAATACCTTTATGTATTCGTGTAATGGATGATGTATTTATGTATGCCAACTTTGTATGTTGTTCACGACTGATCTTTCCGGGACCGTGAATGTATGCATACGGAGGGTTTCAGACTGCCGGTCTGGGGTCCTTACATTTCCGTGGGGACATATAAAAGGCCCCCTTCTTCCCCAAAGAGCCAGGTCTTCCAAGCACGAATTTCCCCCTCTCTCTCGTCCATTTTTGACATTCCAAAGCTTTCCCTTCTCTCAATTCCTCCCATGATTCTTGCATATCTTTGAGGGAAAAGAGAGAGGAGATTTAGATCTACATTTCCACCAATCCATCTTCCTTCTTAGTGAGGGGAACCTATTAGATCTTGATCTTGAAGTTCTTGGTGTTTCTCCTCCTTTGTTCTTCCTCTCTTATTCCCCCATAAGCATTTGTTGCTTTGTTGGAATTTGAGCGTGAAGGATTTGAGCATTTGTGCTCTTGCCATTTGCATCGGTTGCATCGGTTTGCTCTCTCCACGAGGATTCGTGGAAGTTGAAAGTTTGTGAGCTTGTTACTCTTGGGTCTTTGACCCTAGACGACTTGTGGTGTTCTTGGGAGCCTACAGTTGAGTTGTGGATGTGTGCCCCAAGATTGTGGTGACATTGCGAGCCTCCAATTGAGTTGTGGATATGTGCCCCAAGATTGTGGTGACATCGAGAGCCTCCAATTAAGTTGTGTATGCGTGCCTCGAGTTTGAAGGTTGCCAATAGTGGAAGGTGAACTAGGCCTTTGTGGCGGGATTCATCGAAGAATAGGGTGAGGCCTTTGTGGCGTTGAGTAGGCCTCTTGTGGAGATCTCACACCCCTCCAACGAGACGTACTCCCCTTGTGAGAGGAACTCGGGAATACATCATCGTCTCCGTGTGACTCGGTTATTTCTTTACCCGAGCTTTCTACTTATGCAATTTACATTGTGATAGCCTTTGTGCTTGAAGTTATATATCTTGCTATCACCTTGTTACTTGTCTTACTTAACATAAGTTGTTGGTGCACCTAGTTGACCCTAGAATATTTAGGTTGTATGCTTGTTAATTTAAACACCTAGTTTATTTCCGCATTTAGCAAGCCTTAACCAGAAAAGTTTTAATCGCCTATTCACCCCCCTCTAGACGACATAGTTGCATGTTCAGAAAGTCATTCATAGGTCCAGAAACTTTTGGCTGAACCCAAGGAAGAATTTCCTCGGGCTTGACAACGTCTTGAGAAGATAATAGTTTGATGTATAATTTTAGCCAAAGATTCAAGATCATGCTGGTCCCTGCACCCCATCCTTCATCATTTTTGAGAGAGACAATCCTGTTGCGCCTTGCTCTTTCTTTACATTTGGCATGGAAAAGGGACGTGTTGTGTCCCCCCCTCAGTGAGCCACATAACACGAGAGCGTTGCTGCATCAATGTCTCCTCACACGCCATAAGCTCAGAGATCCGCTGCAAGAGGGCCTTGTTCTCCCTAGAAGGTCAAGCGTTCCAGTTCTGTTCTCGAATACGAGTCAATTATTTCCTCGATTCTAGCAGTCCAATCTTCACAGAGCCGAACACATCCCTCTCGCAAGAGCGCAGAGAATTTTGAAGAGAGGACAGAGAAGAGATAATGCCCAACAGGCCGGGTCCGGAGGTCGCCAGACCAGTTTAACAAAATCATCATAACCCAGGTTATGAGACCACATGTTTTCATAGCGGAAAGGCTTTCGACCACTATGGTGGGTCAGAGTAGCCTCCCTATTGATATACACCAGAAGAGCACAATGATCAGATTTCGAAGTTTGGATGTGAGACACCGAGGTTGACCAGTCCTCTGTCCAACCTAACCTTCACGTTGTCCACACCACCCTGTTTGTTGTCCTAGGTGTAGGGGAAGCCTGAGAAGCCTAGATCCTGTAGACCATAGTGATCAACCATGTCACAGAATCCGTCCATGTGCCACTCTTCCCTCTCATTTTTGCCAAAATGTTCCTCCTGGGACAGAACCTCGTTGAAGTCTCCAGCGCATAGCCAAGGTAAAGCAAATGTACAGCGAAGAAAGTTCATTAGGTACCAGGACCAGCTATTTTTTCCCTACGTGGTTCACCATATAACCCCGTAAAACGCAATTCTCTCCCACCAAGTTCATTATTGCTGACAAAGACATCAATGTGCGAACGATTTTTGGAGTTCAGAAGCACAATGTTCCCTGTTTTCCACATTAGCACAAGGCCTCCAGCAAGGCCCATTCTATCAACACCAATCACATTTTTGAAACCCAAACACCATCTCAGACTTTCCGATCTTGCTTCCACCATCTTAGTTTCTGACAAAAAGATCAACTCGGGCCGATGTTGTTCCGCCAACAAGAGGAGCTCGTGAACTGCCCTGGGTTTCCACATTGAGCGTGGTGGGTGTAAGGACCCCAGACCGGCAGTCTGAAACCCTACGTATGCATACATTCACGATCCCAGAAAGATCAGTCGTGAACCACATACAAAGTTGGCACACAGAAATACATCATCCATTACACGAATACATAAAGGTATTACTCAAATGATCACATGATCAAGTTTAACACAACTGCCAAAAGGGCAGGCAACTTAACAAACACAGCGGAAGACAACTAAAACACAACGTAGTTGAGCCCAAGTCACGCCTTAACCTACAGGCTGCTGACCCGGAGACGATCCTAGTTCGCAAAGCCCGTCAACTCCGTACTTCTCTTCATAGATCTCCTTTGGAGGCTCCTTCTCCAAATCTGATAAGTAGATACCAGGGGCGAAACCATAATGAGTACATTTGAATGTACTCAGCAAGACATCCATCATGTCACTTACCAACATGCAACTATGCTTATATGGTGGAATAGGTAGGCTATAAATAGGGTTCACTACCAATGGTGTTCATATATGATGACACCACAGTTGCAGTCAGGTTAATCTGTATCTTCGTTGAAGAAGATACTTCAGAAGAAAATAATATAGTTTTATTTCTCTTGTAGATATCACATGTACAAGAGTTTTTGTAAAACTTTGTTAAAGAATGTTTTCTCTTTGCAAAACTTCTTGGAATCAGTTTTCCAGAATTCTTGCTTAGAGTAGAAAAGGTTTTTCTTTGCAAAACATTTTGTTTTGTACATCAGCATCTGGCTTTTCATCATCGACGATACCTCCACGGTATAAGTTTCCATTCCTTTCCGAACTTCCCAAGTTCAACACTTCCTTTCCAAAAATTCCCTTTCAAAAACTTCCTTTTTGAAAACATTGACACAATGCTAGCTACATGGCCATTCAACTGTCCATATCCGAGGACGCGGCTTCTTCAAAAAAGTTGTACTCTGCAGAGGTGTACACATCCACCAGATCCAGTACACCTACCGTGAAACAACCACGGACTGTAACAACAGTATGTAAACATCAGGTATCTGATCATAACCATCCACTATGTCCAAGCTAGTATATGCCTATCTCTCGATTGAGGTTGTTCTCCCCGGCACCAAGTCCCACCCTGCCTAGCCGGGAGCCTCAATGAATGCATCCGGAGGGAAAATTAATCCCACACTTTATATGCCTCAACATTGGGAGTTTTGACGGCATTCGGTTCGAGGGTACGACGCCCCTTATAGCAAGTGAGATAGCACACACTAATAAGAACAAACTTCAAGTTAAGCCCCGTGCCCATGTTGGGGTAGGGTGGCAGTACGGTAAAGGTTGTCCGGCGAAGACTAGGTTATGTGTCATTTTTGAAAACACCACCTTCTCAAAAATGACCAATTCCACATTCCTCCGGAGAACAAGGATACTCCTTTTCTCCGGGTTTTTCCGTAAAGCCTTTGTTTTGTAGAATCACAATTTTAGGGTGTCCACTTAGGGACTAGTATATTTGATGGTAATAAATACCATATGGTGGCCTATGGGCTTGGTATTACCAAGTTTAACTACTGGCATAATAGTAACCTATATACTAGTATAGTAGTAATAGCCACATCAAAAATAGTTTTGATAATAAAGTTTTGGTAAAACTTTAGAGGTAAAACATGCATGATAGATAATGATAAGTATTGTATCAGCAAGCATCAGGATGGCTTGCCTCAAGTATCTTAATGTCCCTGGCCTTGAAGCAAATCGAACTTGACGCACAGCTCCACAACTGCTTCTTCTCCTTCTTCGCGTTCTAGCGTCGTAAAGGAAATAAAAGACACACACTCAGGTCTAAAAGACAAACAACTAAGCTAAGAAACACATACAGCAACAAATGTTCATTCTCGAGTTCTCTCGAAACAATAACGCGAAAACTATCTCACATAACTCTCACGGACCAAAACTTTCGTCAGGCACTATGTACGGTTTAGAAAACCATATCCCACATCATACATACCATATATGGAGTGGTGTACCACTCTCATAAAAAGATATATAAGAAGCTAAAAATATAGCTTGTGGGTGAAAAAGGTTAGGTTGCTAAGGTAAAACAAACGGACAGAATAATACCCATGGCAGTGGGTATTACTCACCACAAGCAACTATCACTTGATGTGTTCATGATTTTAGTTGGAGGTTTTAGTTTCACAAGATACTCTTAAGCACAATCATAACACAAGTGTAAACTCATGCTAAGGTAAAACACTCCAACAAAATTCAAACAACAAGCAAACACACCACAATAGAATAGGCTATTTATTCACTATGTTCTTGTTTACTAGAGGTTTTGGAATCCATCAATTATGAAAAATTAGCAAACAACCAGTACCTAAAAAGAAGGATAACAAGTCATAAAAATAATATAAAACACAATCATTACTAAAAGTAATATCCCTATCAAAAACATAGAAACAGGACTGCACTGATAACACACTAGTGTGGAAAACCTACACAAGCATGTTATAAGAAAAACTTATATTCTACAACTATAGCACAAGAAACTAAATGATTCATGGCATCATAACAGAAGTAATAACTTCATAAATATGCTATAATAAACTCATACACTTATGAAATAAAAGATGAAAATACTATAGCAAAAATCACCATTTTCTAGTGGTGACACTAGTTCAATACTAGAGAAGCAAACAATGTTACTGTGATGCTTAATTCTAAACAAGCAAGTCATGATCATAAAATGTACCTAATAACAGTACACCAAACTTACACATGCTAGTAAGCACAAACATCAAAACAATCCCATGAAACAACTATTAAACATGCATAACTTAATTCTAGCAATTTATGTTTCTCTTAAACAATTACTAGCAAGCAAGCAAGGTATAACTTACACAACCAGTAGCTATGCAATCAAAGAAAAGTTATCTAAACCTTTTCAAAAATCCAAACACTCAAATTAAAATCATTCACAAACAATCTATCAATCAAAAGGAATTTAGTTTATTTGCAAACAATTTAATTTAGCACTCAATAGTGAATCATTTCTTAACAAGATACTCCTAAGGAATATTATGCTAACAAATGGATCACACCTAGCATACTAGTAGAATCCTTATAAGAAATAAATTTCTCACTTGCATAAGTGAAAACAAACCATTATATTTTCCATGGTGGAAAATATTCCTATCAACCACATAATGAAAACATGTTAATTTCTCACATGTGCATAGTTGGGAAATTTCATCCACAACCAAGATGCAATGGGACCAGTGGGTTATGGGCCCATTTATATCAAGGTAAATGAGGTACTAAGCCTCTGGTTACTCATGACAAAAATTAGTATAGAAAAATGAATAAAACAATACTATTTATTCTAGTGCATACAAGACTAGTGCATAAGAATAACAAAACCTACACATGCTTCACCTTAAAAATACATGCAAGCTATCAGAGACAAAAGAATCCAAATAACAGTACCAAAATGGTACTGTATCTATAGCAAACATAGCACAAAAATTATCAAGGATTCACCCAAAATTCTAGCTTTCACAATAAGTCCAAAAAATAAACACTAGAACAATAACAAATGCTACTCATGCTTTGCTATAAGATCACATGCAAGTTAATGAAGATAATAGCATATAAATCACAGTACCAAAATGGTACTGGACTCAACACAATCATAGCACAAAAATAGGTAACAAGCACACAAGGAGTTGGTTCACACAAAACATCAAATAACTAAACTAGTGAAACAACATATGCTACTTCTTTAGCCATAATATATTGCAAACATGCACACACTTTGTGTGGTAGATGTAATGCAAGAAAACAACCTAATAACAAGATTCAACACATCTCTACATCCTAGGAACAAAGATTAAGTCAACCATGCATTTCATTTCAACAAAAACAAATAAAGAAGTTCAAACAGAAAAGCTTCTGTTTCTAGATCTGCCACCAAAAATAATCTAGAGCTCAAAAAATTACTATAAGCTACGATAAGGTAGATCTACTCAATACCAAACTCATCCAATTGGGTTTTCTCCAAAAATCATTTTTAAACTCCTTATAAAAGTCAAAGAAAAGGCTACTGGTCCTTTAGAAATTTGGATAGAATTTTCATTATACAACTCACCTTGATGTGAGGTTTGGCTCATTGAATAGATATTTTCAATACCTATCCAGATCAGTTGAGTTTGTCCCATTTGATTATATATTTTAAAAGTTATGGCCAAAACATTCTCAGAGATAGTCTGTGGCAAAACAGTCATTGTGTCCAAAATATTTGTCCAAAACCAGATCTGCAAATTTTGCATGGCTTGGATTTCATGTATGTATGTCCATGATTTTTCTCAGATTTTATTGTGCAGGTTTTATATTTTTCACAAGCCTAAAGTAACTGCCTCAGATCTGTCAAAAAAATAAAAAGAATAAAGGAACACGTGCGGGTGGGCTGGATCTGTGCCAGCGCGGCCCAGCTAGCGCGAGCGTGGCCCGCTGCGCTTGCGTGCGCGCTGGCAGGCGCGGGAAACGGCCGTTCAAGCTCGTCCGTTGATCATCAGATCGACGGCGCTGGTTCGTCTCCTTCCTCCCGACCCTCTCTCTCTCTGCCCGACGGAAAAAAAACGAGGCGCGGCCGTGGCTTACCGTGGGGAGCTCGGGGAAGGGCTGTGGGCACTCGGTGGTGTTGCCGGGGTGCACGGGCGTTGAGGGGAGGTCTCCGCAGCAGCCAGCGCGGCTCCTAGCGGCGGCGCTCCAGGTGATGCCCGTGGCGGCGAGTTGGACGGCGATGGCCAACCTGCGCACGAGGGATCCCGGGAACATGTCAGTAAGGGTCTAGGGGACTAGGGGAGTCCATCCAGGGCAGTGGGAGGGGAAGAGAGGGCTCGGGCCAAGCTGCACCGTGTCGTGCCCGTGGTGGTGACCGCCGGCGTGGGCACGGCTCGGGCGCGCTCCAGGGGCTCGGGCTAGGCTCTCTTTAGGTTTGGGGAGGTAGAGGAAGGTATGAGGGAGGCCAGGGCGTGAGGAGGTGCCCTCTGGACCTTTATACCAGAGAGAGTGAAGAGAGGGGCACGGTGGTCACATGAGCTAGGCATGGCTTGTCCAATTGGAGGTGTTCCAGTGGTGACCAAGCTACAGGGGGATGTCCTATATGGTTCTATTCGTACTCACACATGAGCAAGGGCACAGTAGGGGCCAAGGGATGGGCAAAAGTGAAAATGCAACTATTCCAACCACTACAAGTGACATCATCACTTAGTCAAAAAGCCACCTCATTTTCTCCATCCCTAGCCGACCAAAAGAGGATCCAAAGCCCCTTCTAGAAGCTCAATATCATTGTTTTCGAATTGGCAAAGTGGCAAGGCTTGGATCAGTACACACAAGCTAAATCATCAAGTTTAAAAGTGTTGATCACTGTTCTGTCAGAAAATTCAGTCTTATGACTTAGAATTTTTCTAAGTGTTGAGAACAGATAAAAAATGCAAAAAGTTGAGTTTGTTTTCAGGGTTCAAATGCTCTCCAAAATTTGTTTTCAAAACATGGACTTGTTAACCATGTTATATACTTTCAGAAACAACTTTTGGAAACAATTTTGAAATAGTTTAAGGCCATGAAAACAATGTGGAAAAAGGTATACTTTATATTTTTATCTGTTTCTAAAAACTGCCTTTTTCTGCCTTAATTTTATACCACAAAAACAACAAGCAAAATATAGTTTTTATTTCTCCCAAAATAAAAGTGAGCTTATGTATTTGTAGTACATATATCAAGGATTAATTAGAAGTCAAGAAATCATAAAATAACAATCTCTAGCTTGGTGAAAACAATGGTAGAAAACAGGTACTTGGCTTTATTTTCAGGAATTGTTTTCTATAGGAAAGTTAAAAGAAAACCTTCATAGATCATCTTGGAAACTTGTTTTCTTGGATCCAACAAGGTTAAAAGTTTGTTTTAAGATGTAAACAAGAATGTTCCAAGTCTTGGAATTAAAATCCACTCAAGTATTAATAAGAAAACATTAGGGAAAAATATCAGGAATATTTTTCAGAAACCTATGGTGTGGTTTTATAATGAAACAAAACTTATGTTGCAAATATGATTAAAATCATAACACAAGTTATTTAAAACAATCATGTTGTTGTAAACATTACTTTGTTGGCCCTAATAGTTGTCTTCTTGAGCACAGTTCAAGGGTCTAAAAACTGGGATGTGACAGACCTTCCCCCCTTACAAGAATCTCGTCCCGAGATTCGCAGGCAAGCGAAAAGAGGGTATGGATAAAATAACAATGTTAGATGATTTGTTTACAAAACATGTGTTGGTGTTTTGTAACATTATTTACAGGGGCTTCCCCCCTTTGATTTATCTTACCAGAATTCACCGGTAAATTTGTTTTCTTTACAAACGTTTGGGTGCCATGTTCTAAACCTCGAACATATTGCTCCTTAAAACCATAATATCCAACCAGGGCTTATTCTTTGGTTATAAGATTTATTTGCTTACCACTCAATGATCAATTAAAAGGATATCGATCAATATTTAAAAAGTATGAGCTTTCCATTGCTCACTGTCTAAAATCCAGGAAAATCCACTATCTTCCTCTTTACCTAATAGTTAAAACTCAAAACATTTTTTTTCCTCAAAGGTAGTTTATCAAGGTCATAAAGCTATACTAACTCTGAGTACTATCAGCTTTATACGGTTCCTATGAAAAAAAACTCCAAGCTCAATATTGATATTTCCTAAAATCTATCATCATCAATTTATATCCACCAATCCTTATAAGCCTCAAATGAGTTCTACTATCTCATACTGTAGAATCTGGTTCCTCCAACACATATATACGGGAGATATTGTCTACTAGTAATGAATATAGTTTACCCATCTAATATTTTTTTCCAACCTTTCACTTTCTTCAAAATAGCTATAGAATCATTCTAAGGCACCTTTCTCTTTGTTTTTGGAAAAAGTTGATTACACGTTTTCTTTTTAAACGGTGATAACAAACTCTGTAACATATCAACTTTATAAGTTACTTTGTAAGGTATTTGGTTTTAGATAGCAGCATAAAAAGAAAATTGTTGAGCCAACTCAGTAGGGTTTTAAGCTAAAGAGATGAGGTTATATTACTAATTTGGTAAGGTCTCCAATTCTGTAAGGCCTCGAACTAGAATTAGATGAAACCATTTTACTAACTCAGTAGAGTGGCAACAACTTTATGTGGCAAAAATTTAATTTACTTTGTAGGGTGTTATACACAAATTAGATGAGATTTTTGTTAGTATCGTTAACTATTTAAGATTTTACTTAGTCTGACGTGACACTTCTAGTGTCCCATTTACGTCGGGTTTTCTCATGGTGCGACGATAAACCAAACAAGGGGGTTCACAGGTGTGGTTTGAAACGTACCATTGGCTATGGCAGGAGTCGAAGATGCTCCTGCAACATCATCTCTGTCTCGAGGTCCACTCATCAGATTCTTGCGTTTCTTCTGGGCTGGACCCTGGGTCTCTTGGGTTTCTTCAGGATGAGCTAGAATATGTTTCTTATTGGGACATTCGCGAACAAAGTGTCCTTCCTGTCTACAGGCAAAGCAAACCCTGGTTTTAGGCTTGACTTTCACCCGTCTCCTCGAAGGTTGCTCCGACCAAGCCGGATCATACTCCCTCTGGGGACAATCACGAGCGAAGTGCCCTTCCGTCCCACAGACAAAACACCCTCCAGTAACCCATAGACTAGTTTCTCCTGGCGTCACCATCTTCCGTTTGCGGCCCTCTCCAGCAAGCAGTTGCTGGTATCCTCTCATAAGGAACATAGTATTCTCAGCGTTGGTGATGGCAAGCTGAATCAACTGTTCCAGGATAGCATGGGTGGCGATGTGCTCAGCACGAGCGTCTTCACGTTTTTCCCTCAACAGAGCAAACAGTTGGGCAACTGTCGGCTCAGTTGACGGAGGTGGATTGCTGGCCATGCTGAAGAAAAAGAGCGGTGTAAGACGATAGCAACTAAAGGTGGTTTTGGTTTTAAAGGCTCGTGACATATATCGGCTCATAGCGGATATGAGAACGGTAGATAACACGACAACAAGCAAACATCGACGAAACTAAAGCCAACTCAAACCCAGATTAACACGCATGTGAAAAACGAGTCTTAACAAGCATAACTTATCTTAATGGTTCACAAGGCTACAACATAAGGCTTACAACACAACTAGCACACACAACGCTCTAACAGAGGAGCTCACACGACACGAACACAAACACAAACAAGCGTCTGGGGTGGAAAAACAACATAAGTCCTAACAATTCCATATAAGTTAGGAAGCAAGATTGAATAAAACGCAAATTTATTTCAATCAGGAGCACACAAAGAAACAAAAGCAGGAAAACTGCTGTTTCTTAGATCTATCACAACCATTCCATCGTTCACTTAATTTCTAAACCCCGAATTTCATGGTACCTACAACGCCTACTAAGATTTGGTTTCCAAAGTAGATACACCCGATATCCTATTGACTAGTAAACGAATAGGTCATCATCTCATTTTCTCGTGACTTCTCCTTTTTACCAACTAGATTAAAAGGTGTCATAAGTCACTTAATTCTTTGGTTTAGAAAGAGTTGTCAGTAGTTTGCATGCTTTGGTTAGGTGTCAACCTAATATTAGGCAAAGCATGTTAGTCTTGTTAGCTTTCTATTTAATCATGTTTGTCCGACAAGATACGACTAGCGTCATCGTACGTCGAATATTAAATTGTGCTCTTTTGATTGACTTTTGAGGGGGTTGCGCATCATGGCATGTGAAGACTTATCTTGCACCTTTCTCCAGAGGAGGGAGGTATATAACTTTTAAAAGGGGGTCTCTCTGGTTTGGTCTTTTAAAAGGGAACATAAAAAGGTGCGACATTTAGCCAACAGGGTAAAAAGAGTCTTTTACAAACAGGCAAAACTAGAGGTTTTGGTCAGTAGTGGTTGGTTTTCACGCCTTTCTTCTTTGAGGGTTGTCGTTGTTGGAGATTTATCTGTTGGAGTGCATCACTGGTAGCAACGCTATCATCTCGTGTGGCTTGATGGTCCTCTATTTAGGCCCAACAGTGCTTTCATTAATTGTGGGGGAGATGGTGGTGGTCCACGACGGGTCGCATCATGAAGCGAAAACAAGTATAAGCCTAAGCAACAAATTCTTGTTTTTGAATGCTACACCAACATTTTTGCTTGCAAAAAACTAACAGGAGGCGATTCAAAAACAAGAGCGGGGCAAGCACAAATCTGCAAATTTTGAGCACCCCACAAACATATAGAAGCCTAGATGAACCAAAATCTACACCACACAATAGCACAAAGTCCTACGGACACACATAAGCAAGCCAAAACACACAAACAAGGATCCATTGGAGCTACGTTGGGGGATGATCCAAAATCCTAGAAGTGGCTGAAGAACTATATCTACTTCTGACCATCATTACTGTAGAGCTAGGCAATTATTTTGGTCTTCTCGGGACATCGGCAAGTATACAAACAAGATAATAGAAGTAAAGTTTTGATAAAACATTTAACTGAGAGAGGTAAGAATATGCAACAATTTGTTTTTGAAACCCCAACTATTTTCTGAACAGAAAACTTCAAAGACGAGAGATGTTTCAAAAACAGAGCGGAGCAGTTGCAAACAAGTAAGAAATAAACTCTTAACCGAGAGACATATGCCTTTAGAATCTTTTGATAAGATAATAAGGAGGGAAAATATACTAAAATTCCCTTAGATAAAAATAATTTAGATAGTAAATAGGTTTTTACTCAAAAATATTTTTCTTTCCTATCTGACGTCCATGCTAACTAAGGTCTCCTAAGGTCAGGATAGCTCTGATACCAACTCTGTAAGGACCCCAGACCGGCAGTCTGAAACCCTACGTATGCATACATTCACGATCCCAGAAAGATCAGTCGTGAACCACATACAAAGTTGGCACACAGAAATACATCATCCATTACACGAATACATAAAGGTTTTACACAAATGATCACATGATCAAGTTTAACACAACTGCCAAAAGGGCAGGCAACTTAACAAACACAGCGGAAGACAATTAAAACACAACGTAGTTGAGCCCAAGTCACGCCTTAACCTACAGGCTGCTGACCCGGAGACGATCCTAGTTCGCAAAGCCCGTCAACTCCGTACTTCTCTTCATAGATCTCCTTTGGAGGCTCCTTCTCCAAATCTGATAAGTAGATACCAGGGGCGAAACCATAATGAGTACATTTGAATGTACTCAGCAAGACATCCATCATGTCACTTACCAACATGCAACTATGCTTATATGGTGGAATAGGTAGGCTATAAATAGGGTTCACTACCAATGGTGTTCATATATGATGACACCACAGTTGCAGTCAGGTTAATCTGTATCTTCGTTGAAGAAGATACTTCAGAAGAAAATAATATAGTTTTATTTCTCTTGTAGATATCACATGTACAAGAGTTTTTGTAAAACTTTGTTAAAGAATGTTTTCTCTTTGCAAAACTTCTTGGAATCAGTTTTCCAGAATTCTTGCTTAGAGTAGAAAAGGTTTTTCTTTGCAAAACATTTTGTTTTGTATATCAGCATCTGGCTTTTCATCATCGACGATACCTCCACGGTATAAGTTTCCATTCCTTTCCGAACTTCCCAAGTTCAACACTTCCTTTCCAAAAATTCCCTTTCAAAAACTTCCTTTTTGAAAACATTGACACAATGCTAGCTACATGGCCATTCAACTGTCCATATCCGAGGACGCGGCTTCTTCAAAAAAGTTGTACTCTGCAGAGGTGTACACATCCACCAGATCCAGTACACCTACCGTGAAACAACCACGGACTGTAACAACAGTATGTAAACATCAGGTATCTGATCATAACCATCCACTATGTCCAAGCTAGTATATGCCTATCTCTCGATTGAGGTTGTTCTCCCCGGCACCAAGTCCCACCCTGCCTAGCCGGGAGCCTCAATGAATGCATCCGGAGGGAAAATTAATCCCACACTTTATATGCCTCAACATTGGGAGTTTTGACGGCATTCGGTTCGAGGGTACGACGCCCCTTATAGCAAGTGAGATAGCACACACTAATAAGAACAAACTTCAAGTTAAGCCCCGTGCCCATGTTGGGGTAGGGTGGCAGTACGGTAAAGGTTGTCCGGCGAAGACTAGGTTATGTGTCATTTTTGAAAACACCACCTTCTCAAAAATGACCAATTCCACATTCCTCCGGAGAACAAGGATACTCCTTTTCTCCGGGTTTTTCCGTAAAGCCTTTGTTTTGTAGAATCACAATTTTAGGGTGTCCACTTAGGGACTAGTATATTTGATGGTAATAAATACCATATGGTGGCCTATGGGCTTGGTATTACCAAGTTTAACTACTGGCATAATAGTAACCTATATACTAGTATAGTAGTAATAGCCACATCAAAAATAGTTTTGATAATAAAGTTTTGGTAAAACTTCAGAGGTAAAACATGCATGATAGATAATGATAAGTATTGTATCAGCAAGCATCAGGATGGCTTGCCTCAAGTATCTTAATGTCCCTGGCCTTGAAGCAAATCGAACTTGACGCACAGCTCCACAACTGCTTCTTCTCCTTCTTCGCGTTCTAGCGTCGTAAAGGAAATAAAAGACACACACTCAGGTCTAAAAGACAAACAACTAAGCTAAGAAACACATACAGCAACAAATGTTCATTCTCGAGTTCTCTCGAAACAATAACGCGAAAACTATCTCACATAACTCTCACGGCCCAAAACTTTCGTCAGGCACTATGTACGGTTTAGAAAACCATATCCCACATCATACATACCATATATGGAGTGGTGTACCACTCTCATAACAAGATATATAAGAAGCTAAATATATAGCTTGTGGGTGAAAAAGGTTAGGTTGCTAAGGTAAAACAAACGGACAGAATAATACCCATGGCAGTGGGTATTACTCACCACAAGCAACTATCACTTGATGTGTTCATGATTTTAGTTGGAGGTTTTAGTTTCACAAGATACTCTTAAGCACAATCATAACACAAGTGTAAACTCATGCTAAGGTAAAACACTCCAACAAAATTCAAACAACAAGCAAACACACCACAATAGAATAGGCTATTTATTCACTATGTTCTTGTTTACTAGAGGTTTTGGAATCCATCAATTATGAAAAATTAGCAAACAACCAGTACCTAAAAAGAAGGATAACAAGTCATAAAAATAATAAAAAACACAATCATTACTCAAAGTAATATCCCTATCAAAAACATAGAAACAGGACTTCACTGATAACACACTAGTGTGGAAAACCTACACAAGCATGTTATAAGAAAAACTTATATTCTACAACTATAGCACAAGAAACTAAATGATTCATGGCATCATAACAGAAGTAATAACTTCATAAATATGCTATAATAAACTCATACACTTATGAAATAAAAGATGAAAATACTATAGCAAAAATCACCATTTTCTAGTGGTGACACTAGTTCAATACTAGAGAAGCAAACAATGTTACTGTGATGCTTAATTCTAAACAAGCAAGTCATGATCATAAAATGTACCTAATAACAGTACACCAAACTTACACATGCTAGTAAACACAAACATCAAAACAATCCTATGAAACAACTATTAAACATGCATAACTTAATTCTAGCAATTTATGTTTCTCTTAAACAATTACTAGCAAGCAAGCAAGGTATAACTTACACAACCAGTAGCTATGCAATCAAATAAAAGTTATCTAAACCTTTTCAAAAATCCAAACACTCAAATTAAAATCATTCACAAACAATCTATCAATCAAAAGGAATTTAGTTTATTTGCAAACAATTTAATTTAGCACTCAATAGTGAATCATTTCTTAACAAGATACTCCTAAGGAATATTATGCTAACAAATGGATCACACCTAGCATACTAGTAGAATCCTTATAAGAAATAAACTTCTCACTTGCATAAGTGAAAACAAACCATTATATTTTCCATGGTGGAAAATATTCCTATCAACCACATAATGAAAACATGTTAATTTCTCACATGTGCATAGTTGGGAAATTTCATCCACAACCAAGATGCAATGGGACCAGTGGGTTATGGGCCCATTTATATCAAGGTAAATGAGGTACTAAGCCTCTGGTTACTCATGACAAAAATTAGTATAGAAAAATGAATAAAACAATACTATTTATTCTAGTGCATACAAGACTAGTGCATAAGAATAACAAAACCTACACATACTTCACCTTAAAAATACATGCAAGCTATCAGAGAAAAAAGCATCCAAATAACAGTACCAAAATGGTACTGGATCTATAGCAAACATAGCACAAAAATTATCAAGGCATTCACCCAAAATTCTAGCTTTCACAATAAGTCCAAAAAATAAACACTAGAACAATAACAAATGCTACTCATGCTTTGCTATAAGATCACATGCAAGTTAATGAAGATAATAGTATATAAATCACAGTACCAAAATGGTACTGGACTCAACACAATCATAGCACAAAAATAGGTAACAAGCACACAAGGAGTTGGTTCACACAAAACATCAAATAACTAAACTAGTGAAAAAACATATGCTACTTCTTTAGCCATAATATATTGCAAACATGCACACACTTTGTGTGGTAGATGTAATGCAAGAAAACAACCTAATAACAAGATTCAACACATCTCTACATCCTAGGAACAAAGATTAAGTCAACCATGCATTTCATTTCAACAAAAACAAATAAAGAAGTTCAAACAGAAAAGCTTCTGTTTCTAGATCTGTCCACCAAAAATAATCTAGAGCTCAAAAAATTAATATAAGCTACGATAAGGTAGATCTACTCAATACCAAACTCATCCAATTGGGTTTGCTCCAAAAATCATTTTTAAACTCCTTATAAAAGTCAAAGAAAAGGCTACTGGTACTTTAGCAATTTGGATGGCATTTTCATTATACAACTCACCTTGATGTGAGGTTTGGCTCATTGAATAGATATTTTCAATAACTATCCAGATCAGTTGAGTTTGTTCCATTTGATTGTATATTTTAAAAGTTATGGCCAAATCATTCTCAGAGATAGTCTGTGGAAAAACAGTCATCGTGTCCAAAATATTTGTCCAAAACCAGATCTGCAAATTTTTCATGGCTTGGATTTCATGTATGTATGTCCATGATTTTTCTCAGATTTTATTGTGCAGGTTTTATATTTTTCACAAGCCTAAAGTAACTGCCTCAGATCTGTCAAAAAAAATAAAAAGAATAAAGGAACACGTGCGGGTGGGCTGGATCTGTGCCAGCGCGGCCCAGCTAGCGCGAGCGTGGCCCGCTGCGCTTGCGCGCGCGCTGGCAGGCGCGGGAAACGGCTGTTCAAGCTCGTCCGTTGATCATCAGATCGACGGCGCTGGTTCGTCTCCTTCCTCCCGACCCTCTCCCTCTCTGCCCGACGGAAAAAAAACGAGGCGCGACCGTGGCTCACCGTGGGGAGCTCGGGGAAGGGCTGTGGGCACTCGGTGGTGTTGCCGGGGTGCAGGGGCGTTGAGGGGAGGTCTCCGCAGCAGCCGGCGCGGGTCCTAGCGGCGGCGCTCCAGGTGATGCCCGTGGCGGCGAGTTGGACGGCGGCGGCCAACCTGCGCACGAGGGATCCCGGGAACATGTCAGTAAGGGTCTAGGGGACTAGGGGAGTCCATCCAGGGCAGTGGGAGGGGAAGAGAGGGCTCGGGCCGAGCTGCACTGTGTCGTGCCCGTGGTGGTGACCGCCGGCGTGGGCACGGCTCGGGCGCGCTCCAGGGGCTCGGGCTAGGCTCTCTTTAGGTTTGGGGAGGTAGAGGGAGGTATGAGGGAGGCCAGGGCGTGAGGAGGTGCCCTCTGGACCTTTATACCAGAGAGAGTGAAGAGAGGGGCACGGTGGTCACATGAGCTAGGCATGGCTTGTCCAATTGGAGGTGTTCCAGTGGTGACCAAGCTACAGGGGGATGTCCTATATGGTTCTATTCGTACTCACACATGAGCAAGGGCACAGTAGGGGCCAAGGGATGGGCAAAAGTGAAAATGCAACTATTCCAACCACTACAAGTTACATCATCACTTAGTCAAAAAGCCACCTCATTTTCTCCATCCCTAGCCGACCAAAAGAGGATCCAAAGCCCCTTCTAGAAGCTCAATATCATTGTTTTCGAATTGGCAAAGTGGCAAGGCTTGGATCAGTACACACAAGCTAAATCATCAAGTTTAAAAGTGTTGATCACTGTTCTGTCAGAAAATTCAGTCTTATGACTTAGAATTTTTCTAAGTGTTGAGAACAGATAAAAAATGCAAAAAGTTGAGTTTGTTTTCAGGGTTCAAATGCTCTCCAAAATTTGTTTTCAAAACATGGACTTGTTAACCATGTTATATACTTTCAGAAACAACTTTTGGAAACAATTTTGAAATAGTTTAAGTCCATGAAAACAATGTGGAAAAAGGTATACTTTCTGTTTTTATCTGTTTCTAAAAACTGCCTTTTTCTGCCTTAATTTTATACCACAAAAACAACAAGCAAAAGATAGTTTTTATTTCTCCCAAAATAAAAGTGAGCTTATGTATTTGTAGTACATATATCAAGGATTAATTAGAAGTCAAGAAATCATAAAATAACAATCTCTAGCTTGGTGAAAACAATGGTAGAAAACATGTACTTGGCTTTATTTTCAGGAATTGTTTTCTATAGAAAAGTTAAAAGAAAACCTTCATAGATCATCTTGGAAACTTGTTTTCTTGGATCCAACAAGGTTAAAAGTTTTTTTTAAGATGTAAACAAGAATGTTCCAAGTCTTGGAATTAAAATCCACTCAAGTATTAATAAGAAAACATTAGGGAAAAATATCACGAATATTTTCCAGAAACCTATGGTGTTGGTTTTATAATGAAACAAAACTTATGTTGCAAATATGATTAAAATCATAACACAAGTTATTTAAAACAATCATGTTGTTGTAAACATTACTTTGTTGGCCCTAATAGTTGTCTTCTTGAGCACAGTTCAAGGGTCTAAAAACTGGGATGTGACAGTGGGGCTGCGCCACATTGGCAGCCTCCACCGAAGAAGATTTGAATGATATAGCCTCCATTATTTGTTTCTTGACTCCCTTAGAGTGCGAGTTCCCCAAAGGAGTGGAAGGGTTACAGATGGCACCCCCACCTTGGTCCCCAAAAGTGGAAAGATTCCGCACATGGTCGTCATCCCCACCCTCCAACAGTTTCTCTTTTGAGGCCATAATTCCAGTCTTCTGCTTGTTTTCCACGCTCTTGTTGTTTGTGGGCTTCCTATTGCGTCCATTGCTAGTAGATACAGTGACCTGATCCGAGAACAAAGACCCGGAAGTGTTTGGATTCGGATTGGGACACACTTGACCACTCCCCTTGTCCTTCATCGGGCTGGTCACTTCTTGTTCGGTTCTCCTATTAGAGCCAGCACTGCGGCTCCCATCATCAGACGACTTTCCCCTCGAGTTAGTGCCTTGGTCACTCTTAACAGAGGAACCGCTGCACTCAAAAACAGCCTGGGAGAAGGATTGAAGTTTTTTCCTCTTCCCCTCTCGGGCCCTAATGGAGTTATTGTAACCCCTCTTCCCTTGCTGATCACGATCAGTGGGCGTGAGGCACTCAATCTCAGATTGGCCCATGACCCCACAAGAGAAGCAAAAGAAAGGCAGTTTCTCATACGGAACAACATAGACTTCAGTAATTTTCCTTCTTACTACTGTAATGAACCGCTTCAACGGTTCCTCAATAGAAATGGCGACCCGGGCACGCAGAAAGGTACCCGCGGCTTCACCAAACTCGTCAACATCCACCTTATCAACAATTCCCACAAGACCAACCACCTTCCTGCATGTCGAGACATCGTAGTAGATTTCATAGACGAGGGTGCCATGAGACTACTGATAGAGACGTGGGGGGACGTGATTGTGTTAAGGACAATGACACAGCGTTTTTACCCAGGTTCGGTACGACGTAGTAAGGCGGCGTTCCTACTACTGCAATCTCACTATTTAGGACTAAAGCCTGTGTATACAGAGTACAATGTGAGGTTCTATTAGCTTCTCGTCAAGGATCAACCTCTCGGCGAGTTAGCCTGTAGCTTCTTGTCTATCTATCATATCTCCCGTCCGGCTTTATATAATAGCCGGATTAGGGCATACAAAATAGGAAATCTAGAAGACTACGGTAACTATTAACTTGGAAAGTAAGGAATCCGCCTTCTACTCCAAGCCAGATCACGTGGGCCGTGATCCGGGTTCTTCTAGAATTCGGCTTCTGTGCGTCAGCTTACTGGGCCGCCCAATGGACCGTAATCCACTACCACTTGGGCCACCCGGGTAATCCGACACTTTAGACTGCCACCTGATATACCCCTATTCGGTATATATCCGATAGTAGCCCCCAAGAAGGATAAAGACTCTGATTCGCCGTCTTTCGCCAAATGCGTATTTTCCAAGAAATATCAGCCTGCAGTCTTGATTCTTCTTTTTCTCCTCAAAGGATGTTACAACGCAAAACTCGGAATCCAGAAAATCCGGCTTTTCTTACACGATCCTTCGTGAAGAAGGAACTTCCTACGTCAACGCTTTAATCCTGCTGACGTAAGGGACGTTTGGGTTTCAGGAGGGAAACCCAGAAACATATCTCTGACAGATTCTCGCGGGAAACGAGGCGATAGCAATAATCACCCGTCGTTTCATTTCCCGGAATTTCCGGCGAGTGACACGCGTTGATTATCCAACGGTCAAAAGAGCCGTTAGCATGCATCGTGACGGGATTCCGGCTATAAATAGCCGCCTCCGTCCTCCGAGGAAACCTTCCGCTCTCACTTCACAGCACCATTCCCAGCGCCCAAGTTCTCGCAGAGCAACTCCCGAGCGCACGGACGCCACCCGAGACCTCACCGGAGCGACCGCGCGCCGCCCATCGATGGCATCCCCAAGCTCCTCACCGGCCCGTTCTGTCTCAAAGGACATCGACGAAATCATCGATACGATGGATCCACAACTGGATTCACCGGTGCACGCCTCCGGCGACGAGCCGGCAAAGGCCACTGGCGGCGCGGCGGGCGAGGAAATCCGTCCCGCCGCCGCAGATCTTGCGGGGTCTTCTTCCGCACCTCCTCCACCATTCGCGCTCGAGACGGCGGAGGAGAAAATCACCCTCGTCGGAGACGAGCTCGCGGCCGCGGAGGCCGTAGCGTCCGCCGCCGCCGGAGCAGAAGACGAGGCGGAAACTGTCGGCAACTGGAGTGCCAGCAGTATTCCGCCATCCCTCCTTCCGACAATGGAGAAGGAGGGGCTCGTGCTGAAGGGGAAATGGCGGATCCCGGAGGATGAATCCGAGCCCGCGCCAAGGGACGAGGAACGTGTCCTCCTCACTTCCCATGTATTGAGAGGTATGGGTATTCCACCTTCCGCCTTCTTCCTCCAAATCTTAGCCCACTACAACATCCAACCCCACAATCTGCCACCAAACTCCATCCTCTATCTAGCCGGATTTCAGGCCCTTTTCGAGGGATACCTAGGTATAGCTCCTAGGTTAGATTTCTGGCTTTATTGTTTTGGGGTTAAGCGGAACTCTTCGGAGGGCGCACTCCCGACTTGTGGGACCATATCCTTTACCCTGCGCAGATTCAGGGAGGATTGGTTCCCCAAGATCAAGACATCGGAATCCGTCAAATTCTGGATGGGTTCCTTCTTCTATCATCCCGACGTTCCCTTCCCTGGGAAAACCACCGGGGTTCCACCTTTCTCGAACATCGCCGATGTTCCCCAGGAAAACTGGGGAACTGAAGCGGTTCAAACCCTGCCGCCGGATCTTCTCAGGATCAAGCGGCGCATCACAAAGCTCGTCACTTTTGATCCGCCTCTAACCGGCATGGACACAGTCCTTTGCTGGTTAGATAGGCGGATTCAGCCCTTGGCTAACCACGGTGCTCGCCTTCTCTGCGAGTACACGGGAACCGGCGACGAAATGCGGACAACCAACAAGGTTTGGTCAGCGAAAGATTTGCGGAAACGCGCAAATCAATTGGTCGCATCCCGCGACCAATATGAAGAAAGCCGGCCAATGTACACGGCAGAGAATTCGGCTCCCAATGTACAATTCTTCGCCTTTTGGGTTTAAATCCTTTTCGTTTGCTCGGTTTTCGTGTTTTTATCTCAGCTATTACCTTCTTAACAGATTGCCGAACTTCCTGAGTCGGAACTTGCTTCCGATGCCGAGCTGGAGGCATTGTGTGCCACCTTTGCCGGTGGGCGTAAGCGCAAGAAAATTTCCGCTTCCCAGGAAGTCATTGATCTTGACGGGGTCCCCGTCGTGACCTCCAGGTTCGAACATCTGGGTTGTTTTATTTTGTCGGAATTTTCTTCCTTTATCTCGGAGTATAACTTTCCGGCTTTTCTCCTTTTTAGCCTGCCTCCCTCTACTCTGAAGCCAAAAAAGCTGAAGAGGCACAAGGCTGTGGCCAGCAGAGGCCCACATCCTTCTCCTGCTACCGCTCCAGATACACCGATCACAGCAACAGAAGAGCATGCTGCAGCCCCCAACACTGAATCCCTGCAGACCAGCCAGCCCATTGTGCCAGAAACGGACACGAGGGAAAGGGCGGTCCCTGAGGTGGGAGGTCCTTCTCGGATAACTGAAGAGGAGATTCCCACCTTTGATAAGGATTTCAAGAATATCAGCGATGGCCTTAGCGCGGCCGGGACTCTTTTTGCTGAGTACGCAAAAGAGTTCACCGAAAACTTGGCAGGTTTACAGCGGATAAGCCAGGTATTATATCTAGCCCCCAAGCAACAAGTTAAAATGTCTACTTTTCACTTAGTGCTTTCATAATCATGCTTGTTTATAACTTAAACACGATGTTTCACTTCCGTGTTTCACCAAACCGCTGAAACTATAAACCTGGAAGTTTTCAACAAGCTTACCGTCAAGAATAAGGAGGTTAGAAACCTTCTATCTATTCTTGACGTTAAGGAAGCAGAGCTGGCATCTTCTGAAGTTCCTTGTCCATAATTTTTTCTAAGTACTTTTCCGAGTTTTAATAACCCATAATTTTTTTCCTTGCTTTCCAGCTGCTTTGGCGAAAGCCAAGCAAGTAGCTGAAGATGCCGGCAACACCGAGAATCTCCGCCGGGAGAACTTGGACCTTCATAAGGATCTTATGAAGGTTCAGAAGGATCTGGAGGCCAGCAATCTGGCTCTTGGAATTTCTCAATCCAAGGCCTCCCAACAAGCTGACAAGGACAAGGCCACTATCCAAGATTTGGAGAACGCCTTGAACCTGCGCTTTGAGGAAGGCTCCGAGATGGACAAGATCCTCGGTAAGTTATCAACCTTTACCGGATTTTCCATGTCTTAACTTCTTTCTCTGCGTTTTCACTAACCCTTCGGTTATTTGTCTGAAAAAACAGGAGATAACCCAGATCTAACTCGGATTGAAAAAATCCGAGCTTTGGGGAAGGCATTCACCGCGATCAAGGCTGCGGGGATGTTGCTCATCAACAGATACCTTCCCACAAAGTCTGGGGAACTCTCGGAAGTTGAAAAACTTCCGGGAGCCATCATGGAGATTGCGGATGCCAAGGAATCCACCTCGCGCTCCGCGGCCCGGGGTGGTGCACGCATGGCTTTAGGGCTTATGCGTATGCATTACCCAAGTGCCAAATCTTGGCGCGTGGCGTCCGGTATCCCTCTTGGATATTCGGAGACCCAGCAGACCACCATCTTTGATGAAATCAAGGGTCATGCCACCAAGATTGCCTCTAGGGTGAATATCTCCATCACCTATCCGGAAGAAGAGATTCCAGAAGCCCCCGAGGATGACAGCAGCGAAGAAGACTCGGATGCTTGAAGAATTCTCCTTGCCCTGGATGGTGGAAATAGGAAATAGGAGCATTACTGCACTTTACAATGTAATTTTTATTGTAATGCTTCGATTCTTTTGTGTGAATAAGTACTCCGCCTTTTGCAGTTAATATTTATGAAATCCTTTGCAAGTTTTCCGGGTTTTATATTCCTTTATCTTCTAAGTTCTCTGGTTTATGTGCTTTAACTGTCCTTAGTGTTTGAAATGGCTCAGTAGTACTTTAATCTTCATGCCAAGTTACTGGGTAAAACCGATCAGTTTAAACTCGGAAACATGGATCATACTAAAGGCATTTTTACTTACTAGCATTAGTGACCCAGCACATAAACAATCAGATAATGCTTAGAGAATAGTAAGGAATTTTTTTGAATGAAGCTCGGGCATACAGGCACTTTCCGAGTTTCCTTTAACCTTTAGTAGGCTGAAAATCATTCAGTTTTTAAACACCGAGCACGCAGGCACAATTTGGGTTAACATTGAGTATTTTGGAAGATCATTGGGAAATAGATAAGGCGGAATCATGCTTTGTACTATAATAAACTTGTAAAAACATGGATGTAAGAATTCCGACAACTTTATTTCATGATCTCAAAGATGTTTACATAGAAATTGAACTAAGTATAGAAGGGACGTAACTGCTGGATACTTCAGGGCCTTTTTGTCTCTCCTAGCTCAGCATCTATCTTCCTCTTTCTTTTGCGATTCGGCTTGTCAGGGTGGTCTTCTGTATCCCGAATATCTACAAGATAGTATGATCCATTTTACATAGCTTTGCTCATGACGAATGGTCCTTCCCATAGTGGGGCCAATTTGTGCTTTCTTTGCTGCACCAATCTTAGCACTAGGTCACCTTCTTTAAAAGAACGATGCCTGATTTTCCGACTATGGTAACGTCGTAAACCTTGCTAAATAAATGGCGGATCTTTGAAGCACAAGATCTCGTTCCTCTTCTAAGAGATCGACGACATCCTGTCGTGCTTTTTCGGCATCCGAGTCGTCGAAATCCTGCACTCTTGGGCTATCATGGATCATGTCCGTTGGAAGAATTGCTTCTGCACCATAAACTAGGGAAAACGGGGTTTGCCCAGTTGACCTGTTTGGTGTTGTTCGAATACTCCAAAGCACGGAAGGTAGCTCTTCTACCCATGCTCCAGCTGCTCTGTGAAGAGGAGATTCGAGTCTTGGGCGTATTCCTTGTAAGATTGAGCTATTCATTCTTTCAACCTCCCCGTTGGATTGCGGGTGTGCCACAGATGCGAGATCTAGGCGAATTCCCGTTTGTCGGCAATATTTTGCCAATTCCCCAATGGAGAAATTTGTCCCGTTGTCGGTTATTATGCTGTGTGGAACGCCGTATCTCATGACTATGTCAATGATGAAGTTTCTGGCAGTTACACCGTCAAGCTTTTTGATGGGTTTAGTCTCCACCCACTTGGTATATTTATCCACAGCTACTAGTAGATGTGTTAGTCCGCCTCGTGCAGTTTTGAATGGTCCCATCATATCTAGCCCCCAGACCGCAAACGACCATGTAATGGGGATAGTTTTGAGTGCTTGGGCTGGCATATTAGTCTGCTTGGCGTAATACTGACACCCTGCACACGTATTTACTATGTGCTCAGCATCTGTCTTGGCTGTTAGCCCAAAAAACCCGGCGCGGAATGCTTTTTTGACTATGTTTTTTGATTGAGCATGATGTCCGCAATATCCGGCATGGATTTCTTGCAGGATTTCTCGTCCTTCTTCTGGTGAAATACATCGCAGAAAAATTCTGGAAGTACTGCGTTTATACAAGCAATTGTTAATTACCGTGTATCCTTTGCATCGACGCTGAATCTGTCTTTGCAAGACTTCGTCTGCTCCATCCGGGTACTTCTGATCAACAAAGAAGTTTAAATATAGGATTTTCCAATCCGGGTTAACGAGCACGACTTCAATTGACTCGGAAGCCAGAGGGTAATCAACATCTCCACCTTTTATCGATGGTTCGTACAAATGTTGGACGAATACACCTGGAGGTAGGATTTTTACTCTTTCTGATCCCATGCGGGCTAATGCATCCGCGTTCCAATTTTCCTCCCTTTTAACATGGAGTACTTCGAATCCGAAGAAATAGATGGCAAACTCGTCCACCGTTCTCCGGTATTCGGCCATTATAGGGCTTTTGGCGTCCCAAGTTTGGCTGAGCTGGTGTTGTACCAAATCTGAGTCGCCACAGCATAAAATGCGTTTCACCCCTATTACTTTTGCAATATGCAAGCCGTGAAGCAAAGCTTCGTATTCTGCCACATTATTGTTGGTGTTGAAGTGTATTTGTAATACATACTCCATTGTATCTCCTTTAGGGGATTTTAGGACTACACCGGCTTCAGCGCCATCTTTCATCTTGGATCCATCAAAGTGCATGATCCAGTACTCGGACTCCGGCATTAGTGTTTTTTCCATTGCTTCCGTCCAGTCGGCAACAAAATCTGCCAGAACCTAGGATTTTATTGCCATCCTAGGCTGATACTTAATGTCGAATGCTGCTAGCTCGATGCCCCATTTGGCTACTCGGCCAGTCGCCTCCGCATTGTTTATTATATCCCCTAGTGGTGCTTTGCATACCACTGTTATGGAATGTCCTTGGAAATAATGGCGAAGTTTTCTAGATGCGAAAAATATGCCATATAACAGTTTTTGGTAGTGTGGTTATCTTTGTTTGGACTCGGAGAAAACTTCACTTACATAGTATACCGGATGCTGATCGGGTATGCTATGTTCGTCTTTCTTCCTTTCCACAACAATTACTGCACTAATAACCCGGTTTGTAGCCGTTAGGTACAATATCATAGGTTCTTCGTCTTTTGGGGATGCCAAAATCGGAGCTTTCATCAAAGTTTCCTTCAACTGGGTTAGCGCTGCATCTGCCTCCTCTGTCCACTCAAATTTGTCGGAATTTTTCAATAACTTATACAGTGGCAAGGCTTTATCCCCCAGTCGGCTAATAAACCTGCTGACGGCTGCAGCGGAACCCGTCAATCTTTGCACATCTTTTACGCACGTAGGCTTGGAGATGTTTAAGATTGCTTTGATCTTTTCCGGGTTTACTTATATTCCTCTATGAGAAACGATGAAACCCAGAAGTTTTCCTGAGGGAACCCCGAATACGCACTTTAATGGATTGAACTTCATGTTATAAGTGCGCAAATTTTCGAAGGTTTCTCGCAAATCCTCAAGGAGTGTTTCTTTTTCCTTGGTGACGACGGCAATGTCGTCCACATAAACATGGATATTTTTGCCAATCTGACTATGCAAACACCGTTGCATGCAACGCTGGTAGGTTGCACCTGCGTTCTTCAGGCCAAATGGCATGGTTATGTAATAGTACGTCCCATAGGGGGTTATGAAAGAGGTTTTGATTTGATCTTCCTTTTTCATGCGTATTTGATGATACCCGGAATATGCATCCAAAAAGCATAAAAGCTCAGAGCCTGCAGTGGCATCTATTATTTGATCGATTCGCGGTAACGCAAACCTATCTTTTGGACACAGTTTATTCAAGCCGGTGTAATCTATACACATCCTAAGGGTAGTAGTGTCTTTCTTCGGGACTAATACTGCATTTGCTGACCACTCAGTATGTATAACTTCCCGGATAAAATCTGTTGCCAAAAGCCGGGTAATCTCCTTGCCAATAGCCTTCCGTCTTCTTCCGTCAAATCGACGGAGACCTTGCTTGGCGGGTTTGGATCCTGGAATCACCTTAAGTTGATGCTCATCAAGTTAACTGGGTACGCCCGGCATGTCCGCTGGACACCAAGCAAAGATATCCCAGTTCTCACGGAGGAACTTGATGAGCTCGCTTTCCTATTTGTCGGTCATTCCAGTTCCCACTATGACAAATTTTGTCGGATCTTTGGGATCTAGGATTACCTGTCTTGTATTCTCGGAAGCCTTGAAGCTATCTGCTGGCTTCCGGCTTTCTTTTCCTGCCGGCATTCTGTCGGCGATACCTCTTTTGCCAGCTCTTTCAACTCTTCCTTTGCTATGACTTTCTCAGCGCAAAGGGCGTTTTATTTTTCCAGCTCGTTTGCCAACTTGAAGTCTCCAGATATGGTGATTACTACTCCTTTGGGCCCTGGCATCTTCAACTTGTTATATATATAGCATGATCTTGCCATAAATTTGGCGACAGCTGGACGTCCGAGTATCACGTGATACACGCTTTCGAACGGCACCACTTCGAAGGATACTTTTTCCTGACGGAAGTGATCTTTTTCTCCGAAAGTGACATCTAGGGAAATTTCTCCTAGGGAACGTGCTTGTCTTCCAGGAACGATGCCATGAAAACGTATGTTGCTGTGGTTGAGCTGGGTTTCGGAAATTTTCAAATGCTTCAGTGTATCCATGTACATTATATTGATACTGGATCCTCCATCCATCAACACTCTTTTTAGCCTAGTGTTTTGGACAATAGGGCTTACAACAAGAGCTTGCGTGCCGGGTTCAGGGATGCTTCCGGGATGATCAGACTGATCCCAGGTGATTGGTGTATTTGAATACTTCAAGAATTTTGGGGTTGCCGGAACAACCGCGTTTATTTCTCGAAGCGTTCTCTTTGCCACCTTTGCTGAGGGAGTTGCCAGGAAAGTTAGGTTACATTCTCCATCGACTCTCGGAAACTTAGGCTCGCCTTTTCGCTGTTGTTCTCGGATTTTTTCGTCAGTGTCCAATTCACTGTCTTCTTTCTCAGCTTCTGGCTTTTGCTTGGAAAATTTCCTCTTGGAATTCTTCCCTTTGTTTCCGGATCCTGCACTGCCTTTCATATGCTTATTCAGCCGGCATTGTGCGTTAGTGTGGGCGGGTTTCCCGAATTGCGAGTGGTGGACGCAGTTTTCCGACTTGATATTTTCCCACTCTTCCTTGGTGTAATTGATCGGTTCCGTACTGCGTCCTTTCCACCTGTTCCTATTTTCTCTTCCAAATGCTATGTTAACTTCTTTGGGATTTTGTGTTGCATCTGGAGTTCCTTTTTTCTCAGGGCGAGGGTTCTTTTTGGCCTGTATCAGTGTATCGATATTGCCTCCTCTTGCCCTGATGTCGTCCTCGGCTGCAGCGTGTTCATTGGCGGTTGTAAGCATAGATCCGAGATCTTTGTGCTTTTTGGAACCAATCATGAACGGTACAAGTCCGGGTTTTAGGACATTGACGAAAGCATGCATTGCTTGGACGTCAGTTACTCCAGAGCAGCTATTCTTCATTGCCGTCCATCTTGAGATGAAATCCACGTATGGTTCGTCCTCAAATTGGGTGCAACGGTTTAGCTAGTTGATGCTATTCGGGCGTTTGTAAGTTCCCCTGAAATGCTGAGTAAATACTCGAGCCATATCATCCCAGCTGTCGACAGTTCTGGAGGGTAATCCATTGATCCAGTCTCTGGCTCCATCCGGTAACATTAGGGGAAGAAACTTTACAGCTTCCAAGTCTGTCCCATTGTTGATCTGGACGGCTGTATAGTAGTCTGAGAGCCAGGTATCCGGGTTTGTACTACCGGTATATTTTTGGTATGTTGGACCAACTTTGGCAAAGCCAGAATGCAGGGTTATCCTTCGGATCCTATCTGTGAAGCACTTAGGTCCAAAGTATAAATCGTCTCTTTCCGCTCTATCCATGTGTGCGGAGTACCTGCCGGCTGAATGGACAGAAGGGGATCTGCTCCTTTCTTTTCCATTGTGGCGCGAACGCGCTTTTCCAGGATTTTCTCTATTTCTTCCGAGATCTTGCCCCTTTGGATAAGGTGGAGTTCTACTCCTGTTTCTTTCCTTATTTCTGGGGGGTGTCCGGGATCTCTCACGCCTGTGAGGTTTATCCTGTCTTCCAGCTTTTTCAGCTGGGCGTCTCGGAGGCGGCATTGCTTTGCCGTCATTCCGGTTCTTTTCTTCCCGGTCGCGAGGATTAAGTCCGTCTTTCGGGAGATGGGATCCGGTTCTAGACGCTTCATCCTTGTTGTCGGGATTTTTCTTGTCTTTTCTCGGATCCGCTTTCTTCTCTTTTGAATTGCTTGAATCTCCAGGTTCTTCCGGTCCAGGTGCTCTAGCGGCGCATGTAGCTGTTTTACATAGGGCTGAGTCGTCGTACAACTTCCCTGATCGCTGTTGCCCCCGCTGTTGTTGTTGCAATGCTTTTCCTAAGAAATCATACACCCCTTGAAGTTTTTCACCATTGGAGTACATATCATTGTTGAGGATGGCAAACGCTGCTTCCGCATTTTCTGCTGCGGTTTTGTATATTGGTTCACCTCTGGCATCTTCGCCGTTTACTTGCTTTTGCCAAGATGGGTTGTGAAACCTTTGTTTTGGTGGCAGTACTTCCGGTCTTACAATTCCGGGTAACCTTGTAGGTTTAATTCCAGATCTATTCTTTCTCTCGTATTCCTCGATTTCTTCCTTCATGAGCTTGATGTCATCCTGGTTATTTTGGAGGTGTTCACGAGTTCTGAATAGATGTTGCTGCTGCCTCTGGAGAGCTTGTCTCCTGGCCTCTAGCACTTCAGGGGGTTCGTGCAATCCCACTGGTGTTTGCAGTAATTCTTGTTCTGTCATTGGCGGAACAAGGATTTCTTTTGTTTTCTTCTCGACGGGCTTTATTCCGCTTGCACCTCCTACTTCCGGGCTTTCATCGGCTGGATCAGCCGATTTCTTCTTCCGGAGTTTGTACTGGATCTTTTTAGCGGCCTTGCGCTTTTTCTTGGAAGAGGGAGGTTTTTGATTGGTTCTTCCTCTGTCAGTTCTTTGACATCAGGATATCTTGGAGAAGTTTCTCCGTCTTCTCTCTCTTCCTCTGGCGGAGGAGTTCTAGGCCTTTCCTGGCTGTCGGCGTCCGTGTTTTCAGCCGGCTTTGCCATCAGCACTTCGTGGAATCCCTCTTGAAGAGATTTAACCTTTCTTTCAAAGGCGTCCTCGTCTTCATCTTCGGAATCGAAATTGTCTGATCCGGTTTCTGACTCTAATCTCGCCTCAATGGCGCCTAACACAGAGTCAGCTTCCGAGTTCGTCGTTGTGTTGACGGATGTCGGATCTTCCACCTCAGTTGTGGGTTTACTGTATTCTGCCTCCTTGTCGCACCCGGACTTCTAGGGGATACTCACAGTCCGTTAAACAGTAGATAAATGGCTTACGGGGAATACCGGCACCCGCATCTCAATATGAGTAGGCCAACACGTAAACGTGTGACAACCACTCTCTACTTTTCATCGTCTGCGCAAACCATCCTATAGAAATCCAGATACTTCCATTGACGTAATTCATAACATACACACATGGTACGTCAACGGCATTTGAACAAGTGATATCACAACAGATCTCTAAGACACAAATAAATAGAAATAAGTTGCAAATAGCTCTCATTAGAGCAGAGATAGCAAATACAATCATCCAGAGGACACATGTCCCAACATAACATCATTACATCACAGCGGAAGCATCAAAAGTGTCTGAGTACAGACAAGATCCAAATAGGCCTAAGAGGCCGGAAACGAAAAGACGGAGCCCATCCACGAAGTCTCGGATCTTGCCCGGGGTCCGCTATCTACTCGTCAGCAGCCTCGTCATACTCCACGTAGTAGCCACCATGGGGATCTTCGGAAACATAGTATGCGGAAACCACAGCCCCAAAGGGGTCAGTACATAAACGTACTGGCAAGCAAGACTCACAGTTCACCAAAGTGTACCCGTCAACACCAAGCACAGATGCTTTGGGTTCAACGGAAGAAAAGGGTGATACAAAAGATGCGGCAGCTGGCTGCACTAACCAACTACAGAGTTGCTATAACTTCCGGCTAACAGAAAGGGGATAAGATAGCGTATCGGAACCAACTAACAACTAACCACCAAACAAACCCATCCTGGCTCTCGCCCCTTATCCAAAGAAGCAATCCGAGGATAACTCACACAGTTGGATTAATGATGGTTCAAGTTATTGTGTCAATAAAACTATTACTAGTCAATTTATCATTAGTTAGGTGTAAGTTGTTCTGAGTACTTGTTAGCCAGTACTTTCACCAAGTCATCCATAACTGCGGAAAACACGGCTTCTCGAGAAGATTTACCCTGCAGGGGTGCACCAATTTGGCCGTACACGTAAGAATAACCCGCCAGATGGAATGGCCTTTCCACCAAGCGGGGCACTCAACACAACTCAACTCTTCTTCGCATCAAGCCCAAAGAACCACATGTTGTGCGTGCGCGGCTAATCGAGCCCCACGAAGAAAAGGGGACCCTCATAGCACTCTAAGACCACGCCGCCCTAAATGCCGACTACAAAAGTTCCACCCTGGCGCCAAGGGTTCGCACCTGCACATGCATGCATCAAATGGAAAGCCCGAACTAAGTGTGGCGATTTGGACGAGATGCGAATCGAATCAAATTGAGGGGGGCGCCCATACACTCTTCCCACATGCGGTTAGTGCACTCATCATGGATCAGTAGAAAAGACCCTTTTCCTAATTAGGGTCGACACTAGCAGGCCTCAAAACCACGCCGGGCCTCCTGCCGGTGCCTTATCATCAAGTTATTATTACCTCAAACATTAACAGGTTGATTGTTTAACATCGAGCCCCAGAACATAGTAAAATTTGGTAACAGAAAGTAACGGGCAACAGACTCGAGCAAAACAACCCTACGCATGCTAGTAAGACACGGGCAACAAGCAAAGAGGTTATAGGTGTGGAGGTGAGGCTATATCAGGGTTAAAGGATAACATGTGATAGGTTCGTAACAGAAGCAACGATTCATAGGGCTAGCAGAATAGACAACGGAAAGTATCGGTATACAATGTGGAAAGGAACACAATGGTTCATGTGAGTGAATACTTGCCTGCAAACTCAGCAGCCTGGTACTGAGCTAGATCCTTAGAAGGGGTGTCGTAAGTATCGTCTGTCTCAACATCGTCGTCTATTCGAGAAGAAGCAAACAAACAACGTAGAGAGACAAACAATCAATAACATGGCATAATGCACAAACATGGGATGATGCATGTCAATTTAATTGATGCATCAAAGATAAGATAGCTAACATGGTAACATAACATGATTAAATGGACCCACATGCAATTTGAGTTGCATATGAAAAGCCCATGAATTAGGGTTGAAATAATTGTTTTACAACTAACCAACAGGTGAAAGTGGATTAGCATGATGCATGGATGAGGAAAACAAAAAGAAAACAACAATAGAATCAAATTGAAATAAGGTTTACCAAGTTTGGAATTTTATTTATTAAGTTAGGAAATTTTGGGTTTCTTAAAGGTGTTACACAAGCATTTGTTGTTTTCACCAATTTTCATTGTTCAAAATAGATAACAAAGTTCATATTTGGAAAGAACACCAAATTTTAGGTGGATTACATGTTTCAAATATTGAAAAAGGAATTAGGATGAATTACTTATGAATTAAACAAGTTTACACAAGATTTAAATGAATTTAATTCAATTATGAAATTATTTGAATTTTTATTTGTTCCAACATTAAATCAAATTCATATTTGAAAAGTTTATACTTTTATGGTTTTAAAACATATTTTATAAGTTCAAAAATAATTTAATTTGACCAAGTTATGAATTTAGCAATTTTAAATGATTTAAACAAGGTTTAAATTATTGACCCAATTTTAATTATTCAAAACATGAAACAAAGTTTATATTTGAAAAGGTGGTTCAATTTAGCAGAGAAAACATATTTTATTTGTTGAAAATGGATTTAAAATGAGCAAGTTATTAATTTGGCAATTTTAAATGCATTAATCAAGAAACAGTTGTTTTCAGCAATTTAAATTGTTCAAAACAGAATAAAAAGTTGATATTTGCAAAGTATATGAAAAATGGGATGGAAAACATATTTAGTTTGTTGAATTTGGAATTTTTATGCCCAAGTTATGAAGTTTGCAAAATTAAATGAATTAAACAAGGATTCAAATATTTCACCAATTTAAAATATTCAAAACAGTAAACAAAATTTATATTTGGGTAGAGAATTCAATTTGGTACAAAATACATATTTAAAATGTTGAACTTGGAGTTGGGATGATTTAGTTATGCATTTTTAGATTTTTTGTATTAATCTGCCATTTTATTAACAGCTAGGGACTTGGAATTAATTTACAGGGACCTAAAAGATTAATAGCAGGGACCTGTTGGCGATTCTGTCAAGTTTCTGGATTTAAACAAAAGGAGAATAAAAAGTGGGTTTAATCCCGGGGGTGGGATTCGAACCCACCACCCTCTGCTGTGCGCGCAAGGGTGTTGCCAGTGCGGTGGTGTTCTGTTTGTTGACAGGAAGGGGTGGCGAGGAGGATAACCTTCAGATCGTGGGGTTTGTAACTGAACTTTAAAGTTCAGTTCTGCACCTCGACAGAGAAAAGGCGGCCGCCGGCGGGCTGCTGCTCGCGATTGCTACTGCTGCGATGGCCGTGTGCGTGGTTGCGTGTGCTGTGGCGAAGGGAAAAAGGAGGGTACATCGGTAGGGAGGAAGGGGAGGTGAGGCTCACCTCTCTGAAGAAAAGTAGCAGGCGCTCGGGGCAGAGGTGGTCGCCGGCGAAGAGGAGGACGGCGGCGGCGCTCCGGGCCCTCCCCGTCCGTGCTGAGGGGTGGATGAGGAAGAGGGAGCCGCGGGGAATCCATTCCCGCGGTTAGCCAGCCCTGGAGGTGGCCCAATCGGCGGCGATCGCCGGGGTTGGGGTCGGTGGCGGTGGTGCTTTTCTGTGAGGTTCAGAGAACAGAGGTGCAGGGAGGGAGGTGGAAGAAAGAGGAGATGGAGGCGGGGGAGAGGGAGAAGGAGGGAGAAATGGGTTAGGGCAGGGGAAGGGCATCGAGCTAGGGTTTATAGGGGCGAGGAGGGGCTGCTCAGCCGTTGCTACTCCTCTCTGTCAACGTGGACAAGCTGGATGGCAGCCGTACGAGGAAGACGATGAGCGAGGGGGTATGGGCCTGGGGAGAGGTGGTGGGCTGGGCCTGCTGGCCTGCCCCTCTCTCCCTTTGATGTTTTTTGTTTTGTTTTTTTTTTGTTCTATTTTTTTTTTGCAGATTTGAAAAGGAAGAAAAGGTTAGGTGTTAAGGTTAGAAAAATTTAGAATTTTTTTTGTTATAGGTTATTTAGGGTAACAGCAAAAATTGCCAACTTTGGTTTTACAAAATATTTTGAATTATGGTGTTGTTTGTATTTTAAATGAATTTGAGCAAAATTGACATTAATTAACTTATTGAAAGAAACATGTTAAACTAGTTTGAACTTTCCTTGTTTATTTGAAACAAATTGATTGGAGTGTTTTGTTTCATGAATTTCAAATGGTTGATGTTTTGGAAATTAATTGAATTTGAAAATGGTTTGGTATTAGATGAATTAGTGATAGAAACAAATCAATAGTTTTGGAATCACAACTTTAATGGAAACAAACAATTGTTTTGATTTGAAATATCATTTTGGAAATTGTAACATCACAAGTATGAAACAAAAGGTTTGAAATTTGATTTGAAATTCAAATAGAAAACAAAGGAAAACAAATGAAAACAGAGGAAAACAATTGGAAAACAAAGCAAAACAAATGCAATGAACATGATGTCATGATGCAAAACATAAAATAACATAGAGCAAACATTCTAATGGCTATTTTTCATACTTGGGATGTTACACTCCTGCACGGGATTACCTTCATCCGTGTTTTCGGCGTTCTCGGATTGCACCATACCGACAAAGTGTGATTCACTTATATGTCGGCGATCTGAGCAAAACCCGGTATCGTAGTCATCTTCGACTGGGTATAGGGCGGGTGGGATAAATCTGCTTCTACCGCAAAACCCCATGGCCTCTGCAGTTAATCCGATAAAGATGTTTGGAGATCCAATCGGTAACACGCAGACACTTACCAGATGATTTTGCGCCGGTATGTAAGATCCGTTGTCGAGGAAGCGTCTAACGTCGTTGTCGAATTCCAAGCTTCCGACAGTTATGGAATTGCCGATTCCGCCGAGTATCCCAGATCGAAACTTAACGCCTGACGTCGCCGACCCCACGGTGGGCGCCAACTGTCGAGACATCGTAGTAGATTTCATAGACGGGCGTGCCATGAGACTACTGATAGAGACGTGGGGGGGACGTGATTGTGCTAAGGACAATGACAAATGGTTTTTACCCAGGTTCGGTACGACGCAGTAAGGCGGCGTTCCTACTCCTGCAATCTCACTATTCAGGACTAAAGCCTGTGTATACAGAGTACAATGTGAGGTTCTATTAGCTTCTCGTCAAGGATCAACCTCTCGGCGAGTTAGCCTGTAGCTTCTTGTCTATCTATCATATCTCCCGTCCGGCTTTATATAATAGCCGGATTAGGGCATACAGAATATGAAACCTAGAAGACTGCGGTAACTATTAACTTGGAAAGTAAGGAATCCGCCTTCTACTCCAAGCCAGATCACGTGGGCCGTGATCCGGGTTCTTCTAGAATCCGGCTTCTGTGCGTCAGCTTACTGGGCCGCCCAATGGACCGTAATCCACTACCACTTGGGCCACCCGGGTAATCCGGCACTTTAGACAGCCACCTGATATACCCCTATTCGGTATATATCCGACACTGCCTTTCTTATCATTCATCCATTCAAAGGGTATATCAAGCATGCGTACCCAGATGTCCATCTTGTCAAAATGTACATCGGAGGGCTTCTGTTCCTTTACCAGTTTTTGCAGCAAGACAACATGTTTACCAACAAGCCAAGGCGAGCCATCCAGAGTTCTCTCCATGGCCCCCCTCATTCAGAAAATCCACAATGAACAAATTGTCACTCATAGAACGAGCCCACAGACCCTTGGGATTGCCCCAAGCCGACCGCATAGCAGCCATGATCGTCTGCAAGTGAAGATTCGATGGTGACAGGACCTTCCCGATCAGCGAGAAAGTACCTGGATTTTCCACTTCATCCTCATCGTCAGACATAACAAGATTCTCATCCTCTCCCGCCGCCAGATTCAGCCAGTGTAGCATGTGTTATTTTCTGGTGATCCAAATTCATACGAAGATAAAGGAAAGTTTGGCCTCCGCTACGCGGAGGCCCGTCGCCGGAGGCTTAGGGCCGAAGCGTAGCGGAGCCGAACTTTCCCATCCTGGTTCGCACCATTGATGATCGCTGGAAGGTACAGAACAAGGATAAAAGGAACGACACATACCAACCGAAAAATAAATCTGACGGTAATGGTAATGGTACTGGTAAGGCTGCTGTTGTGGCTGCTGATAATAGTTCGGATGGTGAATGCTTAGCTGTTTTTGCTGCATGTGTTACCCGTGATGATGAGTGGATTCTTGATATTGCTTGTTCGTTTCATATTTGCTGTAACAAAAATTGGTTCAGTTCTTATGAAGCTGTGAAGACTGGAGATTTTGTGCGTGTGGGGAACGACAACAAATGTCACATTGTTGGCGTTGGATCTGTTCAGATCAAGACCCATGTAGGGATGACACGTACATTGACGGGAGTGAAACACATACCATCTATGGCGAGAAATTTGATCTCGCTGAGTACCCTTGATTGTGACGGGTACAAATATGCCGGAGGGGATAAACGCCTGAAGGTATCTAAAGGTTCTCCCATTGTTATGATTGGTGATATGAATTCTGCCAAGTTATATATCCTTAGAGGTAGCACATTGTATGGTACTACTACTGTTATTACTAATGATGATCCAAGTACAACTAAACTCTAGCATAAGCGACTTGGACACATGAGTGAACATGGTATGGCAGAATTGGTGAAGAGAGAACTTCTGAAGAACTCCAATATGAGTAAGTTGCCGTTCTGTGAACACTGCGTGTTTGGTAAGCATAAGAGAGTTAAGTTCAATGCTTCTGTTCATACCACTAAAGGTACATTGGATTATGTACATGCTGATCTGTGGGGGCCTTCACGTAAGCCCTCTTATGGTGGTGCTCGTTATATGCTTACTATTATTGATGATTACTCTAGAAGAGTTTGGCCTTATTTCCTGAAAACTAAGGATGATACTTTTGCTGCTTTTAAAGAGTGGAAAGTTATGATTGAAAAGCAAACTGAGAGAAAGGTGAAGTTCTTCGTACTGACAATGGTGGCGAATTTTGTTCGCATGCTTTCGATGATTATTGTGTGCAGGAAGGCATTGTCAGGCATCACACCATCCCATACACACCTCAGCAGAATGGTGTAGCTGAGAGGATGAACATGACGATCATCTCCAAAGCTCGTTGCATGTTGTCTAACGCCCGCATGAATAGGCGTTTTTGGGCTGAGGCTGCCAACACTGCCTGCTACTTGATCAACAGGTCACCATCCATCCCTCTTGACAAGAAAACTCCTATTGAGGTATGGTCTGGTGAGTCAGCTGATTATTCACAACTGAAAGTTTTTGGTTGCACTGCCTATGCTCATGTTGATAATGGAAAATTAGAGCCTAGAGCTATTAAGTGCTTATTTCTTGGTTATGGTTCTCGAATAAAAGGATATAAGTTGTGGAGCTCGGAAACCAAAAATACTTTCTTTAGCAGGAGTGTTGTGTTCAATGAATCTGTTATGTATGAGGACATTTTGTCAATTGATGTTATGCCAGATTCTTCTGATGAGGACGAACCACGAGTTCGTTTGCAGGTGGAGCTAGACCACCTCGATGAGGAGGAAACTGAAATTGATGAGGAGGATATTGTGCCGCCCTCACCTCCTATTGCGCAGCAAGAAAATTTGTCTATTGCAGAGCGCAGAGAGAAGAGGAATAAAGGACCTCGTACTCGTTTAATTGAGGAATGTGATGTTGTTTATTTTGCTCTAAGTTGTGCAGAACAGGTGGAGAATGATGCTGAACCTGCTACATATAATGAAGCTATTGCTTCGTTTGATCGTGACAAGTGGATTGGTGCAATGCACGAGGAGATGCAATCACTTAAGAAAAATGGCACGTGGGATGTCGTGCGCTTGCCTAAACAAAAGAAGACCGTACGTTGTAAGTGGATCTTCAAAAGAAAGGAGGGTTTATCTCCAAGTGGGCCTCCAAAGTTTAAGGCAAGGTTAGTAGCAAAAGGTTTCAGCCAGATTCCAGGAGTGGATTATAATGATGTGTTCTCACCTGTTGTCAAGCATAGTTTTATTCGTACTTTCTTTAGTATTGTTGCTATGTATGATCTTGAGCTTGAGCAGTTAGATGTGAAGACTGCGTTTTTGCATGGAGAACTTGAGGAGGAAATATGCATGGACCAACCTGATGGGTTCATAGTGCCCGGTAAAGAGGATTTCGTGTGCAAGCTAAAGAAGTCTCTTTACGGTTTGAAACAGTCTCCTCGACATTGGTATAAAAGGTTTGATTCTTTTATGATGTCACATGGCTTTAAGAGGTCTGAATATGATAGCTGTGTGTACATTAAATTTGTTGATCAATCACCTATATACTTGCTGCTATATGTTGATGATATGCTAATTGCTGCCAAGAGCATGAAAGAAATCACTACATTGAAGAAACAATTGAGTAATGAGTTTGAGATGAAGGATCCTTGTCCTGCTAAGAAAATTCTAGGTATGGAAATTTCAAGAGACAGAAAATCTAGATTGCTATTTCTTAGTCAGGAGAATTACATTAAGAAAGTCCTTCATCGTTTTAATATGCATGATGCAAAGTCTGTTAGTACTCCAATTGCTTCACACTTCAACTTGTCAGCATTGCAATGTCCTACTACTGACAAAGATAATGAGTACATGTCACGAGTTCCCTATGCTAGTACTGTTGGTTCCTTAATGTATGCCATGGTGTGTTCTCGGCCTGATTTATCTTATGCTATGAGTTTGGCCAGTCGATACATGGCTAATCCTGGTAAAGAACATTGGAAAGCTGTTCAGTGGATTTTCAGGTACCTTCGCGGCACATCCAAAACTTGCTTGAAGTTTGGCAAGACTGGTGAGGGACTCACAGACTATGTGGATTCAGATTATGCTGTCGACTTGGATAAGAGGAGATCCCTCATAGGTTATGTGTTTACAATTAGTGGATGTGCCGTTAGCTGGAAGGCTACCTTGCAGTGTGTTGTTGCACGATCTACTACTGAGGCTGAGTATATGGCTATTGCTGAAGCATCCAAAGAGTCAGTTTGGTTAAAAAGTATGTTTGCTGAGCTTTGTGGAGATGATACTTGCATTAACCTATTTTATGACAGTCAGAGTGCAATTTACCTTACTAAGGATCAGATGTTCCATGAGAGAACAAAGCACATTGATGTCAAGTACCATTATGTGCGTGATGTTGTTGCACAAGGTAAGCTGAAGGTATGCAAGATTAGTACTCATGATAATCCTGCTGATATGATGACAAAACCAGTTCCTATTGCTAAGTTTGAGCTTTGCTCAAGCTTAGTTGGTATCACTGCTTAGACCAAGAGGCTATTTGGCGCCGAAGGTGTTTTCTTTGTGTGTTTCAGGTGAAGCTTCTCATTCATGCTACAAGAGGAAATTTGTCTCAATGTGGAGTGTTATTTTATGGTGATCCAAATTCATATGAAGATAAAGTAAAGTTCGGCCTCCGCTGTTACCGAGTACGAGTTGGATTCACAGTTACCGACCTAGTTAGGTCAGGATCGCTTTTATATACCTCTTGTAAGCCACCGCACGGGATAAGCCACACATTGTAAATCCCGGCGCGATTGTAGCCTCACCCGAAATAGTGAAGTATTGCTGGCTGACACTAGTGGTTTTTTCTCTTCCTTGTTGGAAGGGTTTTCCACGTTAAAATCTCGTGTCCCCGTTGGTTTGATTTTGTTTAACTTAATCGTTGTTTTGCTATTGCGTGTAACAGCATGTCCGAGACACCTCCCTCAGCGTGAGTGCTGGCACCGGCCACCTTCAGCAATTTCGCCACCGAGCCCGACCTCCAGAGCATCTTGTTCTTGGCCGACATTCTCGCACCCAGAGAGCAGCCCGGAACAGAGACAAAAAAACCTTCACAACCCACAACACTAGCGGATGGCGACTGAATACAGCAGGATCTACGCCGCACTAGTGGGGCGAGATAGAATAAGCTCACCGGATTTGCAGATACCGCGGCAAAGAAGTCCCCAATCCACCAACGAGCAGCATAGGCTTCACCGACGGGGGAGGGGAAATCCTTTCCCTTTCTAAATAGATTTGTATCTGAAGATTGATTTTTTTTATTGGTTCATCATTTTGGAGCGAGGGATGAGAGTTTGGGAATACGAGCACAATTCTAAGAATAGACATGTCGTGTTATATAAATATGTCTCATCCACCATTGTCTTGACGAGCACGGTCTAATGGAGCATTCCTGGTGGGCCTGATCAAGGGGCCGCGTGGTTGGCCCAACCCCTCGTGCAAACAAGACGATTCATCTAGCATTCATAATTGAGGTATATATCCTTCTAGTCCCACAACTTGCTCAGCTTGTACAAATTAGTCCCACAATTTGCAAAATGAACACCTCTAGTACATAAACTTGTATTGAGTGAACAAATAGGTCCAAAACCATTCTAAAGATGACACTTGGCTTCGTAACTTTTGCTAAAAGATCCTGTATATTATTTTTTCTGCCACATGTTATCTAGATGCTCCCTGACGTGCTGGTCCCTCAAGTCAGTGGGACGAAAGAAATAAAATCAACGTATACAGATTGTTCGAACCCGAGACCTCTAGTTGTTTCCAACTAACATGCGTAGCCATCAGAGTAGATAGCTAAATATGATTAATTAGCGACTATATTTTATTACTAGATATATCACGAGAACACTGCTCGCGTAGCACAGTCTATAGCCTGTAGTTCCGTTCGGGCGTGGCTATACACATTGGCACACTGAATTTGCACGCGTGTTTTGCAGAACACAATCCAGCTAAGCTAAATTGGCGCATCACAAACAGAAATTGAATACAATTTTAAAACTTAAATTTAAAATTCAAACATAAATGATATAATCGACCGCTAAAACATAAATTTAAACTAAAACTTAAAAATCTAGTCGGAGAAACCGCCGTTCAAGCCCGAGGAGGTGTGGTCCGACGAACATTCCCTTAGCCACGGCCTTGGTTCACATATTGTGCTTGGTCTAAGTGCATGTCCGTGGGACACAACCTTTGTGTCACTAGCTCGAGCGGACCAAGATGTTGGTGCGCTCCGACAATGACGTGGGCGCGTAGTGCATGTGGTTCCATCAGCCGGATGTTGCCGACCGTATAGGGGAGCTCCGCGCACCGCTCGTATAAGATGGTATGTTTGGTGGCGCAGCGGAGGACGGCGTCGACGTCGGGGGAACGGAGGACGGCGTCAACGTTCCAGCGACAAGAACGGGGGGAGGGGACGGGAGCGGGGGACGGCGACGGGAGCGTCCGCTGCTCCCCCAGTGGCCGAGTCATGGAGAAACGCGAGGACGGAGGCGTGTCTCGATTCCTCTCGAAGCCTAGGAGTTTTTTGGGGATTAACTGGGCCTAGCCCGTCCGAACCCGGCCTGCCAAACGGTCATGGAGTGTTTCTGGGTGTCTCGAGTTGGTCCGAGAAATCACACTCGGAAACCGGTCTACACACAGCTGCCAAACAAGGCCTTACCCTTTAGATTTATATAGGGTCCTTTGTATTTGGATTTGTATATAATGGACTCTTGTACGGGTATTCGACATAACTTCTGGATTTGAATAGACATCTGATATCTATTTTCTACCCAGCTAATCTCGTATTAAAAATATGATTGACTAACATAGCCTTTTCCGGCTTTTAGAAAAATGTACCGAAACAAGATACGTTTAATAAGTTGAAGTTCCCTAATAAGTCAGCTTGGAATCATTGCTGTGGTTGCTATGGAAGGCCAACTGAAACTCCAGTTCCGGGTTCGAACGTTCATCTCCGCGTAATAATTTTAAATTTTTTTCGCCCAATACTGACATGTGGAGCTGCATGTCAACAAGCATCAAGACCATAAATATGTCAAACAAAATATATATGGATTTTTTTTCAAAAGTAACAACGTCACGTGTCATCTTAATAATTTTGGACATTTTTTTAAATCATGGACCTATTTGTTCACCCAATACAAGTTAGTGTACTAGTGGAGTCCATTTTACAAGTTGTGGGACTAATTTGTACAGGCTAAACAAGTTGTGGGACTTGAACCGTATATGCCTCTTCATAATTTATCTCAAAAAAAAAATCTAGCATTCATAGTGGGGGTTTTAAGGATCATGCAAGTCTGACTCAACACCCCACACAAACCAAGCCGAGGCATACGTTAATGCATCATCTCTTAGCACGACCAACCTAATAAGACTAGTCACAATGGGGGAGTATCATATACTGAAGAAATTGCACATAACACCAACTATTGGGGCTTTTGTTACACCAAACCACAACTCTAGACTTTTTTGGTACAAAACACCAATATTTGGGGTAATTACTTGCACATAACACAAATCCCGCGCTTAACCTCTTTGATACATAATTAAGTACTTATGAACACCAATATTGCCAAATTTTCAAGACTCCATGGCTCATGATTTGGATTGTCATCAGAGCTGACTCTAGTTGTATATATGTGTTGCAGTTGTATATATGTGTTGAGTTATGTTTATATTTCCTAATGTTTTTTACATAATGGATATTTAATAATGTTGTCGCCATCGCCGGGTCTGTTCCTGTCACGCGCTCTCTGTTGGAAGATCGACCAGTTCGAAAACAGGTGGATCTATGTGCTTAATTACTCATCAAAGAGGGTAATCACTGGATTTGTGTTATGTGCAAGTAATTACCCCAAAAATTGGTGTTTTGTGCCAAAAAAAATATCTAAAGTTGTGGTTTGGTGCAATAAAAGCCCCAATAGGGTGTGTTATGTGCAATTTCCTCATCATATACTAGTATCATGCATATGATACTAGTCTATGTTACTACCCCACAATGGGTAGTAACATGTTTGTGGTATCATATATTGCTACATTTAGACTACTCACAATGTGAGTAACATAGGTGGTAACATAAGTGCCACATAGACAAAAAAGATGATGTGGCACTTAATTAATGAGGAGAGAGGTGATAGTGGTATCATAGGTATAACATAACGCTTTTCAAGACAATATGTGTCTATAGCCTCATAAATATAGTAGTGTATGATACCACACATATGTTATTATGCATTGTGGAAGTAGTAACATAGACTAGTATCATATGCATGATACTAGTATATGATACTCCCCATTGTGACTAGTCTAAGTCTGGTCACAATGGTAAGTAACATAGTGCAGTAACATCATATTTTTCTATACTATGTTACTACCTCCACAGTGGGCGGTAACTACCAAGTGGTGTCATGCAAAGCTACAATTATTAGCCTATAGACTCATTGTGCATTGGAATGTGTGATGTTACGGTAACATAACTAGTTACCACCCTCATCTCTCTCCTCATTAAATATGTGTCACATCCTCTTTTTTTGCCTACGTGGCACTGATGTTACTAGCTATGTTACTCTCACTGTGAGCAGCCTAAGACTAGCCATAGTAGTGGTATCATAGCTGGTATCATGCAACTTGGCTCCACAAAAAAGCTGACGTGGCAGCTAATTAATGAAGAAAGAGAGTGTAGGGGTATCTACCTATGTTACGGTATCATAGCATATAAAACTAGATATTTTAATAACAACTAAATCTTGTCCACATATTTATATTGCGATTCTACAAAACAATAAATACTATGTGGGTATGATACTACTACATGATACTATGCATTATAGGGGTAGTATCATACACTAGTATCATATACATGATACTAATATATGATACTCCCCACTATGGCTACTCTAAGGCGTTAGGCGTATACCAATGAACCATCTCTTAGCACGACCAACCTAAGGCGTTAGGCGTATACCAATGCACCCTCTCTTAGTCCAATGTATTGTTTTTTTTATGGTTTGTACCTAACTTTAATGATTATGCTCGTGCATGAATATTGTTGGGATACTTTTCGTGTGGCCACGTATATTAGCTAAACTACAACCTCACTCTCTAACTAACTAAATAACTGCTATTTTTTTTTGTATTGGCACATAACCCGAGAGAGATGCATCTGGCAGGCTTAATGGAGCGCCAAATATTTCCCTATAATCAAATTTGTGCGTTTTGAATAGTCTAAACGTCATCGTTATCAGATATTTTGTCTGGACCGGAGAAAGATTTATTATGCCCTCTGGTCATTTGCGCTCAATATGTAGGGCTCGTTTCGGAGGCAGGCCGCACGAGTGCACCTAGACCTAGTGAACTGAATGGCTTTGGGAGTAGCCTGACCGCCCGAGTGAGAACGACGGTGATATCTATTCTTTCATCAGCCGTACGTGCATATGTGAGACTGAAACCACGATTTGTGGGGAAGTTTCTGAACTCCATGCACACTATACGGAGAGGGCATTTGCAACTACTCCCCCGTCCTTAAAATATACTCCCTCCGTTCAACAATAGATGACTTGCATTTGTCTATATATGGATGTATTTAGACACTAAAACATGTCTAGATACATCCATATTTAGATAGGTGGAAGTCATGTATTGTTGAACGGAGGGAGTAAAAGATATTGTGGCAGTTCAATTTGAATCACCAGAACGTCTTATTCGGGAACAGAGGAAGTACATCTAAAACAAATGTACCACATCATGGAAAAGCAAAATGTCCCTGTATTTTATTTTCATGTGCCTTTTCTTTACAATGTTAGATATTTGCACATGCAAAACTCATTTGCAGGGTGGCACGCACAAGATATAGGACTGCCAGTTCAATTTACAGAAAACTGGATGTACTATAGATATACTTCACACTGGGTCGAGATAGGTTTTTTGTTCTTGTCTTCCGATTTTGAACTAGTCTTCTAAGTTCTTCATATATTCTTTCGACAGCTTCGAGTTCATTATGAACTCTTGCTCAGCCACCAGAGAATCCCCTGACTCGATCAACGCATCTAGTGTTGGCTGATGAAAACATAGATCATATCAGGATATTCGACATGGATTAGTTTCTCAATGGCCAATCTAACTACTGTGATATTGAAAGCACTGTCATGAGAATGACACAAAAATACATGTCAGTGGATTGATTGAGAGCGAAGTACCTTTGGAGGGATAAATGTTGGAAGCTTCTCTCTATTCTTTCGCTTGAGAAGCTTTTCACCTAGTTGCTCGTAACCACCAATGTCATTTACCCACTACAAAACAAGTGATGGCATGTATATCTTTTAGCCATTTGTTGAGAAGACTTCCCAAGCATGATATATTATTTGATTAGGCTAATTCTGAAGAAAACTTTCATGCCATTGCCCAAACGTTTATGCAAAATATGTCTGTTGTTTCATACCAAACATGGCACGGTTAGCCTAACCCTTTCTATTTTTATGAAAAATAATAATGTATAGATAAACTCCAACACATGAGAAAATACATACACAACCGTAAGAATATCAAAGCGGGTCTCTTAATTAAACTCATATCAAATGACCTAAATCAAAGTAGTACCTTCAAGATAGCCTGGTCATATGTCCTAGATCTCAAAGCTCCATAAAAGTCCAGAGCTGCGGCAATTTGAAGTCGGTACTTGAATAAGTTAAAAAAGGTAGTGGCAAAACTTACCGATGAATGAAAGAACGCTGACGGTGTTAGTTGAAACCCAATTTCGATCAGTAACTAAGGATACAGGCCACACTGCTTTAATAGTAGTAACTTTAAAAAATGAGAAAGAAATGCATTTTGAGGCATTAATGGTTTAGCAATCATGGAAGAGTTGTGGATCAACATGTACGGTTTGTAGACTGATATATGACCATAGATGCAATATGTTCCAAAAAAAATTACTCTGCTGAAAACAGTTAAGATATCAGGCTACTCTGCAACCTATTTTTCAAATATTAACAATCTTTCTCCTTTCCCTTATATATTCACATTCCATGGCTACGGCAACCTTTTTTTTTTTCCAAACACGTCCAGTTTGCAAGCATTTTTTAAAGAATAGAAATTATTTCTACCGGCATTGCACAGCAAGAAATTTCCTCTAACATTAGAACAGTTCTGTATGGATTTTAGATATGAATGCATTCAAAAACTGAAGAAATATCATTCTGACGTATATATGAAACAAGAACTTCGTACATCAAGCCCTAACTAGTCTTAGCAACAAGTAAAATAATTACATACATCAAGCCCTAACCTAATTAGGTGAGTGACCTTTGACCTACATATTCCACCTTCCAAAAGCACACAAGCTTCATATGCTGCAAACTAAAAGTTACAGTTTTTGTGCAACCGGTACCTTGATTTGGAAACGTATCTACAATGCTTGACACTTCCTCAACAGATAACCCATCCTTCGTATACATACGGTGAACAATGTTAATTATATCTTCACGGGTGGGCTGCCTGTTAAGCACAAATAATCATAATCAAGTACATTGGTTCCAATCTTCAAACTAAGACAATTTTTTAAGTATATAATTGAATAAAGGAATCTTATTTTCTGTATGTCAAAACTGCAATGGCCTGTGTAGGTGCCAAATAATAGAAAACATAGGAACAAAAATGAAATAGCAAAGTCGATATTTTTCGGTTTATCAACAAGATTTCTTAAGATGCAAGAACGATCGTACCAGTAAAATTTTTCCATCCTCCCATCACGAATCAAAGGAGCATATAGTGTTGAAAAATCATTTCCAGTTGCTATTATTGGCACTCTATGTGTTATATCAGATTCTCTCCATTTCTGCCCAATGCTAACTCTGGTAGGATTATCTGCCAAGTTCATCAAAGTTCCAACCACGATTTGATTATTGACCGTCATTTGTGTGTTTCCTGGCAACAACAGTAACGTATATTAATCAACTTTGTAAATATAAGGTTCAGTTCTTGTCAAAAATGCTTTGCACACAATGAATAAAATGGACGAATGAACCAAATATCCAAGCTCTTTTTTTTTTGAAAAGGGAAAACCTAGCCTCTGCATCTGGTTGATGCACACGGCTTTTATTAAAAATAGAATCATCGAAGCTCAGTTGAAAAGGAATACATATAGAGGTCCGCCATAATCAACACTGCCATCGAAGTATATTCGTAAATGACTTACCAAATCTTCCAACGCCAGCATCTAAGTCATTGATCATCAAACAACTCATTTTCCCCTATACCATCAGAAACTTGTGAAAGCATAGTCTTGAAAGTAAAAATGTCACAAGCATCATTGTTGTGGCAAGATTAGCATAATAATTCGGTACTGACACAGAAGAGCATATCACTATGGAGTAGTATTTGCAATTCTCGGGAGAGCTCCAAGTCATGAAAACATTTTCATCATCGCAAGATATGAACACACTGAAGTAGATAATGGAGCACTGTATTAAGATGATAAAAAGAGTAACAAGTACCATCTTTGGTAGTTTAGGAGCATTTTCGCTATCACAAGTTAAAAACCTTGAGCTAGCACTCTTCATTTAAATAAGTTTCAATTATTATTTTATGTTATTTTAATACATGGAAACACTGGGCAGTTCCAGTGTAGAACACGCAGTTGTGCTGCCAGGATCCAGGTTTGAATCACACATTTTCTTAAGAATATGTTGTGGTACTAGACTGATAATGCCCCTGGGCCCCTTCTTTTTATAGTATGGACGACATGCAGCTAATTTTACTGCTGGAGCTACAACTATGTAAGGCTACTCGTCGACATATGTAAATGATCAAATACTGTATTTTAATGCATACGTAAAATTAATAATACTAGTCACCTCTCAGAAAATTGAATCTAACAGGCACATTATAAACTTGTGTAGCTGAATACACCTTCTTACTTGGTTTTGAACCACTTGAGAGGCCGTTCTGTATCGATCGCGTATAAGCCTCCCAGGTTCTCCTGCAACACGAGCAGAAAAAAGCTGAGACACTATCAACAAATACAATTAGTCATAGGTTTGAGGCAAATACAAGATATCTTTCATCTGTTCAGTGCATTAATGAAAGTCAATGAAAATTTTAATGGCCTTGAAGTGTTGTCCAATGTTTAACGTGTCGGTTTTTCTTCACTGTTTATAAAGGAAAACGAACAAGACCTGAAACAACTATATAAGGGTTTGGATTTAAGGTTTACATGAACATAAATGAGTGAAATGTTGACAGCAATCTGGCAAGCATAAACTAAGGCAGAGTAAATAAAGCGTGCAAAAATAAAATAATTCAGGTGTTTCTTGACCTGCTTTTTCAGATTCAAGCTCTCCAGCAGACATAATAACAGGCTCAACACCCATTGCTTTGAATATAAGTTCAGTTTGGAATGTTTTCCCTTGGCCTTTTCCACCCCAGACACCTGCATGGTGGAACATTGATCAAGATCATTAAATAATAAGCCATGACACTGGATTACACTACACGTTCTTTTTCATATCAGACTCACACACAGAGAAACAAAAGAGTAGAGAGCATTACCAAGTATAAGGGGAATCTTTATATTAAGATTACTTGCAAGGAAGTTTTTTACAATGTGGATTGCTGCAATCAATAAACAGTCCTTTAGCACATGCACCTGCAGAAAAATATAAAAAGAAAATTGTTAAGCAAACAAAAGCTATTTCTGAAAATTGTACCAAATACTGCCAGCCTACTATTGAAATATCCTAGAGAGTTGAAAATCAGATGTTTTGGCACTTTACAAGAATACCGCTCAAAAGCCAATATATTAATTAGGATGGATTTAGCAGTCTCTACTAAAGCGCACGTACGATTTGCTACTATTTCATCTGCTGCTCACATTGTATGTCATTATTTAACAGGTTGACAAAATACATCCAGCGTAGTGACTTGATTGCTCTATGTTGATCAGCCACTCAGTAAAGTAGACACTTTCAATGGCACACCCTTATATAGAAGCATTTATTCTAGTGAAAAGAGAGGGTATAGGATCCACGGGCAACTAGTTGCCAAAATTACTGTCCCGGTGTGAGATTAGTAACCAGACCGGGTTTTTTTTTCTGAACTTTAGTAACGAGACAGTTGGCTGTTTTGAACTGTTGAGTTTAATATACACATATGGATTCTTCAATAGCACTATGTGTATACGCAAATTCAAATTAAATGCACTTTTTGGAAATGTTGGGATCTTAATACCTGAATACAAGAATGTCTTGAACTTCCTTATACATTAAATTGCTTACCAACTTTATCCTGTAACACAACGAATCTGCAGTGTCAAATATCTGTCAATCAGATTCTGAGAAGAACATAATAGTACGGAAGATGGTAAAATACTTCATATTCCAGTATAGGTGTACATGAACTAAATAAACTCACGAGGAAGGCCGGTGCGATATAGTAATCTCCCTGCAGGTACTCAAATTTCCTGGTCACCTTCTGACGGTAATCAAACACGATATCCGCTGCAGCCACATTCCACAAGGAATTGTCAAAACACAATGACTGAAAATACCAGGCTGTGAGTTTAAAAAATAAATTAAAGTATCAGGATCTTCAGTTCAGTGATTATTTAGTGCATTGCTGAACACACCGAAATTTACTGCTCTGAACTCTGACCAGTGATCATGTATAGCTCTATCCCCGACCTAAGCATATAACTGCTACCAAATTTTATCTAGTGGCCGACGGGGCACTGGGGAGCATACAGTCTCTTCCGAGGAATTTTCCGACAAAGAGGTCGTCGATGACGCCGCTCCGGGCGCCGACGGCGATGTTCATGTTCTCGGCCTCCTTCCCGAGGCGGTAGAGGTAGTCGTCGCCCTGACCATCCGTGGCCTCCCACGAGGACTGCTTCGATAGCTTCCCACCACGCTCCGCATCTTCCTCCGCCTCCTCCTCGCCTCCGGCGGTGGGCTGGGGAGACGCTGACGAGGTGGAGGAGCAGAGAATGGAGGGAAAGGCGGGGCAGAGGCGGCCCCGGTTGCGGGTTCGGAGGCTGAAGCTGGTGCTGGAGCGGGATGTGAGGAGGATGTGGTGGAGGTGGTGGTGGGAAGCGGCGGCGAGGGAGGTGGCTGCCATGGCGGGACGTGTGTGATCGGCGGCTGTTTGGGGGGAGATGCCGCGGTGGCTTCGTACGGCCCTGGGGCCTTATCGGCAACGGTCGTTCAGGAATACCTTGGGGAAAACCTGAAAACTAGAGTCATTTTGGTGCAAAAATTGTGACAATTTGTGGACTATGATGATGATGATGTTTTCTTGGCAATAAGCCAATAAACCATGTAAATTGTAATCATTGCAACTCATTTTGTATTCTTACACGAATCATAGATGATTATATTTCTTTTCATAATTTACATGCATAGTTTTTCGCCCTCCATCCACATTTGTGTACTTCCGAAATATTTCAACTTATAGATACAAAGTGTTTATAAAGTAAAAAATATATATATATGTGCAACGTTTTGTGTATTTTTCTGGTTAGTCTTATCTGATGGCGTTTCAATCTTCGGGTCAAGAGAATAAACAAAAGAGGCGTTGATCATAATACATGTTGTCGCTTTTGGGAGGAGAAAGTGTGGCGTCATAGTAATCGAGTAGGTTAACCGTTATGGGATTTTACTAGGAATCCCCCCTTGGACTTAGGGAAATTGATGTCGGAGGGGGTTGACTAATAGTAGCTCCAAATCGAGGTGAAATGGCCCGATAGAAATAGTTTACGAAAATCACAATCGCACTCATGCAAGAGGAGGAAGAAAATGTCACCCATAGTAGAGCCGAAATGGAAGAAAAGAGGTGGTGGGCGAAAATGTTAGGTCTACGCTGGCAGTGGAATGAGAGGAGGTGTGCACTCGTGTTAAAGTGGAATGAAGGAGAACAAGACCAAAACAAGAAACACTAGCAAATACATATGTAAAGCTTATGTTTCATGGTCACAAAAAATTATTACTACTGACTCTAGGATTTTAGAAGTAGATTCGTTTGTTAAAGATCGATCAGGATGTTGCACATTTTATAAACTATGTGCAACTTAAAATATGTGAAATCAGAAAAGGTTGTGTAACAGTAGGCTCAATGGTGTGTGAATTGACGAACTAAGGGCCCGTTTGATTCGTAGGATTTTGAAAATGCAGAAATATGAAAAATGTGGGACTTGGATAGCAACAGGAAACGAAAACGCGGCCGTCTATAATAGTAGCTGTTTGGTTACACCATTGGAAACCTCCTGAATTTATCTAAAGCAAAGGTATATGATATAGTTGTCATTGATACAGAAAAAAAAACTTTGATGAGGTTTTTTCTTTTTCTAAACAACCCCAACAGGAGTATGGTTCCACTATCAAAGAGATAACATAACATATGTCTTTTTACACGTACCCAAGTTAAGAGAAAGGAAAAGGGAAACAAAGCTACATGGAAATAGGCGAAGCTCCCCCCAACAGAGGGAGGAGAGCCCACGAGAACTTTGAAACATCTAGAAAGTTTTTAAACGGGAAAACCACACGAGCACCTAAAAGGTTCCTGCTCGCAACAAGTTAAACATAACCCAAAACACAGACTGACATAGTTTTTCCACGACATCAGCACTTGGAACCCCCCAAAGCAGAAGGGGAAAGTCGAGACAACAACTACGCGCAGGCAGTTCTTCAGCCTTCCACATCTACATCTTCATCAACATCAAGGTCTGAAATGAAAGCCTGGAGGTCCTAGCTTGGTTCTGGTCATGTTCCACCAATGCAGAATCTTGGATCATCCTGGCCCCTTCTTCAACTTGTGCCTTGTCACCTGTTGTCTGAAGACCTGCCCAGTAATGAAGGAAAGCGCACATGTAATAGATAAGCTCCACATGAGAGGATATGAATTTCTTATCAAAACAAGTTTTCCAGATTGCCCAGCAAAAGGCATCAATCCCTACAATATGGATGTTAGTACTTGATGAAACAATATTTTCCACTCACCAAAAGTACTGGGTAGAATTAGTAGGTCTATTCGAGACATCAAGAACCGAGCAAATCCCTCCCCCCCCCCCCCCCCCCCACACACATATAAACCACAACAGGGAAAGCAAAGAAAAGATGGTGAATGGATTAAAAAATAGGGCAAAAAATTGCAAGAAAACCCCCACTCCATTTCCTCTTTCTCATGTTGTCTTTTGTGGCAATAGAGTTATGCCAAATTAGCCACAACCACACCTTGATCTTCAGAGGGAGTTCTGATTTTCACAACTGTGCAAAAGACCTGTCCACAGCAGAGGAAGACAACCCATTGTACATGGATTTGACAGAAAATTTCCCTGACTTGGTGAACTTCCACCTGGGTTTGTCGGGTCCTTCCCCCATGCCACAGTCATTAGTAAACTTCTCAGACACGAGGCATGTTTGTCGGATATATACCGATTAGGGGTATATCCGGCATTGTCCTAAAGAGCCGGATTACCAGGGTGGCCTGAATGATAATCGATCACAGTCCATTAGGCGACCCAGTAAGCTGATGCGCAGAAGCCGGATTCTAGAAAGACCCGGACCACGGCCCACGTGGTACGGCTTGGAGTAGAAGACGGATTCTCGCTTTCCAAGTTAGAACTTACCGTAGTTTTCTAGGTTTCCTTTCTGCAAGCCCTAACCCGGCTATCTATATAAAGCCGGACGGGAGAGAAGAAAGACACAGACAATTAGCTAGAAGCCAACTTGCCGAGAAGTTGATCCTCGTCGAGTTAGCAAACCCAAAATCACACTGTATTTTGTATGCTTCAGGCTTCAGCCCTAATTTAGTGAGATTGCAGGAGTAGGAATGCCGCCTAGTTCCGACGTACCGAACCTGGGTAAACTTTGGTGTCCCTGGTTGTCATACTACCACGTTCCCCCCACGTCTCTATGAGTATTTTCATGGCACCCCGTCTATGAACTCTACTACGATGTTTCGACAGTTGGCGCCCACCGTGGGGCGGGCGACGTCAGGCGTTATGTATCGATCGGGGATACTCGGCGGGATCGGCAGTACCATACCTGTCGGAAGCTTGGAATTCAACAACGGCATCAGGCGCTTCCTCGACAATGGACCGTACATGCCAGCAAGGAATCATCTGGTAAGTGTCTGCGTTTTACCGATCGGATCTGCAAACATCTCTATCGGATTAACTGCAGAGGCAATGGGATTCTGTGGTGGAAGTAGATTTATCCCACCCACCCTATATCCAGTTGAAGAAAACTATGATGCCGGATTTTTCTCAGATCGCCAATATCCTGCTCAATTTGCTGCCTCTCCGGAGTTGCCTGCAATGAGATCGCACTTTATTGGTATGGTGCAATCCGAGATCGCCGAAAACACGGATGAAAGCAATCCCGTGGAAGAGGCAGAAGAAAACAATCCCACTATAGAGGTGGAAGATCCGACATCCGTCGATACGACGACGAACTCGGAAGCCGATTCTGTGCTAGCCGCCATTGAGGCGAGATTAGAATCGGAACCCGGATCAGATGAGCTCGATTCCGAAGATGAAGATGAAGATGCTTTCGAAAGAAAGGTCAAATCTCTTCAAGAGGGATTCCATGAAGTACTTATGGAAAAACCGGCTGAAATCACGGATGCCAAAAGTCAGGAAGACCCTCAAACACCTCCGCTAGATGAGGAAAGAGAGGACCGTGAAACCAGTCCAACTTACCCTGATGTCAAGGAATTGAAAGAAGATGAACCTGGTAAAAAACCTGCCTCTTCCAAGAAAAGAAACAAGGCTGCCAAGAAACTCCAGTGCAAAATCCGGAAGAAAAAATCGGCAGAAATCGCCAATGAAAGCCTGGAAATAGGAGAAGGAAGCGGAGTCAAGCCCGCGGAGAAGAAACGAAGGAAATTCCTGTTCCACTATTGTCAAAACAGGACGAATGGGATTTACTTCAAACACCAGTGGGACTCCACGAACCCCCTGAAGTGCTAGAAGCCAGGAGATAAGCTCTCCAAAGGCAACAGCAACATCTATTCAGAACTCGGCAAAATCTCCTAAAAAACCAGGCTGACATTAAGTCGTAGAAGGAAGAAATTGAGGAGTACGAGAGAAGTAATAGATCTGGCATAAAACCTAGACGGTTACCCGGAATAGCAAGACCAGAAGTATTTCCTCCAAAGGAACGGTTCCAAAACTCTGCCTGGCAACGTGTATACAAAACCACAGCAGAAAACGCGGAAACCGCATTCGCCATCCTCAATGATGATCTGTACTCCAATGACGAAAAACTCCAAGGGGTGTATGCTTTCTTAGGAAAAGAATTGCAACAACAGCAGCGAGGGAAGGCAAGATCAGGGAAGTTGCATGATGACTCAGCCCTATGCAAAACAGCCACATGCGCCGCCGGAGCACCTGGACCTGGAGTACCTGGAGATTTAGACAATTCAAAAGAGAAGAAAGGAGATCCGAGAGAGGACAAGAAAATTTCCGATAACAAGGATGCAACGTCCAGAACAGGATCCCATCCGCCCGGAAGGTGGAATTAACCCCCGAGATCGGGAAGAACAAAACCGGAAAGACGGAAAAGCAATGCCGCCTCCGAGACGCCCTGCTGAAAAAGCCGGAAGATACGACATTCCTCACAGACGTGAGAGATCGTACTCCTCCTAGGAATAAGGAAAGACACAGGAGCAGATATTCCGTTCACGCTGATAAAGCGGAAAGAGATGATCTATACTTTGGACCTAAGTGTTTCACTGACAGGATCCGAAGAATAACTCTACACTCTGGCTTTGCCAAAGTTGTTCCAACATATAAAAAATATACCGGTAGTACAAACCCAGATACCTGGCTCTCAGACTACTATATAGCCGTCCAGATCAACATAGGGACAGATTTAGAGGCGGTAAAATTCCTCCCCCTAATGTTACTGGACGGAGCCAGATATTGGATTAACGGGCTTCCATCAAGAACCGTAGATAGCTGGGATGATATGGCTAGAGTTTTCACTCAGCACTTTCGGGAAAATTACAAACGCCTCAATAGCATCAACCAACTAAACCGATGCACCCAGTTTGAAGATGAGTCGTACGTTGACTTTATCTCAAGATGGACTGCAATGAAGAACAGCTGCTCTGGAGTAAGTGATGTACAAGAAATGCATGCTTTCATCAATGGCTTAAAATCCGGCCTCGTACCATTCATGGTTGGTTCAAAAAAGCACAAAGATCTCAGATCTATCCTTACAACCGCAAATGAGCATGCAGCGACCGAAGACGACACCAGAGCGAGAGGTGGAAGTATTGACGCTTTGGCTCAGGCAAAAAAGATGCCTCGTTCTGAGAAAAACGCTACTCCAGAGTCACAGAAAAAGCCCAAAGAAGTTAATCTAGCCTTTGGAAAGGATAATGGTAGAAAATGGAAAGGAATAAACATAGAACCTATCTCCTACACAAAGGAAGAGTGGAAAAAGATTAAGTCGGAAAACTGTGTCCACCATTCACAATTTGGGAAACCTACCCATACTAACGCATAATGCGGCTTAATAAGCATATGAAAGGCAGTGCATGATCCGAGAACAAGGGGAAGAACTCTAAGAGAAAATTATCCAAGCAAAAGCCAGAAGCTGAAAAAGAAGATAGTGAATCGGACACTGATGAAAAAATCCAGGAACAACAGCGAAAAGGCGAACCAAATTTCCCGAGAGTTGATGGAGAATGCAATTTAACTTTCCTCTCAACTCCCTCAGCAAAGGTGGCAAAGAGGACACTTCGAGAAATAAACGCGGTTGTTCCACCAACCCCCAAATTCTTGAAGTACTCAAATACACCAATTACATGGGATCAGTCTAATTGTAAGCTCTATTGTTCAAAACACTAGGCTAAAAAGAGTGCTGATGGATGAAGGATCCAACATTAACATAATGTACCTGGATACACTGAAGCATCTGCGAATCTCCGAGACCCAGCTCAATCATAGCAAGATACGTTTCCACGACATCGTTCCTGGCAGACAAGCACAATCCCTAGGAGAAATTTCAATAGACGTAAACTTTGGAGAAAAAGAGCATTTCCGACAGGAATTTTTTTCTTTCGAGGTCGTGCCGTTCGAAAGTGTATATCACGCAATAATCGGACGTCCAGCTTTCGCCAAATTCATGACAAGATCATGTTATATATATAAAAAGCTGAAGATGTCAGGGCCAAAAGGAGGAGTAATCACCATTTTGGGAGACTTTAAACTAGCAAACGAGCTGGAAAAAGGAAGCGTCCTTTGCGCAGAAAAAGTGCTAGCAAAGGAGGCATTAAAAGAGCTGGCAAAAGAAGTATCGCCGACAAAAATGCCAGCAGGAAAAGAAAGCCGGAAACCAGCAGATAGTTTCAAAGCTTCCAAAAATACAAGGCAGGTTATCCTAGATCCCAAAGATCCAACAAAATTTGTCGTAGTGGGAACCGGGATGACCGATAAATAGGAAAGCGAGCTCATCAAGTTCCTCCGTGAGAACTGGGATATTTTTGCCTGGTGTCCTGCGGACATGCCAGGTGTACCAAGAGAACTTGCTGAGCATCAACTCAAGGTGATTCCAGGATCTAAACCCGTCAAACAAGGTCTCCGTCGATTTGACGGAAGAAGACGGAAGGCTATTGGCAAGGAAATTATTCGGCTATTAGCAGCTGATTTTATCCGGGAAGTTATACATACTGAATGGTCTACGAACCCAATATTACTGCCAAAGAAAGATAGTACTGTTCTTAGGATGTGTATAGATTACACCGGCCTGAAAAAATTGTGTCCAAAAGATAGGTTTGCGTTGCCGCGAATCGATCAAATAATAGATGCCACTGCTGGCTCTGAGCTTTTATGCTTTTTGGATGCTTATTCTGGGCACCATCAAATACGTATGAAGGAAGAAGACCAAATCAAAACCTCCTTCATAACCCCGTATGAAACTTACTATTACATAACCATGCCTTTTGGCCTGAAGAACGCAGGTGCAACTTACTAGGTTGCATGCAACAATGTTTGCATAGTCCGATTGGCAAAAACGTTCACTTTTACGTGGACGACATTGCCATCGTTTACAAGGAAAAAGACACACTCCTTGAAGATTTGCGAGAAACCTTCAAAAATTTGCGCACTTACAAAATAAAGTTGAATCCATTAAAGTGCGTATTCGGGGTTCCCTCCGGAAAACTTATGTGTTTTATCATTTCTCACATAGGAATAGAAGTAAACCCATAAAAGATCAAGGCAATCTTAAACATATCAATTCCTACGTGCTTAAAAGATGTACAAAGATTGACGGGTTCTACAGCCGCAGTCAACAGGTTCATAAGCCGGCTAGGAGACAAAGGTCTGCCATTATACAAGTTGTTGAAAAAATCCGATAGATTTGTATGGACAGAAGAGGCGGACAAAGCATTAACCCAGTTAAAAGAAACCTTGATGAAAGCTTCAATTTTGGCATCACCAAAAGATGAAGAACCCATGTTACTGTATCTTACAACAACAAACAGGGTTATTAGCGTTATGATAGTTGTAGAAAGGCGGAAAGAAGAACAAAGCATACCAGATCAACATCCGGTGTATTATGTCAGAGAAGTTTTTCCCGAGTCTAAACAAAGGTACCCACACTATCAAAAGCTGGCATATGGCGTGTTTTTTGCATATCGAAAACTCCGCCATTATTTCCAAGGACATTCCATAACAGTGGTATGTAAATCACCACTAGGGGATATAATTAACAATGCGGACGCAACAGGCCGAGTAGCCAAATGGGGCATCGAGCTGGCTGCGTTCGACATTAAGTACCAACCCCGAACGGCAACTAAATCCCAGGCGTTGGCAGATTTCGTCGCTGATTGGACATAAGCAATGGAAAACACACCAATGCCGGAGTCGGAATACTGGGTTATGCACTTTGATGGATCCAAGATGAAGGAAGGCGCTGGAGCTGGTGTAGTGCTAAAATCCCCAAAGGGAGATACTATGGAGTATGTATTACAAATACACTTCAACGCCAACAATAATGTGACAGAATACGAAGCTTTGCTTCATGGCTTGCACATTGCAAAAGAAATAGGTGTCAAACGCATATTATGCTATGGCGACTCAGATTTGGTACAACATCAGCTTAACCAAACATGGGACGCCAAAAGCCCCATCATGGCCGAATATCGGAGAACGGTGGACGAGTTTGCTATTTGCTTCCTGGGATTCGTTGTACTTCACGTCAAAAGGGAAGAAAATTGGAACACGGATGCATAAGCCCGCATGGGATCGGAAAGAGTAAAAACCCTACCACCAGTAGATCAGAAGTACCCGGACGGAGCAGACGAGGGCTTGCAAAGACAAATAAAACATCTATGCAAAGGATACACGGTAATTAATGGTTGCCTGTATAAACGCAGCACTATCGAAATCTTTCAGCGATGTATTTCGCCAAAAGAAGGCCGAGAAATACTGCAATAAATCCATGCAGGGGATTGCGGACATCATGCTAAATCAAAAAGCATAGTTAAGAAAGCATTCCGTGTAGGGTTTTTCTGGCTAACAGCCAAGACAGATGCCAATACATAGTAAACACATGTGCCGGATGTCAATATTACGCCAAGCAGACGAATATCCCAGCCCAAGCACTCAAAAATATCCCTATCACATGGCCATTTGCGGACTCGGGGCTAGATATGATGGGACCATTCAAAACTGCAAGAGGTGGACTGACACATCTACTCGTTGCAGTAGATAAGTATACCAAGTGGGTGGAGGCAAAACCCATAAAAAATCTTGACAGTGTAACTGCCAGGAATTTCATCATTGACGTAGTCATGAGATACGGCGTTCCACACAGCATAATTACCGGCAACGGGACAAATTTCTCAATTGGAGAGTTGGCAAAATATTGCCGACAAACGGGAATACGCCTAGATCTTGCATCTGTGGCACACCCGCAATCCAATGGGCAGGTTGAAAGAATGAATAGCTCAATCCTGCAGGGAATACACCCAAGACTCGAATATCCTCTTCATAGAGCAGCTGGAGCATGGGTAGAAGAAATACCTTCCGTGCTTTGGAGTATTCGAATGACGCCAAACAGATCAACAGGGCAAACCCCGTTTTTCCCGGTTTATGGTGCAGAAGCAGTGCTTCCAACGGACATGATCCATGATAGCACAAGAGTGTAAACTTTCGATGACTCGGATGCCGAAAGTGCACGACAGGATGCCATCGGTCTTCTAGAAGAAGAACAAGAACTTGTGCTTCAAAGATCCGCCATTTATCAGCAAGGATTACGACACTACCACATTCAGAAAATCAGGCATCATTCTTTCAAAGAAGGTGACCTAAGGCTAAGATTGTTGCAGGAAAGAAAGCACAAATTAGCCCCAGTTTGGGAAGAACCATTTGTCATTAGCAAAGCTATGAAAAATAGATCATACTATCTTGTAGATATTCGGGATACGAAGGATGATCCCAAAAGACCGAATCGCAAAATAAGGGGAAAGATAGATGTCGAATTAGGAGAGACCAAAAGACCATGGAGCATCCAGCAGTTACGTCTCTTCTACACTTAGTTCAATTTCTATGTAAACATCTTTGAGATCATGAAATAAAGTTGTTGGAATTCATATATCTATGTTTTTACATGTTTATTATAGTATAAAGCATAAGTCCGCCATATCTATTTCCCAATGATCTTTCAAAATACTCAATGTTAACCCGAATTGTGCCTGCGTGCTCGGAGTTAAAAAAAACTGAATGATTTTCAGACTAAGGAGGCTTAGGGAAACCCAGATTGTGCCTGCGTGCCTGAGTTTCATCCAAAATTCCTTACTTTTTCTCTAAGTATTATCTGATTGTTTTTATGTTGGGTCACTGGAGCTAGTAAGTAAAAATGCCTTTAGTATGATCCATGCTTTCGATTTTCGACTGATTGGTTATACCCAGTCACTTGGCATGAAGATTAGATACTATCGAGCCATTTCAAACACTAAGGACAGTTAAGCCATATAAACCAGAGAACTTAGAAGATAAAGGAATAAAAACCCGGAAAACTTGCAAAGACTTAATAATTTAACTGCAAAAGCGGAGTACTTGTTTATACAAAAGAATAGAAAGCATTACAATAAGGTTTACATTGTAAGAATAATAATGCTTCTATTTTCCTATCTCTACCCAGGACCAGGCAGCTTCTTCAGGCATCCGAGTCGTCATCTTCGCTGCTGGATTCCTCGGGAGTTGCCGGGATTTCCTCCTTGGGGTAGAAGGTGGAGATGTTCATCATAATGGCGATCTTGGTGGCATGACCTTTGATTTCATCAAAGATGCTGACCCGTTGAGCTTCCGTGTATCCTTGAGGGATGCCGGACGCCACACGCCAAGACTTGGTAGTGGGGTAGTGTACGCGCATGAGCCCAAGAGCCATGCGTGCACCACGGCGAGCCGCAGAACGGAGCAGGGACTCCTTGCGATCCGCTACCTCCACGATAGCTTCTGAAAGTTTTTCAACTTCCGAGAATTCCCCAGATCTGGCGGGAAGGTACTCATTAATAAGTAACATCCCCGCAGTCTTGATCGCGGTGAATACCTTCCCGAAAGCCCGGATTCTTTCAATCCAGGAAAGCTGGGGGCTACCTCCTGTTTCATTCAACACACAAGTGTTAGAAAAAAAAGGAGAAGAGGAAACAAGGAAAATCCGGTAAAAGTCAAAGTAACTTACCGAGAATCCGGTCCATCTCGCTGCCTTCTTCCAGGCGCTGGTTCAAGGCGTTCTCCAGATCCCGGATGGTGGCCTTATCTTTCTCGGCCTGGTTGGAGGCCTTAGATTTGGCAATGCCAACATCTAGTTGGCTGGCCTCCAGGTCTGGCTGTAGCTTCACATTTAACCTGTGAAGATCCAGGTTCTCGCGATGGAGGTTTTCGGCGTTGCCGGCATCTTCAGCAATTTGTTTGGCTTTCGCCAAAGAAGCTGAAAAGCAAGTAAAAAGAAGAGTTAGAAACTCGGAAAAATACTTAGACAAAATTGCGAATGAAAGTAGAGAAAAATTTATTACCTGCTAGTTCACTCAGCTACTGCTGAGTAGATGCCAGATCCGCCTCCTTATCTTCAAGAATTTTAAGAAGGGTTTTCACCTCCTTGTTCCTGATGGTAAGTTTGTCGAAAAATTCCACGTTCATGTTCTCAGCAGTTTGCTGAAACACGGAAAAGAAAGAAAAAATGCTTAAGTAAAAAACAAGCATAACAATGAGAAAAGTATTAAGTCAAAAGTGTACATTAGGATTATTACTTGGAGGCTAGAGATATTACCTGGCTCATCCTGGTCAAGTTTGCCAGGTTTTCATTGAATTCTTTTGCATAGTAGGCAAAAAGAATCCCGATGTTGCAAAGGTCGTCCTGGATGACCTGCCGAGATGAAAATACGAAGTTATTCCTTACAATAATCCCTCCTTGCAGCCAAGGACGGATTAGAGGTGCTGTAGCGAAGAATTTGGTTGCCCACGGAGGAATATATCCATGTTCGTCAAATGGTTCTTCCTTTACCTTAAACTCCTTGTCAAAAGTCGGAATGGGTTCCTCCTCAGTTGTACGAGAAGGGCCACCCATGTCCGGCACCGCCCTTTCCTCGCGTCCGTCTCGGACGCAATGGGCTGGCTGGTCGGCAGGGGATATTCTTCCTTCCTTGCGGATTGATTTTCTCTCCCGGAGCAGCTGGGGTAGTAGGAGCTGCAGCAGGGGATGGGTGCACCCCCTTGCCAGCAGCTGCCTTATGTCTCTTCAGTTTCTTTGGCTTCAAAGAAGTCGGAGCAAGGCTGAAAAAGAAAGTAAGTAAAAGAAATTCCGAGAAATTAGTATTCCGAGAAAGTAAAATGACTCCTGCGACAAAAAGCAGAGAAAAACGGAAACCCAGAGGATTACCTGGAAGTAACGACGGGAACTCCGTCAAGTTCCACCACCTCTTCAGCAGTTGATGGCTTCTTACGTTTCTGACCACCAGAAAACTTGGCACGCATTGCGTCCAGTTCGGCATCGGTTGCAAGATCTTTGTCGGTGAGGTCGGCGAACTGTGGGAAAAGAGCGATATCCGACTAAGTCAGGAAATCTGAGGAAGATAAAAAAATCCGAGAAATTGGCCAAAGAGGAAAGAATATTACCTTTGGAACCGGGTTTCCTTCATGGTACATCTCTCGGCTTTCCTCATATTGGTCGTGTGTGGCGACCAAATGATTAACCCGTTTCTTGAAGTCCCTGTTCGAGAATGCCTTGTCCGTTCCCCTTACTGTATCTTCCGGACCCTTGTATTCACACAAAAGCCGGATTCGATGCGCCAAAGGCTGCATACGACTTCCAAACCAAAACAAAACGGCGTCGGTTCCAGTGAGAGGAGGTTTGGAAGATATGAGTTTGGCGATGCGCCGTTTGATTTTCATCAAATCATCCGGCAGAGTCTGAACTGCCTCCACTGCCCAGGTTTCCCGAGGAGTGGCGGCAGAATTGACGAAAGGTGGAATCGCCGTTTCCTTTACAGTAAACGGGACGTCTTGGTGGTAGAAGAAGGAACCCGTCCAAAAGACGGATTCCGATGTTTTGATCTTGGGGAACCAATCCTCCCTAAATCTACGTAGGGTAAAGGATATGGTCCCGCAAGTCGGGAGTGTGCCCTCAGAGGGGTTTCTCTTAACCCCGAAGCAGTATTGCCAAAAATCTAACCTAGCTCTAATCCTAGATACCCTTCAAAGAGGGCCTCAAAAACGGCTAGATATAGAATGGAGTTTGGAGGCAGGTTGTGGGGTTGTATGTTGTAGTGGTTAAGGACTTGGAGAAAGAAGGCGGAAGGTGGAATTCCCATACCTCGAGAAAGATGCGAGGTTAGGAGAACCCTTTCCCCGGCTTTGGTCAAGGGCTCGGAGTCGTCCTCCTCGTGCCGCCACTTCCCCTTCACAATCAGCCCCTCCTTCTCCATTGTCGGAAGAAGGGAAGGGGCTAAGTTGCACCTACTCCAATTGCCGGACATCTCGCCTTCATCTTCCAATCCGGCGGCGGCCGCAATGGCGAGCTCCTCTCCGACGAGGAGGATCTTTTCTTCCGCCGTTTCGGGGGCGAATGGCAGAGGCGGCGCAGAAGAAGAAGCTACCAGGTTCTCAGCCGCGAGAGGAGGATCCTCGTGGGCCTGGTCGCCGGAAGTTTCCTCCAGCGTGTTCGTGGCGGCGCGGCTCGGGGAATCGAGCTACGGGTCCATATTGTTGATGATCTCGTCGATGTCGACGGAGACCGAGTGCTCCTCTATGGCGCACGGTGAGTCACCGGTGGCCATTTGCGGGCGTCGCGGAGAGGATCTCGAGCTTCCGACGAAGAAATTCCGAGAACGGTGCCGGACGTGCATGGGCTCTGCTCGCTCTAGTAGAACCTTGGCTCGGGGGCTATGGCGCTTGAGAGCTGGAAGGTGAAGTGAGAGCAGAAGGATCGCCGGAGGGCCCAAGGAAGGCTATTTATAGCCGGAAAAACTTTGAGATGCGTTACAACGACTCTTTTGACCGTTAGATCTTCGACGCGTGTCACTCGCCGGAAAATCCGGAAATAAGGGGACGGGTGATTATTGCTATCTTCTCATTTCCCGCAATAATCTGTCAGAGATACGTTTCAGGGTTTCACATTTGGAACCCAAACGTCCCTGACGTCAACATGATTTTATCGCTGACGTAGGAAGTTCCTTCTCCACGAAGGCTCGTGGAAGAAAAAGCCGGATTTTCCCCAAATTCCGAGTTTCGCGTTAAAGCATGATTTAAGGAAAAGAAGAATCAAGACGAAGAGCCAACATTTCTCAGAAATAATTCACATTGACGAAAGACGGCGAATTGATGTCTCAATCCTTCTTGGGGGCTACTGTCAGATATATACCGATTAGGGGTATATCCGGCATTGTCCTAAAGATCCGGATTACCAGGGTGGCCTGAATGGTAATGGATCACAGTCCATTAGGCGGCCCAGTAAGTGATGCGCAGAAGCCGGATTCTAGAAGGACCCGGACCACGACCCACGTGGTACGGCTTGGAGTAGAAGGAGGATTCTCGCTTTCCAAGTTAGAAGATTATCGTAGTCTTCTAGGTTTCCTTTTTGCAAGTCCTAACCCGGCTATCTATATAAAGCCGGACATGAGAGAAGAAAGATACAGGCAATTAGCTAGAAGACAACTCACCGAGAAGTTGATCCTCGTCGAGTTAGCGAACCCAAACTCACATTTTACTTTGTATACTTCAGGCTTCAGCCCTGATTTAGTGAGATTGCAGGAGTAGGAACGCCGCCTAGTTGCGATGTACCGAACCTGGGTAAACTTTGGTGTCCCTGGTTGTCATACTACCACGTTCCCCCAACGTCTCTATCAGTAGTTTCATGGCACCCCCGTCTATGAACTCTACTATGATGTCTCGACAATGTTGCTGCATTTCAATATTCAGCCATCTCCTAAATTCAAACTGCGAGTTTCTAACACTCATCTCTCTGAGTACACACACCTGGGAGTTGCAAATTTCATACAAGGCTGGGAATTGGTCACAAAAAAGAGCTACCCCACACCAGTGGTCATGCCAGAAGTCATTTTCATTCCCCCCAATGACTATCATCTTCCTCCTATGAAGTTACCACTTCTCAATTTTCAAAAGATTCTTCCAAACAAGAGAGTCATTCTGTTTCATATCCACTCTCGAGATACCATAAGTAATGCCATACTTTTGTCTGACAAGATTTTTCCACAGACCATCCTCCATTTCCAACCTCCACCATCACTTACACAACAGGTTGATGTTAAAGAGTTTCAGATTTTTAATACCCAGACCCCCTTTTGATTTGGGCTTATCAATGATTGTCCACCTTACAAGATAGTATTTCTTCTTGGAGTTTGTCCCCTGCCAGAAAAACTTCCTAATGATTTTGTCATCTCTTCGAGACAAGATTCAGTGAGGAGGTACATAGACATGTGACAAATGGGAATGCTGCCAAGGGAGGATTGAATCAAAATCAGTCTTCCTCCAGTGGAGGACTTGGTCCCAGCCCAACCATCCAACTTTTTACCAAGTTTTTCCACAAGGGGCAACCGATCAGAGATCAGGATCCTAGATCCACCAATTTTTTACCAACTTCCATGAGGTTATGCCTAATACCCTGTTTGGATGCAGGAAAAACTGCTTGGAATTGAATTGGCCTGTGAATTCCAAATCCAAGATGGAAAGGAAATGAGCTGCAATTCCAATTCTGTTGTTTGGTTGTGCATAGAATTTAATGGTGGAATCAAAGATTGTGATCCAATTCCAATTCCTTTCGGATGTACACGCCATAGAATTCAACGTTTTTTTTTGAGTTTGGACAATATAAACATGTGAACATGCATGAAAAAAATTAGTATGTGTATATTTAAATATTTATATATTATTTTGCACACCTGATATTTCTGAGATGCCCATGGTGCGTGTCTGTAACTTGGATTGGGTATAATCTACCGTACTACCTTTAACTGAAACTTGGAAATTGGTACTCATATCTGGGCATTCATGGTTGAAACAAGCTTGGAAATAACTGAAAAGGTATTGGCATGGATGAAACATGACCCACGGTAGCTAAGGAAAGTTGATGGGCAAGTCCGGTCGGTGCAAGCTCATGCCACCACCGTCCAAGGACGATGCGAGAAGAAGTGAAGTTAGCCCAACTTGCTCTGCTTTTTTACACTCTTCAGATACTCCCTCCGTTCAACAATAGATGACTTGCATTTGTCTATATATGGATGTATCTGACACTAAAACATGTCTAGATACATCCTTATCTAGATAAATGGAAGTCATCTATTGTTGAACGGAGGGAGTAGCAGATTACAAAACAGAGTCCTGAAACGGAGCAGATCAGGGAAGTTCCCTACGAACGACGAAGAAGATGCTGGTTCCGTACCAAAAAAAAACTCAAAACAGGATATTCCCGTACAAAATCGTTTCCTACGAACAGCAAGGAAAATCAAACTCCAGATGGAAGAGCATGGTGCCACTCCCGTCGTCTTCCCCTTCCAGCGCCGTTCCCACCGGAAGACCTATCCCCTACCGCATCTAGCATCTAGGGTTCCAGGCCCTCAAGGGAGCGGGTGGCCCCATGGCGGCGAATCAGAGGGAGAGGAGGAAGGGGACGGATGGGAATAAGAGGAGGGTGGGCCAGATGGGAGAGGGAGTAGCGGGTGGGCCGGATGGGAGAGGGAGTAGCGGGACGGGCAGTCACCGACGACTCCACTTCCTTGCGAGCACAGAGTCGTGCGATGAGGAAAGCCCTCTTCTGTCCGCGTTCACGACCAGGTATGCGGGAGGCTGGGGGCGGGAGTTTTTCCGAGCAATTCCTAGCAACTTCGCTCGGAAAATTTCATGGGAAGCGTACGCGCAGGTGGCTTCCATGGAATTGGACCAACTTTTTCGAGCCCAATTCGTGTACCACCCCAAACAACAGAATTGGGGTAGGCAATTCAAAACTGCCAATTCCAAACTATTTTTCCTACATCCAAACTGGGGAATAGAAATTTCCAATGGACAAAAAGTATACCATATGAAAAAAAATGCTTTTAAATCTTATACAAACAAAACAAGCTATATAGAAAATATTACGAAGCAATGGAGTTCTCCAAAATTCTTGTGGAATTTCTTTGAACCAAACAAGCCCTAACGGTTCTTAGTAGAAGTCCCAACGTTGAGTTTTTTACTTGTGGCAATTATCGTAATCCCGTTTACGCCACATGTATTTACCTATTTTATTAATGTTTGTTTAAACCTGTTTTCGTCTTTTTTCATGTATGGGTATTTTTTAACAGTGAATTATAAAGTAATCACGGCACATCACAATTTAGCATCGACAAACTGAGCTTAAAACGACTCTCAAATAAGCAAATCCGATTTTTGCAGGCTTTTTGGCTCCATTATTGTTACTGACTAAACTATATGGACATTTTCCACTAAAGAAAACTATATGGACATTTAAAACCAGAGCAACCGTGTTTCTACTTTCTACCGATGCCCCACGCGCTCGCCTAACTATACACGCATGGCACGTGTATTGTACGTACGGACGGCCGGCGAACGTGCCCCTAGCGATCAAAAAGCCCGCTCCCTCCGGCCGGCGGGCAACATTCCGCGCGTGCAGCGAAGCAAGATCAGGAACGACGAACGTCGGTCAGCAGCACAGCTAGACCGCGCCCTGACGGCGGCGAAGGTGCCGGAGCCTCGTGACCGTGCGTGCTCCCCTTCTAACCGGGAAGCCCATCATACGTCGACCACGCTCCCTCGGCCAGTCACGCCGGCTGGTGCACCACGATCTGCACCTCCGCCTCGGCGGCCGGGTAGCCGGCCTCCAGCTCTTGGATCACGTCGAAGGCGTCCTCCTTACCGACGCGCCGGCGGCAGACCGGGCACGTCGAGTGCGCCTCCAGCCACGTGTCGACGCAGTCCGCGTGGAACACGTGCCAGCACTTGGGCAGCACCCGGAGCAGCTCGTCGGCGGCCGCGTCAAACGCGCCAAGGCACACCGCGCACTCCGGCTGCGCCGCCGCCGCCGCGCTGCCCATGTCCCCGAACCGGACCGCCGGGAGCGCGTCCACCACGGAGAGGCTCAGGCCGGAGCGGCACCGCTCGCACGTCGACGACGCCGCAAACCCCAGGCCCAGACCGCCGCGGGCGCCGCCGGCACCGCGGTGATTGCAGTGCTTGGCGTAGATGAGGAGGAGGAAGAGCGCCAGGAGGACGCCCGTGAGCACGCCCACGGTCACGTTCACGGACAACGGAGGCGGCGGCGCGCTCGGCGCGTTGTCGGCCGGTGTGGACGACGCCGACGACGGGACCATCGTCGTGTTTCGGTCATCGCTGTCCGCGTGTTCGTGGCACGGCAGAGGTGAACTTCGTCCCGCTTAAAAATAGAGCAAGCTATCTTTGATCGGGCTTATCTTTAGTATTTGCCTTCCAATTTTTTTATTTTTTATGTTTGCTATAATAAAAATTATAATACCTATATTTATGGATAAAGTGAATCAATCAATCAATCTATATATCTATATTTTTATAAAGCAAAACTCAACTAGCATATATTAATGTTTTTTCTATCTTAACTTGCAATCTATGCATCATCCATTCTCTAACCGATCAAGCGTCCATGTTATCTTCACTAATATTTATTAAACAGTACTCCCACCGTTTTACTTTTGTAAGTCACTTTAATCTTGACCACATACATTTTAAAATGAATTAATCTAGACTTATTTTATATATAGATTCCCTCATTTTTATATTATATGGTCAAAATTAAAATGGTGAGTAGTGTGCCTTGTAAAGGCCTCTTTGGATCGGAAGGTTGAAAGACGCAGGAATACGCAAAACATAGAAATCTCATAGGTTTACCCGTGTAAAACAGAGAATTGTAAAACACATGGAAATTGTATGATTAGTCGTTTGGATAAAATGCAGGGAAAATGCAGGAAAAATGACTCGATCCTACATGCTTGAGTCTAGAAAAAGAGGTTGGAGTGCATGTTCAAAATACTATGGGATTGAGACATATGAATCTAATACATAGGAATTTAGGTGACACCATTCCTTTAATCCAAAGACAATCCACAGAAAATAATCCTAAGGATTGAAATCCTTTAAAAATCCCATGAAATCCCTACAATCCAAAGCGGCCTAAAAGTGGACGGAGGGGTACATGCAAGTTACACATCATCCTTTTTTAAACCATCCAATTATTTATATTAATAATTTAAAAAAAATACTATTATGCATATTCACTTAAACAACATGAAGTAACAAAAAGGAAAGCAACGACTGGAGTGGGGGAGTCAGAGTTGAAAAGAGGATTCCTCGCTTCTTTCTCTCATGCAAAACCATGCATGCGACTTTCATCTCGCACGGGTCCTAAGTGATAAAAGAAAAAGAACCCGTCTTCTTTCTTTTCTGATAACCTTCCTCGCGTATGTATAAGACCGAATCCATTCTTTTTCGAAATCGATTTCGAAAAAGAACTACTAATCCTTAACTTTTCGAGGAATCCTTCGTCAATGGTTGTGAATGACACATCTTTTATAAACTTATATATACAATATACCATAGTTTTCGCAACAATCGCGCATGCTATCCTTCTAGTAACTCTTATAAAGCAAAATCTCATTAGATGGTCACTTAATTAGTTTATCTTCACATGCAGCCTATCCACCACGTCGTTGTGTTTTCACAACTATTTGATTTTAATCATCTGACGATCCATTATTTATCCATCGTCACATGCACATGGAAGCTCTCGCACCTCGGCAAGGTTTCCATGTCAACATGTTCATTTCAGTTTTTTTATCTTCCTCGTGAACAAATATCACGATACAAACATACACCACGCATCTGAATCTCCGTGTCCACCCATATCCTCTTCTCACTTATTATACCCTTCAATGATGTGCTCCTCCATTCCTCTCGGCTGACACCTGCTCATCATCTTTGAGCCATTTCTCCTCCACTAAGACTCACGTCCTCTAAATTCTAAAGTCCGAACCCGTAAAACCGAGATGTAAGAATGCATGCGTGTACAACCTCTCTCCTCTATAGCGACTAGACCGCCATAAGTGTCTCAATTTTCAGCTAGGCGTTCGCGTCCCCGACAACTTGGTTTCTTTGGGGTGCGTTTGGTAGTCCTCACCCATTTTGGATCTTACTGGGGGCAGACTCCACATCGCTAGACCTGTCAAAGCCAGGCATCGGGTCAGGTTTGACTTTTTGTTCGGTAGCCTGCACCTAAGAACGTGGTTCAATTGTGCTAGTTGTTTGGTTGCGTTAGCTAATTATCGCATCACACATGCAAAGTGTCCAACGTCTGGTTGCAAGCAAGGATATACATACTCTCACTACTTTCAAATATAGTGTTCTTACCAGCTCTCAAACATCACCGAAGCTAGCATAGAAGCACACAATAGCAGCTAATGAACACACCAATCGGAACATGAACTATAATCATTAACACGCTACTTAATTAACAACTTGACTGGCATAGAAGTTACTTCCAAGGACACATTCCTCTGACACCAAAATCAGAAGTGCCTAATGAGGCCAGCCCGTCAAGACACAAGCATAATCAGGTGCACACTATGCATCTGATGAGTAGTTCATCCAGGGAAACACATTCCACTGGCACCAAAATCAGAAGTGTCCAATGAGGACAATTCTTCAAGTTAGAAGCACAGTTCATAAGTCAGCATCAACTTATCTAAAGGGAATAATGGAGCTATCCCTACAAAACACATGTTATTTACATTCCTTGATCACCTGTCGTGCTTTGAAAACACAAAGATCTCTTCAGTCGAGCCAATGAACCTGAAAATCTTGAGCTTGAAGTCGTCGCTGTCATACTTGTAGACCAGAAGATCTTGGTAGTTCAGCTTCATCTCCCTCTCCAGATCGTCCTAGCCTTTGAAGAGCACGAGGTGACCAACAAACCAACTAAGTTGGATGACGTAATCACATCACTTCTTCGTGCGCACAGGTACGCACAACTACGGCTTAGTAAAGCCGGTTGTGGACCTCTTGTTCTTGTGCGTCTTCATTTTAAAAATTTCGACCAAAAGAGGCTTGATGTGGTCCGGATCACGATCGCGCCAAAGTCTCCGACTGAAACCTCGACGAAGAATCGCCATTTCACCCCGGAGACGGGAACTCTCCCTAGCCAAGGTTTACGACCCTTCCCCATCTGCCCTAAGCACCTCTTCTCTCCTTTCTCTTTGATAGCCTCCTCCAGGCCAAGCATCACAATAACTTGCACAAGCTCGTTGTGGACGATGGCGTCCTGCAATCCGGGTGGAGTCTTGACAGTGTCCTTCAGAAGCTTCTCCCAGCCCTGCAATGCACTAGTTACCAAAAATACATAAGGATGGATGACTGATGCGTCCATTTTGGCATGATTTGTCCTCTAGTTTTTCATATATTTACATTACAATTTTGGCATTGCTCTATATTGGTTTCTATCATTTATGTTGATTTCAACACCAACTCAAATTTCCAATGAGCTTTTCACAATATATGTTTTCATTATGATTTTACTTGTTTCCGTTATCTATGTGTCTATGTATATGTAGGTGAAAATTATGAATTATCAAGGGGAAAGGAAACAAAGGGAGAAGAATCTAGAGAAGTTACAGGCACCGATGGCAAGTTAAGAGGCTTGAAAAATGGTCATTTTTTCCATCAAGACAAGATCAACATTGAAGACCACATGAGTGTAGCCCTCATTCATACAATATCAATGAGCCGAAGAACACCCAAAACGGATTTCGTATGAGGAAGTGGCGGCCAAAACAAATTAACATGAAGTTTAACGACCAACCAGTACAGTCAACACTGAATGTACCCGTGGCCCGTGGTCGTAGGCCGACCGAAATCAGGCGAACTTCCGCAATTCTTGCCGATTTCGATCCCATTTGAACCCTAAACTTTCTAAACAATTTTCATCGGTTTGGGGGGGGGGGGGTTCAAAAGGGGATCATCCATAGACCTTGGATCAAGAGGAGGCCTCCTATATAAGGAGGGGAGGCCCTGGCCCCAAGGGACATCATCCTCATTCACTATCGCCTCGCAAAGAGCTGCCGCTGTGCCGCCTCCATATCCATAACACCTACACCACCACACCATCCTTGGGAGAAGAAGAGAAGAATTGGGACATGGAGGAGATGCCATATATATCACCATCATCATCGTCGACGACGCTACCATCGATACCATCGTTGTAATCCTAGACCTTATTGTGGATTCTGTCGTGGGATAATCACGACAGACGTTACCAGGGGTAACTTACTTTGGGGCAAATCGACTCTGGTGTTTGGGAGAGGGTTTAGCTCAGGGGAAATCATATTATCTGGTGATCTGGTAGCTCGGGCTGCAATGTCGCCGAGTCTCCGATCTAGGGTTACAACTATCAACTCTCGTGCTACAAGAATACTCGAATACCCGGAAACTCTTGGTCTCTCTGTCCCAGGAGCCGGTTTATATATTACCCGGCTCTCTGGCTTCCTATACAAGACATACCCGGAATCCTACCCGGAATCCACGCACAACCCTAGGTTTCCTAATCGTGACCCCCAAGGTACGGGTTACAAGACCTACGCTCCCTTTTGGGCCTTCTTGAAACTCCTCCACCTTAGGCCGGGTCTTGTGCGATTTCCCTCGGGCCGGGTTTTACCTAGGCATGAGCCTACCGGGTTATCATCCCCCCAACAGTAGTCCCTAGAATAGCTTGGGCATCTTGGGATCAAACATGAAGCGCATGTTATTCCCTGCAAAACAATAAACATTCAAATTCATAATATACCGGGTTAAAGTGCTTTGACTATAGCCAGGCCTGCTCTTTGGGCGGTCCATATAATAACCCGGTTTTCCCCGAGCCAAGGCATCATTTCCCGGGTTAACACTCCAAGGAGACGTGACAAGACCCGAGCATTCGTATCCCTACCGGTCAATCCGAGTAACACACCTGAAATCTGACTCAATCTTATCTGGATATCTCGCAATAATTACCTTGATACTTATCCCCAAATATCCGGGCCGGATCAATCTTTTCCGAAAATCACTCAACTTACCGCCCAAACCCTAGGTTTTCCCCTGCGCCTATAAATTGGCCCCAGGGGGTCAACCCTAAAATTCCAACGGCCATTTCCCTTCATCTTCTTCCTCTCGTTCTGCCCCCGCGCCCGCAAGCCAAAATCGAGCTCGTGACCGCCAGGGCTACGCCAGCACCAGCAGGCTCGCCGCCGGTCGCCTCCGCCAGCGCCCGAACTCGCACCTTCGTCCACGCCGTCGGAGCTCTCGAAACGGGCCGTCCCCGCCAGCGAATTGCCGCTGCTGCGCTCGCCGTCATCCACGAATCGCCGCCGCTGCGCATCCCCGTCGACGGATCATCCCGGTAAGTCCCTTTGGCCATTGGATCTAGATCTCTTTTCTTTCCAATCTTGCGCTAGTATTTTGGCTCGAATATCACCTGTAGTTATCCGCCATTGCTCCACTTAGCTAGATGTGCCTTATCAGTTTCCAATCTCACATTTTCCCGCAATTGTTCTTAACTAGATCTACTTCCGTATCTCTTGCAAGCACTTAGTTGTTTCTCTCTCTCTCTCTTTTCTTGCTGTATCAACTAGATGCGTTCCTCAAATTCCTGGAACCCTACTTACTTGCATTTTAACTCCATCTGGATCTACACTCCATGGCACCCAAAGCTAGTACCAAGCTGAAGGGCAAAAACCCGGCTGGAAAGAAAAAGTCAGGTCAGTCGATTTCCGCCAATTGGGCGAAATCGACTGTCACCAAGGCGAAACTCGGCGAGCTAGCCGAGTCTAGGGTTTTGCCTGCAGAGGCGGATATCCACTGGAGGATGCCGGGTGAAGAAACCCGGCCTTCACCAGGCCCGGATGAGGTAGTCATATTCCCTGAGCATGTGATCCGGGGTTTCCGCCCCCCGGGTCACCCTTTTTTCCGAGATCTATTAGACCACTATAAGCTCCGGGTATTTGATATTGGCCCGAACTCCATGCTAAATATTTGCCACTTCATAGTCCTCTGTGAAGCTTATCTATGCATTCCCCCAAATCTCGCTTTATTCTTAGAATTGTTCCAATGCAAACCCTGCCGGGAGAGCACGGCCGGGCCCCTCCTAGTTTGTGGAGGGGTCTCGATTCAGAGACGTAAAAATTCTCTGATGCCGACTCTCAGTCTTCACACTCATGTGAAGCACTGGCAGAAGACATTTTTCTACTACCGAGACACGTCCTTACCCGGCGAAAAGCCTTTGCCGGGTTTCTCTAATGATATCCTTTCTCTTTTCGATAACCAAAATTCTTTCGCACTCGAGGCCGATAGACAGTCTATCCAGCCCCTTCTCCACAAACTTGTCGTGCTATCAGCCCAAGGACTTATTGGTCTTAACTTGATAAAAACCTGGGTCAGCTGCCGGATCCAGCCAAACATCGTTCGGCCCAAGCTCATGTGCGATTACTCCTGGCAGGTCACCGACTCTCTCCGACACTCGGAGAAATCTTACCCGGCCGCAGATGTAAATAAGGCCATGAAGAATTTCTTGGCTGAGAAACTTGATGTCATCAAAAGCATCTCCGGAGTCAGCCCTTTTACGCGCTCTAACCCGGCTCCTCCAGTAAGAACCGGCTATCACCCTTTGATCCGACTGATATTTCTTTTGCACACACACTAACTTTTGTCTCTGTGTTTCTTACTCAGGAAACTGACGCATTCTGGAAGATAGTCACCCCTCCCACTTCCGAAAACTCGGAGGAAGAGGAGGAGCCTGCTGATAGCGATGAAGGTAAATCCGGGTCTCTGCTCAATAATTACTTCGTTAGCTTATTGGACCAAACTTCTCCTCCTTCCGACAATGCTCCTCATTCACCAGCGCTAGAGGACAAGGACGACACTCAGTCAGAAGAGAGTGAAGCAGAGCCGGAGGCTGAGGTTGGGGCAAAGAGGAAGACCAGGAGAGTTGCTTTCAAGGTGCCATACTCTTCCATGACCTCCAAGCCATACTCCTATGCCAATATGTGCGAACTTAACAGGCATCTAACCACTTCATCATCTCCGAAGGAATCAACTCTAGCCAAACGACGAGCAACCCGGACTTCTCCGGGTGACGATCCGCTTCACCCGGGTATCCCTATGTCACCCGCTCGCCGAGCCGGTACTCCTCCAACTTATCAATCCCATATTCCTAAAAAATATCCTTCCCCGAATCATCCATTAGCCGGACAGCTCCGGGTCTCACTTTCGGATTCTTTACCAGCATCTTTCGGGTCCAGCAACGATCTCCCGACCGACTTTGTCGTGAATACCGGGTAATTCGCTTCCCTTATTAGCCAATATACTTATATTTTCCACGTCTTTCGTCTGTTACTTACTAACTTTTTCCTTTTCTTTCTCAGAGCCAAGGTTACGCTTAGTGACCAGGTGGACATGCATGTCGACAACCCGGCCATGGAGGACCCGGAGAGCATTGTCAAGCACGCATCTGGCGGCGAAGAAGAAGAGCTGAATGACCCCATTGTCCTAGAAGCCGAGTTCCCCCTGCCAACACATCAATCGGCTGACGCTGACATCGAGTTTCTGGGAACACAGAGGGCTGCCACTGCTCCTAACACTCAGGCGGCCAGAGTCGACCCGCTGAACCAGGAAAGGACCCCTCCACCGGGTAACCAGAACCCTAGCTCCTCCAGGCCGAATCTCAGTGGCCTTGACTTTGAAGGGATGCTTGATGAACTTTATTCTCTGAATCCAATGAAAAAGATATTCTCGAGTCCCTAGCAGCCGAGCATCAGGTAACTTAACCGATATTACTTACGTACTCATCTAGTCCCCAAGTTACGAGTGAACTGTATATAGTTTGCTCGGTACTTCCATAGCTGTGTAACCTTCCATACTCGGTTTTTATCCTGCAGCCGACTGATTTTTCCTTGTCTTTTTTTGCAGGCTTACGTGACCCGGTCGGAGGAGATGTTGGCGAAAACCAACGAACTCCTCCAGGCTGAGACCAAACTGCGGGAAGAGCTGGAGGCCGAGGTGAAGGACCTTTCCAAGGATTGCAAGAAATACAAGAAAAGGCTCCATAACGCTGATGGTTTACTGAAGAAAATATCAACCTCTGTTGCCGATACTTACAACTCCCTAATTGGTAAAGGACCCTAACTTCCTGACTATAACTCGGGTTTCTCATGTTGTAGGGTCTATAACCTGAGTGCTATCACTTTAATTTTCCTTTTACTCTGCAGGTCCGGGTGAAAAGGTTGATGATGAAGACGATATAGAGAAACTGAAGACCCTAAAGGCGGTTATCCGGCAATTTTCTGTGGGGACCAAGTGGACCCTTGAAGCCGTGAAGTGGCCTGGTGGTTATGGCGGTGTATCCCAAATGCTTGATGCGTGCTCGACTGTCCCAGCCTGGATCGATCACTGGAAGCGCTCGGCGTGCCGGGTTGGGGTGACCCGTGGCCTCACGTTGGCCAAAGCCTACTTTCCTAGGCTTGAGCCGGCAACGCTTGTGAATGGGTTCCCCGAATTCAACACTGACGGCTCTCGATTCTCGGGAACGGACTACAAAGCTATCCATGCTCAAATACGTCACTCGGCCAGCTTTATAGCCGATAAACTTGACGTGAACAAGCTTACCCCGCCGTACGACGCTGAAGATAAGCCGATACCTTCTGATATCCCTGCTCCCTTTGACATGCTAGCCCGGTGGAAGGAGGAAGTTGCCAAGAAAAAGGCCGAGGCCGACTCTGCGCCAACATCGTCCACTCCAGTTGTCCCTCCTCCAGCCCGCGCTGTGATGCATGTAAAATGCATACATGAACTTTGCATGTTATCACTTGTTTTTCCTACATATTAGCAACTTATATTCATGTTTTATAATGAGTTGGGGGATTTTCTGAACAATCCCCCTTATTTTGGTTCTAACCCTGTTTTTTCCAGAAAACGTACTTTTTAGTGTTTCAGACTTTCCGGGAGCTTCGGGACTCCAAAAAGGGCAAGGCCAAAGAGCACGGTTCAGAATTTTCGAGACGAAGACCATGGGCCAAAGTAGAGGGCCAAAAGGCCAACCAGATGAAAAAGAGGACCCTCCACGCGGCCAGATTCCTTGGCCGTGTGTGGGGCCCCTTTTTTGCCCCCGTGGCTCCGATGCCGTCGATCTTTCTTCTCCCGAGTGTCTCGTGACCTAAAAACGACTATATAAAGGGTCCTCTGGCCTTTTCGAGAAGGAGGCGGCATCGAGAGACGAAACCACGAAATAGAGAGACAGAAGGCTGCCGCCGGAGAAGATCGGAGGGGGGAAACGCCGCTGGGATCACCCCCGGAGGGCTCCACCCCCTCCGGCGTGTTCATCATCAACATCTACAACAAGATCAGATCCATCTCTCCACTATAATCTCTTGGCAAACACGATGTATGATGCAATACTATATTCCCTTGTTGTATTGTGTCTCCCCGTCTATGTTTGAGTAGTGAATTATTCTTGGCAATGGTGAAATAGTTCGTTGATTGGTTGCATACAAGTTTGTTATCTTCTATGATGTCTTTATGTACAATATATGAGTGCACGCATATGTTGGGAAATGCATGTAAGGTGATCACCGGTAGCATAATGGAGTGGTGGTGACTTGGGAGTGACAGTAACCTGAGACCGAGCCACAAAGTTAAGTTATTGGGGGATATATATAGGGGACCTTAGAACGTAAGGCTATGGTGGGACTTTATGTCTTAATCAATCTTGTGCAGTCATTTACTTGGCCACATGATCCATCATAAGGGGTTGTAGATCATTTACTTGACTATACCTATTCATGGCTCCTTCCTAGAAGAAACAACTAAGACTAAAACATGTGCTTCACTAATTGTGACAAACCACACTCCACGTCACTTGCTTTTAATTAGTTAGTTCCTTTTAGTCAAACTTATTGCTTTGCATAAACAGCCATATAAGAGGGTTATAGGGATTTAGATAATAGATAGCTTATCTTCAGCTCGTGGGTTCGACACTCAAATACTTATCGAAAGGTACTACAATTGATCTCCTGCACTTGGGAGTCATCAAGCACTTTTCTGGCGCCGTTGCCGGGGAGCGTTGTGCTAAGCTTTTATTCTTGTTTGCATTGCATACTAACATATAAACCTAAAACACAAAAAAAAAAATATAAAATGGAAAACAACCAAACGATTTTAGAACTGTATAATATCTACCTTGAATTATGACATGAAGTGTTTGAGGAGAAATTGAAAAATTATTTGCACAACAATCATATTTGTGGTAGTACTAATTCTTTGAACACCTTTATTTCTAAGGAAAACCTTGAGCTTGGGGAAGTTTGTCTGGATGAATATGATATTTTTAGTCCCCCTACTACTGAGGATAAAAATGACATACTTGTTGATTCTATGGAAAGTTTTAAGTTTGGGGAAGTTGGTTTTGATGAGCATGATATTTCTAGTTCCCCAAGCTTGGAGGAGAAAATTCACTTTGATGATACTATGCCTCCTATATATGATGATTGCAATGAAAATTATGAATGTTTAACTCCCACTATCACTAATGAGGATTTTACTTATGTGGAGAGTAGTGATTCTTTTATGCATGTGGATCATGATAAGAATGTTTTATGTGATATTCATATTGTTGAATCTATTCATGATGCTACTGAAAATTATTATGAGAGAGGGAAACATGGTTACACATATTTCAACAATATTAAGTTTCCTCTCTTTATGCTGAAAGTATTGAAGTTGCACTTGATCTACCTTTCTATGCTTGCTATTATGTGCTTCTTTTATTTGTTTCATTACAAAATGCCAATGCATAGGAAAGGGGTTAGACTTAAAAATAAATTGTTTAATATTTTTTGGTGTGTTCCTTATGCTTTAATTTCCTATTCGGTTTGAGCACACATTTATGTATTTTCAACATGTAAAATACCTTTACCTACTGTTATCTATCATTTAGTTTAAGATTTTCATTTTATAATGTTTTGGGAAAGTAAATGAGAAGGATGAGTAATGGAGAAGTTGGGGTCGACCTTGAACATGTGTTGTTCATGCCAATGAAACCATTGCAAAGTCTCTATCATTAAAACTTTTTCCAAAGCTAAAAAAATAAAAATATTAGTTCACTACTGTAACATCACATTTCTGTCTTATTTCTCATCATAAATGGCAAGAATAATCTTATATGAGAGATAGGATTAAACAATAGTAATTAGCTGTCCAGAAAACAGATTCCTGAACTTCACTGCGAAAAATGTTTAAAATCACAGAAGTGGAATTTTGACCTGGTAATTTACGAGAGCAATATTTAGTTATCACTACATATTTCATTAGTTTTAATTTTTCTGATTTGAGCAACTTAAGTGCCTCTAAAAATTCACTCTTTACGGGCTGTTCAGTTTTTGGCAGATTATGTCTTTATTTTACATTGCTCTCATTACTTGTGTTTTGTGTGGTTGTTTTGATCAAGGAGCAATGCACAACTGTAGTAACAGTAGTTAATATTTAGAATCAACTCATGATGTGTCTTTGCTGTACCTATGTGGATTTTATTTATGGAGGCACTAACCCCTCTAATCAAGTTTTATGTTGAGATTTGTGTAAGAAGAATTTTTCAGGAGGAAGAGTTGAGTGAGATGAACAAAGATCAAGAGGGACAACCAATCAAGCTTGGGGATGTAACCCTGGGCTCACCCTTCATGTATCAAATAAGTACAAGAATCCAAGCTTGGGGATGCCGAGCCACCTCACTCCAACCATCATGATGTTAAGTAAGAAAAGCCTAGCTATACGGCTATCAATAAAGCGCTTTACGGGAGGCAACCCGGTTGTTCTTAGTTGGTTTTTACTAGTGTCCTCTTGATGTAACAAGAGAATTAGTCTTTAGTTTAGTTTCTGGAGTTTTCAATAAAGTGTCAAGTTTCACCCATTTGGATTTAAAAGTTGCTATCCTAGTGCTTGAAATTTCTGTTTCAGCACGATTCTTCTCACCGTACGATTTTTCATTTTTTATCTGTAAGCTGGATCGAGCTAATTTTTTAGTATGTTCTGAAAATTTTCGTACTATGTAAGCAAAAAAATTGTATTAATGTTTTGATGAGTCTAGCTTAGGGAAAACGTTCGTTACGCTGATATTGCTTTTCTGGACAGATTTTGCCTTATTTTGTTGGATGCACTCTTTAGGTTTGGGACTTGAATTTCCTTGATCTTTTCGAGCTAGAGAGTGAACATACAACATTATGAAACTTATTGTATATCTTATGGAGCATTTGTTTTGGAATTTTGCGCAGCATGCATACGTTTTGTTTGTCCTTGCTAATCTCACCCCACAGAAAAAGAACGGGAGAAACATGTTTTGTAAAGTTTTTTCACAGAGAATAGAGGAGCTGCGCCAAGAGAGATCCAAGAGTGGTGAAAACCACAAGCTTGGGGATGTGGTGAACACCCCCCCTGGACCAACACTCTTTTGGTTAGCACACGTCTACTTTCTGTTTTTCTAAGCAAAGCATTTATCGCAGAAACTTGAAACGTCTAGTTTTGTTTGTTTTAGTTTATTTGTGAGACCACCACCACAATTATCTTTATGAGAATCAGCTACTAGAATAATGGGTTGAATTAAGTTGGATGCTGTTATATTTTTTGGGAAATGGATGCTTTAGTTGATTATAAAAGCTACTTATAGTTGCATGATTTATATGCTGTTTTAGGTGTAGAAATTTGCAATAGTGTTGTCATGAGCTATTTCTTATTCATGTTTTTGATGTTAATTGTTAGTTTACTTAGTTTGTCATGAAATGAGTAGTTCTATGGACACTAATGCATGCATAGTAGCTGGTCAACTATCTCCCTCTTGCTAGCCAAAAAAGTAAAAATTCCAACAAGTATAAACTTGTTTCCAACACCCTTTAGCCAAGTATTTTCAGTGAGTCCACCATATCTACCTATTAGCTTCAGAGCTATTCCGAGAATGTTCACCATGTTATAGTGTTATTTATGTTCTAAATTAAGATATTCACTTTATTAATTGTCATGAGCTGAATTTGCGATAGGACTCTCACGAACTTTTGAATGCACACCTTTACTTTTCATTGCACTTAATAAACATGACCCAATAACGGGAGCTAAAAGTTTTGCGTTTGACAAGTGTTTGGTTGGGAGCTAGCTATAAACGTGTATCACTGGAAATCTTTCAACATTGCACAAAAATTTACATTTGGTTGATATCATGTACTTTTGTTTTTCGACTCCTGCCATGCCGAAATGAAATAGAGGAATAGTAAGTTTTGACGAGTAAGTATATTTATGACTAGAGATACACATTGGGCCGCTAACCCAAGCCATGCTTGATCATGGTGGAAATTTACTTACAGCTAGAGTGGACTCTACAAACACATCCTACAATAAAATAAGAAGCTATGCATATAGTGAATGAAATAAAAAGGATGATGAGTCTACTCCGTTTGTTCATCTTGTCATTGTGACATGGGCTGGTTTCCATGTCATGGGGCAAGAGGTACCTCTTTGCGGTTCTCTATGATGTCATTAATACTTATTATGATTGTACAAAGCTTATTAGGAATCTTAAGTTGAGTAATCATGGAGTAGGTTTTCACACTCACGGGGCATGAGGCATTCAACCAACACCTTTTCAATCACATTACTTCAACATTCACAATTTAAGATGCTAGTGATAAAGGGGCAATGAGAGTCTTAGACCAATGGATGCCACATTTCAATTAGTAATTTTAGTTGAATAATTTAGAGGCTAAATAAGACTTGATCATGTTTTACCTCTACTCAATTTTCTCCAAAGTGTCCACCATATTTTCTATTTTCCATTATGCTATTCTTTGACCAATATAGGATTTTATTTTTCATTTTGTGTATGCATTTGGTCCATAGTGCTTTTATTTCATTATACACTTTGTGAACTTTCATGAAGCATCTTTGCTTGCACATTTGATATTTCTTATAACATGAATTGTATGTTGCTACTCATCTACATTATGAATCATTTGATTATATGTAGCATGAATAATCTTCTTTGATATTCCATGATTGTTTTAAAATGCAAAGTCCATGTTAGTTTTATCACCTTCATACTCGAGGACGAGTATGGGTTAAGCTTGGGGATGTTGATGCATGTAAAATGCATACATGAACTTTGCATGTTATTACTTGTTTTTCCTACATATTAGCAACTTATATTCATGTTTTATAATGATTTGGGGGATTTTCTGAACAATCCCCCTTCTTTTGGTTCTAACCCTGTTTTTCGAGAAAACGTACTTTTTAGTGTTTCAGACATTCCGGGAGCTTCGGGACTCCAAAAAGGGTAAGGCCAAAGAGCACGGTTCAGAATTTTCGAGACGAAGACCATGGGCCAAAGTAGAGTGACAAAAGGCCAACCAGGTGGAAAAGAGGACCCTCCACGCGGCCAGATTCCTTGGACGCGTGTGGGGCCCCCTTTTTGCCCCCGTGGCTTCGATGCCGTCGATCTTTCTTCTCCCGAGTGTCTCGTGACCTAAAAACGACTATATAAAGGGTCCCCTGGCCTTTTCGAGAAGGAGGCGGCGCCGAGAGACGAAACCACGAAACAGAGAGACAGAAGGCTGCCGCCGGAGAAGATCGGAGGGGGGAAACGCCGCCGGGATCACCCCCGAAGGGCTCCACCCCCCTCTGGCGTGTTCATCATCAACATCTACAGCAAGATCAGCTCCATCTCTCTACTGTAATCTCTTGGCAAACACGATGTATGTTGCAATACTATATTCCCTTGATGTATTGTGTCTCCCCGTCTATGTTTGAGTAGTGAATTGTTCTTGGCAATGGTGAAATAGTTCGTTGATTAGTTGCATACAAGTTTGTTATCTTCTATGTTTGTCTTTATGTACAATATATGAGTGCACGCATATGTTGGGGAATGCATGTAAGGTGATCACCGGTAGCATAATGGAGTGGTGGTGACTTGGGAGTGACAGTATCCTGAGACCGAGCCACAAAGTTAAGTTATTGGGGGATAAATATAGGGGACCTTAGAACGTAAGGCTATGGTGGGACTTTATGTCTTAATCAATCTTGTGCAGTCATTTACTTGGCCACATGATCCATCATAAGGGTTTGTAGATCATTTACTTGACTATACCTATTCATGGCTCCTTCCTAGAAGAAACAACTAAGACTAAAACATGTGCTTCACTAATTGTGACAAACCACACTCCACGTCACTTGCTTTTAATTAGTTAGTTCCTTTTAGTCAAACTTATTGCTTTGCATAAACAGCCATATAAGAGGGTTATAGGGCTTTAGAGAATATATAGCTTACCTTCAGCTCCTCGTGGGTTCGACACTCAAATACTTATCGAAAGGTACTACAATTGATCTCCTGCACTTGGGAGTCATCACGCTGACACCGTGGTTGACCCGGATACGGAGGCAGAGAAGGCTACAGAAGAGAACACCGAAGACCCGGCTGCCAAGAATACTGCTGATGACTCGGCTATGGATGCCGAGTAAAGTTTATCGTTTTTCACCCTCAAACACTCATTCGGCCAATATGCATTCTGTAATATGCCTGATACACTTATTTGTTTAATAGTGCGCCCTGTGCACTTTAGATACTATTCCCTTGGTTTGTAACACACTTTAAACTTTTTTTTGAAACATTTTCTACTGCAGGGGAGCCCCCCACAGCCCTTTATTGCCAACCAAGAGTGTTACAGTTACAGATATATACAAAATTACAAGGAATTAGACTAAGGCAGTCTATCCCAGACTAATTTAGTGAATTAATCCATACATTTAAATCAGCAGCCACAGAAGCACTCAATCTATGCTTAAGCATAAGGAGATCTAACAAGAAGCCCACTTTCCATCCCATAAAGGAATGTCTTTCCGATTAAAAATGACTCCATTCCTCTGCTTCCAAATAACACACTTTAAACTTTGATGGCTTTTGATGGCCCTTTTGGCCATCCACCTTGATATGCACCTTTCAGCCTTAAGCTTTTGTCGCTTTTCTGAACTTTCTTCTTTTTCCGAATCTATGAGACTCGGTTTCCGGGTCTTAGGTTTTTTTGACCGGGTGAACTTTGCTTCTTAAGTCCCCAAGTCCCCAAGACTCAGATTTTTCGGTTTTTAGCTCAATAGCCAAGCAGTTTGTTGTTTTTTCTCAAATTTCCAAGTCCCCAAGACCCGAATTTCCGAGTCTAGAGATTTGTAGTTCTAAGAAAAGCTCCCTGTTTTTGCCAAGGCCCAAAACATATAGCTACACATATAAATTTTGAAGCTATGCTTAATACATTGTGAGTTTCCGGTTATAGCCTTTTACTCCGCATAACTTGTGGTTTGGATGACCCTTTTGATCCTCTTTGTTGTAAACCGGCTTTCGTGTGGATATTCAATGCTGCTATAACTTTATAAAAACAGGGCCAGGCAAGTCCCAGTGGGCATCATGACTGATTGTAATTATACGTTAACAAAACACACCACACTATTGCGAGTCACATCAAGCTTAAACAAGAGAAATCAAGGAAGTTTGGCTCTATTGTCCGGTTATAAGATTGTAACCGTACTCATTGCAAGTAATCGTTCCTCATAACCTAATGGCATCGTGGCCGGGTCCGAGATTATAACTGTGCTATTCAAGCAATCAGCCCCCAAGACCTATATATACAATCTATGAAAATTTTAAACCTAGTGTACTATGACTAAACAACAAATACTTACCTGATATGGAGTGGAATAAGACATAAAACTTAAAACAAACCAATATAAAGAAATAAGAAACAAATAATATCATAGTTTAACCATCTCTTTATTGATATGAAAAAGGTTAGGTCAGCAAGCCTCCTCATTAAAAACCCTCAAGTCCCCTTAGGTACCCTGGATAGGAAAAGAGTGCGTCTGAAACCTGCTGTCTGTTACATCGTGCAATTCAACTTGTAAACCTAGCCTATGCTAAGTGTAGTAGGGACGCAGCTGAGCCACGTTCCATGGTCTTTCCCGTTTTTGCATAGATGAAGTGGTATGGGCGGTGTCATTGACAGTGTCCGACTCTTCCCTTGCATCTATTAAGTAGTATGATCCATTATGCAAATTCCGGCTTATGATGAACGGGCCTTCCCATGGTGGATATAACTTGTGCTTTCCTTCATTTGATTGTACTAAGCGTAATACCAGGTCTCCTTCCTGGAAAACCCGGGTTTTGACTCGCCGACTGTGGCATCGCCTCAAATCCTGTTGATATATGGCTGATCTCTCCAAAGCTTGCTCCCTGTGCTCTTCTAACATGTCCACGGTGGGCGCCAACTGTCGTGGGATAATCACGGCAGACGTTACCGGGGGTAACTTACTTTGGGGAAAATTGACTCTGGTGTTTGGGAGAGGGTTTAGCTCAAGGGAAATCATATTATCTGGTGATCTGGTAGCTCGGGCTGCAATATCGCCGAGTCTCCGATCTAGGGTTACAACTATCAACTCTCGTGCTACAAGAATACTCGAATACCCGGACACTCTTGGTCTCTCTGTCCCAGGAGCCGGTTTATATATTACCCGGCTCTCTAGCTTCCTAGACAAGACATACCCGGAATCCTAACCGGAATCCACACACAACCCTAGGTTTCCTAATCGTGACCCCCAAGGTACGGGTTACAAGACCTACGCTCCCTTTTGGGCCTTCTAGAAACTCCTCCACCTTGGGCCGGGTCTTGTGCGATTTCCCTCGGGCCGGGTTTCACCTAGGCATGAGCCTACCGGGTTATCATCCCCCCAACAGATTCCTTCGTATACTCATATTATATTCATCTACCATTCAGATGATCGTCTCTATGATGTCTTGTGTCTCTATGTACGAGTAATTCTTTTAGTTCTTGGGAACATGAGGAAACCCTAGCAACTACTATGAATTGAGATAAAAATGCATTGCTTTCTATTGACTAGTTTGTGACAATAATACTCATGCGATTGTTAGATGTGCACCCTATAATATATTGCCTACGGGTCATAATGTGATTGTTTGTTTTGGTTTGAGGCAAACTGACGAGTGTGAGTACGACATGACAGAAAGTCGCTCCTCTTTTTTTGCCAATCTGTTAAACAGGACCAACGAAGAACTCACCATACCGATACCGCATCCACGGGGATACCCATAATTACTGGTGTCGGAAAGGCGGAAGCTAACTGGGCTAGTGGTGGTTGTGAGTAGTGTGTAGCCAAGGCACTAGGGCAACTTATACACGGAGCTCCGCCCTCACAAAGTATTCATATGTAAACAACATGCACATCTAATCAATTCAGAAATATGCTAGTGGTAGAACCAATGCTTCCTGAGAACGTATTTAATCCCATTGCAAGTTTCCAGTCGCTTCATCGATCATTAGTTCGCTTTCATCTAATTTACTGTTTAGTTTTAATTATTGCTTTATGCACAATCACCACAACCAATATTTTCACCACTTTTATTGCTTGTCCAGACTTAAGGACAATTTACAGGTACAAACGAAGGTAGATGATCAAACCTAAACACACAAGACCATTTCCATAGTTCCACCGTGGTTCGATACTCTTACTTCAAAACTAGCTATAATAACCATGCGCACTTGCAGGCATCAAGCTATTTTCTGCCGCCGTTGTCGGGGAGCTAAGCGCCTTTGGTCTTTTGTTTTTAGTACTTGTTTATTTTTGTTGTGCTAAGTTGTCTACAAGTTCTTAGAATATTTCTAGTTTATATTTGCTTTTAGTTTACTTTGTTTTGTGTTTTCACTTCTATAAAAAAGAACAAAAAAAAGTTTACCTCTTATTTCTAGTTTGTTTACTTGTTCTAGTTTATTTATTTTAAACTACAAACAAATTACAAAACTGTAAATTATAGAAGTTATTAATCATGTCTTCCGAGTTAACTCCTTTTGAGCAGATGAAGCTTGCATTATACAAGACATGGAAGATCTTGGCTACCGAACCTACAAATTCGAAAGAATGGGTGAGCTGGGTAGATAATTATAATACCATCTTTGCTCTGGCAGATAATTTTTTTTATTGAATAGCTAAGTTAGGTGGATGCTTATTCATCCATGCTACGTGCTTCTTACCCTATGCCATGCCAAGAATGTGGATCCAAATAACACTTCAATTACCAATGTAAGTACAACAATTATATAATATTAACATCTTATAATAGTAGTAAGAAATGCATTGTTAGTATAGTCGATATAGAATTTGTGCTCTTTAAAGGCACTTTTGAATCATTACTTCGAATATCGTATATTAAGGTACCAAGTAAAGCACTTGAAATGATATACAGTGCAGTGCATCCTATATTCTGTTTTTGCAAAAGAAATTTTGGTGAGAATCCACATATAAAGGACCGTTTTGGGCGGACCTATACCGTCATAGAAGAAACAAAAAATTTAAATGATACACGTAGAAATGATGAAAAGGATGTACACCATGAGGAACTCATTATTTCCTCTGATATGAGGATGCTACTTGTGCATGATGATGTAACGTCCTTTGCAAAAGCATTTTGTCTACTATATCAAATAACATGTGATACTTGTTCGGCCACTGGGAATTTTGGTTTTGAATGTAAACATACACCGATAGATTATAACACCTGTGAATGTGCCAGTTTCTTACTCCAAAAATCTACAGAACTAATGACAGGCAATAATAGTGATTTCTTACAAAACGCCTGCGAATGGCTACCCCTCTTTATTAAATATTGTCAAGAACATCCTAATAATAATGTGCTTGGGGGTAGAGAGTACGGAGTGGCAAAGCATCGCAATTCCTGAATATAACCTTTTGCAAGAACAATATAATGAGAGAGAAGAAAACAACAAAGGTAAGAATGAAAGGGTGTTTCCCGTCTTCAACGAACACATGTGCAACAAAAGAGAAGAAGAGGAACGTATTGATCACCCAGTCAAGATTTCCAATCCTAACACCATATTTGATGTTTCTTCCTCTAGCAATGATTCTTATGATGCTCAAATACCTTATAATAATATTGAGGAGGTCTTGTGCCTAGAAATTAAGAGCATTGATAATAATAAACTAGAGGAAGTAGAGGAAGGAAATATTATCGATTTAACTTCAAAAATATCCAAAATTGTTTGTCCATGCAATCTTCTTACACATGGGACACTATTAAACAATGCAGAAGCATCCCTTCCGAATGAGGAATATTATGAAGTGTACCCAAATGATGGCAACAAAGGTAAGATGTTGAAATTCATATATAAATATTTGACCTTTTTTGCAGCTATACAAAAAGGTATTTTCACCAATTCTGGTGCATCAACTCTTACTTAAGAGTACAAAGAAATTTACTAACAAGACTACAATGCACCGGAAGCTGGTAGGACTTCGGCAAAACTATGCTATGAGGGTCCTCAAGCCGAAGTCGGAGGTAAGTATCTTCACACCCTGGATCCATATCTTGTGAGATCCATATATAAAATGGTAGAGAATAAAGCCTAACTATATGGCTATAAAGAAAGCGCTTCACGGAAGGCAACCGTAAGTTATTATGTGCCTTTCTTAGTTTTGTGTCTTGAGTCTAGTTTCATTTTCATATTGCATTGGCACTTTGTATCTTAGACTGATTTATTATTAGAGTTGGCTTTGGAAATTTTTCGACAAGTAGAACATATTCGTCGCTCAAGCTATGTATGTATCACTGCTGGGATAATTTTTTCTATATGTATATATTTTCTATGCGAGACTAATATTACAAGTATTTAGAAAAGAACGCGAAGAATATGAGAATATTTGGGTTACATAAGCTTTAACGAGTTGCAGTATGGTGTCACACCACCGTACCAGTGACTATACCAAAGAAAATTTCAGAACATCTCGGCACAACCTTTTGCCAGTGTCATAACAAGCAGTTGAATTTTCACCGTACCAACCACCGTACCGCAAAACCTCCTGTGACTCGGCGGAGATAGAAACTTTAACGAGTGGTGGTACAGTCGCTTTTCAGCATACCAGCCACCGTGTTTGTCACTGTACCAGTTGCCTTTTCGAGCATCGAAGACTGAAAAAACTTAACGACCAACGGTACGACCACCTACGACCGTACCCGTGACCGTACCAGGGTGAAAACCCCTCCAATTGTTTATTATGACAAGCTATGGTCAGTGGGTTGCACAATTTGTTCTTCTACAATTTAATTTTGTTGCATCTACTTTAGAAACTCAATAGCCTATAATTCTCTGTAGTACTTTGTGTTAGCCTTTATTTTCTTCTTCGGTTGGGTGTACGAGCTATGTTCTTACACCGAGCCATTCCTTTTTTTGTGTGTGTTATTTTGACAAAAAATTGGACCATGTGCGATGACAAGTGCGGTGTTGTGCCGGTAGTGCAAATTTTCGTGCAGCGCAACAAGGCTTCAACACCAAATGTTCGGTATTTTTTTCGAACATGGACCTTTTTTAATAAAAATTGTAATAGTGGTTCTCTCACATTCAGTGAGACCGTTATTTTTATTTATCTAATTTGAAGCACATAGGAGTCCACACACTTGTTTTTCATTTGTTGTCTCACTTGCACTTATCATCTAGGGGGGCCACTCTTGGACTAAGCATGACAACTAAAGCATGATGCTTGAGTTGTTAGATTTTCTTACTTTGTTAATATAAGCGTGGTGCTTGGGTTACTGAATCTAACTAGTAGAGACTAACTATTTATTCACCTCTGAACTAACCTTCGTTCTTACAAAAACAAATAAAATTGAAAAACAACAAAAGCACACAAATATTTTGTTTTGTTTCTAGTTTTGTTTCTAGCAGGTTCACGGGGAAGATAAACATAAGAATACACCAAGGGAAACATATTGGAGCAAAGGTGCACTTCAATTGAAGGAGAGATTATTACCACCTCGATGGTAAAAGTGCATCACCCTTGTTTATCTTAAGCATTGGGAGTTAACACCGTTCTACACTCTCTTTTGATATCTGCATTTTCTCTTTTCTTTTTCTTTTCATAATATTTTTGAGCTAAGTTCTTTCAAATATCTAAGTATGGGAGGTTACTTTTTCATATAGAGGGTCTTGTGAAATGTTTTTTACTCGAAAGGTTTTGATGCAACTGTGTTTCCCGCTGTTTTGGCATTTGGATTTATATTTGGGAATCACTTGCTCATGTTAAGCCCCATAAGAAACTTGTTAGAGATTTGATGTATCTATTTCAAAAAAATTATCTTTCTTGTGAATAACTTTGTTATCCTCTAGAATAATTTGCAACAATACATCCATCCATCGGAAAGAAAAAAATGCAATAAATAAGTTCTTCATACATGATTGCATGATATTTTTTAAACTCGTCTAAAATAAATAGCTATGAAGTTTGTCAACCCCATTGTATTAAAAATAATAGACCCAGTTGTTGATTTTAGAGGAAGTTGACAAAATAGAATTAATGTTTCAAAGTTTCGAGATTGCTTATGCCAAAAGTTTTCCTTGTGATGAAAAAGTAAGATATTACTTTACGCTTTTCTTGCACCAATGCTGCACTCTATGGGAGGCTCACAACTCTTGGGGCCTACGAACAATCCACCTGACAAGAATCTCGGATATCGGCTATGAGTTGGTTAAACATATGTAACAACAATGTTATGATGGGTAAAATATCAGCTACTTTATAGTTATGTGTTGCAAAGTTGGACAATCCTCTGACCATTGAGCGATCAGACCAAAGGGAAACCTCGGATATCAGTCATGAGTGGGATATCGGTTGTAGTATTAACCGTGCCGCACTGGTACTCCAACCTAGATATACAACACCGACTTGCATATACCACTCTTTTTTGGCATGATCTCGTCAACTATGAAATAGATATTCTATGAGTTCAACAATCAAATATTTGCACTTGAGAGCCTTGACTAGATAGAAAAGTGGGCATCATTGAATTTTTTTATATCTATTTGGACAACTAAGCATGTTCAACTTCCACTCTACTCGGTTCCATCCAAAAATCAGAAAAATATAAAGTGCAAATAGGAGCATCACAACCTTGTTGATTCAAACTATATTTAACTTTGACATTGGACATAAAAGTTATTACCGAATCTCTTGTGGTTTGGACATCAAAATATTTATTCAAAACTAAGCTTGTGGTTCCTTGAATGAATACATATTACCTTGCTTTGAGCTTTCAGAAACAAATGTTATTCAATTTCTTATGTGTGGAAGCTAATTAATGGCCACATTCTTAATTAGCGACATTAGCTGCTCGAGACGAGCAAGAGTCTAAGCATGGGGATGTTGATGCATCCATTTCTGTCATGATTTTGCCTATGGTTTTCATATATTCATATAATAGTTTTGGCATTGTTCTATATTGGTTTCTGCCTTTTATGTTGATTTCAACACCAACTCATATTTCTAGTGAGATTTTCACAATATATGTTTTTGTTCTGATTTTACTTGTTTTTCCGTTATCTTTGTGTGTATGTATGTGTAGGTGGAAATTATGAATTATCAAGGGGAAAGGAACAAAGGGAGGATAATACGGAAAAGTTACAGGCACCAGATGGCAAGTTAAGAGGCTAGCAAAATGGTGACGTTCTCCATCAAGCCAAAATTAAGATTAAAGACCGCTGGAGTGTATCCCTCATCCATATGATCTCACCGAGAAAAATGATACGTCATAAACATATCTTTAATTTCTGATGTTCCATGTTGTTTTCATGTTATTTCCTACATGTTTGCTATACACTTAATGTCATTTTTATCGATTTCCGAGACTAACCTATTGACAAGATGCCAGAGAGCCAGTTCCCCGTTTTCTGCTGTTTTTAGTTTCAGAAAAGTTGTTCTAGAAATATTCTTGGAATTGGAAAATTCGAAGTCCGGAAGTCTTAGAAATCTCGAAGGTTCCACGGAGTCCCAAAGAGGCAAGGAGAGGGGCCACACCATAGGGCGACGCAACCCCTAGACGCGCATGGGGGTGGCGTGGGCCCCTCGGGCGTCCACCGCCATCGCCCTTTCCCCTATTTATTCCCCCCGATACGGAAACCCTAAAAATATACCACTTATCCCAAGAAACACTCGAGGCCACTGTCATCGTCATCCCGAGATCGGGAGAGTTTTGGAGCTCTCCTCGACACTCTGCCGGGAGGGAAATTCATTACCGGAGGGGTCTACACCACCATGCCCTCCTCCGAAGTGATGCGTGAGTAGTTCATCCCTGTACTACGGGTCCATAGCGGTAGCTAGATGGTTGTCTTATACACTTTATGCCTTATCTTTAGATCTCATGAGCTGCCCTACATGATCGAGATCATCTTTATGTAATGCTACATGTTGTGTTTGCCTAGATCTGATGAATGTTGAATGCTATGTCTTCTGATTATTAATATATCATGTTATATTCATGCATATGTTATTTATGATCTTTCATGCTCTCCTTTATTAGTAGATGCTCTAGCAAAGTAGATGCTAGTAACTCCAAGAGGGAGTATTTATGCTCGATAGTGGTTCATGCCTCCTTTGTACCTGTGCTCGAGTGACAAAAATGTGACAGATGGAGGATGTGTTGTTGCCATTAGGGAGAAAACAACAATGTTTACTTTTTTTTACATTGTTTACATTACACACTTTACTTACTGCGATTATCTGTTGCTTGCAACTTAATACCCAACGTTTGTTCGGATGACATTCAGAGGGTGTATTATTAGTCATAGATGTAGTTGGATGACGGTCTATGTATCTTGTTGTAATGTCCGCATGAATCACATAGTAATTTTTATGTCTTGCATATGCACTACGGTGCATCCTTCATTTCTGTCAATTGCCCAGCTGTAATTTGTTCACCACACATGTTATTTATATTTTATCGTGAGACACCACTAGTGAAATGTGGACCCCGATCCATTTGCTCATACTGATAATACACACACGGCTTCCACTATTTTCACACGGCAAAGAAACTGCTGTATGTGCTAGAATTTATAACGATGCAAGTATAAGCTTGTATAGACTGTGGCTAGACTTTTTCATATCATGTTATTTTAATTTTAAAGCCTAGTGGTTATTATGTAGCATGATTTTTCTCAAATAGATGAGAGTGTTTAATGTGCCATTGAAAGAATCATGAGTTGTTCTTGTCATATTGAAGCATAAATTTGTGGTGTTCTCCTTTGAATGTTTTATTTGGTTGACTTGGCGCATGCTTACACCATGTTTATGGCTACAAACCAATCAACTATGTCCTCTATGATCATTTAGTTTTTGAACTTGTGGTACCACTTATGCTTTGATTAATGATGTTTTTGTCGCTATGCATGATTAGGGCCATTATTGCTCTCTTGATTTGTCGCCCCTAGTCTTTTGCTAGACTCCACTATACCGAGTATGAGCTCTACTCGTGCATTCAACTCCCAAAAACCAAATGCCAAATGTGTCCACCATACCTACATACATGTGGTATTTAACTGTCACTCCAAAGTAAATTGCTCATGTGTTACCTTTAAAACTTTCAAAATTACTCATGTTTTAGCTCATGAGGACGTAAATAGAGAATCTTCATCTCACTTGTTCAAATCTGCATCTCACTTGTTCATTGGACTTTCACACCCTGGACTATTGGCTTCATACGCTTATCAAATTGATAGAAGAGCTGGTAGTGGGGTTCCCAACCCCAAATTGATATAAACAAATTATCTTCACTATTTTGGCCCCTGATTTATCGGTCAAATCATAATTGTGTAAACAAAACAGAAAGAGGGATAACCTTCTACACCAGTTGCATCCTTGAATGGGAGCCGCTCTTATGAAGTCTAGTTGGATTGTGACGTACTATATTTTCTGTTTACCATTCGTTGACATAAGCATACACCTCTATAACAAATTGACTCCTCCACGATATGTGATTGTTGGCAGGCACCCAAGGATTCGGTTAGCCATGGTTTGTGTAAGATGGTTGGCAGGAGTGTCAAACATTTTATACCTCTGTTTAATAAAATAAAATCTCTAGCACATGAGTTAATCCCTGCTTCCCTCTGCGAAGGGCCTTTCTCTTGCTTTTATGTTGATTCTCCATCTTCTAATTTTATGCATAATTGAGAGAGCATAGTTGCCATTCTGAATTTAATGTGCATTTGTCCCAGAAACATTATTAACTGATTCATGATGTCTTATTGTTTGAAGGTGTCCTGGCATTTATGCTTTTCCCCACTTTGAAGGACACACGAAATATCACTTTGCCATGTTATCTCTATGCCTAAAACAAACGTATAACTTTCAATGTGTTGTTATTCATGATCTTTTATTTGTGTTACTTCTCATGATGTAAAGTGATTGTTATGTTTTATTGCTAGAATTATATCTATCATGCTTGTGTTTAAAGTACTATGATCTCATCTTACATATGCTTTTACAATATTGATGATCAAGTTTATGTTGTTAGCATGGCACCTCAGAAATTATGTGTTTTTATCGTTTACCTACTCGAGGACGAGTAGGAACTAAGCTTGGGGATGTTGATACGTCATAAACGTATCCTTAATTTCTGATGTTCCATGTTGTTTTCATGTTATTTCCTACATGTTTTATATAAACTTTATGCCATTTTTATCGATTTTCGAGACTAACCTATTGACAAGATGCCATAGAGCAAGCTCTCTGTTTTCTGCTGTTTTTAGTTTCAGATAAGTTTTTCTCGAAATATTCTCGGAATTGGAAAATTCGAAGCCCGGAAGTCTTAGAAACCCTGAAGGTTCCACGGAGTTCCGAAGAAGCCCGGAGAGGGGCCACAGGGGTCCACACCATAGGGCGGCACCCCCAGGACGCGCGTGGGGGTGGTGTGGGCCCCTCGAGCATCCACCACCATCTCCTTTCGACTATTTACTACCCCTGATACGACAACCCTAAAAATGTATCACTTTTTCCCAAGAAACACCCGAGGCCTCCGTCATCATCATCCCGAAATCAGGAGGGTTCTAGAGCTCTCCCCAGCACCCTGTCGGGAGGGAAATTCATCACCGGAGGGGTCTACACCACTATGACTTCCTCTAAAGTGATGTGTGACTAGTTCATCCCCGGACTACGGGTCCATAGCAGTAGCTAGATGGTTGTGTTCTCCACTTTATGCCTCATGTTTAGATCTCGTGAGCTTCCCTGCATGATTGAGATCATCTTTATGTAATGCTACATGTTGTGTTTGCTAGGATCCGATGAGTGTTGAATGCTATGTCTTCTGATTATCAATCTATCATGTTATCTTCATGCATATGTTATTTATGATCTTGCATGCTCTCTGTTATTAGTAGATGCTCTGGCTAAGTAGATGGTAGTAACTCCAAGAGGGAGTATTTATGCTCGATAGTGGGTTCATGCCTCCTTTGCATCTGTGCTCGAGTGACAGAAACATGGCAGATGGAGGATGTGTTGTTTCCGTTAGGGAGAAAACAACGATGTTTACTTTGTTAACATTGTTTACATCACACACTTTGCTTACTGCGATTATCTGTTGTTTGCAACTTAATACCCAACGTTTGTTTGGATGATATTCGGAGGGTGGATTATTAGTCATAGATGTAGTTGGATGACAGTCTATGTATCTTGTTGTAATACTCACATGAATCTCATAGTAATCTTTATGTCTTGCATATGCACTATGGTGCAGCCTTCATTTCTGTCAATTGCCCAGCTGTAATTTGTTCACCACACATGCTATTTATTTTTTATGGAGATACAACACTAGTGAACCGTGGACCCCGGTCCATTTTCTCATACTGATAATACACACACTGCTTCCACTGTTTTCACACTGCTGCTACTTGATACGTCTCCAACGTATCTATAATTTCTGATGTTCCATGATGATATTATGCCAATTGCTTCATGTTTTCTCCCTTCTTTATGTCTTTTTTTGTGATTTCCGGACTAACCTATTGACAAGATGCCACAAAGCCAGTTCTCTATTTTCTGCTGTTTTTAGTTTCAGAAAAGTTGTTATGGAAATATTCTCTGAATTGGAAAATTCAAAGCCCGAAAGTCTTAGAATTCCCGAAGGTTCCACAAAGTCTCGAAGAGACCCGGAGGGGGGCCTCAGGGGGCCCACACCATAGGGCGGCACGCCCCCCTTGGCCATGCTGGGGGGTGGTGTGGGGCCCCCAGGGCTCCACCGCCTTTGACATTTTTCCTATTTATACTCCTCCGAGGGAAAACCCTAGGAGAATCTGCCTTTTCCACCAAAAACATCCGTAGCTCCGCCACCACCACAGACAAGTTTCGGGGGACAGATCTCTGTTCTGGCACCCTGCCGGGACGGGGAAGTGCCCCTGAAGCCATCTCCATCGACTCCACCGCCATCTCCATTGTCGTTGCTGTCACCCATGATGAGGAGGGAGTAGTTCTCTCCCGAGGGTGAGGGCTCTACCGGTAGCTATGTGTTTCATCTCTCTCTCCCATGGTGTGATCTATATGTGATCGTGAGCTTTGTAATCTAGTTGAATTCGTAGATATTATTCTTCATCTATTATGGTACTCAAGTGGTTTTTGTTCTGAGATCTCCGTAAACACTTAGATCACGGTGTAAAGGTGACAGTATGTGCACCGTGTGGTTTAGCATTATATTTATATTTGGTGTTGGATAACCCTATGAAATTTTGGTGTTTGCGTGCAACCATCTGGGTCCCATGGTGATAGCATGGGGGTTACTTAGTTGGGGAAGTGCTTACTCTAAGGAGTGCTGTTAAAGCCCTACGCAGGGATTGGTGTTGTTATTCGACCGGAGAGTGGTTTGGAGTAGCATAGTGAAGAGATGGTATTTGACAACTATTAGAGGACATGCACCGATGGCGGCTCCCTCCCTAGGCGGCGCCCATGGCGACTCCATGGCGATCTAGGGTTTTAGTCTCTCTTCTCCGACGATTGGCTCTCCGGCACTGTCGGCCACCTCCCCTCCGACATCTGTCACTCCGGCACTGTCGCCCACCTCTCTTTCCATCATGTCCAAGGCCAAGTCTCTTCCCGATCGCTCTTGTTGGCGCTGGAGGGCGATCTACTCCTCCGACCTAGATCTAAAGTTCAATCCCATTTACGTGGGTTTTGTTCTTCTGGATCCGAAAGATAAGAAGATTCAACTAGTTGATCAAGCTGGCTTTGAGCTCGATCAGCGCTTTCTCAAGGTACGTGAGAATGTCCATCCTGGATCTGAGATCCATTTTGCATGTCATCGTGCCAAGGTTCAAGATCATTTGGTTCCACGCAATGGCTCTCTTATGGATCACTCTAATGCCTTGGTTCCAGTACTGGATGTGGATTCTCTGGTCCCTTTATTGGATCGGAACCCTATTGACCCCTCTGTGGGTTTAGTTCATGCAGCCAGGGTTTTAGACCTGGATTTCTCTAGAGGTCTTGCCCTTGCTAAGGAATTCCGATTGCTTTTTGGATCAGAGGTTCATGCTTCTAAGAAGTACGGTGCATTTAAAATGGTGGTATCTTTTGGCCGTGTTTCTTTTAAAATTGATGAAAACACGGTTGCACTGGCTCTAGAGGCGACGATTGGTGGTTATTGTGGCTCTTTAAATGTTACTTTCCTTCATGATTGTGTTTTCTCTTTTGAGGTCTCATCCAAGAAGGTTGGACTTCATATATTGAAAATTAAATGGTTTGCATGCTTTCATTTCAAATGCTATTTTCATCTCTGGAGCTTTGGTGGTCCGAATTGGATTTCTGAATTAAAGAAGTGGAACCATGACCAGGCTAATGAGTGGACTTTGGTTTTGAGGAATAAGAAAAAGGTAATATCTAAACAGTTCAAGCCACGGAATCATTTAATTATTCATAATCCTGTTGTTATTCAAGCCAAAGAGTCAGATGATTCTTCTGTGGTTGCTAAAGCTAAGGATATTGTTATTGATTCTGATTTGCCTGCCATCAAGTTCGGATCGTTTGAGCCTGGATTCTCTGTTGCTAAGTCTGTTAGGGATCCTATTCCTATGGCCACTGCTGTTGCCTCCGCGTCCGTCGATGATGGCTTTGCCAAACTAATTGATAAGATGGCGGCCCAGGTATGGCCTTGTTCTAACTGTCTCTCAGCTAAACATGCAACGGAAGAGTGTACGAGCCGGATTCGGTGTTGGTCTTGTTCATGTTCGGGCCATATCCGCAAAAACTGCCCGGGAATTAATGGAACTCTGAGATGGGTAGTTAAATCGCCGGCAGTCAGAAATGAAGAGGGCCCCCCCTCTGTTCTATCCCCTGCCCCTGCTACTGTTCCACGAAAACCCTCACCGGAATCTCCACCCGAATCGGAACCTCAATTGTCAATGGAGAACTTCCCCTGTGATCCTACCAGGTTCCTCCCGGCGGGGATGCACGTCATGGAGCCCTGGGCGCTCGAGGAGCGGCATGCTCGTGTTTACATCACCTCTTCCATGGCTCCTGCTCGACGCCATGAATCTTGGGCCATTGCTCAACTGGACCCTCGGCCACCTGTCGAAGAACTCGACGATATCTTACAGCAGATCGTGGATTACATCTTTCAAGAACTACATCTGCAGGTCGTCTCCTTCTCTGAGAGCGTGGTTGGAGTCGGCATGTTCCGCATGGCAGATCAAGTGGCCAGAGATATTTTGGTAAATTCGCCCCCGTTTATCTTTCCTGATGGTAGAATGCTCTCCTTCGTGAGGCATGATGAAGGGGAGAATGACAGAGCTACAGTTTACACCAGGACCGGATGGAATATGATTCTGAATCTACATATGGACTACCGTACCGACGATTTTCTTCGGGAGGTGGTTTCCAAATTTGGGAAACTCAGGTCCTGGTGGAGGGAGGATGCTTCCCCTGTCCGCACCCTGCTCAAGGTATCTTATGGAGGACCTGCTGATATCCCTCGGTCTATTGTTATTCGTGAAGTTCAGAGGTACGGAGGTCATGTGGTCTCCTGGACCTGCCCTGTATTCATTCTGGACAGCGATGTTGCTGACAATCTGCGTGGGGATGAGGACCCCCTTCCTCCTGGTGGCAATCTGCATCCTGTTTTTGGTGCACCTGCCGCACCTGCTGAAGAGGCTTGGGTACCACCAGTTGATCCTCATCCGCAGCATGATGGGTGGGGCAATTGGAACAATGAGGAGAAGGGAGAGAATGAGGCACAGGAGGATCCTGTTGACCAGCCGCCGGAGCCTGAACAGGCACAGTCATCTGTATCTATCCAGTTCTCTGGTGCGTCAGTGGACTCGATGAATGCTGTAAGGGCAGAAGGTCCTGAGCACTTTGTCGAACTGCAGCAACAAGTGGAACAAAACCAGCTGGCCATTGTTCCTTTTGTTCCACCAGTCAGGTAGATGCTGCAGTTCAAGATAATGAAGTTCAGATACTGCAAGTGCTCCTGCCTGATCCTGTGATGGAGTGGTCCAGATGTTTCCTGGAACACAAAGCCTGGATTATTTTTTACAAGAGATTTGAACTCCTGTCCTCGCTGCTGCCTTTGGAGGAGCCTGTCTTTCCTGCTGATCCTGCTCCTCTGATGCCGGAGTTTAACTCGTTACCCTTGAACATGTTGCATCCAAGAAGAGAGCTAGGAAGGCTGCTACTCCTCTAGTCCTAGAGGAGCGTCGTGTGACGAGGAGCTTAGCTAAGAATGTTGGCTTCCGGGTTCTGCCTGGCTCTGACAAGTAGGAACCTAGGAAGAAAGCAAAATCTTCTCGTCCTAAGGCTCCTTCGGATGGGGTGCCTCCGATCACACCTGTTGCTGTGTTGAGGAGGGCGGAAAGATGCTTCAGATTGAAGACTCGGAATTAACTGTGGAGAAGCTTGAAGCTGCTCCAAAGAAGCCCACCAGCCCATCAAGTTCTGATGATTAGTGGGCCTTTATCTTCATTTTTGGGCCTTGTTGGTCCCTGGAGTGTCTGTTGGTCCTTTTTTGCTTCATTTGTTATAATGGTTTCATTTTGTACTGCTATCTGGACAAGGTTGTTATTATGTGGTTATCTTTTTAGTTGGTCATTTATGTTGGCCAACAAGATTTATTATTTTATCAGTCTTCAATGGATAATACGACCTCAATGAATTTGGATTGGATTGTGTTTGATTGGAATGTGAGAGGTCTAAATGGTTATCTAAAAGAGAAGCTGTTTATAATAAAATAGAGGAAAGCCAGGCTTATGTTATTTGCTCCAGGAAACTAAATGCCAGGACTTTGATCATTCTTTTATTAGGTCATTTTGTCCTAAGAGGTTTGATCAATTTGTTTTTCCCCTTCTGTTGGAACTTCTGAGGGGGTTTAATTGTGCTCTGGAATGGCTCCATTTTCAATGGAGAATTATTGGAAGTTCATCGTTCTGCCATACACATAAAATTCACTTTAGTTCATAACTCTGTTTCTTGGTTCGTAGTGAATGTTTATGGTCCCTGCAAAGGTGTGGAAAGAGATGATTTTGTTAATTGGCTATATAATCTCTCAATCCATATTCATCAGAATTGGATGATTCTTGGAGATTTCAATTTCATTAGATCTTTAGATAATAGAAATAAACCAGGGGCTGATCTTAATGATATTTTTATCTTTAATGATGTCATTAGTCATCTGGGTTTATTGGAATTGCCTGTTAAAGGAAGGAATTTCACTTTGTCTAATATGCAAAAGGATTCCCTTCTGGTCCAGTTGGATTTGTTTTTTACATCCTCTCAATGGACATTGGATTTTCCAAATACTTTGGTTTTGCCCATGTCCAAAATCACCTCTGATCATTTGCCTTGCACTGTTAAAATTGGAAAAAACATTCCGAAGGCAAAGATTTTTAGATTTGAAACCATTGGGTTAATCAACCTGGTTTTCTGGACCTAGTGACCAAAATTTGGAACACACCTGTCATGGCCAAATCGACCACTTCCAGAATCACCGCTAAATTAAAGAATCTTAGATATGCTCTGAAAGATTGGGGAAGGAATATCTCTCAGTTGAAATTACTTATTGACATGAGTAGTAAAGTGATTCTGTTTTTTGATCAGTTGGAAGATGAGAGGATTCTGAGTGTTCCTGAGTTTAATTTCAGACTTATTGTTAAAAAGCACATTAAAAATTTGCTCGCTTTGTATTCTGAATATTGGAAGCAGAGATGTACTATTCGATGGGCCAAGCTCTCTGGTGAAAACACTAAATATTTTCATGCCAGAGCTACTGAGAGGTTTAGGAAAAATGCTATTTCTTCCATCACGGATGTTTCCGGGAACTTGCCGGTGGATCACTAGGACACAGCTGCTGCTTTTTGGTATTGTTTCAAAAACAGAGTGGGTGTTTCTTGTCCACCTATTATTGCTACTGATTTGTCTTAATTCTTGCCTGTGGTTGATGGATTAGAGGACCTTGCTAATCCTTTTTCTGTTGAGGAAATTGAGGGGGTTGTAAAACGTCTCAAACCTGCTCGAGCGCCTGGTCCATATGGATTCACTGGTCTCTTTATTAAGCACTGTTGGAGTATTTTAAAAGAGGATTTTATCAAACTCTGCAATGAATTTCATAGTGCTAAAATTTCTTTGGAAAGTATTAATGGTTCCTTTATTACTTTAATTCCAAAGACACATTTCTCTGACCAACACTTGTTTGAAATTCATCACTAAGATTTTCGCTAATAGATTCCAAGATAATTTTTTTTGGATGCATCCATGCTAATCAATATGGGTTCATCAAGTCCAGAACTATTCAAGATTGTCTGGCATGGTGTTTTGAGTACATTTTCTAGTGTAAGCAATCTAAACAGAAAGTGGTGGTTTTCAAGATAGACTTCTAGAAAGCTTTTGATACCATTGAGCACAGTGCCATTCTCCAAATTTTGAGCTATAAAGGGTTTCCTCGTTTAGTGATCAAATGGGTGAAGGAAATTCTATCCTCTGGATCATGTTCGGTTCTTTTAAATGGAGTTCCTGGCAAACCTTTTGTCTGCAAAAGAGGAGTCAGGCAGGGTGATCCTTTGTCACCTATCCTCTATGTCCTGGGTGGGGATTTGTTGTAAAGTATAGTTAATCTGGCTCTAAGGGAGGGAAGTCTTCGTTTACCAATTCCTGTTGGAGGAGATTTTCCTATTGTTCAGTATGTTGATGACACTTTGGTGATCTTACCTGCTGATTCTGATCAATTATTGGTATTTAAAAATTTGCTTAACCTTTATGCTCAAATCACTGGGTTAAAGGTGAATTACAACTAGTCTTCAATGATACCAATAAACTTATCACAGCAGGAAACTATTGATTTGGATTCTGTGTTGGATTGTAATGTGGCTTTTATGCCCATTACTTATTTAGGCTTGCCTATGGGAAACACTAAACCATCTATTAGAGACTTTGCTCTAATCATTGACAGAGTTGAGAGGAGACTTTCTGCTACAGTCTCCTTTCTTTCATATGGGGATAGCTTGGTGCTTGTGAATTCGGTTTTGTCCTCTTTGCCCACATATTATATGTGCACATTAGTGATACCTAAGGGTGTCATTGATATTATTGATAAAGCAAGAAGGAGTTGTTTATGGAGGAAAGACAAAAATAAACAAAGAGTGAATTCTTTGGCTGCCTGGGATATGGTGTGTAAACAAAAAAGTAAAGGTGGCTTAGGGGTGATTAATCTTCAGATCCAAAACAGGGCTTTGTTGTTGAAATTCCTAGCAAAATTCTATAACTCTGTGGATATTCCTTGGGTTCATCTAGTCAGGAATGCTAATTATTTTCAGTCGATTCCTCATGTTGTGACCTCCCGTGGATCCTTCTGGTGGAGGGGTGTTATGCAATTAGCTGATACCTGGTGTTCTTTCTCTTATTGCATAGTGGGGACTGGATATGCATGACTATTCTAGAAAGATTCTTGGATGGGACAACCTTTGTCAGTAAAATTTCCAAGATTGTTCTCTTTTGCCAAGGATCAATAGCGAGAGATTTGAAATTGATGACTGATCTATCGGATGCTTTTCATTTGCCTCTTTCAAGTGAAGCTTTCCTTGAATTTGCTGATCTGCAAGTCATCTTGGGAAATGTTCAGGTGAATGACAATGATGATGTTTGGAACTGTAATTTTAATAAAGGGATTTATACTTCCAGTAAATTCTACCAGTTGCAGTTTGCTCAGCTGCCTGATGATGGGCCTGCCAAGTGGATCTGGAAGCCCAAATGCATGTCAAAGCACAATTTTTTTTTGCTTGGTTGATCCTAAAAGATAGAATGAATACCAAGGACATGATTAAGAGAAGGAACTGGAAGATTGAGGGGACTGACTACTGTGTTCTTTGCAGTAGTTTTTGTCATGAGGACTGGATTCATTTGTTCTTCCAGTGTGTTTTCAGCTCACGGATTTGGAATTACTTGCAAATCAACTGGAGTGATAACACAGTCATGCATAATATCTCCAATGCAAAAAAGGTTTTCAAAGGCCCTTATTTCACCGAGGTAGTGATTCTTGCCTGTTGGAACATCTGGAAGCAAAGGAATGGAGTTATTTTCAAATCTGAAAGACATTCCTTTATGGGTTGGAAAGTTGGATTCTTTTTAGACCTCTTATGCTTAAGCATAGGTTGAGTGCTTTTTTGGCTGCGGATTATCATCATGGATTAAGACTCTCCCTTAGATACTGATAGATTTCCTTAGTGTATTCTTTTGTAAATATCTGTAACACTCTTTTGATGGCAATAAAGGGCTGTGGGGGACTCCCTTGCAGTAGAAAATGTTTCAAAAAAAAGAGATGGTATTTATTAATTCAATTATGTGATCATTGTTGAGAGTGTCCACTAGTGAAAGTAGGATCCCTAGGTCTTGTTTCCAAGCATTGAAACACCGTTTTCCGCCTATTCCGCTATATGTTTGCTTGCTGCCATATTTATTTCAGATTGCTATTATTACTTATAACCATCCATATTACTCGCATTTCACTATCTCTTCTCCGAACTAGTGCACCTATATACCTGACAAGTATATTGGGTGTGTTGGGGACACGGTAAACTTCTTGTATCTTAATTGCAGGTTTGCTTGAGAGGGATATCTTTGACCTCTACCTCCCTGAGTTCGATAAACCTTGGTTGATCCACTTAAGGGAAACTTGTTGTTGTTCTACAAACCTCTACACTTGAAGGTCCAACACTGTCTACAAGAATAGAAGCGTGCGTAGACATCAGGATCTTTTATGGAGCTGTTGCCAGGGAGGTAAGGTAAAAGGTACTCACATCCTCGGGTGTGAGTGCTCGAAGTTATTTCCTTTAGATTCTGCAATTAAATCTTTTTGTGTCTTGTTTTTACTAGTTAGGCTTAATGGAAAACAACAAAAATATGAGAGAGCTTTATAATCTTTATCTTGAGTTGGGACATGAAGTGTTTGAAGATAAAATTAAAAAACCTATGGAGCTTTATTAGCATGCTAGTGGCAATGTTATTAGTATGAATTCTTTGAACACCATTATTGCTAATGCTATGGAAAAGTCTAAGCTTGGGGAAGCTAGTTTTTATGAAAGTGATCTTTTTATTCCCCCAAGCACGGAGGAACAAATTTATTTTGATGACGCTTTGCCTCCAATATATGATGATTATAACGACTGTGGTATTATAGTTCCACCTACTACGAATAATAAATTTTATTGTGATCATGATATGCCTTCTATATATGATGTTTACAATGATGAACATGATATTTTCAGTCCACCTACTATTGAGGATAAAATTAATTATGATTATAAAATGGCTCCCATATTTGATGATTATGGTGCTGAGAATAATAATGAAAACTATTTTGTTGAATTTGCTCCCACTATTATTAATGAGAAGGACTTTACTTATGTGGAGAGTATTAAGTCTTTTATGTATGTGTCTCATGATAAGGATGGTTTATGTGATACTTATATTGTTAATTTCATTCATGATGCTACTGAAAGTTATTATGACAGAGGGAAACATAGTTTCATGCATCTCAACAATATTAAGTTTCCCCTCTTTATGTTGAAATTTTTGAAGTTGCACTTATTTTGTCTTCCTATGTTAGTCACTTTGTGCTTCGCTGACTTGTTTTTCTACAAGATTCGTTTTCATAGGAAGTGGGTTAGACTTAAATTTGTTTTAGATTTGCTTCTTGATGCTCTCTTTTTCTTCAATTCATATTTCTGATGTGAGCATCTTCGCAAATTATCATGCCTAGCTAAAAGGCTTTAAAGAAAAGCACTTCTTGGGAGATAACCCATGTTTTTATGTTTGCATTGCATTTCTATGTTTTCTTTGAGTCAAGGAGTTGTATACTTCTTTAGCAACCCCGTTGTATCTTTTCTTTTATGTCTTTGTTGACTCAAGTAAAGCCTCTAGTGGAAAATTGAGACTATATTTTGGATTTCTGCGCAGGAAACACATTTCAGCTATCCACTGTTAAATTCATATAAAATCACAGAAAATTCAAAATGACCTGAGTTTTTTTTGTGCGTAATCCTGGACTATATACGCAACTTTTCTTAGTTGAACACTATTTTATTTGAGTATTCGAAAAAAAATCATCTTTACCTGCTGTTCTATTTTGACAGATTTATGCTAATAATTGCATTTGCCTCTTAATATTTTTTTTGGGTGTTCTTTTGAGAAAAATAGTTTGAAAATAAGTTCTGACAGTAGCTAATGTGTTTATGAGTGTTAGGCTTGTGTTGAAACTGAACCATGTGAATTTATTATTTCGATTGCACTAACGTTGCTAATGAAGATTGTGAGAAGTTTGGTGTGAAGGAAGTTTTCAAGGGTCAAGAGAACAGATGATATGACGTGATCAAGAAGAGTGAAAAGACTAAGCTTGGGGATGCCCAGGAGGTACATCCAGAAAATTCCAAGAAGTCTCAAGCATGTAACCTTGGGGATGCCCAAGGCATCCCCTTCTTCATCGACAAATTATCAGGTCACTTCTAGTGAAACTATATTTTTATTCGGTCACATCTTATGTGTTTTACTTGGAGCTTCAGTCATTTTTTCTTTAAGTTTGTTTCGTTTTCTTTGCTGTAGTTTATGGTTGGATCTTATCATACTTGTGTGGGAGAGAGACACGCTCCGTTTTAATTTCTTAGAACACTCTAGTTTTCGTTCTTATTGTTCCGTGAGTGTTTAGTTTTTGCTAGTACTGCGTTTACCCTTTATTTTCATGCATCTCCTATTTAGAGATGTTAGTTTTCGTAGTGTTATGTGAGTACTCTCATGTTTGCTTGCTGTAGCATGTAGAGAATTTTTGTTAAAACATGTCTTGTATGGTGCTTGTTGGGAAAAGAAACCGCTGCTTGAAGTAGAATTTTTAACGGTGCAAGTAGAAGCTTATATAGACTGTGGCTAGAACTTATTCATATCATGCTAAATGTTATTTTAATTTTAAAGCCTTGTGGTTATTGAGTAGCATGAGAGTGTTTAATATTCCATTGAAAGAATCATGAGTTGTTCTAGTTATATTGAAGCATAAATTTGTGGTGTTCTCCTCTGAATGTTTTTGTCGGGGGGCTACCCCCGAGTAGGGGTAAGGAAAGTGGTAAAGCGAAGGTCAAAGTGCTGTTGACCGAGTAGACGGCTACCCGGGTATCCACTACCCGGTATGTTCTATTCTGTGATACTCATTGAAGGCCAGGAGAAGATAACAAGGAAGATCAATATTGTCCGAGTAAAGAACAAGTGGTCCGAGTAGATAAGCTGCAAGCCTAATCGGGCAAGAAGTCAATGGAGCCGTTCTGACGAGATACCGCGTATCCCGTAGCTGTACATGCGTGCGGTTCAACTTACTAGGTACGTGATTATCCTCGCTACGGCGTGGACACAGTGAGGGTTGGCGCCTGTCACGTCCTGTCACTGACAAAGGGCACATGACCCGTCGGGGGGCCTACTCTATGAGACTGACAGGGTGGACAGGTCCTGTCAGTCGCACGGCGCGGCGACTTCTCGCACCCGCGTCAACGGGAACCCGGAAGCGAGCCCTGCGTGTCACAGTGGAGTTGTCCCATCAGTTGTACCTTGTATTCTTTGTTTACCCGGTTGGGCACCAGTATATAAGGTGCCCAACCCCCTCCTGCGCGAGGGACGTTGGCCCAGATCGCATTTATTGCAAGAGCCAGCACTAGAGCTAGAGAGAGCAGAAGAGTGGCTACTCGGCTGAGAGACAAAGTTGTACTGTGGCTACTCGGATAACATACATACAGAGAGATAGGCAGGAGTAGGGGTGTCACCTCTACACGCGGGCCCCGAACCTGGGTAGATTGTTGTGTTTGCAGTGTTCTTGAGCGCGGCTACTCGCCGTGCGATCCCTCCCCGGATATCTACAGCGTCCATCCGTCCCAAACCTTAAATCATCCCATGGCATCTGTCTTTCCCATCCTACGACAGTTGGCGCCCACCGTGGGGCCAGCAGCGGCGCTGGCTGGGGTGCATATTCGGACGAGACCCGTTTCTGCTTCAGGGGAGCGCATGTTCTGTGGCCTTGTCCACAGATTCGGCTCGTTCGACTTCGTCACCGACAGCGCCGTATATTTCGGTGGCAGGCCCATGCCTGCAGGCGGCTCAGTGCTCTCCTTCGACGCGCACTTGGTCAACGTTGCCACCACCGTCATCCGCGAGTTCCCGGAGGAGGTGCTCGTTGCGGATGATCCTCCTGCTAAACCCGCTGCCCGCGGGAAGCCAACCGGCTGCTCTGCGGACAACGTGGAGGTGATGATGACGGGCCCGACTATCGATGCCGTGAAAGGCATGGCCACTGTAGGTGAGGTCGTCGAGCCGGCTGCGAGGGTCCACAAGCCCTACCATGCGCCGGAACATTCCGGGTGACGTGGATCCTTCCACGTCTGCGGCTATACCGGCTGCTCGTGGAGGCGCCACCGAGCAGCTAGGCATGCCACAACCCACCGAAGCGGAACTCGTCGCATTGAGGGCGCAACTCGAGCAGCAGCGTCAAGCGCTACTCGTCGAGTCCCAGGAGCTGGAGAAGGTTAGGCTTGAGCTTAACCTAGACCAAAATGAGTACAATAGAGCACATGGTTTTACTCCAGTTTCTAGACTGCCTAGCAAGGTAGGTGCTATTCGCCGCAACTTAGGCGCCGAGCTAGACAGGAATGGTAGAGCTGGTAGTCTGTCTGATAGTTTGAACACTGCTGGTAGGCCCAAGTATAGCTCTCCTGCCAAAACGCTTAGGGATGTAGAGGCAGTTGCTGCTGAGTTGCCGCATCTCACTGGTGATGCTCGCGCTACGCAGCAGGATAGGCTCAATGAGCTAGTGCTAGAGGCTGGCAGGCAGAATGAGGAGTTCCGGAAAGCTAATCCGGGTGCCGGTTCCCATGTTGTTCACTCGCATGGGGGCAGGTCGGTGGATCAGGCATCATCGCCGCTTCGCGGCGGTGATAGAGCCCAGAGCGTGACCTCTGGGAAACATAAACAGATCCAGGTGTACGACCCGACTGTCGCTGCAAATCAGCACGCTGTAGAGCGGCAGCCCGGCCAAAAACACAACTCTGCAGGAGCAGGCTATCAAGATACTAAAGCTCACAGCAGGAGGCAAAGAGGAAACCGAGAAGGCACGTCTCGTCGTCATGCTGCCTAGCCAGTTCAGCAGAGGGTGCAGCCGCAGGTAACTGTGCATCCACAAGCAGTTGTGGTGGCTACCAATCCGGTTGTTCAACCCGCACCTGTGCAGCAGGACCGCTACGATGATGGGTACTCGGCAATGGAGCTGGCCGGGTACGCCGATCCAAGAGACGTCACTGACCGCCTCGGTGAACGTATGCTGGAGCCCGCAGATGCAAGGTACAAGCTGGACCGGATTCACCGGTCTGCGCAGATCGAGACGAAGGGGCCACCCGGCCCAGATTGTTTTGGCCGTCGCATCATGGAGGAGCCTTCCGTGAACAAGTTCCAGCTGGCTAGAGGGACCAAGTGCTATGATGACAGCACCAAGCTGGATGACTGGCTGAGTGACTATGTTACTGCTGTGCACATTGCAGGCGGCAACAGGAGATGGGTTGTGCGGTATGTCCCGCAGATGTTGGAGGGCCCTGCTTGGATCTGGCTCAACAACTTGCCTAGAGACAGCATCAACTGCTGGCTGGACTTCTCGGAGGCCTTCATCAACAACTTCTCTAGCACGTACAAGAGACCGAGAGTACCTTACTCGGTGGAGTACTTTGAGGACCACCAGTGAAGGTGTGAATGAGGCGCAGGCCATTACCTGGTTTGTTCAGGGCTGTAGGCATGGCAGCATGTTGTGGCAAAGGCTGCAGAGAGAGATGCCGAGTACGCTCGCCAAGACGATCAAGATAGCTGATATGTATGCACTCGGTGACCCTACTCAGCCTCTGCTCGATTCCTTCGAGCCGAGAAGGAGAAACCAAGATGGTGGCCGGCGCCATGATCGACAAGATTTCCGCAACAAGCGCATAGATGACCAACCGGATACTCGGAATGGTCCTGACCAAGTGAATGCTGTGAACCATGACACTGCGGCTGCTGGGAGTAGCCAAAGGCAGAAAACTGCTGGAGCCCAGTACAGGCAGAACCAGCACCAGGGCCAAGGCTTCAAGAAACAATACAATGCCCCCTAGCAAGGTAGCGGCAACCCGGATTCCGGAGATGCTCAGAGATTTATCTCTGAGACCATGAAGGATGGGCCGTGTAGCTTCCATACTCGGCATCCGAGTAGGCCAGCCAACCACACTACCCAGCAGTGCAGCTGGTGGGACCGCATCAAGAGTGAAGGCTTTGGTCAGCTGCCCCCTCCTCCTCCTCTGCCACCTGCGGGTGCCAATTTGCAGCCTATTCAGGCAGCTGCCCCCAGGCCAGCCGAGAATCCGAGAAGGGATAATGTGAACCAAGTGGCTCAGGGGGCCAACCGCAACAACAACCGCAACTTCTACACCCGCAACAAGGGTAGCCTGTGCGTCCCGGGCATGGTTCTACCCGAAATCATGGGCAACAAGGATGCAAGTGGCAGAGTAGCCAAGTGGGCGATTGGGCTAGCCGCGTACACCCCTATGTACGCGAGAAGAGAAGCCATCAAGTCACAAATTCTGGCAAATTTTCTAGTGGATTGGGCTGAGGTGCAGTATGAGCCTCCCTTGTCGTAAACCAACTTCTGGAAGATGCATTTTGATGGCTCAATGGTGAAGGAAGGGCTGGGTGCTGGCGTAGTGCTTACGTCACCCAATCGTGATCAACTCAAGTACGTGCTACAGATACACTTCAAAGCATCCAATAATGTGACCAAGTATGAGGCAGTGGTACACGGCTTGAGAGTAGCCAAGGAGATTGGAGTGCAGCTCATTGTCTGTTATGGCGACTCGGACTTGGTGGTGCAACAAGTATCCGGCAATTGGGATGCCTTGGATGCCAATATGGCATCCTACCGGTTTCTGGTGCAAACCATGACTGGATTCTTCGATGGCTGTGAATTTCATCACCTACACCGAGCTGATAATGATGCATCGGATGCTCTGTCCAAGTTGGGGTCTTCTCGGCAGTTTATCCCGCCTGGGATTGCCTTGGAGCATTTGAGAAAGCCATCTATCAAGCCATCTCCCAACTCGGAGTCCATCTTCATTCCATCACTGCCGGATTCAGAAGTTTTTCCTATGGAGATTGGTTGGGAGGCTACAAAACAGAACCCGGGGACTGCCGTCTCCAACCCGGGGACTGGTGCCGACAACCCGGGGACGGCCCCTCCTAACTCAGGGACTATCGTATTCATCAAGGGGGTCATTTCCGAGTACTCGGGGACTCGGGGCCTCGTCCTCAACTCGGAGCAAGTAATGGTGGTTGATCCTGTGGAGATAGATGAACCTGTGTTCCCTGTTTGGCCCACGCCGGGTTGGGCTGTGCCCATTTTGTCCTTCCTAAGGGATGGCACTCTGCCGAGTGACGAGGTCACAGCCCGCCAGATACAGAGAAGATCCAAGGGTTACACAATCATCAACAAGGAGCTACACAGAAGGAGCCCAACTGGCATGCTGCAACGCTGTGTTGAGCCAGAAGAAGGATAAGAAATTCTCAGAGAAATCCATCAAGGAGAATGCGGACATCACGCCTCTTCTCGGGCTCTAGTTAACAAGGATTTTCGGCATGGTTTCTTTTGGCTCACTGCCTTGAGACAAGCCGAAGATATAGTGAGAAAGTGCAACGGGTGCCAAAGATTTGCAAGCAAGATTCATATGCCAGCATCTGAGTTGAAGACCATTCCCATCACTTGGCCATTTGCTGTTTGGTGCTTGGACATGGTAGGACCTTTCAAGCCAGCTACAGGAAAAATACCACATCTTGGTCATGGTTGACAAATTCACCAAGTGGATTGAGGTGAAGCCTATTCGGAAGTGTGATGGAGTCACTGCTATGAGTTTCCTGAAGGATGTTATTCTGAGATACGGCTACCTTCACAGCATCATCACTGATAATGGCGCAAACTTTGCTGAGGGGGCCTTTGCAAGATTCTGCAAGGAGAAGCGCATCCGACTAGATGTTGCATCAGTAGCACATCCGGCTTCCAATGGGCAAGTTGAAAGAGAAAATGTCATGTTTCTATCCGGAATAAAGCCAAGGCTAATTGAGCCATTACAGCGAACCCCTGGTTGTTGGTTGGACGAGTTGCCGGCGGTGTTGTGGAGTCTAAGGACTACCCCTAACCGATCAACCGGATACACACCATTCTTCCTGGTATATGGAGCTGAGGTCCTGTTGCCCACTAACCTAGAGCATGACTCACCAAGGGTAACACTCTATACTGAAAAAGAGGCCCGAGATGCTCGAGAAAATGATGTTTACCTGCTAGAAGAAGCAGAAGAGTTAACTCTATCATGTTCAGCCATTTATCAGCAAAGCCTGAGGCGCTATCATAGCCGGAAAGTAAACCCAAGGGTTTTCCGAGAAGGAGATATGGTCCTTAGGCTTGTGCAGCGCACAGCCCGGATGCATAAGCTATCCCCTCCGTGGGAAGGGCCCTTTATTGTGAGTAAGGCCCTGCACAACGATGCATAGTATCTAGTTGACGCACAGGCACCTCAGAAGAACAGACCGGATTGAGCAGGAGAGGAATCCTAGCGTCCCTGGAATGTAGCTCTAGTCCGCCGTTTTCATTCATGAGCAAACATTATATGTATTTTCTCAACCGATTTAAAATTCTAGTCGGCACTCCGAATTCAAACTCGGGGACTGGCCTTGTCCAAATTTGCTCTGCGTCATTCTACTCTGTTTTACTTTGTCTACTCAGTTGATTCACTTAGAATTTCATAAGCATATATAGTAATGTGTTTGAACCCAAGGGCAAACTCTTCGACTCTGCTGCTGTCCGCAACCCGGCTTCATGGCAAGCAAGAGAACAAGCCAAAGGTCAATGAACACACAAAAAAGTGCTAAGAAAAAGAGAGGTGCAACAACCGAGTACGGTGCTCTTTACTTTTTTTTTCTCTTTTCGGCTAAGTGGTGGGCAGTGTTACTATGCAATTTTCTAAGTGGCTAAGTATCTGAAACTTGAACTTAGAAATCTTGTGACTCGACTACCAAAAAGCCACAAGTGGCAGGCAAGAGCAAAGACGAAAAGAACAAGTGAATGAAAAATGCAACTCGGGGACTTGCATAGAAACTTAACCCGGCATTGAGCCAGAGTTGCCAAATATTAACTAAAGTAAAACTTAGTAGCTGGAAAAACTTAAACTTGTTCGAGACGTTTGCACCCGGCATTCCAGGGATCAGATGAAACTGTCTAGAGATAAATTTTGCAGGAGTTAAGTAGCAGCGGAGTCAATGTCCATGTTGGTGTGGATAGGCGCTTCCGGCTCGGAGGCAGCAGTGGTGGAAGTTGTCCCAACTGAGGAAGGAGTTAGAGTACTGGAGGTTGGCTCTGACGCTGAGTTGGAGGCTTGAGTGGCTTCAGTGATGGGAAGAGGGTAGAGCTCGGTAGTCGTGGTCCCAGTCGCGCCCAGCTCGGGAGCGGCATCGTCAATCACCATCTCGGTGGTGACGGTCTCCTCCCGCGTGGCGGATTGCGACTGCTCAGTCTCTGGGTTGGCTCGCAACCCGGATTCCTCTGCAATGCCGCGCTGATCGCTCTCCTCCTGCTCGGCCTCTTCGTTCTCGGCATCTTCCTGCTCCATCTCTTCATCATATTGGCCTTGGTCGTCGCCGTCTTTGTCCTCGAACTCGGCCTCCCCTTCATCGTCTTCGTCCTCAACATCAGTGTCTGGCTCAGTGAGGCCGTCAATGTACCGGCTGGTGTCAGAGTAAGAGGCAAGCTCGTAGGCCACTTCTTTCTGGCAGGACACACACTCGGGGCGCTCAGTCCACTTGGATCCATTGCGGCGGGTGCCAATCCTGTTGAGATCCAAGTTCTCATACCAGGACAAGATGAAGTGCAGCAGCTCATCAGCTCCCGCCCGAGCTGCGGAAGCACGCCATTTCTTGAGCTCCACCTTAACTTCATTGAGGTGCTCTGCGATTCCGCGGAAGGTTTCCGAGACATCCTTCCCGGGCCAGAAGAACTTGTGCAGTTTGAGAGCAGTGGACACCATGGAGGTGCCCAAGCCCTTGAGGTAGCGCACCTGGGTCTTCAAGTTGGTGAGATGGTCATCAAGGCTGGACCCGTCATCAACATTGAGACCGATTGCTTCCCTGGCCTTTCTTGCCTTGTCCACATCGGTTTCACCAGCAGAGCGAAGTTCAGGGAAGACATCTGAATCGGGAGGTGCAGAGTTGGATCAGAAAGAGAAACCGAGAAGAAGGCAGAAAGAAAAATGAAAGGCAACTCACATTCCATTTCCAGCACAAGGGCCCCCAGCTTGTTCTTCCAGTCAGTCGCTTCTCAGATGTGCTTATCCTAGAGGCGGCGCGACTCACAGATCGTGGCCTCGAGGGCTCGTTTCCTTTCCTGAAGGATCTGGATTTCCATCTCGAGTGCCCGTTTCTCGGCGGCACCTGATGTCTCGAGCTCTTTTTTCTCGCGGACGTGATTGATCGCAGTCTGGAGTGCGTCTCTGAGATCAACTTGGAGCTTCTCGAACTCCGCCCTTTCGGCTATGCGCTCCTTCTCCAGCTCCACTTCTCGGGCCTGCACTTGCTGATGTGCCTCAGCAGGAGTAAGGCAATGCAAGTGCTGCTCCCGGAAATTCTTATACTCTTCTGCGAGAAGAACATTACTATCAGTAGGGTAGCCAAGTAAAAAAAAACAAGTACAAAGAAGAAAGAGGGAAGCTCACCTTCCAGAGAAGAGATTTTACTCTGCGCAGAGGCAGCGAAAACCTCGCAATCCTGGTGCCTGTCCACCAGGGCCTTGAGCTCACATGCAGAGAGGATGGCGATTGAGCAAAAAAAAAGCAAAAAGGGCGTAAGTACAAAACACACAAACCAAAATGCTAGAATCTTACCTTCAATTTCAGAAAGCTTGAGGGTGCCGTCCAGGGCGTTCTTCTCCAAGGCATCCCTGTCGCTCTTGTCGGCCTCCAGGGCTCGGTTCCGGTCCCTGGTTTGGCGGTGATTCCAGATAAGCTGGCGGAACACCTTTGTCCTTTGCTGGACGCTATCCTGTAGAAGGGAAGGAAAGAGTATAAGTTTTGGAAGATTTGGCTCGGGTAGATTTCAACTCGGTGGAGTCTCACCTACTCGGCCCAAATCTCGTGGACTGGGGAATGGCTAAGAGAAGAAACGGAGAAAGAAGAAAACTTGCAACTCGGAAAATTCAGAAAGAAAGAGAACACTTACCACATAGCTTTGCTCAATGTCTTCGATGTTCTTGCGTAGGACGAACAGCTTGCCGGCCAAGGTGCTGCAGGGACTGGCTACTGCCATTCCAACAGGGCCGATGTCGGCCTCGTTCCAGTCTGTCTGATAGTGATCGAGCTTGCCTAACTCGGTCCCATCCCAGGCAGCGCTGCCAAATACCTTGCTATCCCAGGTCTTCACAACATGGCCTACACGGTCCAGGATAGCTGCAACACCTTCTTCAAGAAGCGCCTCGTCATCTTCTTGGCTAGAGGAGATTTCCTTGATAAGAAGGGAAGCTTTCTTTCCCTTTGACTTAGAAAGGGTTGCGGATTTTCGCTCTTTCAGAGTCATTAGCCGCTCCTCTTCCGGCGACATCTGGATCCGGTGGCGCTCTTGCAGCTCTTTCCAGTACACTGGGAAATCGCGCTTCTTGCTGGCACTCCCACCAGCCCCTAGCTCCTCTGTAGGGCCGAAGGTGGTGTTGACTGGAACTAGACTGACGTTGGGATTGGCTGGCTTCTTCTTGGGGTTCTTGGCCAGCTGCGCGGCCTGTCCGCCTTGCGGCTAGAAGGGCAGCAACGACTGCCCAACCTGCGCGGCGCCACGCTTTGGTTGGTGCCGGGTTGGTTCAGCACCTGAATTGGCGGTTCTCTTGGTGCTTGGCGTGGGCGTTGGCCAAGAAGGCGAAGGTGCTTGGAGAATTGGCTGAGAAAGTGGCGGCATTTGGCGAACTGGCGGAGATGCTTGTTGAGTTGGTGGGTGAACTTGTGTGAGGGGTGGAGCCGCCTGCTGAGTTGGCGGAGCAGACGGCTGGCCAGTCGGCGCTGCGTCCGGCTGCACTTGGTCCTAGCGGGGTCGCTCCACCACATTGTCTTTTGCCCGCTGCTCGGCAGCGGGGTCTGGTCTCTCTGCGGCATCGTCTTCTACCCGCTGCTCGGCAGTGGGGTCAGGCTGCGCGGTAGCATTGTCTTCGAGCTGCTGATCAGCAATAGGGTCTGGCCGCTCCAGGGCGGCGTCCTCCTACTGCTGCTCGGCAGCGTGCTCGGTGGTCTCCCCAGCTGATGCAGTTCCCGGCCCCATCGTTCTCGGCACCGAGGTCGTGCTCTTCTCTGAATGGGGAGGACGGGCGCGTCCTACCCTCCAGGTTCTGGTCCTCGTCCGTATCCGACAGATTCACGAGTTGCTCTGGCGGCGGGACCGTTTTCTTCTTGGGGGAGGTGGAGCAGTGTCGTCCGCATCAAGTGCATCGCTGAAAAGAAAGGTGCAAATGAAAAGCAAGGTCAGAAGGAAAGCAGAGAAGAGAAAAGGAAGAAACACAGCGGAGATCAAGTGTGCATTCGGAGGCACTTACCCATCTAAAACGGGGGCGCGTCTCCTGCGGGATGCAGGCTTGCTTGCGGCCAGGGGTTTGTTACCCGACTTCTTCTTCAGCTTCTTGGGAGCAGGTGCCTGCGCACCGCTGCCCACCCTCTTCCGAGTAGTGGGAGCAGCCACAGACACGGGAACCGCGTCTACTGGTTCCTCTCCTTCCTCAAGCACATGCTCTTCTGTAGAGTAGAGGAAAGAATCCAGAATAAGAAAGAGAAGGGAGGCAATGCAAACTGCAGTCAAATAGAAAGGTGAACTCAATCACCTTCATCATCTTCGGACCAATCCCGAATTGAGGCATCAACACGGGAATTACCTTCCTGGCCAGCACAAGGGATGCAGAGGGTGTCTTGGGTGTCGTAAGCTGTGACGCCGTCCTCTGCCAGGTCCTCCTTCCAGTTGGCCTCGAAGATGGTCTCATCCTCGTCTCTCTGACGATTGATGTGCTGGAAACACAAACATAGAGCATAAGTAAAGTGGTCTCCTGCAGAATAGGGACCTTGCCCGGTCTAGCGTGCAAACAAAAAACATAAAAGGATAAAGACCAGAAGAGGTGATCGTGAAGTCTTTCTATTCGGCATGGCATGCAAACACAAAGCATACAAAGCCAAGTGCTAACTAGAAAGTCCTACTCAGTGAGGCATGCAAACATAAAGCATATAAAGCCTAAGAGGCATCCTATTCGGCACGACATGCAAACACAAAGTATACAAAGCCAAGTGCTAACTAGAAAGCTCTACTCAGTAAGGCATGAAAACATAAAGCATATAAAGCCTAGGATATAACCTATTCGGCATAGAGCTCAGGCATAAAGCATACAAGGACACAAGAAGGGTTCTACTCGGTGTCTAATACAAACAATAAACATAGAGGGTGCAGTACTCACCTGAGGGATGCGCAGCACGAAGTCGTAGGCCCAGTTCTCGGTCAGCGTGGTCCTCATAATGGACTTGGCCCAGATGGCCACCTCTGTTTTGCTGAGCACGAAGGTCGTGGTCCGAGTGCAGTCCCGCGGCCCTCCCATGTAGCACATCTTGTGTACTCGGGCCTGGAGCGGGAGTACTCGGCGAGAAATCCAGCAGGCGATTGGATCGTCCTGCAAGAGCCCTTCCTCAGCCAGTTGCGTCAGGCGCTTCTCTACCTGGACAACATCTGGCACTGTGTTCTTCGGGTTGTACCCCCAGTTCTGCCCGGTGGGCAGCACGTTCTAGAACCGGGGGAGTCCAATCCGGTCTTCAGCAGGCTGCCCGGCTTCAGGAGGTACATTCTTCACGTAGAGGAAACCGCGCTGCCACTTGCACACGGTCTCCAGTCCGAGAACTCGCGGGCGGTGCCCGGTGGAGCGTTGCAGCATCATTGCGCACCCGTATGGGTCATTACGCGAGGGACAAGAGGATTGTTTGGATTGGGCACGCTTTGTTGGCGGAGAAAGAAATAACGAGCCCAGGTCTGCACGGTTGGGTAGACACCCAAGAAGGCCTCGCAGAAGGTGGCGTGTGTGGAGAGCATGACGATGGCATTTGGAGGAATATAGTGGGGTTGGAGTCCAAAATGGCGGAGGAAATCTGAGAAGAATTTCCAGATGGGCAAGACGAAGCCGCGCTTGAAGTGCGACGGGAACACGACGAACTCACCGTCTTGAGGTGCTGGGACGAGCTCGTCGCCGGGAGGGCGACAAATGACACCGGGGGGGACTCGGCGGGTGTTCACCAGCCACTAGCAGTCAACGGCGGTGACATCCGAACCCTCCCAGCCGGCTCGGGACGGCGCCATCTCCTCCTCGTGCTCGTCCCCGGTGGCGTGCTCGAGGTCCATGACGGCGGAGTTTTCGGTGGAGTCGCGGGCGCTCGTCGGAGTTGAAGGCGAGGACAAGGGCGGAGGTGCTCGAGGTGTGGTGCTCTCTCTCTATCTGTCTCTCGGTGCGTGGAGCGGCGGCGCGTTGCGGCTTGCGGCGGCGCTGTGCTCGGCGGCGGAGGCGAGGGCAAAGCGGGAGCGGAGATGGGGAAAATGCGAAGGGAAAGAGTGATTTGGGCGGCGCGGGGGTATTTATTCCTCCGCGAGCTGCGGTTACTGCTGGAATCGAACATGGCCAGAGATCATGCGGCGTGGGTTAACTGCCCATTAGAAACGCACGAAGCGCAATTCGCGCGCGTAACAGGCGCAGTTAATCCCACGACATGGGTCGTGGGCTTTCGAGTACTCGCTCGAGGTGACCTAACGGGCTGTGGGCCCATGCTGTAGTGACAGGCACGTGGCCTGCTGTTTCACTCGCACTGAGGCGTCGGGGGTACGTGGGCGTGACACGTGCCCCACAGGGACACGAGAATATATATATGGTCTGGTCGAGCGGGATCGTGTCCAAAATTCCACCAAGTCAAACTACTCGGCAGCACTGTGAAGAAAGTGCTCTACTAGGCTCCAAAAGATTGTGTTACCAAAGCTATGTTCTGTTGTAGTGTTAACCACAGTGGGAGAGATTCAGGTAGAAGTTATGGGTCCGGGTTGAGGAGCAACTCGGCCTCATTATTTCACGAAGACAAATTTGGTTTAAGCTGGCAGGGCCCAACGAACAAGTTCGCTGGACTTTACCAGCTTCGGGGACTAATGTCGGGGGCATACCCACGAGTAGGGGTAAGGCAAGTGGTAAAGCGAAGGTCAAAGTGCTGTTGACCGAGTAGACGGCTACCCGGGTCTCCACTACCCAGTATGTTCTATTCGGTGATACTCATTGAAGGCCAGGAGAAGATAACAAGGAAGATCAATATTGTCCGAGTAAAGAACAAGTGGTCCGAGTAGATAAGATGCAAGCCTACTCGGGCAAGAAGTCAATGGAGCCGTTCTAACTAGATCCCGCGTATCCCGCAGCCGTACAGGCGTCCGGTTCAACTTACTAGGTACGTTATTATCCGCGCTACGGCGTGGACACAGTGAGGGTTGGCGCCTGTCACGTCCTGTCACTGACAGAGGGGACAAGACGTGTCGGGGGGCCTACTCTATGAGACTGACAGGGTGGACAGGTCCTGTCAGCCGGACGGCGCAACGACTTCTCGCACCCGCGTCAGCAGGAACCCGGAAACGTGCCCTGTGTGTCACAGTGGAGTTGTCCCATTAGTTGTACCTTTTATTCTTTGTTTACCCGGCTGGGCACCAGTATATAAGGTGCCCAGCCCCCTCCTGCGCGAGGGACGTTGGCCCAGTTCGCATTTATTGCAAGAGCCAACACTAGAGCTAGACAGAGCAGCAGAGTGGCTACTCGGCTGAGAGACAAAGTTGTACTGTGGCTACTCGGATAACATACATACAGAGAGATAGGTAGGAGTAGGGGTGTTACCTCCACACGAGGGCCCCGAACCTGGGTAGATTGTTGTGTTTGCAGTGTTCTTGAGCGCGGCTACTCGCCGTGCGATCCCTCCCCGGATACCTACAGCGTCCATCGGCCCCAAACCTTAAGCCATCCCATGGCATCTGTATTTCCCATCCTACGACAGTTTTATTTGGTTGAATTGGCGCATGCTCACACCATGTTTATGACTATGCACCAGTCAAGAATATCCTCCATGATCATTTAGTTTTTGAACTTATGGTATCACTTATGCTTTTATTAAGCATGTTTATGTCGCTATGCATGATTATGGCTCTTATGCTCTCTTGATTTGTCGCTCCCAGCCTTTTGCTAGCCTCCACCTGTACTGAGTATGAGCTCTACTCGTGCATCCAACTCCCTAAAACCAAAATTTTCCCATTGTGTCCACCATACCTACCTACATGTGGTATTTAACCGCCACTCCAAAGTATACTGCTCATGTGCAACCTTTAGAACTTTCAAAATTACTCCTGTTTTGTATTTCTGTGTTTGCTCATGAGGATGTAAATAGAGAATCTTTATCTCACTTGTTGATTGGATTTCACACCCTGGACTAGTGGCTTAATCCTCTTATCCAATTGATAGAAGAGCTGGCAGCGGGGTGCCCAGCCCCAAATTAAGGCAAAAAAATTCTCTCACTATTTTTGCCCCTAATTTATCAGTCAAAGCATAATTGCGTAAACAAAAGAGAAAGAGGGATGACCTTCTACCCAGATGCGTCCTTCATATGGGAGCCGATCTTGTGAAATCTAGTTGGCATGTGACGTACTGTATTTTCTGTTTACCATTCGTTGACATTAGCATACATCTTTCAAAATATACACACTCCTCCATGGTATGTGATTGTTGGCAGGCACCTGTGGATTCGGTTAGCCATGGTTTGTGTAAGATGGATGGGAGGAGTGTCAACCTTTTAATACCTCTGTTTAATGAAATAAAAGCTCTAGCACATGAGTGGTCCTGCTTCCCTCCGTGAAGGGCCTTTCTTTTACTTTTATGTCGAGTCTCCATCTTCTAACTTTATGCACAGTTGAGAGAGAATTTTTTCCATTCTGAGTTTTATGTGCATTTGTCCCAGAAACATTATTAGTTGATTCATGACGTGTCATTGTTTGTTCTCCAACTATTTGTTCTAGTCTTCCTCATGAACTTTGAAGGTGTCCTGGCATTTATGTTTTGTCCCACTCTTAAGGACTTGTGAGAAACCAGTTTTCCATGCTTTCTTTATACTTGAAACAAACGTATATCTTTCTTTGCATTTTTATCCTTGATCTTTTATTTGAGTTACTTATCATGATGCAAAGTGATTGCTATGCTTTAATATTAAAGTTCCATTTATCATGTTTGTGTTTAAAGTTCTATTATCTCAGCTTACATGTGCTTTTAAAATATGATGATCAAGTTTATGTTGGTAGCATGTCACCTCAGTAATTATTTTGTTTTATCGTTTACCTACTCGAGACGAGTAGGAACTAAGCTTGGGGATGCTTGATACATCTCCAATGTATCAATAATTTTTGATGTTCCATGATGATATTATGCATATTGCTACATGTTTTCTCCCTTCTTTATGTCATTTTATCGATTTTCTGGACTAACCTATTGACAAGATGCCACAGAGCCAGTTCCTTGTTTTCTGCAATTTTTTTTTCCAGAAAAGTTGTTCTAGAAATATTCTCGGAATTGGAAAATTCGAGGCCCGGAAGTCATAGAATCCCCGAAGGTTCCACAAAGTCCCGAAGAGACCCGGAGGGGGGCCTCAGGGGCCCACACCATAGGGCGGCGCGCCCCCCCTTGGCCGCGCCGAGGGGTGGTGTGGGGCCCCCAGGGCTCCACCGCCTTTTCCCTTTCGCCTATTTATACTCCTCCAAGGGATAACCCTAGCGGAATCGGCCTTTTCCACCAAAAGCATCCGTAGCTCCGCCGCCGCAACCGACAAGTTTCGAGGGACAGATCTCTATTCTGGCACCCTGCCGGGACGGGGAAGTGCCCCCGGAAGCCATCTCCATTGACTCCACCGCCATCTCCATAGCCGTTGTTGTCTCCTATGATGAGGAGGGAGTAGTTCTCCCCCGAGGCTGAGGGCTCTACCGGTAGCTATGTGTTTCATCTCTCTCTCCCATGGTGTGATCTATATGTGATCATGAGCTTTGTAATCTAGTTGAATTCGTAGATATTATTCGTCATCTATTGTGCTACGAAAGTGGTTTTTGTTATGAGATCTGCATAAACACTTTGATCATGGTGTAAATATGACAGTGTGTGCATCGTGTGGTTTATCATTATATTTATATTTTGTGTTGGATAACCCTATGAAATTGTGGTGTTTGCGTGGAACCATCTGGGTCCCATGGTGATAGCATGGGGGTTACTTAGTTGGGAAAGTGCTAACTCTAAGGAGTGTTGTTAAAGCCCTACGCATGGATTGGTGTTGTTATTCGACCGGAGAGTGGTTTGGAGTAGCATAGTGAAGAGATGGTATTTATTAATTCAGTTATGTGATCATTGTTGAGAGTGTTCACTAGTGAAAGTAGGATCCCTAGGCCTTGTTTCCAAGCATTGAAACACTATTTTCCGCTTGTTCTACTACATGTTCACTTGCTTCCATATTTATTTCAGATTGCTATTATTACTTATAACCATCCATATTACTCGCATTTCATTATCTCTTTGCCGAACTAGTGCACCTATATACCTGACAAGTATATTGGGCGTGTTAGGGACACAAGAGACTTCTTTTATCTTAATTGCAGGGTTGCTTGAGAGGGATATCTTTGGCCTCTACCTCCCTGAGTTCGATAAACCTTGGGTGATCCACTTAAGGGAAACTTGCTGCTGTTCTACAAACCTCTGCACTTGGATTGTCTACAAGAATAGAAACGTGCGTAGACATCACTACTAATTTCATATTGTTCTCATATTGTTTTCCACGTCATACGTTTAACCTCTTTGTGTACATAAACCGATGAGATTGACAACCTCACTGCTTCGTTGGGGCAAAATGATTTGATTGTGTTGTGTAGGTTCCACATTGATGCTGAACCGATAGTGCGCCCTGCCACCTCAGCTGCATCAACCTTCAGAGATTGCTTAGCCTCCTACATGTCGATTCAACCTTGGTTTATTTTCTGAGGGAAAATTTGCCGCTGCACTCCTCACAACCTTTCTCTTGGGGTTTACCTACGTCAGCCATCACCAAACAACACCCAAGATGGAGTTTGTATGAGGAAGTGGCGGCCAAAACAAATTAACAGGAAGTTTAACAATCAACCAGTACAGTCAGCAGTGGTCTTACCGTACCCGTAGGACACCTAGAATTAGGCGAAAATTCCATGATTCTTCATCGATTGTGACCCCGTTTGAACCCTAACATTTCTAAACACATTAGACCAGTTTAGGTGAGGGGGGGTCAAAGGAGGATCATCCACAACCCTTGAATCAAGAGGAGGCCGCCTATATAAGAAGGGGAGGCCCTAGCCCCAAGGGACATCATCCTCATTCACCACCGCCCCCCGAAGGGATGCTGCTATGCCGCCTCCATATCCACAAAATCTACACCACCACACCATCCTTGGGAGAAGAGGAGAATACTTGGGACACTTAGGAGAAGACATCTACATCACCATCATCATCATCGACGCTGCTACCAGCGATCCCATCATTGTAATGCTAGACATTGTTGTGGATTCCTTTGTGTACTCATATTATTATTCATCTACCATTCATATGATCGTCACCATGATGTCTTGTGTCTCTATGTACGAGTAGTTCTTTTAGTTCTGGGGAAAATGGGGAAACCCTAGCAACTACTATGAATTGAGATAAAGATGCATTGTTTTTTATTGACTAGTTTATGATAATAATCCTCGTTCTATTGTGAGTTGTGCACCTCGTAATATATTTCCTATGGGTCATGATGTGATTGTTTGTGTTGGTTTGAGGCAAACTGGTGAGTGTGAGTATCAAAGGACAGAAAGTCGCTCCTCCTTTTTGCCAATCTCTGACATGGGACCAATGGAGAACTCACCGTACCGATATCGCATCCACGGGGAGACCCTTAATCACTGGTGCCAAAAAGGTGGCGGCTAACTGGGTTGGTGGTGGTTGTGAGTAGTGTGTAGCCAGGGCACTAGGACAGACTAATACACGGAGCTCCGCTGTCACAAAGTATTCATATGTAAACAACATGCATACCTAACCAATTCAGAAATATACTAGTGGTAGAATCAATGCTTCCTGAGAACGTATTTAACCCCATTTCAAGTTTCCAATCGCTTCATCATTCATTAGTCTGCTTTCATTTAATTTACTGTTTAGTTTTATTTAATGTTTTATGCACAATAACCACAACCAATATTGTCACCACTTTTATTGCTTATTTAGACTTAAGGACAATTTACAGGTACAAACGAAGGTAGATGATCAAAGCTAAACACACGAGACCATTTCCATATATCCACCGTGGTTCGATACTCTTACTTCGAAACTAGGTATAACAACCATGTGCACTTGCAGGCATCAATGACACACTCATCTATGTCAACCAATGCACAATTGTATATTGGACATTGTCACTTTGGTGTGTGGCTAAATTTGGATTCTTTGACAATGCCTAACTATGGATTGCTTGCCATAGATCAAAGTGTCAACGGGCATTGCAACATTGCCACTTTGGTCTATGGCAATCAATCCATAAATTGCGATTCTTTGACACTCATCAAACTGACATTGTGAATATGTTCTATTGACTCATCCCCAATGCATGTCAGACATGAAAATCTAAGAACTCCCCAATTTGGAATTACTTGTGTCGGGGGGTTACCCCCGAGTAGGGTAAAGGCAAGTGCTAAAGGCAAGGTCAGAAGAGAAGTTTGGTCGAGTAGCCATCTACCCGGTACCTGCTACCCGGTTGACTGCTACTCGGTCTTACTAAAAGGTGACCAGGAGGAGATATCGAGCAAGTTATATTTGTTCGAGTAGAAGAGTTGGTCCGAGTAAGATTGGCGGGAACCTACTCGGGCCAGAAGTCAAAGGAGCCGTTCTGACACAGAATCCCGCGTATCCGGGGTCCGTACTTGGCACTATTCATGGCACTGTTCATCTGGGGACGGCGTGCCTGACAGCGACAGTGTGGCAGCAGGACGTCGCAGGATAGGGGGGACCTACTCTGTGTTTGGCGCAGTGATACCAGACTGTTCACTTGGTTTTGCCCAACGACTTTCCGCACAGGACAAGATTAGAAGCCAAAGCTGTCAGCGGCAACCCGGAAGAAGGACGATGTGCACACAATGTCGACACTTGTTCATATTTGGACGTATCCGGCTGGGCACCGTGTATATAAGGTGCCCCGCCGCCTCCTGCGCGAGGCATGATCCACACGCTGACCTAATTCCCACACTGGTAGCATATTCTTGACCTAGTTCATCACGTAGAGAGAAGGGTGGCTACTCGGTAGCAAGAACCATTGTACTGTGGCTACTCGGTGAGACCTCGAAATACATAGAGAAAGGCAGGAGTAGGGGTTTTACCTCCTCACGAGGGCCCTGAACCTGGGTATATCGTGTTGTTTGTAGTGTTTGATCTTCACCTCACGCGGCTACTTGTCGCGTGATCCCTCCCCGAGCACCTCCAGCGTCCATCGTCCCCACATCTTTAGCCATCCCATGGCATCTCTCTTGACACCACCACGACAGTTGGCGCCCACCGTGGGGCAACCAGCGGCGCTGGCTGGAGTTTCTGTTCGGACGGGATCTTCTTCAGCGGAGCGCGTGGTCTGTGGCCTTGTCCACAGATTCGGCTCCTTCGACTTCGTCACCGACAACGCAGGCGACTTCGGCGGCATGGCCATGCCGGAGGGCGGCACGGTGATCTCCTTCGGCTCGCACCTCGTCTACGTCGCCACCGCCGTCTTCAACGAGTTCCCGGAGGAGGTGCTGGTCGCAGAGGATCCTCCTGCTGTGATCGCAGCACGCGGAAGGCTTGCGCGCTGTTCTGCGGACTGCACGGAGGTGATGGTGGCTGGCCTGGCCGCGGATGCCGGCAAGGGCGCGGCTAGCGCCGCGGTCGTCGTCGAAGATCTTGCTAGCTCGAGCGCTGGTGGGAAGACCCACAAGCCTTACGAGAAGGAGAGCAACCGCGTCCTCTCCACTACTCCGACCATTCCTGCTTCCGCCGTGCGAACTGGCATGCTGCCTCCCACCGACAACGAGCTCCCGACCATGAAGGAGCAGCTCGAGCGGCAACGCCAGGAGCTCCTCGTCTAGCAGGCGGAGCTGGATAGGATTAGGCTAGAGCTTAGCCTAGACCAAAATGAGTACAACAAGGCTCATGGCTTCACACCAGTCACTAGGAGAGCTAGCAAGGTAGGCGCTACACGGCGCAACCTAGGTGCCGAGATGGCGACCGTTGGAGAGGTTCCTAGTCAGTCTGCCACCGCAAACACCTCCACTAGGCCTAGATACAGCACGCCCGCCAAAACACTTAGAGCTGCAGAGGCCGTAGCCGCCGAGTTGCCTCATCTCGACAGCGACGCGCGCGTTAGGCAGCAGGAAAGGCTCAACGAGTTGGTGTTGGAGGCCGCTAGGCAAAATGAGGAGTTCCGGAAAGCCAACCCGGGTGCTGGCGGCTCGCAGGTGGTGCATTCGCATGCGGCCAGATCTAACGATCAGGCCTCATCTCCGCACCCCAGTCGCGAGAGGGACCGCAGTGGCACCTCGTGAAGGAATAGGCAAATGCAGGTGTACGACCCGACTGTCGCCGCGAAACAGCACGCTGTGCCGCGACAGTCTGGCCAGAAACACAACTCTGCTGGAGCAGGCTTGCAAGCCCATAAAGCTCATAGCCAAACGCGAGGTGGAGATCGCCCTAATCCTTCCCGGCAGCAAGTTGCTCAGCCTACTCTGCAGAGGCCTCGCCAGGCTGCCGTTGCTCAGCCTCGTGCGGCTGACCGAGTAGCCAACCTGGTGGAGCAGCCTGTAGCCATGGAGGAGGACAGATACAATGACGGCAACTCGGCCATGGGGCTGGCCGGGTATGATATCCTGGACCGCGTAGGAGAACGCGCGCTGGAGCCCGCGGATGTTCGGTACAAGCTGGATCGGATCAATCTGTCCGCGCGGCTAGAAAACACGGGGCCTCCCGGCCCTGAATGTTTTGGTCCGCGCATCATGAACGAGCCATCCGTGAAGAACTTCCAGCTCGCGAGGGGCACCAAGAGCTACAACGGCAGCACCAAGCCAGAAGACTGGCTCAACGACTACGTCACCGCGGTCCATATCGCGAGTGGCAACCGGAGGTGGGCTGCGCGCTATGTGCCGCAGATGCTAGAGGGTCCGGCTCGCACTTGGCTCTACAACTTGCCCAAGAACAGCATTAATTGCTGGCTGGACTTCTCGGACGCTTTCATCAGCAACTTCACCAGCACGTACAAGAGGCCGAATAGGCCGCAGCAGCTGTCCGCCTGCAGGCAGCGAGAAGATGAGACGGATCGCGAGTATCTTACTCGGTGGAGCACGCTGCGGAACACCTGTGAAGGTGTGAACGAGGCGCAGGCCATCACTTGGTTTGCGCAAGGTTGCAAGCATGGCAGCATGTTGTGGCAGAGGTTGCAGAGGGAGATGCCGAATACTCTGGCGGAGACCATCAAGATCGCGGATCAGTACGCGCTCGGTGATCCTACTCAGCCACTGATGGACTCCTCCGAGCCGAGAAGAAACTTCGGCAACAAGCGCAACGAGTTCCGCAACAAGCGCAGGGGTGACCGAATAGATACTCGGTATGACCCTGAGGAGGTGAATGCTGTGGGTGTTGGAGCTGGGAGCAGCCAAGGGCAAAAACCTGCTGGAGCCCAATATGGGCGCAACCAGAACCAGGGCCAAGGCAACAAGAAGCCATACCGAGCTCCTCAGTCGGGTAGCGGCAACTCGGAGCCTGCTAAGAAGTTCGTCTTTGACGATATGAAAGATGGCCCATGCAGTTTCCACACTCAGCACCCCTCAAGGCCAGCCAACCACACTACTCGGCAGTGCGAATGGTGGGATCTGATCAGGAATGAGGGCATGCCTCCTCCTCCTCCACTGCCAGTTGCGAATGCTGCTGTTTAGCCTATTCGCGCACCCGCAGCTCGGCCTCCAGTGTTCCCGAGAAGAGAGAATGTGAATCAAGTGGCTTTAGGAGCCAACCGTCACTTCAACAATGAAGGGTTCCGCAACAACAACAACAACCGCAACCGCAACAACAACAGAGGCAACAACAACAACTTCCAGAACAACAACAACGGCAACAATGATGATGGGGGCCGCAACCAGTACCAAGAGCACCACGAGAGCTACATGATCTTCACTTCCGAGCCTGTCGACAAGCAATCGCAGCACATGCGTGCCATGGAGGTCAATGATGTGATTCCTGCCGTCCCTCACTACATGCACTGGTGCAATGTAGAGATCACTTGGTCCCGAGCTGATCATCCCAAGGTGATGCCCAACCCGGGTAGCTACGCCTTGGTGATGGATCCTACCTTCCTGGGTCCCGAGAAGAATGTGAGGTTCAGCAAGGTGCTAATCGACAACGGCAGCAGCATCAACATCGTGTACAAGGATACACTCGAGAAGCTCGGGATTGGCGAAAACATGCTGATGCCCAGCAAGACCACTTTCCATGGCATTGTGCCGGGGATTTCTTGTTCTCCAATGGGCAAGGTTTGGATAGACGTGCTATTCGGCACCAGGGAGAATTGCCGCACAGAGAGGCTGCAGTTTGAGGTGGTCGACCATCAAAGCCCTTACCACGCTCTACTCGGCAGGCCGGCTCTGAGCAAGTTCATGGCGTCTACTCATACTGCCTATCTGAAGATGAAGATCCCTGGTCCCAATGGTGTGATTACCATCTCGGGTGATTACAAGAAGTCCATAGAGTGTGCCTCTGCTGGTTCTCAGCTGGCGGAGTCGATGGTGATTGCTACCGAGAAGAAGAAGATGTACGAGGTGGTGGCCATGGCGCAGTCTGCGCAAGCTGGCGCGCAGGGTGTGCCGAGTACCCAACACGGGACTGCGTTCCAGGCTTCCCAGGAGACGAAGAAGGTCCAGGTTGACCCAGAGTTCCCCGACCGGGTTGCCATCATTGGCTCCGGGTTGGCGGAGAAATAGGAAGGCGAGCTCATCCACTTCCTCCGTGAGAATCGGGACGTGTTCGCCTGGTCTAATGAAGATCTGCCAGGTGTCCCGAGGGAGTTGGTTGAGCACTCTTTGCAAGTGCGTCCAGACGCCAAGCCGACGAAGCAAGCTATGCGCCGTTTCGGAGATGAGAGAAGGAAAGCTATCGGTGATCAGATCACCAAGTTGCTGATAAGCAATTTCATCGTGGAGGTACTGCACCCGGATTGGCTAGCCAACCCGGTCATGGTCGAGAAGAAGAAGGAGGATCCTAAGGCCGCTACCGCGTGGCGCATGTGCGTCGACTACACCGACCTGAACAAGGCCTGCCCCAAGGATCCTTTTCCGCTACCTCGCATCGATCAGGTTATCGATTCCACTGCTGGTTGTGAGCTCTTGTCTTTCATTGATGCCTACTCGGGTTTTCACCAGATTGCTCTCAATCCTGCTGATCAAATAAAGGCTGCTTTTATTACCCCGTACGGGGCTTATTGCTATCGTGTCATGTGTTTTGGCTTGAGGAATGCGGGTGCAACCTATCAGAGATGCATGCAGAAATGCTTGCATGATCAGCTCGGCAAGAATGTGCAGGTGTACGTAGATGACATTGTCATCAAAACGAATAAAACACATACTCTGCTTGCCGACCTTGAGGAAACCTTTGCTAACCTACGCAAGTACAAAATGAAGCTGAATCCGAGTAAATGTACCTTTGGCGTCCCGGCTGGCAAGCTACTCGGCTTCCTGGTGTCTAGTCGGGGCATTGAGGCCAATCCTTCAAAGATAAAAGCTATTCAGAGCATGTCTTTGCCTAGATCCCTGAAGGATGTGCAAAAGTTTACCGGTTGCTTGGCTTCTCTGAGCCGCTTCCTTGGCCGAATGGGCGAGAAGGCCTTGCCTCTCTACCGATTGATGAAGAAGAGTGATAAATTCGTCTGGACGCCGCAAGCAGACGTGGAGTTCAACGAGCTGAAGGCAATGCTGGGTAGCGCTCCCATCTTGGCTAGTCCGCTACCCAAGGAGCCAATGCTGCATAGTGATCGTGGTGGAGCGAGAAGAAGAAGGCAAGAGTGTGCAACGCCCCGTGTACTATCTTAGCGAGGTGCTGTCCAGCTCCAAGCAGAACTACCCACACTATCAGAAGATGACTTACGGTGTGTACCTGGGCGCCAAGAAGCTGAAGCACTATTTCCAGGAGCACCCCATCACTGTGGTGAGTTCTGCTCCCATCTCAGATATCATGGGCAACAAGGAGGCGAGTGGAAGAGTAGCCAAGTGGGCGATTGAGCTAGCCGCGTACGCTCCCGCGTATGCGAGAAGAGAAGCCATCAAGTCTCAGATTCTGGCGGAATTTCTGGTGGACTGGGCCGAGGTGCAGTATGAACCTCCTGCTCCAGTTTCCAACTATTGGAAAATGCACTTTGATGGCTCCAAGGTGAAGGAGGGGCTTGGTGCTGGCGTAGTGCTTACGTCACCCAAGCGAGATCAGCTCAAGTACATGCTGCAAATCCACTTCAAGGCATCGAACAATGTTGCCGAGTACGAAGCCGTGGTGCACGGCTTGCGAGTGGCCAAGGAGGTTGGCGTGCAGCGCATCATATGCTATGGTGATTCCGATCTGGTGGTGCAGCAGGTTTCTGGCACTTGGGATGCTTTGGACGCCAACATGGCATCATATCGCTTCCTGGTACAGTCTATGACTGGATTCTTCGAAGGGTGCGAGTTCCAGCACATCCACCGAGCAGAAAATGAAGCTGCAGACGAGCTGTCCAAGTTGGGTTCTTCTCGCCAATCCATCCCGGCGGGAATTGCCTTGGAGCATTTGAGGAAGCCGTCCATCAAGCCATCCCCCAGCTCGGAATCCATTTTTGTTCCTTCTCTGCCAAACGAGGAAGCTGTTCCAATGGAGATCGACTGGGAGAATGCAACACAGAACTCGGGGACTGCCGTTCCCTACTCGGGGACTGCTGTCCTCAACCCGGGGACTGTCGCATTCATTGAGGAGGTTCTCGCAAATCGCTCAGGGCTTCAAAGGAGTGCTCCTAACCCTGCGGAGCAGACAGAGGTACCTGTTCCGATGGAAGTGGACGAACCAGTGTTTCCTACACGGGAGACACCGAGTTGGGCTATGGCCATATTATCCTTTCTAAGGAACGGTACCCTGCCGGAAGACGAAGTTGCTGCAAGACAGATTCAGATAAGATCCAAGGTATATACTATATACCGAGATGTGTTGCACAAGAGAAGTGCTACTGGTGTGCTGCAACGCTGCGTGGCACCAGAAGAAGGAGAAGAAATTCTGGTAGAGATACACCAAGGAGAATGCGGGCATCATGCCTCTTCTCGGGCATTGGTCAAGAAAGCTTTTTCGGCATGGCTTCTACTGGCTCACAGCTCTGCAGCAAGCCGAAGACATCGTAAGGAAGTGCAATGGCTGCTAGATGTTCGCAAGTAAGATTCATATGCCAGCTTCCGAGTTGAAGACCATTCCCATTACTTGGCCATTTGCTGTTTGGTGCTTGGATATGGTTGGCCCCTTCAAGCCGGCTAGAGGCAACATGACTCACATCTTGGTCATGGTTGACAAATTCACCAAGTGGATTGAAGTGAAGCCTATTCGGAAGTGCGATGGAGCTACAGCTGTGAAATTATTGAAGGATGTGATCCCTGAGATACGGCTACCCGCACAGTATCATCACGGACAATGGCACAAACTTTGCTGAGGGAGCAATGGTGCGGTTCTGCAGAGATAAGCATATCCGACTAGACGTTGCGTCAGTCGCGCATCCCGCCTCCAATGGGCAAGTTGAGAGAGCAAATGGCATGGTGCTAGCTGGCATAAAGCCAAGGCTGATTGAGCCACTGCTGAAAACACCTGGGTGTTGGTTAGACGAGTAGCCAGCGGTGCTGTGGAGTCTAAGGACTACCCCTAACCGGTCAACCGGCTACACGCCATTCTTCTTGGTATACAGGGCTGAGGCCGTGTTGCCAATAGACTTAGAGCATGACTCCCCCCGAGTAACCCTCTACACTGAGGTGGAGGCGAGAGAAGCTCGAGAAGATGACGTTGACATGCTTGAAGAAGCAAGAGAGCTGACTCTGTCACGTTCGGCTATCTACCAGCAAAACCTGCGGCGTTATCATAGCGAAAGGTGAACCCAAGGGTTTTCCGAGAAGGAGACATGGTCCTTAGGCTTGTGCAACGCACAGCCGGGATGCACAAACTCTCTCCTCCATGGGAAGGACCTTTCATTGTGAGCAAAGCGCTGCACAATGATGCTTACTATCTCGTGGACGTGCGTCCATCACAGGCGAACAGGGTAGACAAAGCTGGAGAGGAATCCAAGCGTCCCTGGAATGTAGCCCTACTTCGTCGCTTTCATTCGTGAGCAAAAATGTGTATGTACCCTCAATTCTACTCTGCAATCTGAAATTGAACTCGGGGACTGCCCTCGTCCAAAATTTCTCTAAGTGTTTCTACTCGGCTTTACTTTTGGTCTATTCGGTTGCTCTGCTTCAAAATTCATAAGTACGTTGAGTATTGTGTTTAAACCTACATGCCAACTCTTCGACTCTGCTGATGTCCGAAACCCGGCTTCATGGCAAGCAAGAGAACAAGCAAAAGGTCAATGAGCACAAGAAAAATTGCTAAGGAAAGGAAGAGTGCAGGAACCGAGTAGGGTGCATTTACTTTTGTTCTCTGTCTTTTCTTTTCGGTTAAGTGGTGGGCTGCGTTACTATGATTGTTTCTAAGCGGCTAAGTATTCGCAGCTCTGCTCTTTAACTCTTGTGACTCGAACACCAAAAAAGCAACAAGTTGCGGGTAGAGCTGAGACGAAAAGAGAGAGTGAATAAGAAATGCAACTCGGGGACTCGCATGATAACGCAACCCGGCATCGAGCCAAGGCTGAACAAAATGATTAAGTTGAAAACAACAAGAATGAACAAAAATGAGTAGCAAACGGCATAAGTAGTCTGATACATCTGCACCCGGCATCCCGGGGATCTGATAAGTGTTTAAGGAATGAGCTGCAGGATAGATTCAGGTCGACGCGGCATTCTCGGCACTGGCCTTGGCTGCCTCGTCTTCATCAGTGGCCTTGGTGACGTCCGCCTCTGTGCTAGCATCAACAATCTTCGCTGCTTCGTCTTCGGCGTCGGGCTCGGTGGCTACCTGGTCTGAAGTGGCCGTGGCCACTGAGACGGGCGCTGTCGCTGAGGTGGAGCCACTGGCTTGGGCGCGAAGGTTAACGGTGTCGTCGAGGGCAGCTCCTGACGAGGTGCCGAACTCGAGCACGGCGGTGTCGATTGACATCTTCTCGCCCTCGTCCTCCTCGTCGCTACCCGCGACGACCGCGGTCTTCCCCTTCCCGGCCTTGCCACCAGGAGACTCGAAGCAGCTCAAGTCCAAATCCTCCAAGTCCGTCTCCTCATCTTCGCCCTCCTCCTCGTCCTCCTCCACCTCGGTGTCGGGCTTAGTGAGGCCGTCGATGAAGGTCGCCGTGTCAGCATATTGGGCAACCTCGTGCGCAACCAGCTTGCGGATAGCAACGCAGTCGGGGTTCTTCTCCCACTTGGAATCCGCGCGCATCTCGCGGACAATCTGCAATTAAGGTTTTCATACCAGCTGGTGATGAAGAGCAGCATCATGTCCGCGCCTGCCCGAGCTCCCGACGTGCGCCACTTCTTCAGCTCGGCCTTCACACCGTGCAGCTTCAGGGCGAGACCACGGATGGTTGTTGGCGCGTTGTCCTGTGGCCAGAAGAGATCGTGGAGCTGGAAGCCGATGCGCACCAGATCGGTGCCCACGCCGGCTAGGCGCTGGAATTGCCCTTGCATGACCAGGATGCTCTCCTCAATTTCTGCTCGGGTGTCCAAAGGCTCGCCCTTATCAGCACGAGCTGCTCGGACCTTGGCCAGGGCAGGCCCGCAAGAAGACTGAAGATCAGGGAAAACTTCTGCAAAAGCTACTGAGAAAATCAGAAACGGAAACAGAGTAGAAATAAGAAACGAGTAGCAGAGAAGCAGAGAAAAGGGAGCACTTACTGTTCAAGTCATAGCGCAGCCCTTGCAGGAGGTTCTTCCACGATTCCGCGTTGCTTAGGTGCTTCTCTTCAATCAAGCGAGCTCGTCTAGCTGAGTGAAGAGGCCAGCATTGGATTTCTTCAACACCTCGCACTCCTGCTCGAGGGCTCTCTCCCTGGCCTTGGCTGCTGCTTCGTTCTTCTTCTTCTCGGCAAGCAACTCTTTCTTCTCGGCTGCTAAGTCTAGGGCATCTTGGAGCGCAGTGCGCAGCTGAACTTGGAGCTTGTCCATCTCGGTAGCATGTTCCTTCTACAGCGCGACAGATTGGCTTGACAATTGCTGCTGCACCTCAGCAGGCTTGAGGCAGTCTTGATGGTCCTCGGCAAATTTTTTATGATCTTCTGCGGAGAGCCAAGCATGGTTAGCAGAGTAGCAAAAGAAAGAAACAAAGAACAAGCCGAGAAGACGGCAACATACCTTCCAGTCTTTTGATGGTAGCTTGGCCATTCTCAACGAAGGCACGACAGTTCTCGTGCTCGTCGGCCAGAGCCTTTAACTTCCCTGCAGAGTAAAATTGGTTAGCGCAAAAAGCAGAAGCGGGCGTAAACACCAAACACAAGAACCGCGTAGCTAAAAGCGTACCTTCAACTTCAGAAAGCCTCAGGGTGCTATTCATCACTTCCTTATCAGCTGCCTCGGCGGCTATCTTCTCTTTTTCCAGGGCGGCAATGCGTCTCCTGGCAACGGCATGGTTCCAGAGTAGCCGACGATGCAAGTCGGTCCGCTTTAGTACGCTATTCTGAGAAGCAAAAGAAAAAAGAATTAGGCAAAGTGGTAGAGATTCAACCCGAGAAGGCGGCTACTCGAGAGAGTATCCGCCTACTCGACCAGAATCTCGGGGACTGGGTGATGGATAAGGAAAAGAAGAAGAGTAGAAGAAAAGTGAAAATGCAACTCGGAGAGGATGAGTAGAAGCTTACCGCATAAGATTGCTCAAGGTCCTCTGCATTCTTGCGGTGGACAAACATCTTGGCGGCAAGTGTAGCAGAGTTGGATGAGACAGTCATGGGTTTGTAACCCAGGTCTACCTTGTTCCAATCGACTCGCATATGGTCCATGTCGCCTAAATCTGTGCCGTCCCAGTTCGAGTTGCCAAGGACCTTGCTATCCCACTTGGCATCGATGAAGCCAACCAAATCAAGTACTTGCTCAAGGCCCTGCGACGTCACCGCCTTGTCCTGAACCCCACGCGAAGAAATGGAGAGGGATTTGTCCTGATTTGGGGCCGGGGGTCTAGAGTCCACTGCCACGGCCTTCTTCCCTTTCTGAAGGGCAAGCCTCTGCTCCTCGGGAGTGAAGACAACCTTGTACTGCTGGCTGACCTTCACCATATAAGGCGGGTAGCTGGGCGGATCCGAGACACCGGATGCAGCAACGGCGCCAACAGCCGCGCCGGGCTCGCGGATAGCCAGCTGACCGGACTGGGCAGTTGATGTTGGCGGCGGCATCTCGGCAGCCCGCTTCTTCGAAATTTCCTTCTTGGCGGCTGGCTTCTCGGTGATTGGCTTCTCGACCTTTTTCTTCTCGGTGGCCTTCTTCTCGGCGGCCTTCTTTTCTGCAGTGTCCTGAGCATTCTTCCTCGTAACCGGCCTGGCCGGAGGGCTGGCTGCAGCCTTGGTTTTCTGCACCAAGGAGGAATCTGGCTGGGCGCTACCCGGCGCGCCATCCGGCTGGGCGCTACCCTGCGCGGTGTCTGTTTGCGCATCACTCAGTGGGTACTGCTCCGTCGTGGCGACTACTTCTACCCGCTGCTCGGCAGCGGGATCTGGCTGTGAGGCATCTGTTGCTTCTACCTGCGCCTGGGACGCGGGGTCTTCTTGTTCAGCAGCCCCTTTGGCTGGCTGCTCTTGTTCTTCTCCCTGCCGCTCAGGGGCGGCATCTTCGTGCATCTCGGTGTCTTGTTCTTGGTTCTCCTCGGCGGTGTTGGCCGGAGGAGAAGGTGGCGTCTCTTGGCGAGCAGCATCATGCGCCTCCTGCTCGGCGCGGGACTGCTGCTCCAGCTCGACATTTTGGGCATCGAGGTCCTCTCTTTGTGCGTTGTTGGCTTCATTCTCGTCGCCGTCGAGGTCGATAAGCTTATCAACATTGATGGCGGCTTTCTTCGTGGTCTCGGTGGGCGCAAAAGCAGCGTCCACATCCAAGGGGGCTCTGAAGAGAAAATTGCGTTCAGAAAGTAAGAAGAGGGAAGAGGAGACAGCAAAGTAAAAGGATTGGGAATCAACCGAGAAGAATGAAGTGAACCGAAGCGTATAATCGAGAAGGAACTTACCCCTTGCGGGTAGGGATCGCTGGTCGTTTTCTCTTCAAGACCTTCTTGGTCGTCTTCTCGGTCGGCTTCTTCTTCTTGGCGGGGGGCTCTTGGGCGCCACTGCCTGCCCGCTTGCGGGTGACAGGAGCGGCAACCGAAAGAGGTGGGACGACCAGGGCTGCATCGTCCTCGTCCTCATCTTCTCCTTCGTCCTCAGCATCAGCATCATCTGTGAAATAGAAAGGAAGAAAAGCAATTCAGAGGCAGAAAACAATTAGTTTGCGCTGCTCGCGACCAGAGGGGATAAAATCAGTTACCTCCTTCTTCATCCTCGGACCAGTCACGAAGAGACGAGTCCGCGTGATGCTCACTCGTCTGGGCGGCTTCAGGAGGATCGAGCTTGTCCGTGGTCTCGAAGGAGACCTCATCGTCTTCCTCCCGGTCCTCGGACCAGTTGCCCTCAAAGCGTTCAATGCTCTCAGCGAGCTGACGATCAAGAACCTGAAGGATAGAGAGACATCGCAAGTTAGCCGAGTAGCAGGATGGCATTCTACTCGACTAGGCGTGCAAACACCAAGCACATTAAGCCTAGGCGATTCGGCTAAGTGTCCTACTCGGCAAGGCGTGCAAACATCAAGCACATTAAGCCTAGGCGATTCGGCTAAGTGTCCTACTCGGCAGGGCGTGCAAACATCAAGCACATTAAGCCTAGGTGTTTCTCCTAAGTGTCCTACCCCACAAGGCGTGCAAACAACAAGCACACTAAGCCTGAGCAATTCTGCTGAACGCCCTACTCGGCGTAGAGTGTGAATGCTAGTCGCAACAGGGAGAGGAAGCTATCTACTCGGATTGCCTATACAAGAAGCAGATTGAGAAGAACATACCCGTGGAATCGGCTTCGTGCGGCTGTAGGGGATGAAGCCATACTGCCAGTTGTCTCGAAGGCCAGTGGTCAGGATGGACCGAGCGTGAGCGGCGACATCCGCGTTGCTGAGCTCGAAGGTAGTCATCCGAGTACAGTCGCGGGGGCCTCCCATGTAGCACATGGGGTGGGAGCGGCGTTGCAGAGGCAACACGCGGTTGCGAATCCAGCAGGCGACTGGATCGTCGCTCTTGAGCCCTTCTCCGATCAGATAGGCGAGCCGCTCCTCCATCTGCATCAGATTCCTGGTGTTGGATGGCTTGCTCTTCCAATTCTGCCCGGTAGGAGCTCGGTTGCTCCAAGGGGGCAAATTGATCCTGTCCTCCACCTTGGCATCCTTCGTGGCGGGGATGTTCTTCACGTACAAGAAAGATTTCTGCCACTTGCGGACAGAATCCAAGCCCTTGATGCGAGGGTGATTGGTTCCTGTCCGCTGCACCATCATGGCACTGCCGGTCTCGGTTGTCCGGCTGCTGGTGTCCGCCCCGTCCTTCTTGCCCTTGCTCTGCTGGCGGAAGAAGAAGTACTTCGACCACGTCTCTGTCGTGGGGAGAACGCCGAGGAAGGCCTCGCACACCACGGCGTGGTAGGAGAGGAAGACGACCGTGTTGGGAGGAAGATGATGCATCCGGAGACCGTAGTGGTCGAGGAGAGAGCGGAAGGAAATCGGACGCAGGAAGGCCGAATCCTCGCTCGAAGTGAGCGAGGAAGACGACGTGCTCTCCCTCCTCTAGAGCAGGAACGATCTCGCCGTTGGACGGCCGGTAGCGAACACCGGGAGGAACCCTCCGAGTGTTCACGAGCCACTGGCAGTCCTCGGCGGTGACGTAGGAACCGTCCCAGCCGGCGCGGGCGCTATCATCGCGAGCCATGGCGGCGGGTAGGAAGTGACGAAAGATTGGAAGAAATTGGTGGAGTGGTTGAATCCGCGGCGGCGCAGAGAGTTGCGCGGCGGCGGAGAGCTCTGCGGCGGCGGAGGAACGAGGAGGCAGAAGAGGAAAGTGAAGCGGAAGGAGAAGGGGAAGTTACCGTGGGGGTATTTATACCGCACCACGGATTACCGTTACGAGTTGGAGTAGTGGGATCGATCGTGGCAATATGTCGTGCGGCGTGGGGTCTGTGGCCGGTTAGAAACGCACACAGCGCGGAACGCGCGCGTAACGGCCGCATTAGATCCCACGATGAGATCGTGGGCGATTACTGCGCGTGATGGGACGTTACGAGCCAGTGGGCCCACTCCGTGAAAACTGGGCGCGTGGCCTGTCAGGTCCTGGGCAGCGAGGCGTCGCGGCCCTGGATGCGTGACACGTGCCCAGTTACAGCACGGACAGCCGGATTGTGCTCTGCGCTGCAGAGATTCGATTGAGGAAATTCCCTAAGTCTTGTTACTCGGTTACAGAGAAGGAAGCTAGCTCTAGCTATTCGGAAAGGAGGAAACCCAAGGTACTGTTCAGAGTGCTACTCGGAGGTTTTACTCGGCATCTTGAGGTTCAATGGCAAGGTCGCAGGGATTGGTTTTTAAGCTGGCAGGGCCCAGTGAACGAGTTCGCAGGACTCTACCAGCTTCGGGGACTGCTGTCGGGGGGTTACCCCCGAGTAGGGTAAAGGCAAGTGCTAAAGGCAAGGTCAGAAGAGAAGTTTGGTCGAGTAGCCATCTACCCGGTACCTGCTACCCGGTTGACTGCTACTCGGTCTTACTAAAAGGTGACCAGGAGGAGATGTCGAGCAAGTTATATTTGTTCGAGTAGAAGAGTTGGTCCGAGTAAGATTGGCGGGAACCTACTCGGGCCAGAAGTCAAAGGAGCCGTTCTGACACAGAATCCCGCGTATCCGGGGTCCGTACTTGGCACTATTCACGACACTGTTCATCTGGGGACGGCGTGCCTGACAGCGACAGTGTGGCAGCAGGCCGTCGCAGGATAGGGGGGACCTACTCTGTGTTTGGCGCAGTGATACCAGACTGTTCACTTGGTTTTGCCCAACGACTTTCCGCACAGGACAAGATTAGAAGCCAAAGCTGTCAGCGGCAACCCGGAAGAAGGACAATGTGCACACAATGTCGACACTTGTTCATATTTGGACGTATCCGGCTAGGCACCGTGTATATAAGGTGCCCTGCCGCCTCCTGCGCGAGGCATGATCCACACGCTGACCTAATTCCCACACTGGTAGCATATTCTTGACCTAGTTCATCACGTAGAGAGAAGGGTGGCTACTCGGTAGCAAGAACCATTGTACTGTGGCTACTCGGCGAGACCTCGAAATACATAGAGAAAGGCAGTAGTAGGGGTTTTACCTCCTCACGAGGGCCCTGAACCTGGGTATATCGTGTTGTTTGTAGTGTTTGATCTTCACCTCACGCGGCTACTTGTCGCGTGATCCCTCCCCGAGCACCTCCAGCGTCCATCGTCCCCACATCTTTAGCCATCCCATGGCATCTGTCTTGACACCACCACGACAGTTGGCGCCCACCGTGGGGAAACCAGCGGCGCTGGCTGGAGTTTCTGTTCGGACGGGATCTTCTTCAGCGGAGCGCGTGGTCTGTGGCCTTGTCCACAGATTCGGCTCCTTCGACTTCGTCACCGACAACGCAGGCGACTTCGGCGGCATGGCCATGCCGGAGGGCGGCACGGTGATCTCCTTCGGCTCGCACCTCGTCTACGTCGCCACCGCCGTCTTCAACGAGTTCCCGGAGGAGGTGCTGGTCGCAGAGGATCCTCCTGCTGTGATCGCAGCACGCGGAAGGCCTGCGCGCTGTTCTGCGGACTGCGCGGAGGTGATGGTGGCTGGCCTGGCCGCGGATGCCGGCAAGGGCGCGGCTGGCGCCGCGGTCGTCGTCGAAGATCTTGCTGGCTCGAGCGCTGGTGGGAAGACCCACAAGCCTTACGAGAAGGAGGGCAACCGCGTCCTCTCCACTACTCCGACCATTCCTGCTCCCTCTTTCCTTTTCCCCTTTTTACTTTTTATTTTCATCTTTTTCTCCAATAAATTCAGGAAAAATACCAGTACAAAAAGTACCAATGTGTCGTTCCACTGGGGCCCACCTGGCAGCCCCCTAAAATAGGGTACAACCATGAGGGGCATTTCTGCCCCTCCTGCAACCCCCCTTCCTGGGTTTTCCCTGAAAATTTTCTGGAACCCTATGAACCCAATAGTTAAAATCATCAATATAATCTACTAATGTCAGAAACATACTTCTAACATCCCAGAACATCTCTATCTACCGTTACCTCTCATATAAATTCTTCCTAACACCGACATAATTTCTCTCTTATAGCAACTTCCCCGAAACTACCGAATGACGCCGGACTTGTTTCTGTGACATTGTATTTACACCAAGCATTCATAAATCCAATAAAAACATCTTTATTCTCTCAATTAAAGGTTTACATGGTTTAAGCATGTGACCCATAAAGACTCGATAACACACATACATGTTTGGTTACTTACCAAACAATAACCAACAGTGGGACTGTGGACGCTCATGATGGCTCCTATGTGTTCACGAAGAATGAGGGAACCTTATAACTCACTCATTTAGCTTATTCTATTAAGTTCACAATACCAACGATATCACGAGGTGATACTATGTGATGTAATCTGATCAAACTCTTCGATCATAACACATAAAACTCATTACCGATATCGTCCTTGTGATAAATAACGTTGTGTCTGCCAGACGATTGGTTGACATCCGTGATACTGAGAGGGCCCGGAGTATGTATCTCTGTACCGTCTAGATGAGTTATGTACTAGTCTTAAGCAATCTTGGTTCCATTACACTTTCTAGATTATACCCATGCATCTCTGTTATGATCCCCAGTTATGTCAAGACAGTTGATGACATCCAAAGTATAACTTTAGATTGTGCGATCACTAGATATTCACATAGTATACGAATTATATTCAATGACAGCTTCACATGTACTTTGGCAAAAAACATTACAATTTTTTAGTTTCATTTAGGAAGATCATATCTTGGGTTGGTTCAGTACTATTCTTACCCTAATAACAAACTATTATGCTTTGCTAGACTTTCAATCAAGTACATGATTAGGAAAATGTGATCATCTCACAAACCATAAGCTAATCTTAGAGACAAGATTAGGAACTTTTGTTTGTTCATGTCTTCACACCCACACACAGATTTACCTTTGAAACTCACTTTTGAAGTGTTATAGTGGTTGTAGCATGATGACGTAAACTTAGGTCTGAACTTGGAGATAGAAAAGTAACTGAATATTATTGTCTCTAGGGCACATCTCCAAAACTTATGGGACACCTATATAAAGGACAGGAGGTTGGGCGTCTTAGGGCTGCTAGTTCCACACCACTTTCCACCGTCTTTCCATGCCCGTGCGGACTTAGCTATCTGGAAAATGGTGCTTCCACGCTGTTCATGGGAGCGACGGGATCCGGAGGATTTGTAAGACTACCCTGCCCCCAACCGATTCACCAATATCGGCACTTCGTGTCTAGTGGTAATCCCGTGATATATACCTACATCAGATCTTGGTTGATGCGGTAGATTTTGTTTTTTTGTGCTAGTGTAGCCTACCCAGTTTCCTACACTAGAGTCCTATTTTGGCACCATATCGGAGGGGGAAATCATCACCAGGGGCTTTTTCATCATGATTTCCTCCGGAGTTATGTGTGAGTAGTTAATCTTTAGACCGCGGGTACATATCAGTAGAGCTGCCTAACATGATCAATCTAGATCACATTATGTAATTGTTACATGTTGTGTTTTCTGGGATCCGAGGAATTGTGAAGTTATGATCATATTGTTCATGTTTGTTAAATGATCTTGTTGATATTATCATATTTCTGTTTTATTTAAGTTCTTGCATACTCTCTGATGTGCGTAGTTACTTTGGCCAAGTGATTGCAGGCATCTCCAAGAGAGGGTTTCTGCTAGATAGTAGGTTCATGTATCTTTTATGTCTTGGCTCGAGTAACATCAACGACTAAAACCGAGGATGCATTTCTGCTAGTAAGGGTAAAACATCAGTATTATGACTTCTATGATCATGAATCTTTCTTACATTATGTTTGGTGCTTAATGCAATTATCTGTTGCTTTGCAACTTAATACCAGCGAGTGGCATGCGTAGAAGCGCACTCAAGGTGGATTATTAATCATAGATGCAATTGGATAACGGTCTATTTGAAAGGACATTTATGTCCCTCCTAGATTTTTTGTGTTTGTTAACAACATAAGGGATATCTCACCATGTGTTGCATGCTTAAGGGACAATTAATTTCTAGCACAAAGCAACGTCGATCTTATGGTGAAGGAGAAAAAGATTGAGGTAAAATCTCAGAAGATAACAATTTCCGTGGGCTGTCAGATTGAATCCGGAATTTTTGGATTAATTCCGACTTCCAGGAATGAATCTAGAATGGCTGTAAAATCCTTCGGCTGCTGTCGGAGTATTCCGGCAAAATCCAACTTGCTGGATTGAATCCGGAAGCATTACGACAAGACCGTGAAAATCTCTATGAGCCGTCGGCTTGCCCCGGATTATTCGACCTTGCCTAATTAAATCCTTAATTTCCGGATTGAATCCGGAATTGTCGTTTCTGGCAGAAAAACGGCTAGTTTTCAAGGGAGACCATTAAAAGGGAACCCCTTCTCCAAGGGGTTAGCTCGTCTAGTATTCAAGTCCCCCATCAATGAGCTCATTAAATCTTGAGATCTCCCATTTCCTCCACTCAAACTTGTTGATATTCGAAGGATTGAAGAAGAAGGCCTAGATCTACATCTTCACCAAGACGTTCTTCATTTCCACTTCATTCACTTGAGGGATTTATGTCTAGGGTTGTGGAAAACTTAGACCTCTTGTTACTCACTTGTTGCTTGTAACAGATTCTTGGTGCTCTTGAGAGCCTCCAATTCAGTTGTGGGTGTGTGCCTCAAGATCATTATAAAGGCTCCAGATTCTGCCTCGAAGGATTCCAATAGTGGAAGGTGAACTAGGATTTGTGGCGAGGTTCATCAATAATAAGGTGAGGCCTCTGTGGCAAAACTCACACCCTCCAACAAGACGTACTCCCCTCAAAAGAAGGAACTCGGAAATACATCCTTATCTCCGTGTGCTTCCACTTCGGTTACTTCTATCCTTTAGCTTTACTTTGTGTTTGTATCTTAGTGCAATCCTTGTCATATAGGTAAATTTACCGTAGCATATCCAGATACTTTATATTTGTGTCAAGCCTAAATTGAAAACGTATTAAAATTTGGTGCCCATACGATCTGTTCAATTGGTATCAGAGTCTTAGCTCTTAATTCGGGCTAAACCGCCTAAGAGAAAGTATGGTCACCAAAGAGGAAACCACCGCATCCGGGGCTACGGCTACCATGGATGATCTCAAAAAGATGGAAACATCCTTGACCTCCTCCATGGAAGCCCAAATTAATGGGTTGCGTGAAATTATAGTGCAACTCATGAATGCCAAGGACACGGCTCCTTCCGCCTCTATGTCTCCGAAGAATACCGCTCGGGCTGAAAAATGGGAAAAGGAAGGGGGTGGAGGAAATGAAAATTATGTCCTCCCTAAAACTAAAAATGGGAAGGAAGGGTACCATGAAGTCCCCCTATGTTACTCACCCAACCCTCCTATTCCACACCCTCATATAAAAAATAGAGGTTATCCACCTAAGGTTAATGCATTATCTTTTGTTTAATGGAAATATTCGATGAAAGATCATTTTAATAGTTCTTGCATTGAGCTATGGAGAATCATTGAAGATGGATACAAGACCGTTGATCCTAAGAACTTAACAAGAAGGTAAGAGGTTGATTATCAACTCAATTTTGTGTCTTTTATATGATCCTACAAGCCGCGGGAGATAAGATCATGCCACAAATTCAACAATTCTCTACCAAAAAAGAAACATGGGGTGCTCTTGTCTCCATGTTTGAAGGAAATGAGAGCATGAAGAGGAATATATTTGATTCCTTGAGCAATGAGATTAAAGGGTTATATATGCTTGATGGTGAAAATCATGAGGATATGTGTTGGAGGCTCAAGACCCTTGCTACTTACTTTAGTGGCCTCGGAGCCACTTATGTCGATGATGATCAAGAGGAAGTATGTGAGTGCCCTCATGCCATTTGACCCCGTTTACTTGAAGAGTATCCAAGGAAGACACGACTACCATATCATGACTTCCTATGAGGATATGTAAGAGATGGCATCCTTTCAAGTGCAAACCAAGATTTCTCAAGACTCTTGTGCTCGTGCTATTGGGATGCACAAAGGGGCCTCCATTTCTTTGAAGGACAAAGTTGTGAACAAGGTGGTGAACAGAGAACATGAGGTCAAATCGGAAGAAGAGTTGTCTCCTTTAAAGCCCAAAGAGTATGATCCGGTTCATAAAGATTACATGGCTCTTGCATCCATGATGTTTTGGAAAAACCCACCCAAGGCCAAGGCCTATGTTGAGGAAAATACTAAGTCAAGTAGTGCCAAGGAAGGATATCAAAGAATGAGGGCTTTCTTCAATTTTCAAGACAAATATCACTTCATTGCCGAGTGTCCTTTCGAGAATAGAGAAACCCGAGGAGGAAAGCTTGTCCTCAGTGAGAAATCGAAGCTCACTCGCAAGAAGCCTGTCTTCAAGAAGAACACCTCCAACAAGAAGCCAGCCTCTAGGATTGTGTTGGTGACTCAATAAGAGTATGCATCTGGTGATGATGATGAAGAAGAAACCACAAGTGAAGTGCTTGCGGTTGCAATTGTGTCTTCATCATCACCATCTCTCTTCGAATCCCCCAATGATTCTTCCCCACCAATCCACAAAGTGCTTCATGGCCAAGGCCACCGAGGTATCATCTTCTTCCATATCGAAGTCTCAAAATTAAAAGAATGATCCTCCTAGTCTTAGTGTAGAATATAAAATTGCCTCTTTGGATCTCTTTATGGATAACTTGCGAGGTAAAACCAAGAAGCACTTTGAGCTAATATGGAGAGGCTCAATAACTTCTTGAAAAGAAGGGAGAATGTGAGAGGGAGGATGCTATTAAAATAGCTTCTCTTACCGTTACTCTTGAGGAAGAGCATGAACTTTGAGTCTGCCTTGAGGAGAAACTTGAGACTATTGAGGAGTCACATAATGAAATCATGTCTAAACTCACTAAGGATCATGATCGTGCTATTTTTAAATATAAATTTGATAAAAAGAGAAGGGTTGAATTTGGTGTTGGTCATGAGAAACTAACAGAGGACCTAGAGAAGATCACCAAGGCACACAAGGATTTGGAGGGTGAACACTCTACCCTTGCCAAGTTACATGAACAACTTCAAATTCAACTAGCTAAATTCAATGAGCCTAGTTCCTCTACTTCTTGTGATCATGCAGATATTCTTCAGGAAAATGCTAGGTTGAAGAATGAGCTTGCAAGGTGGTAGTTGCACCTAATATCACTCTTGTCAATGGCATGCTTGTCAAATCCCTCGGATTCAATTTAGTTTATGTTTGTTCTTTGGGAAATATGGTTTTTCCGTCCTCTTCGAACCTGATCTCGTGGTACTCTTGTGGAGAAAGGCTCTAGAGGCCGCTTTCATTGGCCATGTTGAAAATGAGTTGTATGTGGTAGACTTTTCGGGATCAACCAACACTTAAGCGAGGTGTCTATTCAAAAAGGCCGACATGGGGTGGTTGTGGCATCACCACTTATCCCATGTAAATATGAGAACTTCGCAAAGTCTTCAATGGTGGTCACATCTTCGGACTAAAACAAAATGTTTCCTTTGCCAAAGATCGTATTTCTAGGGCTTGTGTTAAAGGAAAACAACATGATTCTTCCCACCCAAGCAAGACTATCATAATATCCAAGAGGATATTAGAACTTCTTCATGTGGATATCTTTGGTGTCGTTCCCAAAGAAAGTCTTAGTGGGAAGAAATATTGCTTGGTGATTGTTGATGAATATTGAAGATTTACTTGGGTTTATTTCTTCAAGTTTAAGAGTGATTCCCAACAAGCTGTCATCGACTTCTCCAATCAAGTTCAACGTCAACACAACCTTACCATATTGGCCATTATAAGTGACAATGGCTCAGAGTTCAGTGACTACACCCTAAATATGTTTCTTAGTGAAGAGGGAATTCTTCATCATCCGCTTCTTATACCCCTCAAAAAAATGGTGTAGCTGAGAGGAAGAACCGTACTCTTATGGATATGGCAAGGTCCATGTTGGAGGAGTTTAATTATCCTGCATATCTATGGGATGAATCTATCACAACAGCATGTCATTCATCAAACTTGCTCTACTTCCGCAAAGGCTTAAACAAGACTCCATACAAGATCCTCACCGGCAACAAACCAAATGTCTCATACTTTCGGATATTCGGTTGTAAGTGTTTCTATTTGGTAAAATAAGTTCATTTTTCTAAATTCCAATATAAAAACAATAAGGGTACATTTGTTTGTTACAGTGCCAAATACCACACTTATAGAGTATTTGACAAGTCCTTGCGAATTATCATTGAATCTAGTAGTGTGGTGTTCGAAGAAAATGATAGCTCCCAAGTGGCAGAATTTCGTGTTGAATGTAGATGTTGAAATACCTCAAGATTCCATAAGAAGAATGGGCATGTGATTTTTCCGCCCCATTGAGGGACACCTTTTGGCGGATCAAGAAGAAGTATGATCTAATCTAGTGGATCCCTCGTCTACAAAATAAAATCAAGTCAATGCAGCAAAAGATGCACCTAACTAAGAACAAGTTCAAGAACATCCGTCTATTGATCTAGTTTCTATGCAAGAACTAAGTTTCCATATCATCCATGCTAGCCAAGATCAATATTCTTCTTCTCATGATGAAGCAACTCCTAATGATGATCGATGTAAACATTCCGGTCAAGAGGGGGACTCAAATGATCAAGATGATCAGGTGATCCATCCTCCCAATAATGAGCAAATCAAAGCCTGTCGTGAAGCAAGATTTGCTAGAGCTTTGAAGCACATAAAATTTTCCCAAGAGAAAGGGTGATTTAAGAAGAAATATGACCATAAAAAGTCAAGTGGCAACCTTTATTGAGCATCAAGCTCACTTTTCCTTGGTGGAACCAAATAAAGTGTTTGAATATTTTGAGGATATGGATTGGTTGGAAGACATTCATGATGAACTCAACACTTCAAGCGCAACAAAGTATGGAAGCTAGTTGAAAATCCCAAATAGCACTTCAATGTTATAGGCGCTAAGTGGATCTTCAAGAATAAGCAAGATGAATTTGGAATGGTTATAAGGAATAAGGCAAGACTGGTATCTCAAGGATACTCTCAAGTTGAAGGCATTGATTTCGATGAAACATGTGCTCCCGTGGCTCGCCTTGAGTCCGTCCATATCCTTATTTATTATTCATATCATCATAACTTTAAATGGAAACAAATGGATGTGAAAAGTGCATTTCTTAATGGTCCTTTAAAGGAGCTGGTATATGTTAAGCAACCATCGGGGTCTGAGGACCCCAACTTCCCTAACCATGTCTACGAGCTTGATATGGCGCTCTATGGACGTAAACAAGCACCACGTGCGGGGTATGAGCACCTTAGAGAGTTGTTGAAATACCATGGATTTGAAGTTGGACAAATCGATCCCACCCTTTTCACAAAGAGGGTTAAAGGGGAGCTTTTCATATGCCAACAATATGTTGATGATATCATCTTTGGCTCATATAATCAAGAATCTAATGATGATTTTTCAAAGCTTATGACTGACAAATTTGAGATATATATGATGGGAGAGTTGAAATTCTTCATTGGCTTTGAGATCAAGCAATTGGCTATAGGAACCTTCATCTGTCAAGCCAAGTATACCCAAGACATTATCATGAGGTTCAATTTCGAAGGTGCTAAAGAAAAGACCACTCCATTCAAAACCAAGTGTTGTCTCAAGACAATCTGGATTATAAATATGTGGATCAAAATTTATACCGCTATATGATTTGTTCTTTTCTTTACGTTTGTGCATATGGACCCGATATTGTGTTGAGTGTAGGGGTGTGTGCAAGGTATCAAGTGGATCCAAATTAAAGCCATATGATGGCGGTCCATATGATCTTTCAGTATTTGGTTCATACCTCAAGGTTTGGTTTGTGGTACCCAAAGGGGGGAATCTTTCATTCTATGTGGGTACACGGACTCAGATTGGGATGGTGATCAAGATGATAGGAAATCGACTTCCTGGGTGTCGAATATGCATCTCAAGAAGTCCCTCGGGTGAACCCATAGGGTTTCGATTAGGAGAACGTGTGGGAGATGGTGACAATCGTCGGCTAACAGGGGGCACGATTTACCCAGGTTCGGGGCCCTCGTAGAGGTAAAACCCTTACTCCTTCTTCTGTCGATCTGTATTAACGAATAGATCGGTTAGAGTGGGGGTGCTTGAGTCGAGAGTAGATCTCAATCTCAAGGCTTTGGTGGTGCGGTATTGCTTGGTCCCCCTCCTGGTGGTTCTCCTGGCCTTATATAGGTGGCCAGGTCTCAAACCGTACCCGGGGGATACAAACCCTAATCTAAAGTCGGTTACAAGTTTCCTAACTTGACCCGCAAGGCCTTGCAGGTGGGCTTTAACTGGGCCTTCTAGAATAGTCCATGTTTCCTAACCGAGTGGCTGGAGCTGCGCACTCGCAAATTTTGTCTCGAGATAATTCGAGTAAATAAATCTTCCTTGTTTTTACGCACAAGGATTTTTTTCATTTGTAGTTTTCTGTCCATACGAGAGAGTTTTCGTGTCTGGAAGCTTTGTTGTGCCCATATGAAAGAAATTTCGTGTCTGGGGCTTTTATGCGAAAGAATTTCCGCGTCTTGATATGCCCATACGAAGAAATTTCGTGTCACGGATCCTACCCGAGGGAATTCTCTGGTTTGATGAGGTACGCAATAATGTCATTCCACACTTTGTTCGTTCTGACTCCTCCCAATGGGACGTGACGAAGTGAAAACAGAGCACGCTGGCCCACCTTGTCAGCATTTTGACCGGAAACGAGAGGTCTCTTCCGGTTTTCCCGCGAGCCACCGCAGTAAATGCCCATGATCCGCTGTTAAGATCGTGGCAGAAAACAACTTTTCACCACCGCTTCGTTTCCACTTCACGTGTGGTGGTCGCGATGGGCGCCGTGTTGCTTGATCTGCGGTCCATATTGGCCTGACTCGTGTATAAATATCCATCCTTAGGCGGAAAGTAACCTTCCCGGTCATTTGCTTCTCTTTCTTCTTCCTCGTGCACACCTCCTCCTCTGTAAACACTCACGGTCTCTCATTGTGACGCCCCGGGATCGGGCACTATGCAGATTTCAGCATTTCCGCCAAAATCCACATAATAACCGATTCCAGGTTGCCACTTGTGATAACATTACAACAGTTCACGAATAATCCACAACAACAACAGAAAAGATATATACAAGACGACTCAACGAGTCAAGGATACAACTGATACAATACAAAGAGCCAAATGACAGCGAAAGAAACAACATAGCGTCCGACTACGGACAAGATACAAATTGGACTAAGAGTTCTGAAGATAACGGATGGCGTCCAATCCCTGCCCAGGCCAAGCTGGAGGGATTCCCAAGCTAACGTCGTCAGACTTCAAACCTGTTGACTGCAATGTGGAATATGCAGCCACGAAATGGATTCGTGGGTCAGTACGGTTAAGTACTGGCAAGTCATACTCACAAGATACCAGCGTAACCAATCATCACAAGATACAAATACTTTGGGTACAACGGAAAGGAAGGGATTATTGCAAAAAAGCGGCAGCGGGCTGCACCAACAACTAGAGAGACACGCTACAACTTCCGGCTAAAAGAAAGAGATAAGAGAGCGTATCAGAACCAACTAGAACTACTCACCAAACAATACCCATCCAGTGTTACTCCCTACTAAGGAAGCAACCCAAGGAAACTCACACTGTTGATTAAGGTGAAGTTCAGGTTATTGTGACAATATTCCTATTACTAGTCAAATTATTATTAATTAGGTGTAAGTTGTCCTGAGTACTTGTTAGCCAGCACTTTCACCAAGTCGTCACATAACCGCATACAACACGGCTTCTCGAGAAGATTTATCCCTGCAGGGGGTGCTCCAGTACCCGTACATACTCAAGCCACCAACTAAAACTCAGGTTGGCTCGACACGACCCAAACCGTCTCTACAACCCATCCTAGGAGCCACGGAGCTATAAGGTCCCAGCCACGCAGCCGAATACTCAGCGCAAGTGTGCAAAAATCCCGCATGACACAACACCCCGGCAATACAGGCCTCGCCCTATATGCATCATCATCAGCATAACCATCATAATCCTCATCAACCATGGGGGCACCTCCCATTATGCATATGCGCAAATGGAAAGCCCGAACTAAGTGTGGCTCTTCGGACAAGCTGCAAATCAGGTCTAAGTCGAGGGGGGTCCCATACTACCTCCCGGATGCGGTGAGCACGCTCATCATGGATCAATGGACAAGACCCTTTTCCTAGTTTCGACACCAGCAGGCTCCAAAACCACGCCGGGCCTCCTGCTGGTGCCTTATCATCAAATTATTATTACCCCAAGCATTAACATGTTGTTGATTAAATTGAAACCCAACTATCAAACTAAACAGGTGATAAGACGGACAACAAGACTTGAGCGCAAACAACACTAAGCATGCAACTACGACAGGAGGGCCAACAAGGTAAACAAACAACAGTTACTAGGAAGTGGAAGGAAGGCTATATCATGGTTGCAAGGTAAACATATGATAGGATCGAGACACAAGCATCGAAAATACTAGGCTAGCATAAAGACAACGGAAAGAATCGGTAACAAGTGAGGAAAGGCAACATAGGTAGCAAGTGAGTATACTTGCCTGAGATCCAGCAAGTAGAGGTAGCAGAACTTGTCGGTGCTCACATCATCTCAACGTCCTATCCGCGAAGAAGCAAAGCACTAAAAGAATCAACGGATGCAGCAATTACTTCTACGGCAAAAGATCCAGCATGATCAAGATATGGATGCATGACAAGTTTAAGGACGCATCAAAGATAAACTAGTTGACATGGTAAACATATTTAAATGGGCCCATACGCAATTTGGATTGCATATGGAAAAGCCCATGAATTAATGTTGAATTAAATGATCTACAAATAACCATCATGTGAAAGTTGATTAGAATGATGCATGGATGATGAAAACAATAAGAAAACAACAATAGTTTCAATTTGATATGTTGTTTACCAAGTTTGGAATTTTATTTATTAAGTTATGAACTTTGGCATTTTAAATGATTAAACAAACATTTGTTGTTTTTTACCAATTTTAAATGTTCAAAACAGATAACAAAATTTATATTTGGAAAGAACACAAAATTTTAGATGGAATACATATTTCATTTGTTGAATTTGAATTTAAAATGAGCAAGTTATCAAATTAGCAATTTTAAATGCATTAAATAAGCAATTAGTTGTTTTCAGCAAATTAACTTATTTAAAACAGATAACAAAGTTGATATTTGCAAAGTTTAGAGAATTTTGATTGGAAAACATATTTTACTTTTAAAATTTGGAGTTAAAATGAATTAGTTATGATTTATGCAATTAAATCAATTTAAATTGAGCCGGAAGCCCAACATTTAATTTAGGAGGTTCACGTTATTTATTTACCCATCAAGAGTAAATGTTGTTTAACATGGGGAGACAAGAATATAGATGAGCTACACAATTTAAATGGAACCGGGACAATATTTAATTATCCCAACTCATTCCATATTTAATTATTAGATGATATTACTATTACCCGCACCCACAAGATGCACTGCAACACATAAATGATTGAGTATGCACGATATAGATGACATTTAGAAAAATAGGCATATAGGTATAGGGTTGGGGTTTGGGTTCGCACACGTTGGAAGAGAAGGTTTTCGGATAATGCCGGTGTCTTCGGGCGTAGATGTAGTAGTCGACGTAGAGGAAGTAGGCGTACTCTTTCCGTTGTGGAAGTAGTCGAAGTCGGGATCCTCGCATCGTAAAGGAAGTAGTCAAGCTAACGTCATCGTCACGGAAGAAGGCGGAGTAGTCGTGGCCAACCCGCAAATTCATCGTCTTCATGGTCGATGGCGAATGTGGAGTCTTCGTGGTACAAGGCGCGCACGAAGGTGGCCGTCACACAAAATTTGTAGGGGTTCACGGGCCGAAGATCTTGGCGCGTCGGTAGCCGTCTTTGTCATCGTAGTCGTTCGGGTGCCGTTCTGTTGGGTCGTTGGAGATCTTGTCGACGCGGTACGGTTCGGTGTGCATCTCGGTCACGATGACACGGGTACGAAGGCCTCGGCCAGAACAAACGAAACCATGCACAAACGGGCACCTGTCTTCTTGCGGACATGGCACCAAACACCTGCTGTGCGTCAAGGATGGCGCGAGGAAGGCCGAGCTTGGCGATGTGCAGGAGGTGCACATCGAGTGGAGGTCCTCGAGGACGCCCTGGTCGGGAAGGAGCACACAACGTCGCGGAGGGAGGCACTGGAGATCGACCACGGCGGCGCAGGTTTCAGCAGGGAGATGTCGTCATCCCGGTGTGGAAGCAGTAGAAGGGCGAGAGCACGAGCGCGTCTGCTGCGGGAACCCGCAGGAGAAAGCCGTGGCGAGGAGCTCGGACGCGAGGCAGGGGCGAGGTCGTCGACGGCGAGATGAGGACGGCACGGTGGGGCAGAGCACGAGGAGAGCTCGAAGGAGAAGAGTAGCGCGGCGTCGCCGGGGTCGGGGTCGTGCTTGACGGTGAAGCTCCACAACAGAGCTGCTCGCTAGAGGAGGAGGCAAACAGGGGCCTCGGTTCTCAGGAACAGAGGACGACGACGGGCTCGGCTGCCGTGGGGCGGACAGAGGAGGGGGGCACCTACCCGCGGGCGCCATGGCGGGACAGAGGTGCTCGATGTCCTGGCCGTCCACGCGGGCGAGACAGGGAGCAGCGGCGGCGACGGCTGCCGTCGGCCGGAACGGAGGAGGGCGAGGTGAGAGGGAGGCGGGATGAGGGAGAGAGGTCGGGGCAGGAGCTGCAATCGCCGGCCGGAGCTCCCAAAGATGGAGGCGTTGGAGGAGGAGGCGAGCAAGGGAGGGGAAGGGATCGGGGCTAGGCTCGGGAGGAAGAGGGGACGAGGGGATCGATCGATCCCCTCCTAGCGGCGGTGTGCGTGCGATCCAGGGTGTGTGCGGGTGTTGCGTGTGTGAGTGGTCGGTGGGCTAGGGTTCGGTGTGGCTGGGCCATGGGCCTCTAGTAGGCCTGGCCGGCTGGATTGGGTTGCTTCTCTCCCTCTCTCAAAACATTTTTTTTCCTTTTGTTAATTATAAGAAAGAGTTTGGGCACAAATAAAAACAGATTTTATGCATCAAATGAATTCCAGTAATTTTTTAGAAATAAGATTTGATGAGTTGCAAACAATTGCAAGTTTTAAATACATGAAGATGCATTATGCAATGCGATGCAAAAAAAGAAAAACAAGGAACAAATTCCAGTTGGGAAAAAAAATTCCCGGTCGTTACAAACGACACCACTAACAAGGGATTGCGCCCTCGCAATCCACCACAACCACGGGGGAGGGAAGAAGGTGGGAGCTATCGAATCTTCGGTCACCTTATTGATCTTCTCGACACTACTAACAAGAGATTCTTGCTCACGTCGATGACGATGTTCTTCTGTTGACAGATCTTCCGGAGGTCGAACCTATTAGGTTTATAGGCTAAGAGAACGTCCAACCCACGTAGGATCCTAACACTTTGAAAGATAGATAAGAGAAGAGACTCCAAAACAAATAAGATGAGAGGAGAAATAGAATAGAGATAAGGAGAAAACAAGAATCCTATTGAGATGTTTACAAAATAGTTTAGCAAAAATAGTTTTTGACACTCTAGAAACAACGACCGTTAGCGAGGTTATCCTACAGGCTTTGCGGACCCGTTGCTTCGATAACCATTCGTATCGAAACAACTTCGGGAATCGGAAACCATGCGCTGATACCATTTGTGACGCCCCGGGATCGGGCACTATGCAGATTTCAGCATTTCCGCCAAAATCCACATAATAACCGATTCCAGGTTGCTACTTGTGATAACATTACAACAGTTCACGAATAATCCACAACAACAACAGAAAAGATATATACAAGACGACTCAACGAGTCAAGGATACAACTGATACAATACAAAGATCCAAATGACAGCGGAAGAAACAACATAGCGTCCGACTACGGACAAGATACAGATTGGACTAAGAGTCCTGAAGATAACCGATGGCGTCCAATCCCTGCCAGGCCAAGCCGGAGGGATTCCCAAGCTAACGTCGTCAGACTTCAAACCTGTTGACTGCAATGTGGAATATGCAGCCACGAAATGGATTCGTGGGTCAGTACGGTTAAGTACTGGCAAGTCATACTCACAAGATACCAGCGTAACCAATCATCACAAGATACAAATACTTTGGGTACAACGGAAAGGAAGGGATTATTGCAAAGAAGCGGCAGCGGGCTGCACAAACAACTAGAGAGACACGCTACAACTTCCGGCTAAAAGAAAGGGATAAGAGAGCGTATCAGAACTAACTACAACTACTCACCAAACAATACCCATCTAGTGTTACCCCCTACTAAGGAAGCAACCCAAGGAAACTCACACTGTTGATTAAGGTGAAGTTCAGGTTATTGTGACAATATTCCTATTACTAGTCAAATTATTATTAATTAGGTGTAAGTTGTCTGAGTACTTGTTAGCCAGCGCTTTCACCAAGTCGTCACATAACCGCGGACAACACGGCTTCTCGATAAGATTTATCCCTGCAGGGGGTGCTCCAGTACCCGTACACACTCAAGCCACCAACTAAAACTCAGGTTGGCTCGACACGACCCAAACCGTCTCTACAACCCATCCTAGGAGCCACGGAGCTATAAGGTCCCAGCCACGCAGCCGAATACTCAGCGCAAGTGTGCAAAACTCCCGCAGGACGCAACACCCCGGCAATACAGGCCTCGCCCTATATGCATCATCATCATCATAACCATCATAATCCTCATCAACCATGGGGGCGCCTCCCATTATGCATATGCGCAAATGGAAAGACCGAACTAAGTGTGGCTCTTCGGACAAGCTACAAATCAGGTCTAAGTCGAGGGGGGTCCCATACTACCTCCCGGATGCGGTGAGCACGCTCATCATGGATCAATGGACAAGACCCTTTTCCTAGTTTCGACACCAGCAGGCTCCAAAACCACGCCGGGGCCTCCTGCCGGTGCCTTATCATCAAATTATTATTACCCCAAGCATTAACATGTTGTTGATTAAATTGAAACCCAACTATCAAACTAAACAGGTGATAAGACGGACAACAAGACTTGAGCGCAAACAACACTAAGCATGCAACTACGACACGAGGGCCAACAAGGTAAACAAACAACAGTTAATAGGAAGTGGAAGGAAGGCTATATCATGGTTGCAAGGTAAACATATGATAGGATCGAGACACAAGCATCGAAAATACTAGGCTAGCATAAAGACAACGGAAAGAATCGGTAACAAGTGAGGAAAGGCAACATAGATAGCAAGTGAGTATACTTGCCTGAGATCCAGCAAGTAGAGGTAGCAGAACTTGTCGGTGCTCACATCATCTCAACGTCCTATCCGCGAAGAAGCAAAGCACTAAAAGAATCAACGGATGCAGCAATTACTTCTACGGCAAAAGATCCAGCATGATCAAGATATGGATGCATGACAAGTTTAAGGATGCATCAAAGATAAACTAGTTGACATGGTAAACATATTTAAATGGGCCCATACGTAATTTGGATTGCATATGGAAAAGCCCATGAATTAATGTTGAATTAAATGATCTACAAATAACCATCATGTGAAAGTTGATTAGAATGATGCATGGATGATGAAAACAATAAGAAAACAACAATAGTTTCAATTTGATATGTTGTTTACCAAGTTTGGAAATTTATTTATTAAGTTATGAACTTTGGCATTTTAAATGATTAAACAAACATTTGTTGTTTTCACCAATTTTAAATGTTCAAAACAGATAACAAAATTTATATTTGGAAAGAACACAAAATTTTAGATGGAATACATATTTCATTTGTTGAATTTGAATTTAAAATGAGCAAGTTATCAAATTAGCAATTTTAAATGCATTAAATAAACAATTAGTTGTTTTCAGCAAATTAACTTATTTAAAACAGATAACAAAGTTGATATTTGCAAATTTTAGAGAATTTTGATTGGAAAACAAATTTTACTTTTAAAATTTGGAGTTAAAATGAATTAGTTATGATTTATGCAATTAAATCAATTTAAATTGAGCCGGAAGCCCAACATTTAATTTAGGAGGTTCACGTTATTTATTTACCCATCAAGAGTAAATGTTGTTTAACATGGGGAGACAAGAATATAGATGAGCTACACAATTTAAATGGAACCGGGACAATATTTAATTATCCCAACTCATTCCATATTTAATTATTAGATGATATTACTATTACCCGCACCCACAAGATGCACTGCAACACATAAATGATTTAGTATGCACGATATAGATGACATTTATAAAAATAGGCATATAGGTATAGGGTTGGGGTTTGGGTTCGCACACGTTGGAAGAGAAGGTTTTCGGATAACGCCGGTGTCTTCGGGCGTAGATGTAGTAGTCGACGTAGAGGAAGTAGGCGTACTCTTTCCGTTGTGGAAGTAGTCGAAGTCGGGATCCTCGCATCGTAAAGGAAGTAGTCGGGCTAACGTCATCGTCACGGAAGAAGGCGGAGTAGTCGTGGCCAACCCGCAATTTCATCGTCTTCATGGTCGATGGCGAATGTGGAGTCTTCGTGGTACAAGGCGCGCACGAAGGTGGCCGTCACACAAAATTTGTAGGGGTTCACGGGCCGAAGATCTTGGCGCGTCGGTAGCCGTCTTTGTCATCGTAGTCGTTCGGGCGCCGTTCTGTTGGGTCGTTGGATATCTTGTCGACGTGGTACGGTTCGGTGTGCATCTCGGTCACGATGACACGGGTACGAAGGCCTCGGCCAGAACAAACGAAACCATGCACAAACGGGCACCTGTCTTCTTGCGGACATGGCACCAAACACCTGCTGTGCGTCAAGGATGGCGCGAGGAAGGCCGAGCTTGGCGATGTGCAGGAGGTGCACATCGAGTGGAGGTCCTCGAGGACGCCCTGGTCGGGAAGAAGCACACAACGTCGCGGAGGGAGGCACTGGAGATCGACCACGGCGGCGCAGGTTTCAGCAGGGAGATGTCGTCATCCCGGTGTGGAAGCAGTAGAAGGGCGCGAGCACGAGCGCGTCCGCTGCGGGAACCCGCAGGAGAAAGCCGTGGCAAGAAGCTCGGACGCGAGGCAGGGGCGAGGTCGTCGACGGCGAGATGAGGTCGGCACGGTGGGGCAGAGCACGAGGAGAGCTCGAAGGAGAAGAGTAGCGCGGCGTCGCCGGGGTCGGGGTCGTGCTTGACGGTGAAGCTCCACAACGGAGCTGCTCGCTAGAGGAGGAGGCAAACAGGGGCCTCGGTTCTCGGGAACAGAGGACGACGACGGGCTCGGCTGCTGTGGGGCGGACAGAGGAGGGGGGCACCTACCGGCGGGCACCATGGCGGGACAGAGGTGCTCGATGTCCTGGCCGTCCACGTGGGGGAGACAGGGAGCAGCAGCGGCGTCGGCTGCCGTCGGCCGGAACGGAGGAGGGCGAGGTGAGAGGGAGGCGGGATGAGGGGGAGAGGTCGGGGCAGGAGCTGCAATCGCCGGCCGGAGCTCCCAAAGATGGAGGCGTTGGGAGGAGGAGGCGAGCAAGGGAGGGGAAGGGATCGAGGCTGGGCTCGGGAGGAAGAGGGGACGAGGGGATCGATCGATCCCCTCCCGGCGGCGGTGTGCGTGCGATCCAGGGTGTGTGCTGGTGTTGCGTGCGTGAGTGTTCGGTGGGCTAGGGTTCGGTGAGGCTGGGCCATGGGCCTCTAGTAGGCCTGGCCGGCTGGATTGGGTTGCTTCTCTCCCTCTCTCAAAACATTTTTTTTCCTTTTATTAATTTTAAGAAAGAGTTTGGGCACAAATAAAAACAGATTTGATGCATCAAATGAATTCCAGTAATTTTTTATAAATAAGATTTGATGAGTTGCAAACAATTGCAAGTTTTAAATGCATGAAGATGCATTATGCAATGCGATGCAAAAAAAGAAAAACAAGCAACAAATTCCAGTTGGGAAAAAAATTTCCCGGCCGTTACAGTCATGGTGGGAGGAAAGAAGCGCGGCGCTGCTGCATCGTCGTCGAAGGCGTCTGAGGACGTCCCCGTGCCACCCGCCGTGAGGACGGGTGAATGGCGTTCCGCCAGCACCACCAACAAAAGCATCAAGGAGATGCAGAGGGAGTTGCTGCTAACCCCCCGAGGGCGACAAGAGCATTCTCTTGGGCAAGAAGGAAGAGTTACCAAATCCTCGCGCGAACAAGCGCGTGATCTTCGTGGATCACGTCTCGCGCGGCCTCTCCCTTCCTCTTCATCCTTTCCTTCTTGGATTGTTGTATGGCTATATCATACACTCCATGACCTGCCTCCAAATGCGATTCAGCACATCTCGTGCTTCAAGTGCTTCTTAGGCATTCGCCCGCACTCGGGCCTTTGGAAGGCCCTATTCAAAGTGTGGGTCTTCCGTGAGAAGTCGCGAGTGGGCGACCAGCTTGGAGAAACGCTGCGCACTGGCGGCTTCGGGATCCAGGCAAAGACTGACAACTCCTACCTGGAGATGCACTTCGTCGACTCCGCGCAAGGATGGCGGAGGAAGTGGTTCTATGTCGTTGATGACAGCACGGGTGGGGCTCATGAATTCCACCAGTTCGATGTTTTGAACGGAGAAAGTCCTGGGTGCACAAGCTCTCAGTCGAAGATAGCCGGACCGTCTCCCAGCTACTCGCGAAAGTGGCAATTCTTCGTGACCAGACAACGGGGGTCGTGTTGAATGGTTTGCACCTGGTGAGCGTCTTCCTCCAGCGTAGGATCCAGCCTCTTCAAGAGAGGCCATCGACTACGTGGGAGTACCAGGGCGTTCAAGACCCTAGCCGCGTCTGCCAAGATATCCTCTCGAATGCCGAATTCGAGAAGAAGATTATGGCTATCGCCAAGTAGAAGGTAGGCGAGCCCTTCGCCACCTGCTCTCTTGAGCCATTCGAGGCTTCAAAGCCCCCTCCAGCCGAGGTAAATTTTCTTCTCGTCCCTGTTTTATTCTTTTTGCCATCCGAAACTTTATCGACTGAGGTTTCTCTTCTTTCTTCTTCTTCTTTCATAAAGTTTGAAAGTAGAAACATGCTACCCGCCAGTATCGGCCGAAGATGCCTCGGACCTCCTAGCGAGCAACGTTGAGGCCACACTTTACACCAGTGTCGCTGAAGCCGACTCGAGCTCCGAGCATGGCTCTTCGGACGATGCGGAAGAGTCGGATAGCGACCAGCTCCATCACCGCAAACGTCGCAAGCAGAGGGATGATGATGCTACCTCCTTTAGTATTTGCATGATTTGTTTCTTCCATAGCAGACTACAAACCATCAGCCCCGGCCAGTACGCTTCTTTTGTTCCTTCTGTGAAGAGAAAAGAAGCGGTTGCGGGTGAAACTCCAATTGCCAAGGCTACCCAAAAGTCTCCGAGTCCAGCACCGGCGGATGCAGCTCTAGATTATAGGTTGCCCAACTTCGCGGGTGGAGCCTCGGCGAGCAAAGAAGTTTCGGGTAGCTCGGCGGATCCTCTGTTCACCGCCCAAGGCCAGGTAAATCTTGTCGCCTCTTTTGTATCTTCTTCTTCGTTTGATCATGATTTCTATCGAGTGCACGATAGTGCTCCCGATGTGAGTATCCCTGTCGTGGTGGTATCACGGCAGATGCCATGGAATGGCTAATGTTGGGGCCGATGGACGCTGGGGGAATCCGGGGAGGGATCGCACGGAGAGTAGCCGCGCTCAAGAAACACTGCAAACACCAAAAACTACCCAGGTTCGGGGCCCTCGTGTGGAGGTAACACCCCTACTCCTGCATATCTCTCTGTATGTATGATCTCCGAGTAGCCACAGTACAAGTTTGCCTCTCAGCCGAGTAGTCACTCGGCAGCTCTCTCTAGCTCTAGTGTTGTCTCTAGCAATAAATGCGAAGTGAAGCAACGTCCCTCGTGCAGGAGGGGGCAGGGCACCTTATATACTTGTGCCCAGCCGGATAAACAACGAATAGAAAGTACAGTGATGTGACTTAACCATTGTGACGTGAGCACGCTTCCGGGATCTCGCGCTGAGAAGCCGCCGCGCCGTACGGCTGACAGCTCCTGTCCACTCTGTCAGCCTCACAGCGTAGACCCCCATCCTGTCCTATCCTCTCTGTCCTTGACAAGACAAGACGGCTGCTTAACCCTCTGTCACCACCCGCGTCACGGATGATCACAAACCTAGTAAGTTGAACCGCACGCCGGTACGGACGCATGATACGCGGGATTCCTTGTCAGAACGGATCCATTAACTTCTGGCCCGAGTAGGATTGTTGTCCGTCTACTCGGACCAAACTTCTTTACTCGGACGAATATAACTTCCTTGATATCTTCTTCTGGTCTTTAGTGGATTCGTCCGGATAGAAACCTACCGGGTAGCAGGTTCCGGGTAGCCGTCTACCCGGTCAACAACACCTTGACCTCCATTTTAGCACTTGCCTTACCCCTACTCGGGGGTAACCCCCCGACAATCCCCCGAGGCCGTGGTTAATCGTTTGCGATTGGCCACGAACTCAAGTTCAAGATTTTTCCTTTCTTATTTTTCTTGATTTTATCGGGTGCACGGCAGTACTCCCAATGGGAGTATCCCCCGAGGCTATACTCGACCGTGTACAGTTGTGAATAGGCTCAATATATCTTACCCATAACTCGAACTTTTGTCTCACGCTTTTGCGGTCTCTTCTCGACTCCCTTGCTGCCATCGGTCGCTGAGTGCTCTCGGCTGAGGCGGATTGTGTTTCCCTTCGGGTGGATGGTGATCGAATCATCGAGGACGGCCAGGCTCTCCAAGGTAGGTTAACCCACTCCATTTTACTGTTTCCATTGATCATGAAATTTGCTTAGGCTGTATTCGTTGCTCTGTAGATCAAGTAAACCTCCTGAGGGCCAAGAAAGCTAAGGCTGTCGCTCGGGTGAAAACCCTTGAGGCCGAGTTGGAGTCCACCCGAAAGGAGCTGGTGTCCTCTCGCAAGCATTCGGCTGATTTTGAGGGGAAACTCGCCGAGGCCCAAGAGGCGCTCAAGCAATTGGAAGAGGCTGGTGCCAAACATGATAACGATCTTGTTAGCATCATCCGCCCTCTGGCCCAACAATTTGCGGGTAAGCTACACTTGACTGTTCTTCCTTTGCAATGCAATTTAATTGGCTATCTCGCAAATTTATGGTGTCCTTTTGTAGATGTCCCTGGCGTTGCACTGGAGCTACTTGGGAGCCAGCGATTGGACGCCCTGATGGATTCCTGCGCCTAGCTCCAGAAGCATGCGAGTGGGATTTGCTCCCTCGTTGGTGAAGCTATTCGAGTGTTGATGCAATTCCATGAGCGGCTGTTGGTGGATGTGGCGGTTCTGCCTACGCTGGGTGGCCTTCTGAAAGTTTTCCTAGATGGCGAAAATCTTCTCTAGGCTTATTCAGTCGCCCAGTCTAAGTGCGGAGCTAGGACGACTATCTAATTTGCGCTAGCGCACGGAGTCGCGGACCCGGAGAAGGTATTCTCGAGCCTTCCCTACGACGCCTCGGGCATAAAGATAGCGCTTCGTCCTTTTGGCTCTCAGGATGAAGCCCTTGCCCAGAAGCTTTCTGAAGTGCTTGCCCGTGCTGGTCGCAAGGGGCAGCCTGCTGCGAGTGGCAATACTTCTGCAACCCCTTAGGCTAGTTTTAAACTTGTTTCTTGGTCTGTTGATGTAATGAACCTAGGGATGTATTCCCGCATTTGCTTAATCGAAGTGTTCGTTGAAATCTTCAGTGTCTGATTGTTGTGCTTCACTGTTATGTGCTCCCGATGGGAGTAGCCCCCGAGCACCCGATAGATGGATGGTGTGTTTTGTCGAGTGAGGTCTTGTTGTTTTCTTGAACTTGCGCCTGCTTCTTTTCTAGGTACTTGATCCCAGCGCAGGGTCTTCGAGTGGCTCTACTACGCAGGTGAATTCCCTTGTTGCTGCCACAATCACATTCGCCTCACTTTGTGACCGTGTTGCGGATGGATTAAAGGCTTTGCTGGGAGTGGTTGATGTGGCTAAATCAAAGCAAAACCTTGCAGCTGAGCGTGAGCAGTTCGTGATGGAGGAGCTGGCTGCCGTTGCAAAAGACATGCTTTGTAAGCTTGCGAGCCCCCTAGCACTTTGTTGTTTGCTTCCTTTTCAATTTTGACCCTTTGTGCTGATTTTGCAGTTGTTAAGCCTGACGGTCCTTGTGAAACTCATTGGGTGGATAATCATATTGCCCATGAAGCGGGTAGCTTGAATCCACATTCGAACAATTTCTGGTCTGACCGCAGTCGAGGCTTTATTTTGGCTACCTTGAAGTATCGGGTTGGCCAGGCGAATATTCTTGTTGAAGCTTGTCGCGATGTGCACAAGACATTCTATCCGCTAGGTACAGTTCCAGAAGGGTTGAGTAATCTTCTAAGGATCTTTGGTCGAGTAGAAGAAGTGCGCGAGTGTGTCCGCCAGCAACTTATCTACGAATCTCAAGTAGCGCTTGCTTTTGTTCGGGTGTGGCATTCCGAGATCAAATTTAACTCTGTAGCTAGGCTTCCTCACGCTCCAGTCGATTTTTCTCCTCATTATGTAGTCGTTCATCCTGCAGCGGAGGAGATCATTCGACTGACTTCCCAGGAGGTTGATTGGATGCTTGCTGAGACGACTGCTCGTCGCCACATGTAATTATAGGATGTAGATATCTTGTATTCTGATTATGATGTCTTTGAAGGCGTAGCCTCGTAAACTCTGTATAGTTCACTCGATGTATTTTTTTAAGGTGTTTATAAGGTGTGTACCTTGTTGAACCTTGTATTATTAGATGATTATTTTTTATGCTGGTTAGGCGTAGCCCCCATGTGTTTGGGGTTTATACCTATTGTCTATAGCATATAAAAAATCGAAATGCGAGTAGGTATGGTTGAGAAACCATGTTTTTTATTGATATGGCTGAGAAGGCATGTATTTGATCGAGCTACACAGTGGCTAGTAGAGCCTTATTTCTTGCGAGTAGAATAATCCTAAGGTTAGAATTTACGGAGATGCGCAATGCACTACTAGGAAAATGGCTATAGATGGACTAGCATCAGTGGCGCACCATGTAGCCGTGCGCCACTGATACGGTTGGGAGAAAACAGGTTCAAGCATCAGTGGCGCACCATGTATTCATGCGCCACTGATGCTATAAGCATCAGTGGCGCACCGTGCACAGGTACGCCACTGATACCTGGCACCCATGTATGTCCATTAGTATCAGTGGCGCACCAGTGCACGGTGCGCCACTGATTCTCCATAGCATCAGTGGCGCACCGTGCACGGTGCGCCACTGATACCTGACACCCATGTATGTCCATTAGTATCAGTGGCGCATGGTGTATGGTGCGCCACTGATGCTATGAAGAATCAGTGGCGCACCGTGCATGATGCGCCACTGATACTAATGGATATACATGAGTGCCTAGTATCAGTGGCGCACCGTGCATGATGCGCCACTGATGCTATGGACATACATGGGTGCCAGGTATCAGTGGCGCACCGGTGAGCAGTGCGCCACTGATGCTCTGGTCAAACTATGGTCAAACTAGTCAAACGGTGGTCAATCTATGGTCAAACTATTGAAATTTTGGTCAAACTATGGTCAACAGGTGGTCAAACTAGTCAAACTATGGTCAACATGTGGTCAAACTCTGGTCAAAATTTGGTCAAACTATTCAAATGATGGTCAAACGTTGGTCAATGTATATTCAAACTATGTTAGACGTTGGTCAAACTAGTCAAACTCTAGTCAATGTGTGGTCAAACTATTCAAACTTGGGTCAAACTTTTCAAATTATTGTTATCAAACTTAAACGGTAAATATGTGACATCATTCTCACAGGCTTAATAGGATTGATATGATACATATATCAATAAGTTATAACATCTTTCCCGGGACTAGAGTCGAATGGAACTAAGATGTTAAGCGTGCTAGGGCTGGAGTAGTTTAAGGATGGGTGACCTAGTGGGAAGTTGACCAAAATTGGTGAGCGAATAAAAAACATTTTAAAAAATAAAAAATTGAATCAGTGGCGCATCGCACTGATGCGCCACTGATACTGTGGGGAATCAGTGGCGCACCACACTAGTGCGCCACTGATGAGGAATCAGTGGCGCACCACACTGGTGCGCCACTGATGCTCTGGAGTATCAGTGGCGCAATAGTAGTGGCGCACCATGGTGCGCCACTGATTGTCCAAAGTGGTGCGCCACTGATGCCCTTTTTCCTAGTAGTGATGTTCCACAGGTTGGAGTAGATGCCACCAGTCTTCGGTATCTGCAATCGGTACGCGCCGCCTGGGATAACTTCATGTATTATGAAGGGTCCTTCCCACGGTGGCTCGAGCTTGTGTCCATCCTTTTGCTTGAGCCGCAATACCAAATCTCCAACCACGAAAGCTCTGTGGCGTATACGGCAATTGTTGATATACCGCGGATCTTGCGAGTGCATTATCGCATAACTCATCTAGCGCGTCCACATCTTCAGCGAGTGCCCCGTTTGAAGTTTCTTCACTGTATGCGACGACTCGTGGAACGCTGAATTTGACATCTTCGGGAAGGACAGCTTCAGCTCAGTATACCTGAAAAATGGTGTGTAATTTGTTGATCGATTTGGAGTTGTGCGCAGAGTCCATAGTACCGATGGTAATTCTTCGCCCAGTGCCCTGCTGCTGGGCGCAGTCTGTCGAGTAGTCGTTTCTTTAGGCCAGCGCAAGCTAACCCGTTGGATCGTTTGACTTGGCCGTTTATTGGCGGGTGGGCGACCGAGGCGAAGCTGAGGGCAATTCCTTTTTCCTCGCAGAAGTCCTGCGTTTCCTTGGCCGTCCGTGATGATGTTATGTGGTATGCCAAACCTGCACACAATGGAGTTAAGGAATCTCACGGCGCACTCGGCGTGTGCGGAGGTGACTGGCATGGCTTCTATCCACTTTGTAAATTTCTCGACTGCCACGAGCAGGTGGGTGTATCCGCCAGGCGTAGATTTGCGCAAGGGTCCTACCATGTCTAGCCCCCATTTAGCGAAAGGACAGGCGATAGGTATCATGTGGAGCTCGGTGGCGGGGGCGTGTGGCTTGGGCGCGGATCTTTGGCAAGCATTGCATTTTTCGACTAGGTATTTTGCATCTTGCCCATAATTGCCTTCCAGCCGGCGTGGTGTCCACAATCTGCTTGGTGTATGTCTTGCAACAGTTCCTTGCCATCCTCGGGTGCTATGCATCTTTGCAATATTCCCGATATGCTATTTTGTATAGCTCTCCGTTGAGTACCCGAAAGGTTTTGCTGCGTCGTACTATTTGTCGGGCCTCGCAAACTTCTGCCGGGAGCTGTTTGTTGGACAAGTAGTCGAGGTATTTCTGCGTCCAGACTGGCTCGACCAGAAAAACTTGTCTTGAAATATTGTGGCTGAGCTCGATGACAGCGATTTGCGGGCTGACGTCCGTCTCCAATGCTGCGGGTGCTCCCGCAGGCTTCTTGACCTTGACTGAACGCTCGATCATTCTCTCGAAATATATTCCTGGCGGTATGGGTGTGTTTGTAGACCCCATGTTTTCCAGTTTATCTGCTTCCTCGTTGCTGGACCATGCGATGTGTTTCAGCTCACATCCTTTGAAACTTCCTTCGAGTAGATTATACATGTCCCGATAGGCGACCATGTTATCCGCGATAGTGTCGCATTCCTTCATTATCTGTTGTACAATGAGGTTTGAATCTCCATAGATCATCAATCGGGTGGCTCTGCAAGCGATCGCCATTTTCATGTCGTGAAGGAGGGCCTCGTACTCTGCGTCGTTGTTGGATGATGGGTCATCGGGTGGGAAGTCCAATCTCGGGACGTATTGCAACTTCTCCCCCCTAGGGGATATAAGGACGACCCCGGCTCCAGCTCCTTCGTTCCTCTTCGACCCATCAAAGTACATGATCCAGTTACTCGTGTATTCTGGCGGTCCTGGTGTTTGCAATTCTGTCCACTCTCTTACGAATTCCACGAGTACCTGTGATTTCACAGAGTTGCGCCCTCCATATGTGGTATCCCAGGCGCCTAACTCGATGCTCCACTTTGCAATTCTTCCGGATGCCATGTGATTGTTCATGATAGTACCGAGTGATGCGTCATTTAGCACCATGACGGTATGCTCCTGGAAGTAGTGCTTGACTTTTCGAGCCGTGAGTACCATGCCGTACGCGAGTTTCTGGTAATGAGGGTATCAGTTCTTGCATGGCGAAAGCACCTCGCTGATGTAATATAAGCCTTTGGACGACGAATGCCTTCCCTTCTTCTGGCCGCTCGACTACGATGACCGTGCTGATGACTTGGTTAGTTGCGGCTAGATATATGTATAAGGGCTCCTTCTCTTGTGGCGTTGCTAGGACTCGCTTGCTCTGCAGTAGTTGCTTCAAGTCTAGGAACGCCTTTTTTTCTTTGGGTGTCCATTAGAATTTATCCGTCTTCTTCAACAGCTTATAGAAAGGCAATGCTTGCTCGCCTAATCTCGCAATGAATCTGCTCAGGGCGGCTAGTCGTCCTGCGAGCTGCTGCACACTGTGAAGATTGGTTGACTCCTTCATTGTCAAGATCGCTTGTATTTTCTCTGGGTTGGCTTCAATTCCTCGAGCAGACACCAAGTACCCGAGAAATTGTTTTGCAGGGACCCGAAGACGCACTTGGTCGGGTTGAGGTTGATCCTGTATGAGTTCAGAGCGTCGAATGTTTCTCTGATATCCTCGAGGAGTGTGTCCTCAACTCGAGTCTTGATGATGAGGTCGTCAATGTACACCTGTACAATCTTGCCAATGAGCTTGGCGAGGCATTTTTGCATGCAACGCTGATATGTTGTGCCTGCGTTTTTTTGTTGGGAATATGCCCTAGAGGCAATCATGTATGATGTAATTCCCACTGTATTCATAAAGTTATTAAGTTGTCCTTGTTTTGAACATCTGATATATGTTATTGAATATGTGATTCGATCGTGGAACTATATATTCATGTTGTTCATACTAGATTGTCCTTGGTCATTTAGGTTGTGCTGGACACACACCCTAGACTAATGTGAGTGTTGGCTGATGACACGGTTCCACTTGTCATGGGCATGGTGATGCCATTCCAACGTTCACGGACTTGGCTAAAGAGTTTAGCAAGTCGGACTGACCCACATTGAGATGCAACGATCAAGTCGTCATTTGCATGTCTCAATCAATGTAATCCTTAGACCTGAGGTTGTCGCACAATCCGAGTTGTGGATCACCGACTTAGGTTCTGTCAAACGTTGTTCTGTGACAAGGCAACTATAAAGGAAGAGTTCGGGTCGAATGAGAAGCAAGCTGCGTGATGTGGATAATCAAGATGGGATTTTGCCCCTCCGAATGGAGAGATATTCTCTGGGCCCTCTCGAGTGATATGATTCAGGAAGCATGGCCATGCGCGACTCAGTTAAGTGTTAACTGTGTCGGTTGACTAAGAGTTAGTCAGATGAATCACATGTCACAGATCGAGAAGAGAGTTGAGCTATTTAAGGGATGACGATAAATCGCCTATAGCTCGACAAGGTATATCGTGAGGCAAAAAGGACTAAGATGAATATCACATTGAAAGGTATGTCGTCATGACTCAATGGTACTTGGGAGTCGGCACGTTCTGCTAGGAGCCGCTACCGATTGATCGATTGAGAGTAGGACTCCAATCGTGTCCAAGTCGCCATGAGCCTGCAGGGTCACACACTTAAGAGCGGGAGCAAATATTGGTTGGGTTGGACCCGAACCGGAAATGGACTGAGTTAGTGAGTCGGACTCACAGAGGGAATGGGCCACAAGTGTTGTGCAGCCCATTACCATACGCTATATAAAGAGGGGCGCAGGTTGCCCAGCGGGGACGTTGGTCCACTCTCCCATGCGTTGGGAACCCTAGTTCCACTCAGTCCAGCCGCCGCACCGGACCTAGCAGTCCGCCGTCGGAGCTCCTCCTCGTACGTGTGGATACCGGCAGAGGTGCTGTACGTTCAGCACTTCGACGTTCGAGGGATTGGATCGGCCGGATCGGATCGTGGGACTGCACTGCCCCGACGCGCTGCATCGATAATCCGCACCTGCGCGTCTAGTGGTAATACTCGTGGCCTTCTACCTCGGCTAGATCTTGGAAGAATCGCGTAGGAAAAGTTTTTGTTTATCTCTACGCGTTCCAACATTTTTAGCCCGAAGGGCATTGTCGTGTAGTAGTAGACACCGTCAGGTGTGATGAATGTTGTCTTTTCCTCGTCTTCCTTTTTCATCCTGGTCTTATTATATCCCGAGTAGGCATCTAAGAAGGAGAGGCGCTGGCAGCCTGCAGTGGACTCCACGATCTGGTCGATACATGGGAGGTGAAAATTATCCTTGGGGCAGTGTTTGTTCAACGACGTGTATCGATGCACACGTGAAGGATGTCAGTATTTTTCTCGGGACCAGCACTGGGTTTGCTAACCAAGTGGATATCTTTATTTCTCTGATCAATTTTTGCTGCGAGTAGTCTGTTTACTTCTTCTCCAAGTGCCTTTTGCTTTGGCTCTGAGAACCGTCGGGTGTTTTGCTTGATAGGCCTGGCGTCTTTGTAGACTTCGAGTGAGTGCTCGGCGAACTCCCTGAGTATCCCTGGCATATCTAAAGGCTACCAGGCGAAAATTTCCCAGTACTCATGGAGGAGTTTGACGAGCGCGCCTTCATATGCCAGCGAGAGGGTGGTGGACACCATCGCCGTCTTCGCAGGCTCCGTCGGGTGCACTTGATGCTTTCGAGTATCACTGTTTGCGCTGAACTCGAGCTCTGGCGCGTTCTTCTTTGTGAGAAGCATCACGGAATGATCCGTGGTTTTTGCTATCTCTTCCAGCTCCTCCTACGTCCCGAAGGATTTGGCGATCTCGTTGAACTCAACGTCGCACTTGTTGGAATTTTGAAAATCTCCGCCGATGGTGATGGTGCCGTGTTCCCCAGGGTAGCTTGAGCTTCAGGTAGGCGTAGTGTGGTACCTCCACGAATCCGGCAAACGTTGTTCGACCAAGAATAGCGTGGTACCGTGAGGGCCAGTCGACTACTTTGAAGTCGAGGAATTCTCGTCTGTAATTGCTTCGGTTGCCGAGCACCACCTCCAAGTTGATTGTTCCGAGTGGGCGGACTGCCTTCCCTGGTACTATCCCGTGAAAAGATGTCTCTTATTATGCGAGTCCGTCGAGGTTCCTGTTCATCCTACGGAGTGTGTCCGCGTAAATGATGTTGATTCCGCTGCCTCCGGCCATGAATACTCGGGCAAGTTCGTGGTTGCCAATCTACGCCTGGATGACGAGCGCGGCGTTTCCTGGCTGATAGACTCGCGGGGAATGATCTTCTTTGGAGAAAATTATCGGTTGATCGGCCATCTTCAAATACTCGGGTTTGGTCGGCGGAGCTTGGACAACCATGCATATCTGTCGTGTGTTTGTTTTCTGGGCCCTGCGGACGGGCAAACTTTTTGTATCATCTCCAAGAGTCATGCGGGGTTCGGGTACGTGTTGCCTCCCTGGTTTGCGGAGGGTGGCGCAGGTAGTGCGGCTAACACCATGTTTTGGTTTCCTGGTGGAGGCAGGGGTTGCAGCGGGTGGAATCCCTGGTTTCCTCCTCCCGAGAGCTGCGGGTAGCCCTGACTGACTGCCGCTCTGTTTTTCTTCGAGAAGGCCTCCTGTATGTCAAGGAACTTTCGGCAATCCTTGAGAAGGTGTGTTGCTTTGGTTTTGCCAGTGCGCTTATTTGTAAATAGATGTAGCGTGCAGTAACCATCGAGGTCCTCCTCGGGGGTTTTATCTTCTGGCTTTGGCTTCCATTCACAATTTCCACGATGCCCACTGTCGCAATTTCTTGTGAACTCCGCCGCTACCAGCTCTTCTCGATCGTCATCATCGTAATGCTTTCTCTTTTTTCTTTCGACCATGATGGTCGTCTTCGGGTGTTGGCGAAGATGCCTTTTCATTGCGTACCGAGTCCTCTCCATTGGCCCATCTTTCGGCTATAGCCATCAGCTCTCCAATGGTTTTGGGCGCGGCTCGTCCCAGTTCTTCTCTGAAGGTAGTTCGTTGAGATCCTTTGGCGAAAGCTTCGACTGCGACCTCTTCTGATATGTTTCCTGCTGTATTCCTAAGTGTGGTCCATCGCTGGATATATTCGCGAGTCGACTCACCACTCTTCTGCTTGCAAGCTCGCAGCCCCTCGATGGTTGCGGGCCTTTTATATGTCGCTTGGAAGTTCTTACAGAAGTCGCAGTTTAGATTGTCCCATGATCCATAGCATGCCTTCGGTCTTCCTTCGAGCCAGCTGCGAGCTGCTCCTACAAGATGTAAGTTAAGGTACCGCATAGCCGTGATCTTGTTCCCACGTTGGCATTTTACTGCCGTGAGGTAATCCGACAGCCAGGATTGCGGCTCCATTGAACCGTCGTATTTTGGTACTTCTGTAGTAAGCTTGAACCTCCTGGGTATTGGCGCCTCGCGGATGTTGTGAGTGAAGCCTAATGCGCCGCAGGCCTCTTTGTCAGAAAAGGTGGATGGGGAACGCGCGTGGTTCCTGGCTGCTCGGGCCTTGTTGACATTGTTTTGCACGATGTGAGATCGCGCGTTGTGTCAGGCTAGTCGCGATCGATCTCCTTCCGTGGCTCCTTGCTGCGGTGTCGCGAGCTGCGATCTCGATCCCTCGGGCTGCCATCGCTGCTACTCGGGCTATCACAGCGTCGCCGGGCTTCTTTTCCTCGGGCGCGACGAGGTGACTTCTCCTGCCTGGGCGATGTACTCCTTTGTCTGCGGGGTGCTTCTTTGTCTTTCTGTGCAGTCGCTTTCTTGCGGTCGTAGGCGGCGAGTCTTGCGGCTTCCATGCCTAGCCCTTTCTGGACTTGCCTGTCTTGCTCCGTGTGGGGGTCGTTCTCCCCTGGCTGGTTCGTCTGCAGGTAAGTGGCTCCAGCCAGTACTGCGGCGGCAGGAGTCGTCGGGTGTACATTGTCGTCCTCGTCGATGCGCATAAGGGAGACTTCGAGTGTCCTACTGATCCCAGTCAGGGATTCGCCATCCATGGTCGCGGTCCTCGAGGCGTATCTATTTCTCCCTGGATGGTTTCCAACAGAATGTGTCTTGGAGAGCGCCGCACGGTGCTGACTTGATTCATCCGCTAGTTTTCTCCGCTCGGCCAGATCTTTGCGAGCTTCTTTGATCAAAGTTGCCGCTCTCACTAGGTGGTAGTGGTATGCGGTCTGATATTCTTGAGGGGATCCTGCTTCGATCGGCTTGCTTGAGCGGATGGCCGCTTTTGCCCTGTCCCAAGCTTCTCGTGATACGTTGATGGCTGCGCGTTCCCTTGCACTATCTTCTGTTGGAATTGGCTATTCCTTGGGAATGTTGGAAGGCCCATCTTCATCTTCCGCCGCCCTTATCCCGCACACCGAGTCGGATGCAACGGGCTGGCTGGTCTGCAAGGTCTCCTCCTGGGCAGCCAAGTTTTCTTCTCCGACCACCACTAGAGTGTCCGAGGCAGTGGCGGGAGACGGCTTTTCTCCTCTGTGGGCAGTAGCCTTCTGTTTCTTTCGTCCTTTTCCCTTCAAGGTAGTAGGGGCAAGGATAGAAAAGGAAAAGGAAGAATCCAAGATTGAGATTCCGAGAAAAAAAGAATACGCAAGAAAATGCATGCAAATGTAAAAACTCCGGGTTTTACCTAGAAGTGGAGACGGCTACTCCGTCAAGATAGAGCAGCCAACTCGTCATCAGTGGCAAGCTCGCTGTCAGCAAGTTCAAGGAGCTGAAAAAAGAAAACAACCCAAATTCCGGATTAGTATAAACATCCGAGAAAAGATAGAACTCAAAAACTCCCCCAAATGACAAAATAAGATACCTTGGGAGCAGGGTTCTTCGCGTGGTACATTTCTTGGCTCTCCTCGTATTGATCACGAGTAGAGACGAGGTGGTTCACACGCTTTTTGAACTCCTTCTTGGTCAAAGCGCTCTTGGTATCCTAATCGCATCATCAGGTCCCGTGTAGTCACACATGAGCCGTTTTCCGCGATAAGCCAGGGGATGGATCCGCCTTTCGAACAAACATATGATTGTATCCATGCCGGTTAACGGAGGAGTGGAAGAGACGAGTTTCGCGATTCGCCTCTTGATCCTCACCAGGTCTGGAGGCAGAACCTGGATTGTGTCCAACGCCCAATTGTCTTGGGGCATGGCCACGGAATTGACGGAAGGCAGAATGCCCGTTTCCTTTCCAGGAAACGGAACATCTACGTGATAGAAGAACGAACTCGTCCATAATTTGACGGACTCGGATGTTTGATCTTGGGGAACCAATCCTCCCTAAACCTACGGAGGGTGAAAGAGATTATCCCGCAAGTCATAAGTGCGCCCTTTGAGGGGTTGCGTTTAACACTAAAGCAGTATTGGAAGAAATCCAGGCGGGTTCTATCCTAGATAACCCTCAAAAAGGGCCTGGAATCCGGCTAAGTACAAGATGGAGTTGGGTGGCAGATTGTGTGGCTGGATCTTATAATGGTCTAGGACCTAGCAGAAAAACGCGGAAGGCGGAAATCCCATACCTCTATTGATATGGGAATCCAGGAGAACGCGTTCACCGGGTTGCGGAGACGGCTCAGATCCGTCCTCGTTCACCCGCCATTTATCCTTGAGCACAAAGTTGTCCTTCTCTATTCCAGAGAGAAGGGACGGAACCACGTTGAAGTGCCTCCAATTGCCGACATTTTCTTCTCCTTCGTCCTCGCCTCCGGCAGTGGCGGAAGCGACGACGTCCTCGCTTCCGTGAGAAGTATTTTGTTCCTCCATAGGCTCGGGGAATGGGGGAGGATGAGGAGGAGTAGCCGATGGCAGCGGCATGTTTCCGGCCGCGGGAGGTAGGTCTCCGCCCGCCGGCTCGCTGGTAGCCCCCTCTGGCGCGCTCACATCAGTGCGCGGCGGAGAGTCAAAGAGGGGGTCCAGGTCGTTGATGATATCTTCGATATCCACGGCGGCTCTCGACGAATCGGAGGCGCGGGGAGAATCTCCGATGATCATTTTTTGGCGGCGCGGTTGTGATTTGGATCCTCCGATGATCTTTCCGGAGAAGAGCTCGGGGGCTCTAGTCTCTGTGTTCTCTAGAACTTGAGCTATGTGCGCTGAGTGTTCGGTTCTCTGTGTGCTCGAGGAGGATGAAGGAAGTAGAAGAGGAGCACGAAGCCCCCGAGACGACTATTTATAGCCAAGAACGCGTGGAGATTAGCTCCAACGACAATTTTAGCCGTTGGATGCATGACACGTGTAACACCCGAAAAATTCGGGAAACGAGGGGACGGGGTGATAATTGCTATCTCCTCGTTTCTCGTGTAAAGAATCTGTCAGAGGATTCGTATTCAGGTTTTGACTGAACCCAAACGTTTGTGACATCAGCAGGATTTCATCGCTTATGTCATGAGTTTTCTTCTCCATGAAGGCTCATGGAAGAAAAGCCGGATTTTGGTAAATCCGAGTTTGGCATTGGGAAATTCTGCTGAAATAAGAATCAAAACCAAAAGCCGACATTCATGAAAAGGAATACAAATCCATGAAAAACGGGAAAACGAAGTCTTAAGCCTTCTTGGGGGCTACTGTCGGATATATGCCAACTAGGGGTATGTCTGAGATTGGCCAAAGGCCGGATTATCAGGGTGGACCGCAGGAAATGGATCAAGGTCCATTGGGCGGCCCAGTAAGCTGACACGCAGGAAGCCGGATTCTAGAAGAACCCGGACCACAACGCAAAGTGGTGTGGCTTGGAGGAGAAGACAGATTCCTTACTTTCGAAGTTAAATGTTTCCCGTAGTCTTTTAGGTTTCCTTTTTGTAAGCCTAACCCGGTTATCTATATAAAGCCGGATGGGAGAGAATAACAGAAAGATCGAATCTTAGCTAGAAACCAACTCGCCGAGAAGTTGATCCTCGTCGAGTTAGCGAAACCATACTCACAGTTGTACTTTGTATACTTCAGGCTTCAGCCCTGATTTAGTGAGATTGCAGGAGTAGGAACGCCGCTTTAGTCGCGACGTATCGAACCTGGGTAAAACTTGGTGTTCCCGTTACGGTACTCCCACGTTCTCCCCACGACTCTAGCATTAGTCTCATGGCACCCCCGTCTATGAACTCTACTACGATGTCTCGACACAAGCCTCCTCCGTCGTGCTTCCATAATTACCGTGTCTCGTCCAAGCATTCTCGAACCTGACTGGGCAATCGGTTGCATCTCCTTGAACAGTAATAAGTAATGCACAATGATCCTATTCTATTGTTTGAATGTGTGTAATTTCTGTATTTCCAAAAGCCTCTAGAAATTGATAATCTCCCAACCCACGATCTAGTCTAACTTTAATTTTCGTGCGACCTTGTTGACGATTATCCCAAGTATAGGGTAGCCCCGAGAACACAATATTTGCGAAACAACAGAGATCTAATACGTCCCTAAAACCCTCCATCATCCAGCCTTGCTGGGGATTACCTCCAAATTGTTCACTTTCATGAAGGATCTCATTGAAATCTCATGCACAAATCCACAGATTGTCATATTCACTTCGTAGAAACTCCAAAAGCTCCTAGCTCCCTTTTCTTCTAGCTCTCACAGGCTCTCCATAGAAGCCCGTAAACCTCTACACCAAAGGTCCCAAGCTCTCGTTTTGTACCATTACATCGATGTGTGTCGTACTGAAAGATTTAAGACTCACAATCGACTTGTTATTCCAAAAAAAAACCGCAAGACCTCCACTTAAACCTTCGCACTTAACTACAAAGGGATTCTGAAAACCAAACCTAAATCTCAAATCCTTCTCTCTCGTTTCTAAAAATTTGGTTTCCGAGATAAAAACCAAAGTGGGGCGATGCAACTGAATCAAGTTGCTGATTTCTTGAATCGTCTCGAGCCGCCCATAGCCCCGACAGTTCAAACTTAGGAGATTCATTGTTCTGTTCCCGGCGGTCTCCCTCGGAGGGAGCCGCCAATGAGCTTCCATTGGACACTGAGTTGCTACCGTCGCCAGATTTCTTGGGTCTCTTCTTCTCCCTTGGTGGGACATAACCTCGTGGTGGCCAAGGTACAAGAGTTCCCCCATCCAGACTTCTTGCCGCATCATTTACTATCCCAAGGTCTGATCCCTTCTCGGTCTCATAATTCCTCTTCTTGGTTACATTCTTATTACCATCCCTCTCCTTAGATCATGTATCCTCCGACATAAGATCCCCTGCCTTCTTCAAGGGACTAGAAGCCGTATCGTTGACCTCATCCTCCTCTTTCTAGGTGTCTGTCGAGCTTCACTTGCGGGCGAAAGGGTCAACCTCACAACCTCTTCCCCCTCCCCAAAATCTGCATAGCATCCCACCTCTGTATATAAATTGCGCTGTCGGAATCCTTCTTTTTGCCAGCAGCCACTTCCCATATTGAACCGCATTTTGATCATGCACACCGTCCCCGCACTCCTCCAGATCATGACCCATATATAACACCACACACGTCACGAAATTAGCCAATTTTCTCGTACCTAACATGGAGGAGTTATTTCTTCCCTCCAACATTCAGCGGGACAAACGGATAACAGGGCATCTAACATCAATGCTTGCACGAATTCTCACCTTCAAAATAACGAACATGTTTCATCTCGACGCTCTGAACCTTATCTATCCTTCTTGCTAGCTCATCAACGACTCTCGGTACCCTGTATATCTCAGGTATAGCATGGATCCATGTCAAGACGTTGGTACGCTCGAGCTTTACATCTTTATTTTGAAAACTTGCATACGGCATACTTTTTATTTTGAGGTAAAATCATGGATACGGCACACTTTTATTTTGAGGTAAAATCATGGATACGGCACACTTTATCATGTATGACGGACGTACGAACATTGTCCGTAAAATATCCTACCTGTAGGAAATGCGTTGCAACGATCTATAATACGAGTAGTAGATTTTTCGCCAAATGAAAGAGGCTCTAATTGGGCTGTCCACACGATCATCCGTAGAAAAATACTCCAGCCCACATAGCCGCGCAGCCTCCAACTCCAAACGAAACTAGCCGCGCCGCCGACCCCTCCAGCCTCGCCCACGGCCGCCTCTCGCGCTTCGCCTCCCCCGCCGACTGCCGCCTCCCGCGCCGCTTCTTGCACGACGACATCTCCAGCCTCGCCGCCGACCGCCTCCCGCGTTGCTCCTTCCCCGACGACATCTCCAGCCTCGCCGCCGACCGCCTCCCGCCTAGTCCAAGGACGCGTCCCGTGCCGCGACTTCCCCGACTACATCTCCGGCCTCACCGACGACCGCCTCCCGCTTAGCCCAAGGACGCCTCCCGTGCCGCGCCTTCCCCGACGACATCTCCATCCTCCAGCCTCGCCGACGGCCGCCTACCGCGTTGCTTCTCCCTCCGGAAACGCGCCAAGATCTCCGTAGACCCGAACCCGGCTTCTCCGGCGGTCGACATCTTGCTCTCCTGTCGCGTTGCCATCTCCTACAGGACGGATGGCTGAGGTGAGCTTTTTCTTTCGCTCATGCATCAATACCGTAAAATTCCATACAAACCTATGGATCGATAGTACGTCACTACAAATCCGACTTGTACAACTGCCGCATGGCGTTTAGTATGGTAGTATGGTTCCAGAGGTATCACAACTTGGATCATATCTGCATGTACCTGTTAATGGAGTGAACTGCGGCCTAATTTTTTTTTGTAACTGCAGCTTTAGTCTCGGATTTGTCTTGTGTGGTTAATTTATTGTTTACTCAACACTGATGTTGATTTACGATATATATCTCAAACGTATTATGTATGTCCTCATGACTATATCATCCCATCCTTTTGACATGAGAGTACAAGACCCATGTCCATCCTTTAATGTTTTATGTTATAACTTATGTCTCTTCGTTGTTAACATTACCGCTTCAATTCTACCTCCTTATAGTGTTTACTCCGCACTTCACTTTGTGTTTGACAATACGTTGGATTACTTGTAGCTTTTACGTGTAACAGAATTTGGACTAGGCATGCTTTATAGTGATGATTTTCCCCCTTTCTTTGTAGCATACTGAAGGTCGTGCCGGACTTGACTACCATGCGCACCTATCATTGGGTAGGTCAGTGGTGCCTATTCTTGTCTACTTAACCAGGCAGCGCTCAAGGGGCAAACAGAGAAATTTGAATGACCCTATAGGAGCTTTGTCCGGTGTTGTCACAGTTTCCGGTAGGAACTACTGTCACATAACCGCAGCTGCAACGTTTCTCTTTCCGGAAACCGACCTCTACAGATTTGAAGTGGTTTTCCCCAATGGAGCGACTGTAACATTGGACGATAATATCGATATGCTCCGGCATGAGGAACTAGCTGCCTTTTTTGTTCCTATTCCAACTGGAACAACAACACACGCGGTGCAGTTTCCACCAGTGCAAAGACAGAGTGAACAATACCGTTTCTCACGGAATCAAAATATTAGGATGTTTGGATATGCCGTTTCTCAGTTTCCACCGGTGCAAGTACAGAGTGAACTATGCGATGGCTTCATCACGTAAGTTTGTCATGTGGCATCTTCTGCTGATAATCTTTGTTTTCTATTTGCTGTTAAAAAAATATGCGATTAGGCGCTAGGCAGCACCAAACACCCAGTGCTTAACCATTCTATGCATATACTAAAGCTAGAATTAACAGCTGAAATTTTTTAACCTTGTTGCTAATATCAAAACAGTCATCCAGATCCACATCCTGGCCTTGGTTTTTTTCGACATGACTGCACGCCTTCGCATGTATCTGGTCTCGGGTCACCCCTGTTTGACGACCAAGGAAGGTTGGTTGGCATATCATATAAACGTGAAGGGGTAACCAGGGCCATAAATGCGATGGGTATAAGGCATGAGCTTTCGCACATTTACAGACTTGGTGAAATGGTATTATCCTACAACCAAAGAATATAAATAAACAGTTTCTCAGTTATGATGTTGCTAATGTTTATCTATTTTCTCTCTAGACCATGGTGCAGATCTTAGAACATATCAAAGGTCTAGGTGATGCACAATTCGGGAACAATTAGTTGGGCGATGCGGCGAAAGTGTGGGGCTGCAGAGGGCCAGGTTTGTCTCCCTTCCCGCATCCCATCACTACTCATGAACACTAAACTTTGACATCAGAAGGAAGAAGGCAGCCAGTTGCGACAACTACGAGGATCTTTTCGTGTAGGCGAAGCCCAGCTATTTTCATCCCTACAGCGACTCTTTCCATCATGACTTTCTATCATGTACACTCTCAGTGCTTTTTTCTATGTTGTTGGGTGGATGCTTATCTTGTTGGGTGGATCCTTATCTTTCTGTTGATGTAACGACAAATTAAGTGTTTAGTGTCAGTGAGTTTGTATGTTCAACAACTTGTAATTAATTTCATGTGTTTAGTTGCAATGAATTTGAATGTAAGAATTTGTAGATCATAGATTTGCAGATCGTAGATCATGATTGTGCAAAATTTAGAAAACGTCGCTAGGGAAGGGAACTTGTTTTATATATGCTCTTCTTTGCTCTTAAAAATGAGTGTTATAGTTTGTTTGAACATGACCTCTGGTAGCTTAGCTCTTTTCTGCTCTTAAAGTCCTCGACCATGTATGTACATGTCCTCTCTAGATAAGGAGCATCAATTTTTTTTTTGGTTGAGAAAATGCAAAAGCTTTGCTTCTCGATGCATTGAGAAAAGGTTTATGTATAAGTCTGAAGATTACAATGCCATGCCTAAGTATTAGGAACCTGAAGTAGTTACGCACTCAAGCCCGTAGCTCCCGTCTTGAGCCTTCGATTTTGACACGATCAGGCTAATGTTTATTCAGCTAAATTGCCTTCTGCCCTTCTTTGATGCAGCAAATAATCATGCATTACTCTAGCTATCCCTTTTCGGTCATTATAGCAATAGGCTGACATCTAGAGCAAGTGCTTTTAATTGGCTTATCAGGCAGGTTCAGGCAACGCTCACTGTCCAATAAACTATTACACCACAAATGGGCAAAAATATATGGCATTTATCTGTAGGCAACGATACTAAATTCTAGATTATGTATACAAGATACATAACCAGCGTATGTTGCTGCTATCATTCTGAGACATAGACAACCCAACATACAAAATCTTTGGCCTGCCCAGTTTTTTGCTCACTGTAACAGTATGTTGTGGTTTCTCATTGTTTTCGTTGTTTGCTAGTTTGTTTTGAAGACTGGTTCTTGTCGTGATAACAGGAGTCATGGATTTATGATTTACACCGCTGCTGCATAAGCTGCTGATGGTGTGCCTAGACGACTAGACGCGAATATGTTATGTTTGCTTTACTTTTTTTTTTGTATAAGGTGCTCATTTTATTTTGTTGCACCAGCTGTAAATGGAATGTACATGTTGAGTACAGTTTCAGCACTGTTGTAGTCTTTCCTTTTGAACTGTTGTTGGATATTAACAACAGCAGCAGCATTGTTAGATGTTACTACTGCTAATCAGTTATTGCCCTTGAGGAAGAACTCGGCATCTAGTTAGGACTTGATGGCTGTTTACATCCAGGTGGTTTTGTGTTTTCAGGGTGCCATTTAGGGCTAGCTGTGAGCTCATAACCATTTAAATTTTGTTCAACAACCATTAGGGCCATGATTAGTTTCGGTTGTGGATCCATCTCCAAATAAACGAAATCTGTTGTGGATCAGCAGTTTTATTTTCTTAATGATTGCCAGTGATCGTAATTGTTTACACTGATACTGTTCCAATTCTCAATATGTTGTGCTTGATGCTACATTGTGTCTGTGTAAGCTCGCACTTGTTCTTCCCTGTAGAGTACCCAAATAGCTTTGCATGCTTCTTGGAAATAGTTATTTAACTCTGTTGGAATTAACTAACTTCTCCTCGTTCTTTTCCAGAGACCTCTTCATCGTCATCTCATTAAGCTGAATGCTCAAAGGGACTGACAGACTTGCTGCTTCGTGTGTTTTGGCCAAAGTCTTCATCAACAAAAAGCAGCTTCATTTCATCCATGTTGTAATGTTGGTTGAATGATTAATCTGCTTGTTGTCGTTGCGAAGGTTGAATTTTATTCAAACACCTATGTCTATCCGTGTCATTGATGTACCTGATGGTGAAGAACAATCACCATTGTGGGGATAAGGACTAATGGACTAAGGAATTCAGTCACGGTCTGATGTTGTACTGAGCGTCCAGATTGAAGCGGGAGGACTGAACATGTCATTTTTGTGTAACTCCCCCTGGATTATCCTGATCCTAAAAAATACCTGATGTTTTACAAAAACCCCTTTCCTTATTCTTCTTCCACTGGGCCTCAATTCGTAGCCAATCTTCCTCAAACAAGTCGCGGCATTGTTCCATGCTTTTCAACTTATCTCCCTGTTCGTACTAATCTGGAGCTCATAGGATCCTTGTGACAAGCTCTTTAAAACTACTTCATCCATTCCAAAATGTAAGCCTTTTTAGCGAGCTAAAACAATTTACCACATTTTGAAATAGAGCGAGTATATCCCACTTCCATATGTTTTGGTGATTTTTTTGGGAGCAACTTTGGTACCCCCAAAAGCAACTTTTGTAGGTGACGGGACAACTTTGATGATCAATGAAGAAAATAGATCCACAACAATGGTAGAATGCGGCACAAAAGCAGTAGGCAACTTTATAACAATTAAAATCAACATATCATATTTACATATGTGGGCATATAACCCGAGAACCACTTTTTCCCGTAACCCTTGGAACCCCCTTGGAGGCGATTAGGGTTTCGTGGACTCTGGCGGCGCTCGTGGATCCGATCGGCGAGGCGAGGAAGGAGCTTGGTCGAGGCATGGCCTCGGCTGGAAACGGCACAACGAGGACTCCAGTGACCTTGTCGCCTTGTGCGGCGAGAGCAAAACTGGAGGAACAATTGGGGGAAACTGGACATCACAGATGAGGAGGCAACGCCTCTTGTGGTGGACGATAGGGAAGATGAGGAGGTGCAGAAGTGGATGCTGGCAGGGAAAGTGTTGTACCGCAATGCTTTCCACATCCAAACCATTGCTAGTGCTCTGAGACCGGCGTGGGGCAACCCTAAAGGTCTGATGTTTCGATCGGTTGGCGTGAACATGTTCGTGGCTGAATTTGCGACGCAGCGGGATCGGGATCGGGTGTGGGAGGGATCGCCATGGCATGTCAGTAAGAATGCCGTGATCCTGTCTGAATTCGAGGACTGTATTAAACCCTCAGAGCTTAAGTTCGATAAATTATCGATGTGGGCGAGGGTGATTAACCTCCCCTTCAATCTGCGGGAGAAGAAGTGGTGGCTTCCAATAGCTCGATTGATTGATAAAGAGGCCACTGAGGCACACTTTGATCATGTAGGTGGATATCTCAAGGCGAGAGTCACACTTGATGTGGCTAGTCCCTTGAGGCGTTGGGTCCTTATTGAATCGGCTAGGAGAAAATGCATGGATCTTTATGAGGTTCCGTATGAGCAGGTGCCGCATTTTTGTTTCTCTTGTGGGCGGCTAGGGCACTCGGATCGTCTTTGTTCATCGCCTGGTAATCGTGATGAGAATGGGAATCTTCCCTTTGGGAAGGGCTTGAGGGCAGTGGATGATTGGAAGAAACAAGCTCATAGTGAGGGTTCATCGGGAGGTAAGGCTCCAACCAATATAGCAAAGTGGAAACATGTAACTCAAGCACAGCAGCCGAGGCAGGTGCATAGGCCTTGTCCCCTATAAAAAAGAATTATCAGGAAAAGCGCAAGGCTGGATCCCCGAAACAGGTGTACAAGGAGGTGGGAGTGACTAATTTGGAGAAGCGTCCGATTGATGGTAATACTACTCTGGTGTTGTATAAAGGCCCAACAGATAGAGTAGAGGAAGGAGTTTTTGTGAGAACTGAGGAAGGAGGAAGGGATTCCAACAAGAAGAAACCCACTCCAACAAATTCAATCAACTCGGCAGAGGCTGCTGGTCAGCCCTGCCATGAATCATGAGTTGCACGGAATGGAATAGCCAGGGGCTCGGGAACCCCGCGGCTATTCGAGAGCTTCGCAACGTTGTGAAGCATGAAGGGCCCGGTCTCCTGTTTGTTATGGAGACAAAGATCTCGGCGTTACGAGTGGAGAACATGAAAAAATTGCTAGGCTTTGCTGACTGCTTCGCGGTGGACATCAGTGGTCTGAGTGGAGGTATTGGCTTGTTCTGGTCAGCGGAATTCTCGGTGGATATCAAGAACTTTAGCCGATGTCATATAGATGCTTATGTGAGAAACATGAACAACACAGAGCCAGGATGGAGGTTGACGGGGTTTTACGGGGCGCCGAGAGTGGAAGATAGACACCACAGCTGGAGGTCCCTAAGAACGCTGCATTCGATTGAGCATGCGGCATGACTTTGCGTAGGGGATTTTAATGAAACCCTGTACGCTACGGAACACTTCTCTAGAGCAGCTAGGCCTGAGTGGCAGATGCGTGCTTTTAGGGAGGTTATCGAGGATTGCTCACTTCATGATCTAGGTTGGTCGGGAGTGGAGTATACGTGGGACAATGGTAGAAGAGGTGATGCTAATGTGAAGGCAAGGCTAGACATGTCCTTTGCAAATGATGATTTCTTGAACAGATTTGCTTGCACTCGGGTCCGACATGTATCTACGACGGAGTCAGATCACTGCTTCGTCATTACGGAATTCAGAGAGCAAGATTCAGATGTAAGGGCAAGGGGACCGAAGCAATTCAGATACGAGGATGTATGGCAGGCACATGTTGATTATGATCAGCTAATCTTGCAGAAGTGGAGGAAAGGTGCAGGTCGGGAGGGTTTGACGGGTGTGGTTCATGCTCTCAATACACTCCAATCTCACCTGAGTGTCTGGGGCACGAAGGAGTTCGGTGGTTTGGCGCGTAAGGTGTGTAAATGACGCCAAAAACTAGACCGATTGCGTGGTCGCGCCGTGGGACGTCGACCAACTGATGAAGAGCATGCGATGGCTAAACAACTAAGAGAAGCGCTACGCCAGGAGGAGGTCTGGATGCGGCAGAGATCGCGAGTACAGTGGATGCGAGAAGGTGATCGTAATACTGCTTACTTTCACAAACATGCCGCACAACGGAGATGTATTAACAAAATCGAGCATTTAGTACGTCGGGATGGTAGCCGATGTGATACATGGGAGGACACATGTGCTGAAATTCAAAATTTCTATCAATGTTTGTATACATCCCAGGGTTACAATCACATGGAGGAATTGTTGAATGTAGTTCCTAACCGTGTGAACGAGGCAATGAATTTTGAACTTGAGAGGGCCTACACGGCTGAGGAAGTGAAGGGGGCTTTATTTCAAATGTCCCCCTCCAAAGCTCCAGGGATTGATGGATTTACAGCTGGTTTTTTTTTCAGCGACATTGCAACTTGTTAGGTGATGATATAATCATGGCTGTACTGGAGTTCTTAAATGGTGGGGAGCTACTGGCAGGGATGAACGACACTTCGATTACACTAATCCCAAAGGTGCATCACCCTCAATATATTTCTCAATATCTCCCTATTGCTCTATGTCAGGTTCTATACAAGATTGCTGCTAAATGTATTGCAAATAGAGTAAGGGGGATGATGGGAGAGATCATTGGCGAGGAACAAAGTGCTTTTGTGCCTGGCCGTCTTATTACTGATAATGTGTTAATTGCACATGAGAGTATACATGCTACCAAGAGGAGGAAAAAAAAGGAAGGAATACAGTTTGCGCGGTTAAATTTGATATGATAAAGGCTTATGACCGAGTGGAGTGGCACTATTTACAGAGTGTTATGCTCCGGCTGGGGTTTAGCTCGACCTTTGTTGATTTGGTGCTAAAATGTGTGACCTCGGTGCGTCTCGCGGTGAGGGTCAATGGAGAACTACTACCTTTCTTCACTCCATCTCGAGGCAGGGGCGAACCCAAGTGTAGCTGAGTGGGGGCCTATGCCCCCACTCAAAATTTTGAATTCATACAGTAATTGTACATATTTGAATAAAAATCTTCAGATTTTTTGCAAACTTATGCAAAGAATGCCCCTAGTCAAATGATTTGCCCCCACTCCCAATTTCTTCCGGGTCCGCCCCTGTCTCGAGGGCTACGACAAGGTGATCCGATGTCCCCTTATTTATTCCTTTTGTGTGGAGAGGGTTTCACTTCACTACTGAATTATTTTGGAGCGGCTCTTGTAGACAGAGGTACGAGGGTGAGCATTAGATCACCCTGGATAAATCACTTGCTCTTTGCGGACGATAGTCTTATTTTTATGAAAGCAAATATGCGGAGTGCACAGAGACTGAACGAAATTCTAAGGATTTATGGTGATTTCTCAGGTCAGTGTGTTAACAGAGAGAAAAGCTCCATCTATTTCAGCCCAAATACACCTGATCCAATAAGGCAGTCTCTCAAGAATATATTGGGCATTGCTGTTGAGGCCTTCAGTGAACGATATCTGGGTCTTCCCACAGCAGTTGGCCGAATATCTAGTGGGACATTTGATCACCTCGGTGAGAGGATCCGTACCAAGCTGAATGGTGGCACAGAACGGATGATGTCCTCTGCTGGGAGAGAGATCTTTCTGAAATCTGTCATTAGGCGATCCCCACGTATAGTATGTCTTGTTTTCAACTGACGAAAAAAGTCTGTAAGCAGCTGAGATCATATATGGCAAAGTACTGGTGGAGTTGCTCGCTTAATCGTCGATCTATGCATTGGTTAGCCTGGGATTCTCTCGAGACTGCCAAGTGCAAGGGTGGCATGAGTTTCAGGAATTTAGAGTGTTTTAACTTGGCTCTACTTGGCAAACACAGTTGGAGATTTATAACTCAACCGGATTCACTTTGCTCCAGAGTGCTAAAGACCAGGTACTTCCCGGAAGTGGACTTTCTACATGCTAATGTTCCTACTAATTCTTCCGCGACGTGGAGAGCAATTATTGCTGGCCGAGAGGCATTGGCAGGGGGTTTGACTAAAAGAATTGGCGACGGTGCATCAGTGGCAGCATGGACCGATAAATGGATACCTGGCATTCAGTCAATGACACCGTCGGTCCAAATGGGAAGTGATGTGACCGGCTTAGTCTCGGAGCTGATCGATTCTGATAATGGTCATGGAAAGCAAACCTTATCAGAGATAACTTTATCGCGCCGGAGGCGGACGCGATTCTGAATATCCCGCTACACCAAGGGGGCGATGATGATTACTGGGCCTGGAATTTGGAGAAAACAAGGACCTACTCCGTTCAATCAGCGTACCGATCTCTTATGATGCGTAACGAGCTTTCAACTCTAGCAGAAGGGACGGCTACGGGGACTTCAGAATCGGATAAGCAGGTGTGGTCTCGGCTTTGGAAACTACAGGTGGTACCAAAGGTCCGTGTATTCTGGTGGTGTGTACTCCGTGGCATTTTACCAGTGGGAAGTATACTGCAACACAGGCACATCACGGAACTAGCAAGGTGCAAAGTGTGCACTTCGGCGAATGAAGACCTGATGCATGCACTAATCAAATGCCCGCATGCAAGGAGCTTCTGGAGGGAGGCGAAGGGTTGGCTAAATCTCATACTGCCGGACCTTCACCCAGCTACGTGGTCGAGAGACATACTGTGTGATTCTATGTTCTAAGAACACGAACGAGCTAGGATAATCACGGTGATGTGGGCGATCTGGACATCACGGAACAATTTGACTCATGGGAAAGGTTCTATTGATCCTGGCCATTCTATGAAAATGACGCGGGAAACTCTCGCGCTTCTTGACATTCCTAGGAAGCACGCAAAGATCCTCCCAGGGCATGGATGGAGACCACCAGAGGATGGTTGGATTAAGATAAATACTGATGCATGTATATCGTTTGATGATCGGAAGGCTGGAGCGGGAGGAGTCGCGAGATGTCCTTCTGGCTTCGTTGGTGCGTGGAGCAAACCTTATGTGGGTGTCACCGATCCTCTGATTGCGGAGACTCTTGTGCTCAGGGACGGTGTGATCTTCGCTCATCTTCGAGGTATGATGTGAGTGGTTCTAGAAAGTGATTGCAAGGAGGTAGTTGACCTCTGGGACTCGCGCTCAGGTTCCCGCGCAGTTATCGCGCCTCTTTTGCTAGAGATTGAAGGGCTAGCTTCTTCTTTTATTTCATTCAGTATCAATCATGTAATAAGATCAGCCAATGTGCGAGCCCACCTTTTTGCCAAGCATGCGTGCACTCTGGTGGTGTCTGACTGTTGGATGAACTCTCCGCCGAACTTCCTCGTTACCAGTCTTTTGGCTGATGACGCTGGAGCTGTTGAATAAAAGCACTGCAATTTCCACGCAAAAAAATATAACCCGAGAACCGAGCGACCGAACCGGTTAAACCTGGATCGACCGAACCCAAATCCTTGAATAGTAAAATCGGTTAGCAATACTGAGAAACCGAATTTATTTCGGTCCCTATGCTTGGTCAACCAAAGTGACCGACGAACCGAGGCCCATCCCTATCCGCTTCTTTCCTTACCTCCGAGCGATGCAACCCGCATAGGCAGAGCTCCATGCGGCCCTGGCCCTTCCCTAAACCCATTCACCATATTAATTCCCCGCACACAATTTGCTCCCTAGAATCACGACACCGACGCGACGAGCGATCTTTTCCTCCCCCAAATCGCAACTCTCGGGCTGCCTTCCATGATCGATTGATCTCGTGCCTCCTAGATCCCTATATAATCTGCAGATTCCTGTAGCGGCTGATGCATAAGGCCATCTCCAGCGGGGCTGCTCATTTGGCCCGGACAGGCCGGATTTGAGCAGGCCCGGACAAAACGAGGCCCCAGCGGGGCTGCTCAACCCACGGCTGGGTCCGTTTTGCGTCCGCGGATGCTGAAACCCATACCAAATTTGGGTCAGATTTGAGCAGCCCGCATACGCGAAACAGACGCGCGCGCGGCCGCGCCACTTTTCGGTCAAAGGGATGGCCCGCCGGTCAGTGACCGTTGCGACGGCTCGCCTCCCCCACCGGTCCTATTTAAATGGGACCCGCGGCCACGCGTCCATCCCCACGCGCACCGCCTCCTCAGTCCCCGAGCCGCCCCTCGCAGTCACTGCACCCTCGCAGTCTGCCACTCCCCCATCTGCTCCCTCGCCGCCGCAACTGGGGCAAGGGAGGGAAGAACGACCACGAGGCCGGCAACTCCCGCTGCCGCACGCCCTCGCCGAGTCCCCCTCTTCCACCACCACCCCCGCTGACCAGCGCCGCCCGCGCCCAAGCGGAGCAGGTGCAACAGCCCCCTCCCTGTCCTCCTTCTTCTCAAGGGCCGCCCGCCCCTTTCCGGCTAGTGCCCGCCCGCGTCCGCGACCGGCCCTACCTCAACAAGAGGAGGTGCCAATGGTACTGGGATCGCGCGATCCCGGTGCCATGGCCGGATGTCCACCTACCTGATGGGTGGCATCTGAACCGGGATCGCATCCCGGTGCCGCCGGTCCCACGCAGCGGACTCGAGCGGGAGGTGGAGATCCACCGACGCCGGGACGAGCTCCCGCCGGACCTGCGCGGCCACCCCGCGTTCGCCGTGGACAGTCCCCACTGGGACACGTGGTTCACGGACGAACACGACCTGCGCCGCAGGTCGTATTTCGGGGCGCGCCAGGCGCGCGGCGCGACCCAGTATCCGTCGCTGTCTCCTCCACGCCCGGCGCGGCGTGGTCCCACGGCGCCACCGCCACCCCTCCGCCCCATCCGCATCGGCGACCGCGCTTCGGTCGTCAAGGAGGAACCACTGGAGGAGCCCCCCAGTGGTACCGGGACGAGGACGACGACGACGAGGACGCCGCCATGGCTTAGCCCAGCGAGGAGCTGCAGCTAGCCATGGCCATCCAGGCCTCCCATAGGGAGTCGGAGAAGGCCGCCGCGGCGGAGGAGCGCGCGCTGGCGGACGCGCTCGCGGCGGTGGCCGCGGAGCAGGCGGAGGCGCGCGCGGCGGGAGCCAGGGCGGTGGATGAGGCCGTGGCGGCCATCCGCGCCCAGGAGGTCGACATCTACCCCTACGACGAGGAGGTAGACGACGACGGGCGGGACGAGAACCGGGCGGTCCCGGCCTGGTTCGAGCCTCTGGTGGGATGCAGTGGGAGTGGACGGCGCCCCCGCCGGAGCTGCCGGCGCCCCATCCCGCAACCCAGCCGCCCACTCCGCAGAGGGCGAGGGCCACCGCGCTTCCCTCCCACCTCGCTCCCGACACCCCGGAGTACATCATCCTCGACGACTAGGATGCTCCGGGGCAACTCCGGCCGCCGCGAGGCCACTGGCCAGTGGCCGTCTAGCTAGGGCTAATTTTTTTTTTATGTTTTTCTTATTTTTTTTTAAGTTGTAAATCTATGGGCCTATATGGGCCCTACTAAATCTATAAATTGTCCTCTTTTAGTATGAGCAGCCCCGCTGGGGGCACCTGGTCCGGGCCGTATCCGTGGACCGCGGACGGCTGCTCAAACAGACAAATTGCGGACCAATTTGGTCCGCAAATGAGCAGCCCCGCTGGAGATGTCCTAAGTTTGTCCCAAAAATCTTGGGCGCGTTTCCCGAAATCTGAGTGTCCTCTGTTCCGAGTGGTATGGGCATCAGACTGACTGACTGCTTGGCCTATGAAGCGCGTGCCTACTTGTCATTGTGTGGGGTGCAACGTGCAGATCGTGAGAAAGGGCGGACGAGTTGGCCATTTTTCCCTGTGTGAAACGTACGCACGAATCTGGAGCGTCAGTTGACAGACGAACGACTGCGGTTGAGTATGCAGTTTTGCCAGATTCAGGGCGCCGCTGAGAACAAAATCTCTTATTATACTCTACTCCCTCCGTTCCAAAATATATGCCTTTTTAGCAAACTGTTTTAGCTCGCTAAGAAGGCTTACATTTTGGAACGGAGGAAGTACTTATTTTTTGAAGATTGTACCGTAGGAAAAAATCCCTACGGTTAAAAAAATCCCTACGGCTTAGGGTTGGAGGAAGTACTTATTAAAAGACACGATTGGTCCCTTAGCCTGCCGCTCGCTGGATCCTGTCGTACTTCGTCCACGTTTCATCCCTCACTTTCTCTACGTATTTCTGCAATTTGTCCCCTAAAAAAGGTAACAGTATCAGCCGGCAGTCCACCTACACGTCATCATGCGCCCAAACCACGCCCCACGCACCGCCGCTGCCGCCGCCTTCCCCAGATTCGCACCATCGTCCGCTCCATCCGGCCGGACCACGCGGCCTCCAACCCTCTCAACGCCTCTCTCGCGGCAGTCGTGGCGGTCGCGGAGGACGGGGCCAGGTCGGGGGAACGACGAGACTACGGAGAGGCGCCTTTCCGTTGATCTCCCTGAGCCGGTAAGCCAGATCCGCCGATGCAGCGGTACGGAAGGAAGATGCATGGGGAAGAATGCAGCTCAACAACTGTTTCACTAGGACACACTGGGAGGAACGGAGGCAGATGCTCATGGCATCCAGTATGTTCTCCGCCTCCCGATCGCTCCGCTCATCCTCTTTCTCATCTAAGCCGGCTTGTCCGCATTCTTCCACTCGACCGCCGCTTCGTGCCCTTGACGCGGTGCGCTGGAGACACTTGCTCACTCCGTTGGCCATGGCCGTGTGGTTAAATTTTGATACAATGGATGCCAGGAGTTGTCCGACGAATTCTCGGAGGATCTAAAGATGTTTGTTGGCAACATCCCCTCAAACATCGACAACCCAGCTAGCATGGCTATTCGATCAGGCCAACGATCGAGGTTTATACATATCTGGCCCCGTTCCTATATCCTGCCACGTTAGTCATTACTTTCTGGGTACTGATTCATTTTTGTGATACATCCGTACTTCATAGAAAGTTTATGTTCCGTGAAATTAGACATGGTTTGGCAGTTTGATGTCGGTAGAGCTATCTGATTGGTCTCATAATTTTGTGATTTATATTTAGTTCACGATGAGTGATGGTGTAGATCTTGCACTCGTTGGGAAACCCGAAGAGGAAGGTGTGAAGAGCATAGAAACAAGTTTTCCCTCAGAAAAGAAACCAATGTTGAATCGTCCAGTAGGAGGACAAGCAACTTCTGAAGGTTGATGTAGCTGATGTTGTCGGGCGCACTACCGGTTCAGCAGCAACATGGAACTTACGCAACACAATCAATTCACTTTGCCCCAACGAAGCAGTGAGTTTGTCAATCTCACCGGTTTTGCTGATAACAAAGATGTTAAATGTATGGTGTGAAAAACAATATGAAAACAATGTGAAAACAGTAATTGCAGTGGTTGTATTATCAGTATGAGAAAATAGACCGGGGTCCACAGTTCACTAGTGGTGATGGAGGGGTTACCTCTTGGCTGGCCCGATCTTCACAAATCGATCAATAACACGAATAATGGATGATGAACACGAGAGGGGAATCGAGGGGAAATCAGGGGAAATTGAGGGAAGATAACTAGCAAGAACCGAAGAACCCAAATCTCCCGTCAACTAAGCCGCAACTCCTACGGAACGATCGATCCAACCGAACTCACCTTATCGGAAACCGCTTCACACATGTGGCCGGTCCACCACGCCAATAGAACCTCAAGGGTTAGTTGAGGAAGATTGCGAAGTCCCTAGCTGGATCCCAAGGGGAAATGATAGGCAACTCGATGATCCTTGATACGATCCTAGATACAAGTCATAGGAGTAGCCTTGATATGGTCCTAGGTACAACCATAGGAGTAGCCTCACAAGAGGGATATAAGAGCAAATCTCGAAGTTCTCAATTCATCTCTAACCGTAGATATAGCTTGGGGAAGTCCTTTTATAGCCAAGGGGGTAGGTGGAGGTGGAAAAGGGGAGAAAACCCCTCATTTGCGTGTCTTCAGGGTAGCGGCCTAGGAGCCCGGCCAGGCCGGCTCTTTAGGCTGGGGTGGGAGCCGTTGCAAAGCTGGCCTGGGTGCTGGCGTGCCGGCCTGGGGCCAGGGTGGAAGCGAGGGGAGGCTGTCCTGGGGCTGAGGTGGAGGCGCAGTGCAGCCGGCATGGGGGCCGGCCCGAGGCCGGGGTGGAGGCCGGCAGCTTTGGGAGGCCTCCCGGCCTGGCGTGTGGAGGATCCGGCCCGAGGCCAGGGTGGAGGCCGGCTCCTTCGGTTGGCGGCCCGACCTGGAAGGGAAGGGGAGCCGTCCTAGCCGAGGCTTGAGGCCGGCTTCCTCCCTTCTTCTCCTTCTCAACTTCTTTTCTCGACGTCATCTTCTCGACCTTCTTCCATAGCTTCTTGGGCATCATCTTAGGTGTCGATGGTGGGGTCAAACCTGAGCACGCAGAGGGTTGTTCCATGAGGTAGCGCACCATTCACCAAGTCATAAAAAACAAAGCGTAAGAGGAGAGAATTCACCTTGTCATGTATCGGCTTTGCTCGAGATCTTTTCATGGGTCCATTGGGTGTTGGGCTTGGTGGAGTGGGGTGTGTTGCATCATCTCCCCCCTCTTGAAAAAGAGTCGACCTCGACTCATGATCTTCCTCATCACTTGAGTATCCATGGAAGGGAGAGAGATCCTTGGTGTTGAAGGAGTTGTGGATGAGGTACTTTGATTGCGGTAAGTCGAGCTTGTAGGCGTTGTTGTTGATGCGCTTGATTATGTTGAAAGGTCCATCACCTCTTGGATTGAGGTTGGAGTTGCACTCTTGTGGTAAACGATCTTTTCTCAAGTGTATCCAAACGAGGTCACCTTATTGGAACACCATGCGATTCTTGTTCATGTTCATCATGGATGCTTGTTGGTCGGAATGCGTCTCAAGTGTAGCTCTTGTGGATTCATGGAGCTTCTTAATGTAGCCGGTGCGCTTGTCAATGTCCATGTTCACTTGCTCGCGTAGAGGCAAAGGTAGGATGTTGAGAGCGATGTTGGGGTTGAAGCCGTAGACGATCTCGAAGGGGCTTCTTTTCGTAGCTTGGTGTAGTGCTCGTCTACAAGCGAACTCGGAATGGGGGATGCATTCCTCCCAATTCTTGAGGTTGGGCTTGATCAATGCCCGTAGGAGTGAAGAGAGCGTGCGATTCACCACGTCAGTTTGTCCATCCTTTTGTGGGTGGTAGGCGGTGGAGAATAGTAGCTTGACGCCGAGTTTGGCCATCAAAGTCTTCCAAAAGTCGGAGGTGAATTTTACATCATGATCCGACACAATTGACGTGAGCACACCATGTAGACACAGAATTTCCCTGAAAAACAAGGTGGCAACATGTGAAGCATCGTCCGTTCGATTGCATGGAATGAAATGTGCCATCTTAGATAAATGATCAACACCGACAAAGATTGAGTCCATGTTCGTTTTAGTGCGTGGTAGTCCTAACACAAAGTCCATGCTAATACCACTCCAAGGTGCGTGTGGTATAGGCAATGGTAAGTAAAGACTATGAGGGTTGGAAGTTGACTTAGCTCGAAGACATGTGGGACATCACTTGACGAGTATTTCAACTTGGTGCCTCATTTTAGGCCAATAGTAGTGGTTGGAGAGCATGGTGTAGGTCTTGTCCCGGCCAAAGTGTCCCATGAGACCCCCTTCATGTGATTCCTTCAATAACAAAAAACGAAGAGAGGAATCCGGAATACACAATTTGTTAGACTTAAACAAGAACCCTTTGTGAAGATAATAGTCATCAAAACCTCGATTGGGAAAACATTTCTCAAACATTGGTCCAAAGAAAACATCGGAAGAGTATAAGTCTTTGATCTCATCCAAACCAGTCACATTGATGTCAAGGCGGGTAAGAAGACACTCTTTTCTAGACAAAGCATCCGCTACAACATTTTGTTTACCTTTCTTGTACTTAATGAAATAAGTAAAAGATTCAATGAACTCTACCCATTTAGCATGCCTTTTGTTCAAATTAGTTTGTCTTTTCAAGTATTTCAAAGATTCATGATCGGAATGAATGAAAAATTCTTTGGGCCAAAGATAGTGTCGCCAAACTTTTAAGACTCTAACCAAAGCAAATAGTTCCTTGTCATAAATTGGGTTATTGAATCTAGCACCATCTAATTTCTCACTATGATAAGCAACGGGACGTCCATTTTGCATAAGAACACCGTGCCTATTCCACTAGCATCGCATTCAATCTCAAAGGTTTTCTCAAAATCTGGCAAGACAAGCAAAAGAGCTTCAGTCAAACATTTCTTGAGGGTGTGAAAATCTTTTTGTTGAGAATTTACCTAAATAAATGGTACGTTTTTCTTTGTAAGCTCATTTAAAGGGCAATCAATTATGGAAAAATCCTTCACGAGGCGGCGATAGAAACCGGCAAGGCCATGAAAACGCCTTATATCACCCACGGAAGTAGGGTTTGTCCAATTTCTAATTGCCTCGACTATCTTGTTGTCGACTTCAATTCCATTTGAGGAAATCACAAAGCCTAAGAAAACAAGCTTGTTGGTGCAAACATTACATTTGGAAAGATTGGCAAAAAGTTTGGCTTTCCAAAGAGCCAACAAGACTTGAGAAATATTATCAAGGTGATCCTTCAAAGATTTGCTATATATAAGGATGTCGTCAAAAAAACCACGACAAATTTGCCAATGAAAGGGCACAAGACTTCATTCATAAGACGCATGAAAGTTGAAGGAGCATTCGAGAGACCAAAGGGCATGATAAGCCATTCATACAAGCCAAGTTTTATTTTGAAAGCTGTTTTCCATTCATCTCCTATGCTCATGCGAATTTGGTGATAACCACTTTTAAGGTCAATTTTGGAAAAGATAGTAGCACCACTTAATTCATCAAACATATCGTCGAGCCTAGGAATGGTATGTCAATATCCAACGATGATAGCATTGATAGGGCGACAATCCATGCACATGCGAGAAATATCATCTTGCTTAGGGATAAGGATAACTGGGACGTCACAAGGGCTAAGAGATTCGCGGATGAAATCTTTCTCAAGTAGTTCTTGGATTTGCCGCTCGATCTCCTTAGTATCCTCGAGGTTGGTGCGGTAGGGAGCACGGTTTGGGAGTGGCGCACCCAGAATGAGGTCAATGTGGTGCTCGATTCCACCTAGGGGAGGTAGGCCCGGTGGTAGTTAGTCGGGAAACACGTCCTCAAATTCTTGCAACAAAGGCAACAAAGATGGAGGAAAGCTTGTTATGGCGTTAGTTTCAAGTGCTTCACCTTTGCACACGACGACAAAGTGAAGGATGTAAAGGTCATCTCGTAAATCTCGCATCTCTCTTTTGGTCGCAAGTAAGGCAAGGTCTTTGGGAGCACTCGAAATTTTTCCACTCATGTTTGGCTTCTGGCTATCACTCTCTTTGAGGTGGATCACTCTCTCACCACTCATCTCACGAGATTTGAGCTCTTCTTGTTTGCGTGCAAGGGTCTTGGCATTGTCGGCGATCACTTGACTAGGAGACATGGGGTGGAGCACAAAAGTCTTGTTATTCCACGAAGCTATAGTGTTTGGTACGCCCGTCATGAATATCACTCTTGTCATATTTCCAAGGTATTCCAAGAATAAGATGACACACGGTCATAGGAAAAACGTCACACTCAACTGTGTCTTCAAGCATATAAGGACGAATAATCTTCGAGCGAGTATGGTTGAGAAACCATGTATTTTTATTGCGATGACTGAGAAGCCATGTATTCGAGCTACAAGAGTGGCTAATATAGCCTTATTATCGTGAGATAAGTAAATCTAAGGATAGAATTTGCGGAGATGTGCGGTATTCCAAGGATTGGAATAGATTCCTCCAGTCGATGGGTTCTTCAGCCTATAGGCGCCACCGGGGATAACTTCGTGTATGATGAAGGGTACTTCCCATGGTGGCTCGAGCTTGTGTCCCTCCTTCTGCTTGAGTCGCAGCACCAGATCTCCTACTGCGAATGCTCTGTGGCGTATGCGGCGACTATGATAGTTTCGCAGTGATTGTTGATGTACCGCAGATCTTGCGAGCGCAATGTTGCGCATTTCATCAAGTGCGTCCATATCTTCCGCGAGTGCCTTGTTGGAGGTTTCTTCGCTGTAGGCCACGACCCGTGGGGCGCTGAATCTGACATCCTCGGGAAGGACTGCTTCTGCCCCGTATACCATGAAAAATGGTGTGTAGTTTGTGGATCGGCTTGGAGTCGTGCGTAGCCTCCATAGTACGGAAGGTAGCTCTTCAGCCCAATGTCCTGCTGCTGGGTGCAGATGATCGAGTAGACGTTTTTTTATGCCAGCTGAAACTAAGCCGTTGGATGTTTCGATTTGTCCGTTCGTTTGTGGGTGGGCGACTGAAGCGAACTTGAAGTTGATGCCCTTTTCCTCGTAGAACTATTGCGTTTCTTTTGCTGTGAAGTTTGTACCATTGTCTGTAATGATGTCATGTGGTACTCCAAATCTGCAAACTATGGAGTCGAGGAACTTGACGGCACATTGAGCGCTAGCCGAGGTTACTGGCGTGGCCTTGATCCACTTGGTAAATTTGTCAACTGCGACCAGCAAGTGTGTGTATCCACCCGGTGTGGACTTGCGTAGTGTTCCTACCATGTCTAGCCCCCATTGTGCAAAGGGCCAGGCGATGGGTATAATATGCAATTCCGTAGCGGGTGCGTGTGGTCTTGGTGCGAATCGCTGGCAAGCATCACATCTGTCGACCAGCTCTTTTGCGTCGGTGGCTGCCGTGAGCCAATAGAATCCTGCTCGGAAGGCTTTTCCCATGATCGCTTTCCAGCTGGCGTGATGTCCACAATCTCCTTGGTGGATGTCTTGGAGTAATTCCTTGCCATCTTCGGGTGCGATGCAGCGCTGGAGTATACCCGAGATGCTTTGCTTGTATAATTCTCCATTGACCACCCGAAAGGATTTACCGCGTATGATTTTCTGTCGAGCCTCGCGAGGATCGGCCGGAAGCTGCTTGGCGGACAAGTAGTCGAGATATTTCTTCGTCCAGACTGGCTCGACCAGAAAAACTTTCCGTGAAATGTTATGAATAAGCTCGATGATGGCGACTTGCAGGCTAACCTCTGTTTCTGGTGCTGCGGGTGCCCCTGCAGCTTTTTTGACTTTGACCGATCGCTTAGTCATCCGCTCGAAATATACCCCTGGCGGTATGGGTGTGTTTGTGGAACCCATGTTCGCCAACCTATCTGCTTCTTTGTTCCTGGATCTTGCAATATGCTTCAGCTCGCATCCTTTGAAGCTTCCTTCGAGTAGGTTGTACATGTCACGATATGCGACCATGTTTTCAGCAATTGCGTCGCATTCTTTCATTGTCTGTTGCACTATGAGATTGGAGTCGCCGTAGATCATTAATCGGGTAGCTCCACAGGCGACTGCCATCTTCATCCCATGCATAGGGCTTCATATTCTGCGTCGTTGTTCGATGCTGGATCATCGGGTGGAGAGTCCAATCGTAGGACGTATTGCAACTTGTCTCCCCTAGGCGATATGAGGACGATTCCAGCTCTTGCTCCTTCGTTTCTTTTGGACCCGTCAAAGTACATTATCCAGTTGCTCGTGTAGTCAGACGGTCCGGGCGTTTGTAGCTCTGTCCACTCGTGTAGGAATTCCACGAGTACCTGAGATTTGACTGCATTGCGTCCTGCATAGGTGATGTCCCAAGCGCCTAGCTCGATGCTCCATTTTGCTATTCTTCCGGATGCCATAGGGTTGTTCATGATTGTCCCGAGTGACGCATCATTAACCACCGTGATGGCATGTTCCTGGAAATAGTGCTTGAGTTTTCGAGCTGTAAGAACAACTCCATATGCGAGCTTCTGGTAATGAGGATATCGTTGCTTGCATGGCGAGAGCACTTCGCTGATGTAATAGATCGGTCGTTGGACTCCGTATGCTTTGCCTTCCTCAGGTCGTTCGACTACGATTGATGTGCTGATGACCTGGTTTGTGGCGGCTAAGTACAAGTAGAGTAGCTCCCTCTCTTGCGGTGTTGCAAGGACGCACCTGCTTTGCAACGATCGCTTCAGGTCTGCGAACGCTTGTTTAGCTTCTGGTGTCCACTCGAATTTGTCTGTTTTCCTCAGCAACTTGTAGAAGGGTAACGCTTGCTCCCCCAATCGTGCGATGAACCGACTCAGGGCGGCTAATCGCCCTGCGAGCTGCTGGACTCCGCGTAGATTAGTTGGCTCCTTCATTGTCAAAATTGCGTGTATTTTCTCTGGGTTGGCTTCGATGCCTCTCGCGGATACCAGGTACCCGAGAAGTTTTCCTGCTGGAACGCCGAAGACGCATTTTGTCGGATTGAGCTTGATCCTGTATGCGTTGAGGGCGTCGAACGTTTCTCTAATGTCCTCAAGGAGTGTGTCTTCTACCCGAGTCTTGATGACGATGTCATCAACGTACACTTGTACGTTCTTGCCAATGAGCTTGGCGAGGCATTTTTGCATGCAGCGTTGATATGTTGTGCATACGTTCTTGAGCCCGAAGGGCATTGTCGTGTAGCAGTATACACCGTGTGGTGTGATGAATGCTGTCTTTTCTTCGTCCTCCTGCTTCATCCGGATCTGATTATATCCCGAATAGGCGTCCAGGAAGGAGAGGCGTTGATAGCCTGCCGTAGAGTCCACGATCTGGTCGATTCGCGGGAGGGGAAAGTTGTCCTTGGGGCAGTGCTTATTTAACGACGTGTAGTCGATGCACACCCTAAGGATGTCGGTGTTCTTTTTGGGGACCAGCACTGGGTTTGCTAACCAAGTGGATATCTTGATCTCCCTGATGAACTTTGCTGCTAGTAATCTGTTTACTTCTTCTCCGAGCGCTTTCTGCTTGGGTTCTGAAAATCGTCGAGTAGTCTGTTTGATGGGTTTGGCATCTGGAAAGACTTCAAGTGAGTGCTCGACGAACTCCTGGGTATTCCTGGCATATCTGAGGGCTGCCAGGCGAAAATTTCCCAGTACTCACGGAGGAGTTCGACGAGCGCGCTTTCCTATGCTTGCGAGAGGGTGGATGAGACCATCGCTGTCTTCGCAGAATCTGTCGGGTGCACTTGATGTTTTCGGGTGTCACTGTTGGCGCTGAATTCCAGCTCAGGCGCGTCTTTCTTTGTGAGGGGCATCACGGAGTGATCCGTGGTTTTTGCCAGCTCTTGCAGTTCTTCTTGCATCCCGAAAGATTTTGCGATCTTGTTGAATTCAATGTCGCACTTGTTGGATTTCTGAAAATCTCCGTCGATGGTGATCACACCATATTCTCCAGGTAGTTTGAGCTTCAGGTCCGCGTAGTGCGGTACTGCCATGAATCTGGCGAACGTTGTTCGACCAAGAATGGCGTGGTACTGTGAAGGCCAGTCGACGACTTCGAAGTCGAGGAATTCTCTTCTGTAGTTGCTTTGAGTGCCGAGCACCACTTCTAAGTTGATTGTTCCGAGTGGACGGATTGACTTTCCCGGAACTATCCCGTGGAAGGATGTTTCTGATTCCGCGAGGCCATCCAGGTTCCTGTTCATCCGACGGAGTGTATCCGCGTAGATAATGTTGATGCCACTGCCACCATCCATGAATACGCGGGCCAAGTCGTAGTTACCAATCTGCGCTTGGATGATGAGGCCGGCGTGTCCTGGTCGATAGACTCGTGGTGGATGGTCTTTCATCGAGAATGTGATCGGCTGGTCTGCCATCTTCAAGTACTCGGGCTTTGTTGGCGGTGTCTGCACAGCCATGCATAACTGCCTCGTGTTAGTCTTTTGAGCTCTGCGAGATGGACATACCTTCTGGATCATTGCTAGTTTGTCCTGTCGGGTTCGGGTATGCGTTGGCTCCGGCGTTTTGCGCAGGTGGTGCAGGCAGTGCAGCTAACGCCATGTTTGGATTTGCTGGTGGAGGCGGGGGTTGTGGCGGCCGGAATCCTTGGTGTCCTGCCCCTGGAAGCGGTGGGTACTTTTGACTGGCTGCGGGTCTTTTCCTCGAGAAGGCTTCCGAGATGTCAATGAACTTTCGGCAATCCTTAAGAAGGTGCGTTGCCTTAGTTTTGCCCGTGCGCTTATCTGTAAATAGATGTAGCGAGCAGTAAGCATCGAGGTCCTCCTCGGGAGATTTTTCTTCAGTCTTTGGTCTCCATTCGCGATTTCCACGGCGACTGGTGTCGCGACTTCGCGTGAATTCTGACGCTACCATCTCTTCTCGATCCTCGTGATCATAGTATTTCCTCCTCTTCCTTCGGCCATGGCGGTCTTCTTCATGTGTAGGCGATGACGTTCTCTCATTGCGTACTGCATCTTCTCCGTTAGCCCACTTTTCGGCTATGATCATTAGCTCCCCAATAGTTTTGGGTGCAGCTCTGCCTAGTTCTTCTCTGAAAGCAGTTCTTCGGGCGCCTTTTGTGAAGGCTTCAATCGCTACTTCTTCCGAGATGGTTCCCGCGGTGTTCCTGAGCGTAGTCCATCGTTGGATATACTCGCGGGTGGATTCGCCGCTTTTCTGCTTGTAGGCTCATAGTTCTTCGATGGTGGCCGGCCTCTTGTAAGTCGACTGGAAATTTTTGCAAAAATCGCTGTGCATGTCGTCCCACGATGCATAACAAGATCTTGGCCTCCTTTCCAGCCAGCTACGGGCTGCGCCGATGAGATGCAAATTGAGATATTGCATAGCCGTGTTCTTGTTCCCACGTTGGCATTTTACTGCCGTGAGGTAATCGTTTAGCCACTGAGAGGGCTCGAGTGAGCCGTCGTACTTTGTCACTTCTGTGATAAGCTTGAATCTTTTGGGTAGAGGTGCTTCGCGGATGCTGCGGGAAAAACAGAGCGCTCCGCAGGTTTCATCATCCGAAGAGCCGGACGAAGAGCGTTCGCGATATCGCGATTCCCTTGCCTTTTCCACCTTACTTTGTGCGATGTCCGATCGCGTGTCGTGTCCTAGTCAGTCGCGGTCAGCGTCCTTCCTTGGCTCCTTGCTTCGTTTTCGCGAGCGGCTGCTGTGATGTCGCGAGCTCTTGTCTCTCGGGCTGCCCTCGCTGCTGCTTTGACTGTCGTCACGACGTCGGGCTTCTTTTCCTCGACCACGACGTGGCGACTTGTCCCTTCTTGGCGAAGAGCTCCTATGCCTGCGGGACGTCTCTCTTTCTTTCTCCTTCTCTTTCTCCTGTTGTTCCTTCTCCAGCTGCTCTGCGGCTTTCTTGCGGTTGTAGGAGGCGAGCCTTGCGGCTGCCAGTCCTAGTCCCTTGCGCACTTGTTTATACTGCTCCGCCCGAGGGTCACTTTCCGTCGGTTTGTTTATCTGCATGTAAGTTGCTCCAGCTAGGACTGCAGCGGTAGGAGTTTGCGGGTAGACGTTCCCGTCGTCATCGACTCGCATGAGAGAAGGTGTGACCGACCTGCTGGTTCCGGCTAGGGACTCGATGTTCCTGGATGTAGATGCATGTCCCTTCCTTGTGGGTCGGGTTCCGACCGAGGGTGCTAGGGACAGCTCAGCTCGTCGTTGACTTGATTCATCTGCCGCTCTTCTTCGGCGGGCCAGATCTATCCGAGCGTCCTTGATGGTTGCGGCTGCTCTAACTAGGTGATAATGGTAGGCGACCATGTCTACGTGTGATGCTCCCGCTGCGGGTGGTTTGCTCGTTCGCATGGCCTCCTTGGCTCGGTCCCAAGATTCCCGCGAGACGCCGATTATGTTGCGCTCTGCCGCGCTATGTTCCGTTTCCGGGGGTTGTTCCGATCCTGCCATGCAGACTTGAGCCAGTCAAGGCTCGTGCGTCCTAGGTGTAGATCGGAAGGCCCTTTGGACTCGATAAGGTTCCTCTGTCGAGAGGGTATGGTAATCGTTGGTGTTGAAGCGGACGGACTTGACGCTTTTCTCCAGATGACGGCGCGAGTCGACGGCTCCAGATTCAGATCCTGATTCTTCCGGGAAGTGGAAAATACCATCCTTGTCGGTCATGAGTTTCAGGCTCCCGAACGTCAGGGTGACGCTCTTCTCCAGATCGTCGAATACCGGGCGCGTCTCCGGCGAGTGAGGGGTGACCGCGACAGATCCGATCCGTATAGGATTGTACGGAGCTGAAGTTCAGGGTTTCAACGATAATTGGTTGTCGATGAAGCCGAAGATGCCGATGATCCAGCGCCCGCCGTTCCCACAGACGGCGCCAATTGTCGAATCTCTGACTCTACAAATCCCTCAGGTGAACCTATCGGGTTTCGAATAGGAAAACCCATGAGCGCTGGTGGCGATCGTCGGCTAGACAGGGGGCGAGATTTACCCAGGTTCGGCGCCCTCGTAGAGGTAAAACCCTTACTCCTGCCTCTGTCGATCTGTATTAATCGAGTAGATCGGTTACAATGATGGTGGCTCAAGTCGAGAGTATGATCTCGAGCTCAAGGCTTTGGTGTTGCGGTGTTGCTTTCCCCTCTTCCGGTGGCTCTCCTGGCCTTATATAGGTGGCCAGGTCTCAAACCCTAACCGGAGAGGACTCGAACTCTAACGTTAGGTCGGTCACAAGTTTCCTAACTTAACCCGCAAGGCAGTGCGGGTGGCTTCACGTGGGCCTTCTGGAACACTCCAAGGGATCCTCTTCTTGGGCCTTGACCTTGGGTCTGAGACGGGGTGTCCTTACCCGCAGGGTCTAGGATCCATGCCTTCGTCATCCCTTGTTACTGCTGCTCCTCTGGGAGACGATATGGTCGCCCTACTTCCCCTGCACCCCTCCTTTCTCGCTCACAGAGTCGCCTAGGTCACTGCCATGGCACAGGAGCTCACGCTTTAGTGGAGAACTGCTACAGGGAGAAATGAGAATAGGCCTGGAGCAGGGCCGGCTCTAGGGTTTTAGAGGCCCTAGGGCGAGCTCCATGAATGAGCCCGACACCAAAAAAATCCGATTCGGTTTCAGATGTCTTAGGGCGAGCTCCATGAATTGTCCCGACACCGGAAAAATCCAATTCATAAATACCGACAAGTTTCTCGCATTCCTTCTTAACCAAATATTACAATACTCTCTCAGATCCCAAATAATTGAAGGAGGTTGTATTATGAGTTGTGCATGGTGATGTCATTTCCCGTGACAATTAAAACCGATCAGAGGGAGTAGTTAAAATTCACAAAACTAACAAAAGTCTGAGCCTCCAACAACCATGAGAAACTGAGCCGAAAACCAATCTGTCACCACCGGAATACCGGATTGAGAATGTGAGGATGAAAAAAAGTAGACGATACCAGCTGGCCATCTAGGTCTAATAGATTTTACTCCACATTTTTTATCTTACTCGCGTTCCCAATTCGTTGCCCTCGGTCGTTGCAGCGGTCGCTATGTCCCGGTTTCCGACCCTCCATACATGACAAGTCTGTCGAGATGCTTTCGACAAACTGGAACAAACTCTCCGTACGAGTGGGAGGCCGCGACATCATTGACTGGTGGTGTTTTATGGCAGGGGAACTCCGACAACACCTCCGGGGGTGGAGCAGGAATCTGTCTAAAGACTCCCGCAGGCTGAAGGAGGACCTGCTCCGTAACATTAAAGAGCTCGACGCTAAAGCGGACTCTGTGGGAATCTACGATGAAGAATGGGCTTACCGGTACCACTTAGAGGACCGGCTCTTTCAGATTTTTAAAGCCGAGGAGGATTATTGGCGCTAAACAGGGGCGCCAGCGCTGGGCGCTCCAGGGGGATGCCAACACGGCATACTTCCACGCAGTGGCTAACGGGAAACGTAGATGTTGTCTTATCTCCTCCCTGCAGATGGACGACGGCCCATTTTTAGACCCATCCCTGCTCCGTGAACACATATACTCCTTCTACCGCGAGTTGCTGGGCTCCTCGGTTCAGCGCAGCTGTGGCCTGGCACCGAACACTTGGACAGGGGACCGAGTGTCGGATCTCGACAATGACCACCTTATGGTCACCTTCTCGGAGGAAGAACTTGACCTAGTTGTAAAAGGGATGAAGACAGACACTGCTCCCGGCCCGGACGGTTTCCCGGTTGCCTTTTGTTTTAAGAAATCATGGCCTCTGGTCAAACACGGTGTCCTGCACATCCTCAACGATTTCATCCTAGGGAGGATCGATATCTCTCGCCTAAACTTTGGGGTCTTATCTCTTATTCCCAAAGTCCAAGGTGCAGAACGCATCACGCAGTTTCGGCCGATTGCCCTCATCAACGTCATCTTCAAGATCATTTCCAGAGCCTTTGCCACTCGCCTTGACCCAATCGCCAACAAAGTGATCAGCCCGAACCAAACCACATTCATCAAAGGGAGGTTCATCCTAGACGGTGCCCTCGCCCTCCACGAAGTGGTTCACGAACTAGTAAGCAAAAATCTTGGGGAGCCTTCTGCTGAAACTAGATTTTGAGAAGGCCTACGATAGAGTCAATTGGGATTTCCTTTCCGAAGTCTTGCAGCGCAAAGGTTTCGAATCAGGCTACATCCATAGAATGCATCAATTAGTCGCCTGGGGGAAAACTGCTATTGCAATTAACGGAGAAATGGGCCCTTTCTTCCACAATAAGAGAGGGGTGCGCCAAGGAGATCCAATTTCCCCTCTCTTATTCTATTTCATTGCAGAAGCCCTGTCCACAATGCTGTCGGCTGCTTCTAGGGATGGACACATTAAGGGGGTGGTTCCACACCTTATCCCGGGAGGACTCTCCCACCTCCAATATGCGGATGACACCTTGATTCTGATCCAACCTGAGGACCTCGGAGTTATCAACCTGAAATTTATCATGATGTGTTTCGAGAATATGTCGGGCCTGAAAATTAACTACCACAAAAGTGAAGTTATTGTCCTTAATCAGGAGCCTGTAACTCAGGCTAGGGTGGCCAATAAGCTCAACTGTAAATTGGGTAGTTTTCCCCTCATTTACCTAGGCCTGCCCGTATCCGATAAGAAGCTTACAATCGATCATTGGCTATTCCTGGTACAGAAACTGTCGTCTAGAATCAAGCCCTGGTTAGGGAGATTTTTATCCTCCGGGGGAAGGCCGATTCTCTCCAACTCCTGCCTGCCTAGCCTACCACTGTTTTCCATGGGTTTGTTCCTACTTTGTGAAGGGGTTCATGGGAAAATGGACACTGTCCGTGCTAAGTTTTTTTGGGAGGGGGCTGGCCCAAACAGAAAGTACCACATGATCAATTGGCCGACAATATGTAGGCCGAAGGAGTGTGGGGGATTGGGTATCCTCAAGTCCAGGCATATGAACTCGGCGCTGCTTCTGAAGTGGATTTGGAAACTTTACCAACATGACAACTCGATTTGGGCGCAACTGATCCGGGCCAAATACACGCCATCGGGCGACATATTCGCTTCCTCCCCTAGGGGGGTCGCAGTTTTGGAAAAGCCTACATAAGATAAAGCACCTTTTCAAAATAGGGGACAAACACCACGTCCAAAACGGGGCTTGTACCAAATTCTGGCTGGATCGGTGGTGGGGTGACACCTCACTTAGGGTTCTCTTCCCGTCGTTGTTTGCTATCTGTGTCGACGGCGAGATTTCGGTTGCCACTGCTGTTTCCGGGGGCTGTAGGTTTAGACGGACGCTGGATCCGGCTGGTGTCAGGGCATGGCCCGAGCTGGAAGCAATCCTGGACTCCATAACCCTATCAGACGCCCCTGATGTAATCAGTTGGTCGCTGGAACCCTCTGGGATTTTCTCGGTTAACTTGATGTATAGGCATCTGGTCCAAGGGGCCACGGTGACGCACTTCCAAGACCTTTGGAAAGCTAAACTGCCTCTTAAAATAAGAATCTTCACCTGGCAGCTGGTTCTAGACATGCTTTCCTCTGGGCTCCAACTTGCGACGAGACACGGGCCTTCTGATGGCGCTTGTGCTCTGTGCGGAGCCCCAGAAGACGCCGCTCATATGTTCTTCTCTTGCTCCTTGGCCCTTTTTTCTGGAGTGTCCTCCGCCAAGTCTTAGGGAAGACTTGGCAACCTGGAAATATTGCCCAGTGGCTTGACATAGTTGCGGGGTCTCGGGATCTGCTAAAAGAATGGCTTGGGTGCTGTTCTCTGCTCAATCCTGGACGCTCTGGAATTGCCGTAATAAACCTGCCATCGAAAAGATTGTTATTAACCATCCTGCTGTTATTATTTACAAAACCATTATATTTTTACAGCTGTGGTCTCCGATGTTCAAGCCGGAGGATTGGGAGGACGCTAGGAGGTTGGTGATGGAGCTCCAGGTGGTCTATGCTGGTTGCCGCCCTTCCTCTTAGCACTCCGCCCGTAGTCGTCACTTGCTTTATTTTGGCTAAGCCATATGCCGCAGCACTTATGTATTTGCTTTGGGAGCGTCCCCACTTTATTTGGCTAAGCTGTACGCCGCAGCATGTAAACATTTGTGTGAACCTGTTGGGCTTTGTTAATTCAAAATCGGGCAATAAAACTGCCTTCTATCTAAAAACAAGTCATATGGCTCATACGGTCGTGAGAAAATGAAGCATCGATGTGCCTATGTGTGTGCCAAAATGTTGGACCTGGTTGTTTGTGGTTACTAGATGAATAGGCATGGGAGATGTTTTTTATTCTACTATAGGCGATAGTCAATACTGGACTTGTTGGAGTACTACTATGTGTTCATGTATCTTCTATTCCTAAATAGATGGCTCCCACTACCGAATTTTCATGGAATATGGTGAAGCCACGTCAGCGGTTAAACTTTTTTTCCTTGGCCTACGTCCCACAGTACACGCATTCTGTATCACACTTCTCCCCCAGGTATTTTCTCCACAACGCCCCACGTTCTCCACGGAAGCACTTCTTTAACTCCTAAATTAACTATCCACTTATAGTTTTTTTTTTATCATATCGATTCCCTCTTCATCTTCTGGATCACAATCAATATCTCTGCCCAATAACTGGTCGACGTACGACGGCTTCTCTTCCTGACCCACCGCACTACCTCCACATTAATCTCTCCACAACTCCACCTTTGATGATTCTCTTGGACAACAGTAGTATTTAATCTCCTATGTAGCGAGCGCCTCCCATCTCTAATTCACAACTCGACCCTTGCAGTACCGAATTGCAGCATACCTCGGCCACGCCGTCGACGGGGTCGGAAGGAGGCAGATCAGCCGGAGCCGACCGCGCGGAAAAGCGCCTCTTGGGTCAAAGAGGGGGGTATCCTTGCCATCAGCGACTGCGAGCGTTGTGCCCGCCCGGCGTGGCACGACTCCATGGGACGACAACATCTTGGGTCCAGCTCGAGGAAGAGTCTCCACCGCTTGCCAGTCTTTGCCGCCGCTAAGCTACACTAGAGAGGTTACTAATTGGTTTTCTCAATCCAACTGGTACAAGTACCGCAGGAACTCGAGCACGCGTCCACTTCAACTAAGGTCAGAAAGCCCCTCCGCCGTGGGGAAATCGTGCCCTTCTTAGCGGCGGGTCCCACTCTGTATATGTTGTGCTGTAAAAAAGGTCTGCTACGGGGAGACCATCTTTTCTCTTGGTCTATCACGGCAAGACACCTACGGGGAGCAGATGCCGCACGGTTCATTCGAGCAATTTTCCGTGTCATGCTACCTCTGTATACGATCGGTACTGGTCCGTTTGACTCAAGGGTTCAGCCCTTGAGACTTCCAGCAAACATGAGTGATCGAACCAGTGGGTCAAAAGAATATATTGAGAGAGGTGTAGAGAGACTCGTGTGCATGGAGCCTGTACTTATGGCATACCATTAGCTCCTCACCTTTCAGATCTCTTCTCATCATCCAAAATTCAAAATTACAATATTTTTTCAAACTTTTTGTTAATAATAGTTGTTAACCTTTCTCTTAAAAAAATCTGTATTGTTTTTAAAAATTCCGCAGCAATGCGTGGGGTATCGACTAGTTTTTTCAAAAATATGGGCCCCTAATTCAGCTGGGCCCTTGGGCGTTGCCCCACCTTGCGGTGGGTCAGAGCCGGCCCTGGCCTGGAGCTTCTATAGTGGAGAAGATTGACTAATTCCCCTCACCCTTGAGCTTCCACCGAGGAGGTGAGGTGTCCTAAGGGACCACTGTGGATGCTGCCCTGCCCGACAGCTGCCAGGGTCATTTGGTTGAGACGGTGGTGATAGACTCAGGTAAAGATCCAGAGAACTAGCACATCGTGCACTACTACTCGCCCCAGTGAAAGTAATTTGTACAGGTATATTCATGGATGCCACATGTATACATGGCCAAATAATTAGGATACTAGCCCAATTAATCTGTGAGAAATAATTAACTCGCCACAAAATATGTATAGATAGAAAATAGTTTTTAGTAGGGAATGTTTGTCCAAAAATAATTATCCATATAAATTTCTTCAAAATTGTTTATTATGGTTTCTCATCCGGCCCATTTGCCCTCGCGACTATATTGCGAGTTAGACGAATTATACCGACCGGATCACTTTTATTAGAAAGAAAGGTATATTTCTGGAAAATATTAATTTTATCGGCTCTAGAATTTATGAGAATCACACATTCATGTTCTAGGACAACAACACTAAGTAAACAGGAGACCATAAGTAGAGGTAATTATTTACTTGCATTATTCCATTGTTTTCCACTTTTACTTATTTTCACGTTTACTTAAATTTTAATTTCTTAATATGTATGAAATGCATGCCATGCATGATGCACAACACCTATATTTGTATACTACTAGCGTCGAAAACTGGGTTCTCACATCCTCCCCCCCCCCCCCTTAGAATAATTTCGTCCTCGAAATTGCAAAGGTAAGCTACCTGAATAGACGTGGATGGCTTTTACAGAGATCTTCTTCTTTCTCCCATGTTGCCTCCCGCACCGGGTGATTCTTCCACTGCACCTTGCAAAACTTGATGGCCCGGTTCCGTAATTGTTTCCAATCCTCCTCCAATATTTTAATTGGCTTTTCAATATACGATAGATCGGATTGCAGGTCAACCTCATCGGTTTTCACTTCCTTTGTTGGTGCTTTGAGGAATCTCCGAAGTTGAGATATATGGAACACATCATGTACCCTTGATAGAGATGAAGGTAACTTCAGTTGGTATGATACTTCTCCTTTCCGGCTTGATACTTCGAAATGACCGATATATCTGGGGCTTAGCTTCCCTTTTACACCAAAACTTTTTACTCCCCTCGTAGGACTTATTTTTAAATATACAAAGTCTCCCTGCTTAAACTCACGATGTTGCCTCTTTCGGTCTGCATAACTCTTTTGCCGGCTTTGGGCTGTCTTTAGTCGGTCTCGTATGACATGTATTACATCTTTCTTTTCTTTGATAAGATCAGGACCTAGAATCTTGTCCTCTCATGTTTCATACCAGCATACAGGTGATCTACACCTTCTTCCGTACAATGCTTCGAACGGTGCCATTTGTATACTACTTTGGAAGCTATTACTACTTTGGAAGCTATTATTGTAAGAAAATTTAGATAATGCCAAATGATCATCCCATACCAAAGTCAAGTATGCATGATCTCAACATGTCTTCTAGGATTTGATTGGTTCTCTCAGTTTGGCCTCCCGTCTGAGGATGATAAGCAGTGTTGAAATCAAGTTGACTGCCTAAAGCTCGTTGTAATTGCTGCCAAAAGGCGGAAGTAAATAGTGACCCTCAATCCGATACTATTCTCTTTCGAACTCCGTGTTTGCTCACAATCTCATTGATAAAGATCTTAGCGAGCTTCTCACAAGAATCCCTTTCAGTTATAGCTATGAAATGTGCACTCTTGGTCAGCGGATCAACAATTACCCATATGGAATCTTTCCGTTGTCTAGTTCTTGGTAATCCTGTGATGTAGTCCATTCCAATTTCCTCCCATTTCCACTCTGGAGTTGGTAGTGGTTGCAGTAGTCCGGCTGGGTTTTGATGTTCAGCCTTTACTCTTGAGCACGTGTCACATTCCGAGATGAACTTGGCAATTTCTCTCTTCATGTTATTCCACCAGAAGATTCCCTTCAAATCCCTATATATTTTGGTGCTTCCGGGATAGAGAGTATAGGGAGTCTGGTGAGCTTCTCGTAGAATCAACATCTTGATTTCTGGTACGTCAGGAACACAAATCCTTCCTTTGTACCATAAGGATTCATCTTCGGCCTTCGTAAATTCTGAAGGTAATCCAATGGTGATTCTTCGGATTTCTTCAGCAATAAATCCATCTTCTAGTTGTCTTCTCTTGATTTCCCCTTGCAAGCCACATTGGACTTCTAATGAAGCTATAGTAGCTTCTTCACCCTTCATAACAATCAATATTCCAGCCTTACCCAAGTCTTGGAGAATTTCTTTCGGTACTTCTTCTATATTCATTCGATGACATGTAGCTTTTCGTCTTAGTGCATCTGCCACTACATTTGCTTTGCCAGGAGTATAGTTGATGGTCAGGTCATAGTCCTTGATTAGTTCTAGCCACCTTCTTTGTATCATGTTTGTCGAGACCTCTTAGTAGTTTTCACAGACGGGGGTGCCATGAGACTACGGGTAGAGACGTGGGGAGACGTGGTTGCGTGGAAGACAAAAACACAGGGTTTACCCAGGTTCGGTACGTCGTAGTAATACGGCGTTCCTACTCCTGCAATCTCACTAATCAGGACTAAAGCCTGTGTATACAAGTACAACGTGAGGTTTTGTTTAGCTATTCGCTGAGGATCAACTTCTCGGCAAGTTAGCCTATCGCTTCTTGTCTATCTATCATATCTCCCGTCCGGCTTTATATAATAGCCAGATTAGGGCATACAGAGTAAGAAACCTAGAAGACTACGGTAACTATTAACTTGGAAAGTAAGGAATCCTCCTTCTACTCCAAGCCAGATCACGTGGGCCGTGATCCGGGTTCTTATAGAATCCGGCTTCTGCGTGTCAGCTTACTGGGCCGCCCAATGGACCGCAGCCCACTACCACTTGGGCCACCCTGGTAATCCGGCACTTTGACTACCATCTGATATACCCCTATTCAGTATATATCCGACAGTAGCCCCCAAGAAGGATTAAAACTCTGATTCGCCGTCTTTCGCCAAATGTATCTTGTCTGAGAAATATTGGCCAGCAGTCTTGATTCTTCTTTTCTTCTTTAAAGGAGATGGTAACGTAACACTCGGAATCCTGGAAATACAGCTTTTCTCACACGATCCTTCACGGAGAAGGAAGTTCCTACGTCAGCGCTTTAATCATGCTGACGTAAGGGACGTTTGGGTTTCAAGCGGGAAACCTAGAAACATATCTCTGACAGATTCTCGCGGGAAACGAGGAGATAACCATAATCATCTTGTCGATTCATTTCCCGGATTTTCCGGCAAGTGACACGCGTTGGACATCCAACGGTCAAAAGAGCCGTTAGCACGCATCCGGACGGATTTCCGGCTATAAATAGCCTTCTTCGTCCTCTGGAAAAACCTTCCGCTCCTCACTTCGAACACCATTGCAGCGCCCAAGCTTCCAGCAGAGAAAATCCCCGAACACGCACCGCGTCCAAGACCTCACCGGAGACGACCTAGCGCCGCCACCCAATGGCCTCTCCGTCGTCTTCGCCAACCCGCACCGCCGCCCAGGAAATAGAGAACATCATCAACACGATGGATCCTCAACTGGACTCCCCAGTGTGTGCCGCCGGCGACGAGCCGGCGAAGACCGCGGGCACCGCGGCGGACGAAGGAAACATTTTCGCCGCCGCGGATCTTGCGGGTTCCAGCTCCGTGCCCACTCCGTCGTTCGATCCCGAGACGGCGGAGGAAAAACTCACGCTCGTCGGCGACGAGCTCGCAGCTGCGGAGGCCGCCTCGTCCGCCGCTGCCGGAGCTGATGAGGAGACGAAGACTGCCGGCAATTGGATTGCCTGCAGCATTCCGTCGTCCCTCCTTCCGTCCATGGAGAAGGAGGGGTTAGTGCTGAAAGGGAAGTGGCGGCTTCCGGAGGACGAGAATGAACCCATGCCGAACGACGGAGAACGGGTTCTTCTCTCCTCCCACCTTCTGAGAGGTATGGGTCTCCCACCTTCCGCCTTCTTCCTCCAGGTCCTCTCCCACTACAACATCCAGCCCCACAACCTGCCACCAAACTCCATCCTGTACTTAGCCGGCTTTCAGGCCCTTTTCGAGGGTTATCTAGGCATAGAACCTAGATTAGATTTCTGGCTGTATTGTTTCGGGGTTAAGCGGAACTCTTCGGAGGGCGTACTCCCAACTTGCGGAACCATTTCCTTCACTCTTCGGAGATTTAGGGAGGATTGGTTCCCCAAGATAAAGACCTCGGAATCCGTCAAATTTTGGACGGGTTCCTTCTTTTATCATCCTGATGTTCCTTTCCCTAAAAAGGCCATCAGGGTTCCACCTTTCACGAACACTGCTGCCGTTCCCCAAGAAAATTGGGGAACTGAAGCCGTCCAAATTCTGCCGCCTGATCTTCCAAGGATCAAGCGGCGCATCGCAAAACTCACCTCTTCTGATCCGCCTCTAACCGGCATGGACACAGTTCTTTGCTGGTTGGATAGGCGGATCCAACCGTTAGCCAACCATGGTGGCCGCCTCCTTTGCGAGTATATGGGCACCGGCGACAAGATGCGGACAACCAGCAAAGACTGGGCCACGAGAGACTTGCGGAAGCGCGTGAATCAGTTGGTCGCATCCCGCGACCAATATGAAGCGAGTCGGCCAATGTATACGACCGACAATCCGGCTCCCAAGGTATTATTAGCCGTCTTTCGGGATTTAAACTTTTCCACGTTTACTCGGATTTTTTGCTTCTAACTCTGCTTTTTCTTTTTGACAGATTGCCGACCTTCCTGAGTCGGATCTGGCTTCCGACGCTGAACTGGAGGCGTTGCGCGCCACCTTTGCGGGTGGGCGAAAGCGCAAGAAGATCTCCTCCTCTGAGGAAATCATCGATCTTGACGGGGTTCCCGTCGCCACCTCCAGGTTAGAGCATACGGGTAACTTTCCTTTGCCGGAATTTTCTTTTGCCTTCGGAGTTTTAACTTTTCCGGCATTTTTGTTTTGCTTTTAGCCTACCTCCTTCTACTCTAAAGCCAAAAAGCTGAAGAGGCACAAGGTTGTGTCCAGCAGAGGCTCTCACCCTTCTCCCGCCATCGCACCGGATACGCCGTCCACGATGGCAGAAGAGCATGCTGCAGCCCCCACCATCGAGTCTCTGGAGCCCAGCCAGCCTATTGTGCCAAACACGGACACGAGGGAAAGGGCGGCTCCTGAGGTGGGATATTCTTCTCGAACAACTGAGGAGGAAATCCCCACCTTTGACAAGGACTTCAAGAACATCAACGATGGCCTAAGCGCGGCCGGAATTCTTTTTGCGGAATACGCAAAAGAGTTCACTGAAAACTTGGCAGGGTTACAGCGGATGAGCCAGGTATTAACTCTAGTCCCCCAAGCATTAAGCAAAATGTATACTTTTCGCCTTGATGTTTTTTAGTGACTTTTTTCCTTGTCGTGTTCCAGCAAACCGCTGAAACCATTAACATGGAATTTTTCAATAAACTTTCCGTCAAGAATAAGGAGGTTAGAAACCTTCTTTCTATTCTTGAAGTGAAAGAGGCGGAGCTGGCATCGTCTCAGCTGCAGCTATCGGAAACAACAGGTATACTTTTTTCTCTGAAGTTTTTGATCCAGCTTTTTGTCTAAGTACTTTTACCGAATTTTTTCTAAACTCGGAATTTTTTTCCTTGCTTTCTAGCTGCTTTGGCTAAGGCCAAGGAAATAGCTGAAGATGCTGGTAATGCTGCCAGTCTCCGTGAGGAGAATCTGGACCTTCATAAGGAACTTATGAAGGCCAAAAAAGATCTGGAAGCCAGCAATCTGGCCCTTGGAATTGCTGAATCCAAGGCTTCCGAACAGGCGGAAAAGGACAAGTCCACTATCCAGGACTTGGAGAATGCCTTAAACCTGCGCCTGGAGGAAGGCTCCAAAATCGACAAGATTCTTGGTAAGTTTATTTCATTTACCGGTTTTTTCCATGTCTTGCTTTCTTTCTCTGCTTTTTCACTTAACCTTTTGGCTGTGTTGTCTGAAAAAACAGGAGATAACCCAGATCTCACTCGGATTGAGAGAATCCGAGCCTTTGGGAAGGTGTGGACTGCGATCAGATCTGCTGGAATGCAGCTGGTCAGCAAGTTCCTTCCCACAAGGACTGGGGAATTCTCGGAAGTTGAGAAACTTCCGGGTGCTATCCTGGAGGTGGCGGAGTCCAAGGAGTCCACCTTACGCTCCGCAACACGAGGTGGTGCACGCATGGCTCTCGGCCTTATGCGTATGCATTACCCTGGTGCCAAATCTTGGCGCGTGGCGTCCGGTATCCCTCAAGGATACACGGAAACCCAGCGAACCACCATCTTTGATGAAATCAAAGGTCACGCCACCAAGATCGCCTCCATGGTGAACATCTCCATCACCTATCCAGAAGAGGAGATCCCCGAAGCCCTCGAGAATGACAGCAGCGAAGAAGACTCAGATGCTTGAAGGGTTGTCCTTAACCTGGATGGTGGAAGTAGAAAATAGGAGCATTACTTCACTTTTACAATGTAATTTATATTGTAATGCTTCTATTCTTTTGTATAAACAAGAACTCCGTCTTTTTCAGTTTAATTATGAAATTCTTTGCAAGGTTTCCGGGTTTTAATATTCCTTTGTCTTCTAAGTTCTCTGGCTTATGTGTTTTAACTGTCCTTAGTGTTTGAAATGGCTCAATAGTACTATGAATCGTCATGCCGAATTACTGGGTAAAACCAATCAGTTCAAACTCGGAAACATGGATCATACTAAGGGCATTTTTACTAACTAGCTCCAGTGACCCAACACATAAACAATCAGATAATACTTAGAGAAAAGTAAGGAATTTTTTGAATGAAACTTGGGCACGCAGGCACAATCCGAGTTTCCTTTAGCCGTTAGTAGGCTGAAAATCATTCAGTTTTTATACACCGAGCACGCAGGCACAATTCGGTTAACATTGAGTATTTTGTAAGATCATTGGGAAATAGATAAGGTGGAATCATGTTATGTACTATAATAAACTTGTAATAACATGGATATAAGAATTCCGACAACTTTATTTCATGATCTCAAAGATGTTTACATAGAAATTGAACTAGGTATAGAAGGGACGTAACTGCTGGATACTCCAGGGCCTCTTTGTCTCTCCTAGTTCATCATCTATCTTTCTCTTTCTTTTGCGAATCGGCTTCTCGGGATCGTCTTCCGTGTCCCGAATGTCGATAATATAATATGATCCATTCTTCATGGCTTTACTGATGACAAATGGTCCTTCCCATACTGGGGCCAATTTATGCTTTCTTTGCTGCACCAACCTCAGCACCAAGTCACCTTCTTTAAAAGAATGATGCCTAATTTTCCGACTATGGTAACGTCGTAAACCTTGCTGGTAAATGGCGGATCTTTGAAGCACAAGCTCTCGTTCCTCTTCTAAGAGATCGACGGCATCCTGTCGTGCTTCTTCGGCATCCGAGTCATCGAAATCCCGCACTCTTGGGCTATCATGGATCATGTCCGTTGGAAGGATTGCTTCGCACCATAAACTAGGAAAAACGGGTTTGCCCAGTTGACCTGTTTGGTGTTGTTCGAATACTCCAAAGCACAGAAGGTAAGTCTTCTACCCATGCTCCAGCTGCTCTATGAAGAGGAGATTCGAGTCTTGGGCGTATTCCTTGCAGGATTGAGCTATTCATTCTTTCAACTTGTCCATTGGATTGCGGGTGTGCCACAGATGCGAGACCTAGGCGAATTCCCGTTTGTCGGCAATATTTTGCCAACTCTCCAATAGAGAAATTTGTCCCGTTGTCAGTTATTATGCTGTGTGGAACGCCGTATCTCATGACTATGTCAATGATGAAATTTCTGGCAGTTACACCGTCAAGCTTTTTGATGGGTTTAGCCTCCACCCACTTGGTATATTTGTCTACAGCTACAAGTAGATGTGTTAGTCCACCTCGTGCAGTTTTGAATGGTCCCATCATATCTAGCCCCCAGACCGCAAACGGCCATGTAATGGGGATAGTTTTAAGTGCTTGGGCCGGCATATTAGTCTGCTTGGCGTAATATTGACACCCTTCACATGTATTCACTATGTGCTTAGCATCTGTCTTGGCTGTTACCCGGAAAAACCTGGCACAGAATGCTTTTTTAACTATGCTTTTTGATTGAGCATGATGTCCGCAATCTCCGGCATGGATTTCTTGCAGGATTTCTCGTCTTTCTTCTAGCGAAATACATCGCAGAAAAATTCCGGAAGTACTGCGTTTATACAGGCAATTGTCAATTATCGTGTATCCTTTGCATCGACGCTGGCTTTGTCTCTGCAAGACTTCGTCTGCTCCTTCTGGGTACTTCTGATTAACTAAGAAGTTTAAATATGGAATTGTCCAATCCGGGTTGACGAGCATAACTTCAATTGACTCGGAAGCCAGAGGATAATCAATATCTCCACCTTTTATGGATGGCTCGTACAAATGCTGGACGAATACACCTGGTGGTAGGATCTTTACCCTTTCTGACCCCATGCGGGCTAACGCATCCGCGTTCCAATTTTCCTCCCTTTTAACGTGGAGTACTTCGAATCCAAAAAAACAAATGGCAAACTCGTCCACCGTTCACCGGTATTCGGCCATTATAGGGCTTTTTGCATCCCAGGTTTGGTTAAGCTGATGCTGTACCAAATCCGAGTCGCCGTAGCATAAGATGCGTTTGACACCTATTTCTTTTGCAATATGCAAGCCATGAAGCAGAGCTTCGTATTCTGCCACGTTATTGCTGGCGTTGAAGTGTATTTGTAATATATACTCCATTGTGTCTCCTTTAGGGGATTTTAAAACTACACCAGCTCCAGCGCCCTCCTTCATCTTGGATCCATCAAAGTGCATGATCCAGTACTCGGACTCCGGCATTGGTGTTTTCTCCATTGCTTCCGTCCAGTCGGCGAAAAAATCTGCCAAAACCTGGGATTTTATTGCCGTCCTTGGTTGATACTTAATATCGAAGGCTGCTAGCTCGATACCCCATTTGGCTACTCGGCCAGTTGCCTCCGCATTGTTTATTATATCCCCTAGTGGTGCTTTTTATACCACTGTTATGGAATGTCCTTGGAAGTAATGGCGCAATTTTCTAGATGGGAAAATATGCCATATGCCAGTTTTTGATAGTGTGGGTACCTTTGTTTGGACTTGGAGAAAACTTCGCTTATGTAATACACCGGATGCTGGTCTGGTATGCTCTGTTCGTCTTTCTTCCGTTCCACAACAGTTACTGCACTGATAATCCTGTTTGTAGCCGTGAGGTACAATAACATAGGTTCTTCGTCTTCTGGGGATGCCAAAATCGGAGCTTTCATCAAAGTTTCCTTCAACTGGGTTAATGCTGCATCTGCCTCTTCTGTCCACTCGAATTTGTCGGATTTCTTCAACAGCTTGTAGAGTGGTAAGGCTTTATCCCCCAGCCGACTAATAAATCTACTGACGGCTGCAGCGGAACCCGTCAATTTTTGGACATCTTTCACACACGTGGGTTTGGAGATGTTCAAGATTGCTTTGATCTTTTCTGGGTTAACTTCTATTCCTCTGTGAGAAATGATGAAACCCAGAAGTTTTCCTGAGGGAACTCCGAATACACACTTTGATGGGTTTAGCTTCATCTTATAAGTGCGCAGATTTTCGAAAGTTTCTCGTAGATCTTCAAGGAGCGTATCTTTTCCTTGGTTACGGCAGCAATATCGTCCACGTAAACGTGGACATTTTTGCCAATCTGACTATGCAAACAATGTTGCATGCAACGCTGGTAAGTTGCACCTGTGTTCTTCAAGCCAAATGGCATGGTTATGTAATAATACGTCCCGTAAGGGGTTATAAAAGAAGTCTTAATTTGATCTTCCTTTTTCATGCGTATTTGGTGATACCCGGAATATGCATCCAAAAATCATAAAAGCTCAGAGCCTGCGGTGGCATCTATTATTTGATCGATTCGCGGTAACGCGAACCTGTCTTTTTGATACAGTTTGTTCAAGCCGATGTAATCTATACACATTCTAAGAGCAGTAGTGTCTTTCTTCGGTACTAATACCGTATTTGCATACCATTCAGTGTGTATTACTTCCTGGATGAAATCTGCTGCTAAAATCCGGATAATTTCCTTGCCAATAGCCTTCCGTCTTCTTCCGTCAAATCGACGGAGACCTTATTTGACGGGTTTGGAGCCTGGAATCACCTTAAGTTGATGCTCAGCAAGTTCCCTGGGTACGCCTGGCATGTCAGCTGGACACCAGGCGAAAATATCCCAGTTCTCACGGAGGAACTTGATGAGCTCGCGTTCCTATTTGTCGGTCATCCCAGTTCCCACTACGATGAATTTTGTCGCATCTTTGGGATCTAGGATTACCTGTCTTGTGTTCTCGGAAGCCTTGAAGCTATCTGCTGGCTTCCGGATTTCTTTTCCTGCCGGCATTTCTGTCGGCGATACCTCCTTGGCCAGCTCCTTCAGCTCTTCCTTTGCTATGATCTTCTCAGCGCAAAGGGCGTTCTCTTTTTCTAGCTTGTTCACCAGTTTGAAGTCTCCAGTTATGGTGATTACTCCTCCTTTTGTCCCTGGCATCTTCAGCTTGTTATAGATATAACATGATCTTGCCATAAATTTGGCGAAAGCTGGACGTCCGAGTATTACGTGATACACGCTTTTGAACGGCACCACTTTGAAGGATACTTTTTCCTAACGGAAGTGATATTTTTCTCCGAAAGTGACATCTAGGGAAATTTCTCCTAGGGATCGTGCTTGCCTACCAGGAACAATGCCATGGAAGCGTATGTTGCTGTAATTGAGCTGGGTCTCGGAGATTTTTAGATGCCTCAGCGTATCCAGATACATTATGTTAATGCTAGATCCTCCATCCATCAGCACTCTTTTTAGCCTAGTGTTCTGGACAATAGGGCTTACAACAAGATCTTGCGTGCCGGGTTCAGGGATATTCCAGGGATGATCAGTCTGATCCCAGGTAATTGGCGTGTTTGAATACTTCAAGAATTTAGGGGTTGCCGGAACAACCGCGTTTATTTCTCGAAGCACTCTTTTTGCCACCTTTGCTGATGGAGTTGCTAGGAAAGTTAGAGCACATTCTCCGTCAACTCTCGGAAATTTGGGTTCGCCTTTTCGCTGTTGTTCCTGGATTTTTTCGTCAGTGTCCGATTCACTGTCTTCCTTCTCAGCTTCTGGCTTTTGCTTGGAAAATTTCCTTTTGGAATTCTTCCTCTTATTTCCGGATCTTGCACTGCCTTTCATGTGCTTGTTCAGCCGGCATTGTGCGTTCGTATGGGTGGGTTTCCCAAATTGCGAATGGTGGACGCAGGGTTCTGACTTAATCTTTTCCCACTCTTCTTTGGTGTAATTGATTGGTTCTGAACTGCGTCCTTTCCACCTGTTCCCTTTTTCACTTCCAAAGGCTATGTTGACCTCTTTGGGCTTTTGTGTTGCATCTGGAGTTCCTTTTTTCTCAGGGCGAGGGTTTTTCTTGGCCTGTATCAATGTATCGATACTGCCTCCCCTTGCTTTGATGTCGTCCTCGGCTGCAGCGTGTTCATTGGCGGTTGTAAGCATAAATCCGAGATCTTTGTGCTGTTTGGAACCAACCATGAACGGTACAAGTCCGGGTTTTAGGCCGTTGACGAAAGCGTGCATTGCTTGTACGTCAGTTACTCCAGAGCAGCTATTCTTCATTGCAGTCCATCTGGAGATAAAATCCACGTATGGTTCATCCTCGAACTGGGTGCAACGGTTAAGCTGGTTGATGCTATTTGGGCGTTTATAGGTTCCCCGAAAATGCTGAGTAAACACTCGAGCCATATCATCCCAGCTGTCGACAGTTCTTGATGGTAATCCTTTGATCCAATCTCTGGCTCCCTCCAGTAACATTAGGGGAAGAAACTTTATAGCTTCCAAGTCTGTCCCATTGTTAATCTGGACGGCTGTATAGTAGTCTGAGAGCCAGGTATCCGGGTTTGTACTACCGGTATATTTTTTGTATGTTGGACCAACTTTGGCAAAGCCAGAATGCAGGGTTATCCTTCGGATCCTATGAGTGAAACACTTAGGCCCAAAGTACAGATCATCCTTTTCCGCCCTATCCATGTGTGCGGAGTACCTGCCGGCTGAATGGACAGAAGGGGATCTACTCCGTTCTTTTCCATTGTTGCGTGTACGCGCTTTTCCGGGATCGTCTCTATTTCTTCCGCGATCACGCCCCTTTGGATGAGGTGGAGTTCTACTCATGTGCCTTTCTTTATCCTTGGGAGGTGTCCGAGATCTCTCACGCCTGTGAGGTACATCATGTCTTCCAGCTTTTTCAGCTGGGTGTCTCGGAGGTGGCATTGCTTTGCCATCATTCCGGTGTTTCTCTTCCCGGTCGTGGGGTTTGAGTCCACCTTTCGGGAGATGGGATCCGGTTCTAGACGCTTCATCCCTATTGTCGGGATTTTTCTTGTCTTTTCTCGGATCCGCTTTCTTATCCTTTGAATTGTTTGAATCTCCAGGTTCTTCCGGTCCAGGTACCCCAGCGGCGCAAGTGGCTGTTTTGCATAGGGCAGAGTCGTCATGCAACTTCCCTAATCGTTCTTGGCCCCGCTGTTGTTGTTGTAATGCTTTTCCTAGGAAAACATACACCCCTTGGAGTTTTTCACCGTTGGAGTACATGTCATTGTTGAGGATGGCGAATGCTGCTTCCGCGTTTTCTGCTGCAGTTTTGTATATTGGTTCACCTCTTGCATCCTTGCCGTTTACTTGCTTTTTCCAAGATGGGTTATGAAACCTTTCCTTTGGCGGCAGTACTTCCGGTCTTACGATTTCGGGTAACCTTGTAGGTTTATGGCAGATCTATTCTTTTTCTCGTACTCCTCGATTTCTTCCTTCATGAGCTTGATGTCATCCTGGGATTTTTGGAGGTGTTCCCGAGATCTGAGTAGATGTTGCTGTTGCCTTTGGAAAACTCGTCTCCTGGCTTCTAGCATCTCAGGGGGTTCGTTTAGTCCCACTGGCGTTTGTAACAGATCATGTTCTTCTTGTTCTGTCATTGGCAGAACAAGGATTTCCTTGGTTTTCTTCTCCGCGGGCTTTATTCCGCTTGCATCTCCTACTTCAGGGCTTTCATCAGCTGGATCAGCCAATTTTTTCTTCCGGAGTTTGTACTGGAGCTTTTTAGCGGCCTTGTGTTTTTTCTTGGAAGAGGGAGGCTTTTTGGCAGGTTCATCCTCTGTCAATTCCTTGACGCTGGGAAATATCGGAGAAGTTTCTCCATCTTCTCTCTCTTCCTCTGGCGGAGGAGTTTTAGGGCTTTCCTGACTGCCGGCATCCGTGTTTTCAGCCGGTTTTTCCATTAGCACTTCATGGAATCCCTCTTGAAGAGATTTTACCTTTCTTTCGAACGTGTCCTCATCTTCATCTTCGGAATCGAAATCATCCGATCCGGTTTCTGACTCTAATCTCGCCTCAATGGCGGCTAGCACCGAGTCAGCTTCCGAGTTCATCGCCATGTTGACGGATGTCGGATCTTCCACCTCTGTAGTGGGTGTGCTATTTTCTGCCTCCTGCACGCGGTTTCCATCGTCCGTGTTTTCGGCGACTTCGGATTGCACCATACCGATAAAATGTGTATCACTTTCGTGTCGGCGATCTGAGAAAAATTCGGTATCATAGTCATCTTCGACTGGGTATAGGGCGGGTGGGAAAAATTTGCTTCCACCGCAAAACCCCATGGCCTCTGCAGTTAGTCCGATAAAGATATTTGCAGATCCAATCGGTAACACGCAGGCACTTACCAGATGATTTTGAGCCGGTATGTAAGATCCATTGTCGAGGAAGCGTCCGACGTCATCGTTGAACTCCAGGCTTCCGACAGTTATGGAACTGCCGATTCCGCCGAGTATCCCAGATCGGAACTTAACGCCTGACACCGTTTGCCCCATGGTGGGCGCCAACTGTCGAGACCTCGTAGTAGTTTTCACAGACTGGGGTGCCATGAGATTACGGGTAGAGACGTGGGGAGACGTGGTTGCGTGGAAGACAAAAACACAGGGTTTACCCAGGTTCGGTACGTCGTAGTAATACGGCGTTCCTACTCCTGCAATCTCACTAATCAGGACTAAAGCCTGTGTATACAAGTACAACGTGAGGTTCTGTTTAGCTATTCGCTGAGGATCAACTTCTCGGCGAGTTAGCCTATCTCTTCTTGTCTATCTATCATATCTCCCGTACGGCTTTATATAATAGCCGGATTAGGGCATACAGAGTAAGAAACCTAGAAGACTACGGTAACTATTAACTTGGAAAGTAAGGAATCCGCCTTCTACTCCAAGCCAGATCACGTGGGCCGTGATCCGGGTTCTTCTAGAATCCGGCTTCTGCGTGTCAGCTTACTGGGCCGCCCAATGGACCGCAGCCCACTACCACTTGGGCCACCCTGGTAATCCGGCACTTTGACTACCATCTGATATACCCCTATTTAGTATATATCCAACAATGTTTAGCTCCTTTTGCATGAAGAAGTACTTAAGACTCTTATGGTCTGTATACAACACACACTTAGCGCCATATAAGTGGTGCCTCCATGATTTCAATGCAAGTACAACTGTAGCCAATTCCAGTTGACTTCAGTTGTCGAGAACCATATGCGATCACCTTTCGATATTGCATCAATACACAACCAAGTACAAATTTTGAAGCATCACAATATACTTCAAAACTTTTGCCACTCTCTGGTAGTGCTAAGATAGGAGCGGTTGCAAGTCTTTTCTTTAATTCCTGGAAGCTCTTCTCACATTCTTCGGCCCACTGGAAATATTAGAAAGAAAGGTATATTTCTCACGTTTATTTAAATTTTAATTTCTTAACATGTATGAAATGCATGCCATGCATGATGCACAATCACCTATAGTTGTATACTACTAGCGTCGAAAACTGGGTTCTCACAGCATTGTCGTTGAAGAACGGGGTTCCTTCATCTTTCGAGCTCGGACTTGTGAACACTCCTTCCCTAGCCATCTCAAAAACACACAAGGGTGATATGAAGAATGGATGTCTCACTTACCCAACGTTACCTTTTTTTGGTCGTATTGAGGATAGTGGACGAGCCTAGGTGTAGGGCAGTATGTACAAAGTGAGTCCAAAAAGATCGAAAGAAAACTGCAAATGACAACACACACGCTTTATGCGGAAGGCAAATGGGTCAGGAAAAGTGGCAAGGAAAATCGACAAATCGGAAGAAAAGTTTGTTGTAAAACATGGAAAAGAACCGAAACGAAATGTTATCACAAGAACCAGACCTAGTGGAGGAAAAAAAATGGAACACACACACAAAAATTATTAATGGGGTTAGTGCGGCCAATGGACGAGTGGAGATGAAATGTACCTATCGAAGACTAAGCTCAATGCCACACCAACACAAGGAGGACGCTAGCTCAAACCTCAAACTATAAGAGGCAACAAGATTCGCACCGTGGAAACCGGTCACTCTCTTCTCTTCTGCAACGCGAAGCTACACGTTCCTACAAGGGATAGCACTTGGTATCGATCGTTTTCTTCTTTTCTCTTTTCACCTTTTTTATATGGGGATACAAATGCCAAGCCTAGTCGAACTACGCTCTCACAAGTGACAAACACGCACTCTTCCTGCCACTAGTCCAATACCAAGTGATGTAAAAGAGCTAGTCTGAATGGGCAAGGTACGCGAACAATGGGTTAGTTCAAGCGGAAGCAAGTTATACCTATTTTGTCGATGATCACAGACTTGCAGCTGGGGGTTGTCGATGTCGCGTCGATCCGTTGATGTGGTTGTGTAGATGATGTTGTAGGCTTCGCGTGGAAATTGAATCACTCAAATCGGATCAACAACGACAAAATAAAACAAGTTACAAAATCTGTCCAGAAATCGAAGAGCTAAAATGTTCTGTGATTTTTGCTCAAATTCAAAATTTCTTGAAATCCATGAATTTTTTGGGACAAATTCGAAAAAACCGGCTAAATAGAAAGGTGGGGAATGGTCTTTGGCAACAAATTCATGGAACAAATCCACGAAAACCTTAACGAATCCGCAGATCGTTCGAAATCCCTTTTTGGCTATTTTTGGTGAAAAATTTCGGAATTAAGGTGGGGGAAAGAAAAATTGAGTGCAAGAGGGGGATTGTGGAGGTCGGATTCGTGTCAATCTAGCTTCTGATACCAGATGATGGAGGGGTTACATCTTGGGTGGACGGATCTTCACGAATCGACCAAGAACACGAAGAACAGATGATGAACACGATGAACACGAGAGGGGAATCGACGGGAAATTAGGGAAATTGGGGGAAGATAACTAGCAAGAACTGAAGAACCCAAATCTCCCGTCAACTAAGCCGCAATGGCCGCCTACAGGACGATCGATCCAACCGAACTCACCTTATCGGAAACCACTTCACACCTGTGGCCGGTCCACCATGCCAATAGAACCTCAAGGGTTAGCTGGGGAAGATTGGGTTGTCCCTAACTGAATCCCAAGGGGAAAGGATAGGTAACTCGATGATCCTTGATACGATCCTATGTACAACCATAGCAGTATCCTCACAAGAGGGATACAAGAGCAAAGCTCGAAGTTCTCAATTCATCTCTAACCCTAGATCTAGCTCGGGGAAGTCCTTTTATAGCCAAGGGGGTAGGTGGATGTGGAAAAGGAGATAAAACCCCTCATTTGTGTGTCTTCAGGGTAGCCGGCTTGGAAGCCCAGCCAAGCCAGCTCTTTAGGCCGGGGTGGGAGCCGTTGCGAGGCTGGCCTGGGTGCTGGCGCGCCAGCCTGGGGCTAGGGTGGAAGCGAGTGGAGGCCGTCCTGGGGCGGAGGTGGAGGCATAGGGCAGCCGGCCTAGGGGCTGGCCCGAGCCCGGGGTGGAGGCTGGCAACTTCGTGAGGCCTCCCGGCATGGCGTGTTGAGAAGCCGGCCCGAGGCCGGGGTGGAGGCGGGCTCCTTCGGTTGGGGTCCGGCCTCGAGGGGAAGAGGAGCCGGTCGGCCGGGGTTTGAGGCCAGCTTCGCTGGCTTCGTCCCTTCTTTTCCTTCTCAACTTCTTTCTCGATGTCGTCTTCTTGAAGTTCTTCCATAGCTTCTTGGACATCATCTTGGGGGGTCCGTGGTGGGGTCAAACCATGAGGTACCGCACCATTCATCAAGTCATAGAAAAGAAAGCGGAAGAGGAGAGAATTCACCTTGTCGTGTATCGCCTTTGCTCGAGATCTTGTTATGGGTCCATTGGATGTTGGGCTTGGTGGAATGGGGTGTGCTTCATCAAGTGGTGTCTCTCCATAAAAGATAGATAACATGTGTGGTGAACAAATGACAACTGGGCAATTGATAGATAATGAAACATGCATGACATGATGATTACTACGTGATTCATGCGGGCATTACAACAAGACTCATAGACCGTTATCCAACTGCGTCTATGACTAGTAATCCACCCTCAGAATATCATCTGAACAAACTTTGTTATTAAGTTGCAAGCAACACATAATCGTAGTAAGCAGAGTGTGTAATGTAAACAAAGTAAACATCGTTGTTTTCTCCCTAATGGCAACATCACATCCTCCATCCATCACGTTTCTATCACTCGTGCACATATGCAAAGGAGGCATGAACCCACTATCGAGCATAAATACTCCCTCTTGGAGTCACTAGCATCTATTTGGCCAGACCATCTACTAACAACGAAGAGCATGCAAGATCATAGATAACATACACATGAAGACAACATGATAGATTGATAATCAAGAGACATAGCATTCAATAATCATCGGACCCCAACAAACACACTATTATTTTTTGGGTTGCTGGAAGAGTTAGAAACATAAACGAGTGGCACTGTTATCCGATTGTCAAATCTTAATTAGTGGTTCTATTATTTTTAGCCTAATCAGTAGTTAACCGAACACACTACAACAAGAATATATAGGATGCAGCAGCTTGCAGCTCCCCACGGGATGTACAAATTGAAGTGATTGCTAGTGCCAGTTTGCAAAGTAGATAAATAATCCTAGACGAGCTAGCAGTAGCACTAGTAAATCTAGCTTCTATTAGGCTGGTGCCAGTGCATCACGGGCTATAGCCCCGCCACGTCAGCTTTTGCCCTCACTATCACCCCACTCTCACGGCACGGTGCCAGTGCACGGGTTATAGTCCCAGCTCTCACTTCTCTCTCCTCCACATCAGCATTTCTCTCTCCTCCACATCAACATATATTTTTTAGATGAAAACATTCAAAATAATGGAAGAAAATTATTTTATTCAACTAAAATTGTTACCGATTACATTATAAATAAAAAATTACATAAAAAACTGAAAAAATTACATAATCTAGGCATGAGCCCACACATGCTCAATCAAATCATGCTGAAGTTGTGTATACATCGGTGAGTCCCTCATTTTGTTGTCCATCTGAATCCTGGCTGCTAGACTTGGTGGTGCATTGTTATGTATCGCAGGGCCGACATTGGAATCAACTGTCTCATAGATGTTCTCCAAATTGGTACCACGCTCATCGTCGATGATCATGTTGTGCAGAATGACACATGCACACATGATCAACCCAAGAGTCACTACTAGGGAAACCCCTATCGCCGGCGCGCTTCTTTGGCTTACCGCCGCCGCTCCGGGGCGCGCCGGCGATGACCACGCCGGTGGTAATATATTACAGCCGGCGCTCCACTCTGACGCGCCGGGGGTAACTAACTTAGCGCCGGCGCCCCAGTCAAACACGCTGGGGGTAAAGTTAGCGCCGGCACTTCGGGGAAGCGCGCCGGCGGTACTGCTGGCTTAGCCCCGGCGCAAGCCCCGCGCCAGTGATAGGCCTACCCAGAGCGCCGGCGCTAAGTTTTGCTAGAACAAAAAAAAAACAGAAGGTATACATGTTTATACAGGAAGATATACAGGTTTATACAGGAAAATATCCATATTAATTGCAGAAAGTAATAAGCAAATAATATAGAAGGTATCGAACACGAATATATACTAGAAAAGACTAATATAAAAGGATTCGAACACGAATATACAAAGTCTCGAACATAAATGCAATGTATCAAATAGGAAGTAGCTAAGACATCGATCACCCGCGATACAAAGTGATGGATACAAAGTGTCGGAAGATAGAGACATCGAGATCGATCTAAACTAGAAAATAGAATAGAAACGCGGAAACGATGGGCATCATCGTGATGAAGATAGTCTTCATCTGCTTCCTTCTCATCGCGCCCGCTAGATACGTCTCTCCCTCTAGATAGCTCGCATATCGAGCTTGTGCCTCCGCCATAGTGGTGTACCCCTTGTAGCTATTGCCTCTGAACCGGTGCACCTGTCTCTGGCAAGCCTCCCAGTCGTCGTATACTCCGGGAACATGTCCCCGGTACACGACATAGAACGTCATCTATTATTTGGACAAGACAAAATAGACATCAGTAGCCAAATCATATATGCAACAAGTATATGCAACAACGTAGCAAATTCAAATATGAAACAGGTATATGCAACAAGGATTCGGCTAAGTATATGCAACAAGGATTCGGCTGCCACAACAAGTATATGGGCTGATCGAGAAATAAGTTTTCTTACTCTAAGTATTCGGCTTTGGCGGGAAGGGGCGGATGCCGTCTAGCGAGTTGAATGGCTGCTTGTCACCGTATGCCTCTAGGCGGGCTTCTATCTCGTCATTCATCGGTGGTATGTGACCCGCGAAGAAGAGGCCACCCTTAGTGTCGACATCGTGATGGATTATTGTGGCAATCTGTCGTTGGATGTGACGAAACTCATTTCTCACCGTATCGCTAGGGGCATTCGCCATGTCGATGCCCCGTCTTTGGAGACTAGATGGCAACAACAGGTCGTTTGCATCCTTCACGAACTCCCTCATATGAAGGATGGTGTACCAGGTGTCCATCCCACTCTCTGGGTGCAACTGCTTCATGCAGGCAAACGTGGTTGTGTGGACGCACCGGAGGCATCCTCGGCTGGTTTCTTTCCTTACCTTGAGGGGACCTGCCCTGGCGGCGAATCCGGTGAGAGATGTGTCGAGAACAGACTTGAGGTTGGTGTAGTTCTTCGGCTTGGCACTCCCCGAGTCGAGATAAGTAACGTGTGACTGCCGCGGGTGCATGGCCAAGAGGACGCAGTACATGTCTCTGCACAAAACAATCCATGCGCCATCCTCAGATTAATCTTCTCACACACGCAAAAGAGTGATGGAAATATACTAAAGAATGTAACGATGGCTAGCGGTCGATCATGAACTTACTCGGGGAAATATGGCATGAGGAAGGTTTCCTTAGTATGATTCGCCACCACGAAATCCTCCATATGCTTCGTTGCAATCACCCGGTCCCGTGGGTTGGCCAAGACGCTTTCACGCATGTAGTAGGGGTCCATTATCGCTACGTCTGGTGTTCTCTCTTGCATGATATCGTGCGCCATTTTGAGAGCCACGAGACGCACGAAGGGTGGGAAGAGCCGTTTCAGATGAAAGACGTTGAACAGGTCATCAAACCGGAGAAAGAACTGCTCTGCGGGGTATTTCTCCACAAAGCCCACGCCAAGGGGCACCTTGACCACGTGGAGCGGGTACGAGGGGGAACTCGACTGCATAAGTTCCCTCTCCTTCTGCAGAACACCATCATGACAGCTCCTCATGTACCCGTCCAAGAGTTTGAAAAGGTCTGGCGGTAGCATCGGCTGGCCCAGAACATGGTGTTGGCGCCACTTGACGTCGGGTAACTTGTCCAGAACCCGTGGTGCTGGCTGGCTGGCGGAGGCGGCGGCCTCTTTTTTTCTTCTGAGGCCTTTTCCTGATGGTCTTCCTCGTCTTTAAGCACGGGGGAGCGACGTCGCCTGCTCTTATCGGGTCGAGTGTCGCACCACGACAAGTGTTTGGGCTTAGCAAACCTTTCGCCGGCAGATCACGGTGGTCACCGAGCGCTGAAGCCGACATCTTCCTCGGGGGTTTCTTGAGAACCAAACAACTTCTTCTTCAAGCATTCCGCTTTCCCCGCTGGGAGATCACGGTGGTCGGGTGAATCACGAGGCGGCTGGTGATCCATATCATCGAGCTGATCCAGATCGAGGTCAGCAACAGGCTCGAGATCGTCATAATGAAGGTCCATATCGAGATCAGCAATGAATTCATCAATGGGATCCTCGCTTCGGCGTTGTGTCGCGGGCTCAGAAGGATCAACGACAGGTGGAGGAGTTGGAGCCGCCGGCGCAGCCGTTGGAGTGGCCTTGTCTTGGCTTGCCGCCGTCCCTGATTTCACGTTCAATCGGATCAGTCGCTTCGGCCATACCAATATTTCATTCCTCGGTCCGGGGGCTGATAAGGAGGATACATCTCTCCGCATCCCGCTAAAGCCCGATCCACGCGAACCCGATGGACGTCCTCAGACATTGACTGGCAATGGAACCTGCGGTTTTGTGGACAAAGGATTATTCCCTTCGCCACATCCTTCAACTCATTATCCACGTCCAATAGCAAGGTGCAAGGAACTTCGGGGTCCTATAAGAAAATATGTAGGTTAGAGGGGGCGGTGATGAAGCAGTCAAGTAACGAGTTCACGCTTTAAGATTAATTACCGTGAGGGCGTCAAGCTCGGCGCGTGTCGATGGACCGAGGGAGGGCTTGGGAGTGACAGAGGGGATCTCAGCGCGTGTCGACGGACCGGTGGGGGGCACTGGAGTGACAGCGGGGAGCTCAGCGCATGTCGAAGGACCGGGTGCGAGATCGGCCATGCAGGTGACATAGGGGCTGCTAGCCGGCATTGACGGCGACTCCCGCCTATTATCACCTTCGTTTGCCGTGCGAGGAGTCACAAATATAACAGGTCGAGCTTGATCCTGCGGCGCCCTGTTGTGAGAGTTGCTTCCGCCTAAGCTTATCAACGGGAGCGGCCCTTGCCCGCCGGCTTTGAAATAGTTCGTCCACGACTGAAACATGGAAGGCATGGTTTCATTTAACGTGGTATCCACCCTGTCATTAACCTGCGATTCCATCCTGGATTCCAATTCAGTCAACTTGTGCCTTAGCACCCCCGTCTCTTCCCTTAGCTCCGCCGTCTCCTCCAGCAGTTGGCTAGTCTGGCTAGTCTCATGCCGCCTCTTCTGCGCTCGAGCCGCCATTCGCTCCTCTTTGGTAGTTGCCACGGCGAAGCCATGGTTAACATGCTTGCGAACTCCACCGTGTGCGATCATACGGCCCTGATGCGTCCTTGTCAACGGTGGCAGTTCCTTCACCTTGTTCAACGCCCTGACAAGGGGTATGTCCCACGGAAGCTTATCCGTCGACGCCTGAGACGAGGAGGCGGCTTCTTCTGCCGTTTGTTCTGCTATCTGCAGAAGTAACGTGAAGCATTAAGAAAATGCCAATACTAGAATTTAATCGAGAGTAGGATCTAACGAAGCTCAAACCGGTAAATTTGCTTACCAGTTCTTTCTCAAGTGCAAGCACCTTCGCGTCCGTGGCCAACTTGAGACCGACCACCTTCCTGGGGTCCGTGACGACATCCCCAGTATCGCTTTCTTTATGGTACCGGGACCTCAGAAATATCCGCGTCTCCGGGTGGGTGTACTTGAGCCACGGGTTCTCGATGCCGGCTTCTATATAGGCCTGATCCTCCTTCGCCCATATCTCCTCCTTGTCGGCGTAACCGTTGCATCCCAGGCGGTGGACTCCGATGTTCTTTTTTCTCATGTTCTCTCCCCACTTGGTGTTAGCCTTGGTTTGCTCCAGATCTTCACTGGCCACGAAAGCATCATAGTCCTCTTGCGTAATCTTCGGAATGTGGCTGTGGATCTTCTCGAAATCGGCACCCGCGGCACGCATATCCTTCACCGTATATTTATAACCGCTCAGTGCTTTGGTGAACTTTGTCATGGCATGGGTGTTCACCACATTACTTTCGAGATTCTGGTTGTTGTACTCGTCAGGAAACTCGTATCGGGCGTGCAACCTCAAAATAAGCTGAGCGCGCAAATGCTTCTTGTCCTTGTGTTGGAGGTTAGTTTCGTTGAGGTTGACGACGTCCCGAAGGATTGCTGCCAATTGGAGGCCATAACCTCTCGCGCGAGTTTTAGGCTCCCGGGGCACACCATCGCTGTCAACCAGCGTGGATGGTTCTCGGGTGGCACCGACCTGGTTTGGTCGCCGCTCCCGACACCGTTTCCTAGCTTGGTTACCGGTCTCGGAGCCACCACTCGCGCCACTATCGGTGGTTTCTTCTCCTCTACCAAAGATGTGTGTTTTATTGCAGCAAAACTTTTATGAGCATCAGAGGGAGTAGTCTCACTGACAGGTCGGTGAGCTCGCTTATGCTTGCTAGTCATCATTAGTCTGCTGTGCTAGTACTAGTACTATTATTGTTTGTCATGGACGGTGGCCAGAACCCGACGCCTCTCAGTTTCCTATTGGCATATTGCTCTACACCTCTAGTAGCAGAGGACTTCTGTAGACTGCCCTTATTATTTCAGAAACGCGAGCTTCGTAATTTTTTACCAGGTGCAAAATGACAGATGCGCGCTACCTCCTCGTGGCCTGAAGAAAGTGGGGCCTCTTTCCTCCACCACGTATATATGGAGCTGTCTACTCCGGTGCATATTTATCGTTGGTAGCTTTGCTCCACTTGGAAAGGCACGTCTGTACCCATCCAAGACTATTAAGCTTCAAAAATACACTCCCTAGCTAATCATGTGTCCAACTGTGCATAATTGACCCGCGCAGGTGACCGCCAAATAGACCCGCGCCAAGCATATCATGTGCCAAGCATATCTAGGTCGAATGGGACCTAGAAATTTCCAAATAACACAACCTATGCAATTTATAGATTCATAAGTAAATTACCCATAAATAATTCCAACTAACCGAAGTAATATTAAGGAATTAACTAGGCCCTACTGAACAAACAATAATCTGTTGTTCCTAAATTCAGCATAATGCTAAGCCCTCTTAAAAATTTCATTGCAGGAAAACCAATTGTGGATATTGATATAGACACTATAAGGTGCCAGCTAGTTGTACTATTTTTGTTCACCATTTTAAAAAGAACAGAAGGGCATCAACATCTGTAGAAAAAAACATAAGTAACTCTGTTTTTCAATTTCAGAGGAGAAACTTGTTTCATCAATGAAACCAAGTGGGGGCCAAACTGAGCAAATGGGTACTTGAAATAACCGTGAGAACATGATATTTTAAAGAATAATGCCGCAGTAAATACAGGTTTAACAACAGTCAGTTTATTTGCATGACTAAGTGACAGGCACGTGTCCGCCCTTTCCCTCAACAAATCAACCTCACAGAACCCCGTCCCAAATAACGCGCATGCTTCTGTTAACTACTAGCCATGCCCAGATTGCGCTTTTGGGCTGTGAGTGCTATACTTTCCCGTTGATTTAGTTTTAGGTACCATTTCCATGGCAGAGCCTCCTCCCGCTGTTTTACTTAGTAAACAATTGTATTCTATACAAACTTAGTACTACTAAATAATACGAAGTGGTCAATTGGTTCAGAAGTGAACTGTCCAATTGGTTCAGAAGTGGTCAAAACTGATCTATACAGCATCAGCCATTCGGATGTATGTACAGCAACATGTATAGTTCCTATATATGACAGAGAGCAGACAATTGGCACGCAACAACGACCACAGTTGCCATGTATAGCTCATTGATGCTTGCACCGGGTTGATTGCGACACACAAATGTCCCTGGCTCCAAGTGGCAACATCATATATTCAGTACTAAATTAATTTGTGAAATGAATATTGTAAATGGAAGATGTTGAAATTCGTGTGCTTCTCAAGGAGGAGAGCATATCCAGTGGTACCACACCTCACATGATACCATGATACAACTCCTCAAACTGAATATATAAGCAAAACAATGGAAACAATAGGACAAAATTCATCTACTCCAAGTAGGAGTATGTACTTTGTGCATTTTTCAGCTGTCATGTGTCATCTACTCCCTGTGCATTTCTGCACTTTATTTATCATGAAAATACTCAGATCATAAATTACTTTACTCAAATTTATTTATCTAGTTGGTGTACTCTAGTTTTGTGCAAGTACTCAAGATTGTGCAAACTTCAGTAGTCAAGTTCACTGAATATTGTGCAAGACAGTTTTGCTGCAATAAAACTACTGCAAGTGCTGTTGCAAGTCTTTAACATTTTGCTACCGCAAGTGTTGTTTAAATTCATTTCTACGTTGTTGAAATTCTTTTCTTCCTTGGTAATTAATACTCGCAACCAGAGTGTGATTTATAAGGACTTGGGCTAGCTCAAAAATTGACGCAAAAATTCGGCATGACCTTTGATAAAAAATGTCATGCCGGAGTGCTAGAAATTTGCCGGAACGGAAACGAATCGACGTTCCGGCAAAACGTTAGCAACTCGATCAATGTACCTGCAAAACAATGGGGCATTCTGCCAATTCATGTCCTCTTCTCAGGAAATAGCTAGACCGTGTTTTCACTCTCAACCAAAAGGAAACAGACCCCATATTATATGTATACTACTCGTAAAAGGATACAGCACAGGGCCTGAACGGCCCACATATATAGTACCAGTTGTTAAATGTAATTGTATACGGATAGTGCATGGACCGGTTATGGTATAGTATACCACTCCGTATCCTATACGAACTCCTATACCAATCTTGTAAGCCACGCAAGGGGGTTTTCTCTTGTCATATAAACATGCAACCCGGTGACCCTAAGGGGCATCGTTTCCGCCTCGGCTTTCATGGTATCAGAGCCATCAAGCTCTTCCGACCTAGCTAGCCGCCGCCGCTAATAGCCGAAACCGATCTACACAATAATCAAAAGCCAAAACCCCTCCCGCCGCCGCCGCCATGTCAACTTCGACTGCTGCCGCCGCCGGACTGGGCTCGCCACCCTCCCAAAAGCTCAACCGGACCAATTTCTTGTTCTGGAAGACGCTCATCTCGCCGACGCTCCGTGGTGCTCAAGCCATGGGTCTGCTCGATGGATCAGACGTTGCGCCGGCCAAAACTCTGGAGGCTGAAGATCAAGAAAAGAAGAAAACTATAATCCCGAACCCTGCATATGCTGCATGGCTTCTACGGGATCAAACGGTGCTGGGATTCCTTGTTAACTCCTTGTCGCCGGAAATCCTCCCTCATGTTGTCGGTTTGGAAACCAGTGCTGAAGTCTGGTCTGTCCTCACCGGGATGTTTTCCTCGCACTCCCGCACTCGGGTCAATCACCTGCGAGGAGCGCTCAATGGCACGAAGAAAGGCGAGATGACCACGGCTCAATTCTTCGCAAAGATGAAAGGTTTTTCGTCTGAACTTGCAGCCGCTGGAAAGCCCGTTGAAGATGATGAGATGGTTGGGTACGTGCTGAACGGATTAGATGCGAGTTACAACTCTCTCGTGTCCTCTGTCAATGCCAATCCAGGCACCACCCTAGATGACCTATTTGCGCAGATCTCGGCGCATGATCTGCGAGAAGAGATGCTCAGCTCGAGCGGTGGAGGGTTCACCTCTTCTGCCAATGCCGCCAGGAGGGGACGTGGTGACTACCGTGGTCGTGGAGATCGTGAGCGCACGCCAGATCGTGGTGACCGCGCTCACCGCGGTGACCGCGGTGACTACTACGATCGCCGCCGTGAAGATGATCGCCCCGAACGTCGCAATGACGAGAGGCACCGTGATGATGGCCGTAGAGATGATGATCGACGCCGTGATGACACCTACAAACGCCGTTCTGATGGCCCGAAACGCCAAGATGAGGATGATGGCCGGCGACGTCGTGATGATGATGATGGCCGCAGATGCCGTCACCGCTATGAGCGTCGTGCACCGACCCCGTTTGTTGATACCACCTGCCAGATATGTAAAATTCATGGGCATCCTGCAGGTGACTGTTGGTGGAGGTACAAGCGTGATAACTCAGATGATGATGAGCAAGATCAAGAGAGAAAGGTTGCTAATCATGCCAATTATGGGGTTGATACCAATTGGTATCCTGATTCTGGTGCAACAGATCATATTACAAGTGAGTTGAGCAAGATATCAGTACGTGACAAGTATCAAGGACGTGACAAGGTCTACACTGCTGAAGGCAATGGTATGCAAATTGAACATATTGGTCATTCTACTTTGTGCACTTCCACTAGCTCCTTTCAACTCAACAATATCCTTCATATTCCTAGTGCATCTAAAAATCTTCTGTCTGTCCACAAACTTACACGTGATAATGATATATTCCTTGAGTTTCACCCTGATTTCTTTTTGATTAAGGATCAGGTCACCAGCCAAGTTCTTCATAAGGGACCTTGCCAAGGAGGTCTCTATCCACTAGTGCCATCCTCCATCAAGTCATCCAAGCAAGCTTTTATCACAATAAAGCCTACGTCTTCCACGTGGCATCGCCGTTTAGGACATCCTTCCTCGTTTGTGGTTCAACAGATTCTTAGGAAAAATCAAATTTCATATACTCCTGAAATAACTCCTTATGTTTGTGATTCATGTCAATTAGCCAAAAGTCATCAATTGCCCTATCCTATATCAACAAGTGTATCCACTATTCCCTTAGAGCAAGTGTTTTCTGATGTGTGGGGTCCAGCACCTATGTCTGCTGGAAAACATTGCTATTATGTAAGCTTTATTGATGATTTTAGTAAGTTTACATGGATATATTTGCTCAAAAATCGTTCTGAGGTGTATCAAGTCTTTCTCAATTTTCAGAAATTTGTTGAACGCAAGTTTGGCACTCAAATCAAAACCATGCAAACTGATTGGGGGGGGTGAGTATGAAAAACTCAATAGCTTCTTCCAAAAGGTTGGCATCTCACACCATGTATCATGTCCTCATGCTCACCAACAAAATGGTTCTGCAGAACGTAAGCATAGACACATAGTTGATGTTGGTCTTTCTTTGCTTGCCAATGCTTCTATGCCTCTTAAATTTTGGGATGAAGCATTCTTAACAGCCACTTTCCTCATAAATCTCCTTCCTAGTAAGGTGATTAATTTTGATACACCTGTTGAACGTCTCCTTCACACAAAACCCAATTATGAGTCACTTCGTATTTTTGGGTGTGCCTGTTGGCCTAATTTGCGTCCATATAATAAAAGAAAGCTTTCTTTTAGATCTATCCGGTGTGTTTTCCTTGGCTATAGTCCTCTTCACAAAGGAGTTAAATGTCTTGATCCTAAGACTGGTAGAGTTTATATCTCTAGGGATGTTGTGTTTGATGAAAACATATTTCCCTTTTCCTCTATGAATCCTAATGCTGGAACTCGTCTTCGACAAGACATATTGTTATTACCCCCAAGTTCCTCCTCTTCTGCTAGTGTGGATGCACAATTTAATGACCATATGCCTTTGCCTATTGTTCCTATTGTTGCTAATACTACTCAGGTGGATGGAGAAAATATTGCGGAAGATGAGAATATTGACACTAGTGGAAACAGGGGCTTTAGTCCCGGTTCGTAGGCCCCCTTTTGTCCCGGTTGTGCAACCGGGACGGGGCATCCGGGACAAATACCCCTCCCCATTGGTCCCGGTTGTGGCAGGACCCGGGACAAATGGGGCTGACCACGTGGCCCGAGCGCTGGAACCTGGCCAGGGCTATTAGTCCCGGTTCTGAATACGACCCGGGATGCATGCCCCTTCTGCCGCGGCAGGGCTTTTGCCCTTTTCTCTGCCGCGGCAGGGCTTTACAATTTCCGTTTTTTTGGTCCCCGAGACCTCCTGGCGGCCCCTCCCCGGACCTCGAGAAGAGTACCCTCCACCGAGCCCCCGGATCGCACGAGTGAATAAGTATATAAAGCAGAATAAGAAACACTTATATTACAGAAGCAAAGTATATCGATCATATTACATGACCGATGGAGTGTATTACAAAATCAAACTTAGTTCCAACCGGAGGCATGGTACTCTCCATCTACGTTTATGACCTCTGCATCTAAGAAGCCCGCAATTTCCTCCTGAATTGCTCGTATGCGGTCCCTAGGTAGAAGACCGTCCCGAAGCCGTTCGATCTAATATAAAGAAGAGTGGTCACTAAAATATATGAAGCTAAGTAACTAAAATAGATAGTAATAAGAAGAATTGACGATTAACGTACATGAAGTTGTTTTAAATTTCTGCCCTTGGGAGATGTGGTCTGACGAATGAACTCGCAAACGTAGTATCCACACAAGTTATTCCCGTCTCCTTGTTGCAGGCACTATACGAGAAGATTGTTTCAATCAAAATAATAATCAACCAGGCATGATAATGGAGATGGGCACGAATCTAGATAGTACTTACTTGCACAACATCAAATGTAAGTTGTTTTTCCCATTCACCGGGAGACTTCCTTATGAACCTCTTCCAAACCCTACCCGAGAAAGAAAAAGAATAAAAAGAGTTAGTAATTACTTGATATCCGAAAATGAAACAAAGTAGTCGATATATTGCAATATATAAATACTGAAATTAATAAAGATTGAAATTACCGCTGGATCATTTCCTGCATGTCAGCCCACATTGAGAGGGGTTTACGTTTTGAGTCCATTACAATTACTTTTCCTTTGTCAATTTGGAAGATTAGCAGAATATAGTGGAAGCTGCGCACGCAGAACTCATCAATTATACAATGAACATCGAGTAAGGAAAACAGAATGTTTACAACAGAGTAACATACTTACTTGAAGTTGTAAGGAAATAGTATTTCCCGTCGGTGTTGGTTAAATATTATTGCCCTCAGAATATTATTTTCTGTATCCTTGGGAGATTGCCGAAGAATCTTTTCATAAATAATATTTGGATCAATGAACCCAATATCATAGATTCCATCTCTTTTGCATTCGAGAATCTTCATTCTGCAATTATAATATATGAGTGTACTATATATATATATATGAATATATATGCAATTGAATGAGGTGAGCTAGAGAAATAAGTGCTTACAGACAATAGGCACTAAGGATAGATTTGTCGAGGGCCTGCTGCTGGTATAACTGAAACAATTCCTCAAATTGAATCATAACCATTCCATTTCCAGTTCCATAGTGCTCGTCCTTAACACTGAGACATAGCCAGTCCTCAGATTCATTAGCGGCTTGCATATACCAATTATGCACTCTTCGCATTTTCGTTGGTAGATTCTTTATCTCCTCGGGTTTGACAAGAGGCTGCCCGGACTCGTATTTGTACGCACATTCAGCTGCGGGGAAGTAGTTCACTGTTTGCATATACTCAGCAATGGACAAACCCGCATCAGCTGCCTTGTCTGCGTACAGTGTTATAAACTCCGGATCAATATCCTCATCAGCAATATTAGTGCTCGGCCCCACCTGGGTATTGGAAATCACTTTGAGCGGGGACGTGGATTGTTTTTTCTGCTCTCCGAGTTGAGCAACTGATTTCCCCTTTTTCCCGGTTGCGCTACTACTCTTCGTTGACCGCACCATTTCCTGGTGTGACTTCAGAATAGAGCGGTCATAGTCAGATGACAGACTCGGCTCGGGTTGATGAAGAGTCTTCACCATTTTCCAAGCTCGTTCTATCTCTTCTTCGGTCTCAGGGAAATCTGGCTTTTGCTTCTCCTTCCGCTTTGATTTCCACGCATCGTATTCGTCCTTTGCGATTTTCTGGGTTTCCTCGGGAGTATAGTCGTAAGGTAACTTGGGTACCTCTTTTGGTACCTTCGGGAGGGGTGACCGTTGACGTTTCGGTGATTTTTTACGTTTCGGCAGAAACTTAGTGGGCGGAGAGGGCTGACGCGGCGGCGTAGGCGACCGCGCTGGAGACGTGCACGGCGTAGGCGACCGCGCCGGAGACGGCATGCGTTGCGAAGACGACCGCGCTGGAGACTTTTGCGCTGGAGAAATGCGAGAATTCGATGGCTTTGCCGTCTGATTTGTGAGCACAATGCATTCCTTTAGCCATAGAACGGTCGAGTACTTGGCTTCTCCGAGTTCAGTCAACTCTTCGTCTTCACCTTCAGGAAAATCAAGCTTTACCCGCTCGAATCCGTTGGCAACTTCATCGACCCCAACAACAGCGTAGCCCCGTGGAACCGGGAGACAATGGTGAGTTGGTTCGTTGCCAATCGGTAAGACATATCCGGCCGCCGCCTTGATGGTTATATTGACGACCTTCACGTGGAGCTCACAGGATGTCATTTCCGTGATCTCGTCCACCGGGTAAATCATCGGTGGTGCATCATCATCCGGTAGCTGCGTGGACGCAACGCTGCTTTTGCGATGAGAATGTGCGGCGTCGGGAGCCTCAGCTTCAACTTCTAGCATGTGTACTGATGCGCCGGTAGACACTATCTGCTGGCTAAGTGTGTTAATTTGGTCTTGCTGCTTCTTTGCTACATCCTGTGTCAGCTTTACCATTTCTTCAAGTTGACGCCTCCAGTTTGCCTGATTCTCTGCTTCAGCTGCCTCCTTGTCCTTTTTACGTTGACGGCTTCTATCTGGGTATAACTTTTTGGTGGAGTCGAACGCAACACTCCACGGAGGAGTGCCTTTTGTGCCTCGTGTACGCCCTCCGTGTTCCTTATTCCCTAGGGCTCGTGTGAGCTCGTCGTTCTCTCTATCTGGCACGAACTTCCCATCTTTAACGTCCTTTATTGCGTCTCTCAGCTTCTCTATGGGTAGAGGATGACTCTTTTTATGCCTTAGGTTATATATTGCTTTTCCTTCAGCGTCCAACCTGCCCCCATGCCCGTAGAACCATGACCTTGTCCGCTCGACCCACAAGAACGGCTCGGGAGTGATCCCCTGCTGAATCAGGTTGTTCTCCCATGTCTCCCACTTGGGACTAGAACCCTTGTAGCCACCTTGCCCCATAACATGGTGATATACCTTTTTGCCGGCGTTTTTCTCATTTGTTTTCGTCCTTTCCAGTTCATTCTCTGCCAGCTTGTACTTCACGAAGTCTGCCCATACGGGTTTTATTTTCTCATACCCTTGAGTGAAATCAGGAGTCTTCTCCTTCTTAACATAATCAAGGTTCAATCTTTTCTTCCAGTTTTTGAATTGCTCGGCCATCTTTTTTAGGGTCCACGCTTTGACCTTTTCCTGTATCTCATGTTTCATTCTAGTAACATCGGCCTCAGTCACATCCGCATTCTCGTCCACCTCCGGCACGGGTAAGTTGAAATTAGCCAAAATCTTTGAGAAAAGATGATCTTTGGCTATTTTGCCGACATATGAAATTCCTTGTTTCCGCGGATCTTTTGGCTCATTCCACTCATTAACAGTGATCGGGATGTGATCTCTAACTAGCACTCCGCATTGCTTCACAAATTTTTGGGCAACATCAGCGGGAAGCTCGGGTGCGCCGTCTGCTGTGATCGTGTCGATCCTGTATCTTTCTGTATCTTTCAACTTCTTTGTTGCGCCTCGTTTAGTCTTTTTTCCGGTTGATATATTTGAACCGGATGGCTAAAAATATAAAGACTGTTAATACATGTATATAGACAACGGATGCTTCATTAATTCACATATATATATATGCACCTCGGAGCCGGTGTTTGTAATTTGTATGGTTCCACCGGAGCCGTCGGCTGCTCCCATATCGGAGCCGTCGGCTTCTCCCTCATCGGAGTCGTCTCCCTGGGTGAGCACCGGATCTCCCTCACCGGAGTCGTTCATCCACTGGCTCACATCGGGCTCTACGTCGGGCCCGCGGATTAAACCCTCGATCATATTTTCGGCATCTTCGTCTCTTGGCTCCATACTATACAAAAAGAGTAAGTATATATTTCAGATCCAATTCATTAAAATTGCACATGCATAATAATATTTAAACATACGATAACATTTCTAGCATTCTTAAATTTCTAAGAGCATGTCTAACGGACCCCTTATATGTTTTCGCCCCCTAAGAGCATGTCTAACAGACCCCTTATGTTTTCGCCCCCTAAAACGCGTGTACAGGGTTTTGGACATTTTCATGCATAGCCTGTTGAGTTACTATAAAATCTTCTTTTTTACAAGTTTGTCCGAGTATTTTCACTGCCTCATTCTCTTTTGTTTTTCACCTGTTCCTGCGTGCTACAGGTCATACCAGAGTGGTTTCTGAACTATTTTGGAGGAAAGATACCAGGAACTGTCAAATTACAAGCCCCTAATGGTATTGCATTTGATGTTGGAGTTATGGAGAACATGAACAGAACAATCCTCAAGTATGGGTGGGCGGAACCCATACTTGAGGATTATTCTGTTCATGTTCTCCATAACTCTCCAACATCAAATGCAATACCATTAGGGGCTTGTAATTTGACAGTTCCTGGTATCTTTCCTCCAAAATAGTTCAGATTCCACTCTGGTATGACCTGTATAGCAGGCAGGAACATGCGAAAAACAAAAGAGAACGAGGCAGTGAAAATACTCGGACAAACTTGAGGAAACCCCAAAAAAGAAGATTTTTTAGTAACTCACCAGACTAATGCCCGTGTTAGAGGAGAGCAAAGCAACACTAAAACGAAGAAAACAGATATTGCTGCTGTATGAATGTGTTGAAGAAGCAAAGACGGGACCAAAGGTTACCAGCAAATTTGGTAACCTTTGGTCCTGTCTTTGCTTCTTCAACACATTCATACAACAGCAATATCTGTTTTCTTCATTTTAGTGTTGATTTGCTCTCTTCTAACAGGGGCATCAGGGATGCCTCTTCATATCTGAATTTTAATTGATGTTGTTATTTCTAGACAAACTAAACTCTGTCCATACTCTCAAAAGATCTTCAGCGCGCCCTAGCTCGCACGAGCTAGAGGGTTGGCCCTCTATATCCCCTCCCGACCCGCACATGTAGGGGTCGACGGGCCGCTCCCTACCCAAACTTGTAAAAAATCGTTCGGGGTGGTCCATTTACGGGGTCTGCTAGATGGCCGGGTATAGCCCAAACCCGTATATCAGCGGTTATTATACGGGTTTTGGGCCATATATATAGGGGTCTGTTAGACATGCTCTAACATTCTTAAATTTTTTATATCAATTCTAAACAAATTTAAAGTAAATAAGTCTAATATAAAATTTCTAACATTCATAAACTAAAATTTCTAACATTTGTAAACTAATAATTCTAACAATAATAAAAAACAGTAATTAAGTAAAAAAAAGAAAGAAAAACAAAAAAGGCCCCAGATTAGGGCGAGATGGAGGCAGGCCTTTTACCTCCTCTTGGGGCAGCGGCGGGCCGGCGGCGCGGGGCAGCGACGGCACGGGGCAGCGGCGGCGCGGGGCAGCGACGGGGATCGAGGGGCGGCGCGGGGCAGCGACGGGGATCGAGGGGCGGCGCGGGGCAGCGACGGGACCGAGGGGCGGCGCGGGGCCGGCAGCGGCGCGGGGCAGCGGCGCGGGGCAGCGACGGGACCTAGAGGGGCGGCGCGCGGCCGAGGCGAACGGGAGAGGGCGCTAGGGGGGGTGGGTGCGCTCGACGGAGTCGGGAGCGGCACCACAGAGGAGGATGCCGGCGGGGCGAGGGGCGGCGCGGATGCCGACGGGGCGAGGGGGCGGCGCGGGGGGACGGAAAAATTGGGCAGCCTGGCGGCGTCGATTTGGTCCCTGCGCGCGGTCTGGAACTGAAAGGAGCGGGGACGTGTTTATATCCTATGACCCTTTCGTCCCGGTTGGTGGCAACACCCGGGACGAAAGACCCTTCCGTCCCGGTTGGTGCCACCAACCGGGACGGAAGGGCCCGGCTGGTCGCCCGCGCCAGAACCAGCTGGCCGGCGCGCCAATTGTTTTAGCGCCAAATTTTGAATATCTTAAATATGTAAGTGAATAACTTCTACATACTTTCAAATTACGAAAAAATTACAACATTAAAATTGTTTGAAATTGCGTAAATAATTCAAATCCGTTTTGGGCAAACATACTGGCTGATCCTCTTGATTGGCCTCCATCTACTATTCCTCTTCCTAGCCAGGTAATAATAAGAAATATAAAACTATTACCATTTTTCTTTCTTGATCAACTATCTCCCTTATGCTGGTAGCCACCATGCATTTACAAACCGGTGTATTAGGATCTGTAATGCACGAAACTCCTATAAACCATCCAACCATCTGCACAATCGTCATCAGAAACATAATATCAACCGATACTTACAGAATGTGCCTTCGGCAGGGAGGTCAATATAGGAAAGATGACAAGCACTGGACATAGGACGAAGTGATTAAGCTAGCCAAGGGTGTTGAGAAATATGGCGCTGGGCAATGGAAAAAGATCGAGCTTCATTACTTCTCACTACCTGACGGAGAACCAGTCCGATCAAACGAAAATCTGAATGTATATATAGAAGTCTACTCCAAAAAAAAAAGTGGTTATTGGCAAATATGGAAGTTGTTTTATCTAGCAGATGAATAATAAAGTGGGTGTAGAACAAAACAAACGGTATCGCCATCACACAGCCCAACCGTGGCTACTGGGTGCATATATATATGCATACCAAATGCACGGTTGGACGTATGATGGCGAATCCGGATGTTTTGTATTTGAGAGATGAACTGACCGGGGTGTATGAAGCTGGGCTATATATAGGGTCCTCTGGCTCAAAAATTGTTGAGCTAGGGTTTTGATCCAACGGTTAAGAAACACCTCATCCAACGGCTCACAGCAGCTCGAAAGATACACACCGTAGCCCTGATCGAACGGCTCACAACAGCTCGAAAAAAACACACCCGGATCCAACGACTCACGAGCGCTTGAAAGAAACACACGATCCGTGTGATTCTATCTGATTGGTCCAAACGAAACCCTAATTCCCATTTAGTCCCGGTTGGTTTCCCCAACCGGGACTAAAGGGATGATCCGTTTCCCAATGAAACCCTAACCCATTCAGTCCCGGTTGGTGTCCCCAACCGGGACTAAAGGGATCGATGTTTTCTTCTCGCTATATATATGTATGCATTGCCACACCATTGGCATAAACACATACAAACTCACCACTCTCTCATGGCTTCTACCGTACCCACTCTAACATTCATCCAGGCGGAGGCACTTTCCGCCTCGAACTACCCCTGCCCGTGCGGCTACAACGTTCCCGCCGGTTGGATGCTGAGCGCCGGAGGAGTGCCGGTCCCTCCTCTTCCTCAAGGTGTGGCGCGTCGGGCGGCCATCACGAACCACTACTACCACGAGCTCACGCCGGAGCAGCGGAGGAATCCCAGTTGGCATCCCGATAACCAGCATACTTGGGATGCCTTCTTCATCAATCGGCGTGAGAGGGCGCTCGCCAGGTATGAGGAGGACGGTCTGCCTCCTGGGAACTTTCACGAGGCCGGTCGTCGGCTATGGTGGTCCGGCCGGACTCTACAGAGCGTCATGGACTACATCAGGGCCGGCGATATCCCCCGCCTGCGCTACCCTAAGGCCCGGTCCTGGAGTCGTGATCTTCCGAGGGAGTGCAGAGCACCGTCAGACGATAGTGACGACGACGGCGGCGGCGACTACGACGACTACGAGTACATGTACTATAGGCCTAGGCAGGAGTATGACTAGTAGATCGATGCACTTTTGCCATTATGTACTGATTTGTTTATTTAGATCTATGCTCTCCGTTTAGATTTAGATCCAATCTTGCCATTATGTGTATCGTGCCTTGTTTATCTATTGAAATACATGTCCCCCTCTTTTTAACGTCTATCGAAATGCCATTAGATCTGAATCCAACAAATCAGGAAAAACCACACGGAAAACAGAAAACAGACGAGCTAGAGGGCCACTGTTTGCCGGAATACAACAAATTATTTTATTAAACAGCCAACAGAAAACAGACGCGCTAGCGCGCTACTCTTCGTCCTCGTCGTCGTCGGTGACCTCCTCGTCGTCGGAGGAGGTGCATGATGGTATTTCCGAGATAGGCCCCCACCTCGGATCGTTGGAGGCCCAGACTTCGCCGGCATGGTCGGCCCGACGGAGCGCTTGCAGCGCCTTTGTCCTCGCCTCCCGAGCGGCATCTAACTCGAGGTGGCGTTCGAGGCGCCGCTCCGCCCGCTCAGCCGCGCGGGTCTGCCATAGCTCCTCGTCGGCGCTCTCCTCACCCGGATTGTTCCGGTAGTACTCGCGGACCACGCGGTCGTCCCTGGCGTCGACTAGGCCCTGAAACGCGCGGTGCCTGAGGTGGCGGTGGTCGGCGGCAGTGACGATCTGCGGCGTCGGCGCCCTGGCCTCCGCTTCCCAGAGGGTGTGGCAGTCGCTAAAATTCATCAACGACCGCGGGCGGCCGAGGCGCCAGGCCGCCGCGTCCCAAGCGCGGGCGGCCTCCGAGGCCGTCGCAAAGGAGCCGAGGGGGATGCGGTCGTCCCCGAAGCGGATAGTCGCGGTGAACATTCCGTTCTGCCGCGATCGAACTCCGCGGAAACCGGTAGTGTTGTTCCTCCTCGGAGGCATGGTGGTGGCACGACGGTGCGTGGAGTGGAGGTGCGGCAGTTTATAACGCGCATTCATGGCCACGCGTTACAACTCCCGCGCCACGCGGACAGACAATACCACCCATGCGCCACGCGGACAGACAATACAACCCTTGCTTAAAAAAAAAAGGGATTCGTCCCGGGTCGTGCCACGAACCGGGACCAATGCCCATGCGCGCGCCACGTGGCCTGTGGCTAGGGATTCGTCCCGGGTCGTGCCACGAACCGGGACCATTGGCTCCCCACGAACCGGGACAGATGCCCCCAGGTGGTTTCTGCTGCCTCGGGCACACGAACCGGGACCAATGCATGGCACTTGTCCCGGTTTTTGGTGCAACCGGGACAGATGCCCCCTGCCCCCCTGGACGAAAGGGGTTGTTTCCACTAGTGTGATGATGATTCCAGTGAAGAAAATAATGAAAATAGCTCTCAAATTAGCTCCAATGATTCGGATAGCATCCATGCAGAAAATGCCAATTCTGGTGCTGATCCCCATGGTGATTCTCCTGCTGCCTCGGAAGCTTCCCCGGATCCCGAGGCTGATAGCCCTGCGTCTCGCGCGTTGTCACGCGCCCGCTCCAGTCCGCCAACGCCACGTGCTCCCTCTGCACGGGCTGCTGTGCAAGATTCCCGCGCCGCCTCTGATTCTGCGCGCGGCAGTGCACCCGACAGCGATCATGTCCCCGACAGCGCCAATGATTGCGCCCATGATTCCTCTGCCCGACAGGAATTTCCAGCCAATAATGATGGTGATGATTACACCGGATCTCCTCTGCGCCAACTGCGTGTTTACACGCGTCGTCCTCGGATCCCGCGTGCACGCAGTGCTGCTCCCTCCGGATCCTCTGCGCCGAGGGGGCGTATACAACCTACTGTGCCTGGAGTCCAAACTCGGTTAATGAAAGGTATAAAGCATCCGAAAATTATTACCGATGGTACTATTCGCTATGGTCGCTATGGTTTTCTTGCATGCACAGGAGAACCACATAATCTTGCAGATGCACTTAATGATACACGCTGGCGTAAGGCAATGCAAGAAGAATATGATGCTCTTCTCAAAAATAATACCTGGCATTTGGTTCCTCACAATTCCTCAAAGAATATTATTGATTGCAAATGGGTATACAGAATCAAGAAAAATGCAGATGGTACTATTGACAGATACAAAGCTCGTCTTGTTGCAAAGGGATTCAAGCAAAGGTTTGGTATTGACTATGAAGATACTTTTAGTCCAGTTGTTAAAGCAGCCACTATTAGAACTGTTTTATCTATCTCAGTTTCTAGAGGATGGAGTTTGCGGCAGCTAGATGTCAAGAACGCGTTTCTTCATGGTGTTCTGGAAGAGGAAGTTTATATGAAACAACCCCCAGGTTTTGAGAATCCCAATGCTCCTCATCATATCTGCAAATTGGACAAAGCTCTATATGGTCTCAAACAAGCCCCTCGTGCATGGTTTTCTCGTTTGAGTACTAAGCTTCATGATCTTGGTTTCACACCATCAAAGGCTGATACTTCATTATTCTTATATCAAAAGCTTGGTATAATTATTTATGTTCTCATATATGTTGATGATATTATTGTTTCAAGCTCATCTGATCAAGCAATTTCTGCACTTCTTCGAGATCTCAATCATGAGTTTGCTCTCAAGGACTTAGGAGAATTGCACTTTTTCCTAGGCAGTGAGGTAAAGAAAATTCCAGATGGACTTATATTGACACAAGAGAAGTATGCTTCAGATTTGCTTCAAAAGACTGGTATGCAACACTGTAAACCAGCTCCTACACCTCTATCATCTACTGAGCATTTATCTCTTGTTGATGGAGTGCCATTAGGACCTGATGATTCCACTCAATACCGTAGCATTGTTGGTGCTCTGCAGTATCTTACATTGACAAGACCAGATTTATCATATTCTGTTAACAAAGTTTGTCAATATCTGCATGCACCCACAACTACTCACTGGACAGCTGTCAAAAGGATTATGAGATATGTTAAGGATACTATAAACCTCGGTATAACGTTTCAGAAGTCCTCATCTACTATGTTGAGTGCTTTTTCAGATGCAGATTGGGCTGGTTGCATAGATGACAGACGCTCTACTGGAGGTTTTGCTATATTTGTTGGTCCTAATCTTGTGTCCTGGAATGCAAAGAAACAAGCTACAGTTTCACGCTCAAGTACAGAGGCTGAATATAAGTCCTTGGCAAATGCAACAGCAGAATTAATATGGGTTGAAGCACTTCTTGGTGAGCTTGGAGTAAAGTTGAAGGAAAGACCATGCTTATGGTGTGATAATTTAGGTGCTACCTATTTATCTGCTAATCCTGTGTTTCATGCACGCACGAAACATATAGAAATAGATTTTCATTTTGTTAGAGAAAGAGTAGTTAATAAACAGTTAGATATCAAGTTTATTTCTAGTAAGGACCAGGTTGCAGATGGGTTTACTAAAGCTCTCCCCGTTAGAGGTCTTCTTGAGTTTAGAAATAATCTAAATCTTCTGCGAAGTTTAGATTAAGGGGGGCTGTTAAATGTAATTGTATACGGATAGTGCATGGACCGGTTATGGTATAGTATACCACTCCGTATCCTATACGAACTCCTATACCAATCTTGTAAGCCACGCAAGGGGGTTTTCTCTTGTCATATAAACATGCAACCCGGTGACCCTAAGGGGCATCGTTTCCGCCTCGGCTTTCACCAGTCATCCAATAAACTGATGGTGGGGTTTGTTCCGATATGGAGGAGACACATACAGATTTACAAAACTTTTATATGGCCTTGTATGAGTCCCAAGGTTTCCACAACATGGATGATTTGCTACAGTGTATGCCGTCTGTTGTCACTCAGCGAATGAATGAGGGAATGGATAAGCTATATACAGAGGAGGAGGTTAAAATATCTTTGTTCCAAATGGCTCCCTCTAAGGCTCCGGGCATCGATGGTTTTACAGCTGGGTTTTTTCAACGGCATTGGAATTTGGTTGGGACCGATGTTGTGCATGCGGTACTGGACTTTCTGAATGGTGGTGAATTGCCGGCGGGGATAAATGACACAGCTATCCCTTTGATACCGAAAGTTCAACATCCGCAGAAAATCTCTCAATACAGACCGATTTCTCTTTGTTCGGTTCTTTATAAAATCGGGTCTAAGTGTATTGCAAACAGGCTACGCTCGTTCTTGGGGGATATCATTGTTGAAGAACAGAGCGCTTTTGTACCCGGTCGTTTGATTACAGACAATGTATTAATTGCTTATGAGAGTATTCATGCAATGAGGCGCAGAAAGAAAGGAAAGAATTTTGGCTGTGCGGTAAAACTCGACATGATGAAAGCTTACGACCGCGTTGAATGGCATTACCTGGAAGCTATCATGTTAAGATTGGGCTTTTCGTATGCGACTGTGAGACTCATTCTAAAATGTGTGACATCAGTCAGATTTACAGTTCGGGTGAATGGTGAATTATTGCCTTTCTTCACGCCGACAAGGGGGCTCCGTCAAGGTGATCCTATCTCACCTTATTTATTCCTCCTATGTGCACAGGGTTTTACGGCCATGCTAAATTTCTTTGGTGGTGCACATGTGGATCGGGGAATCAGAGTAAGTGTACACTCACCATGGATAAACCATTTGCTTTTTGCGGATGACAGCTTGATCTTCATGTCAGCGTCTGAAAGGAGTGGTCAGAGACTCAATGATATACTGAGAATTTATGGTGAGTGCTCTGGACAATGTGTCAATAGAGATAAGAGCTCGGTCTACTTCAGTCCAAATACTCCAACACATGTTCGACAAAATATGAAGCAGACGTTGGCTATTTCAGTGGAGGCTTTTAGTGAACGGTACCTTGGCTTGCCAACTGCCATTGGGCGGATCACGAGTGGATCCTTTGATCATCTTGCAGATCGTGTGAAGGGGAGGATCCAAGGCATACCAAGGATGCTAGCTTGTGCGGGGAGGGAGACGTTTCTGAAAACCGTGGTTCAGGCAATCCCAACCTTCAGTATGCGTTGTTTCAAGTTAACCAAGAAGGTGTGTAAACATCTGATGTCAATCACCGGAAAATATTGGTGGAGCCGTTCGTTGGACAGGAGATCTATTCATTGGGTTTCGTGGAAAGATCTCTCTAAGCCAAAGATTATTGGAGGCATGGGTTTTAGGGATTTGGAGCTTTTCAACTTAGCCATGTTGGGAAAGCAAGGATGGAGATTAATTACTAATCCTTCTACACTGTGTGCTCGCGTTTTGAAAGGCAGATATTATCCACAGTCGGAATTCATGCAGGCGACTATTCCTGCTAGATCATCGGCGACGTGGCGGGCGATAGTACAGGGTAGAGAGGCCCTTCAGCTCGGGTTGATCAAACGGGTTGGTGATGGTTCATCCGTTTCTGTTTGGAATGACAATTGGATTCCGGGTCTGAGGTCCATGAGACCATCGGTGCAACTGATTAGCGAAGGTAATATTATCCCTGATGAAATTACTACTTGCCGAACTGATTGATAATGAGATTGGCTGCTGGAAGATTGATATGGTCAGACGAAATTTTATTATTCCAGAAGCTGATGCCATTCTGAATATCCCTCTTAGGCGTGAGGGGGGAGACGATTTCTATGCCTGGACACATGAGAAGTCAGGCTTATACTCTGTCAAAACAGCGTACCGGTCTTTAATGATTCATAACGAGCAAACTGCTCTAGATGAAGGGACGGTAACAAGCACCTCAATTACTGAAGAACAGATGTGGAGATCACTCTGGAAACTTAATGTTATGCCCAAAGTCCGTGTTTTCTGGTGGCGAGTACTGCGTGGTATTTTACCGATTGAAAATACGCTGAGGCATAGACATATTGCACAGATAGGCAGATGCAAAATTTGCTTGGCTGCAGACGAAGACATGATGCGTGCACTGGTTACATGCGATCATGCGAGGCGATTCTGGGATGTAGCGAAAGAATGGCTAAATATTTCGCTACCCAAATTGCATCCGACTACCTGGTCCAAAGACATTCTTTGTGATCATATGTTTGTGGATTCAGATCGGCCCAAGATCATCACTACTATGTGGGCGATCTGGAGTTCTCGGAACAGCTGGATTCATGACCGTGGAGCCTATGATCCAGTTCATTCTCTGAAGATGGCGAAAGATGACCTAGCAATTTTGGAGCTACCAAAGAAACTAGCTGTCATTCTTCCTGGCCACGGTTGGAGGCCACCTGAAGATGATTTTGTGAAAATTAATACTGATGGTGGTCTGTCACTACACACTCGATAAGGAGGAGCCGGGGGGATCGCAAGATCACGTGGGGAATTCCTTGGCGCGTGGAGTAAGCCCTATGTAGGGGTTTCGGATCCCCTAATTACTGAAGCTTTGGCGGTACGAGATGGAGTGCTCTTCGCTCGCTTGAGAGGCTTTCAGAAGGTGATTATGGAGACCGATTGCCTGGAGGTCGTCAACCTCTGGAACACTCGCCATGGTTCTCGTTCGGCCGTGGCTCCTATCTTAATAGAAATCGGAGAGCTAGCGTGTAATTTCTCATTTTTTTTCTATTCAGCATGTACCTAGGGCTGCCAATGTCCCTGCCCATCTTTGTGCTAAGAATGCTTGCACATTGCTGGTAACTGACAGTTGGTTCGGAACCCCTCCTGATTTCCTTGCCGTCAGCCTGTTAGCTGATCGGGCGGGATCGGTGATTGATGAATAAAGCTCTCCAAACTTATTCTCAAAAAAAAAAAGTCATCCAATAACCACAAAGAAGTGTATCCACAGCAAACACAAATGCATGCCTGCCAATTCTGCTACCAGCCAACTGCAGTTAACTGGATTTCGCTATCAGCAGAAACCACGGAAAATGTGTAAAGTACAAAAATAGAGCTTGGACCGTTATGGATTTTTCAGATAAAAATAGGGAAGCAATACCAAATAGAGCGTGGACCGTTATGGATTTTTCCTTTATTCTGACAACTTCCCTTAAGACTTATCTTACAGTATTATCTTAGCTTACAAATACGCACACAGGCGGGGATAGCAGACAAATAGTAGATGTAACCGGCCATATAGGCCTGCAAGAAATTTAAGGTTCAACGCATTTTGTCAAAATTTCCAACCATCACAACCAAGTCTGGAACGCAAAAATGTCCAGAAAGTTCAGAAGCACGACATTCAGTGTCAGACATTGCACTATGGGAAGAAGATAGTGCAGTAGCATAATTAGGCCGGCATGACTTGAGAATAAAATATGCCAGAACACAATTGAAGGCATCTCATAGGTAACAATGAATGGAGTATACTTGATGATCACAAAATTCCGTAAGCTTAGAAAGTAATCACAATATGCCGATAGAAGAAAAGATTTGCAGTTTTAAGACCTAATCTGCTAAGCTCTAACCCTAATAACCATGTCATTTATCCACCTAAGTAGCTGCCGATGCGCGAGTTAACACTTAACAACAAGGAGGGAGCTGGAATTACACGAGGGAGGAGGGGAATCAGGAGAGGAACTCACGGAGAGGCAGTGGGCGGCGGAGAGGTGGAAGAAGAACTCGTCGGCGGCGACCTCCACGGGCTCGACCTCCTCGACGGCGGCTTCCTCGACGACGGCTTCCTCCACGGGCTCCACCTCCTCGACGGCGGCTTCCTGCACGGGCTCGACGGCGGGCTAGGGTTCGTGAGAGCGCGCGGGGGGGGGGGGGGGATTTGGGGATAGTTGTGTGCAGTGAGATTGGATCGATCGAACGAAAAAACGGCTAAGTCCTTAGCCTCTCTCTCGCTGTATAGATATAGCGCCGGCGCGGTGGTTACCTGGGCGCACTGAGGATACGTTGGGCAGGCCCCACCTGGCAGTGAGGCGCAAAGTAGCGCCGGCGCGTCAAAGCAGCCAGCGCGCCGGGGCTAACTGGGGCGGGCCCACCCCCCTTTCAGGAACGCATGCACCCTTTAGTGCCGGCGCGTCACTATGCTAGCGCGTCGGGGCTAACTTAGCGCCGGCGCAAGTGCGTGCCAGCACGCCGGGGCTATTTTTTTTTCTTTTCCATTTTCCCTTTTGTCTTTTCTTTTCCTTATTCTTAATTTATCTATTGTGCCTAAAATAAAATAGGATAGTAATAAAGCTAGTTTAAATATAGAAGATAGTAATAAGATAAAATGGAATATTAATTGTAGTTATTTAGAAGAGGATATATAATACATATAAGATAGTGGCGTCGGCAAAACACACATCGATCACACTGTTATCGATTTAATTAAGAAAGAGTTGCACATAATAATAGAATGTTAATGATAGTTCCATCGTCACAACACACACTGCGAGTGTTTCTGTCTCATCGTTTCATCACAATCTTCTTCTTTCCCTTCTTGGATGTCGTTGTATACTTTACCCCTATCTGATGACTTCTTCTTGTGTTGGGATCACCTGACCTAGGTAGCGTGGTCCTGCTTCTTGTTTTGGTGTATGTTGCATTGTCTTCATCGGGTTCTTCTATCACTGGGTCTCCGACGAGGCCGTCAAAGTCATTCTCGTTAGCAACTCCATCCATTCCGACAACGTTCCTTTTTCCTCTCCTTACGACAACACGGCTAGGCCTGGACGGGTCGGTTATGAAGAATCATTGCTCCACGTGCTTAGCTAATACCCATGGCTCATTTTTAGCGGTGGTGTTTGTGGTCTTGCATTTGTTGGCTTCAGGTATACACATGGTGACAAAATATTTGCCTTCAGTTTCGACGTTCTTAGCCCATCTGACATGAAACATTGGCACCTTCTCCCTAGCGTAGTCAAACTCCCAGATGTCCTCGATAATTCCGTAGTATCTTTTCTTGACATCGCCTGTGTAGGATTCCATCGTTACCCCAGAGTTCTGGTAGTCGCTACTTTTGTCTTTTTCCTCCGTGTAGAATGTGAACCCGTTGATATTGTATGCTTGGTAAGTCATGAGGTTGGACGCGGGGCCATATGACAAAGCCAAAATTAGTTTACCGTTCTCGCTGGTCATTGTCGGGGGATCAGCATCAATCTGGTCTTTGAACCAGCGAACGAAAGAGGAGTTGTGCGCTCTTAGTATATCTGCTTCGGTCATCGGCTTGCGAGCATTGTTTGCTATCATTTTTTTGTGCTCCTCTAACCAAGGATCCACATCGTCGATGTGTTGAATTACTACAAGGTTGCCCTATCAAAGTCGGCTGTACGCCCCTCAAAGGCCACATGCATTTCCCTCCTGCCCGTTTTGTGGCCTGCTCCCTCGAACCTGCCAATATGCTTGTTTTCCGGCAAACCAACCGGCTTTTCGACGTCCAGATAATTCTCGCAGAAAGAGATTCGCTCTTCGGTGAGAAACCCCTGGACGATGCTTCCATCCGGATGTGACCTGTTACGAACGAAACCTTTGATGACCCTGTTCATTCTTTCGAACGGCATCATGTTGTGCAGGAATGCCGGCCCGAGATCGATGATATCATCTACGATATGGACCAAGAGATGGACCATTATGTCGAAGAATGCGGGCGGGAAGTACATCTCAAGCTCGCATAGGATCCTAACGATCTCTTCCTGCAGCCTTCCGAGTTTCTTCACGGTGATCGACTTCCGAGTGATGACCTCGAAAAAGTTACATAGACCAGTCAGCGTTTCATGGACGTGAGGTTCCATTATCCCTCGGATTGCAACTGGAAGTATATGCGTCATCATCACGTGACAGTCATGAGACTTCATCCCACTAAATATTTTCTTGTTCGGGTCCAGGTATATCCTTATCAGCCCCGAGTAACCAAAGGGAACTTTGACTCCTAGAAGGCAACAGAACATTTGATCGAGCTCGTTGGGACTTGGAGTGAAGCAGGAGGGGGGCCTACCCAGTGTTGCGGCTTACCCCTTTTGCGGTTGCAACCGTCCGCCTCTTCCTCGTCCAACTGGTCATCTTTGGTCCTAGCAGCCGGTGGTGGTATTTGAAGGTCTTTCCTGATGTTTAGGGCCGCCAGGTCGTATCTTGCTTTCGGCCCGTCTTTGGTCCTATCCGGCATGTTGAACAGGGTGCCAAGCAAGCTCTCGCACACGTTCTTCGTGATATGCATGACATCAAGGCAATGAGGCGTACCGAGGATTAGCCAGTACGTCAAGTCCCAAAACACGGACCTCCTTTTCCATACCCCCAGGAGCGGTCCTGCTGCCTTCTCTTTCTTCTTCTCTTCTCACTTTCGCTTCTTTTCCTTTCCCTTTCCCTTTCCACGCGCAGGGAACTCTATCCAATTGTCCAATAATTGCTTGATCTCTTCACCGCTCCTCTGAGGTGGACGTCCTTCGGTCTCATCTTTACCGTTGAATAGATCTCCACGCTTCCTCCACGGGTCATTTTTGTCTGGCCACCTTCGATGTCTCATGTAGACAGTCTTACAAGACCCCGGTTCCTTAAGCTGTAAAGATGGCGTATGTTCCATGCACCTGACGCACGCCTTATGTCCATGACACACCTGGCATGAAATATATCCGTATCCGAGAAAGTCCTGCACCGTCGTGATCAACGCGGCTCTCATTGGAAAATATTATTCCGCGTAGGCTTCCCATGTTTGTACCCCTTCATCCTCCCATAACGTTTCTAGCTCCTCCTTCAGCAGCTCGAGATACAGGTTGATATCGCTCCCTGGTTGTGTCGGCCCTTGAATTAGCATACTCATGTGTATGTACTTCTTCTTCATGCAGAGCCAGGGGGAGGTTGTATATCCAAACAAACACGGGCCACGTGTTATGTTTGCTGCTGAAAGATCATCGTCCGTTTTGGTAATCATATGACAACATAACCATTTGATCTAATGTTTGTTCAATGCATGAAAATGCCCAGGTTATTAGGTTCACTAAGTTTATGGGGCAAATGATCAGTTTATATGAAAAGAGCTAGGAGAAACAAATCCAGAAAGGTGAAATATGCAGGGGCGGAGGCTCCGGTGTTTCCACCGGAGGCTCCGCCAAGGATCCGGTGGAAGTTCCGCTAAAACCCCTCTCTGGAGCAGGGGAGCGGAACCAGGAGCGGAACCTCCGGTGGTGTTCCGGTGGGCGGAACCTCCGCTAGTTCCACCGGAGGCTCCGCCTCCCTCTACCACACGCGCTGCACACAAGAAGGGATCCGGTGGGGTTCCGGTGGAACCTCCGCTTAAATGCCCTTCTGTTGGTGCAGAGCGGAAGTTCCACCGGAACCTCCGGTGCCTACCCTTTCCTAGGGTAGCTGGGCTTCGGTGGGGGGTCCGGTGGATGATCCGCTTAACTGCCTTTCTGTTGGGGCAGAGCGGATGTTCCACCGGAGCCTCCGGTGAGCTTCCGGTGGCCGGAACCTCCGCAGGTACCACCGGAGCCTCCGCTCCAGCGCAAACTAGCTGTTGCCCGGCGCAACTGTGGAGCAAGATGAAGACCAGCGGAACCTCCGGTGCAGACCACCGGAGCCTCCGGTGAAATCCACCGGAGCCTCTGGTGCCCTGGACTGCAAACGGTCACTTAAATGCAAGGGGTATAAATACCCCTTCCCCTACCTTATAAATGCTAAGCTTTTCCCATTTCTCTCTCCTAGCCATTAATGAAAGCTTCAACCACCTAGATCTCCCACTCCGTCCACCCAAACACTCCCAAACTTGGTGGAGAGCTAGAGGAGACCTAGATCCACACTTCCACCAAAGGAATCTCAAATCCATCCACCACAACCTAGTAGATCTAGAATCCTACTTGAGGCCTAGAAACCTTAGTAGATCTCGTGCTTGTAGTTTCCACCTTGTTGCAAGAAGCTACGGATTGCTTGAGAGCCTCCATCCATCTTGTGGAGTGACCTCAAGTCCTTGTAAGGGTTTGGTCAACGCCTTCAAGTCGACCTCATAGTGGAAACGAGCATCTCCCTCACCGGAGAAGCTCAAGGAGAACAAGGTGTGCACAACCGTGCTATTGAGGAGCGCCTAGGTGGCTCCCTACCTCTCCAACGTAGACGTACTTCTCTTTGAGAAGGAACTACGGTGAATCATATCCTTGTATCCTTGTTTACACTTGTTGTTTGCTTTACTACCTTATGCTTTACTTCTGTTGCGCATATCGTTTTGTTCACATAGGTTGCTCACCTAGTTGCACATTTAGAGAACCTTACTTTATCTTGCTAAGCCCCACTAAAAGGAAAAGAAAAGAAAAATTGGTAGTCAACCTATTCACCCCCCCCCCTCTAGTTGACCATAGTGCACTTTCAATTGGTATCAGAGCCTTGGCTCTTACTAAGGGCTTAACCGCCTAAGAGTACAATGGTCGATGAAAATGCCCCCGGAAGTTCTAGTGCGGAAATATCCAAAATGGCCGACTCTATATCTAACCTACAAGATACGGTTGGAATTCTCCAAACCAAACTATCTAAGGTTAGCTCTAGTGTTAGCTCGGATGTGTCTAGCATGAAGAAGATGATGGAGGCACTGATGGGGAAAACCAAGGAGTCCACGGAACCACCTCTCACTACCGACGATGTTAGCTCGGACGAAGATTCCATTCCGGATATCGACGAGATGGAAGCTAACATCGCTTTAGCTAAGGCGAAAGCCAAAGCAAAAGCCGATAAAAAGGCTAAGGGTGGTGTGAGCTCCGAGGGCTCCAAGTCTCAATTGGCTAACGGTTCGGGGTCTCAATCTAAAGTTCCACCACCTCCCAATTACGACTCTATCCACCCTATTGCCACTATGCCACACATGGTTAATGTTGGAGTTCCTCCCATGCTTAACACTAACGAATTTTCTTCTTGGAAGTTCGATATGGAGTCTCACATTTCAGGATCTTGCACCTCATTGTGGAGAAGCATTCTATATGGATTTCACCCTCACGATCCGAACAACTTGACTCCAAGAGAGGATGTGGAATTTCAACTCAACAAGACCGCTCTTGTGACTATCCAAAAGGCCCTCCCAAGAGAACATCTTGAACACATTCGCGGTATCAAGACCGCCAAGGAAGCTTGGGATAAGCTTGACTCCTTGTTCCAAGGCAATGCAAGCATCCAATCATCAAAATACGATGTTGTTCTTGACAAGTCCGAGAACTTTTTCATGCATGAAGATGAGAGTCCCGAGGAGCTATATAGAAGAGTGGTCACCCTTGGAAATCAATTAAGGGACTTTGGAAAGGAGGAAATCTCCGATGAGTGGATCAAGAGGAAATTTGTCAAGGCCATAACTCCTTTTGAGAAGAATCTCTCCACTAGCATTCGAACAAGATCCGACTACAACTCACTCAACTCCATTGGTGTCCTTAGTGAGTTCATAGCCATATCTTTGTCTCACAAGAGCGCGGATGATGCTCTTGCTCGCTCAAGAGGCCATGGGAAGTCTCCTAACCTTGCCTTAAAATCTAAGGCCATGGCCAAGATAGAAGAAGTGGATGATGATGATGATGATGATGATGATGAGGACTATGAGGATACATACAAGGGTGCCCACAAATGTATTGCTCTTGCCATGCAAGGGTATTGGAAGAGATGGGAGGCTCACAAGGCCGGTGCCCCTAGACCCTCAAGGAACAAGACCTTTAGGAAGAAAGGGGAGCGGCCAAGGACTTGTTACAATTGTGGAAGTGCAAACCACTTCGTCAAGGAGTGTCCTTTTGAGCCACGAGAAGAGAATGAAGGGAAGCTTGTTCGCAAGGACAAGAACAAGTCTCCACAAAACAAGAACCTCGCTAGAAGAGTCCCAAGGGCTCTATATGTTCAAGAGGGCCCAACATTGGAAACATACTACTCCGGAGATGAAGGAGAAGATGAAGTCGTAGGTGTCGCCCACGTCGCCATAGCTACGACTTCCTCTTCATCGGTCTCTCTATTCGAATCTCCCAATGAGAAGGCATCGATCCGACCTACATGTCTCATGGCAAAAGCCACCGCAGTAATATCTTCCACCTCCAAGTCTACTATCACTAGCTCTCCCTCATTATTGGATTGTGTTGAAAACATTGTTGATAATGAGGAGGCCAAGAACCTAGGATCTTGGTTGTGTAGTCTTGAAGGTGAGACTAAAGAAAAAGTGAAAGCACTCCTAAGGCAACTTGATGACGCCAACTCTCTCATTGATGAGAAGGAGGAGATCATCACGACCTTGGAGAACCATGGCGGTAGCCATGAGAATCATGATGACGAACTCGTCAAGGCTCTCGAAAAGGAGAGATCCATGAGAGCTTCTCTTGAAGAGAAACTATCAAGTCTACAAGAGACTTATGCTATTAGTGTTTCTAAGCTTAGAAAAGATAACGAAAAATCTCTTGCCAAGCTTAAGAAAGAACATGCCAAATCTCTTGTTTTACTTAAAGAATTTGAAGAGGAAGAGTTGAAGCTAGGAATAGCTCACCAAAAACTTGACGAGGAGCATGACAAACTAAAAAAGGAGTTTAAATCTCTTAAAGAAATCCATGACAAACTTGCTAAGTCTCGAATCAAGCTTCTAGCTCAACAATCTAATAATCATGTTGCATCTTCATCAAATAGCATTGTTATTGTGCCTACCCCTTCTTCTACAACTAACATTGTAGGGAAGGAAAGAATTCTCAATGATGCAATAAGCTCTCAAGGTGCCAAGAAAGGAAAAGAGGGACTTGGTTTTGTTTCCAAGTCAAAGAAGAAATCCAAGAGTGTCACCTCCCCCTCCAATAATGTTATCTTTGTGAAAGAGGGTGAGGTGCCCAAAGAAAAGGAGACCAACACCGTTATGAGTGGTGATACCTCTAGGGGGAGCATCACTCATAATGATTTTGCCGGAAAATATAACCCATCTTATGTTCTTATGAAATCTAGAGATGGACATGTTTATGCTAAATACGTTGGTACTTCTTATGATGATGATTATCATTGGACTATTTGGGTTCCTAAGACCCTTGTGACTAAGAAAAGAGGACCCATTGAAGGATGGGTACCTAAATCAAGAAATTGATCTCTTGTAGGGAAACGCTTCCGGAGCACATAGATGGACAGTGGATAGTGGTGCATCCCAACACATGACCGGAAGCCATGACGCAATAAGTAATATTGAACCTCCTATAGCACATCTCAATTGTGTTACAATTGGTGACAAGTCCGAGCTTAAGGTATTGGGACGAGGCAAAGTAGCTATCTCAAATGATTTATCAATTGAGAATGTTCTCCTTGTTGAGTCCCTTGGCTATAACTTTATGTCCGTTCTTCAACTTGCAAATTGTGGTTTTACCTCGTTCTTTAATAAAGAGAGTGTGATTGTCACTTGGGAGACTTCTCTTAAAGTAGCCTTTGTTGGGTTTGTCGAGAACGGCATGTATGTAGTGGACTTCTCTAAAGAAGACACGTGTGCCGCGACATGCCTAATGGCTAAAGTTGATGTGGGATGGCTTTGGCATCACCGACTAGCCCACACCAATATGAGAATGTTACATGACCTCCAAAGTGGCAATCACGTTCTAGGACTAACCAAAGCTAAGTTTGCTAAAGATCGTGTGTGTAGCTCTTGTACCTTTGGGAAGCAACATGGAGAACAACACCCAACCAAGACAACCATCTCCACCACAAGAATTCTCGAGCTCATTCACTTAGATCTCTTTGGCCCACTATCTTATGATAGCCTCGGTGGAAAGAAGTATTGCTTGGTGATTGTGGATGATTATTCAAGATATTGTTGGGTGTATTTCTTAAAGAGGAAAAATGAGACTCAAAATAGGGTCATCGAGTTCATCACTCTAGTGGAGCACCAACACAATGCTACCATCTTGGCCATTCGGAGTGATAATGGCTCGGAGTTCAAGAACTACACCGTTGAGGGTTTTCTTAGTGAAGAAGGCATTGCTCATCAATATTCCACTCCCTATACCCCTCAACAAAATGGTGTTGCGGAGAGAAAGAACCGGACTTTGATGGATGCGGCTAGGAATATGATTGCGGAGTTCTCTTCTCCTTATAACTTTTGGGCCGAAGCCGTCTCCACCGCTTGTCATGCTACCAATCGGCTCTATCTTCGCAAGATCTTGAACAAGACTCCCTATGAGATTCTCACGGGCAAGAAACCGGATGTATCTTATTTCAAGGTCTTCGGTTGCAAGTGCTTCATTCACAAGAAAGGAAAACGGTTGTAAAAATTTGAGACTAGATCTTATGAGGGTATCTTTGTTGGCTATGCCACGAATGCTCACGCCTATAGAGTCTACAACAAGTCCACCGGGCAAGTTGAAGAAGCTATAGACGTAGTGTTTGATGAGGACAACGGCTCCCAAGGGGGGCGTATAGATCATGGTGTTGTAGGAGATGCAATTCCTCCCATCGTCATAAGAAGAATGGGGATTGGTGAAATAATCCCCGTTGAGGGACACCGGATGACGGAGGGAGAAGGACTATGCCCCACTCAAGTGGAGCCATTGACTACACCCATTGATGATCAAGCTATCCAACAAGATGCACCAAGCCCTCAAGCTAACAATCAAGGCCAAGCTAATGAACAAGGCCAAGCAACACATCTAAATCATGATCAAGATTCTATTATTGTTGAGAATGCTCAACCTAGTGGTGACTTGTCACCCATCTTTGATCAAGGACGAAATGAAGATGGACATGTCTCCGATGAAGAAGGTGATTCTCAATCAATATCCAAGGAATCTTTGGAGGAGATACTAGCTCGAAGAGCAAAGAGAAGGCTAGAGAATCTTGAACGAGCGGGTCATACGGAGGACATGATTCTTGGACAAGTTCGTGGAAGAGTGGTCACTAGAAGGCAATTAGCGGATTTTAGCAAGGCTCATGCTTTTGTCTCCTTCATTGAACCCAAGAAGGTATATGAAGCTCTCGAAGATCAAGATTGGCTTGAAGCCATGCATGATGAACTCAATAACTTCGAGCGCAACAAGGTGTGGAAATTAGTGCCAAGACCCAAGGATTGCAAAAATGTCATTGGCACCAAATGGGTGTTCAAGAACAAGCAAGACAAAGATGGCATTGTCATTCGCAACAAGGCAAGATTGGTGGCCCAAGGTTTTTCTCAAGTCGAAGGTATCGATTTCGGTGAAACCTTTGCCCCCGTAGCTCGCCTTGAATCCATTCGTATCTTACTTGCCTATGCATCTCATCATAACTTCAAGTTACAACAAATGGATGTCAAAAGTGCTTTTCTTAATGGTCCCATTAATGAGTTAGTATATGTCAAGCAACCTCCGGGTTTCGAGGATCCCAACCACCCCGATCATGTCTATAAACTTGATAAGGCGCTCTATGTACTCAAACAAGCTCCACGTGCGTGGTATGAGCACCTTAAAGAGTTTCTAGTAAATCGTGGGTTTAATGTTGGTTTAATCGATCCCACCCTCTTTACCAAGACGGTTGGAGGTGACTTGTTCATATGCCAACTCTATGTGGATGACATCATTTTTGGGTCTACTAACACCTTGTTCAATGAGGAGTTTTGCAAGCTTATGACCGATAGGTTTGAGATGTCTATGATGGGAGAGTTGGAGTTCTTTCTTGGCTTTGAGGTCAATCAATATTATGAAGTGAATTTTATCAAACAAGCCAAATACACTCAAGACATGCTCAAGAGGTTTAATATGAATGATGCCAAACCTATGAAGACTCCTATGTCCACAACCACCGACTTGAAACCCGACCCCGACGGTAAAGAGGTAGATCAAAAGGTATACCGCTCCATGATTGGCTCTTTGCTCTACCTTTGTGCATCTAGACCCGATATCATGTATAGCGTAGGTAAATGTGCAAGGTTTCAAGCCTCCCCAAGGCAAAGTCATTTGGAAGCTGTGAAAAGAATCTTTCGATATCTAGTTCATACCCCAAACTTCGGTCTTTGGTACCCCAAGGGTTCAAGCTTTCAGCTCATTGGATACTCGGATGCGGATTATGCGGGAGAGAAGACGGGTAGGGGGGTTGTCAATTCCTTGGCCGCTCCTTGGTATGTTGGTCTTCTAAGAAGAAAAATTGCATTGCTCTCTCTACCACCGAGGCCGAGTATATCTCCGCGGCAAGTTGTTGTGCCCAATTGCTATGGATGAGGCAAACCTTGAAGGATTATGGTATTCATTTTGACAAGGTGCCTCTTCTTTGTGATAATGAGAGTGCTATCAAGATCGCCTACAACCCGGTTCTTCATTCCAAGACGAAGCACATTGAGATCCGTCATCATTTCATTCGGGATCATGTTGAGAAAGGTCATATTGATCGCTCATATGTCTCCACAACGGATCAACTTGCCGATATCTTCACGAAGGCCCTTGATGAACCAAGATTTCGAGCTTTGAGGAATGAACTAAATGTCATAGATTCCTCCAACTTCACTTGAAACCTTGCATATCTACCCTCATTATGCATGCTATTAGGCTTAGATATAGGCATGGACATAGGGGGAGCACTACTCAACTCATGAATATGCGCTCCTCCTATTATGCGAAAAATAAATCATCATTGCATATCTAGTCATTTGTGACTTATTGTGCTTAAATGTGAGTAGTAATTTTGGACCCAAGATATATCTTCGCGGTGCCAAGTTACACACTCAAACATGGTGGCCTCGGCCACCGACCATTGTGTGTTTTGGATCTTTCACGTTTATCATATCTCCGTCTTGACAACTCGTACGGGTTCGGTCTTCCATGTTTTTGTTGCTTTTTGCGGACCCCATCGAGTAATGTCTCTCGTATAACAGTGACGTTCTTCCAACCCAAGCCCCACTTGCCCAAAACCTCGTTTCCATAGTATTGCTCGTGATTTTCCAATCTTGGCGTGCCAAAATTCAGTTGGGCGGAACCTCCGGTGAAACCACCGGAGGCTCCGCTGGGCCTGTCCACCGGAACCACACCGGAGGCTCCGCTGGGTCCCTGTGGCTCAGCGGGCCAAAACCTAATGTTTTGGGACAGGGAGCGGAGGCTCCGGTGAATCCACCGGAGGCTCCGCCGGCGGAAATTTTCTGAGGATAAGTTGTGGGCGCGCGGGGGTAAGTGAGATCCAATCTCATTTTCCCCCACCCGCCCCCATCTTCTTCCTCACAAACCGCCGCCGCCCCCAAGCTCTCCGCCGCCGGATTCGGGTGCTCCACCGCGGGGAGACCTTCTCCTTGCCTCGGGACGCCCCGGGAACCTTCCCTCCTCCCTTTTCACCATGGATGCAGCCGGTACGTGCTCTCTCTCTCTCTCTCTCATCTAGTTGATGGATGAGATGCATAGGAGCTCATGTTCTAGCCTTCTATCTTTGTGGATTTGGTGTATTAGGAGTGGAATTTCCCTAGTACAAACCCTAGCAACCTAGAAAATGCATGTTAGGCTTGAATCGTTGTGATGGTAGGGGAGATTCGTTTGCCCTAACCCTAGATTATTCAACCCTAACACCATGAATATCTTGGTTTCTTGGTTTTGTGCGTGCTTTATCGTCTCGAGCTTTACTCGTTCTTCATGTTCTTCTTGCTTTCTCTCTTAGATGCTTCCGGTTCGAAGGGAAAAGGGCAACGATACAAGACCACCGGCCGCCGCAAGCCTCAACCCGTGGATGAGATCGAGGCCGAACTTGACAGCTCTCAAGGCAAGCGTAAGCGCTTCCCAGCTCCCGAGAAGACCTTGCCAAGAAAGAACACCACACCAACCGCCTCCAAGATGTCCGAGAATATGTTCTTGAAGGAAAGGGGTGCTAACCCATATGTGATTGCCCGTGATCGTTTGATGCCCCAATTCCGGGGTAAGGATCCTCGTTTTCACACCGTCTTCCAAGGGCAGATTTTCAATGAGATATTGATGAGGAAGTCAAAGGAAAATGTCGTCCCTCAACACGCAATTAACATTGGGCACATGGAAAGGAATCACAAGTACTTTGGAGAGGCTCTTGAGCTTATTAACAAGTTTGGTCTTGGTCCTATTATCACTCTTCACCAAGATTTCGATGAAGAGCTTGTTTGTAAGTTTCTTGCCACAGTTCATCTCTCCAATGAGACCGAGCGTAATATGATTTGGATGACTAAAGATAAGCAGCTTGACATCACATGGAAAGACGTCGGTGTCATTCTTAGTGGCTACCCAGATTTTGGTCCATTTGCTGAGGGAGAAGAGTTTGCAAACGGATGGTTCCGAGTTCATATCATTAACACCTCCTCACTTGCCAAGGATGGACTTACTCCTCTCTATCATTGGAAGAAATATGCCGTTGGGTTTGTGAAGGGCCTCTATCCCACCTATGACATCATGTTGCGCATCTATCGCGAGACCATCAACCCAAAGGCGGGCAATGTGGATGAGATTCAAGGCTTCATGAAGAACCTTATGCTCCTTACTCATCAACACCGGATGGATGAGCCTCCACGCAAGCTTGATGTGTTGGATTATATTTGGAATGAGTTATGGTATGCCATTGCCAACCGGAAGAATGCTTGTTTTGGGCCATTTATCATGAAAATCATCCTTGATGTGTGGAACAAGAAGTTCCCGAATGACCCTCTTGATGATGCTCATTGGATCTCTCACACGGAAAAGAGGCTTCTCATGAAGGATCACACCGAACCCGTTGTGCATCCCACTCCCGCTGTCCGCAAGCACAAGGCTAGGCCTCGCATCATTGTTGATGAGGAAGAAGCCGAGGGTCCATCTCAACCTCCTCCCTCTAGCAATGCCTTCAAATGGATGGCACGGGCTCTCAAGAAAGTGTTTTGCTTGAACAAAAAGATTGAGCAACATCAATGGGAAGCACATTATGATCGGGAACTCAAGGACCGCAAAAAGGCTCAAGCATCTCGTGAACGTCTCCGTGAAGAGGGTCTCTCCATTGAATCCCCGGTTCTTGATAGCATCACAGATTGGGATGCGTGGCAAGCAAAGGACTCCAAGGGCAAGCTCATTGAATGGTCCGAGGAAGAAGGAGAAGAAGCTACTATCTCTCACCGCCGTGCCCCCCCTTCGGATTCGGATGCCTCTGACGAGTGATCTTTGGGTCGTTAGCATCTTTATCTCCCTCTTTTGGTATCTTGATGCCAAAGGGGGAGAGAGAGATATATTAGGAACGGGCATTTGCATGGGTTCCTCCCTCAAGATTTCTCGATTTGCATCTTTCTTTTGCTTGAGGGAGTTTGGCTTCGTATTTGAACTATTTGAAACTTCGTCTGTTTACATTTGTCGTACCTATTGTGGACCTCGTTATATTATGTTCGTGTGAACCTCGTTTGATATTATTTATGTGCTATGTGTGTTATGTGCTATCATTGTCATATCATTCTTATTTATCATGCCTTAGATGATCTCAATATGAAAGGAGCATATCTTTAGGGGGAGCTCCGTTCATATGATGTCTATAATCATGCAAATAGTTATGTTGTCATCAATTACCAAAAAGGGGGAGAATGAAAGATCATCGTCCGTTTTGGTAATCATATGACAACATAACCATTTGATCTAATGTTTGTTCAATGCATGAAAATGCCCAGGTTATTAGGTTCACTAAGTTTATGGGGCAAATGATCAGTTTATATGAAAAGAGCTAGGAGAAACAAATCCAGAAAGGTGAAATATGCAGGGGCGGAGGCTCCGGTGTTTCCACCGGAGGCTCTGCCAAGGATCCGGTGGGGGTCCGGTGGAAGTTCCGCTAAAACCCCTCTCTGGAGCAGGGGAGCGGAACCAGGAGCGGAACCTCCGGTGGTGTTCCGGTGGGCGGAACCTCCGCTAGTTCCACCGGAGGCTCCGCCTCCCTCTACCACACGCGATGCACACAAGAAGGGATCCGGTGGGGTTCCGGTGGAACCTCCGCTTAAATGCCCTTCTGTTGGTGCAGAGCGGAAGTTCCACCGGAACCTCCAGTGGACCTCCGGTGCCTACCCTTTCCTAGGGTAGCTGGGCTCCGGTGGGGGGTCCGGTGGATGATCCGCTTAACTGCCTTTCTGTTGGGGCAGAGCGGATGTTCCACCGGAGCCTCCGGTGAGCTTCCGGTGGCCGGAACCTCCGCAGGTACCACCGGAGCCTCCGCTCCAGCGCAAACTAGCTGTTGCGCGGCGCAACTGTGGAGCAAGATGAAGACCAGCGGAACCTCCGGTGCAGACCACCGGAGCCTCCGGTGAAATCCACCGGAGCCTCCGGTGCCCTGGACTGCAAACGGTCACTTAAATGCAAGGGGTATAAATACCCCTTCCCCTACCTCATAAATGCTAAGCTTTTCCCATTTCTCTCTCCTAGCCATTAATGAAAGCTTCAACCACCTAGATCTCCCACTCCGTCCACCCAAACACTCCCAAACTTGGTGGAGAGCTAGAGGAGACCTAGATCCACACTTCCACCAAAGGAATCTCAAATCCATCCACCACAACCTAGTAGATCTAGAATCCTACTTGAGGCCTAGAAACCTTAGTAGATCTCGTGCTTGTAGTTTCCACCTTGTTGCAAGAAGCTACGGATTGCTTGAGGGCCTCCATCCATCTTGTGGAGTGACCTCAAGTCCTTGTAAGGGTTTGGTCAACGCCTTCAAGTCGACCTCATAGTGGAAACGAGCATCTCCCTCACCGGAGAAGCTCAAGGAGAACAAGTTGTGCACAACCGTGCTATTGAGGAGCGCCTAGGTGGCTCCCCACCTCTCTAACGTAGACGTACTTATCTTTGAGAAGGAACTACGGTGAATCATATCCTTGTCTCCTTGTTTACACTTGTTGTTTGCTTTACTACCTTACGCTTTACTTCCGTTGCGCATATCGTTTTGTTCACATAGGTTGCTCACCTAGTTGCACATTTAGAGAACCTTACTTTATCTTGCTAAGCCCCACTAAAAGGAAAAGAAAAGAAAAATTGGTAGTCAACCTATTCACCCCCCCTCTAGTTGACCATAGTGCACTTTCAGCTGCTCTGGTTGCCAAACGGATTGAGTCCGTCCGTGCTCGCACCCAACCTGATGTTCCTTGCCTCTTTCCCAAAATCTTCGTACTCTTTGTCTAGTGCCTTCCACTGGCTTGCATCCGAAGGGTGTGTCAGCACCGGGTTTTCAGCCCGCTCTGGATCATTCATCGCTGCCTCCTTTCTGTTCGCGTACCAGCGCATCATCTTTGCTTCCTTAGGGTCCACGAAGTACCGCTGCAGACGAGGCGTGAGCGGAAAGTACCACACCACTTTCCGAGGAGCGGCTTTCTTCCCTCTCTTTTACCGGTCAGCGCCACACACTTGGCATTGGGTCTTGTCCGCGTGTTCGTTCTGATAAATGACACAGTCATGGATGCATGCATGATACTTTAAGTGCGGTAAATCGAGAGGGCACACAACTTTCTTCGCCTCGTCTAGACTAGTAGGACACGCGTTGTCTTTAGGAAGACGCTTTTTCATGTATTGCAGTAGGTCGTCAATGCTTGCGTCGGTCCATCCGTGTTTTGCCTTCATCTGCACAATATCGAGTGCTACTCTTAAGCGGGACTCCTCCGGGTCGCGGTCTGCTACATCGTACAACGGAGTATTCGAGTCTATCTCCAGTTGCGCCAGCTTAGATTTCCGTCTACCGGCGTCTCTCGCGTCAGTCGTCGACCTATCGCTGAGAAGTAACTCTTGAACATGAGGGTCCCACACGACTGACGTTAGAGGAGTATTGTTGTCCGCTGTTTTTTCCTCTCCAATACCGCCTTGTGCGGTAGCGTGTTCTTCATCATCGTTCTCCTCCTGTCCTTCTTCCCTATTTTCAGCGGCTGCCGTCGCCCCCCCCCCTCCTCATGATCATCCTCATGATCATCCCCATGATCATCTTCCTCATCACTCATGGTCCACTGAGTGTAACCGTCCATGAAACCACGTCTAAGCAGGAGGTCCTTCACTACACCCGAAGATGGGTTGAACAGGAAGCCAAGTTTGCATCTTCGACACGGACAAAGTATGTCTATGCGGTCCCTTCGATGCATGTCGGTCGTTGCACGTTCTACATATCTATCCACGGCGTTTTCCCTCATCGAGATGACCATTGTCTCCTGCACTGTCGACAAAGAGTAGATTTTGATTAGATCCACACCCGGCCGGTTTCACGGAAAATTTCGGCATGATCTTTGCTAAAAATGGTCAAAACGGAGTGGCAAAAATTTGCCGAAACGGAAATGAATCGACATTTCGGCAAAACATTGCCAACTCATTTACATGTCATCACATCTTACACGGTCGCAACAAACATAATACAATTCCCATGAATATGGGTCATCATCACATATTTTGGTTGCAAACACAAAAATTATATATATATATATATATCGATATAAGTATATTCCGCCGGCACGAGATATGGAAGATCGTAACGTACACACGACACGTGTCGACCGGGGAGAGCGGTGTGTGTAGACTCTAGCTATCTAGATCTAGATATATGAATATGGTGCATGTGGGGAGAGAGATTCTTCATAGTAGATCTAGATCTAACTAGGTAGAAGGGAGGGGCATGTTTGGGAGAGAAAGTTTTGACAAAACATATCATATTTGGTTGGCTAAATATGCTAAAATTGGAAGAAAGGAGTGAGAAAATGGACCGGAAATGGAGGAGTTTCGAGTTGGAGATGAGGAGTGAGTGGAGTGAGTGGTGTGGGTGGTGTGGGTGGTGAGGGTGGTGGCTGGATAAGGTGTAGCATACCACCGGCGCGCCCCCAGAACACCGCGCCGGGGGTAAACTCTAGCACCGGCGCAACAACAGAACACCGCGCCGGGGGTAAATGGGGGCCTGGGCTGTCATTTAGCGCCGGCGCGGTAGGCTTGCAACGCGCCGGGGGTAAGTATATACCACCGGCGCCTGTGCAGCGGGACGCGCCGGGGCTAAGTTTGCTCCGAGGGGGGCCCTGGACTGCATTTAGCGCCGGCGCGCTGCACACAACGAGCGCCGGGGGTAAGAACTTAGCGTCGGCGTAGCTTAATCCAGAGCGCCGGGGATAGTTACCGCCGGCGGGTCCAGTTGTTGTTGCGCCGGTGCTACCATAGGATGCTATAGGCTATTCCCTAGTAGTGAGTACGCCTGGAGTAGGAGCATCCCGGAACTGCTATAATGTTGAACCTAGCCTTCAGCACTCCAAATGTACACTCGACATCTTTGCGCCAAGCTGATTGAGCAGTAGTGAACAGCCGATGCTTTTCACTTTGTGGAAGAGTAACACCCTTCATGAACACCGGCCAGGAGGGGTAGATGCCGTCGGTAAGGTAGTAACCCCTGTTGTACTCGTGTCCATTCACCGTGAAGTTCACTATGGGTGCTTCTCCTCTAAGCACATCCGTGAACAACGGCGACTGATTGAGTACATTGATGTCGTTGTTGGACCCGGCGACTCCAAAAAAAGGCATGCCAGATCCACCGATCATACGACGCAACGGCTTCTAAGATCACTACTAGGGAATTGCCATTCTATGGAATTGATTCTGTGGCGCACCTCTATCTGGTGCGCCACAGAAATATTATTTTGTGGCGCACGGACCAGGGTGCGCCACAGAAATATGTAATTCTGTGGCGCACCAGATAGGGGTGCGCCACAGAAATCGTGTGGGCCCCACACCAATCAGTGGGCTGGGTGTCAGAGGCCATATTTCTATGGCGCACCGTGATTCGTGCGCCACAGAAAGGGCCACTTCTGTGGCGCACAGCGCAGGTGCGCCACAGAAACACCATATTCTGTGGCGCATCCTGCCAAATGCGCCACAGAATATGTTGTTTCTGTGGCGCACCTGTGCCGTGCGCCACAGAATAGCATACAGGTGCGCCACAGAAATATGCGCACTGTGCACATAAAGGTGGCTGCCCCCTCTCTCCCCCCACTCACTTCATTGCAAAGTGGATGTTGCTCATTCGCCCCTCCTTCTCTCCACTCTATTTTTGCACATTTAGTTCTCCTTTTTAGGTAGGTGAACCTATTTATTCGATGTATAATTGTTGGTGAAGTTTGTTGTTGTTGGGGGGGCCTAATTACCTTGCATCTATACTCCGGTGCCTCCCTCTCCCTCGCTCTTTTCGCGTGTCGGTATCGAATCTACTCGGTGAGTATAGTGTTGGAAGTTCATATGTCTTGTGTGGCCATCGATCGATGTGTATGGGTGTTTGTCATGCATGTGCAGGTGGACCGATCGATTGTCGCGCGTGCGGGCGCGGGTGGTGTATGGATGTTTGCCGAAATGTTGATTCACTTCCATTTCGGCAAACTTTTGCACCCCATATGTCCTACTTATAGGAGAGGTCATGCCGAATTTTTCCGGCGACTATGCATGCATGTTGTGGTTCTAATTTTCTGCTCTCTATGTGTCTGTGCAGGCAACCATGGTACTAGAAATGAGCTCTGCTCGAATCGCTAGATACAAAAAAGACGCGAAGGCGGACATGATTCGGTGCAACAGGCGGCAGATAAGATGCCCGTGTCGATCATGCAAACTCGTGCGCTGGATTGACCCTGATTCCGGACAATTGGAGGAGCACCTTCTCAGACGCGGTTTCTTTGACGACCGCAACCACGTGGCACCGCCGGCAGCAAAAGTTGTGCACGAAGAGGAGGGCGAGCGAGGATATGACGGCGAACAAGATCATCATGAAGAAGGATATGTCGGTGGAGAAGATCGACATGACGATGAAGGCGAGAACACGGAGACCCCGCTAATTTCGGCCTTGCGGGACTCTCATGTTCAGGATCTGCTGCTTAAGGAGACGAGCAACGACATAGCTGCAGCTAGGGAGAAAGCCAAACTGGCGCAAATGGAGATAGACGGGGTGACTCCGTTGTTTCCTGGGTGCCGCCCCGAGGATACGCGGTTGCATGTAACGCTTGCTGCTCTGAAGATGAAGACGCAAAACAAATGGACCGACTCGAGCTTCAACAAGAACTTGAAATTCTGGCACGATCGCCTTCCCGAGGGGAACACATTGCCAAGCAGTATCAACGAGGCTAAGAAAGTCGTATGCCCTCTTGACCTACCTCACGAAAAATTTCACGCCTGCATCAATGATTGTGTAATTTATCGGGGGGAGTACAAGGACACAATCGCATGTCCGAAGTGCGGCCACGGACGATACAAGCTAACCAACAACAAGAAAATTCCTCGAAAAGTGGTATGGTACTTTCCTATCACTCCCCGTCTTCAACGGTACTACGTGGACCCTAAGGAAGCAAAGCTCATGCAATGGCACGCAAAAAGGGAGAAGCCGGAAGAAGATCCGGAGAAGGGCTATATCATGACACATCCTGCAGACGCTGCCCAGTGGGAAGCATTGGACATAGCTTTCCCGAGTTTTGGGGGCGACGCGAGGAACGTCAGGCTGGGTATGAGCACCGATGGACTCAATCCGTTCGGCAACCAGAGTAGCACACATAGCAGCTGGCCCGTGTTTGTATGGCCTTACAACCTACCCCCGTGGCTGTGCACCAAGGAAAAGTACATACACTTGAGTATTCTCATCCAGGGGCCAAAACAACCAGGTGTCGACATGCATTTGTATCTCGGGCTGCTGAAAGACGAGTTAGACACGTTGTGGAAGACGCCACCCCGTACGTGGGACGCGTACACTAGAGATTATTTCCATATGAGAGCCGCGTTGCTGACGACGGTCACAGACTATCCTGGTTACGCGTATGTATCTGCCCAGGTCGGCCACGGATTCTGCGGCTGCGTGAAGTGCATGGACGGGACCCCGCATCTCCAGCTACCAAGGGATCCCGGGTCTTCGAAAACCGTGTACCCAGGGGCTCGAAGGTGGCTTCGCCTGGATCACCCATGGAGAAAACGCGGTGAGTTGTTCAATGGTAAAGACGAGCCCGATGGAGCCCCGCGCACGAGGAGCGGCGAAGAAATCGACGAGCTTCTGAAAAATTGGGACGAGTGCCCTTCGCCGGGAAAGAAACGACCCAAGCCAGCGCCGCTGCTGGGTGTATGGAAAGCGAGGTCTGTTTTCCACGACTTGGAGTACTGGCCGGTCCTCCACGCGCCTCATAGCCTTGATGTGATGCACATTACGAAGAACGTTACGGAGAGTCTGCTTGGCACTATTTGCAATTCGGAGAAGTCCAAGGATGGGCCGAAAGCAAGATACGATCTAAAACATTTTGGCATTAGGAAAAATCTACAGGTCCCCGCCGATAGTGATGATGATGATGACGATGAGGATAAGACGGAAGGTCCTCCCCGCAAAAAGGCTAAGAAGAACACCGTGGTGCTTCCCGCTGCCTGCTTCACATTGAGTCCGCCGGAGCTTGAGCAGTTTTTCAGGTGCCTCGTAGAAGTCAAAGTTCCTCACGGATACTCAGGGAGTATAAGCAGATATCTGGACTTAGCGAAGAAGAGGTTCACCGGGATGAAGTCTCACGATTGTCATGTGCTCATGACGCAGATACTTCCTGTTGCGATCCGAGGGATAATGGACGAGCATGTCCGTGATACGTTGTTTGGCCTTTGCAACTTTTTCGACGTTATCACCCGGAAATCGATCGGCGTGAGGCAGCTCAAGATGCTACAGGATGAGATCGTGGTGATACTATGCGAGCTCGAGATTTACTTCCCGCCGGCATTCTGTGATATATGTGTACATCTCCTTCTCCATGTCGTTGATGACATCAGGCATCTCGGCCCGACGTTTCTGCACTACATGATGCCGATGGAAAGGCAGAATGGTGTCCTGAAAGGATACGTTCGCAATAGGGCCCGTCCAGACGCAAGCATGGCCAAAGGATTTCTAACCAACGAGTGCATCTCTTTCTGCGACAATTACCTAAGCACCGAAGACGATCAGGATGTCGGTTTGTCCACCAGGACGCACGGTGGCAGACTCAACGGAGTCGGTCACCGCGAGGGCTGCCGCGACGTCCATGTCGGCATTCAAAAACGACGCGACGACTTTGATAGGGCTCACCGGGTCGCGCTACAACACTTAAAGTTGATCGAGCCTTTCGTGGAAGAGCACAAAAGCTTAATCAATCAGAATTATATTGAAATGGGCGGGCCGAGGAAGATGGGAGACGTAACCAAAGAGCACAACTCCGGCTTCACGCGTTGGTTCAAGCAAAGTCAACTGACTGAAGCACGGAGAAAAATGCCTTCTACGGAAGATGAAAAACTCATATACATCTTATCACAGGGCCCCGGGCAGAACGTAAGGACCTATCAGGGGTACGACATCTCCGGTTACAGATTCTCCACCGAGGACAAGGACATGAGTAGCGAAAATCAAAACTCAGGAGTAACTATGCTATCATATGGCGATGCCGAGACTAATGTGGAAGAAATATACTTTGGAAAGATCGAGGAGATATGGGAGCTCAACTACTGCGGAGAGACGGTGGTGCCAATGTTCCGTGTGAGATGGGCCAAGAATGTCAAGAAAGAAGGACGGTATTTCACCACAATGGTTATACCCGATGCCAAATCGAAGAACGCATCCGCGAAAAATGAGCCATGGGTACTCGCTAGCCAAGTTGACCAATGCTTCTTCATCACCGACCCGTCAAGGCCTAGCCGTGTTGTCGTGAGGAGGGGCAAGAGGAGCATCATCGGAATGGAAGGAGACGCCAACGAGGAAGACTTCAACAAGAACGGTGATCCGAAGATCGAGGAGGAGTTCGACAAGCACTTCGACATGCCTACTACCGGTAAAGTAAGAAGGAAGACATCCCTACCTACACACGGTTGTCCGTTCACGCGAAGAAATCTCAAGGTGGCCGGTATAAAGTATCCAGTCGCCAACAAAAAGGGAAAGAGACGCTAATTAAGCTAGATCGGAACCGAGACGAAAAAGACTTTATTATGTAATATGCTCATGTGTATGTTACACAACCATATGTGTGTGTGAGACTTTATATAAAAAATATTCTAATATTAAATGTGTGTTTTATTTTTGTAATTGTAATTTACTGTTTTCTTTCTTTAATTATAATTAAATAAAATGTTAAAAAATATGGGGGAATATCAAGATTCGATCCTGGGTGGTGAGAACATCACAGCAAACCACTACACTACTAACACAGTTTTGTCAAACTACAACCGTGCGCGTTTTTATTTATCTATCCACAGAATTCTGTGGCGCACGTCCTAGATGGTGCGCCATAGAAATTACTACGCCCAATGACATGTGGCCCCGTACACTTGGCCACAGAATGGGCCCAAGCATTTCTGTGGCGCACCCCTATAAGCGTGCGCCATAGAATTCTTACATTTCAATGGCGCACATGCTCGTGGTGCGCCACAGAAAATGCCTCTGTGCCAATGACATGTGGACCCGCATGGTCATCTTCCACACTTAGCAGTTTTCCTCAGTTCTTCCCCTCTCTCTCTCGCGACGAACACCACCGTGGAGGATCGATCCCCTTTGATCTTTCTCGCTCGCTCTCGCCGCCGTGGAGGATCCGTGCGGAGGAGGAGCCTAGGAGGAGGAGCGCCGTGACTAGGAGGAGGACCGCCGCGCCGTGACCTAGCTAGGAGGAGGACCGCCGCGCCGTGACCTAGCTAGGAGGAGGAGCGCCGCGCCGTCCCCGTCTGCATCGACATTGTCTTCCTCGACGCCTACACCTACAGGGTAAGCCCCTCTTCCCCCTCTTCTCCCTCTGCTCGATCCCCTCTCTCTCGCTTGTAGATAAGAACGGACGACAAGGTAGTACGATCTTATTGTAGTCTCTGCTCGATCCCCTCTGATCTCTCGCTTGTAGTCTTTGCAGCATTGCTCAAATTGCTCAACTCCTTATTGTATGAACTCAATGTATATGTGAAATATTGTATATCTGACAATGTATATGTGAAAAATCCTTTGTGGTGCTGAAGGAAGAACCAACATGGTCCTTTTACGTTGGTCAGCAGGCCTGATTTTTCAGTCAAGCAATATATGTGCAGCTGGTAGATGTCTTGTGGGATTCCATCAGTCAAGCTGAGAATTTTGACTGTTGAGCTGGTAGCTGTAGGTTTTTTCTGCAGTGTTTTCTTTTTGAGATGCCAAAGTTTCGCGAGGAAGTTGATTCATTTCCTTCCGAGCGAATTTCTGGCTCTCTCATACATATGAAAATTAGCAAAAGTCATGGCCAAATTTTCTATGAATTTTATACTTAGTAGATTTGTCTGTTCTAATTTTTCTATTACTAACCTGATCATTGCCATCATGTAAATGAATAAGTATTGTATCAGGAACTCTTAGACATCTGGTAATTTTCATAGCAAGGAATTGTATCATGTTATTAGTAGTACTGTATTAGTCAAGCTAGAATCGTGTCAGCTCACATGCTCATCAAGTATTGGGAATGCATCTTTTAAGTTATATAAGCAAGGAATGCATCTCAGCTTCTATAAAGTTTTAATTTTGCAGTAAACACCATCTCTGTTTTATTCCTTGGAATTTAGAATTGCTAAGGGTGTCCAGCTGCAACTACTAGCTGTTTATTAGAAAAACCATCACCAGAACATGCTATTCATCATGGGAATAACTATTCTGCCGAGACATCTCAGTCTCATCAATCATCATCGCAAAGGGAACTCATAATTGAGATGTTGATGTTGTTGCCGCCATCAGAAACATCCATAGAACCACGCCACTGCCAACATCACTATCTCACAAAAGAAAATGTCTGGAACATCTGTACTGCAAGCAGTAATATTTCCATAAAAAATTTCAGGCCCTGATAGGATTTCGATGAAACTGTGGCCTCAAGTGCTTTTTTAACATAACAGAATACCAGTTGCGCCTCACTATGCCAGCTAGCTACCAACCTTAGAGTTAATTCTACCAAGTAACACATCAATCAATATTTTGCTGAACTGCCTATCATTGGACGTCCTCCTTGATCTTAAGATCTATCTCAAGTCCCAGACCCGTCTCCGGCTCAATTTTGTGAGCTATGGTTATTAGTGAGCTATGTGCTGCTAAGACCAGAAGCTGAAGACCTATTCTGCTGGAAATTTACCGCATCCAGAATCTATTCTTCAGGATCAGCATATGCAGCAAAGTTCCTTGGTCAGACATTGGCACTTGGAGCTCAGGAAATCTGGCACTCCTATACGCCACTGTCAGGAAAAACTTCATACTTGGATGGTCATTAAGAATCTGGCACGCAGAGGACTCCAACATCAGCCTCACTTCCCGCTCTGCTGTCAAGAACCGGAAACAATGCAACATCTGCTGATTACTTTCCCTGTTGCAAAGAAAATCTGGTACAATGCTCTATCCCCTGACGGACATCAAGCACAACTATCACAGTAGGGATGTAGCAGATTTGGCTTGAACATAATAGCAGGGTTTTCGATAGCGAAACACATCTGCTTAGTGTCGTGGTTCACAAGATCGGGGAGGAGCTGCGGTTTATCTCCAGCAGCAAGGAGTAGACAGGGGAGAGGAGCCACACAATCTTATTTTTAAGTTTTTTTGCTATTCGAGCAGTTACTACAGAAACATGCCTTTTGTCTCGTTAGTGAGTGACATAGGAAGCCCCAAGAACTCTATTAGTGTACTCTAGTTTATGTCTGAATATAAAATTTGATGGTCGAGAATAAATGACAATGCTTAGCGTGCAACTATATTTTAAGCTATTCTTTTGTTATTAACAGGAATTTTCTTGAGATATTAGGTGCATGTCATAGGAACAATGGAAAATTTTCAAGAGGTTAGATTTTCAATGGAAATTCTCTTGTAACCAAGTGTAATCTGGGAAGGGAGCTCTGAAAATATAAACTGTAAGATTCTAATGCTACAAATCAAACAAGCCTCCCACAGAAAAATCCTATCAAACAAGTCTCGTAGAGAAAGTTCCCAAGGATTCTAACCCAACAAGATTCCTTTGATTAAAAAAGGCCCTTGAGAAAAACCTAACAAGTCCAAATGTTTTAAAGCGGTAAAGGAGTGACATTATATTGGTTGTAATAACATCTTATATTATGGGACAGAGGGAGTATTTAGTTAGGGGTCAGTGGACAATACACTCACGGCTGTACTTTGTGTTTCAATCAGGCATATAATTTGAAATCCAACTCAAAAACTCAAATTTGAATGTTATTACAGAAACATGTCTGGCTCTTCCAAGCACGTGTCCGTGCCCGAAGCCGGTGCCGAGGAAGAGGGCTGGGAGGCCCACGCTGCAACCAGAAGTGAGGAAGAGGACGTTGATTGGGGGTACTTGGAGGAAGAGGACCAGGATAAGAGCACCGATGGTGGTGGCACTGACCGCACGGCGGCTGGTGGTAGCGGCGACGCCGCCCCGACGACCGATAAGAAGAATAAGAAGCCCCGGGCCCCAAGGAAGGATCGTAAGCCGCAAGTGCTCGCGAACGTCACCGATACAATCACCAAGGTCTCGCCGAGTGGCCTACCATTGGCGCCTCGATCTGTTACCTCAGGGTACGGCATGCAGCTAGGGTGCATCGTGCGGGAAAGCATGTCGATCAACACGTTTGACCTTAGAAGCGACGACAACAAGGCTTTGGTCGAAATCCTTCTGAAGAAGCTTCACCAGCGATACACGTTCCCGGAGCCGTTCAACAAACATGTGGACTCTTTAGCCATCACGAAGATGAGCACCGCGTTGAGCAGCTGGAAATCCCGGGTGAAGAAGAAGATTGAAAAAGGTAAAAGCTGGGAGGAGATCAGTCGAAAAGACCCGACGCTTCTGAAAGAAGATTTCGAGATATTTAAGCAGTACTTGAACACCGAGGAGTGTAAAAAATGGACAAAATGGGGGCAGGATATGCGGGACCAAAACATAGGGCACCAACATCTCGGAAGCGGTGGTTACCAAGGAAAACAGGCTACTTGGGAGAAGGAGGACCGCGAGATGGAACGTCTCGGAAGAGATAACCCCTGGCACAAAATCACGGACTTACAAGTTAGGAACTTTGTCCGATCCCGGTACTTCTTAGACTGGAAGACGGGGGAATTCGTGACGAAAGACGAGGACGTGAAGGAATTTGAGAAACATTTGGTAAGGACACATATATCTCAAGTACATGTATATTGCATTGATCTAATAATTAGATAATGGGCTCACCTTAATTTCCTTTTGTCCGAAGGAGAGGGAGTTGCGGAAATCTGACTCGTCCGAAGGGTCGACGAGTCGGTGGGACACGCCTTTCAACAGAGCGACGAACGCATACAAGCAAAGGCCGTTGGATGCCCCGCCGACGTCAGCTGGCCGCATCTCCGGCTTTGGGCTAAACATGAAGGTAGCCGAGTACTACTCAGATGCCAAGTCAGAAAAGAAGAGGAAGACGAAATCGACTAAGGATGATGAGGAGGTCGCGGAGCTGAAGAAGAAGATGGCGGCTCTAGAGAAGAAACTGGAGAGCAGAGAGGTGGACCCCGACAGGCTCAACCGATTAGTGGATGAGAGGCTCAAGGAAGTCATCCCCGCTGGGCTGATGGAGGGGCTAGCTTCCTGGAATGCGGGGGGTCAAATTGGACCGATCCATCTGCCCAGCTTCATCGGCAGCAACTCAAGCATGAACCAGCAAGTGCCGCCGCAACAGCTGACCCCCCAGACGCCGGCGCCACTCCTTCTGGTCACATCGCCGCCCCCTTCGGCAGCAATGCCGAAGAATGATGGGCAGGGCACCGTCGCCCTTGTCTCGACACCCGCCGAGCTAGACGCCATCACCAAGGTAACTAATTAGTTAATCGTGATCTAACTACGCATTCTCAAGATGACTGTCATCTCATGATGCCTGGTATGTTGCACAACAGGACGAACCTTGCGTACTACTGCATCGTGTGGTGCCGGGCGGAGAGTTGGTGGATGTTGCTACCGGCACTATTATACAACCCATGCAACGCACTATGCACCACTCTCGAATGGACCAGAACGTGATGAAGGTGAAGTTGGCCAATGTAGTGCCGGAGTATCGCGACGTCCTCCCCCCCTTTCAACCTCCAGGCTGCGACGAGGAAAACTTGGTACTTGGAGAGTGCACGACTTGGGTGATGCAATGGCCGAAGAGCCAGATTCGTCTTGGGGGGGGTCTTGTGATCAAGCGCAACACCGGCGCCACATCCCCTATGGCCCCGCAGAATAAGATCGTCCGGCCCATGAAGAAAAGAGCCCTTCAGACTGCACCCAAGGCCGCCGCCCCTCAGAAGGAAACAGTACTCGTCGCCACCACCACCACCCATAGGGTTATGCCAGAGGGATATCCAGGAACGCCTAGAGCGGCAGGCTGATCGTAGGTCGTGGATGACGAAGGAGCTATATAAGCCGTTTCCGGCGCCGCTCCAGTTGAGGTATCGTTGATCGAGGTGTGCGTAGCTAGCTACTATTAGTTTGTTTAACAAAATTTGCTTAACTTATATAAGCCTAGCTACTATATTAGTTTAGCTCTAAACTTAGGCATAGCTAGCTACTATTAGTTTGCTCTAAACTTAGGCCTAGCTAGCTACTATTAGTTAGCTCTAAACTCCTAGCTAGCTACTATTAGTTTGCTCTAAATTAACTTAGGCCTAGCTAGCTTTATGTTTGTATATCTTTGATGTTTATTTTTTGTTTCCTTAGTTGTTTTTTGCATTATACTTACTAATATGCTTTGTGTCTATCTATATAGATGACGTACTACGTGGTGTTCGAGGGTCGGGTTCCAGGAGTCTATGACGAGTGGAAGGACTGCAAAGCACAGGTCGACAAGTTCAGCGGCAACTGCTATAAAGGATACAAGACTAGACACGAGGCGGTTGCGAAGTGGAGGGACCACCAGTCGAAACAGATGAACAAGATGAACAAGATGAACAAGATGGAGGCCTCCTACAAGCTACCGTTCTTGCTCACCATCGTCGCCGTGCTTGTAGTCTATTTCATCTTAGCTTAGGCATTTGTAACTTGACAACTCGATCGAGTAACTATGTGGTGACAATTATTGTTCGATGATGTGTTTGACAACTCGAGTAACTATGTGATCACTTTGAGCCAAATTCGATACTTTGCACTATGTATCACTATTGTGATTAAGTAACTTTGTAAAATATCAGTAATATGTTATATGTTGTCAAATATCACTGCTGTGAATAATTCCTGTATAATTCCTGTATATTCAAACTGTATACAGCAGAAACAATTTAAATTTCGAAATATAGCAGATGATTCTGTGGCGCACCGTTGGAGAATTCTGTGGCGCACCCAATTCTGTGGCGCACCGTTAAGGGATGCGCCACAGAATCCTCCATTTCTGTGGCGCACGGTCGAGGTGCGCCACAGAATCCACTATTTCTGTGGCGCACGGGCCTGGTGCGCCACAGAAATTATTTTTGTGGCGTGTGTTCTGTGGCGCACCCCTGTGGCCCCAGGGTGCGCCACAGAACAGGATTTTGGTGCGCCACAGATAAGGGTTTCCCTAGTAGTGGATTATGGTAGGGTGTTTGATGTCTCCCCTTGTGAATTGACCGGCATGCGCAACTAGGCAGTTCCTCCACTGCCAATGCATGCAATCGATGCTCCCTAGCATGCCCGGAAAGCCACGCTCCTCGGCTTTCGCTAACAGACCCTGAGTATCCGTGACAGTATGTCGACGGCAAAACTCTTCCCCGTAATAGTGAATGGTGCCTTCACAAAATTCATCTAGACACTCTGACGAAGTTTGTCTAGCTAAATTAAGCCACTCATCTATCGTATCTGCATCGGCTCCATAAGCTAATAAACGCAAAGCCGCAGTACACTTTTGTAAGGGAGAAAACCCAGCACGGTTCAGAGCATCAACTCTTTGGGTGAAATATGGAGAGTATTCACCCAATCTATCCACTATGCGTAGAAAAAGGAATCGCCTCATCCGATACCTTCGCCGGAAGAAGCTCGGAGGATAAGCACAGTTGTCGGCGAAGTAGTCGTCGTAGAGCCGATCGTGGGCACCCAGACGATCACGCCTGATGAGATCTCGATGGCGTCATGGCCGTCTTGGCTGCGCTTCGAGGTTGAACATCGCCGCCTCGTACTCCGCCTGGAATGCACCGATCATCTCACCCTCCATTCCGTCGCTCGAACTGCTGCTGCTGGACGAAGACATGGCGTCGAGAGGAGTGGAAATGGAGAGTGGAGGAGATGAAGTGAGGTGTGGAAAGATTGAAACCATATGGGGGGGTATTTATAGGGGGTGGGGATGAATTTTTGGGTTTTTGGCTTTTTCGGATTTTTTTAGGCAGCAACGGCTACCCCAACGGCTAGATGACGTGGACGAATCATATCGCGCCACGTCAGCTAGCCGTTACAGCGCGGCCCCGCTCCCACTCTCGCCCCGCCTCTCGCCCGCACCCGCCATCGCGCCGCCCCCCACTCGCCCCCCTCTCGACCCCCTCTCGCCCCCCCTATCTCCTCGCTGTCGCCCGGGGCGGGGCGATACCGCCCCCACTCCCGCCTCCATTGGCACCAGCCTTATACGTACTCATGTGCACTTGCTTCTAGAGTTCTAGTATAGCCCGTACATGCATGAAGGTACTTTAAGTGATTCTGAAAGTTGGAAGATGGAAAGTTGCTGCAGAAGCTAGCATATTGAAGCTCACATAGCCGAAGGTCAACAATACATCAATTGATATGATCCCATGTATACCGCTCTGATCCATCTAGTTTCTCTTTTCTCAAATTCAAATGAGCTGGACCACTGAAAAATTAAAAAAGTATAACCAGATAACACATTGAGAAATAAAATATATGCAAGTAGCCTAAGCTGATTAAAAACAAGTGACGCTTCGTTCCCTCGTTCCTGTTATAAAACTACTTGATCAAACGAGCATATGTACATAATTGAGTATTTCACAACAGGGTTAGAATCACATCCGTCTGCATACCACGTAGGAGCGAAGAACTCAAAAACTATCCTCTAACTACTTGAATGCCCGTGCGTTGCTACGGCATCAAATTGTTTTTATGCAACATGTTTAATTAGAGTGTTCTTACACCGCTACACATATTTACTTTTGAACAAACTCATGATATACTCGAATTTCCCATCCATGTTTTTATCTCCAACTTCGAGAATGAGAGATTGAAGAACCATATTTTTAGCAAAAACATGAAGGTTACACTCATAATCGTGACCGACCGAAACCGCGAATGTAACTGAGAAAATTTAGACCTTCCATAAAAAACGATTATATGTTAACCATGATTACTCATAATCGTAAGTAGTAACAAGAGATTCACTATTTTGTAGACCGTACATCTAATATGCAGCCGCATCCATGTTTCATTCTTGCGAACATTCTGAAAACCTTTTAATCTAATTTTTCTTTAATGTGACGGCGAGGAAAACAAACCTGAGAGTCTGTGCCTAGTTGGGGCACTGAAGAATTCCATCAGCTATAGATTTATTATGATTACCACAACGCCACGAGCCCTCAAAGTTTATTGTGCAATATGACAAGCCATCATTTGCATCGACTATCTCCTAGCTCTGGGACAACAACATCCAGGTGGTATGTATACAACAGTGCTTTTGCAAAGAACACATGATCATAGAAATGGAGAAATGTCGTATGAGCATCAAGCATATGTTCACTCTGACTTCTTGCTTGGAGACTTGGCGGTGACGATGACTTGTTCTTCAGTGGATTCTTCCACGTTACCATACAAGCTGAGGTGCAAGGCTTTTGCAAATAGGTTGCTCCGTTGATTTCTAGTTCTGTCTAAGTTGGTGGATTCCTGCATTCTTTTTGGCAACCTGAGCAAACCGTTGCACTGCCCGCTCACTATCCCGGCAGCTCGAGGGTCTAAGACAGCAATGATATGCTTCACTGAAGAATTAACCTCTGCTAACAGCCTCCTATTTTCACAGATAATAACTGCAGCTCAATAATTGTTTGCACAAGCAGACGCATACTTATGTCATCAATTAAAACATAACAAAAAAAAACCTACAAATTTTTGAAAAATCACTGCTCTGCGAAAATGTACAGAACTGATACTGATGACTGCAGACCAAGTAACTCCAAGTCCATGTTTATCATGAGCACTTGTCGATGTACGATCCTCTTTTGTTTCTGTGACTTCAAAAGTCCTTCTAGAAAGATACCGATTAACTGTTTGTCACATAACGAGTCTCTAATCATCTTCAACAAGTCTGAATAATAAGCACCTATGTTAAGGGCCTTGAAAAATTCAGAATTATCCTGAGCCCTCCTCTTCCTGTATGCTTCTTGTTTCTGCAGACAAGCATTCACACGAAGACAACATATCAGCCATATTAGCAGTGCATACGACAGTTATGACATTTTTATTCTTTAGTAAGAAAAAAAAATTGACGATTTTTAGGAAGAATTCAATCATAGGTTGTTTTACTTCTTTTGAAACCGGTATGCATGTCCTAATTTCACATAGAATAGATATAATAGCGTTATGAACTCTGGTTTAGCTTTAGTACAAGCTCCTCAGGATCTCTTTCAACTAAGAATACATTCAATATATAAAGACAATTGGTCTTGGCCTTGATATTCCACTCACTTCTACAACCAACCTCTTGCTAAAAAATGATTCTTTTTTTTTTTTGAAAGATCCAACAAATGTTGGCGTTTTCATTGATTGAGCAGAGGGAAGTAATTACAGTGGTGCTACCGGACTAAGGCCCAGCAATTCCAGAAAAAAGGAAAAGAAAGGGAAAACAGGTGAAGTGCTCAGTCGATCAGGCGATCAGGGCGGCTCAAACATGAGTTTGCGCAGCGCTTTGGCTCCCGCGAACGCCCACCCCCGTGCCTCGTCGCGAATCCAATTCAGAGTGAAGGCGATGGGGGAACTCTTCCTTTCGAAGATGCGCCTGTTCCGCTCGGACCAAATTCCCCAGGCGGCGAGGATGATGAGGGACTTCAGGCCGTTTCTGTTCGCCGGGGACGCGTTGTTGATGATATTCCTCCAGGCCGCCTGAACGGTGGGAGCGCCAGGCGATTCTTGGAGCAGGCTCGGGCAGCTCGTCGTCGTGGCCAGGACGGACCACAGATGTTTGGAGAACGGGCATTCGAAGAAGAGATGATGCGAAGTTTCTAGGTTCCGGACGCAGAGCGGGCAGAAGTACTCATTGGGCCATTGGCGCCGCTGCAGCCGATCGGCGCACCAGAGGCGATCGTTCCAGAGCAACCAAGCGAAGAACTTGGTATGCGGCGCCGCCCACGGTTTCCACACCAAGGCAGGGGTGTCGGAGAGCTCCAGCCCAGCGAACTGAATCCGGTAGGCAGATCTGGAGGAATATAATCCATCCGCCGAGAGTAGCCAGGAGATCGAGTCCGGAACTCCGGGGCGCAGCTGGCTGCCTGAAGCACCAAGTAGGCGGCAAGCACGAGTGAAAGAGAGGAGGGTCACGGCGTCGAGCGTGGCGCGCGGGCGCAGCGAAAAAAAAAACATATTATGTCCAAAGGTTTAAAGTAGCAAAGATTAGATTGAAGTGTGAAGTATGAACTGAACAAACATCAAATACCAAATACGACAGCAGAAAATCAGTGTTTTTTCCTTATATCTGAGATATACCTTCTTGGTATGGTTCCAGTCTTGCAGTGTACACATGTGTTTGACCTCTAAGAAAGCAACGGATTAAATCTACACCGTGGATAAAAGCATCTAGAAGGTGTTAACGGCCTCGCTGGCAGCATCAGGCACCTTCTCATTTAAGTAGATGGTTTCCTTGTTTTTCTTGCCGTAGTCCATCAGAGAAAGTGTGTCCATGTCCAATTATATTTGTGTGCGAATGCATACACACATCGATGGATATAATGTGATGAATCTGTATTATGTGATTCCTTTACGCTTTTTCCTCTTATTGATTCCTGACGGGAAAGTTGTTAAGTATCTGCAAGTTGTTAAACATCATCTGATCCAAAACGCAATGCAATTACAGAACTATAAGCATGCAATGCATCATCTGATCCAAAACATGATTCTCAAAGAGTTATAAGCATGCAACACCTGGTTTAATTCTTAACGACTAAGAACAATTTGAGAAGAAATCGCCAGAAACGCACACCACATATGGATCCCACATAATTTCGAGAATCATACCTTGATTAAATGCATAGGAGAGGGGAAGGTCCCACATCACGGCGGCAGTTGGCGGATCTTGCCGAGGTGGCCGGAGGTGAGCTCCTACGGGCGGCGGGGACGAGCCGAAGAGGAAGCTACGTGTCGCGGCCTTAGGAGAAGCACAGAGGCGAGCAGGGAGGAGAGAAGATCTCCGGCGGTGGCGCTGAATCTATCGTGGCCCTAGGTGGGCGGTAGAGGTAAGGGGACGGTGTCCTCCTCCTCACACCTACTCGCTCAGCCGCGCCGACGCCGCCACTCTCCTCTTCCCCCGAGCCCTCCCTCCTCCACCGTACAGTTGTGCGTGCGTGCGCTCCTCCGTGCGGCGGCGGCTTGATGGTCACGAAGCAGGGAGAGTGGAGCGATGAGCGAAGGTTCATGTGTGTTGTGAGGTCGTTAGAGGAAAATATTCGGTGGGTTTTCTTGTTGGGCCATGGTAAATGGGCTGAGCGTGGCGTAGGATGGAGACGGACGATCGAGAGGGAGACCTACCAACGTACGAACTCCAATATAATAGTAAAGATTGGTGGTCACGAAGCAGGGAGAGTGGAGCGATGAGCGAAGGTTCATGTGTTGTTAGGTTGTTCGAGGAAAATATTCGGTCGGTTTTCTTGTTGGGCCATGGTAAATGGGCTGAGCGTGGCGTAGGATGGAGACGGACGATCGAGAGGGAGACCTACCAACGTACGAACTCCAATATAATAGTAAAGATTGTGAAGGACCCACTGTTAGCACATAAAAAACCAACAAAGTAGTTAGTGGGTTAGGTTACCACTCGGAAAAGGTTGGGCACACACGTACGCTTATGAACCGAGGATTGCCATTCGCAGCGCAACTGATCCACACGCGCAAGATCAGGCTAGCAGCAGCCAGATCTGGCCGGGAAGGAAGAAGGGAGGCATTCCATGCGCACGACCAATGACACAGCCGCAGCGCCCAAGCCGTCCGCCCGCATTGACGCTAGGAGCACCGACGAGAGGCTAGGAGGTCCGTAGGAGGCATCCACGAGCGGATTCTAGTGGAGACAAGGGGAGCAGGAGATCTCCAGACCATGATGGATTTCTAGTAGTGTTTCTTGTAATTCTACAAGTATCTTTATCGTTCATGATGGAATCAAACTCTTTTGATAACTTCATTAAGGTAAAGATTCCAACTTCGTTATGCTCACTTCAACCATTGAAGTGTGCATATCTTTCCAGCAACCTGTTGAATTTTACAAAACTCGCAGACTGTGTCAAGTACACATCCTTGATTAAACTTCCTTGAAAGAAAAGTTGGTTTTTGTTATTTAACTTCCATATCGTAATATGTAACTTTTTGCTAGAACTATCCGCAAAGACTAAAGCATTACTACCGAAGATTAAAATCTTGAAGTAGTCAACTCTTTAAACTTCGTCGAAAACATCTTTTCGATAAGTACAACCGTCAAAGGATGTAAATATCCATGTATTTGTTTCTATATAGACCCGTTTGCTATCGTTAGGCACCATACCTATCGAAAGGACTACCAAGTGACATAATGATATTCATACAGGGATACTATCGCAGATATAATGACTCATAACCAATTTTAACAAAGTCAGGGCCCATCATTTGCCTCCTTTATAAGGTCCATGTCCTATGTTGTCAAAACAACACTTCACACTCAAACCACAAGTTGGTCTAAGTACAAAGTTTTAGGACTTTTGTGGTTCAGTTCCCAAACTCACTAGAAGTACCTACAACATATGTAGTGTCTTCTATTTAGTCAAAATAGAAAACCCCGGAACATCTTCCAGTGTTGCGCTACTCTTGACATGGTAACGAAGATTCTCTAATCGCATTGAGTTTGTACTGTCCTCCCACTCACTTGTTTCACAAGAACCACTTTCTCATCAAATCAACCTTCTCTGACAAACAACATTTGTCTTTGGGTCGGTGATAAATACCCAATGGATTCGTTGAGATAACCTTACAAACATATATGTATCCTATTTTGGTTGTAAACATTTTACACATGCTATGCATACCAAAACTTAAGAAAAAGACAATTCGGGTCAATACCCAAACCATAATTTATATGGTGCAATTTCAACGAATCATGATGGCTCTCTTTTCAGTGTAAAAGCGGTTGTCTCTAATGTATAAACTACAAAATTAAAATGACAATTTTATTAATCTTACCATGTCCAACAAGGTTTGATTTTGTCTCTTGAATACTCCAAACTAATTTGGAGTATTCGAGAATTATAAGTTGTAGAACAATTCTGCAACTCCTCAGATGTTTTGCTAAACTCGTAAATCAAACATCCTTTATGATCCAATCATAAATACTTTATTGTCTTGCTACGATGATTTTTACTTCATACTAACAATAGTTTGAACCAATTCAAAAAATGTCAAACTCCATTCTCTTTAAATAGATATGCTCATATATCTACTCAAATCATCGACAGAATTTATGAAGGAAAAATTAATCGACCGCGCATGACTATACATAATGGACTATATACATCAATATGTACAATATCCACTAAATTAGTCGTCCATTTTCTTTCGCCTATGAACGGAATTCTAGTCATCTTTTGGAAGAGGTCTCACAAGAGTCAATTTATTCAAAAAACAAAAATAACTCCGAAAGTCCATTAACATGGAGTTCCTTCATGTTTTCCTTTCGAATATGAACTAAAATGGTGGTGTGACAATTTAAGTGAAATTCGTTTACGTCTTACGTGATACAACCAATTATCCTAGCTGCAATTATACATCCTCCTCAGAAGATGATCTTAGCACGTAGCTGAAACAGCAAATGCAAGTTCATACCTCGTGAGTTATAGTATTGAATATACATCGCTGGAAGACGATTTCTACAATGAACATCCCTTTATAGTTCCTCTGCCATTGATGGCACAAGTCTGAAGTTCCATCCATCTTGTTCGAGCCCGCAAACCAGTCCTCTGCAATATGTATCGCTAGATGGTGCGTTCAGTCAGAGTACTTCACTCTCGGGGCTTCCTGGTTGCGCGAGACCACTGGCCCGTTCTTGTTCGATCCCACGAACTGGTACCTCTGTGCTATCAGTGCAAATACTGGGACGAAAGTTCCTGCACAAAGACAAATATTTTTCAGTCATATACTCTAGGGCAAGAGTTTCTAGGGAGGTAATAAATACATTTTTCCTTACAAATATTTCCTTTATTTCCTAGCTGCATGTACCGCATTTTGAACTCAAAGGGCAGACCACATTTTCTGAGCAATGTTGTATAACTTCCGTCCAACTATATCCAGTGCACCGCTCCGGGCATAAGCTGAATCTGAGTCACCTATACCAGTGATTCTTAGTAATGGTGGTCCGTCAGGCCTCACAGAAAGGGCTTGTATCATAGTTTCCCACCGGCTCCCTTGAGAGATTTGGAAATCGATGATGTGAATAAAGTTCCACATGATTTCGCTGCACATAGAAAGTACTATTTCTTCCCATGTGCATTGAACTGGCATGGTATGGTATTTGAGGATTGTCTGGATATCTATATGACCAGTTAGATGCCTGTGTTGACATATTTTCCAACCTTGCTGAGGTGATCTATTTGCTGGAATTCAAGAAGACGTTGTACCTCCCCACGATCAGGATTCACTTTTGTCTTCTTTATCGATATATGTTCAGTACGACGATGACATCAACTGCATAGAACAAATATCAGATTAGTCTAAAAGGATACATATAGATCAGTAGAAAAGAAAATAAGTAATTTGAGCCTCCCAGGTAGAAATTAGTAAAATAATTATACTATCTTGTTTCAATCTTGTGTACATTGGAACAATTCGAAGAAACTGGAGAATTTCTTTCAAGGGTAAACTGGAGAATTTTCATTAAGGAAAAAAATTGGAGAGCTTTCTTTTGGTCATAAGAGAACCACTGCACTGATACACTAAGTTCTTCTCACAGTTCAGACTCCAACCGATCAAATCAACACAGCGGCATAATATCAATCCAGAACCAGAATCACAGTTCACAAGTTATGGCATCCCACATGGGCATATGGACACATTCCCTTAATAAGGGATAGTCAAAGCTCAGAAATAGCCTGTCAGAATAGGAAAACATGCTTATGTTGGATTGCCAATGTTTGAATCATTTTCCTCCGTTGAGATAAATGATCTCTGTCACATGGGATAGACAGCTCCAGGTTATGCAGAAACAAGATTATTTCCTATCTAATAATACTAAACTAAAATTAGCCTAGATCGCAGGACCCACATGAAGTAAAAACGACAACAAGACCTATTTTGTGATCCAACACCTACCAAACAGGCAATCATATTTCAAATCATCATATATACCAAGATAAATCGGAATAGAGATTACCTATTGTGTTTCCTCGCTCATCAATCCTCCGCAGCGCCGTCAATCTAACGCCTACACGAACCGACGACCTGACTCTAAGGTAAGATCCCTCGCCTGTCGCCATTGATCCCCTCCGCCAAAGAAAATTCCCGTATCGGCGGCCCGACACAGGTGTGATTGAATCAGCGGGGGCAGGAGTGGGCGACGTCCTATCTCGATGTGCGCCATGGCCGACCTCGCGCAAGGCTGCGGAGGCCGTGGGAGAGCAGCCGGCGGTGAGGAGCTAGCCGACTTCCACGGACGGCGCAGGCGAGGGAGGTGCGCTCGGTGATAACTTAGGCAGAAGGAGGCTCGTGTGAGGGCAAGCGCCGCTGCGCCGTCAGGAGGAGGAAGATCGAGTCCAGGTTTCATCTGCGTGGCCATTGCCGGCGGCCGGTCGAGCGCCGAAAGGGACGGAGAGGAGGATGTGTCCGTACTGGCGTGGCCAGAGCGAGAGGCCTGTCAAGCGCCGAATGGGTAGAGTTGAGTGATTGGGAGATGGGGCATGTGGATCTGTGCTTGGGTTCGTGGTGTTGCGGCACTGCGCGAGAAGTTGGGGAATGGGGCCCGTGGAAGAAAACGACCGTCGAAGAAGATAGAGTTGAGTGAGATTGTGAGAGTGAGGAAATTGGAACTGTGGGACTATTTTGGTCAACGAACAGAGCCAGAGATGTTCTTTGTTTTTTTTTGCAAAGCTAAGGGAACGTGTCTGGTACCGCGGTCTCTAATTAGAAGCTACTTACACCTTTTTCTTCTTTTTGTTAGCTGCACAGCCCATGTAGACGGGGCACTGTTCGGAATTTGCTAAACCAGTGTTGGTTAACTTAGACACCACTCATAAAAAGCTAATTTAGACATATTTATCTCCGTTTATTTTTATGTGCTTGCATAGTGTTTCTTTTTAATATATGTGTTTTTAATTATATGCATTTATGGAGACAATAGGCGCCGAAACGATGGCGTTGGATGGAACACAAGCTTACCGATTTCTACACAATCGAAAGAGGTGCACCGCCGAGTTATACATTTGTGTTATTTAATAGTAAAGAAGATTCTATATTACCATATTTTAAATTTTATTTTTAATGGTTTTTTCGCTTTTGTAGATTGTCGATGTGCCAGAAATAATAGATGTCGTGAATGCTCCGAAAGATTCTGCCGACATAGACTCCAATGCAATGATGGTGGAAGAGACTGAAAACTCAACAAGTTCTACACAATTAAAATTGGTAAGAATTGTATTTTCTTATTTTAATTTAGTATAATATATAGATGTTATATGTATATATAAATTCATTTTGTACCTGATCGAAAATTTTCTTACACTTGCTCAAGTACGATGGAAATGAAGCCCAAGACAATATTCCTGACATTGTACGACAATATCTAGATAGTATTAAGGATGAGTACACTGGTGGAGAACAGGCCAGTAGCACCGGTTTGTAAGGGCCTTTGGACTCGGATACAAAACCGGTGCTACGTATTCGGGACTAAAGCCCCCTCCCCCCTTTAGAACCGGTCAGTCACCAACCGGTTCTAAAGGCCTCCACGTGGGCGCCGAAGAGAGCGCGCAGGCGGAGGACCTTTAGAACCGGTTGGTAACACCAACCGGTCCTAAAGTTTTTTTTTTCTCTTTTTTTTTTCTTTTTTCTTTTCAGGGTTTCCAATTCCGTATTTAGGGTTTAGGGTTTAGGGCGTGTTCCGTATTTTCAGGGTTTCCGTTTACGTGTTTTCGTTTCTGTTTGCGGTTAAATGTTGATGCACCAAATAGTAGTACATATATATATACATGTAACACGAAGTAATCGACCGAGAATTACATAATCTGAAGTTCGTTTTGAATAGTTGTATACTTGCATAGAGAAGGGAGCTGGCTATAATTGGTTCATAGGATGGAAAAATTCTCCGTCTTCTGCTATGACTTGCGTGAGAAGAAATCCTGCCAATTCCTCTGCAATAGCCTTGCAACGGTCGATTGGTTTGAGCTGCGCCCGCTTTCGTGCCATCTTGAAAAGAAGTAGATGAAAACAATTAAGTTATGAACAAAACTAAACATAATTAATGGCAACATAAATAAAGTTGTGAAGATCCGGTTACGTACCTCTAGAGTTCTGGTAGTACGGGATTTCTCATTGATCTTCCTGTGAATGAACTCGCAAACGTAGTATCCACAATAATCAGTTCCCTGTGGTTGTTGCGGGACTTTCTATATACGAGAAACATAATTCAGTCAAATTAATAATAATCAAGAGAATGGTAATGGTATTTAAATCAGGGTACATAGTACTACTTACTTTGTTAATCTGAAAGTTGAGCTTGTCTGCCCATGTACCGGGTTCTTCCTTGATGAACATTTGCCAAACCCTGGGCGACAAAAGAAAAATGAATAGAAGAGTTAATTATTACTTACTTGATATCAGGGAATGAACGAAAAAGAGGCCGATGACCGAAAGAGGCCGATATATATATACTTTTGAAGCATCTGACGCGCGCTCTTCCATGTGTCAGCGCACCAGGTTAACGAGTCCCAGACTTCAACTTGTCCTTTATCGATTCTAATGATGAACAATATGAAGTGGCCGCTGCGCACGTGTACACACGCAGTCATGCATACTCATCAATTACACTTAACATCAGGTAAGCAAAATGGAATGTCTATAAGACAGTAACACTCACTTGAATCCGTATGGCCAAAGTATTTCTTTTTTGGTACTTTGTCGCTTCAAAAACCTTAGCAAATCATCCGGTGTAGTCTTGTTGAACGTTTCTACTGTGTTTTGATGATACGAATACGGGTCAATGAACCCAAAGTCCCAGATTCCTGCCAGTCTGCATTCACGAATCTTCATTCTGCATAGTAGAGTACAAAAAGAATGTCGTGAGTGATAATTATACGGGCAACGAACGCGAGCTTAACTAAATAATTAAATTACACAAATAAATCACTTACAAACAGTAGCAGCTGAGGATAGACTTGTCGAGGGCACGTTGATTGTACATCTGTAAGAAATCATCGAACCCAAGCTCGACACCGTAATCTCCGAAGTAGTGTTGATCCTGAATTTGAGCCATGATACAGTCTCTCTCCTGCCTTGCGGCCTCCAAGTACCAATCATGTAAACTCCGTAGTTGGGTTGTTAGATCAGTAGGATTTTTGACCAGAGGGTGCCCGGGCTTGTATTTATATACCACATCAGCAATAGCGTAACCCACGTCGCCCATGCGTGGACAGGACACTGAAGCCTGGTCAGATAAGACCTTGAGCGGGGCAACTGACCGTGCTTCTTATTGTCCGAGCTGGGGAACTTGTTTCCCGCATTTCGTCTGCTCCGCCTGCTTCATCTGTGCGGCGTGCTTCTTTTCAATATACCGTTCATAGTCTGAAAGGGGCGGCGGTGGCGGCGGTGCAGGATAATATAAGTTGTCGACGGTCCGCTCAATTTTCCACTTTGGGATGTCCTTCAGAGTTTCCTTCCAGTGGTCTGGAGGGGCCTTCAGGGGAAACTGTGCGAACCATGCCCTGGTTTTGGATGCCACTGCATTGGTTAGTTCCTCCTCAGTCATCAAGCCTGGTAACTTCGGGGGACTCTCGACTTTCTTGGATTTCCTTGGTCTCTTCTTGGGAGGAGTCCCGTTTCTTCTGAACTGCAGCTTCCGCTTTGTCGTACCTGTAGTGGGCGCATCCGTCGGCTCACGGGAGTGCACGGGCGATGGACCCTCGGCCTCGGGCTCCGGCCAATCTTCGTTGTGGGGCGGACTTGGAGGTTCGTTGGGGGGTGGACTTGGAGGTCGTGCATTCTCTGTACGAAAGTGAAAAAACTATTAAAAATAAGATAACATGTGGTGCAACATTCAGTAATTGATGGAGGTATGGTGCATTCGTACCTGGAGGAGTCGGTGGCCTTGGCGCCGAGTTAGGGAACACGATGTGTTTCTTATTCCACAAGATGATACCAAGCTCCATTTCTCCCAGTGTCTTCTCGCCTTCACCTCCAGGAATACTGAGCTCAATTGAATGGCATCCCGGCGTAATTGTTGACAACCCGACACGAGCATGGGATGCTGGAATCTGACCACCATGGTAGGTTGCTCCAGGTTGATTCGGTAAAGCATAGCCTGACGCCACCCTGAAGGATATGTTCCCCATTGGCATATGTATCTCACAGTTTGTCTTCTCCGTGATATCATCCACGGGGTAGTGAGGCGCCGACGGTTCGACTGCACGACCATCTTCTAGCTGCAGGTGCGTGGAACCCACGCTGCTTCTATGCTGAGATGGGACGGCATGATCGTCTTCTATTTGCAGCTGATCAGGTGCAGGACGATGTTCTACCTCCTCTTCAGTGTCAGGTAGAGGGTGTCCCCCTTTCTTCAAGAGAAAATCCACCTTTTGTTCTAATGTCGATATCCGTTCACTCGTCTTTTTCTTGCTTCTATCACGGCTTCTGTAAGTGGCAATGTCTGCTGCAAACCCTTGGCTCCACGGGGTATCCGCTCCAAAGCCTCGTGTTCGTCCCCACTTTTCGGGGTTCCCGAGTGCCCTCGTCAGCTCGTCGTTCTCTCTATCGGGAACAAAAGTTCCTTTTCGAACAGCTTCTATTGCCTTCTCTAGGTCTGCTACGACTTTTGTTATTTTTTTCGACCATGGTCCCTGAGCAACAATCATCCCAGTCTCAGCGTCCAACGTTGCCCCATGCGCGAACAACCAGAACTTGGACCTATCGGGCCAGTCATGTGTCTGTGGAATGATACCTCTTTTCACAAGCGCAGCTTCATAGCTTCGCCACCTAGGCAGGGCAGTCATGTAGCCACCTGACCCCAAAATATGGTGATATTTCTTCTTCTTCGCATTCTCCGAATTTTTGGCCGATCGGGATACAAAGACACCCGATTTCTTGTACGCCTTAAAATCATCCCAAGCGTCTCTTATCTTCACTAGGTTCCCAGTGAAAACTGGATCTTCGTCCTTATATTTCTTCCACAGTTCTTTCTTCCACCTCTGGAATTGTGTGGCCATCTTCTTCAAAGCCCACTTCTCGACTTTCTTCTTCTTATCTTCCGCTACGCTGAAATTTAGCCATAGCGTTTCGCAAAGAATTTTTTTCAATCTTTCATCGACATAACTAGCTCCAACGTTGGCCCCGGTCTTCGGCTTATTCCATTCTATTAAGTTGATCGGGACCAGGTCTCTTACAACAACTCCGCACTGATTTACGAATTTGCGATAAGTTTCTGGGGGCTGCAGTGGTTTGCCATCAGCAGCAATTGTATCGATCGGGAACCTTGCGGTATCTTTCAACCTTGCGGCCGGGCCTCGTTTCGACTTTGTCTCAGTACTTGCGCTAGCTGTTCCGGAAGGCGCCTAAACGGGAAAATAATGATTCGTTAGTAAGTGCAATACAAATTAATTGTTGCGTGAACAGTGACTTGAGATATACATTCGCAGAGTTTGTTCTGGAGGGCACTTCTTCATCCTCGACGTTGTCGTCGTCATCATCTACTACATCTTCTATATTCTGATCTCCGTCACCGGAGTCGTTCAAAAATTGATTGCTAAACGCCTGTCCATCGTCGTCATCACGATATATGGCCGTTGCATTATCAAAAATCATCTCGCACACGTATCTTTCCTTCTCCGCCTCACCCATTCCCGCGAGCTGATCGGCGTGCTGATCATGTGCAGGTTCTTGGGGATCCATAGCTCAACACCTGCTAGTAAAATTTATAAAATGAAGAACACTTAGCGAAATTTTCATCGGGCACTTGACGAAATTATTTCATCGGACAGTAATAAAATAATAGTTCTGGACATATTAATGAAATAATAGTTCTGGACACACCAAGAATTACATAGCTCGGGTTGATTTTTTAAACCCTAATACATCACGATCGAATAATATCACTTATACATAGTCTCGATCGTGACATCTCTGAAAATAATTAACTCCGACCGGGTCCTAAGCCGCGGGGTGCTGAGTCACGGGTGCTACGCATCCATAGATAAGGAACCCTCATAGGGTCATAGCTCACGTGGTAAGGAACCCTCCGAATAATCGACCAACTGCTGCTATACTGGCTATCGAGCAAGTACATGTAGCGACGGACGTGCTCGTCCTCCGCCCTGATACGCTGTTGTACCACCTCCTCAGGGGCCGACTCTCTCCGCACCGAGCGTGGCCCACGCGATGGCCACCAAAGAATATCCGGGTCGACCACGTCACCCGGATTTCTCACCAAGCCGCGTGCCCCGGTACTAAGGAGCTCCCAGTGCCAGCCTGGCGGGGCCCAGTCCCGGACATCCCCCGGCGGGTCCAACAAAGACATGAACTAAAAACCTGCCCGGACTAAGTAAATATTCCATAATTAAGTAAAATACCTTAGTGTTTCTAACTTAGTAAAAAATAGTAAATTGAGAAATATAACAGAAATAAGATGAAAGTTAAACAGGAACAATATGGTAACTTAGTGAAATTTTTTAACTTACTGAAATTATATATTCTAACTTTCTGAAATTTTCTAACACTAACTTAGTGAAATTTTCTAACACAACATTCTAACACAAAAATTCTAACACTAAACAAAATTGTAAAAACAAAATAAAGCACTAAAAAAATCTAACACTAACTCTAAAAATTTCTAACACTAAATTCTAACACTAACACTAATAACTCTAAAAAAATCTAACACTAAATCTAAAAATTTCTAACACTAACACTAACTCTAAAAACAATCTAACACTAACTCTAAAAATTTCTAACACTAAACACTAACACTAACTCTAAAAATTCTAACACTAAAACAAAATTGAAAAAAACCGAAATAAAACTTACCTAGCTAGGCCGGCGACGGTGATCGAGGGGCGAGAGGCGGGGCGGCGGAGGCGGAGGCGAGACGGAGGCGCGACGGAGGCGGACGGCGACGGCGCGACGGAGGCGGACGGCGACCGCGGAGGCGCGACGGACGCGGGGCCGCGCGGGGGATCGACGGCGACGGAGACAGAGAGCGGACGGAGGCGCGGCGGACGGAGGCGAGGCCGACGGAGGCGCGGCGGACGGAGGCGAGGCGGTCGACGGCGACGAGGCGGACGGAGGCGCGGCGCCGGAGCAGGGCTTCGCCGTACGTGGTATAGGAGAAGACGCGCGAAGGGAAATGAGCCAAATTATCAGAAGTCCTAGAGATATATCCCCACTACAGGCCTTTAGCACCGGTTTGTGTTAACAACCGGTGCGAAAGGGTCTTTAGCACCGGTTGTTAACACAAACCGGTGCTAAAGGCCTGTAGTTGGGGCCACACCCAGACTGCGCGCCCTGTACAGGCCTTTGGCACTGGTTTGTGTTAGCAACCGGTGCTAAAGGCCTCCCGCGCGCGGCGGTTTTATTGCTACAGTGCGCACCGGCCCGATCGTGAGTCTCTGTTTCTTCTCTTCTTCCTCTGTCTTTTCTTCTTCCTCTCTTGATCTTCCTCGACTAAGCACCCTGGCAGAAGTTTCTAAGAGATATGATGTGGCCACACCATGCGGCAAAAGTCTCGACGTGTTCTACACCAACAATTGCGAGGAGCTCCCCGGTGCTCTTCGGTATTTGACCGATCTGTATTTCTCCTCTCCCGAAGAACACCGGTTTTTCGGGCTTGATTTAGAGTATACGGCGGATAAACGGAATGTTGCAGTCATCCAGATTGCATTCAAGGAGGCCGTTTTGGTCTTCCAATGGTCAAGGTAACGCACACGTACAATCTTGCATCTTCGATTTGTTTGTTGCATGTGAAGAATACATGTGTTGCAATATATCTAACACGTACACGTATCAAATTTTTCTTGTTGCAGTAGTTCAAAGCATTCTCCGGCACTTGTTGATTTTCTTGTCAACAAGGGGTATGACTTTTGCAGCGTTGACAACACGCAAGACCGTCCGAAGTTGATGCGCTTGGGTATTGTGATACCTAAAGATCACTATATTGATCTTCAGGATCTTATCCATTTTGCTGATTTGAACAGGCCGAAGACCGGGATGGCTCTCATGGCAACTGCCTTCATCCACGAGGGCTACGAAACCATGAAGACTGATTTCCCCTCGAAGAATCACTGGTTGTGGGAGAAGAACCCACTGGACTGGACCAACATCAAGTATGCAGCCATAGATGCATACGTCTCCTACGAGTTGTTCCGCATCTACTCGACGGATCCATAGATGTTGTTTGTGTACCGCATCTTGTGTTCGATATATGCATGTAATGGATATATTAGTATGTAATGTATATATTATTATGTAATGGATATTATTTCTATATTAATTCCTAGCTATACTATTTCTATATTATGTCAAACACACATTTCAAAACAAACAAACAAAAACACATCAAGAAAACAAAACAGAAAAACTACTGTTTCTGTATATGTGATCACTTACCCCAGGCGCACCGTACACAACATGCGCCTGCGGTAAAGCTCTTATCCCAGGCGCATTTCTTGACTGTGCGCCTGCGGTAAAGTTACCCTAGGCGCATTTTGCTGTTTATGCGCCTGTGGTAAGTTATGGTGGGTTATGAGTAAGGCAAGGAAAAGTGAGAGCGCAAGTGATACATCGAGCATATATATCGTGGATACATATATATAGATTGATTTAGCGAGATACCATACATGTAGATTGATTTAGCGATTGCCGCAGTGTCGCGGGAATACAAATTCTTTTATTAAAAAGAGAAAACAGACGAACACTACTCCTCGCCGTCGTCGTCGGGGAACTCGTCGGTGACCTCCTCCGGGTCATCATCGTCGCCGAACTCGTCGGTGACCTCCTCGTCATCATCGGAGGTGCATGATGGTATGTCCGAGATAGGCCCCCACCTCGGATCGTCGGAGGCCCAGACTTCGCCGGCGTGGTCGGCCCGACGAAGCTCTTGCAGCGCCTTCGTCCTCGCCTCCCGAGCCGCATCTAACGCGAGGTGGCGTTCGAGGCGGCGCTCCGCCCGCTGAGCCGCGCGGGTCTGCCAGAGCTCCTCGTCGGCGCTCTCCTCCCCCGGGTTGTTCCGGTAATACTCGCGGACGACGCGGTCTTCCCTGGCGTCGACTAGGCCCTGAAACGCGCGGTGGCGGAGGTGGAGGTGGTCGGCGGCAGTGATGATCGGTGGCTTCGTCGCCCTGGCCTCCGCTTCCCAGACTGTGTGGCAGTCGTTGAAGTTCATCAGCGACCGCGGGCGGTTGAGGCGCCAGGCCGCCGCGTCCCAGGCGCGGGCTGCCTCTGCCGCCGTCGCAAAGGTGCCGAGGGGGATGCGGTCATCCCCCCAGCGGATATCTGCGCTGAACATTTTGTTCTGCCGTGCTCGGACGCCGCAGAAACCGGTGGTGCTGTTCCTCCTCGGAGGCATGGTGGAAGCGCGACGGTGCAGAGGGATGAAGAAGAAGCGCTCGAGGCGCGACAGTTTATACCGCGCCCTCCAGGCCACGCGTCACAACTCCCGTGCCACGCGCCACCATAACATGGATGGATGTGTTAAAGGGGGGGTGTAGAACAAATGCACTGAGTATATGATGCATCAAACCTTAAGGGGGGTGTGGAACAAAACAGACGGTATCGCCATCATACAGCCTGACCGTGGCTACTGGGTGCCTATATAGGGTCCTCTGGCTCACAAAGTGTTGAGCTAGGGTTTTGATCCAACGGTTAAGAAACATCTCATCCAACGGCTCACAACAGTTCGAAAGAAACACACCGTAGCCCTGATCGAACGGCTCACAACAGCTGGAAAGAAACACACCCCGGATCCAACGACTCACAAGCGGTTGAAACAAACACACGATCCGTGTGATTCTATCTGATTGGTCCAAACGAAACCCTAACCCATTTAGTCCCGGTTGGTGTCCCCAACCGGTACTAAAGGGACGATCCGTTTCTATTTTTCTTCTTGCCTTTCTTCTGATTGCGCCGTAACCATGGAACATCTTCATCATTTAACTGAATGCTAGGATCATCTTTGACTTTGAAGGGAGGAATTTCATCAAATTTAATGTAATCTAATAAATTACCCCAGGCGCATATTACAAAGTATGCGCCTGTGGTATAGATCTTAGCCCAGGCGCATATTTTGTCTGTGCGCCTGCGGTAATGTTACCCCAGGCGCATATTGCGGTCTATGCGCCTGTGGTAAGTTAGGGTGGGTAATGAGTAAGGCAACGAGAAGTGAGAGCGCAAGTGATACATCGAGCATATATATCGTGGATACATATATATAGATTAATTTAGCGAGATACCATACATGTAGATTGATTTAGCGATTGGTATACTAGCCCGCTGGTACTTTGTTTCTCACTTTTAAAAAGTACATACATATATCGCGAGTATTTCCCTCTGTCAACCTTTCGTCACAATCTTACGCTTGCCTTTCTTGGTTGATGTTGAATACGTGACTGCCATACCGTGACTTCTTCTGTCTGCCTCTGTGACAACCGGTCGTCACAATCTTACTCTTGCCTTTCTTGGTACCGGTTGCGGTTAACAACCGGTGCTAAAGGGTCTTTAGCACCGGTTGTTAACGGCAACCGGTCCTAAAGGCCTGTACAGGGGGGCGCACATTTCTTTTTCTTCTTCTTTCTGTTTCCAAAGGGGGGTGTAGAACAAAACAAACGGTATCGCCATCATACAGCCCAACCGTGGCTACTGGGTGCATATATGCATACCAAATGCACGGCTGGACGTATGATGGCGAATCCGGATGTTTTGTATTTACTCGATGAACTGAATATATGATGTATCAAACCTTAAAGGGTGGTGTAGAACAAAACAAACGGTATCGCCGTCATACAGCCCAACCGTGGCTAGCTACTGGATGCATATATGCATACCAAATGCACGACTGGACGTATGACGGCGAATCCGGATGTTTTGTATTTGCTCGATGAACTGAGTATATGATGTATCAAACCTTAAGGGGGGTGTGGAACAAAATAGACGGTATCGCCATCATACAGCCCGACCGTGGCTACTGGGTGCATATATGCATACCAAATGCACGGCCGGACGTATGATGGCGAATCCGGATGTTTTGTATTTGCTCGATGAACTGAGTATATGATGTATCAAACCTTAAAGGAGGGTGTAGAACAAAACAAACGGTATCGCCAGTATACAACCCCGCAGTGGCTACTGAGTGCATATATGCATACCAAATGCACAGCGGGGCGTATGCTGACGAATCCGGATGTTTTGTATTTGGGAGATGAACTGAACGGTGTATGAAGCTGGGCTATATATAGGGTCCTCTGGCTCACAAAGTGTTGAGCTAGGGTTTTGATCCAACGGTTAAGAAACATCTCATCCAACGGCTCACAATAGCTCGAAAGAAACACACCGTAGCCCTGATCGAACGGCTCACAACAGCTGGAAAGAAACACACCCCGGATCCAACGACTCACAAGCGGTTGAAACAAACACACGATCCGTGTGATTCTATCTGATTGGTCCAAACGAAACCCTAACCCATTTAGTCCCGGTTGGTGTCCCCAACCGGTACTAAAGGGACGATCCGTTTCTATTTTTCTTCTTTCCTTTCTTCTGATTGCGCCGTAACCATGGAACATCTTCATCATTTAACTGAATGCTAGGATCATCTTTGACTTTGAAGGGAGGAATTTCATCAAATTTAATGTAATCTTCTGACATGTCTGTCTTGTCCTCGACTCCCACGATGTTTCTTTTCCCTGAAAGAACTATGTGGCGCCTTGGCTCATCGTCTGATGTATTCGTTTCCTTATCGTTTGTTTTTCTCGGTCTGCTAGACATGTCCTTCACATAGAAAACCTGAGCCACATCATTGGCTAGGACGAATTGATCATTGCCGTACCCAAGATTCTTCTGATCCACTGTTGTCATTCCGTACTTCGGGTCTACCTTCACGCCTGACAGGTTGAACCATTTGCACCAGAACAAAGGGACCTTAAAGGAAGGTCCGTAGTCAAGTTCCCATATCTGCTCTATGTAACCATAGTATGTGACCCTTTGCCCGTTGTCGTCTTTTGCATCAAACCGGACGCCACTGTTTTGGTTGGTGCTCTTTTTATCTTGTTCTGCCGTGTAAAATATGTTACCATTTATCTCGTACCCTTTAAAGGTCAATACAGTCGAAGATGGTTGCTTGGCCAACAAGTATAGCTCATCTTCAACAATGTTGTCATTAAACAGACGTCTTTGCAACCAACCTCCGAAAGTCTTCGCGTGTTCTTTAGCAATGAAATCTTCAGGTTGCTCCGGATATTCCGAGCGTAAAATATCCGTGTGTTCCTGGATATATGGAGCCGCCAAGCTGGAATTAACTAGAACTGTGTAGTGTGCTTGACTGAAAGATTGCTCGTCCATACATGTTGTTGATTTCTTTCCTAGCGTGCCTTTTCCACGCAGTCTCCCCTCATGGCGCGACTGAGGAACCCCGATCGGGTTCAGGTCAGGAATAAAGTCAACACAAAACTCAATGACCTCCTCTGTTCCATAGCCCTTGACCATGCTTCCTTCTGGTCTAGCACGGTTTCTAACATAATTCTTCAAGACTCCCATGAACCTCTCAAAGGGGAACATATTGTGTAAGAATACAGGACCGAGAACGGAAATCTCTTGGAGTAGGTGAACTATGAGGTGCGTCATAATATTGAAAAAGGTTGGTGGGAACACCAACTCGAAGCTGACAAGACATTGGACCACGTCCTTCTGTAAACTTGGTAGAGTTGCTGGATCGATTGCCTTCTGAGAAATTGCGTTGAGGAATGCACATAGCTTCACAATGGGTACTCGCACGTTTTCTGGCAGAAGCCCCCTCAATGCAATCAGAAGTAACTGGGTCATGATCACGTGGCAGTCATGAGACTTAAGGTTTTGGAACTTTTTCTCTTCCAGGTTTAGTATTCCTTTTATGTTCGACGAGTAGCCAGACGGGACCTTGATACTACTCAGGACTTGGAAAAAGATCTCCTTCTCTTCCTTGGTAAGAGCGTAGCTGGCAGGACCTTTGAAATTCTCTGGATTCATCAGGTCGTCTCGTTCGTGCATACGTTGGTGGTGCAGCCGTGCTTTTGGTGTATCTCTCGACTTCTTCCCATGCACGCCCAATAAGTTTAGCAGGTTCACGCAAATATTTTTCGTCACGTGCATCACGTCGATCGCAGAGCGAACCTCTAGGAATTTCCAATAGGGTAGTTCCCAGAATATAGATTTCTTCTTCCACATGGCTACGTGGTTGTCGGCGTCATTTGGAACAGATTGTGCGCCAGGACCCTTTCCAAAGATTACTTTTATATCTTTGACCATGTCATATATATCAGTACCTTTAGGGAGGGTTGGCTTCCTCCGTGTATCTGCCTCGCCTTTGAAATGCTTTCCTTTCTTTCTTACGGGATGCCTGTCTGGAAGAAATCGACGATGCCCCGGGTACACATTCTTGCCTATATGTATACTTTCTGTCTCGCCTAAACAGTGTGTGCATGCGCTGTATCCCTTGTTTGACTGTCCTGAGATGTTACTAAGAGCGGGCCAATCATTGATGGTAACAAACAGCAACCCTCGTAGGTCAAATTCCTCTTGTTTGTACTCGTCCCACACACGTACACCTTCGTCAGCCCACAACTCTAAAAGTTCATCAACCAGTGGCCTCAGGTACACATCAATGTTGTTGCCGGGTTGCGACGGGCCTGGGATAAGCACTGGCATCATAATGAACTTACGCTTCATGCATAACCAAGGAGGAAGGTTATAGATACATAGAGTCACGGGCCAGGTGCTATGACTGCTACTCTGCTCCCCAAATGGATTCAGGCCATCTGTACTCAGACCAAACCTTAAGTTTCTTGCGTCATGTGCAAAGTCCTCGTACTTATCGTCGATGTTTCTCCACTGCGACCCATCAGCGGGGTGTCTCAGCATATCGTCTTCCTTACGGTCTTCTTTGTGCCATCGCAACAACTTGGCATGCTCTTTGTTTCGGAACAAACGTTTCAACCGTGGTATTATAGGAGCATGCCACATCACCTTGGCAGGAACCCTCTTCCTGGGGCGATCGTCGCCCTCAACATCACCAGGGTCATCTCGCCTGATCTTATACCGAAATGCACCGCATACCGAGCAGGCATTTAAATTCTCGTGCTGGCCGCGGTAGAGGATGCAGTCATTGATGCATGCATGTATCTTATGCACTTCCAATCCTAGAGGGCAGACAACCTTCTTTGCTTCGTATGTACTGCAGGGCAGCACGTTATTTCTTGGAAGCATCTTCTTCATTATTTTCAGCAGGTTTTCAAATCCCTTGTCAGATAATCCATTCTCTGCCTTCCATTGCAGCAATTCAAGGGTGATGCCCAGTTTTTTCTGGCCATCTTCGCAAGTTGGGTACAACAATTTTTTGTGGTCTTCTAACATGCGCTCCAACTTCAACCTCTCGTTTTCACTTGCGCAGTTTATCTGTTCTTCACGAATGACCTGACGAAGATCATCATCAGACTCATCAACAATGTCCTCAAGTTCAGGCTCGTCTTCCCCCATTTCAGTATCACCGTGTTCATCGAACATAGGATACTTATCATTATCCTCTTCTTCTTCATTGTCTTCCATTATAACCCCTCTTTCTCCGTGCTTGGTCCAACAAAAATAACTGGGCATGAAGCCTTCTTGCAACAGGTGGGTGTGTATGGTTCTTGAGCTAGGGAAATTCCTCTTATTCTGGCATTTTTTACATGGACAAAAAATAAATCCATTCTGCCTGTTTTTCTCAGCCACATTGAGAAAACTATGCATGCCATTAAGGAATTCGGGACGACGTCGATCACTGTACATCCATTGCCGGTTCATCTGCATTATATAAATTTATCAACAACCATTATGCTAAATCATCATGACTAAATTAATTAATTAATACAAAAAGTTCATCACACGTTAATACCAAACTAGCGTATAGTGACCATACATATATAGTTCTCAGAAAAATACACACTGAAACCATCCATAAAAACTCTCTCTAATTAATGCATTTAAAAACAACAACAAATGCGATCAAAATCGCAACAAAGGTAACAATTGACCCGACGACATAATGATACCAAGCCTCTTTACTAATTGCATATTTCCTAATCTTTCTAATCTTCAGGCGCATTGCGTCCATCTCGCTCTTGTGACTATCGACGACACCGGCAAGAACCTTTTCCAAGGTCATCTTCTCTCTTTCAGTTTTTTCCAACCTTTCTTCAGTTTTTTTCAATCTTTCTTTCAAGCCAATATTTTCTTGTTCAACTAAGTATAACTTCTCAACAATAGGGTCGATTGGTATTTCCGGTTCCACTACCTCCTATATAAAAATATCTATGTCAAGTTGGTCGGCGTAAGTAATTGTCGTATAATCAGGAAATGAAAATATGTAGTGAAAAAAGATAATATACCACATCCGAATCATAGACTGGACGAGGGCCAACGGGGACGGATATCAAAACCATGGCTCTAGAAAATTATATACAAGTAAATACGTAAATCATACAAATCAAAATTTGTTTTGGTAAATAAAAACAATAGGCTCACCAAGGTTGTGTCGGTGATGGGGCGATCGACGGTAGTGAGGAAGGGGACAAGGCACGCGACACTAAAAAAAGCACAAATCATAATTAATTTTGAGCTCAAATTGCATCAATTTGTATACATAACAAAATGAATAACAAATTCTAGCTTAGCTAGGCATTTCATCAAACACCTAGCTAGCACAACAAAAATGAAATGAGCAAGAAAACGAGCAAAACCTGCAATGCCCGTATGACGACGATAAGAATCCGACTTGCAAAGTAATTTCATAGTTTAAACTGCAAAAGGCGGAATTTTCATTAATACATAAGAAGCATTACATTTTGGATTACAAATGAAAGAACAGTAATGCTCCTATTGTCTAATTTTTCTATCCAGGATCCAGGTAACCCTTCAAGAATCCGACTCCTCCTCGCTGCTTTCTTCATCAGGGATTGGAGGAGCTTCCTCTTCTGGATAGTTGACGGCGACATTTACCATGGCGGCAATCTGGGTGGCGTGGCCCTTAACTTCACCAAAAATGGTGGATCGTTGCGCATCCGTGTATCCCTGAGGGACACCGGTGGCCACACGCCAGGATTTGGCACTAGGGTAGTGCATGCGCATAAGGCCTAAGGCCATGCGCGCACCACCCCGTGCAGCGGAGCGGAGAATAGACTCCTTGGACTCCGCCACCTCCATGATGATACCCGGAAGTTTTTCAACCTCCGAGCATTCCCCAGATTTATCGGGAAGAAACTTGCCTACTAGCTGCGTTGCAGCAGCCTTCACCAAATTCCATGTCTCCCCGAAAGCTCGGATGCCTGCAGCCCGAGTGCCATCTGGGGTGTCTCCTGTTTGATCCAATAAAACATACAAAAGGGTTAAGAAGACAAACAGAGAAAGCAAAACATGGAATGATGAGGAAAAGGGTAAGAAATTTACCGATGAGCTTGTCGATCTCGGAAACTTCCTCCAGGCGAAGGTTCAGAGCTTCAGTCAAATCCTGAATGGTGGATTTGTCTTTCTCCGCCTGTTCGGAAGCCTTGGAATTAGCCATTCCAAGGGCCAGGTTGCTGGCTTCCAGGTCTTGCTGAGCCTTCACAAGATTCTTGTGAAGCTCAATGTTCTCATTGCGGAGAATTTCGGCGTTGCCAGAATCTTCCGCTGCTTGTTTAGCCTCAGCTAAAGCAGCTGAAAAGCAAGGGAAAATCCGAGTTGATCAATTTCCTCGGGAAAAAACTTAGACAAAGTCTTAAATCGGAGATTTCAAAACGAAAAAGCTTACCTTTCGTTTCCGTCAAAGCGAGCTTAGATGATTCCAGCTCCGCCTCTCTCTCCTCAAGAATAGAAAGAAGACTTCGAACTTCTTTATTCTTGATGGTGAGCTTCCTGAAAACTTCCAGGTTTATGGCCTCGGAGGTTTGCTGAAACACAGCAAGGAAAAAGTATGGTTAACAAAAAACATCAAAGCAAAAAAGCATGCATTTTGTTTAATGCTTGGGGGCTAGAGTTACATACCTGGCTCATGCGCTGCAAACCTGCTAAGTTTTCTTGGAATTCTTTCGCGTATTCCGCGAAGTGATTTCCGGCTGCGTCCAAGCCGTCATTTATAGCCTTAAAATCCTTGTCAAAGGTGGGGATCTCCTCGTCGAAAGTCCGAGAAGATTTCCCCACCTCTGGAGCCGCCCTTTCCCTCGTGTCCGACTCGGACACAACGGGCTGGCTGGGCTCTGGGGGCTTGGTGGTGGTGGCTGCAGTAGGTTCTTCCGCCATTGTCTGCGGCGTGTCCGGGGCGACGGCGGGAGATGGTTGGCTGCCTCGGTTGGAAGAAGCTCTGAGTTTCTTCAACTTTCTCGGCTTCAAGTTGGAGGGGGGTAGGCTAAAAACCAAAAACCCGGAAAAGGTTAAAACACCGAAGATGGATGAAAAAGATCCCATAAAAGAAAAAACCCAGAAGAAAATAACCTGGAAGTGGCGACGGGGATTCCGTCAAGGTCGATAATTTCATCCGAAGAAATTATCTTCTTGCGTTTGCGCCCACCCGTAGCGGCGGTGCGCAGCGCATCCAGCTCGGCCTCGGAGGCTAACTCCGAGTCTGGAAGATCCACAAGCTGTTGGAAAAACCAATCAGATTCAAAAGGTAGATTATCCAGGAAGTGAGATTATACCCAAATAACGGAAAAATTACCTTAGGAGCTGGGTTGTCGGCCGTGTACATTGGCCGACTCTCCGTGTATTGGTCGCGCGATGCGACCAACTGATTGATGCGCCGCCTAAGCTCTTTTGCGGGCCAATCCTTGTCGGTTGTCCGCATTGGATCCTTGGCTCCTGTGTATTCGCACAGGAGACGGCCTCCGTGGTTTGCTAATGGCTGAATCCGTCTATCCAGCCAGCAAAAGACCGTGTCCATACCGGTCAGAGGAGGTTTGGAGGAGGTGAGCTTGGCGATGCGCCTCTTGATCCTTAGCAGATCTGGAGGCAGAACCTGGACGGCCTCTGTCACCCAGTTATCCTGGGGAACAGCGGCGGAGTTCACAAAAGGTGGAACCCCGACGGCCTTTTTAGGAAAAGGCACGTCGGGATGATAGAAAAAAGAACCCGTCCAAAATTTGACGGATTCTGAGGTTTTGATTTTGGGGAACCAATCCTCTCGGAACCTCCGAAGAGTAAAGGAAATGGTTCCACAATTTGGGAGTGCGCCCTCCGAAGAGTTACGCTTCACCCCAAAGCAATACAGCCAAAAATCTAGCCTAGGCTCTATTCCTAGGTAACCTTCGAACAAGGCCTGGAAGCCGGCCATGTACAGAATAGAATTGGGAGGAAGGTTATGAGGCTGGATGTTGTAGTGTGACAGAACCTGGAGGAAGAAAGAGGAAGGTGGCAGTCCCATACCTCGTAGAAGATGGGAGGCTAGAAGCACCCTTTCGCCCTCTTGTGGCATGGGTTCAGTCTCCTCTTCCGGGAGCCGCCATTTCTTTTTCAGCACCAAACCCTACTTCTCCAAGTTGGGAAGGAGAGCCGGGGGAATACTGCAGGCACTCCAGTTGCCTGCAGTTTCCTCCTCCTCTTCTGCTCCGGCGGCGGCGGCGGCGGCGGCCTTCGCGGCGGCAAGTTTCTCGCCAAGGAGCTCGATTTTCTCCTCCGCCGTTTCCGGTGCGAACGGCGGGGTTGTCGTGGTGCTTGGGCCCGCTATGTCCGCGGCGGCGGAAGCATTTCCTCCGCCCGCCGCGGATGCCGTGGCCTTTTCTGGCCCGCCGCCGGCATGCTTGGGCGACCCCAGCTGTGGATCTAGGTCGCCCAAAAGCTCGTCGATGGAGGCGCGAGCCGGTGAGGACGACGGAGAGGCCATTTTTTTCGGTGGAGAGGGAGCGCTCCGGCGTGCAAAGGGCTCGTCGGGGCAAGGTCTCGTTCTTGCTCTCGTGCTCGCGTTTGCGTCAATGGCGTGGGCAGTGTGGAGTGAGGAAAGATTTCCGATGACGACGAGGACGGCTACTTATAGCCTGAAAACCTCTAGATACGCGCCAACGGCTCTTTTGACCGTTGGATGTTCGACGCGTGTCGCTCGCCGGAAAATCCGGGAAACGGAACGACAGAGGAATGATGGCTATCTCCTCGTTTCTCGTGAGAATCTGTCAGAGATACGTTGCAGGGTTTCCCGCGTGAAACCAAGCAGCGCTTGCGTCAGCATGATTAAGGCGCTGATGTCATAAGTTCCTTTTCCGCGAAGGATCGCGAGAAGAAAAGCTGGATTTTCATAGTTCCGAGTTTTATGTTACCATCTCCTTCAAAAGGAAAGAAGAAAGAATCAAGACTGCTGAATCAAGTTTTCTCGGACGAAATGTATTTGACGAAAGGCGGAGTTTCAGAGTTTTGATCCTTCCTGGGGGCTACTGTCGGATATATACTGAATAGGGGTACAGAAGATGGTAGACAAAAGAGCCGGACTACCAGGGTGGCCTACATGGTAATGGGCTTAGGTCCATTGGGCGGCCCAGTAGTCCGACGCGCAGAAGCCGAATTCTAGAAGAACCCGGATCACGGCCCGCGTGATCTGGCTTGGAGGAGAAGACGGATTCCTTACTTTCCAAGTTACAAGTTAAACGTAGTCTTCTAGGTTTCTGGTTCTGTAAGCCCTAATCCGGCTATTATATAAAGCCGGACGGGAGATAGATTTCATAAGTTCTTTTAGTTCCAAGGTTCTAGGTTCAAGCTCAAGCCTTACGCAACTCGCCGGGAAGTTCATCCTCGACGAGTAGCTGGATCTATTCCCTTACATTGTAACCTTATTATACGGGCTTTAGTCCCACATAGTGAGAAGTGCAGGAGTAGGTACGCCGTACTGTCGCGACGTACCGAACCTGGGTAAAATCCCGTGTTCTGTATTACTACGCTAACCCGTTACCCCACGTCTCTACCGTAGTCTCATGGCACCCCCGTCTATGAAAACTACTACGATGTCTCGACACCGGAAGAGGGAACGTTGATGCTAACCGTAGAACCGATGGGTACCAACAATCTTGACAAATGGTGGAGAAAATGGGGATGGATTAGACCTCACAAGAGGAAGAAGAGAGCAAAAATGGAGTTGAGCTCGAGCTGGAAAAAATGAGCTGAGCTCGGGGTGGTATGTAGGGTTTAGGGGAGGGCTTTAGGACCGGTTTGTGTTACAAACCGGTTCTAAAGGATATGACAGCGGGACCCGCAGTGGCTGCAAAAAATGAGAAAACCTGTAGAACCGGTTTGTGATACAACCCGGTTCAGAAGGGTCTGTCCCTGGGCCCCCCTCCCTGCAGCAAATGGCCCGCAAGGCCTTTAGGACCGGTTTGTGTTACAAACCGGTGCTAAAGGCCTTGCGGGCATTTTGCTGCATGGGTGGGGCCCAGGGACAGACCCTTCTGAACCGGTTTGTATCACATCCGGTTCTATTAGGCTTGGCTCAATGCCCTGTTTTCTACCAGTGGTATTAGTCAAGTGTTTATTTTGTGTCCGAACGATGTCAAATTATCCCATTTTAGAATATAAATATATACTTCCACTGAGATCGAATCATATGGTTTTATCGAATGTCTTATGTACATCTTTTTCTTATAAATCGTTTATATATTATTTTTTATAAATAAATATTTGCTTGTATTATATTAATAAATTTTGCGAGAAATAATTATGTCCGTAGCAACGCACGGGCATTCAACTAGTATATTATATATAGAGAGTAGAGATAGAGATATATACGCTTGAGCTCAAACGAAACCGGAAATATTGGCTACGCAGCCACGACTCCTCCCGGACTCGGTACCCAGACCGTGGACTTCAGACTAGGTAACCAAGGAACCTCCGTTCCGCGCTGCCTCGGGCTCGGCTCGCATCGCGTTTGACTTCTACCGCCTGCCAAGTGCCAACCTGATGCCTACTCCTGCGCAGCTCCCCGTCTCCTGTGTTCCTGTGGGAATGAACCTCTAATGAAGAAGAACGTCCATGGTATCTTCCATGGCGATCATGATTCTCGCTATCTAAAAGTAAAAAAAAAAAAAAAAAACTACGGAACAAGACACGGCCGATGACTCATCGTTCTATGCCATCGTTCTATGGACTTTGAAGTAGAGTCTGTGAGGGAGCCGCTGCAGTCCGACTCCGACAGTCTACCATCGATCACCGTCGGCTTACACGAGACTCCTCGCCAAGCAGAACTCGGACAACAACCTGCCGTTCTTGCCGCTGTCCATCTACATGAATTTCACTTTTTGCCGCATATACTGCCGACCCGTGGAGTTCGTCTCCGGCTTGGTGGGATCGATTAAATTCAAGGATCAGTTCTGGTTCCGGTGTGCAGCACCGTTTGGAGCGAAATGGGGCCGGCCATGCCGGCAGTTGTGAGGACGAGCCGACTATCGTGTCTTGCTCCTGCAAAGGCTCCTCTAAAATTATGTCCTCTATTTCCTTTAGTCAAAATCATTGAAGTGTAGATGTGCTTGCAGTTGGAAGTAACTGCTATGGAAGCACTGCTTCTAAGTACTAGAAGTAGCCAGAGGCGGATCGAGGGAGGGGCGAGGGGTGGCCTGGCCAACCCCATGGTTCGGCCACCCCCAAGAAGTTACGGCGGGGGCTAGTAGTATGGTGCATATTAAATTTTGTTAATTGTACTCTAGTAATTAGTGTGACACCATTAGGATAGCACACGTATTTTTCTAAGAGCCCACCATTTGAACGGGCTAATTAGCTAAGCCCAACAATATTTCTACCCCACGATGGACAGACACGAGGAGACTAATTAGAGCATGCAAAGACCAGTAATATCTAGTCATAATGGCCTGTCGAGCAATTTGTATATGCACTATTTTGACCTCATTTTCGTCAATCGAGTAGCCGTCTAGGGAATATCAGCGTGCAGCAGTTTGTTCCTATCGTCGAACCGTCGCCCTAATCTCTATGGAGATGTGGTGCCACCACAACGCCTTGGTAATATGACTATCAAACCCGACGGCACGGCCATGCGAGTCCCAACTCTCAGATGTCAGATTTAAGGTAAGTTATTGTTAAAACTATTGGTTAGCATCATGTTAGATCGATTATAAAGTATATATACTAGTTAATTAGTATTTTGCAGATAACTAAATGGAAAATTTTGGTTTGCTTGTAAAGACTAATGAATGTAGAACCGTAGAATAAAAAGTGAAAACTTTGATGGAAGCATGGTGTATTTGTTTTTAAGCCATGGTGCATTAAGAACGAAGAAAATAATAATAAACCAGCACTTTAGTTTTGTAAATGTAAATCTAATCGAGAGATAAAAGCTAGGATCCTATTTTGGTACTAAATTCACCATATGCTAAAACCATATATTGATGTATTACCGTGTATATCATTTTACACGTGTGGCTTTACCGGGGTGGTCTGCCCCCCCCCCCCCCCCCCCTATACGCAAATCCTGGATCCGCCCCTGGAAGTAGCATTCTCATGTTTTTCCAAGAACGTGCGAAATATTTGGACATCTTACGGAAAGTGATCTGTTCTGCCGAGCTCCACTACTCCCTCCGTTTTCAAAAAGAAAATTGGAAGTGTCAAAAAAAAATTAAATAGATATAGTTCACGGAGTACCTACACATTCACAAAATTAAAAGACAATATTTTTTTATATCATGGGTTACAGAAAAAAATGAAAAAAATCTTAAAACGATTGGAGATTTGAAATACTATTATATTATAGGTCGCTACATTTGTGATTGCTGTATATCTCAAATATTTAGTATTTCAAACTGACATTTTGCACGATTAACACATCATTGAATACATGCAGGATTTTTTTTCAAAATGTTCTTAAGATTATAAATATGATTTTTGATTTTGACTTAAGAGTTATTCACCGTACAACAGTGCTTTGTGAACTGCTTCTATTTTCTTGTGCAACATCAAACTACTATTTTTCTTTTTTTGAAATAGGAGCGATGTCTCAGCCTTTGCATCGAAACGATACATACAACTGATACATTAAGTTGAAGAATGCAAAATCAGGCAGCCGAACAACATCAATCCAAAAATAAAACCCGAGGTTATATGACTCACAACAGTAAGATAACCACTAACCCTATAATACAAGACGAAAATAAAACGGATAATGCACAAATCCTAGGCTACCCCTACAAGAAGAAATCACCGCAGGAGTGCTGATGCTGACGAGTTCAACACAAGGTTAAACTCCAGATTCTTGTCCCCGAAGGTTGATTCCACCATCTTCAGGAAGGATACGATGCGGACGCCCATCGACATGGTCTGATCAGAGACCTTGTATTTCCATTGGAGTGCATATGTTGTCCTTGAGGCCGTCTACACCATCCTCATTTATCCGGCTACCGACGCCACGATAACCGTATACCTCTGGAGGAGACACCGAAAAAATATGTCCCATACCGCCTGCCTCGCGCCACTGTTGCACCACCTTTGATTCAACATCAACATGCTAAACATGACACCTCCGCCGGAGCCACCATGCAACACCTTCCGGTAGCATGCATGCTTGAAGCCTCCGTATGAGGCGTCATGCGTATCATCCGCCCGAGGTTTCACCAGTCGGCGACAGACATTTCTTGATGTGTCCGAAAAAGACACATGTGTCATCTGACGAGCCGCATCGAAAACGATATGCAGACGAAGGGGACGTCCCAACCACCGGAAGCCTCGGAAAGGCCGTGACCACCTCGAGATCCACTCTATGAGTCACAACCAGACTTCTCCACAAACCCGGCGACCCGAGGCCCGCCACCGGGCCAACGACGGCTGCCCACGCAAGCACAACCACCAGCCATCAACAAAGGAACCCGGGACCACCGCCCCATCGTCCGAGCTCCGCCGTCCATGCCTGAACATTCAGTTTATTTCTCGTAAAGTGAAGCCTACTTATCTGAACATTCGATTTATTTTATTTCTCGTTGTCAATTCTTACATACGATGATCAAAACCTTGTGGTGGATTTTGATGTCATTGGGTCCCGATGAATCCCAGAAGAAAACTTCCGGTATATATTATCCTCGAGTGTTTGTGTGATCATATGAGATTGAAGTTGATTGGAAGGGATAGAGGGGGATTAAATCCCTTGTAAGTGTAGAATATGAATTGTAACCCAAGGTTCATCCCACCTAAATGTTTGCTAGATGTTCCAGAATAGGATCAATTCTCGTGTTAATTCATAATCTTTGGAATTGTTCCTTATTGTTTCCCCAATTTTTATGCACATTGTCACACATATCAAAAAGGATGTGTCCATTGTTTGAACGTTCCGAAACTGGTTGGTTCGTCCGACACGTTATGGCTATACCATAGAAAAATATTTGTGCATTTTTACGATAAAATTATTTTTCTCTCCCGTTGCAACGCACGGGTACGTTTCCTATCTTTACCTAATAATAAAAGCGTTAAGCCTTTCCTGGTTGGTTGGTCAGTTGGTCGGTCCGTTACAGATTCGTTTGGAACGTTTCAAAGTCTCATGTTTTTCCGATTTGTTTCCTAATAGAGTCTCGTCTCGAATTGCTACTCGGCCTGTCAACGTTGGACATGTACAAGGAAGAATTGATTTGTGGGTATCCGTACCGGAAACATATATATGAATCAAGAAGCATATATTCCACTACGCCAAAACTTATGTGTACATTGCTATGTCACTACGGGAAAAACATTAAACGCCGACAGCCAAATATCGGGGCCGTCGGCGTATGCCAGAAAAAGCAGCGGCAAATGAACAAAAAAAATTGCGATACACCGACGGCCACCCCGTCGGCCTATCCTAGTTTTTTTTTTGCTCTCTCTCACCATTTTGAGCATAACATTTGCATTTGAACTCGAATTTCGACATTCTTTAGACCGTTTTAAAAAGGAGAAACATATCTACATCATCATGCATATTATTCAAGCTACTTTATTAAAACAAAATCATGAGAAAGAACGGAACAAACAAGAAAGGGTTAACTCTATCAGGTGTAGACCTATAAGTTGGATTTTTCTCCAGCGGGGCTAGAGGTTGAATATTGAGAAAATCTTGGTGTATCTATGATGAAATAGGTATTTGTGTATCTAAAAAATCGTTTTTTGCTTTGATGAAAAGGAAAACTTCCTCCGTCAACATTGTCTGTGCTTCCAATATGCATGTTTGCGTGGAATATGGGAACATTTAAACAAACTATGCCATGGATATGACCATAACACTCGTCATTTGACCCGAAACCCTGAAATGTTCGGAGGAGATAGTTTATTTTTGTGAACACATTTTCAACACAACTGTCGTATTCCAAGTTTATTATTTTATTGTATACTAGGACCTATATAATGACACCACGCAAAGGTCTCGCATCATTTTGGGTTGTTTTGAATTTTTTAGAATTTTCTAAGCCGGTTTAAGGAAAAAGTCAAGGCGGCGGGCATGACTGTTCATAGCTAGGGGTTGAATATTGAGAAACTCTTGGTATATCTATGTTGAAATAAGTTTTTGTGCCTAACAATGATTTTTTCCAAAAATTATGAGCAAACTATGAGGTACCTTAGTTCAAATTTGACCAGTTTTCAACGGAACCGGTAGAAACTTGTGTTATTCAAAAGAGGTGGATAGAAACCTTTTCATATGAAAAATGGTTATTTGTGCATCTAACATGGTCTAGTATTTTCAAAAAATTATATGTCTCAAGTTTTGCAACATATTTATGGTAGGTCCTTCACAATAAAAACCCATTTTTTACACTCGGAAAGTAGAAAATGGTTATTTGCTTCGACGAAAAGGAAAACTTCCTCCGTCAACATTGTCCGTGCTTCCAATATGCATGTTTTCTTGGAATATGGGAACATTTAAACAAACTATGCCATGGATATGACCATAACACTCGTCATTTGGCCCGAAACACTGGAATGTTCGGAGGAGATAGCTTATTTTTGTGAACACATTTTCAACACAACCGTCGTATTCCAAGTTTATTATTTTATTGTATACTTTGACCTATATAATGACACCACGCGAAGGTCTCGCATCATTTTGGTTTGTTTTGAATTTTTTGAAATTTTCTAAGCCGGTTTAAGGAAAAAGTCAAGGCGGCAAGCATGACTGTTCGTAGCTATGGGTTTAATATTGAGAAACTCTTGGTGTATCTATGTTGAAATAAGTTTTTGTGCCTAACAATGATTTTTTACAAAAATTATGAGCAAACTATGAGGTACCTGTAGTTCAAATTTGACCAGTTTCCAACGAAATCGGCAGAAACTTGTGTTATTCAAAAGAGCTGGATGGGAACCTTTTCATATGAAAAAATGGTTATTTGTGCATCTAACATGATCTAATATTTTCAAAAATTATATGTCTCAAGTTTTGCAACATATTTATGGTAGGTTCTTCACAAAAAAACCCATTTTTTACACTCGGAAAATAGAAAATGGTTTTTTGCTTCGACGAAAAGGAAAACTTCCTCCGTCAACATTGTCCGTGCTTCCAATATGCATGTTTTTATGGAATATGGGAACATTTAAACAAACTATGCCATGGATATGACCATAACACTCGTCATTTGGCCCGAAACCCTTAAATGGTCGGAGGAAATAGCTTATTTTTGTGAACATATTTTCAACACAACTGTCGTATTCCAAGTTTATTCTTTTTGGTGTATACTAGGACCTATATAATGACACCACGCGAAGGTCACGCATCATTTTGGGTTGTTTTGAATTTTTTGGAATTTTCTAAGCCGGTTGAAGGAAAAGTCAAGGCAGCGAGCATGACTGTTCGTACCTAGGGGTTGAATATTGAGAAACTCTTGGTGTATCTATGTTGAAATAGGTATTTGTGTGCCTAAAAATGATTTTTTGCCAAAAATCATGAGCAAACTATGAGGTACCTGTAGTTCAAATTTGACCAGTTTCCAACGGAATCGGCAGAAACTTGTGTTTTTCAAAAGAGGTGGATGGAAATCTTTTCATATGAAACAAAATGGTTATTTATGCATCTAACATGGTCTAGTGTTTTAAAAATTATATGTCTCAAGTTTTTCAACATATTTATGGTAGGTACTTCACAAAAAAAACCATTTTTTACACTCGGAAAATAGAAAATGGTTTTTTGCTTCAATGAAAAGGAAAACATCCTGCGTCAACATTGTCCGTGCTTCCAATATGCATGTTTGTGTGGAATATGGGAACATTTGAACAAATTCTGCCATGGATATGACCATAACACACGTCATTTGGCCCGAAACCCTGGAATGTTCGGAGGAGATAGCTTATTTTTGTGAACACATTTTCAACACAACTGTCGTATTCCAAGTTTATTATTTTTGGTGTATACTAGGACCTATATAATGACACCACGTGAAGGTCTCGCATCAGTTTGGGTTGTTTTGAATTTGTTGTAATTTTCTAAGCCGGTTTAAGTAAAAAGTCAAGGCGGCGGGCATGACTGTTCGTAGCTAGGGGTTGAATATTGAGAAACTCTTGGTGTATCTATGTTGAAATAGGTACTTGTGTACCTAAAAATATCTTTTTCCAAAAATCATGAGCAAACTATGAGGTACCTGTAGTTCAAATTTGACCAGTTTCCAGCGGAATGGGCAGAAACTTGTGTTTTTCAAAATAGGTGGATGGAAACTTTTTCATATGAAACAAATTGGTTATTTGTGCATCTAACATGGTCTAGTAATTTAAAAAATTATAGCTCTCAAGTTTTGCAACATATTTATGGTAGATCCTTAAAAAAACCTTTTTTTACACTCGGAAAATAGAAAATGGTTTTTTTCTTCAATGGAAAGAAAAAAAAGTCTTATATATGATGGAAAATATTATATGGATGTCATATTTTAATTTCTCTCATTTGTTTAATCGATATAGACATTTTATTTATCAAATTTTGATTTACGGATTTATAGATATGAATTATTCAATATTAAATAGAGAAGGCAAACATGTTAATTATTATTTAAATTCAAGATTATTTGAATTAAAATTTATTATTAGTTATTATATTTTATTTAAATATTGGATAATATTATCAACAACACATCTGTTGTTTCTAGGTAGATCACGGGGAAGGAACTACGAAGTTAAGTGTGCTGGGCCTGGAGCAATCTCATGATGAGTGACCGACCGGGAGGTGTTAGTAGAAACGAGCAATTTAGATTAGAATTAAAAATTGTTAAACATAAAAATAAATGTGACTATAGTGTGATTAAATGGTTAAACAAGTGAAATAAAAAATATGTAGAAAAAAATTCACAAAAATTATGATTTTTTTTTTAAAATTCTTGCGTGCCTATACGCCGACGGGGCTCCCCGTCGGCCTAAACGGGATACGCCGACGGTGCGCAAGACGCCGATGGGGAATCCGCCACGCCGACGGACGTAGAGGACGGTGATACGCCGACGGCCACCGTCAGCCACTACATACGCCGACGGAGGGGGGGGGGGGCACACTGTCGGCGTCTTCAGTGCCTCCCGTAGTGTGTCTTCTCTTACGACCCGGAGACTCACTCAAAAACATCGGTCATCGGGATCCCTTCTTCCATTGAGCCTGCAGCCCCACACCATGGGCACAACACCGATGTCCACGCGAGGGGCCCCGCATCTCAAGTTTCGAGCGACGCGGGATGTCCTGCTAGACTGCTACGCCGCCCTGTACGGAAAGCCCGCGGATCGCCGTTGGGCTGACCGTCTCATATCTTGCGGGTCGAAGCGGGTGCGCCGCGTCGTCCACTACCGTCCCGCATAACCCGCATAGTCCGCAAAACCAATCTATATATCTGTCTTCCAGCAGCAAATTGCAGCTGTAGTCCCTATGACGTCGTGGTTCTAGATTGCAGCGGAGGTGCCGACCTGATTACCTGAACGCTGGAAGACATGGCCACATGGTTGCGGCAGCAAGATGTCCGTCAACGTGTACGTTACTTCATGCACGGACCCTTCGCCCGGCCAGCGCCACCGCCTGGCAGTTAGCAACATACTGGCACAACTCGGCCAGCTTGCTGCCGCACTCCTCCCTGGCATGGCGTGCCGCTAGCTTCGGTCACGAAGCAGGACACTCCGAGCAACGCGGTCGGTAGGTACATGCGCGGTTCTCATCACGACGCCGCGGTCCGGTCACTCGACGCCGGTCGCGTCCGTCGCGTAGTTGCTCCCGTATTCGAACCAGCATCCCAGAAGAACACCCCTGGCTCCGGCGCTCCAGCAAGCTAGGAGGAAGCTGGTGCCAGCGCCGGCAGCAAGCGAGGGCACGAAGAACGCGTCCTTGGGCACTCCGGCCGCGACGTACGCAACGTCGAGCGTCTCAGCTTCATGGCACCGTCGGGCGCGACGTAGGAGACGCCGACCATGGAGTTACCCTTGCGGAGCAGCTTCACGGCAGCGCCAGGGCAGGGCAAGCAGGGAGTTCCAGCGGCAGCGAACAGCACGCGTTGTGCCTTGGCCTTCAGTTGTCGTTCCTCCCTTGCGGGCTGACACGGGATGCCCGCGCAGTGTCGACACGAGTTCCAGCTATCTGTGACGGAACGCCCACACTGTAATAGGCCTGGTTTATTTGAGCATCCTCACCTAATTTTCTCGACCGGGTGTCTCCTTGCTGGGTTGATCTGATTCTTTCCTGCTGCAACTATAGAATCAATGATACTGCTATACTGCGATGATAAATTTGCAAACTTATTAAAGGTGGTGGGGTATTCAGTGATTTACCCCTTGCAATGGGGCCTCTCACGGACAATGGGCCACCAGAGTGACAATGGGGCCTCTGATTCAATCCTCCCTGAGTAGCATTCCCATCTATCATATGTCTATGTATCTACTTCCTTCCTCCTGTTTGGAAGCTATGACCAAAATAATTAGGAGATTTTTCTGGCAAGGGACAAATTCCAAGAAAAAGTATCACCTGGTGAGATGGATTTTGATTAACAAACCTAAGAATAAAGGGGGTCTGGGCATCAAAGATCTTAAGCTTTTCAATTACAGTCTGTTGTGGAAGTGGTGGTGGAGGTTAGAGATGGAAGAAGGGATTTGGCAATCTTTGGTTAAAGAGAAGTATGGAATAAAGCATGGGATCTCCAGGATCAAAGTGAGGCAACAGGATTCCCCTGTGTGGAAGGATCTCCTGAAAGTTAAGCAGTGGTATCTTCAGTGTAGGTTTATGGTGGTGTGTGGTGGAAGAGAAACTGATTTTTGGCATGACCAATGGTGTGGTCCACTGCCTTTCTGTGAAAGATTTCCAGATTTGTTTGATGTTTGCAATATCCAGGTGTGCACAGTTAGAGAAATGGCAGATAGGAACTGGCAGTTGGATGTTAGGAGATGGTTGAGTGTCCCCATGCAACAACAAGCATCAATAATGCGCAGTCTACTTATGACTGTTGCTTTGGGAGAGGGCCCTGATAGGCCAAGGTGGAAACTAACCAAATCAGGAAAATTTACTGTTAAATCCATGTATACTAGATTGTCTTCCTCTAATGTGGACAGATCTTTTTTGCATCTTTGGGAGGCTAAAATCCCTTTAAAAATCAAAGTGTGGCTTTGGTTAATCTGGCATAATTCGATTGCCACCAAGGATAACATGAAAAAAAGGAAATGGAAAGGAGATTTCTCTTGCAGTTTTTGTGACGTTTTTGAGACTATTAATCACTTGTTCTTTTCTTGCCCTGCCGCTACTTACATGTGGACTGTTATTTCTTCAGTGACTGGGGCTTTTAATAGACCAACCAATTTCACTCAATACTTCTGGTGGATTTCTGCTTTCTTTCCAAACCAGTTGAATCTTCATGCTGTTGGAATTGCTGCCTTTTGCTGGGCAATTTGGAAAACTAGAAATAGGGCTTGTTTTGACAAGAAGTTTATTTCATCTCCTGTGGAGTTGATTTGCTATTTTTGTGCGTTTATTTGCTATTGGGCAGGTCTTCAAGCTCCCGGGGATAGGACTACTATGGAGGAGCGTGCAAGAGTGATTCAAGATGCTGCTCTACAACAACATGCCATGAACCAGGCCAGGCTTCGCAGGACGATTGCTTCGGAAGCTTCTATTGATGAGGATGTGGATGTTGTTGGTTGATTCTCTTTGTTCGAACTAGCTTAAGTTTTCTGCCTGCGTGCAGTATGGTTGTAAGCTACGGTACTTTTCCGCCGCGCTTAGCTAGCGCTCTAAAACTTCTGCCTGTTTGGTTTAGCTTCTGTCCGTTTGGCTTGCGTGGGAGATAGTTTCCTGTTCCTTCCTCAGAGGGGACTGGTCTCTTCTTCTATTCTTGCCTCGGCTGTTGCTGTTTTTTCTTTTCAGTTTCTTTGTAAATAAGACCTCTGTTCTGTTGTCTTTTCGATAATGGAACCCGGCTCTAGTCGTTTGGAAAAAAAGAGTGACACTCTGCACCAAAATAGCACATGGTATTGCTAGAATACGAAATATATATTCGTTTTACACTGTTGCAGGACAAGCTATTTACATACACAATACATATTGTAGGAAAATACCGAGATATAAGATACTTGTACGATCGTAGTTTTTTTAATGATGTAGCCCAAGATACCCTTTGTTGCCAAAATATGCAGCCCTGAACAGATAATGTGATACTGGTGGTAGGGGTTGTTGAGATGGAAAATTGGACTGCAACGTCATAGACTCCGCTCTCTGTTATCATCACTTGGTTGCTAAATTTATGTATTGTCCGTTGCAAAGTATTAATCCAAGTATTTTGGTTTCGACAATTTTTTCAGATACAGCGGAATGTTAATCATAAATGTTGAATAAAAAAAACAAGCCATGCTCATGTGGATGTTGATGTAAATAACTTTAAAGCTGTGCTTTGTGCCATTAATAAACATACTTTATAATTTCTATTTGCGAAGGGTTAAAGATATTCGAAGGATTATCATTTTTCTGGGATGTGGAAAAAGATTGAACCACTAAAGCTGATCAATTGTGTGTCTAATTTGTAGGTTGGATAGAGCGGTGAGACCCAGTTTTCATACTTCTCTGCAATAATAACCAATCAAACCGATCCAATTACCTACCAGTGAACTTTGCATATAAATCAGTATCTATTTTGCATACAAATCAGCCACCATGAATTAAAATATATTTTTATGAAGGAGTACACGATGAAAATGAATGCATATTTGGTTGCTCAAATCAGGAGATCGATACTGATATCCTCACTGTTGTGTGGGTGAGGCAATTTCCAGTGTTTTCTTTTGTTATATTTTGATGAACTTTAATTTGAAGCATGGAAGATGAAACTTGGCTAGAGTTGACAAAAGGGGTGGGTATCTTTGTGTTACTAAGTTTAGTTAGTGAAAAAACTTTGTTGACTTGTTCCTCACTTTCTTGAATATATGCATCATTTAACTTATGCACTACTGCACCAAGTGGCGGCGTCTAACTAAATGTGACATGTTCGTAATACTTTCTTGAAAATATTGCATTTCTTACTTTATTGACCATATTATCTTGTTAACGAATTGAAACGTGTAAAAAGGAAAAAAATATGCCTGTCCACATAATTTTTTCTCTCCCGTTGCAACGCATGGGCCCATTTCCTAGTAAACATAATAGTTAAATATCTATGGGCTGCCAACCATGAGTTTTATTCGGAAGAGCAAACTTGAGATATTGATAAAACATCATTGCAATTCACTAACGTGTGTTAGCGTGCAGCTTATGATTGTTTCCACAAATTAGAGCACCTAGAAAGATAGGGAAGCACACATGGACAATGCGGGGGACTAATTATATTCAAACTAATACACTGGTCTTTTCAAATTATGCATTTTTTTCGTCCCGATGTTGCTTACAAATTGGGCCAGCTCTCTTATTCTAGGAAGCACATATGACATCCTATATATAACTAAATAGAGGTAACCCACTAATCCTATTTCTCTCAACATGCAGCCCCCACCTCACCATATGTGCAACTTCTTGATTTATTTTTATTGAGAAAACTGCCGTACCATACTTACTATCCTAAACCGCGTGCGGTTCTGTTTTTCTCCATTTTTTGATGGTCACGACCATAATTCTTTCGTCGACGCGTGTCCCAGTTTTTTTTTTTTTTTTTGAATTTTCCACCATCTATTAACCAGTCGGCATGGTAATATCACCAGCCACCAAATCAGAAACAACATCCGGAACAACATCCACCCACAGGGTACCACTACCAGCTACACCATCAGCTCCAAGTGATGCCATTGCATCAGCTACCTTATTACAGTTACGTCTACAGAATTTGAACAAGACAGTATTAAAGTTCAGCGGGCCATCATCTTCGCGTCTCGTACCAGCACGCCAACATGCGAGCGATCGAATGCCATACTGTTTAGTGCATGCACCAGCACCTGACAATCAGACTCAACGATGATATTCATCATACCCCAGTTCATAGCCGCCGTTAGACTGTGGATACATGCTTCCGCTTCGGTATGTGCTGCATCAACCGGAAAAGCCATCCGTCCAGCCCCTGAACCTGCGACCACCCCGTCCTTGTCTCTGATTACGAAACCCCATCCTCCCCTGCATGGATCAGCTGTGAAAGATCCATCAATGTTGATTTTCAGCATCTCGAGCTCCGGTTTCTCCCACTTGTCCTCTGCCTCGCTACTGTGAGCCTTCTCTTTCGTCTTGGTAAGGTGTAGATCAAATTCCATTGCCCATCTCCTAGTCTGGGAGGCGACCTCTGCCACAGATCGAGTCCCATCATTCGCATTTTTCTTGTTACGTGCTGTCCACCATTGCCAAAGCAGCGCCATAGTAGGTAGCTTCTTCTTATCATCCAAACTGAATATGGACATGAGCATGTCTTGGGCATTTTGGCAAGTACATAACCTGATCCGTACATCCTCCAGGTCTAGTTCCCTCCATAGCTGTTTTACTAGCTTACAGTGAAGGAAAAGGTGCCCTCCGTCCTCATCGAATCTGTTACACATGGGACATATGGTCTCGGATTCCATTCCACGTCTAGTGAAGTTTCGTTTCCATGGCAGGCTCTCATGTGCCAGTCTCCAAAGGAATTGCTTGGTCTTTGGCGCACATGCTTGAGACCAAAGCATTTTCCAATTGAATTCGGTAGCATTTGGATTCCTTCCAGATGACTCTGCTCCATCCTCCCGTGGTGGCTTCTCATTTGCGAGCATTTTGTACGCAGACCGAACTGAAAAAATTCCTTTCACATCCAGAGACCACGCCGGGAAGTCCTCAAAATCATGCCTTAGTGGAATCCTAAGGATCGCCTCAGCGTCATCCGCAATAAAAATGTCACGGATCAGAGCCTCATCCCACTCTCCCGTGCTTGGATCGATCAGCTCGGCTACCTTGGTAAGGAGGCACTGTCCGCGTGGCGTGCTCACCGTCTCGGGTCCCTCTCGTTTGAGCCATTTGTCCTCCCAAATGTTCACCTCTGTCCCATTTCCAATACGCCAAATCATTCCTTTTTTAATTACCTCCACTCCTTTGAGGATACTCCTCCACGTATAGGACATATTCCTTGTGTTTCCAGCCTCTAAAATTGTTTGATCAAGGAAGTATCGTGCTTGTAGCACTCGAGCACAAAGGGAGTCGGGATTAGTTAACATCCTCCAGGCTTGTCTAGCAGAGCATTGCGAGATTGAATTTATATAGATCCCGAAAGCCTAGACCTCCTTCGCTCTTCGGTTTTGACATCTTCTCCCAACTAATCCAGTGCATCTTCCTCTCATCCTTTTGTTGTGCCCACCAAAAACGATTAATCATGGCACTGATTTGGTCACATAAGCTCTTGGTTATATCAAAGCATGACATGGAAAAAGTAGGGATCGCCTGAGCACATGCTTTAATGAGAACATCTTTCGCTGCCCGTGACAGAAGTCTCTCATCTCATCCTTGTATCCGAGCCCATATTCTTCCTTTCAAATATGCAAACGTGTTGGTACGGGATCTACCAACATAGGCAGGCAGCCCCAAATATCTTTCATTCCGCGCTTCCACCGTAATCCTCAATGCATCCTTCACCTTCCTCCTGACATTGTTCGGGGTATTAGGACTGAACATCACCGCCGATTTGGAGAAATTCACTGTTTGCCCCGAGCAATCTTCATACAAAGATAAAACATTCCGCAGATGTGTTGCGTTCTCTCAGATGCTTTTAGAAGAACCAACGAGTCATCCGTGAACAAAAGATGATTAAAACTCGGGGCTGTTGCACATATCTTAACTCCCTGTAACCTTCCATCCTCTTCGGCCCTATTCAACAAACCTGAGAATGCCTCACTGCAGATGAGAAACAAATATGGAGATAAAGGGTCCCCTTGGCGGAGGCCCCTTTGAGGTTTAATTGTATCCGAATATGATCCATTCACTTTGATTCTGTAGTTGACCGTTGAGACACACAGCATTATTCTCTTGATCCAGCCCTCCGAGAAACCCATCCTCCTCATCATAGCTTCCAAAAAATGCCATTCGACTCTATCATATGCCTTGCTCATGTCTAGTTTCACAGCTGCATATCCCTCTTTTCCTCTCCTTTTATTTTGCATAAAATGCGTGCACTCATACGCCAGGAGGATATTATCCGTGATGAGCCTGTCAGGAACGAAAGCACTTTGGTTTGGGGCAATGATCTCCGGGAGGATAATTTTGAGTCGATTGGCAAGCACTTTGGAAATCAACTTGTAGACCACATTGCACAGACTAATGGGTCGCAGCTCCTTCATACTTGATGGGTTTGCGACCTTTGGGATAAGCACCACACATGTGTCATTCCAACCAGTGGGCATCTCCCCACCATTGAGAACTTTGAGGACCTCGGATGTGATATCCTCTCCCACTACATTCCAATATTTCTTGTAGAAGAGGGCAGGCATCCCATCTAGGCCCGGTGCTTTAAGGTCACCTATACTTTCCAATGCACTCCGAACCTCCTCTTCCGTAAACTCTTTCATAAGCCCATCATTCATGGCCGGTGTGACCCGGTTATCAATTTGATTCAGTAGCTCTCCCGACCTTGTACCTGCATTAGAGGAGAAGAGATTGATAAAATAGTTAGTGGCCACCTCCCCCAACTCCTCCTCCTCTGTCACCTCCACTCCATCATCCCTTCTCAAGATACGGATCTTGTTTTTCTTTCTCCTCACCGAGGCTACGGCATGGAAAAATTTGGTGTTTCTGTCTCCCTCCTTGAGCCATGTTACATGTGCACGTTTCTTCCAGTAGGTACTCTTTTGGTCCTCCAGCCTACTCAATTTGAACCTCAACACTGCCTCCCTCCTTACCATACTTTCGGATAGCTCCCCCCTTCTGCATCTCTCCAATTCTTTTTTAAGATTTTTTATCCGCTTGTCTAGCTCCCCCAAAACCTCCTTACTTCAGTGAACCAACTCCCCCAACACTCCTTCCAGCCCTCCCATTGTAGATTTATTTTCCACCCTAATAGCTGTCTCCCATGCCTGTCGAATCCTCTCTTCACATTCTTCCTCATCTACCCATCTTGCTTCGAATCTTGGGAAAACCTGCCGACCACCAGACCTCTGACATCTCCTAACCCCCATCGTATCAATGATTATAGGTCGGTGATCAGAGTGTCGTGGTTCTCCATTTTTGACCGTGACTAGAGGGAAACGTGTACGCCAAGCTGTACACGCCACCGCTCTATCTAGCCTTTCCCGTATATACTTAGAAGCATCATTGCAATGGTTTCTCCATGTGAACACATCACCCGAGAATCCAAGATCCATAAGATTACAATCCTCCAATGCAGTCCTGAACCGGTCCATACATGTTTGTGATCGTGGCACCCCTCCTTCCTTCTCCCATTCGAATAAGATTTCATTGAAATCCCCCGTGCACAGCCACGGTTTATTACTATGATTTTTAAGAACTCTCAATAGCTTCCAAGTCTTCTCCCTTTCCTGTGCTTTTGGCTCACCATAGACCCCCGTGAATCTCCATTGGAATCCATCGTCCTCAGTAATCTCCACATCTATATGGTATTTTGATGGCATGCCTAGAAGATTCACATTGATTCCACTCTTCCAAAATAACACTAAGCCCCCACTTTGACCTACACAATCCTTCACCAACATGTTTGCCATCCCCAATCTACATCTAATCCACTCCAACTTCTTCCTGTCCATCTTTGTCTCCGAGACAAAGAGAACATCAGGGTCCTCCACCTTCTGTAGGTCCAGAAGGCCATCAACGGCCGGGCCATTCCCCAAACCCCGGCCGTTCCATGCTCCAATCCTCATTGGGACTCGCATGGCTGACCCGTCAGCCCCGCGTTCAAAAGATTTGTGTTACTTCCATCAACGACCTCACCTCTGTTCTTTTTTGGTATTGGTTCCACTTCCATATCAAACCTTTTTTCCTCGTGGCTTCTCTTAATTCCTGCCACCCTTTCCTTCTTCTCTGGTGTCACCACCGGCCTCGACCCCCACTTCAGCCTCTTGAACTTTCTTAAAGATTCACCTACTACTGCCTCCTTTTTGTTACTTCTAGCTACCTCCTTTTGAAACCGATCACCTTCCCCTCCTGTTTGCATGGTTGCTTCTCTTCCCTCCACTCCCCCTTCTTTTCCCGTCCCCACTACATGCATGTTCCCCTTTTGTGTTACATCTCCCTCCAGCGGGTTCATCACTGCAACAGCTGGTTGTGGCGACTCCACATGCATTAATAGCTGGCGAGACACCAGCTTCTGTTTGTCCCCACCTTCCCCTGTGCTGGCATGTTTCTTTAATGGGCTAGTAACCTCCTGTTCTTCCCCTGGTCTACGAATCATTTGCTGTGTCAGGTCTTTCTTCCTCCAACTGTCACTGTCACTTCCAGTCTTTCCCTGCCCGCGACCAAAATTGTATTTGCTGTTGCTTCCACTCCCCTGTCCATCGCTACTAGATTGGCCATTATTCCATGCACCTCTATTATACTCACTGCCTCTCCTCGGAATATAGGCCTTCAACCAGCTCCCAAACTGGGGTTTCTCTCCTTTAACTAGCTTGGTTGTGCAGTCACGGTCAATATGATTCAGTAGCCCACAGACATAGCAAAAATCCGGGAGGAATTCGTACTCAAACCTGCACCATCTTTCCTTCTCTCCATCCCCCATATCTAGGATAAACCCCCGCCGCAGTGGTTCCTTAATTCGAATTCGAACCTTAATACGTAGGAATTTTCCCACTGCCATGCCATGTTCTCCCACATCGGCATCCAAGAACTCCCCCACCTCCTCACCGATCTGTTCACCAGTATCACGACACATTCCCCCTAGTGGGAGATCAAACACACGGATCCAGATGGGGATTGAGTCGAACATATATTCACTCAACGTCTTTTTCGGATCAAACTCCTCAAAAACAAGCAGGGACTTTGCAAAGCTCCATGGTCCTTCAAACAGTGCTTTCTTCTTGCCCGATTCCTGATGGAAGGTAAAGAGGAAAATATTGTCACCTAGATCTTTTACTTCCAGTCCACGTAACGGACAAAGAATTCTTCCCAACGCCGTCTCCATAGCTTCTGCAAACACCGGCTTCTCCGCCATCAGTTTTGCCATTGCTTGGGGTTCTACCGCTCCCCCTTTCTTCCCATCCGCCCACCCGATCTTCACCCCCCTTCTCTCCAGATCTGACAGCTTCAGACCGCTCATGAGATCCGACACCTTCTCCATCGCACCGCAAGAACCTACCTAGTTGGTGTGTTACGACTGTGCCCTAGATCAAACACAGAAGGCTTATGGTGGCTAGGTTTTGAAAGGAATACGACCGAAGGGAAAGCCCCTCCGCACAGTGGTCTAGGCTGGTCTCCGATGACTCGTTGCTACGATCAGAAACCCGAGTTGGAATTCTCTCCGCCGGCAATTCAGTCGGAACCCTAGATGCGATCGCCTCTGAGAACGCCAGAGAAAAAACAACCGTCACCCTAGGGACGGACAAAATACTCTGTGTGGACACTCGAATCACCTTCACGCGTGTCCCATCTTCGTTGTGTGATAGTGCGGTGCTTTCCGGTTGTGTTGTCGCTGATCATTGAGGGGCCGTGGTAACTTCTGGTCGTGGCAGCCGCGTGGCAGGCTTCGGACGTCGACAACTCGGTTGATCCGCCACGTGCTTTGTAGGTTCCGCTTTTTGTTTCGTGGTGTTGTACTACTTATCTGATCGATCAAGATCATACGTATCCTCTTTCTGTACTCCCATCTACCTAGGCAGATCCGATCCTCTTCCATGGCACGGCACGGCGGCAAGCCGTGGCAACCGCGCCCTGGCCCCATGCGGCGTTCGCGGTCAGCTGATGAACCAGCCACGCCTGCCACCCTCCTCCTCCAGTCCTCTCCGGGCACGGAAGCACCCCGGCGACTACGCTCCTCCAGAGGCGAGATCCCGGCGCATGTCCCCGTCACTAAGGTTCTCTCTAGATCAACCTGAAACTCCTCATTCCCGTCTCCTAAGGTTAAGGTACATACGACCTCCTCCACGGCTCCACATCCTCTCCTACCTCTCCTTTCCTTCATGTGCAACAACCTTTCTATCTTCATGGATGCAGTATGCCGGGCGGAGACACACGCTAGACGATGGAAATGCGGCGTGGGGATTGACGTTCACGGCGTGAGATACTCCAAGGACAACACCGGCATGGTGGGTCGTCAGTCTTGGGAGAGGATTAAGGCGCACCTGTGACTGTCCACTAGATTCCATCTAACGCCCAGGTAGGCTGTCTCCTCTATGGTCGTCGTCCTTCCCCCCCTTTTTTTTTCTTTAGTTGATTTTTACTCATTTTTTTAGCAAGCATGGATTAGAGACCGCGGCGTAGCGGACCACTTCGTGGACAGTCCCGGCGGCGTCCTTCCTTCCCGAGAGGAAGGACTCGCATGAACTGGCCGTCCGAAACCAAAGCGAACTGGCAGAGACGGTTGACCACGAGGACGGCGAGGTTGCTTTCCCCCTTTCTGTTTCGTTGATCAACTAAGGAACCTTTTTCAAGCAGGTTTCTGGTGGTGATGGCGTGCTATTTTTGGTGTGTGTAGTTAGTGGTCTTAAGCTTTCTCTATGCCAATGTGAACTTGAAACAACCTTCCTTTTCATTTGTATGGATAATCTAATGCCTATTTTTTATTAGCCTATCAGAACAATTATCTTCATTTGTGGTCAATACGCTGTATATGTACTACAACATTTGTGTTACCTAAAAAAAAATCTGCACACCGTAATTTTCTTGCCTGACTGTCCCATATGAATGTGTCTTTTTGTTATTATACAATATTCAATTGATTAGAAAATAACCAGGTAGTGTTATATCGTTTGTAAGTTTCCTTTGACAGGGTCTATAAATAACTTGGTAGTGTAATGTCGTTGATTTGTCTATTCTCCCTGATATATTCTTCTTACCAGGTACATACGATGCAAGGCATGATTTTTATACTTTGTATCTCAGTTCACCAATTAATAGATTGGGGCAAACCTTTTGCCTCCTTTCAAAAAAAAAGTTCACCAAGGAATCAAATTTTCCAACCTGAACTGCATGGAAAGAAGAACCAAGCTATTGACCAAGACAGTGGTAAACTGAATTATACTGCTGCAGAATTTGATTATTGTAAATTTTATTGTGGATGTTAATACATACACTAGTAGAAAACAGGGCATTGAGCCAAGCCCAATGGAACCGGATGTGATACAAACCGGTTCAGAAGGGTCTGTCCCTGGGCCCCACCCATGCAGCAAAATGCCCGCAAGGCCTTTAGGACCGGTTTGTAACACAAACCGGTCCTAAAGGCCTTGCGGGCCATTTGCTGCAGGGAGGGGGGCCCAGGGACAGACCCTTCTGAACCGGGTTGTATCACAAACCGGTTCTACAGGTTTTCTCATTTTTTGCAGCCGCTGCGGGTCCCGCTGTCATATCCTTTAGAACCGGTTTGTAACACAAACCGGTCCTAAAGCCCTCCCCTAAATCCTACATACCACCCCGAGCTCAGCTCATTTTTTCCAGCTCGAGCTCAACTCCATTTTTGCTCTCTTCTTCCTCTTGTGAGGTCTAATCCATCCCCATTTTCTCCACCATTTGTCAAGATTGTTGGTACCCATCGGTTCTACGGTTAGCATCAACGTTCCCTCTTCCGGCATTGCAGGTTTTGCTCGTTTTCTTGCTCATTTCATTTTTGTTGTGCTAGCTAGGTGTTTGATGAAATGCCTAGCTAAGCTAGAATTTGTTATTCATTTTGTTATGTATACAAATTGATGCAATTTGAGCTCAAAATTAATTATGATTTGTGCTTTTTTTAGTGTCGCGCGCCTTGTCCCCTTCCTCACTACCGTCGATCGCCCCATCACCGACACAACCTTGGTGAGCCTATTATTTTTATTTACCAAAACAAATTTTGATTTGTATGATTTACGTATTTACTTGTATATAATTTTCTAGAGCCATGGTTTTGATATCCGTCCCCGTTGGCCCTCGTCCAGTCTATGATTCGGATGTGGTATATTATCTTTTTTCACTACATATTTTCATTTCCTGATTATACGACAATTACTTACGCCGACCAACTTGACATAGATATTTTTATATAGGAGGTAGTGGAACCGGAAATGCCAATCGACCCTATTGTTGAGAAGTTATACTTAGTTGAACAAGAAAATATTGGCTTGAAAGAAAGATTGAAAAAAACTGAAGAAAGGTTGGAAGAAACTGAAAGAGAGAAGATGACCTTGGAAAAGGTTCTTACCGGTGTCGTCGATAGTCACAAGAGCGGGATGGACGCAATGCGCCTGAAGATTAGAAAGATTAGAAAATATGCAATTAGTAAAGAGGCTTGGTATCATTATGTCGTCGGGTCAATTGTTACCTTTGTTGCGATTTTGATCGCATTTGTTGTTGTTTTTAAATGCATTAATTAGAGAGAGTTTTTATGGATGGTTTCAGTGTGTATTTTTCTGAGAACTATATATGTATGGTCACTATACGCTAGTTTGGTATTAACGTGTGATGAACTTTTTGTATTAATTAATTAATTTAGTCATGATGATTTAGCATAATGGTTGTTGATAAATTTATATAATGCAGATGAACCGGCAATGGATGTACAGTGATCGACGTCGTCCCGAATTCTTTAATGGCATGCATAGTTTTCTCAATGTGGCTGAGAAAAACAGGCAGAATGGATTTATTTTTTGTCCATGAAAAAAATGCCAGAATAAGAGGAATTTCCCTAGCTCAAGAACCATACACACCCACCTGTTGCAAGAAGGCTTCATGCCCAGTTATTTTTGTTGGACCAAGCACGGAGAAAGAGGGGTTATAATGGAAGACAATGAAGAAGAAGAGGATAATGATAAGTATCCTATGTTCGATGAACACGGTGATACTGAAATGGGGGAAGACGAGCCTGAACTTGAGGACATTGTTGATGAGTCTGATGATGATCTTCGTCAGGTCATTCGTGAAGAACAGATAAACTGCGCAAGTGAAAACGAGAGGTTGAAGTTGGAGCGCATGTTAGAAGACCACAAAAAATTGTTGTACCCAACTTGCGAAGATGGCCAGAAAAAACTGGGCACCACCCTTGAATTGCTGCAATGGAAGGCAGAGAATGGATTATCTGACAAGGGATTTGAAAACCTGCTGAAAATAATGAAGAAGATGCTTCCAAGAAATAACGTGCTGCCCTGCAGTACATACGAAGCAAAGAAGGTTGTCTGCCCTCTAGGATTGGAAGTGCATAAGATACATGCATGCATCAATGACTGCATCCTCTACCGCGGCCAGCACGAGAATTTAAATGGCTGCTCGGTATGCGGTGCATTTCGGTATAAGATCAGGCGAGATGACCCTGGTGATGTTGAGGGCGACGATCGCCCCAGGAAGAGGGTTCCTGCCAAGGTGATGTGGCATGCTCCTATAATACCACGGTTGAAACGTTTGTTCCGAAACAAAGAGCATGCCAAGTTGTTGCGATGGCACAAAGAAGACCGTAAGGAAGACGATATGCTGAGACACCCCGCTGATGGGTCGCAGTGGAGAAACATCGACGATAAGTACGAGGACTTTGCACATGACGCAAGAAACTTAAGGTTTGGTCTGAGTACAGATGGCCTGAATCCATTTGGGGAGCAGAGTAGCAGTCATAGCACCTGGCCCGTGACTCTATGTATCTATAACCTTCCTCCTTGGTTATGCATGAAGCGTAAGTTCATTATGATGCCAGTGCTTATCCCAGGCCCGTCGCAACCCGGCAACAACATTGATGTGTACCTGAGGCCACTGGTTGATGAACTTTTAGAGTTGTGGGCTGACGAAGGTGTACGTGTGTGGGACGAGTACAAACAAGAGGAATTTGACCTACGAGGGTTGCTGTTTGTTACCATCAATGATTGGCCCGCTCTTAGTAACATCTCAGGACAGTCAAACAAGGGATACAGCGCATGCACACACTGTTTAGGCGAGACAGAAAGTATACATATAGGCAAGAATGTGTACCCGGGGCATCGTCGATTTCTTCCAGACAGGCATCCCGTAAGAAAGAAAGGAAAGCATTTCAAAGGCGAGGCAGATACACGGAGGAAGCCAACCCTCCCTAAAGGTACTGATATATATGACATGGTCAAAGATATAAAAGTAATCTTTGGAAAGGGTCCTGGCGCACAATCTGTTCCAAATGACGCCGACAACCACGTAGCCATGTGAAAGAAGAAATCTATATTCTGGGAACTACCCTATTGGAAATTCCTAGAGGTTCGCTCTGCGATCGACGTGATGCACGTGACGAAAAATATTTGCGTGAACCTGCTAAACTTATTGGGCGTGCATGCGAAGAAGTCGAGAGATACACCAAAAGCACGGCTGCACCACCAACGTATGCACGAACGAGACGACCTGATGAATCCAGAGAATTTCAAAGGTCCTGCCAGCTACGCTCTTACCAAGGAAGAGAAGGAGATCTTTTTCCAAGTCCTGAGTAGTATCAAGGTCCCGTCTGGCTACTCGTCGAACATAAAAGGAATACTAAACCTGGAAGAGAAAAAGTTCCAAAACCTTAAGTCTCATGACTGCCACGTGATCATGACCCAGTTACTTCTGATTGCATTGAGGGGGCTTCTGCCAGAAAACGTGCGAGTACCCATTGTGAAGCTATGTGCATTCCTCAATGCAATTTCTCAGAAGGCAATCGATCCAGCAACTCTACCAAGTTTACAGAAGGACGTGGTCCAATGTCTTGTCAGCTTCGAGTTGGTGTTCCCACCAACCTTTTGCAATATTATGACGCACCTCATAGTTCACCTAGTCCAAGAGATTTCCGTTCTCGGTCCTGTATTCTTACACAATATGTTCCCCTTTGAGGGGTTCATGGGAGTCTTGAAGAATTATGTTAGAAACCGTGCTAGACCAGAAGGAAGCATGGTCAAGGGCTATGGAACAGAGGAGGTCATTGAGTTTTGTGTTGACTTTATTCCTGACCTGAACCCGATCGGGGTTCCTCAGTCGCGCCATGAGGGGAGACTGCGTGGAAAAGGCACGCTAGGAAAGAAATCAACAACATGTATGGACGAGCAATCTTTCAGTCAAGCACACTACACAGTTCTAGTTAATTCCAGCTTGGCGGCTCCATATATCCAGGAACACACGGATATTTTACGCTCGGAATATCCGGAGCAACCTAAAGATTTCATTGCTAAAGAACACGCGAAGACTTTCGGAGGTTGGTTGCAAAGACGTCTGATTAATGACAACATTGTTGAAGATGAGCTATACTTGTTGGCCAAGCAACCATCTTCGACTGTATTGACCTTTAAAGGGTACGAGATAAATGGTAACATATTTTACACGGCAGAACAAGATAAAAAGAGCACCAACCAAAACAGTGGCGTCCGGTTTGATGCAAAAGACGACAACGGGCAAAGGGTCACATACTATGGTTACATAGAGCAGATATGGGAACTTGACTACGGACCTTCCTTTAAGGTCCCTTTGTTCTGGTGCAAATGGTTCAACCTGTCAGGCGTGAAGGTAGACCCGAAGTACGGAATGACAACAGTGGATCAGAAGAATCTTGGGTACGGCAATGATCAATTCGTCCTAGCCAATGATGTGGCTCAGGTTTTCTATGTGAAGGACATGTCTAGCAGACCGAGAAAAACAAAAGATAAGGAAACGAATACATCAGACGATGAGCCAAGGCGCCACATAGTTCTTTCAGGGAAAAGAAACATCGTGGGAGTCGAGGACAAGACAGACATGTCAGAAGATTACATTAAATTTGATGAAATTCCTCCCTTCAAAGTCAAAGATGATCCTAGCATTCAGTTAAATGATGAAGATGTTCCATGGTTACGGCGCAATCAGAAGAAAGGCAAGAAGAAAAATAGAAACGGATCGTCCCTTTAGTACCGGTTGGGGACACCAACCGGGACTAAATGGGTTAGGGTTTCGTTTGGACCAATCAGATAGAATCACACGGATCGTGTGTTTGTTTCAACCGCTTGTGAGTCGTTGGATCCGGGGTGTGTTTCTTTCCAGCTGTTGTGAGCCGTTCGATCAGGGCTACGGTGTGTTTCTTTCGAGCTGTTGTGAGCCGTTGGATGAGATGTTTCTTAACCGTTGGATCAAAACCCTAGCTCAACACTTTGTGAGCCAGAGGACCCTATATATAGCCCAGCTTCATACACCCCGTTCAGTTCATCTCCCAAATACAAAACATCCGGATTCGCCAGCATACGCCCCGTTGTGCATTTGGTATGCATATATGCACTCAGTAGCCACTGCGGGGTTGTATACTGGCGATACCGTTTGTTTTGTTCTACACCCTCCTTTAAGGTTTGATACATCATATACTCAGTTCATCGAGCAAATACAAAACATCCGGATTCGCCATCATACGTCCGGCCGTGCATTTGGTATGCATATATGCACCCAGTAGCCACGGTCGGGCTGTATGATGGCGATACCGTCTGTTTTGTTCCACACCCCCCTTAAGGTTTGATACATCATATACTCAGTTCATCGAGCAAATACAAAACATCCGGATTCGCCGTCATACGTCCAGCCGTGCATTTGGTATGCATATATGCACCCAGTAGCTAGTCACGGTTGGGCTGTATGACGGCGATACCGTTTGTTTTGTTCTACACCACCCTTTAAGGTTTGATACATCATATATTCAGTTCATCGAGCAAATACAAAACATCCGGATTCGCCATCATACGTCCAGCCGTGCATTTGGTATGCATATATGCACCCAGTAGCCACGGTTGGGCTGTATGATGGCGATACCGTTTGTTTTGTTCTACACCCCCCTTTGGAAACAGAAAGAAGAAGAAAAAGAAATGTGCGCCCCCCTGTACAGGCCTTTAGCACCGGTTGCCGTTAACAACCGGTGCTAAAGACCCTTTAGCACCGGTTGTTAACCGCAACCGGTACCAAGAAAGGCAAGAGTAAGATTGTGACGACCGGTTGTCACAGAGGCAGACAGAAGAAGTCACGGTATGGCAGTCACGTATTCAACATCAACCAAGAAAGGCAAGCGTAAGATTGTGACGAAAGGTTGACAGAGGAAAATACTCGCGATATATGTATGTACTTTTTAAAAGTGAGAAACAAAGTACCAGCGGGCTAGTATACCAATCGCTAAATCAATCTACATGTATGGTATCTCGCTAAATTAATCTATATATATGTATCCGCGATATATATGCTCGATGTATCACTTGCGCTCTCACTTCTCGTTGCCTTACTCATTACCCACCCTAACTTACCACAGGTGCATAGACCGCAATATGCGCCTGGGGTAACATTACCGCAGGCGCACAGACAAAATATGCGCCTGGGCTAAGATCTATACCACAGGCGCATACTTTGTAATATGCGCCTGGGGTAACTTATCAGATTACATTAAATTTGATGAAATTCCTCCCTTCAAAGTCAAAGATGATCCCAGCATTCAGTTAAATGATAGAAACGGATCGTCCCTTTAGTACCGGTTGGGGACACCAACCGGGACTAAATGGGTTAGGGTTTCGTTTGGACCAATCAGATAGAATCACACGGATCGTGTGTTTGTTTCAACCGCTTGTGAGTCGTTGGATCCGGGGTGTGTTTCTTTCCAGCTGTTGTGAGCCGTTCGATCAGGGCTACGGTGTGTTTTTTTCGAACTGTTGTGAGCCGTTGGATGAGATGTTTCTTAACCGTTGGATCAAAACCCTAGCTCAACACTTTGTGAGCCAGAGGACCCTATATATGCACCCAGTAGCCACGGTCGGGCTGTATGATGGGGATACCGTCTGTTTTGTTCCACAGCCCCCTTAAGGTTTGATACATCATATACTCAGTGCATTTGTTCTACACCCCCCCCTTTAACACATCCATCCATGTTATGGTGGCGCGTGGCACGGGAGTTGTGACGCGTGGCCTGGAGGGCGCGGTATAAACTGTCGCGCCTCGAGCGCTTCTTCTTCATCCCTCTGCACCGTCGCGCTTCCACCATGCCTCCGAGGAGGAACAGCACCACCGGTTTCCGCGGCGTCCGAGCACGGCAGAACGGAATGTTCAGCACAGATATCCGCTGGGGGGATGACCGCATCCCCCTCGGCACCTTTGCGACGGCGGCAGAGGCAGCCCGCGCCTGGGACGCGGCGGCCTGGCGCCTCAACCGCCCGCGGTCGCTGATGAACTTCAACGACTGCCACCCAGTCTGGGAAGCGGAGGCCAGGGCGACGAAGCCACAGATCATCACTGCCGCCGACCACCTCCACCTCCGCCACCGCGCGTTTCAGGGCCTAGTCGACGCCAGGGAAGACCGCGTCGTCCGCGAGTATTACCGGAACAACCCGGGCGAGGAGAGCGCCGACGAGGAGCTCTGGCAGACCCGCGCGGCTCAGCGGGCGGAGCGCCGCCTCGAACTCCACCTCGCGTTAGATGCGGCTCGGGAGGCGAGGACGAAGGCGCTGCAAGAGCTTCGTCGGGCCGACCACGCCGGCGAAGTCTGGGCCTCCGACGATCCGAGGTGGGGGCCTATCTCGGACATACCATCATGCACCTCCGATGATGACGAGGAGGTCACCGACGAGTTCGACGACGATGATGACCCGAAGGAGGTCACCGACGAGTTCCCCGACGACGACGGCGAGGAGTAGTGTTCGTCTGTTTTCTCTTTTTAATAAAAGAATTTGTATTCCCGCGACACTGCGGCAATCGCTAAATCAATCTACATGTATGGTATCTCGCTAAATCAATCTATATATATGTATCCACGATATATATGCTCGATGTATCACTTGCGCTCTCACTTTTCCTTGCCTTACTCATAACCCACCCTAACTTACCACAGACGCATAAACAGCAAAATGCGCCTAGGGTAACTTTACCGCAGGCGCACAGTCAAGAAATGCGCCTGGGATAAGAGCTTTACCGCAGGCGCATGTTGTGTACGGTGCGCCTGGGGTAAGTGATCACATATACAGAAACAGTAGTTTTTCTGTTTTGTTTTCTTGATGTGTTTTTGTTTGTTTGTTTTGAAATGTGTGTTTGACATAATATAGAAATAGTATAGCTAGGAATTAATATAGAAATAATATCCATTACATAATAATATATACATTACATACTAATATATCCATTACATGCATATATCGAACACAAGATGCGGTACACAAACAACATCTATAGATCCGTCGAGTAGATGCGGAACAACTCGTAGGAGACGTATGCATCTATGGCTGCATACTTGATGTTGGTCCAGTCCAGTGGGTTCTTCTCCCACAACCAGTGATTCTTCGAGGGGAAATCAGTCTTCATGGTTTCGTAGCCCTCGTGGATGAAGGCAGTTGCCATGAGAGCCATCCCGGTCTTCGGCCTGTTCAAATCAGCAAAATGGATAAGATCCTGAAGATCAATGTAGTGATCTTCAGGTATCACAATACCCAAGCGCATCAACTTCGGACGGTCTTGCGTGTTGTCAACGCTGCAAAAGTCATACCCCTTGTTGACAAGAAAATCAACAAGTGCCGGAGAATGCTTTGAACTACTGCAACAACAAAAATTTGATACGTGTACGTGTTAGATATATTGCAACACATGTATTCTTCACATGCAACAAACAAATCGAAGATGCAAGATTGTACGTGTGCGTTACCTTGACCATTGGAAGACCAAAACGGCCTCCTTGAATGCAATCTGGATGACTGCAACATTCCGTTTATCCGCCGTATACTCTAAATCAAGCCCGAAAAACCGGTGTTCTTCGGGAGAGGAGAAATACAGATCGGTCAAATACCGAAGAGCACCGGGGAGCTCCTCGCAATTGTTGGTGTAGAACACGTCGAGACTTTTGCCGCATGGTGTGGCCACATCATATCTCTTAGAAACTTCAGCCATGGTGCTTAGTGGAGGAAGATCAAGAGAGGAAGAAGAAAAGACAGAGGAAGAAGAGAAGAAACAGAGACTCACGATCGGGCCGGTGCGCACTGTAGCAATAAAACCGCCGCGCGCGGGAGGCGGGCAGTTTGTATTAAGACCTTTAGCACCGGTTGCTAACACAAATCGGTGCTAAAGGCCTGTACAGGGCGCGCAGTCTGGGTGTGGCCCCAACTACATGCCTTTAGCACCGGTTTGTGTTAACAAACGGTGCTAAAGACCCTTTCGCACCGGTTGTTAACACAAACCGGTGCTAAAGGCCTGTAGTGGGGATATATCTCTAGGACTTCTGAAAATTTGGCTCATTTCCCTTCGCGCGTCTTCTCCTATACCACGTACGGCGAAGCCCTGCTCCGGCGCCGCGCCTCCGTCCGCCTCGTCGCCGTCGACCGCCTCGCCTCCGTCCGCCGCGCCTCCGTCCGCTCTCTGTCTCCGTCGCCGTCGATCCCCCGCGCGGCCCCGCGTCCGTCGCACCTCCGCGGTCGCCGTCCGCCTCCGTTGCGCCGTCGCCGTCCGCCTCCGTCGCGCCTCCGTCTCGCCTCCGCCTCCGCCGCCCCGCCTCTCGCCCCTCGATCGCCGTCGCCGGCCTAGCTAGGTAAGTTTTATTTTGTTTTTTTTCAATTTTGTTTTAGTGTTATAATTTTTAGAGTTAGTGTTAGTGTTTAGTGTTAGAAATTTTTAGAGTTAGTGTTAGATTGTTTTTAGAGTTAGTGTTAGTGTTAGAAATTTTTAGATTTAGTGTTAGATTTTTTTAGAGTTATTAGTGTTAGTGTTAGAATTTAGTGTTAGAAATTTTTAGAGTTAGTGTTAGATTTTTTTAGTGCTTTATTTTGTTTTTACAATTTTGTTTAGTGTTAGAATTTTTGTGTTAGAATGTTGTGTTAGAAAATTTCACTAAGTTAGTGTTAGAAAATTTCAGAAAGTTAGAATATATAATTTCAGTAAGTTCAAAAATTTCACTAAGTTACCATATTGTTCCTGTTTAACTTTCATCTTATTTCTGTTATATTTCTCAATTTACTATTTTTTACTAAGTTAGAAACACTAAGGTATTTTACTTAATTATGGAATATTTACTTAGTCCGGGCAGGTTTTTACTTCATGTCTTTGTTGGACCCGCCGGGGGATGTCCGGGACTGGGCCCCGCCAGGCTGGCACTGGGAGCTCCTTAGTACCGGGGCACGCGGCTTGGTGAGAAATCCGGGTGACGTGGTCGACCCGGATATTCTTTGGTGGCCATCGCGTGGGCCACGCTCGGTGCGGAGAGAGTCGGCCCCTGAGGAGGTGGTACAACATCGTATCAGGGAGGAGGACGAGCACGTCCGTCGCTACATGTACTTGCTCGATAGCCAGTATAGCAGCAGTTGGTCGATTATTCGGAGGGTTCCTTACCACGTGAGCTATGACCCTATGAGGGTTCCTTATCTATGGATGCGTAGCACCCGTGACTCAGCACCCCGCGGCTTAGGACCCGGTCGGAGTTAATTATTTTCAGAGATGTCACGATCGAGACTATGTATAAGTGATATTATTCGATCGTGATGTATTAGGGTTTAAAAAATCAACCCGAGCTATGTAACTCTTGGTGTGTCCAGAACTATTATTTCATTAATATGTCCAGAACTATTATTTTATTACTGTCCGATGAAATAATTTCGCCAAGTGCCCGATGAAAATTTCGCTAAGTGTTCTTCATTTTATAAATTTTACTAGCAGGTGTTGAGCTATGGATCCCCAAGAACCTGCACATGATCAGCACGCCGATCAGCTCGCGGGAATGGGTGAGGCAGAGAAGGAAAGATACGTGTGCGAGATGATTTTTGATAATGCAACGGCCATATATCGTGATGACGACGATGGACAGGCGTTTAGCAATCAATTTTTGAACGACTCCGGTGACGGAGATCAGAATATAGAAGATGTAGTAGATGATGACGACGACAACGTCGAGGATGAAGAAGTGCCCTCCAGAACAAACTCTGCGAATGTATATCTCAAGTCACTGTTCACGCAACAATTAATTTGTATTGCACTTACTAACGAATCATTATTTTCCCGTTTAGGCGCCTTCCGGAACAGCTAGCGCAAGTACTGAGACAAAGTCGAAACGAGGCCCGACCGCAAGGTTGAAAGATACCGCAAGGTTCCCGATCGATACAATTGCTGCTGATGGCAAACCACTGCAGCCCCCAGAAACTTATCGCAAATTCGTAAATCAGTGCGGAGTTGTTGTAAGAGACCTGGTCCCGATCAACTTAATAGAATGGAATAAGCCGAAGACCGGGGCCAACGTTGGAGCTAGTTATGTCGATGAAAGATTGAAAAAAATTCTTTGCGAAACGCTATGGCTAAATTTCAGCGTAGCGGAAGATAAGAAGAAGAAAGTCGAGAAGTGGGCTTTGAAGAAGATGGCCACACAATTCCAGAGGTGGAAGAAAGAACTGTGGAAGAAATATAAGGACGAAGATCCAGTTTTCACTGGGAACCTAGTGAAGATAAGAGACGCTTGGGATGATTTTAAGGCGTACAAGAAATCGGGTGTCTTTGTATCCCGATCGGCCAAAAATTCGGAGAATGCGAAGAAGAAGAAATATCACCATATTTTGGGGTCAGGTGGCTACATGACTGCCCTGCCTAGGTGGCGAAGCTATGAAGCTGCGCTTGTGAAAAGAGGTATCATTCCACAGACACATGACTGGCCCGATAGGTCCAAGTTCTGGTTGTTCGCGCATGGGGCAACGTTGGACGCTGAGACTGGGATGATTGTTGCTCAGGGACCATGGTCGGAAAAAATAACAAAAGTCGTAGCAGACCTAGAGAAGGCAATAGAAGCTGTTCGAAAAGGAACTTTTGTTCCCGATAGAGAGAACGACGAGCTGACGAGGGCACTCGGGAACCCCGAAAAGTGGGGACGAACGCGAGGCTTTGGAGCGGATACCCCGTGGAGCCAAGGGTTTGCAGCAGACATTGCCACTTACAGAAGCCGTGATAGAAGCAAGAAAAAGACGAGTGAACGGATATCGACATTAGAACAAAAGGTGGATTTTCTCTTGAAGAAAGGGGGACACCCTCTACCTGACACTGAAGAGGAGGTAGAACATCGTCCTGCACCTGATCAGCTGCAAATAGAAGACGATCATGCCGTCCCATCTCAGCATAGAAGCAGCGTGGGTTCCACGCACCTGCAGCTAGAAGACGGTCGTGCAGTCGAACCGTCGGCGCCTCACTACCCCGTGGATGATATCACGGAGAAGACAAACTGTGAGATACATATGCCAATGGGGAACATATCCTTCAGGGTGGCGTCAGGCTATGCTTTACCGAATCAACCTGGAGCAACCTACCATGGTGGTCAGATTCCAGCATCCCATGCTCGTGTCGGGTTGTCAACAATTACGCCGGGATGCCATTCAATTGAGCTCAGTATTCCTGGAGGTGAAGGCGAGAAGACACTGGGAGAAATGGAGCTTGGTATCATCTTGTGGAATAAGAAACAAATCGTGTTCCCTAACTCGGCGCCAAGGCCACCGACTCCTCCAGGTACGAATGCACCATACCTCCATCAATTACTGAATGTTGCACCACATGTTATCTTATTTTTAATAGTTTTTTCATTTTCGTACAGAGAATGCACGACCTCCAAGTCCACCCCCCAACGAACCTCCAAGTCCACCCCACAACGAAGATTGGCCGGAGCCCGAGGCCGAGGGTCCATCGCCCGTGCACTCCCGTGAGCCGACGGATGCGCCCACTACGGGTACGACAAAGCGGAAGCTGCAGTTCAGAAGAAACGGGACTCCTCCCAAGAAGAGACCAAGGAAATCCAAGAAAGTCGAGAGTCCCCCGAAGTTACCAGGCTTGATGACTGAGGAGGAACTAACCAATGCAGTGGCATCCAAAACCAGGGCATGGTTCGCACAGTTTCCCCTGAAGGCCCCTCCAGACCACTGGAAGGAAACTCTGAAGGACATCCCAAAGTGGAAAATTGAGCGGACCGTCGACAACTTATATTATCCTGCACCGCCGCCACCGCCGCCCCTTTCAGACTATGAACGGTATATTGAAAAGAAGCACGCCGCACAGATGAAGCAGGCGGAGCAGACGAAATGCGGGAAACAAGTTCCCCAGCTCGGACAACAAGAAGCACGGTCAGTTGCCCCGCTCAAGGTCTTATCTGACCAGGCTTCAGTGTCCTGTCCACGCATGGGCGACGTGGGTTACGCTATTGCTGATGTGGTATATAAATACAAGCCCGGGCACCCTCTGGTCGAAAATCCTACTGATCTAACAACCCAACTACGGAGTTTACATGATTGGTACTTGGAGGCCGCAAGGCCGGAGAGAGACTGTATCATGGCTCAAATTCAGGATCAACACTACTTCGGAGATTACGGTGTCGAGCTTGGGTTCGATGATTTCTTCCAGATGTACAATCAACGTGCCCTCGACAAGTCTATCCTCAGCTGCTACTGTTTGTAAGTGATTTATTTGTGTAATTTAATTATTTAGTTAAGCTCGCGTTCGTTGCCCGTATAATTATCACTCACGACATTCTTTTTGTACGCTACTATGCAGAATGAAGATTCGTGAATGCAGACTGGCAGGAATCTGGGACTTTGGGTTCATTGACCCGTATTCGTATCATCAAAACACAGTAGAAACGTTCAACAAGACTACACCGGATGATTTGCTAAGGTTTTTGAAGCGACAAAGTACCAAAAAAGAAATACTTTGGCCCTACGGATTCAAGTGAGTGTTACTGTCTTGTAGACATTCCATTTTGCTTACCTGATGTTAAGTGTAATTGATGAGTATGCATGACTGCGTGTGTACACATGCGCAGCGGCCACTTCATATTGTTCATCATTAGAATCGATAAAGGACAAGTTGAAGTCTGGGACTCGTTAACCTGGGGCGCTGACACATGGAAGAGCGCGCGTCAGATGCTTCAAAAGTATATATATATCGGCCTCTTTCGTTCATCGGCCTCTTTTTCGTTCATTCCCTGATATCAAGTAAGTAATAATTAACTCTTCTATTCATTTTTCTTTTGTCACCCAGGGTTTGGCAAATGTTCATCAAGGAAGAACCCGGTACATGGGCAGACAAGCTCAACTTTCAGATTAACAAAGTAAGTTGTACTACGTACCCTGATTTAAATACCATTACCATTCTCTTGATTATTATTAATTTGACTGAATTATGTTTCTCGTATATAGAAAGTCCCGCAACAACCACAGGGGACTGATTATTGTGGATACTACGTTTGCGAGTTCATTCACAGGAAGATCAATGAGAAATCCCGTACTACCAGAACTCTAGAGGTACGTAACCGGATCTTCACAACTTTATTTATGTTGCCATTAATTATGTTTAGTTTTGTTCATAACTTAATTGTTTTCATCTACTTCTTTTCAAGATGGCACGAAAGCGGGCGCAGCTCAAACCAATCGACCGTCGCAAGGCTATTGCAGAGGAATTGGCAGGATTTCTTCTCACGCAAGTCATAGCAGAAGACGGAGAATTTTTCCATCCTATGAACCAATTATAGCCAGCTCCCTTCTCTATGCGAGTATACAACTATTCAAAACGAACTTCAGATTATGTAATTCTCGGTCGATTACTTCGTGTTACATGTATATATATATGTACTACTATTTGGTGCATCAACATTTAACCGCAAACAGAAACGGAAACACGTAAACGGAAATCCTGAAAATACGGAACACGCCCTAAACCCTAAACCCTAAATACGGAATTGGAAACCCTGAAAAGAAAAAAGAAAAAAAAGAGAAAAAAAAACTTTAGGACCGGTTGGTGTTACCAACCGGTTCTAAAGGTCCTCCGCCTGCGCGCTCTCTTCGGCGCCCACGTGGAGGACTTTAGAACCGGTTGGTGACTGACCGGTTCTAAAGGGGGGGGGGGGGCTTTAGTCCCGGATACGTAGCACCGGTTTTGTATCCGAGTCCAAAGGCCCTTACAAACCGGTGCTACTGGCCTGTTCTCCACCAGTGATAGTCTTTGCATGTGATTGATTTGCCCGGTGTGTTCGTATGATGCTTCATTAATCATCTTATTCTTCTATGGCACACGTGTAAGTCATTTTTGTATGTTATGTAGACAGTCTGTTCCAAGTATAGTGCATACTTGTAGGATGTCCATTTCTAGATTGATAGAAGGTTCAACTCAAGTAAACACTTTATTGACCTTCATGTGTGACTCGAAAGAGTTTATACGACGACATTGTGTCATTGTGAAGTTGGCACCGAAGCTGACTACATACTGAGCTTGAAAAGAGGACCGCTCCCGTGACGCTCCCCCCGAGCGTCTCGGGAGAAACCCTAGCGCCGCCGGCCGAGCCTCCCTCCCGTCGTCCTCCCCTCCCTCGCCGCTGCCGGGGAAAATCTTGTGCAGCGCTGGCGGCGGCGAGGCTTCAAGCCCACTTCCGCAGGGTCTCCGTGGCGGCGCGGGGGCAGCCCCTCCTTGAGGAAGCGTCGGGTCTGGCGGGGTTTCCGGCGGCGGAGCCGCGCGGGCTCGGCGGCTGGGCGGTGGTTTGGGGACGAGCCTGGCGAGGTCGCGCTGTGGGGCGAGCCTGGCATGGTCGCGCCGAGACGGCGGCTCCCTTGGGGCGGCGTGGCGGGCCTCGGCGGCCGGCAAGGGCCAGCCATGAAGGGTGGGCGCGGTGGCTGTGGCGGCGGTGCGTCCAGTACTGCAGTAGCTGGTGCTCCGGCGGCTGGGACCCACATGGCCAGATGGGTCTATCCGGGCCCGATCTGGATCGAATGGGACTCACCTGGAGCCCGCGTTCGCTGGGATTTCAGCGCCTAGATGGCTGCAGAATTTGCCGCGACTGTAGGTGGGCGGCGTCGCGCCGCGTACCTCTGTGCTGCCACCCATCGCAACGCCCGGAGCGTCTTGGTACGCGCCGGAGGGTCTGAGGCTGCATCCCCGTCCGGGGTGTTGGAAGATGGGCTACGCCTCCTCGGGCTGCGCCTTGGGTCTTGACCACGAGGTCTGGCTACAAAGGCGAGGGGCTGCGACGGCGGCGGTGTGAAAGCCAAGGACAGTTGTTTCAACCCGACGGGAGGGTTAGGCGTGGCAATACAGACGAAAGTCTTGCCCGTCTTCGGTCGGTGCCGCGGCGGTGGCGACTGCGGGCGTCATTCCCCTCCTTGGAGGCGCCGAGGTGTGTTGTCGCCTCCCTCCTATCTCGGTTCGGTTGATATCTCCGGGTGAAGGCCTAGATTCAATTGGATCGGCGTGATGGCGGCGTTCTTGACGCCGTCCCTCTGTTGGGAGCATCGCGTTTGGAGACACGACTTGGTTCCTTGTTGCTTTTTTCCGGTGCTCGCCGCTGTCCAAGGTTGATGCTTTCAGATGCGCTATGCACGCTGATTCCCGATGAGTCTGAGCTCGGGACCTACCAAGTCCTGCCATCTACTTGCCACCCTTAGGCATCAAGAGTGGACGGTGCGTCGACAAGGAAGTTCAGTTGGAGTGTCGGTCTTCAGAGGTGATCGGGCGTCGGTTGGGCGTCGGTCGAGACGCGGTGATGTTGCTTAGCTTTGGGCAAGCCTTTTGGCTTTGTAGTTTAGATGTCGGTGGTGGCTGTCTTCGGATTAGCCGGGTGTGGAGTGCGTTCTCTACTCGTGGCTGCGAGTTGTAGTCGTTTTGCTCCGTTGTGTCCTGTTGTAGGTGTTGTTGCTCTCTTGAGCATGTAAATTTCTTCTTATCTATCAATGCAATAAAACGCAAAGTTGGCACCGCAATTGACCAATACGGTTAAATTTGAATCGATTTTTGTACGAGTCGACCAGTCCATAGGGACCTCCAAGCTGTATGCAGGTTTCGATGGATGGCTCATGCAGGGACATATATGTATCTTTAGTTCGAAGTTTTGCTTGCAAAGGGTCTGCATATGTCTCTACTGATATAATAATACAGGCTGATTCATCTTGTGTGCTAAATTCAATGTCAATTGATGAGAAGATAGATGGCATGCTGTATGTGTATTCGTACAATACATTTGTACATGCCAATTAGGTTTGAAGGTTTTGCTATTGTGCTATATATGTAATTGTTTAGACACCATTTTCTAATATTTCAGAAGTTTATTTGTTTACACGTTTTTCAAGCGAATGGACAAAGTTTCAGAGGATCAGGATCAAGATTATCACTGCATCTATGAACGTCATGTAAAACCTTCCAAATTTCTCATGAGTAATTTAAAAGACTTGGGTTTTAGAGGTATCCAACCTTAGACATGCATCAACAAGCCCCAGACTTGCTCCACCATCTAAATGGCTAAACAAGGTGAGGCGGACACACACGATCACATGCATAGTTAGACAAGAAGAATCAAGGCAACAATGTTAACTTAAATATTTCTTTACTCCCATGTTTGAATAAGATTTAGTTTCAGTTCCCCCATTCAAACCATACGCAACTTCTAAATTAATACCATCAAGTTTCAGTCTAATAGAATGTCAGTGGGAATTGTACATATTTTAACCAATGCTGAGCCTTTTAGGCTTTAGCTAGATTATCATCTACAAATACATAGTCAACAGAGCTTGCTCTCCTTGCATTTGATCCAGGCTGTGCTCTTCTGTCATTTCAACTTCACTCATGTGATTTGTAAAGATAATTTAATTAATGCAGCAGTTACATTCGGTCGTGGCTCAGTTTGAAATATTTTGTTCTTGATGTGTTCATACTAGGAGAGTTGTGATTTTTTCGCTCGATTTGTGAGCCTATTTTTTTTTATTTCCCTTCCTTCTTTCAATTTTTTTTAGATGTATTCGTTCGCCTATTCGTTTTCTAAGAAACTATTTGGATTGATCATTGTACATTTGTTTTCTACATTCTTGAAACTATAATTTCTATCATTGTTTATTTATTTTCTACATTCTTGAAACTATAATTTCTATCACTGTTTATGTCTACCAGTACTAAAAATGCCTTAAAAGAAGACTTACAGAAGTAACCATGCACACTTCCTTGGTGAAAGATTTGTCCCCTCGAGAGTTTCAATGGAAGATCATTGTTCGTGTCACCAGATCTGTGAACACAGAGATCAAGCGACACGACAAAATCTGTTTGAGCTAGGCTTCATTGTTGTTGACCAAGAGGTACCCTCTAGACATCCAGGCACCTAATTCATCCATCATCACTTACGAACGAAATGTATGCAATTAACTCGAGCTATTTGTCTTATACTTTGTGAATGTACACTTAATTATCAAAAAGCAGTACATAGATGCTTATGTTTATTTAATGAAGATAGTATAATTGTGTTGTTCGTAAAATGACATTGCCCAGTTCTCAGATATCTGATCTTCAGACCCCTACCAGGACGGTATTTATTAGGTAATTTAACTACTTACATATAGGCTGATAATTTACACCGTTACAGAGACGCTAGCTTTTAAGAGTACCTCTCTTACCCGTTGACAACCACAATTTATAATGCTGCAGATCTGCTTCAAATGTATGCTCTCCTGGAGCAAGGTAAACGTGTTGGATGGTTTATCTTCGGCTGGATGATAATATGTAACTTAGCTACATGGTGGCTTACCAATCAAGACTGGCCAATATTAGTTTACATCTGATTGTGCATGTGTTTGGCAGATTTCTAATTGGCCTTTTCTTGCTACCAGATTAGTTTCCACCATCTTTGTTGTATTTCTGACAAGAGAAATTCAGCATTATGGAGCTTGAAAGATCACCAAGAAATTCAGAGGTGAGAGTACCAAACACATCTACTGCATGCCCGTCGAGGGATTAGCCTGCCCTTTTTCCGTATAGTAGATTGCTTATTATGTCTTCAATTGAAATTATTGATTCCTACATTTGAAAAATGATGATTTTGTGATGTTGTTGGCCCTACTTTCTTACTTTTATGTGCACAACAATTAGCTACGAGGCTATGACTTTTGTGTTTCTTCACGCAACGTAAATTTTCTGGTGATACACATCTACTGCATGCCCGTCGAGGGATTAGCCTGCCCTTTTTCTGTATAGTAGATTGCTTATTATGTCTTCAATTGAAATTATTGATTCCTACATTTGAAAAATGATGATTTTGTGATGTTGTTGGCCCTACTTTCTTACTTTTATGTGCACAACAATTATCTACGAGGCTATGACTTTTGGGTTTCTTCACGCAACGTAAATTTTCTGGTGATACCGTCAAGAAAAGAATGATGCTGGCTCTTTACCATACTTGAACACTCAGATTTGTTGCAGGTGATATGTTGGATATCACGCTTCACACTCTTTTCGCGGCCTGTAGAGCAGGAAGAATAAAAACATGTCATAATGCGCGCCAATGAAGAATCGACCCAGTATGCCCGTGCCACAAAGAGAGTGCAGGATCTCTAAGTCGCCAATGAAAGGACGGTAGAGAAGCTCCTTGGACAAATGGGTGTCAGCACACCAGCGACAACGGAGCAGGCCCCTCCACCATAGCCACACAGATAACCTCCAAGCCTCTGGCGCTACTCTCCACAACAGCGACATCATCTGTCATCTCATCCGATCATGAGAGCGATGGTAGCTACCCTTGACAACACAATCCAAGCTGCTACCTAACTCTAGGATTCTACCATTCATCTTCTATTCTACATGTAACAAATCGTAATACCACTGCTATTCTGCATCCACCTATGTATAATTAGATATTGTATACCCTCGAACTATGATGTAATCTATTCTGTTTATCTGTCTGAAATGATCCCCCTTTTATGTAATATCACCATGCAAATGACCTCTGCCAGAACACGGTACAAAATCAGTCAGAACATTAAACAAATCAAACTTATGCAGCGCGGCGTGCGCCGCGCCTGAATCTGGCTAGTTTTACAAACTGCCGTAACTTTTTTATGTCTCGTAGCCATTTCCCTGGAGACCTAATGTATCAGTAGTTCAGTACCCACAGCAGCCACCCCCAAAAAATGCTTACGCCCACAGCCAGTCTAGCCTTTCAACATCAGACGACGTGAGCCCAGACTTCCAGCATCACACGAACTGAAGCAACTAAATCTAGAAAAAAAAACGTTTGTCTAATCGTCTTCCCCATCCAGGCAACTCCCGAAGGAACCTGCCCCACCGCCTGACGCCTGCCGCTTGCTCTTCACCATCAATCCCGTGATGCCGCCCTCTCTTGCTCTCCCCGCAAGAACGAAAACTGATTCTAGCACACGAAGAGCTCTCAGATTTTCTCCATTTAAACTCCCACCGCTACCTTCACCCTCGCATCGTCGTCCCGGTTACTGCCGCCGCCGCTGGTGAGGCGCGCTCTCCCGTTCCCTCCATTTTCGGTGGCTCTCCCGTTCCCTCCATTTTGGGTACCGGCTCAGACAAGTCACCGATTTTTTTACTTACTCAGGCGACCTTCACACCGAAGCTGCCGTTCCTGCTGCTTGGCCGCCACACACCAGACTGACAACTCCTTCTGGTGATGCCTTACATCCATATGATTCAGATTTTATGCCCTATCGGACCCATTTCCATTTACGTACTGCTGAACACACATACTCTACATTGTTGCATCAGTTCTCTGTTGAAACTGTATAATGTTTCAGCAATTCTCTGTTTAAGCTAAGCAAAATGCAGGGAATTATTCCTGCTTTCTATTTTGTGTTTCTTTCAGCCAAATCATATCATGTTAGATAAATACCGTCTGAACATGCTTTTCTTATTCATTGTGGCTTCGGTGCTTCACCCACTCCCGTTCCCTCCATTTTCGGTGGCTCTCCCGTTCCCTCCATTTTGGGTACCGGCTCAGACGATTCACCGATTTTTTTACTTACTCAGGCGACCTTCACGCCGAAGCTGCCGTTCCTGCTGCTTGGCCGCCACTAGACTGACACTCCTTCTGGCAATGCCTTACATCCATATGATTCAGATTTTATGCCCTATTGGACCAATTTCCATTTACGTACTGCTGAACACACATACTCTACATTGTTGCACCAGTTCTCTGTTCAAACTGTATAATGTTTCAGCAGTTCTCTGTTTAAGCTAAGCAAAATGCAGGGAATTATTCCTGCTTTCTATTTTGTGTTTCTTTCAGCCAAATCATATCATGTTAGATAAATACCGTCTGGACATGCTTTTCTTAGTCATTGTGGCTTCAATGCTTCACCCAAATTACTACATATGCATCGTTTCAACATAGTAATTTTTTTTACTCATCAGGTCCTCAACGACTTGGACACGAATACAGCAAGTCCTTTCCCTGCTGCATGCCCTCATTCACATCTCCGGTTGGTAAAGATTCTTACCATGGTTGCTTATTTAATCAGAACCTTAATTGGTTACATTATAATAACCATCCTTTTCCAAATCCATGCATGTCAGATAAGTACCGATACATGATCATAGTGTATTTAGATTAATAGCTCCCTTCACATCTTCCAATACTATGGCGTTTTTTAGATTTCTCAAGATGGACAGAGCATAGAGATCTTGACCAGCCATCAGACATCAAATTGACGCCTCTTCTTCTCCATAAATCTAGGAGGTGGCTTAATCTCTTCCCCTCTGACGACCCCCTATCTCTCCAACCCCTTCTGCTTCCTGGAGCGGACTCAACTCAGGGGCAACTCTCTCTCTTCAGCATCATGCCTTTTTAGTCTCTTCTTTCACAGCGTTCAGAGCTGGGAGCATCTCCGGTCCGAATCTTCTTTCTTCTCTCCACATAATAACCAGGTCAATTGAAACTATTCCACTGTGTAGGAAGGCACAAGATCAATGGGAAGAGCAACGCCTACACTGGATTTGGATCGTGCAAGCCGAGGAAGAGGTACATACAGCTAACGGGCAAACTCCTTCACAGCTACCACCAATCTTTGCATCTCACCATAGCAGCCACGAGATTGAATTCTTTTTTTTTGTTCATCTACTTCCTTAACAGGGCCTGGCACTCAGGATTTATTTGAGGCAAGCGGATAAAACGTTGGAAAATAAGTGTAGCACCTGTGTCGTGGATTTAGGAGTATGGGAAGAATAAGAAAAGGTTAAAGACACATGAAGAGCAACGGTCAAGTGTGAGAATTTTTTACTTGCATATGCCCTATATTTTCTTCTTTATCTTTATCCATTTCACTATTTCCATTCATCTGAGTTCCCCATTTTATCAAAAGAGAGCATTTTCTCACTACATGCCAATAGTGGTTACTTTTCCTAATTTATTAGTTCAATTTTGTACTGGTATAATTGAAATGTTAAATCTCTGAGAATTCTAGGTTGGTTAGAACTACTAGGAAAAGTAAGAATAATTGAGAAGCGTATTCATTTCAGCTAGCTATCTACATGTATACATCCTTAGTGTTTTCATGTTAAGTGGGTAATGAGGTTCATTATATTTTTCATTGCACCCTATCACCATACTGACTCAAACATCTAGTGTCAAGCATGTACAACTACGTTCGAAAATTGTCATGTCGATAAGACAACATTATTCATATTGCCGCCTTACTATGGTCATCAATTCTATTACCAGTATGTTTCATGTTTTAAAAATAATTTTCATATTTATTTCTTAAAGTTATACCATATATTCCCGCCGCAACGCGCGGGGAATCATTTAGTATGGACAATGCAGGGGACTAATTATATTCAAACTTACACGGTCTTTTTAAATTATACATTTTTTATCACGGTCTTGCTTCTAAGTCATCTCTCTTATTCTATAAGAATTGCAGGAACGCCCGGACGACCTCACGAGAGTTGCTAAAATTAATTTTGACTTATACATTTATTGGAAACAAGATGTTTGCCGGATACATCACTTTGCCATACACATATTTATCTGCTTAAATTAAATATCTGCCTCTATATATCTCTACAACCTCCAACGCATCACTTTGCCATGACACATTCAAGGCAACACAGGTGATGATTCTAAAAAGAAAAATCATTAAAAGTTCAACTCTAATTGATTTCATTGTTATCCAAAATTATAGAAATACACCATACGTTATTTTAGTATTTCTCTTTATTCTTCAGTTGAGAATCATGGCAATCACCGTCTTTCTGCGCATCAATATGCATCGTGACTCAGTAACAGATGGAGGGATATACATGGGTGTTCTTTTCTTTGGGATCTTGATGACCATGTTCAATGGTTTAGCAGAAGTAGATCTAACCATTGTAAAGCTCCCTGTTTTTTGCAAGCAAAGATATCTTCTCTTCTTTCTAGCATGGACATACTCCTTGCCGTCATGGCTCATTAAAACCCCCCGTCCTTGCTCAATGTAACAATTTGGGTCGGCATAACATACTACGTCATTGGATTTGATCCTAACATACTGAAGTAAGGGGGTAAATTCTCAAATATATTTAACTTTTTCAACTCTCATCGTGGAACCTAACAAAAACAATGCAATGCTGCAGATTTTTTAGACAGTTCCTGCTGCTCTTATTAATGAATGAGGCATCATCTGGACTCATCCGCTTCAATGCTGGCCTTGCAAGGAATCAAGTTGTTGCAAGCACCATCGGTTCCTTCAGCATACTTATTTTTATGCTCACGGGTGAATTCATCCTGGCAAGAGGTATGCAAAAGTAGCTAAGTTGAAGTCCTAAACACTATGTTTGATGTTTCTAGCTAATAATACCTGCACTAAATTACCTAAGTTTCAGTTGCTTTTTCCCCACTGGATTTGGTATTTATGAATCATAAATTCAGCCATTTCTTTGATTGAACAGATAATGTGAAGAAATGGTGGATATGGGGATACTGGATATCACCCCTGATGTATGCACAAAATGCTCTATCGGTGAATGAGTTCTAGGCCAAATCTGGAATAAGGTAAAGATACACTTGGGAAATATGATACAAAAATCATATGTCTGCTTAGATGTAACTAAACCATATTGTTACCCCTACCCTACCAACGACAATACCTGGTTCCACAGAACTACTTGGAAGACAAGTTCTGGAATCTCGTGGTATTTTTCCTGACGCAAAGTGGTACTGGATTGGAGTTGGTGCCTTGCTCGGATATGTGCTGCTATTCAATATGCTCTATACCGTATGCCTCACATTCCTCGACCGTGAGTCAGCCATCACTTGTATTTTCTGCCAATAGATAGCTATATTGCAATTTTCGAAACTAAGTTGTATATTCCAATCTTACACATTCTTGGATCCATAGCATTTGACAGCAACCAGCCAACAATATCTGAGGAAACGATGAAGATAAAACAAGCTAATCTCACTGGTGAAGTGTTAGAAGTATAGGAGCTAACGGATTGTAGTCCATATCTCCAAATCACCTTAATGTAAATGCATTCATAGATAAACTTGTTAAGTATATTCAGATATGTAAAATATGTCATTGGAGTGGATGGATTACCCGCGAGGCGAAGACTGGTGCCCCTAGCCAGATGATCGCCTGCGAGGCACACGTGAAACAACGTTTGTCTTATGTGGCCATGTTATTCATCGCTGCGGCCGGCGAGTGCACTGGCTTGCCGAATGCTTGGGTCGGGGAAACACTGCTCAACATTACGACAATTTGTGATCGCGTGAATCAACAACTGCCTTCCTAAAAGTAATAAAAGTTTCCCATGTAAACATATTTATAAGCTTATTAAGAAACCGCACCACAGAAACTTATTGTACAAACAGTTATTTTTTAATGAGGTGCAAATTCAGAAGCCTCTCCACAGAAACCTATTGCACAAACATATATGTTTTTAATGAGGTGAAAATTCTTATAATCTAACAAGCATGCAGTCCTAAGCTAGATCGCATCATTCCATACATGTGTACTTTACCTGTATGAGCTGATACTCCTGGTCGGGCAATACAGTATACAATCAGAATTGCTGCTGGGTTTGCAAAAAAGAGCCAACACGGGTTGCATTAGCATCAGTAAATGAAGCAAGTGATCCTTCGGGTAATGATAGCAAGCTTAACCAAGAAATACACTTGACTACTAATAACTTGTTTTATATAAACAGAAAAGGCCAAGTGAAAAAGTTGAAAGCTTCATGCAACAACTTAATTTTTGTATGCTCATTAAGCTTTCTCAAGCTACTAAAGAAGACACTGGGTTTTTATTTTTACTGGAAATAATTGTCCAACAAATAGATATCTGAATTAATCACAACACAAATATGCTTGACGTGATGTGTAAATTCTACTAATTCAACAATCAGTAGCGAGATAAACAGCACTCACTTGTAATTAATTCAATACCATGTGAGTACAAAATTACCTTAAGGTGGCAGTGCATATACTCCTACTGATTCAATTCTTGCAGAACATGCCTAGTAAAAGAGCTGGTAAGGTACCAGAACCTCACGATCCATCTCATACTTCCACTCATCTTTTGGAAGGTATCCGTTCGGTATTGGAGGCTGAACTGTGTGCCATGGATGAAGGTAACTGGCCCGCCAGCAATGCGATGGAAGATGAACTCGATATGCCTTGCTTCCTCCACTATGGCCTTCCTCGCAGGCAGTGTTGGCCAACCTCCCGCACCACTAATCCATCATTGAGAAATTTCTTATTTGTAAACAAAATAAAATGCATCACTAAATAGTGATGAATAGATCATTCTTACAACTACAATGTGTTAGTTGAGCATCTATTTCATATCTATTGGTTGACAAAGTTGGCATTCAAAAGACAATATGCTTATGTTTGTGAATGATGTTCAATCTATTGTTTGACAGCCATAATGTATATTTAATCTCAACAGTTCCCCATTTGCACAATTTAATATCAGAATCCAGCCTAAGGTATTCTGCATAATTTGTCACTGAAATTTTTTCCCTGAAACTTATTAACAACACTATGAGACATGCCATGACTACAGGATAGCCAGAAAGTAACTATGATCCTAGTGTACTCACTGCTACAACCGACATAACAGAGAACGTATTTACCAATTCAGATTGTAGCGTACATGCCGTTCTTGAACTCGGTGTTGTCCTGGGCTATCTTCCTGGCCATGCCACAAAGCTGTGCCTATCCGGTGCGTGGCAGCGGTGACAGTGTTGGCGGCGGAGAGATGGACGTTGTCGATCCCGACCCCTGCGCTGCCCGCGAAGCGGAAGCTTCCCCCGGAGACCTCGTATACGTTGCGCCCGGCCGTATTCCCGGAGCGTACGATGAGCAGGTACCACGACGAGATCTTGGGCCGGAGCTCCTCTGTCACAAGGACCGTCGGCATGCCCTCAATGTCAATGGCCCCGCGGCGGACAAGGGCGTGGACGCCATGAACACAGTGGGGGCGGTGGTGCGAGCGCCGTTATGCTGGGACGGGGGGCGGGGACGTTGAGCGAAGGAGAGCAGCGGGAGGGCAGAAGCATCGCCGAAGGAGATGGCGCTCGACGTGGAGATGTGGTGATTGGCGCCAGGCAGATGGCGCCCGACGTGCCATGTGTGTCTGTAGGAATGAGACCAGCAGGAGCAGGGGGTCGGAAGAGGGGCTAGGTGAGTGGTGCTGGCTGGCGGCGCACGAACCCTAGCGAGCGACGGGGAGGGTTTTACTCGGGAGGAATTTTTTTTCTCAGTTTTTCATAAAGATCGGTTTAGTTTGGGCCTAGGCCCATGCGCGTGATAAAGAGGTATACGTCTGATCGTTAGCGTGCGTCGAGATGAGGACGTACCACCTACCAACTCCCATTTAATAGTAGATTAAACGTATAGATTAAACGAACTCATGCATGGGCACAAGTATATATATGTACACACTCTGTTTTGGTGCGATCTGTATTTATTCAATAACATGTATTCGTACTTCATTGGAAAAAGCTTTGTGTGTGTAATAATTATATTTTCCCCTAATCTTCTTTTCAGGTTAGGCTTAATGTTATGGAGAGAAAGAATATATGTGCAGTTAGATAAAAGAATCTGAATGGCCAATTTTAAATTAATAAAGTTTGGCAATGGGAAGCATGTCAATGGCTTAACGATGCTCCTTTGAACATGGAGAATGAAGAAACACATGCGTACATAACTCGTACTCGCTCCGTTCCATATTAGATGACTCTCCACTAGATGTATCGAGTACTAAAATATGTCTAGATGTATCTAGTTGAGAGTCATCTAATATGGAACGGAGGGAGTACCACTCTAAAAATTTCCTGTAGTTCATAGCAGGAAAACTTGTATGCATTTGCACACTGTTGATTTGTGTCATAACTTATACCAAGTTGTACAAGATTGTTGGTTCCTACTGTGGGACTGATCAAGAGAATTCCAGTATAGGAGCTTAAATATGATCAGAGCACAATTGCATTGAGATCTAGAGTTCTATTTGTAATATAGCATATATCATGAAAATATTTCGCATTTACAGTGTTGTATGACCGAATAAATTTGCATCTTTTCCCGTGTGCTACTGCCCGTCCCCCAAAGTACTAATTATATATACAGTGAATATAGAAAAAAAAAGGCTACGTTGTTTAATAGTTCATTAAATCATTAATTGCGATTACACAAAAGTGGTAGCCAAAATTTGTATGAAACAGGATTCACAAGGATGCTTGAACAAGTGGGGCAGAGATTGTTGGCGAGGACATCTCTTCTAGCTTTTTGGATATAGAGTATATTTTTCTTAGAATAGTTGTCCACGTAGCAAGTGGATATGTAAAGTGTATGAATACTATGTATTTTTGCTTCATGCTAAATGTACTGATCCATTGTACTGTGTACGTTTGTGTGCAATAAAAAATGTGATTGTAAATGACACAATGGGGCTGTTAATGATATACTTCATGGCCATATAAATACTTTCGGTGATGATAGAGTGGTCGTTAATACAAAAAAATGTAGTCCGTTATTGACGTGGAATTAATGACCACATACAATGTCGTCGTTAAAAAAATAACGACCGTACGAAGAGTTTGGTCGTTATTACTTTTAACAATGGAGGCTATATCGACAACTAACGACCACCAGTTCGTGGTCGTTAATAACATTTAACGACCAACATCGTACTTTTAATGACCACATATATTGTCGTTACAAATCCATTTTCTAGTAGTGTAAACAGAGTCATTGTAAACAATTTTAAGAGTGGTGTATATTTATGTAAACGAATGGTAAATAGAAAATATAGTACATCACAACCCAACTAGACTTCACAAAAGCGGCTCTCATTGAAGGACGCAACTGGTATAGAAGGTCATCCATCTTTCTCTTTTGTTTACACAATTATACTTTCACTGATAAATCAGAGGCAAAAATAGTGAAAAGAATTCGTATTATTAAGTTTGGTGATGGGCACCCCGCTGCCAGCTCTTCTATAATTTGGATAAGCGGATGAAGCCACTCGCCCATATGTGTATAGTCCAGTCAACAAGTGAGATAAAGATTCTCTATTTGCGTCCTCGTGAGCTAAAACATATGCACAAAACAAGTGCAATTTTGAAGATTTTAAAGGTATCACGCAAACAATTTACTTGGAGTGGCGGTTAAATACCACATATAGGTAGGTATGATGGACACAAATGGCAAGATTTTGGGTCTCAAGGTTTGGATGCACGAGAAGGATTCCCTCTCAGTACATGTTTTTGGCTAGTAAGGCTCGGTAGCAAGCATAAGAGTTGAGGAAAAACATACAAATATACATTTGATAAACTAATCATGAAATCTTCCCTGGAGGTACAAACAATCTTAATTGAGAATACTAAGCTTATGATCAAACAAGAAAGAAAGATCATGGAATAATATATCTACATGCAACTCCCTCTTTTCTACTTAAGTCTCAACGTATTGTTGCTACTGACCAATGCTAAGTTTGCCAAAACCAACTAGATTAACTTGATGCTCTGATATCCCACAATTATATGAGATCGTATATAGTCTTTTCGATAAGTAAGAGTGTCGAACCCAACGAAGAGATAAAGGTAGAATAAGTACTCAAGTTCTAGCAACCACTAATACAACTCTATGCACACTAAACGTTTACTTTACCTAGGAAATAATACTGAAGCAACAATACGGGTAAATAAGATAGTTTTGTAGGATAATAAATACATGAAAGTAAAGTTAGTTGATGCAGCAAGAAAGTACACTAAATTACTATAAACTAACAGTAACATGAGTGTGGCAAAGTGATGGATTTGTCCGTTCCCTTGGAAGGCATCACCGAAAACTCCGACATGCTGAGCATTGCTAGGATTTCTCGTGGTGTTCCTGGTATGCGTCGGGCTATCGAGTATGACGCACGATTTTCTTTTCATTCCCCATGCCTCCTGCATTCCAACCCCATCGAATGTTCTAATGACCGTAACGAACATGTATTTTCGGGATGATCTATGTTCTATTCAGTCCTTTTTATACAAGTTTGCACACTTCCTAATTTGTGTTGTTTTCCTTGTAGGATATTAACGTGATGCTGATGCCGTTAGACGAACCTTCTGCAAGAACTTTTGTTCCTACTATTTCTGCCGGCCCTGGACTGAAGCATTGGGTTGGGGCAAATGGTGAATGGGCTCATTTGTTCAGGAGGATGCATGTTGGTACCTTCTTAATGTCTACACAAATGTAGAAATCGAAGTACCTTCTGTTCGAAATGTTGGTATTTTACCTCGCCATCACACGTTCATGTACAACCACGACATGGATCGTATCCGTCCGCAGAAGATTTAGATTGCTTCTACTCCTTTTTTCCACGGAGATAGGTGGAGGTATGACCTGATTGCAGTTTTTGATAAGTTCATTGCTATCATGAGAGGCGGGATCGATGCGAATTGGAGGATCTTTCATAATGATTTCCTTGCTCCATCGAGATATGTTGATGACATTCTCGTTGGGGAAAGAATCCTCGCTGTCATTGCTCCTAACGGTGATGTGCTTGTTGGGAACCAACTGTTTGTGGTGAGATTAACCGTTCCCTATCCCTCTCCCTTCGGTTTGAAAACGTAATAATTATTGCTTAGTATTACGTATTATTTTTTGTTATAATCCATATATATCAGTGTATGGCTATGTTTTGGAATAATCATGTGTACTCGAAAGGTAGTCTGAAAATAGCACTGCAATTTTACCACCAACGTTTTTACCAAAACAAGATTTTATTTATTTTTGCCATTTTTAATTTATTTTTTAGATATATATTCAATTCATGATGTAAGTTCATAATTAATTGGTATTGATATGTAATCATACTTAAAATTTAGCAGGCGTTGATGCGGCTCCATGTGTCATTCCTCCTCCCATTATTGTGAACGTTCCAAGCATTCAAGCACCTGCTGATGGTGAAGATGTTTCATCTCGATGCTGGTTTCTTGCTTTTGCAGTGGATCATCATATTATATGGGTTCGTATCAGGGGTCAGCGAGTTAGTGAAGGAGCAGAAACAAATCACATGGGCAGGGAACGGTTGTCATATCCTTCTCTCCGCTGCCATGTGTATGCAAAATCTATGTATGATTTACAATCTTGTTGAGCCAGTCTGGGTCAGGAAGGATAGTCTAGATGGAGGCTCCCTGTTTGTTGGGATGAACTATCATTTCATTCTTTCTATGCACGGTAAAGCTGTTGTCAATCCCGGTGTATCTGCTGTCAATGCTGGTATTGAACTCCCTATTTTCAGACCAAATTGTGTGTTTGCTTCACACGCATGGGGCAGTCATCACTACTAGGGAAAAGGCTACCGCATGCGCACCAAATTATGCTATCGTAGGCGAATTTCGGTTCGCCTGGGACCACATCGCTAGCGGTATTACCGCAGGCGAACCTCAAAATGCGCCTGGGGTAACTTGCATATCCCAGGCGAACTGGCCATGTGCGCCTAGGGTAAGCCTTTTACCTGAGGCGAACAGGCACTGTGCGCCTGGGATACAAATTCGCCTGGGGTATCATTTCCTATTCGCCTGGGGTATGGTTTTGCTGTGTCAAAAAATAAAAGAAACGAAAATAACAGAATCACAGCAAATTGTCAGAAATAAGTATGAAAATGATAGCAAAATGACAGAATAAAGTTTCATAACAGAAATATTCTCGATCATCAACACATAGTCTCGAACAATAGTCTCGATCATCACCACATAGTTCAACAAATATTACATAGTTTCGAAAACAACCATACTACTAATAAATCCAGGAGTTAGTCAGATGGAAATGATTTTTTGTTCTAATTTCAACAAACTCGTCATCTATCTAGCGGGCTGATGTAGTTGATGACCATCATCATGTCCAAGTTGGGGATGTCACTATTCCTCATGGTGATCAGAATAGCTCGGCCAGCCTCCATACCAACTCATGCGGAATGGAACTGCCTCCATGCTTGAGAGTTGAGGATGACGCGACCATCAGCATTATCCCTGGTGATCGGAACTGCGGTGATATTTCCTGATTCTCCACGGCGTACTCCAATGGTACCTTTATGCTCCATGCCAGCACTGTCCGCTACCGCCATAGGTATTTTCTAGAACACACAATTCCAAGAAAGAATAAAAGCACAATGTCACATACCGGCCACATTATAACATAAGCAACTATAGGAATAAGAAAGTGTTAAAAAACATACCATGACATGTCCATTGGAGATATTAGTGTTGGTGATGCGATCCACGAAAGGGACCCCGATGTAGCTATCTATCTGGGCTAGTTTCTGAAGGACACGGTCCTTCTCAAGCTCGCTAAGATTGGCTCTTTGAGCAACCACCACATGTTTCCATGGGTCCTCCTCGTCCATATAATCCTCATTGTTCCCAATTTCCTCCTCACTACCGCCATCCTCGCTCGCAATCTCGCCCATATACAGAAGTACGATACGAGGTTGCGGTCCTGCCATAGAGAAGTGAATGAGATCACCTCCGCTTAAATTATACGTGGCGATGATAGACCGCAATTGTTCCTCGTAGAAGTAGGTCTTCTTTCTTTCTTCACTCGAAGAATGTAAATGGTCCCGTGAACATCGAAATCCACGTTATTGCCTACTAACTCGTTGAACTCTTCCCGAATATTGCATGGTACAATCTAAAAAAGAAATATAAAAGAATCTTTTGTTAAGAAACATGCCAATCTAAGCTGGATAGTAAAACGAAAGAACACAAGTTACAAGTTAACATAAAAAAAAATCGTTTGTTAGTTACCAAAGAATCAAGGTGATCGTCGTTCAGCTGAAGCATAAAAGAAGACCCGGTGAATTGTCCTTGGGCACATAGGGACCGACATACTTTGCAAGCCATATTCTATTAAATTAAGAAAGTAGACATAGAGGTTAGAGGAGCATAGCTATTTCTCTCTACTCATTGAATTTGCTAGATTAAAATACATTTGGTACTATTGTACACATCCTGTAAGAGAAACTTAGGAATATAATTATGATGTTAATCCCTTTCTCTCTTCTCTTAGAGTGCAATGCACATATCATGTTCTACTCTTAGTACTAAAATTAATTCAAGTGTAGAATATTACACAAATCCTGAATACAGATTTATTTCACTACCTTGGAAAAAGAGAGCATGCAAACAACTCATTATGCAAAAAAACTTACAACAAAACCTATAAAATGCTAACAAAACCTATCTTGAATGAATGTAAATGCTGATCACTATTTTCTACAAGATGCTTATAGAAACACAACAAGGCTGCATACTGTGAAAACATTTTCTAGATAAATGTATTCGTATAATTTTAATGATATACCGTATATTTTTTAAAGATACAAGTATTCAAAGTAATGAATGGTTGGTTTGCATAGACATAAAAAGACAACTTTTAATCAGTTCATAAAAAATGTGATATTTCTCGAGGATGCTCGCTGACTATTAGTTGTACCTCAGTTCTATACAACTCTTTGATCATGTTCACTATATCAGGAATCGAGAAGTCGATTTTTATTTCACTTGACCTCAAAATATTTGCACAGATCCATTAGTTAGTTTCTGAATCCGGACAGGCTGATCATCATACCATGAAGTAAAGGAAAGTACTTGAGTATCATTCACATTCTAATATGAAATCTTAGTAGCTTGTGATGTCTGCTTTTTTGGACTTGTGTAAGATTTCAAGTTCAAAACCATCGTTGAATTCTGATGAAAACTCATTTAGAATTACATAACTACGCTGCCACTTATCTAAAATTGCTAAGCTCGATGTGACATTTGGTGCCCTGTTTAGAGACTAGGCTTGGCCTGCTTGTATGTCTTATTTACAACATGTCTAAGTAAAAACGCAGTCAGAGAAGATGATGAGCCACACTAGGTATTTACTCCCGTAGATAGTTCGATTTGTCTCCCAAGTAAGCACAAAATTAAATGGAGCAAAGCTTTAGAAATTAAGAATGCAAAAGGATGATGCCAACGAGTTCAGAGTTTGCCTCGAGCAAAACAATCCAAAAAAAAATTATGTTTATCTCAAACAATTCAGCAAAAAGCCAAAAACATACCCAATTTCACTAGCTAGAAGTGGTAAAACATAACATGTTTCTCAAACCATCTCAAATCACAAAGTACAACATCATATAACAGAATCTCAATCACCCCGACTATTTGAATATGTCAAAAAGAGTTTATTCCCAACTCAGAGTTGTCGTATGCATGATTTATCCAGAAAAGGCAGGTAAAATACAAATTGTTGTCGATCGGTTACAATACAATCCTACTGTACACTCCTAATAATAAATGGTGATGTTACAAGATCCCCGAGTGAAAAATTGAGCTTGTGTGTTGCTACTTAACACATGATGATCTTCTTAAAAATACATCATATTTACAAAACAAAAATTCGTCAATGACAGACCACGTAAGAAAAGAAGAATAGTGCTTGTCTACCACAACACGCTAACATGGCACGAAAGCCACTACCTAGAGCGCGATGCAAAACAGTAATAGAAATCATGGCAGTAGCCCATTCGAGCGCGACCAAAGAAAAAATTCAACCTTTGGGTAGGGACGTCGATGAGCTCCTCCAGGGCGGTGAGAACGCCGTCCAGGAGGGCGATAGTGCTGCCAGGCGGCGAGCGAGCCGTCCAGGAAGAGTACTCTTCCAGGCCACACTCCTCGACGGCGACGTCGCAGGTCAAAGTTGAAAGGGGAGATAGGGGAGTGGGCGACGACGGCGTGGATGGTAGGGAGGGGGATGGGAGGGAGGGGGGATGGGAGGGAGGGGGGCTGACCTGGATCCACAACGATGGAGTGGGCGATCTGCTGCTCAACGACCTGCTCTGCTCCTCCTCGACATTGGCGTTGGCGTGGGCTGCTCCTCGACACGGGCGTGGCCGTGGGCGTGGGGATGGGAGACGGCGACGGCGTGTGGGTGCGGGTGCGGGTGATGAAGTTCTGGTGACGGCGGCGTTTGGTGTTCGATCTGTTCTGCGCGCAAAGAGAGAGAAAGAAAGGGTGCGGGTGTATTAGCACAGCGAGGGCTTACCCGAGGCGCTTCTGCAAAAATTCGCCTGGGGTATGTGTTATACCGGAGGCGAACAGGTACATTATTCGCCTGGGGTAAAAGAAGAGTGCCAGGGGTGGTGGTGGGTGGCCCTGCCACAGTTTACCCTAGGCGCTTCCGGAATTGGTTCGCCTGGGGTAACAGACTTACCCCAGGCGCACCTTGCACCCGTTCGCCTGCGCTAATTAGCCCAGGCGCATCGCATTACGTGTTCGCCTGTGGTAGGTTGTGCTGCTATAAGCAAATCTCTAGTAGTGCATTATCCTAAACCAATTCCAGACCGGTGCCAGTGGATGGTAGAATTTCTATTATTGGTTCATCTTTCGAGTATGCTCCACCAGGTTGGAGTCATATGGTTGATTCACCTGTGTGGTTCGTGCCTGAGATTCCGCATGTATGTTTTGGTTAGGGTAAGAAGCATTGAAATTCTTGCAGCTATTGGTGCCTAGTATTCTTTCGCATATAGATCACGAAGGCGCTAGGTTGTTAATTGAAGAACTTAAGAACACCCACCCTTCGTGTCTGATAGGGTTTTGGTTTGTATGTTCTTTTAGTATGGTGAAAGCTATTTGTCGCAACATTAGTTTAGTTTCACTTGGTTAAGCTGTATGAGCATTTGTTTGGCTAAGCTGTATGCCGCAATATTGTATCAATTTCTTGGACCTGTATTGCTTCGTTGTCTCATTCAGACCAATATGTTAATGGTATGCAAATAAAATCAGCCAATGTTCTCTCTTATTATTTTTCCTCTTATTCTGCTAATAATAATAGGTTGATGTGTCAGCTAATATGTACATTCTAGTACAAGCGAACATGTACTTTAGCTTGCATGATGTTTTAACGTCATATCGTGCTTTGTTTTTGTTTATACATCTAGTAGCCACGTGTGTGTACATCTTGAAATATTGTGTGTAAACTTCCAAAAACATGTAGCGGGTACATTAGTGTATCGGTTAATTTGTACTTTCCAGCTGCAGCGCACATACACTTTGATAATATGATATATAATTTTGTGTCGTATAGTAGTCACTTTTGTGTACTCTTAGAGTAAATATTTGTAAAACTTGCAACAACATCTTTTGTGTGCATACAGCCTCAGTTAGTTTGTACATTTCAGAAGCTGCGCATGTGAACTTTTGGTGTGATGAGGCCTTTATGACATAAATCCATTTATGTGTACGTCAATTATATTTTGTTGTTGTTGTTGTACATCGGTAGCACACTCGATACATGCATAGTAGCAAAAAAAAACATGTGTAAACTTGTGGTAACAACTATTGTGTACATGCAGTATCGGTATTTTTGTACATTCAGTAGATGCGTAGTTGCACATTAAGTAACACGTTGTCTATAAGTCATACAATGTTCTTGTGTATCATACGAGTATTACAAACTTCATATGTCGCTTTTGTTCGAAGGAAATAATGTGAAAAAATCGTCATACAACGCTTATTCGTTGAATCAAAAAGAGGTAAACCTTGTACAGATCATAGCGGTCAAATTTTTTGAATTGTAAAAGACGTCTTAATTTTTTTTGGAATTGTAGAAGAGTGCCTTAACTCCTCACGTACCACCGCATTTTATTATTTTCATTTATATCCTATAATGGCGTTTTGTTCTATATATTTTTATTTTTTATTTTTTTAAGCCTATCCGTTTTTTTGACCTGTGCAAATTCTCACTCCACGGGCAGTTATCCAGAACGTGGGGTCTCCAAATTTGCACTACTATTAGTAACTGCTCTATTCCGCAGGCTTTAACTCCCACACATACACTCTTCGTATCAATCCTTGCATATCATTGCTCGTCATTACTTTTCTTGCACACCATGAATCCACTAATGGAAATTGGTGGAAGTAGCATGCAGACTTCTATGACTGGTGTTCTTGCTTCTGGTCCTTTGTGAGACATCATCGATCGTTCTGACATCTTCACCGTCGCACATATGTCTCGTGGTGTACCAGAAGTTCGTCAAGCAATTAGAGACCATTCTGGGCTTCCGTTTGGTTTTCCTTCTTTGCTTCATTGTGAGACTTCCCAGGAGTCTTTTGATGGTCGTGATTCGCCGGTATTCATAGATTGAACTTTGTTGATCTATTTTTCTTCCTATCTACTGCGGTATGACTGTTTTATCATCTTTTATCTCTCTTACGAATTCCATGTAAAATATGCCACGACATTGATGCTTCTCTAATGCCATTGGATGCGTCAACGGCAAGAGCATTCATTCCTTGTAGTTCTCTTGGCCATGCAAACAAGCACTGGGTTGGGGCTTATGGTGATTGGCTGGCACTTCTGCACGATGGTGAACTTTGGTATATGTTCAACGTCTACACCAGGGAGGAGATTTAAGTTCCAACCATCCTTAATGTTGGTATTCATTCATCCGGTCCGTTCAGGTATTGCTTCAACATGATGCATAGTATGGAACAGCTGAAGATCCAAATAATGAATGAGCCATTCGCTGTGAATGGTGTATGGCACTACGATCTTGTAGCGGTGTTTGACAAAGTTGTTGCTATCATGCGGGGTGGTCTTGATGTGGACGATTCTTAAGAATAATTATCTTGCACCGTCAATGTACATCGATGCTATTATGTACAATCAAGTAATATATGCTGTTGTCGAGCCACAACCGTATATTCTTGTGGGATCCTCTGCAGTGGGGTTAGTCTCCAACATTTATACATCTCAGTATATTTTAATTTTATTTTTCTAATGATCTTCCTGTTTCCTCTTTCCTTTCCTATGGTGATATGCTGGTGTTGGTAAATTCTGTTTTATCTTTACTACCAACATATTACATGCTCTCTTTGGTTATTCCTGCTGGTGTTATTGAGGTCATTGACAGAGCAAGAAGGCACTGCGTGTGGAGCAAGAGAGGGAAAGACAAAGCTAATTCTCTTGCAGCTTGGTCTATGGTGTGTAAACCTAAAAAGAAGGGAGGACTGGGGATCATAGATTTGAAAATTCAAAACTCTGCCCTTCTCCTTAAACACCTAGATAAGTTCTATAATCAGGAGGACTTTCCTTGGGTCCAGCTCATTACTGATGCTTACTATCATCAGGCTGTTCCTCATGCTGTGGTAGAATCAAGGTCTTTTGGGTGGAGAAATATTTTGGCTTTATCTGAGCAATTCATAAATTTCACTACATGCTCTGTAGGAAATGGTTTCACTGCCCTATTTTGGGAGGATAATGGGCAGCCGCAGTTACTTAAGATAACCTTTCCAAGGTTATATTCTTTTGCGAAAGATAAGCTTCAATCTGTTAATGAGTTCTTGCTATGCACAAATTGCATTAAAAAAAATTCTTTGCCATTGACTATCCAAGCAAATGAGGAGTTAATGTTGTTGAAACGCATGATTGTTAATTTTGTACTCCAGTCAAGTATTAAATATCAATGGAAGAGTCCTCACCCAACTAGTAGACTACATCCAAGTTCTTTTTATAAAAACCATTTTAAGGGTGCTCCTGATGATACACTTTCTTATGGAATATGGAGGAGTAAATGTCAGTCTAAGCACAGATTTTTCGCATGGCTGTTACTACATGATAGAATTAACACCAAGGATATGCTGATTAGAAGGAACTGGACTGTTACTGATTCTTCTGATTGTATCCTTTGTTCTGCTCATGTCTATGAAGACTCGAGGCATTTGTTCTTCAATTGCACATTTAGTACAAGGATTTGGAACTATCTACAAATCCCTTGGTACCCAGGTTCTTCATTATTTACTATCATGTATGCCAAAAAACATTTTTCTGGTCCCTGTTTTGTGGAGATAGTGATCCTGGCCTGCTGGTGCATCTAGAAGCAGAGGAATGGTTGGATTTTTAAGAATATCAAACCAAGTTTTAGAGGATGGAAGGCCCTGTTTATACAGGAAGTCACCCTGCTTAAGTAGAGGCTGAAGAGAGATCTCTCTGTTTTTTTGACATCATGGATTGATTCACTCCCCTAATTCCTTGTATATAGTGTAAATTTTGTAAATAACCTTTTATTTCTTTAATAAATGGGGGGGGGGGGGGGGCTGTGGGGGATTCCCCCACAGTAATGGTGTCAAAAAAAATGATCTTCCTGTTGAATCCATATTTTTATGTTTCTACCCACTTTTTGTAATTGTAATTCATTTATAGATTCTTCATTTTATTGTTTTGTTGTCAATTTTCGTTAACTTTCTGTGGGATGAATTTAAATTGTCTCTGATTAGTGTTTTTACTATCAAATTTAATACTCTGTTAGTGTTGTTCATTTATTTTTGTGTGTTTTTCCTTTGTTGACATTAATCAATTTTCTCTCTCTATAACAGGATGTGGTGCAGCACCCCGTGTCATATGTGCTCCTGTGATAGAAGACATTGAAGCAATGCAGAGAATTACTCATGGTGACACTGATAATGCAACAAGTCGTTGGTTCATTTCTTCTAATCTTGGTGGCGTTTTTTGTGGCAACATCGTTTGGGTTCGTATCATTGGCACTTCAAAAGTTGAAGGTTCTTCATAATTCATATGGAAGATAGAGAGCTGCACAGCTATCCATCTGTTCGTTCTTTTGTCTACTCGAAAGATGTCCATCTTGTTGACCTTGTAGATGGTTCTGACTGGGTGAGGGAGGAAGATCTTCAAGGTGGTTCTCTCTTTGTAGGTTTAAACTACCCGTTTTCCTTGATGCTCCATTTGAACTTGATGAAAATGCTGGGGCGATCGTCCCTGTGATCAGAGCTAACTATTTATTTGCTTCGCACAGGCGTTGTAAAGGTGGTCCGTCCCTTTACCCTGATTAGTCCCGTATACCTGTCAACGGAGGCGTTGTTATTCGGTCTTCTTTGTTTTACGGTGCGATTGGCTGGGGTCAGTATCATGAGTCACCTATCTGGTTTGTGCCGACACTCACTCGATACGTTGAGGCTGGATCCGACAGTGACTCTGAGTAGACACTAGCACTGTTGGTTATATAATGGTTTACCCACAAGTATCCATGAAGTATCTACACATATGATAGTGTTATTTGTATCCAGTGTAGTTTGACATACGGTTCTTTATTTGTTTGTGTGGAGTGCAGTCCATTTGTAAGTTTTAAATTATCCCGAACCTCTTTATTGTATTGTATTAAGGATTATGAAATACAATGGTTTACATGGTTGGTGGTACCTTCCTTTTATAGTTGAATTATGATTCTTGTACTTTTTGGTCTGATTATATGTACGTCCTAATGTTACATGTGTACATCGAGAAACAGATAAGATATACAACTTCTAGCGTCGGTGTCGTTGGTTGTACGTGTGGACAAAACACGTGTGCAAACTTCCATTAACAAATATGTTGTACATGCAGTATCGGGTAACATGTACATTCCAGCAGCAACGTTGATGTCCTCTGGGTAACTTGTCAGATGTATGTGGTTTAACGTTCTGTGTGTACATCCATTAGCATAGTGGATACACATCTACTAGCTTCAAGGTTGTACACGCTGAGAAAAACGTGTGTAAACTTCCTCTAACATATAAAGTGTACAAGCAGTATGAGGTAATATCTACATTCCAGCAGCAGCGCTGTGTCTTTTACGTAACTTGTCATACGTACATGGTTTGACCCTTGCTGTGTATATTCAATAGCACAGTGGATACACATCTACTAGCTTCGCGGTTTCAGGTTCTGTGTCTACATTCAGTAGCATAGTGGATACACATCTACTAGCTTCGTTGTTGTACACTCTTACAAAAATGTGTGTAAACTTCCTTTAACATATAAAGTGTACTAGTAATATGAGGTAATATGTACATTCCAGCAGCAGCGCTGGTGTCCTTTGCGTAACTTGTCGTACGTACATGGTTTAACGCTTGGTGTGTACATCCAGTAGCTCAGTGGATACACATTTACTAGCTTCATGGTTTAACGTTCTGTGTTTACATAAAGTAGCATAGTGGATACACATCTACTAGGTTCGTTGTTGTACAGGCTGAGAAAAACGTGTGTAAAGTTCCTTTAACATATAAAGTGTACAAGCGGTATGAGTTAACATGTACATTCTAGCAGCAGCGCTGGTGTCCTTTGCGTAACTTGTCGTACGTACATGGTTTAACTCTTTGTGTGTACATCCAGTAGCACAGTGGATACACATCTACTAGCTTCATGGTTTAACGATATGTGTGTACATGTAGCGTTCCCAACTTTTAATAAAGATGGAATACCTGTGTTATTGTGCTAGTCCCCGGATCAATTGCTAGCACCACAGTACAAAATGAAATATCATGCAAATGCATCAAACTCTATTACATCGCATGATCCAGTCTTTACAAAATAGGATTACAACTTGCATAGTCTTAGAAGACTAGCTAAAAACAAACAAATACAGCGAAAAACATAGTACAACATTGATCCCATCTTCTTAATGTGCCACAGGCAAAACATGTTGGCGATAGTCTCGAGATCCTAAACGAAATCCTCACTCGTCTTCAGATTCATCTGCAATATGGAATATGCAGCCACAAAGGAGTCAATAAAATTTAATGTATTGGCAAGTAACACTATGGTGGATATAAATGGCAAGACTAATACTATATGCTTATTGGCTGAGTAGAGTTTTGTCTAAGTTTGCATAAAGCAAGTTTTCTCCTATCTTTTGTAAAACAAAACTTTCTTTTCAGGGGTGGCATCATTGGACTAAAATCCAAGCACCACAACTACTGTCCACTTGGTCAAAATTTTACTTATTGAAAATGGTGATGTGATTCTTCCGTCCATCCTTGTCTAGTTGTTCATAGTTGTCCATAACTGGGGACACGGCTAAGAACTTAGTTTGTTGACTCTGCAGAGTTTGTGCAATTTCACCTTCACACTCAAATCAGCCCAAACATCCTATGCACTCTGAGTGCATTAAGGAAAGGAGAAGATTGAGATGAGATCTTTCAGAAGCAACAATTCAACCTAATGGAAAGAACCGTTCCACCTATAATTATGCTACATCTGCTTGTCAAGCCTAGGCTGAACCCTCGCAACTTAGTTAATCAAGACAGAGCCCATATGACTAAAGGTTGCACGGGAAGCACTCTAAACTTGGGGAACATCATAATCACTTTGTTCATGTGTGGCATTCCTTCAAGTGAACTCCCGTCGGGGATAAACTCAAATTTCAACAGCCCCGCACTACCAATCCACCCAGGTTGTTCATTGAAGTTGTTACTTAGAATTTTTCCACAACATCAAGTAAAACAATTTTTATAGCATGGCTAAGCATCTAATAAGTACCAAGGCATCAAAATAACAAGGTATAAGGATGGCTACACACTACTAGGATATAGCATAACATAATATAACTTAGTACAATTTCCTATCATGCATACTACTCAAAATCAACTAATGCATATAGAAAATAATGGGTAGTTGATGATGTGTTACTTGCCTTCTTGAAGTTGGTGAAGAAATCACACTCTCTTTACAAAAGATCGTTGCTCTCTGTAATCTATTCATTGAAAACACAATAACAAAATAAACAAACATGCTGTCAAGCAAACATACAAGTGAAGAAATCATACAAAGCAACAATCATTGCAAAAGGGGTTTAACCAAGTTGGTTAGGACAAGGTCAAGGTTTTATTTTGAAAATATTTATCCTCTAATGGTTCAATACATTCTAAGGACTTTCCAAGGGTTTACTTGGGATGGACTAGGTTGAGTTTTGTAGAAGACTAACTTTTTTTGAACCATACTTGTCGAGGAAGTTCCAAAAGTTCACTAAGGATGTTTATGTTGAGTTTGTAGTAACCAAACTTTATTGAAAACATATTTATCTAAGAGGTTCCAAGAGTTCACCAATGTTATCTCACTATTTCAACTAAAGTATCACATCATAAAGTGTAACACTTAGTTATTTTCATCTATACATTTGAGTGAGCTAGTTTAGTCCTTCCATTTTGGTTTAGGGTAGGTCTAGGTTCAACTAACTTCATAACAATGGACATAACAAGTTAAAGTCTTGAGATTTTCCAATGGGGTCAATGGTTGGACAAAAATAACCTGTTATTCTTCAACTTGTGTGTATGGCTCCAAGTCTTCACATGCTTGTCTTCTTGAAGTTCATCTTCATGCTTCTATTGTAGTTTCCTCCTTGTTGTGAATCTTCTATTGTACTTGGTAAATATTCATGATTTTCTCTACTTCGTTTAGGTATGGGATGGGCACAAATACCACTAGGTCAAATTGGAAAGAATATAAGAAGAAAGATCGAAAGAGAGAGGGAGATGTTTTCTTCTGAATTTCTTCACACTTGGAATTCTTGAGTTTCTTCTAAGTGTGGAGTCCAAGTATTTTCTTCAAAACTTCTTGATTGATCTTCCTTGTAGCTCTTCATGTTGCCACTAAGTTGAAAATGAAGTTTTCTTCTTGTGCTTGAGTCTTGATCTCCATTTTGCTAACTTGATGATTTCTTGAAGCATGAAAGGGTAGTGGAGAAGTAGATAGAAAACTAAAGTTCATTACTTGGTACTATATGTTATTGACATATTCTAAGGACTTGGTCTCGGATCCAAATAGCCACAACATCAAAGAATAGATGATGAAAACAATTTCTAAGACATGGTGAAAATGGATGTATCAGTATGTTGGGTTTTTGGTCAAATACTCATGGCCATGGTCCAAGGGTGGTCCAAAATTGTTGGGCAAGGTTGTTTCTGGTTCAAGGTTATCAAATGGAGCAATTTTGCAAAAGGAACTATATTGAAATTAAATCTATGTCAAAATTACTCAACTATACCAGTTAATTATAAATTCAAATTTAACTTGTTCAAAAATTATTTTGGGGCAGAGTATATGAAATTACACATCCTAAGGTTTGCAAATATATTTTATTTGCAATTTTCGGATTTGTAGAATTTGAATTATACCAAAATTCATCAAAAAAGCATATTTGAATTTGAACCAAATTAAGTTTGTCAAATTTGAATTTGGCCAGTTTCAAAATTTTCTAGATGTCAAGGGCTTTTCAAAAAGTCCATGATTGCTAAATTTGGCCTTATGGATCAAAAGATACGATAGATTTAAAATTCAGGGAATTTTCTGCAAAATTTCTAATTGATACCAGCGGGAGAAAAAATTCAGATAAGGCTGGGCCACGTGGCCTTGGTAGCTGACTGGATGCTAGCGTGGCTGACTGGGCGATGACGTGTTTAAGTGATTCAATCAAAGCCGCTGGATCTGGATCTAACGACGACGTACCCCTTCGCTTAAGTGATCCAATCTAGGCCACTAGATATAGATCTAACAACACACACAGAGAGGGACTCACCGCGGTGGGGGCTCGCTGGAAAATGGCGTTGCGGTGGCTGGCGGCGCAGAAGTCGACGACGATGGCGCTCCGGTGGTCTTCGGGCTTGATGGGGACCACGACGAGCTTCAGCACGAATCGGTAAATCCGATGCTGCCCATGGAGTGTACGGTGGAGGCTCCAAGCGGTGGCGCGGTGCAGGAGGAGACGACACGGCTCCGGTGGCCCTTCGGGAGACGACGGCTCTAGTGGTACCGCTGCGAAAAGGTTCACCCGAGCGAATCAAACGAAGGGCGAGATCAAGAGGGGGCGGGATTTGGGCAAAGACTCGGGTACGGGGAAGGCCTCACCTCGCGCGGAATCTTGAAAACATGGCGGCGGACAACATGGGTTCCGGTGAGCTATCTGGAGAGCCTTAGGGCGCAATAGACAGAGGAGGGATGGGGCAAATGGACCGGACAGATGGGGCTTCTTATAGGAACGCAGAGGAAAAGAAATTATGGCCTTAATGGCCTTGAATCGGTGGCGATATTCTCGGTCAAAATGGCAGTGGATTTCCTTCCGTGAGGAAGAAGAAGGTGACGTCAGCTGACGTCATCCTTTCCTCTTTTTTAAAAGAAAATCTTTAATAACTTATGTTTTAATTATCCAAATGACATGAAACAAAATTCTAAATTCTTGAAATTTGAAATACTTTCCAACAGTGCAATTTTTTAAAAGAATTCAACATATTTGATTTTTGAATTTTGGAAATTTTAATAATTCCTTGATAGTTACTTAATGTGATTTTTAATTTAAAAGCTTATAAAATATAGTTATTGGTCAATAAAATTTTAGTGACATTCTAAATGTTGAAAATATATTTTTGAAAGTCATTTCGTCTTGTTTTCACAATTTTATATTTTGAAAATATAAATAAAATACTAATAGTACTTTAAGGCCTTTATAAAATTTAGAAAATAATAAATTGATGTTATTGTCTAAATAAAATTTGAGAGACATTTACATGTCATATTCTCATATATTATTTTTGGAAAGCCATTTGAAACCATTTTCACATTTTATAATTTTAGGATATGAGGGATTTACTCATAGTAACTTAATGTTATTTAATTAGTTCATATCACTTACTCCCTCCGTCCTGGTGTATAGGGCACATATAGCAATTCTCTAGGCCCTAGGTAGCCATTCATTGGGGTTTAAACATTACATGCATTGGTGGAGAGGGATGGAGAGAGCCAACCACCCACTAATTAGAAGATAATTAATGCAAAATATGCCTAATAGATGGGACTGCATGTTTTTGGTATTGTGCCCTATACACCAGGACGGAGGGAGTAATTAATATTGTTGATCAATAAATTTTGGAATAAAACCACAAGTCATAATATTGTCTTCAATGCCTTCTTTTGTGTTATTTTCAAAGCAATGCCTTTTATTTTCACACCTTCATGTTTAAAACTTGGAATAACCACTAAAAGTTATAATTAACAAATTTTATTCTTATCAAAAACTTTTGAGGCTTAGAACTCTATTAAGGGTTATAAATATTTCATTTTTGTTGTCATAAAATATTATCAAGGTAATATTTGAATTGAAAACATTTTATGTAATAAAGTTTGCTAAAGATAAAATGATTGTCTTTGTCTAATGAAAAATTCACTTTGAGAGGGTTTTAGGGTTTAATGGAATAGGGGTATAATTGGATTGGTAAATTAAAATTCATTGCATTATGTATTTTTTCCTTTTGTTTATTGCTTCTCATTTGGTTCTTGGTGACTTGCATAACAGGAGAACAAAAAGTTTCAATTTTTTTGTGATTTTTGCATTTTCCAAAAATCAGGATGTTACAGTACATGCATTAGCATAGTGGATACACATATACTAGCTTCATTGTTTCACACACTAAGAAAAATGTGTGTAAACTTCCTTTAACATATAAAGTGTACAAGCAGTATGAGTTAATACGTACATTTCAGCAGCATCGTTGGTGTCCTTTGCGTAACTTGTCGTACGTACATGGTTTAACGCTTGGTGTGTACATCCAGTAGCACAGTGAATACACATCTACTAGCTTCGTGGTTATACACCCTGGAGAAAAACAAATGAAAAATTCAACTAACAGGTAATGTATACAAGCAACATCGTGTAGTGTGTACTTTCCAGCAGCAGCGCTGCTGACTTTTGGGTAATTTTTCGAATGTACATGGTTCAACGCTCGGTGTACACATCCAGTAGCATAATTGATACATAACTACTAGCTTTGTGGTTGTACATGTGGAGGAAAACATGTGTAAAATTCGTTTAACATAGATCGTTAGTATTCAGTGTCACTTAATGTGTTCGTCCCTGTAGCAGCACTGTTGTGCATTGTGCGTACATATAGTAGACCTATTTGTATACATCTACTACCCTCGTGGTGTTGGTGTAAATGTGGACAAAAACGTTTGCGCACTTACATTAAGAGATAGTTTGTACATGAACCATCGGGTAACGTTTCTGGACGTTGTTAGTCCTTGATATATGTACACCCTGTTTTGGTTTTTCATCCGTGGGTTCTGCTTCCTGAAAAATTTGTTCTGAAACTTGTTAGTCATGTTTATTATTGTGACGGGTATGAAGAAAATAAATTTAGCTTTCAACTAACTTACAGGTTGGTATTGGTGGTCGCAAATCAAGAATTTCCTTTGGCAGTTGAATCTTGTTGTGGTTGCTGAATAACGTGACATACAAGTATTCTTCTTTCCAATCATCTATGTTGGGATGCAAGTAGACATAAAACTTTAGTAATGAATAATATAGTATAGAAATATTAATAATTAACAGAAAATAAATTTGTTGATCTTACATCGTTGTCAACGATTTCCTTGTATCTCCCTTTGCACTGTGGTCTTTCATACACCATTACTTCTCCATCGTAATGGTATTTATACCGTAGCATATAGAAGCCACACTGGTTATTTCCTTGGACTGGGTATTTATTTTGTGCTTTTCTATTTGATGTCACAGACCAGTTTATATCGCCATATTTTTTATGTTTACTATCGCCATAGAGCACGTTCAGCAGTTCATCCATCCTAGTCATCTGCATCAATGCATTTTTTATATATATTCTCTTATTTCAGATTTCATGGTAGGTAAACAATTTGGGTTGTGTGTTTTGTCATACTGACTATATCCACTATATGATAGTGGAATGTATTGAATGTGTCAACCACACCTTTTCCTGCTAGGTACATCTTCAATTAAATTATCTCGAATGTTGATGTCTACACATACTTCTATTCTTGTATACAATGTTGGGCCTCCTAGTGTAGAGGTTTGTAGAACAACAACAAATTTCCCTTAAGTGGATTACCCAAGGTTTATCGAACTCGGGGAGGAAGAGGTCAAAGGTATCCCTCTCAAGCAACCCTACAATCACGATAGAAGAAGTCTCTTGTGTCCCCAACACACCTAATACAATTGTCAGTTGTATAGGTGCACTAGTTTGGCGAAGCGAGAGTGGAATGCAATTAATATGGATGTGTATAAGTGATAGTAGCAATCTGAAATTAAAATGGCAGGAAGCAAACATGTAGCAGAACTGATTGTAAACGGTGTTTCAATGCTTAGAAACAAGGCCTAGGGATCATACTTTCACTAGTGGACACTCTCAACAATGATAACATAATTGAATTCATAAATATCATCTCTTCACTATGCTACTCCAAACCACTCTCCGGTCGAATAACAAACACCAATCCATTGCGTAGGGCTGTAACAGCACCCCTCAAAGTCGCATTACCATGTCTAGTTGACCCCACGCTGTCACTATGAGGGCCCTAGAAGGTACTAGAGAAACATCACAATTTCATAGGGTCATCCAACACAAGATATAAATATCATGCTAAACCACACGGTGCATACACTGTCACCTTTACACCATGATCAAAGTGTCTACGGATATAACAAAACCACTTGAGTAGCATAACATATGAAGAGTACATCAACATATTCAACTATATTACAAAGCTCATGATCACATAAAGATCACACCATGGGAGAGAGAGAGATGAATCACATTGGTACCGGTAGACCCTGCCGCCCCGTAGGAGAACTACTCCCTCCTCATCATGGGAGATAGCAGTGGCGATGAAGATGGCAGTGGAGTCGATGGAGATGGCTCCGGGGGCACTTCCCCGTCCCGGCAGGGTGCATGAATAGAGATTTTTGTCCCCCGAAACTTGTCGGTGGCGGCGACAGAGCTACGGAAATTTTCATGGAAAAAGGCTGGGCGATTGAGGGTTCATGCATCGGGGGCATATATATAGGCGAAAGGGCGATGGCGGTGGGCGCCCGAGGGGCCCACACCACCCCCAGGCGCGGCCATGGGGCTACCCGCATAGAGGTATGGTGTGGGGGCTCTGGGGCCCCCCTCCGGGTCTCCTTTGGACTTCCTGGACGTGTCGGCAATTCTAAGACTTCTGGTTTTTGAATCATCCAATTCCGAGAATATTTCCAGAACAAATTTTCTGAAACTAATAATAGCAGAAAACATGAACTGGCTCTGTGGCATCTTGTCAATAGGTTAGTCCCAAAAAATCGATAAAAAAGGGTGTAAAGTGTAAAGGAAACATTTAGCATATGGAATGAAAACAACATGGAACATCAGAAATTATGGATTCATTTATGACGTATCAACTATCTTTTTATATCTTATCATGATATAAAGAGAGTAGTTCCCGCACTGAAAATCTGAAAGAAAAATCTGTATGTACAAGGATGTTTAGTAAGTATTGGAGTTAATTCTATATCATTACAACTATTGAGTACGCAAGTAAACTTACTAGTCTCGCTTTGAGCAGATATTTTCTGTTCATATAATAATTAAGCAGATTCCTTGTTTCCTTGATATCAAAGTCCTCTAGTAACTTACTTCTCTGCGGGAATCTATTCTTTTTTTTCTTTAGTTGTTCCTTCCCTTCAATAGATTGCTGATAAACATGTACTTGCAACACGTTCTGCATCAGGAAGCAAAAAGCAAAATAAAAAATGTTAAATTGATTGTTAAAACTGTCCGCATACATTTTCATGTTTTTATTGTCATTTTGATGCACAGTATAATTCAGGATGAAAATGTAGTATGAATATTGTTATGGACCAGTTCTTTTTTTTTTTTTTTTTTTTTTTTTTTTTTGAAAGTGTTACCATAGGGCAAAAACCCTATGGTGTAATTTTCAAATTATATGAAAGCCAGGAGCTTACAAGGAGAGTAGGGGGGGAGGGGTTTGAAGATTACAACAAATACAATTAGGGGGGGAATAGGTGGACTTGAAAGTAAATATACATTAGGAAAAGAGGTTGGAAATCCATGCTAAAAAGCCTTGAATTAAAAGTGGTGTAATCCTATGTTGTTGCAGGAGGAGGTCTTCATGGAATGTGTGCTTCCATTTGGTGAAAGTAGGAGTAATGCCCTGGAAGATAAAATCATTTCTACACTTCCAAATGTTCCATGAGGCACAAATAAAAATCTCAGTAAAATGCTCTCCTCTGAAATCCTTCTTGGCCGTGAGAAATCTTTGGGGAAATGGGAGGGATAAGTTCCAATTAATTCGGATAAAGTTCCAACAGTTGACAGCAAACTGGCAGGTAAAAAACAGGTGATCTCGTGTTTCACAAACATTGTGATCACAAAGAATGCAGCTAGTTCCCCCCTCAAAGGACCAATGCTTTCTGGTCATGAGGTCCTTGGTGTTCAATTTGTCCATATGCAAAAGCCAGGCAAATACTCGTAATTTTGGAAGGCATTTTGACTTCCAAATTGCAATGCAAGATTCTTGCTTAGGCAGTTGGGAGAACATGTAGTTGTAGAATTTAGATGAAGTGAATAGACTAGAACCCCAAGGAAAGCATTTTGAATCTTCCACGTCATTGGTGAGCATAATGGAGCTCATTAACAGAAGAAGTTGGTTGAGTTCTTCAAAAGCCTGGTCAGATAGTGGCAATGCAAACATGTTGTTAATATCCCAAGTGGACTTCATCTCAGCCACGGAAGAGTTCTCATTTAGCACAAATGAGTATAAACGAGGAAAACGATCACATAGCAAAGTCTTGTTGAGCCAATAATCTTTCCAAAATAGAGTTGTAAGCCCATTGTTAACGTTTGACGTGGTAATGCTCCTGTAGGTACCAATGAGTTTGAATATATCTCGCCACCAAAAGGATCCTCTGGCAGATTGGGCTTGGGGTGGTGAGCTGGTATCATATAAAGACCAAACTAGTCGCACCCATGGGGTATCATGCTTGCAGAAAAATTTATGTAGATGTTTCATGAGCAGGGCCTGATTGTGCAAATCAATGTTTTTAATCCCGAGTCCCCCATGAATTTTTGGCTTGCAGACAAGAGGCCAAGCAGCTAGAGAGTGAGTACGACCTTCATCAGTCTTGTTCCATAAACATTGTCTCCTCACCCGATCGAATAGAGCAATCGAGGTTTTAGGGATGCGTAGGGAGCATAAGAAGTGCACCGGTAGGGATGAGAATACTGAATTAACAAGAGTAAGACGACAGCCATAATCTAGAAATCGTACACTAGCATTAAGACGTCGTTCTACTTGGTCCACAATAGGAGAAAGATCTTGCACCGTAGGGCGTGTATCTCCTAGGGGGAGCCCAAGGTATGTAAATGGTAGAGAACCCGTGGCACATTCCAGAATGCTGGCAAGGTCATTCAATTTTTCTTGAGTAATATTGATAGGGAATAGACAGGATTTGGAGTAGTTTACTTGCAGGCCAGTGGCGGCAGTGAATCTGGTTAGAAGGGTTTTAAGCGTAGCCAGTTGAGTAGGGCAGGCTTGGAGGATAAGTAGAGTGTCATCAGCATATTGCGCCACTGGGAAATCAGCATCAGGCATTGGCAGAGGTGGAGTAAGTGCTCCCTCAATCATAAGTGAGTTGATCATGGATTGGAGAAGGTCAGCCCCAGCAACAAATAAAATAGGAGAGAAAGGATCACCTTGACGAACACCTCTATGACATGGAAATTTCTTTCCAGGGACTCCATTGAGTAGGATCGATGAAGTGGCAGTGCTAAAGATAGCTTGCATCCAGGTGAGCCATCTGTTATCAAAGCCCCAACACTTAAAAATAGCTAATATGGCAGCATGTTCAATAGTATCAAAAGCCTTAGCAAAATCTAATTTTAGGATAACAGTCTCAGCTTTGGATTGTTTGCATTGATGGATATATTCAAAAGCCCAACCAAGGCAATCGTGAATTGATCTATTAGAAAGGAATCCATATTGATTAGCATGAACAAGCTCCAAAATTTTGTTTTGTAGCCTATTTGCCAATAGCTTGGTAATCAATTTAAAGGAGGAATTGAGTAAGGAAATAGGTCTGAAATCATTAGGGCCAGTGGGTCCAGACACCTTTGGAATGAGAGCAATATAAGCATCATTAATGCTTTGAAGATTGACCTTATTTGACCAGAAATCCTCACAAAGTTTGTAGAAGTCCCATCTAATAATTGGCCAGCATGATTTAAAGAAAATTCCAGAGAAACCATCAGGGCCAGGGGCTTTATCAGTAGGAGTATCAGCAATGACTTTATCAATCTCTGCATGGGTGAATGGAAGTGCTAGGTCCTCAAGTCCATCTCTAGCAGTGATGTATGAAGAGAAATCAAATAAAGGATCAATAGGGGAGGAGACCCCTAGCCTCTGTTTGAATGCAGTTCTAAGGATACCAGCTTTCTCAAAGTGGTCCATAGTCATTGTACCATCTCCTCTGTCAAGGGTAGCAATATTATTGTGTCTATACCGAATAGTTGCCATTGAGTGGAAGAATTTTGTGTTTTCACCTCCAAATTTAGCCCAACGAGTGGTGCAGCGTTTCTTCCAATATGCAAGTTTGCAATCAAGTAGGGTTTTGAGTTTCTGTTTAACAATGCGCCGGAAATTCCATTCTGTGATGTGCAAAGGCCTCTGTTCTTCAATTACATCGAAGTGGAGGATGGTTCTATTACAATTTTCTATATAAAAGGATATCATTGAAATACTAGTAGACCAATTACGGAGTGCTTTGCGAAGGAGTTTGAGTTTGCCTGAGATGGAACGAGCACTGTCACCAGGGCAATGGATAAACCAGATTCTTTGCACAAGATCCATAAAGCCTGGAAGCTTAATCCAGTGGTTCTCAAATCTATAAACCGATCCTCGAGGTATATCCGTGCCAATAGAGACTACACATGGTGAGTGATCAGAGGTAGGACGAGACAAAGTGCGGACAGTAGAATTAGGAAATTTAAGTGTCCACTCATGCGAGGTGAAGAACCAATCTAATTGAATTAAAAGGGGATCCGATTGCATGTTGCTCCAGGTATAGCAACGATCTTTGAGGGGCAGCTCAATGAGGCCAAGATGGCCAATAATTTCATTAAATGTAGCCATGTCTACCGTGTTAGCTCCTGGTCGGTTACGGCTGTCAGAGTATCGATAGAAATTGAAGTCCCCGAGAACGATCCAATAAGCCCCCGAAGGAATGTCAAGATGAAATAGCCAGGCAACAAAATTTTCTCGAGCTATGCCATCGCAAGGACCATATACGTTAACAAGTATAAAGGAATCCAATGTAGTAACAGAGGTAAATTGCATAACAAGCGCAAATGATTCTTCGAGCAGGACGTGTGCGCTGAATTTTTGGCTAGGCCAGATGACTATAATACCGCCCGAAGATCCATCCGAGGGGACAAAAGCAAATCGATCAAAACGTCTAGGCGCGAATAATTTGATAAAAGCAAGATCAAAACTAGCGCGCTTCGTTTCTTGAAAACATAAGATAGAAGCATCACTTTCAGAGATTTTATCGTAGATAAGTGGCCATTTTTCCGCACCATTCAGACCACGAACGTTCCAACATAAAATGTGCCACATAAGGTTCGATAACTTAGGTTTAACAAAACGATTCGACATCACACTTACGAGATGAACACAAACGAAATGATAGATAAACGATCCTAGCAGATGCTAAGAAAGTAGCAGCAGGTTAAAGGTAGCGAGTACGTCTAGGTGGGCTTGTTCTGAAGGAGTTTGGCAGCTGAAAGTTCTTCAGGAGCAATGTTGCACTCCTCAACGCCAATACGCTGCATCTCTGTCAGTAGAGTGACAGGGGGTGCAATGGCTCTTGGGGTCTGAGTGCCCTTGCGACGAGATGGGCCCAATGATAAGGATTCAAATTTGTATCCTTCATTGTTGCTCCTAGTGGATCTGCGCACCGTAGCCATCTGAATCGGAGTAGGAGCACGACGGGGGCGTCCACGACTAGGGCGTGGAGGAGAGGACACCTTATTTTCATCAGATAAAGTTGCAACCTGATAGCTGTCGTCAGATGTCGCACCCATATCAGTCAGTTCAGCGAACTGACAACAGTCTCCAGAGGACTGTGCTTGAGCGCACACGTCCAAGGTACCAGCAAGCGAGCAAGTAGTCGAGGCCGTCAGTAGGAGAGTAGCAGCACCAATCCAGATGGGAAGAGCAGGCAAGGGGAGCATAGCAGTAACAGGGTCCAACAGGTGGAGGAAGGCATCCTCAATAGCCCATGTATATGCATCATAGAGCTTCAGAAATACTCCCGTATTGAGGGGGGCACTATAGGAATCATCAGAACATAGAATGCGACGACGATGCGTCAGTGAAAACATCCAACCAAGATAATGAATAAAAGAAGGCCATATCAGTCCCATCTCAGTAACACCAGCAGTGGAAGCAGAGATAACTGAAGATACGGAATCATCAGACTCCGCAGCATATGCATTCCATAGATCAATGCCGTCCACAATATCAGAATCAGAGGGTGGGATTCCGTCCATCATAGAAAGACCATCATAACCAGTAAGTCTGCGGAAATTAATCCCACGGAAAGTAACAATCATCGGGGCAGAAGAATTTGCAGAAGGCCAAGCACGCCATCCGTTGGCCAAGATGGGGTCCGGTACCGGAGCTGGCTGCTCCCAATGGTTGATCGCGGCCTGCAGAGCGTCAGCAGGGGCAGGTCCCTCCTGGGGATGCTGGGCATTCATCTGGAGCCAGTTGTGCACCGCCATCTGATTCTGCATAGCGACAGAAAGTCCAGGCATAATCAGTGGGTGCGGCGTGGCATTATGCAGAGGGAGCGGGTCTTCAGTAGAGAACAGTGCAGTGTTCGAGTGGCGCCCATTAAGAACATATACAGGAACAGACCAAGAACGACCCACCCCACCGAGAGATCCAATGCGTTTGATCACTAAGCTGTAGGGGACCGAAGCCAGATCATTAATCCAAGCTTTAACCAAGACTCTAGCGTGGCGGGTACCAGGACGGTGCCAAAGAATAAGTTTACCAAAACAAGAAACCGCCTTGTTGATATAGTATTCAGTTTGATAATCAATCGGAAATCCCAAGAACATAATCCAAGCTTCATACTCAAATACCGCAAATCGCATGTTAATTCCTTCGTCGTGACGAACGATGCTAAAAGTGGAGTTTTCATCTAGCGCATGGGGACTATCATGAACTAGTTGGTCACGGATGACAGGCGAATCAAAAGCAACTAATCCGACACCCCACGGATAGGTCTCATAGTGTGCAAGATGCAAATCAAAATCCTCGGTCAAAATGCGGACAATCTCCTCGAGGACTGATTGCTTACGGTGCTCGGGGACAAGGGGATTGACATTTACCAGAGCAAAGCTTTCATGGGAGAGGGGAGTGTCATCGACGACCACCATGTTCCGCTGCAGCCTTCCGTCAGCATCCGCCTCCACCTCCATGGGTCCCGGCATGAAGCCAAATGGGTTGGCAGGGAAGTTGGCCATGGCGCTTCCGGAGCTAACGATGCCGGCGCAGAGCAGAGAGAAAGGGGATTGGGACGGGTTGGAGGCGAGTGGAGGGGTGGACGGTGTAGTAATAGCTAATAGGGGGAAAAAGGGGATGCGGCGGCTCCCAAAAGGGGCAGGTGTCAACGCGAGAAGGAAAGCCGAGGGAAACGAAACGGCACCAGGGTAAAATGGGAAGGGTAGCGCGATTCTCTGCAGCGGCGGTCGAGGAAATTTTCCAAAAGCAATCACAGGGCCCACGAAGCAGCGAGAGCGGGTAGAAGGTTCGTCAGTGGTATGCGTATCAATCTCCATTGTAATTGATTTTTTCTTCCAAATCAAAGACCGGGTAGAAGCAGAGGCAATCACAGAAATATCCTTGCGGACCCAAATTTGCCGTCTAGAGCACATAGTAACCGAATGGCCATACGTCTTACATAAATTGCATAAAATCCGCGGGCATTCCTTAACTAGATGGCCAGGCTGGTGACAAAATGAGCATCTGCGATTAAGGGGGCACTGACGTGACATGTGGCCCCAACCAAAGCAAGATAAGCACTTAACCTGATTTTTGCAGTTGCGCCTAAGATGGCCAAGTTCAAGACATTTGTAACAGCAACTAAGTGGCCCAGTAAGAGAGGTGTCTTTCATAGGCCCAATATCATCCAGTGCACCGGGGACAGGAGTTTGGACCTCACAATCAACGCAGACGAAGCCCAAGATTTGGCAATTGGGGCAGACCCCAGGGCAGTGTTTTGTAAGGTGGCTGGAGAGCGAGCAAATGGCGCAGCGGCCCAGTAATTCAAAACATTTCTCCCGCGAAGGTAAGTACGGCAAGCGCAAAGATTCCATGATTTCCGCATCCGAATATTTTGCCTGTCTTAAATCAACAATATGTTCAAGCGTAATAAGGGGGATTCTAGCCCAAAATTTTTCCAAGAAATTAGCGGAAACGATCGGTTCTTTCGAGAAGGTAGTAAATTCCTGAGATAAAGGAAAATGAAAACTACCAAAAATGAGTTCACGTTCAACGGATGGAACGCATGGAGGTTCAACAAGAGGGCTCGAAATGTGATGTGTTCTAGGGAATCCAAATTTAGCCAGAACATTAGCGTCTGAGGAATGATCAGATGCACTCGCTCTAAGTACGTCAAGGTTAACTTTAATAGCTTTAGGTTTCCTGCTAGAGATCTCAAGCAATTCATCAGAGGAGGCCCAATGATGGTCCGGATAGGTAAATCCTGAGATGGAAGGAAGAACTCCTCGAAAAAGACTAAAGTGACAAACGAAATCCGGCCAAATGCGATCTTTAAGTCCATATATGAAATGTCCCACACGGTTAGATGCAACCGAGAAACGAAATCGTCGATCTGAAAGCTTGTAGACACGAAAACCAGCGCCAATACCTCCAATACAAGATTGGAGCGCAATACCAACTGACTCCTCAGTAAGAGGGAAAGAGGCCGAGGAGAAAGAAACCACCAAAAAGAATTCTCGTAGGCCAGAGGAGGGAGAGAAATGAACCAAGGAACCAAATCTTCGACGCACCTGTCTCTCCACGGCAAGGCCGGGAGAGAAATCCCAGTGTAGGAGAGCTTCCATGGAGGATCCGATCTAGACGCCATTGAGGAGGGCTAGGGTAGAGGGGAGGTGGGAGGAGGTGGGTGGAGACGCCATCCTGCTTCTGGAGCTCTCCCCGAGCCTAGATTGGAGGTTCCATTCCTAGATTTGTCTCAAGTAACCGTGATAAATCCTGGACTTAACAACACTCCTTCGCCAGTTGAGTAGAATTCGGACAGTTTCCCTTTGATCCAAAAATCTATAATGTAGTCGATGATTTGAGCTTCCAAATATTCGTTAGGTCCAATCATCTTGTGTAACTGTTCTCCGGTGAAGAAATGTATAATTTCAGAATAAGGAAAGACATCATCTTTGCCTCGGAAGAGAGTAACTCTGCAGTACGAATATCAATGTTAGATATTCATCTTATCTGTCTTGTAAAACAACTATGAAGTAGGTACATACAACAATAAAAGGTTATACTTACTCTTTGTATTTTTCGCCCGTTTTTCTCCAAAAATGAGCTTTGTCACCTTTCTAGCTCTTTCCAAATTCTTAAAGACGAATGGTTTATAATCTTTGACTAGTTCGCATAGCTTGGTTGCAGGATAAATTGGTCTTGATGCTGACAGTATGTCTACTGAGTTGACATAGTTATTCATGTGTTGTCTGCGTAGATCTTACTCGACGTTGTACTCATGGGTTCCTGATTCAGCAGCATATCCAGGTTCAGGCATCACATGTTTTATTGGAGTCCCTATGATAATTATCGTTTGTTTTTCCGGTGTCTTCGGCGGAACTCCCTCTATAACATTCTGTTGTAAACCAACTTCTTATGGCTTCTTCTTCCTTTCGTACTCCATGCTATAATCTTCATTCTGGGTACCATTGTCTGTATATTGTGATGTTCCATCAGCTTCTCTATCATCAGTTATTTCTTGAATGCCTTTTTCGCTGCCATCAGATCCCCAATTTTGTTTCCATTATCTCTCTCAATCTCCTCATCACTCTCCATTGTCTCAAAGAGTGGGATATATTTCTTGCTAGCAACAAAAAAATAGTCTTCTGCAAAGCAGGGGATGTCAACTACAACAAATGAATATAATAATTAAACGATAGAAAATTGATATATCTTAAATCGAAAGGTTTTTCTAGCAAAAAATTTCTACAACATGTTGACTGTACAACAAATAGTGGTGTACTAAACAAGCATCCTATATTTTCCCATTACATTGACTGTTTTTATTTGTGTACATCGATTGTTCTATATGGTGTACATTCCATGTCATTGTGAAAATACAGCACATCAGTTACTTCCACGCATAAAAACGAGTATGCTAGCTACATAGAAGTAAAAACATGCCTTTTTTGAAGTCATTTACCCAAAATATATTGTATTAGTTTACCAATGTAGTTTGTTGACACTTAAATTTCATACGAACATCTATACAACATGCATGCTTTATACGATAGACTGAATGAAAATATCCATTTGGTGTTATTCGAGTTTGGAAAATGCAGACTGTCTTACCCTCCTTGAAACCTATCAGGTCGAGATCAACTTTCAGTATATCCGATTTGATCATCATGTAAACAATTTTCCTCTGTATTTCCATCATTTTACTTTCATCAAACTCTAGCATCCTCGAGCCATTCCAATAAGATAGGAACATGATCATGAAAATTCCATAGTTTAACCTGCTTTAACAATACATATTAAAATTATTAATATCCATTGTTTACATTTTCTATGTGCAGTGGGGACTTTGTACGGTACTTACGTGTCTCCCTTCCGTGGGACAGTAATCCTACAGTAGACGTAATCGTCGATTTGAACTATTGCTTTGAGTCCTTTTTTGCTTCTCGTAGGATTTGAACTATTTCTCTTACAACCTCCTTTGAGTCCTTTTTTTTTGCTTCTCGTAGGATTTGAACTATTGCTCTTACTACCACTGTACTCAAAGCACCACAGTCTGTCATAGAGTTTAGAATGGTGTAAATGTGAATGTATTCTTTAAGTCCACCTTCCTCGTATGTGATGAATGTTTTTGTTTCCTTATTCCTGCATGCATCATCATAGATATGTAGAAGATGTTAAATATTTTTTTTGAATGTTTTTACGCAACTTGTGTAAAATATCTTACCTTTCTCTTTTTTGTCGACGTGGAAAGAATTGTACGAGCACACTTCTATGTGCACCTTCTGTATTGTTTCCTCCGGTACATTCACTTGGTTTGAGCACTCTTTTTTGTTTCAGTAGAATTTCATCCGTGCCTACAAAAGAATTTATTACAGTGAAAGTAAGATTCACATATACATAGAAGGTACAAGAAAAATATAAAATTCAAATTGGACTTTCCTTTTCCCTTTCTTGTGAAATCATGATGTAACCGAGTTTCGTTTCGTCAGACATCTCAAACCGATCTATTTATTTTCAAGTACAAAAGGTACCACAAAGTGACAGGAAGGATAACAATGTTCCATGAAGTACATTGGTAGTACAACATGAAAAATATACTCCTTTCCCCCTTCTCATTGTCTGGATTAAACGCATAAATCTTCTTGCCTAAGTCTTGGTCTTGAACAATACTTAGAATATCCTTCTGAATTTGATCCCCAATGAATTGTTCCTGTTTTTCTTCATAGTCTTCACTTGGTTTTGCATCTTCGGTAAGATCTTTGACTAGCTCCACTTTTTGGACATTATTAATTATTACATTTTTGTCTTCTGTTACTTTGAATGCATCCAAAGGAGTATTTGCGAGCTGGACGTGAATTCCCTGCAGAATATATATATAGTTTCCACTGTTTGTTGACTCATTTTGTTGACTCATTTTTTCCTATAGTTTCCACTGTTTTAAGACATTGTAATACCTCATGGTTTACTGTTTGCTGTAGAAAATTCATGCTACTCTCAGTCGGTGGTGCTTTTTTTCAATATCTATTTGATCACGATTTGCGGTCAGAAAAAAGAACAAGCCATTGCGAATTTTTGTTAGAATCAGACAATACTGGTTTACTACAAAAAAAAATCATTTAGTATAAAATATGTTTCTTGTAATTCCCCATGAATTTGTTGCTCCTGTTTTTCTTTATCTTCACATTCGTCGTCGGTTGCAAATGCCATTGGGTTGAGTAATTCCGATACATCAACAACCTGTAAAGATTGGTCTGAAACCTCCTTTTCCTCCTCCACTGTCCAAGTATTAAGTGATCCATCTTAAAAATCTTTTAGGTAAATAAAATTAGACACTTGTTTAATGAAACTTTGATACAGAAAAGAGCATCGGATTTTACTGAATTTGTATAGATATTAGATGGATGCTTGCCTGCCCGTTCAATACCGTCAGGTTGCTTGTACTGTATGTCATCGTTGTGTGCGGTTTCTACGATCAGAGGTTGTCTTTCTCCTGTGGTCTCAGTCGTAGATATTTCAAATCAGCATTGAGAGATATGTCAAAAACTTCCTGGCATTTCTCTTCCGTATTTTCATTGTTGGTGACCCACACAGAAGAACTTAAATCCATCTAGAGAGGTTATAAACAATTTTTTAAATAATTTTTTTTTACTACAAGTCATGTTTTGTAGTCAAATCGTGCAATATGTAAACATTTTTAAGTAGTCTCTTGGGTTCATTTTAATCCTACCGTTGTACTTTGTGGAATATCTTTCTCCTTCAACGTTTCATTGACTAGTTTATCCTGCTTTACCACAAAAAATATAAGTTATGATTAGTTGCCATGCGACTATATACTAAAAAGGCTATTTGAATAATAATAGCTGCATAGATTAAACTGTCATCAGGTTGTACCATAGTCTCAATAACTTATTCGGTTACTTCCGATCGTGTTAACTTTTGTTGTTCAATTAGCTCTCTAGGGCCCTGTTTCTTCAAACATTCACACATACAAAAAAAATTAAATACTTAAACTATTGATTTTGGAAATAGTTGTTGCATATAGAGGAGTTTTTTAGTGAAGAAAATTACCTCGAGACTGGTGTCGCTCCCAACCTGACCTAATTTTTCAGGTTGTCTAGCTATTTTATCTCTACGTACAGAGGTTGTAGATTGTGTTATTGTTTCTACATTCACCTATAATGTAGGATCCTCAGGAGGTGCCTCGTCGCTCTGTCCTTTTTGTAAATGGACATCATCCTCAAGAGGTGAAGTAGGCTCAGTTATTTTGGGTTTGTCCTGCTTATATATAACATATAAAGAAACATAATATTTATCGTTAATCCAATAGATAGAGTAAATTTAGTATATAAAAAGTGTTTACATAGATACTGTGTTGTGGAATGATGTTGCCTCCTCCCTGGAGCTCACTGTGATGCTGTTGCTTTTCAATCACATTATGGTTTGTCTTGATCTTATCCTTCTTTGTCTTCGTCTTCTCAATTTCTGACCATTTCACCCTTTTAGGATTTTCATGATCCGTAGTACCTGATGGCAGAACATCCTCCTGGATCTTTTTCATCTTCATCTGTTTCGCCAAAATAAAAAGACAAATAATACGTATGGAATTCTCAGAAAACATTTGTAAATGATTGCAATTTATAATTGTAGACGAGTTATACTGAAAGAAGTACAAGATATGAGATCATTGTTGATTTTCACTTACATTTCCGTTTGTCTTAGTATTATCTTTCTTTATCTTCATTTTTTATCATTTCCTGATTGTTTCAATTTCTTATGATTTGTTTGACCGTGAATACTTGTTGGCAGAGGTCGAACATCGTCGTGGAGCTCTTTCCTCTTCTTCTATTTTGAGTAAATAAGATGATAAATAATTTGTAGGTAATTGTCAGAAGGCTTATATAAATGACCAGTTTAATTTTTTTACACGTGTGACACTGAAAACAAGTACAAGACAGGAAATCATCGGTGTACGTATTCCAACTTATCACTAATAGATGACTTCATTCTACTTGTACACAGACTTGTTGGAATAGTAAAAAAACAAATCTATATCGCGAGTGACCGCGTACTATATAAAACATAATACAATCAAGCGTTATTTTATGTGTCTAGCATTCACTTGTTTTATCCTAGAACTGGTCGTTGTTTTACAAAAAAAAGTCTTCAATTAACTTGGTGTAAAATAGTAAACTAAACGGTAGCACATGTTTCACATTCTCTGCTTCTTTTGTTCACTGAAAAATAGATAAATGTATGAAATTTACATTTCCAACAGCTTCTCGAAACTTTGTTGACTGAACCTTTTCAGTTAAATTCTTCTCTGCATTGTTTGTTGCTTTCACATGCAGTAATGAATCAGTACGATTTTTTTAGTTGCTTCTTCTTTCTCTTGAGATTCCCAGCATCATATTTACTTATGTTCCTATCTTGCAATTGTCCGAAATTTGTGTATAGACCAATTAGATTGTCTGTCTGGTTTCTTAGACAATCTATACTGCCCTCTTCGATCAAAGTGTCATCATTGTCGACCAGAATTTGAGCTTCTTCATCGACGCCTAAAATACCTGCCGTTGTTGATATTCTATCTGCCAAAAACTTGACCTCCTCCAATAGATATACTATTGTTTGGATTATTATCTCCAGTTCTGCTTCTTTTGGTCAATCGTGCTTCTGGGGGCTGGACTTGAAGTGCTGCTACTGATATAATAGGATTGAACTCAGTTTCAGAGAATCTAGATCGACGTCCTTCCAAGAATTTACGACGCACTAATGGGAGAATGTGCGCTCTGTCGGCTGCACCTTTCCATCCCTGAAATAAAATGACTTTTAGTACACATTTTCAAGAAAAAGTTGTTTAGCAGATAAGGGACCATACACAAACCATAAACATCAAATATTTATCGACAACATGGCTATAATTGTACTTACACAAACCAAAAAAACTCACAAACAATAATGTAACAAAGGTTTCAGGAAACTAAAAGAGTCGTGGGTACTCCCATACTTCAAGTAGTAGGACAATACATGAATGCATAAACGAGATACAAAAGTCTAAGGGAAACATCTAGTGACACAAGATCTCGAGTCTTCAGTTTTGAATCTTGAACAACTTGAAGTAGTATGTAGAGTTCAGGCGCTTCTTCAGAGGGGAGTGGTTTCCCGTAGAGCTCCCCCCGATGTCTGCATCCTCATCATAAGTGTTCTCAAACACCGGCTCCTCAGGGTCCTCCTCTTCCTCTCTTTCCGCAGCTAGAGCCTGATGATGTTCTTCTGAAGCAGGTGCCTGATGATCAACATGGGTTGGAGGGGCTATGGGCTCCTTCCTCTCAGTGCCCCTGTCAGCCGGGCTATTTCCCTCTGCAGCTCCTCAACCTGATTCTTCAACATGTGTCTCTCCTACCTAACTTCATCTATATCCTTGGAGTCCTTCGCGAAGTATGCGTTCTGCATTTGGAGAGCAGCAATTGTAGCATCCTTGAAATCCAGCTTCCCCAGGTCCCCAAGCTTATCCCGCTGGGTATCAATCACCTCCATCTGCCTACGCATCTCCCACTCCATGTTCGTCGTTACGAACTCTAGCTCCATGAAATGGTGACGTGTGGGAGTGAGATGATGGTGACTACGATCAATGGGCTCTCTTGTCTCATTCCTTTCTCCGAAGAGTCGAAAGGCACTGCCGTGGGTGATGAATGATGTGTAATTGTTACAGATATGGGCGATGGCATCATGCATTGCTGAACTCACCAAACCTGCAAAGTCTGGGTAGTATTGGGCGTATTCCATGCCATGGTCGTCTGGATCCACCATACGACCAGAAATAAATGTCGAGATGCGCCACTTATGAGCACCAATATGGTCAATGATCTCTGGCACGAGCTGTCATTCCAATATCCATGGCCAAGTCATATAGGGTCTGATTGCAAACGTGGATGGTGTGTCGGAAACCCCAAGAGGAGGGTGTGCTGAGCACGCGGCAAGAATTTCTCTCAGTTAAGAACCAAGGTTATTAATCCAGTAGGAGGAAGAGGATCTCAGGAAGGTTGATGCCACTGACGGTGGTGATGGCGCCTCACCGGTGTCAGCACCAACATTGAACCTGCACACAACACAACCAAAATACTTTGTCCCAACGGTACAGTGAGGTTGTCAATCTCACCGGTCTTGCTAAAAACAAAGATTAGATGTATAGTGTGGAAAATGGCGTATGCTTTCAGTAACTAAAGAAAGCAGGAAATTGTTGTGGTTCGTTTAACAGTGTGGAAAATGGACCGGGGTTCATAGGTTCACTAGTGGTGTCTCTCCATAAAGATAACATGTTGGGTGAACAAATTACAACTGTGCAATTGACAAATAGAGGTTGCACCGTAGTGCACATTATAACATGGTGACTACTATGATATTTAGTGCAGGCATAACAACAAAATACATAGACCAAAATCCATCTGCATCTATGACTAATAATCCACCCTCAGGTTATCATCCGAACCCCCTTAGGTATTAAGTTGCAAGGAACAGATAACTGCATTGAACAATGTGTGTAATGTAAGCAATGATTGTACACGCGGGCACTCACACTGCCTTTTTCTCCCTAGTGGCAACAACACATCCTCCCCCCCGTCATGTTTCTGTCACTCGAGCACAGGCGAAAAGGAGGCATGCACCCACTATCTAGCATAAATACTCCCTCTTGGAGTCACTAGCAACTACTTGGCCAGAGCAAACACTAGCAACGGAAAGCATGCAAGATCACAAATAATATATGAAATAAAGATTATAATCAACTTGGCATAAGTTCAATATTTCTCGGATCCCAGCAAACACATCATACAGAATTACATAATATCAATCTCGATCATGATAGGAAGCTCACGAGATCTAAACATGGAGGCATATGAGGATAAGACAACCATCTAGCTAATGCTATGGACCCGTAGTCGAGGGATGAACTACTCACGCATCACTTCGGAAGCAGTCATGGTAATGTAGAAGACTCCGGTGATGATTTCCTCTCCGGTAGGGTGCCGAGAGATAGCTCCAGAACCCCCTGATCTAGGGTTGACGACGACGGCGGCTGCGGAACTTTTCAGAGATTTTTGATCAGGTGCTTAGGGTTTTCCATCCGGGGGGAATAAATAGGCGAAAGGGCAAAGGCGGTGGAGGCCTGGGGGCCCACACCTATAGCTGGCGCGACTAAGGGGAGGCCGCGCCACCCTATGGTGTGGCCCCTGGTGCCCGTCTTCGACTCTTCTTGGGTCTTCTGGATGCTTACGGGGAAAATAGGCAATTCGGGCTTTGTGGGGTCCAATTCCGAGAATATTTCCAGAACAACTTTTCTAAAACCAAAAACGGCAGAAAACAGGGAATTGGCACTTGGCATCTTGTTAATAGGTTAGTCCCGGAAAACGTATAAACATGCTATAAATAAGGGAGAAAACATGTAGCAATTGGCATAATATGATCATGGAGCATCTGTAATTATAGATACGTTGGAGACGTATCAAGCATCCCCAAGCTTAGTTCCTACCCGTCCTCGAGTAGGTAAACGGTAAAACACACTAATTTCTGAGGTGACATGCTAATATCATAAACTTGATCATTATAATGTAAAATTATATGTATGCTGAGATCATAGAACTTCAAACACAAAAATGATAAATGGAACTTTAATAATAAAGCATAGCAATCACTTTTCATCATGATAAGTATCTTAAATAAAGAATCATGGGTAATAATGCAAAGAAAGATAAACGTTTGTTTCAGGTATATAGAAAACATGGCAAAGTGGTATTTCGCTAGTCCTTTAGAGTGGGATAAAACATAAATGCCAGGAAACTTTCAAAGTTCGCGAGGAAGACTAGAACAAATAATTTAAGAACAAATAATATCACATCATGAAGTAATTATTGATTTTTATGGGACAAATGCACATAGAACTCAGAATGGCAAAAATTCTCTCTCAACTGTGCATAAAGTTAGAAGATGGAGACTCAACATAAAATTAAAAGAAAGGCCCTTCGAAGAGGGAAGCAGGGATCACTCATGTGCTAGATCTTTTTATTTTATTAAACAGCGGTATTAAAAGTTTGACACTACTCCCATCCATCTTTCACAAACCATTGCTAACCGAATCCTCGGGTGCCTGCCAACAATCACATACCATGGAGCAGTGTCTATATTTTAGGAGAGGTGTATCTTAATGTCAACGAATGGTAAACAGACAATACAATACGTCACAATCCAGCTGGATTCAGAAGAGCGGCTCCCATGGTTAAGGACGCAACTGGTGTGGAGGGTCAACCCTCTTTCTATTTTGTTTACACAATTATACTTTGACTGATTTGATCAGGGGCAAAAATAGTGAAGAGAATTTGTTTGTATTAATTTGGGGTTGGGCACTCCGCTGCCAGCTCTTCTATCATTTGGATAAGCGGATGAAGCCACTAGTGCAGGGTGTGAAATCCAATCAACAAGTGAGATAAAGATTCTCTATTGACGTCCCCATGAGCAAAAACAAGAACACAAAGCAGGAATAATTTTGAAGGTTTTAAAGGTAACACATGAGCAATTTACTTGGAATGGAATTTAAATACCACATGTAGGTAGGTATGGTGTACATAATGGGAAAAACTTTGCTTTAAATGAGTTTGGATGCACGGGTAGAGCTCTGTGGCGCCCCGAGATCGGGCACTATGCAGATTTTAGCATTCCCGCCAAGTCCGCATAATAACCGATTCCAGGTTGCCACTTATGATAACATTACAACAGTTCACGAATAATCCACAATTACAACAGAAACAGATAGATACAAGATGACTCAGACGAGCCAGGGATACAACTGATACATTACAAAGATTCAAATAACAGCGGAAGAAAACAACAAGGTGTCCAGCTACGGACAAGATCCAAATTGGACTAAGAGTCCTGAAGATAACCGAGAGCGTCCAATCCCTGCCCAGGCCAAGCCGGAGGGATTCCCAAGCTAACGTCGTCAGACTTCAAACCTGTTGACTGCAAGTTGGAATTTGCAGCCACGAAAGATATTCGTGGGTCAGTACGGTTAAGTACTGGCAAGTGGATAAACCATACTCACAAGATACCGGCATAGCCAGTCATCACAATATACAAATACTTTGGGATCAACGGAAAGGAAGGGATTATTGCAAATAAGCGACAGCGGGCTGCACTAACCAACTACAGAAAATTCTACCACTTCCGGCTAACAGAAAGAAGATAAGATCGTGTAACGTAACCAACTGAAAGTAACTCCAAACAAACCCATCCTGGATCTCGCCCCTTATCCAAAGAAGCAATCCGAGGATAACTCACACAGTTGGATTAATGAATAATGAATCAGGTTGTTGTGTCAATAAGACTATTACTAGTCAAGTTTTATCATTAGGTGTAAGTTGTCTGAGTACTTCTTAGCCAGTACTTTCACCAAGTAATCCATAACCGCGGAAAACACGGCTTCTCGAGAAGATTTATCCCTGCAGGGGTGTGCTCCAGTACCCGTACACACTCAAGCCACCAACTAAAACTTAGGTGGACTTGACACGACCCAAACCATCTCTACAACCCATCCTAGGAGCCACGGAGCTATAAGGTCCCGGCCAGTCCGCTAAGCGCAGGGGTGAAAACCACACCCCCCGGCACCACAGGCCTCGCCCTATATGCATCATCATCATAAGTAACCATGGGGGATCCACCCATTATGCAAGGAGCAAATGGAACACCCGAACTAAGTGTGGCTCTTCGGACAAGCTGCAGATCAGGTCTAAGTCGAGGGGGGTCCCATACTACCACCCGGATGCGGTGAGCACGCTCATCATGGATCAGTAGACAAGACCCTTTTCCTATTAGGGTCGACACTAGCAGGCCTCAAAACCACTTAGGGCCTCCTGCCGGTGCCTTATCAGCATATTATTAATAACAGGTTGATTGATTAACATCGAGCCCCCAGAACATAAAAGTAATCTAGTAACGGAAAGTAACGGGTAACAGACTCGAGCAAAACAACCTAAGCATGCTAGTAAGACACTGGCTCAACCAAAGGGGTGATAGGAGTGGAGGTGAGGCAATATCAAGGTTAAGGAATTCATGTGATGGGTTCGTAACAGAAACAACTACTACTAAGGCTAGCAGAAAAGAACAACGGAAAGAATCGGTAACAAGTGATGAAAGGCAGCCATATGGCAGCAAGTGAGTATACTTGCCTGAGATCCCGCAAGGTAGCAGAACTTGTCGTTGATCACATCATCTCAACGTCCTATCCGGGAAGAAGCAACGAACCTCGAACAAACAACGGGATGCAACAATTACTACTACGGCAAAAGATCCAGCATGATCCTATTTTATATGCATGGCATGGCAAGATGCAAACAGGAATATGAATGGCATGAACATATTAAAGATATGTAAATGATTGGAAAACATATTTTATTTGTTTGATTTGGAATTAAATGAATTAGTTATGAATTTTGGCAATTTCAGTTGCATTAAATAAGAGGTGAAACAATTATTCAATTTAGATGTTGCAAACCAGAAAACAAAGTTGATATTCAAGTGTGGCATTCAATTTTGGATGAAAAACATGTTTGGAGTATTTAATTTGGAGCAACCATTTGAAAGTTATTAATTATGCCAAGTAATTAACCAATTTAAGGATTATTAAATAACATTAATTTTAATTGCCCAAATTGAAAAACAAAGTTGACAAACAGAGAGTACATTGAATTTGAACTGAAAAACATATTTGATTTGTGTGATTTGAATTAATTATGAATTAATTATGGAATTAACCAATTTTGAGATGAATTGTTTAAATTTGAAATTTGAAACAATTTGAATTGTGCAAAACAGATAACAAATGTTATATTTGAAAAGTTCATGGAATTTTGATTGGAATACATATAAAATTTGTGCAAATTGGAGTTACCAATTAAAAGTTATGATTTTTAGAAAATTCACTCGTTTTCTGGAATTTTTGGAAAAATAGAAAAGGGCCTGGAACTTTCTGCACCCGGGGAGAACAGACCCATGCTGGATGACAGATGGGCCCAGCGCCCGCGTGGCGCCACTGTGGCGCGGGTGGAGGCTGACTGGGCTTCCAGCGAGCATGACAGGTGGGCCCTGTGGTCAGACGCGGAAGGATTTGCGAAAAAGAGGCCTTTGCGGCCGCGGGGATCGAACCCGCGACCTGCCCCAGGCGCGCAAGGATCGCTACCACTGCAGCTGTTACGAAGTTGTTGACAGATAGCAGCAGCGGACCAGGTTAGCTTCAGAAAAAAACGTTAACTGAACCTTGGAACAAATCGTTCCTATCTGAACCTGGCAGAACCGGAGGCATCGATCGCTGCTGCTCGTCGGGCCGAGATGGAAAGATACGACGGCGCACCCCGGCGTGGCACGACGGCCACGCCCGCAGAGCAAGGAGGGGGGAAGGGCCCTAGGGCGAGGGGTGGGGCCTCACCTCGATGAGCTTCGACGGACAGACAGGGAGGAATCGGTCGCTGCAGTTGGTGGCGATGACGGCGTTCGGTGGCGAGGAAGGGAGGCTTCCCGTCGATGGCGCGGCCACCACGGACGCTTCCAGGACCAGCCGAGGGGACGAGGGGATGGACGGAGTCTCCACGACTCCATTCCCGGCCACGGCGCTGCTTGTCGATGCCGGTGGAGGCGACGATGACCGGTGTTCTGAAGGTGTTCGTGCTACCGACTTGGTTCAGAAAAACAGACACCTTCAGAGGAAACGAAATTGATGGGATTTGGGGGGGAAGAGGAAGAACGGCGGCGGAGTGGAACAGTAGCAGGGAGAGGTGGTAGAGGCTAGGGTTAGGAAAGGAAGGGGAGAGGAGATTATAAGGAGGGGCAGGTGGTCCATGGAGGGGGGGTGAAAGCGACAGCCTCGTGCTCGGTCCTGTCCGTACGAGGAAGAAAGCCCTGGTGGGCTGGGCTAGGGGAGAGGGGAAAGAGGTATGGGCTTAGGTGGGGAAATAGATGGGCTGGGGAGGAAAGGGCTGCTCCCTCTCTCCTTGCTGTTTTTTTTTCCTTTTCCAATTTTTGTAAAGAATAAAAGGGAGAGAGGAATAGAAAAGGGGTTTTGGGGTGGTTTAAATTGTTATGCAACATTTTTGTATTAATTTACAAGACATAAAATAAAAGCAGATGCTAACATTACTTTCACAGGTTGGACATTTTAATTGATTATAAGTTGTTAGTTGAAATTTTCAAATAGGGTTTGAGGTTGGAATTATTTGTGTTAATTTTCCAAAACAAATAATTAAAGCAAGAGTTAATCATTGTTTCACAATTTTGAATATTTAATTTGGTTTAAAGGTTTTAGGTGAATTTCAAACAATGTTGGATTTGGGAATTTTGGGAAATAAACAGATTATATTAAATAGGTTCAAGCAATTATGAAAACATTATTAGCTTTAATTTTGTTTGCAAGATTTTAATTCTTAAACTCCCATTTGAAATATTGCCAAGTAGGATTTGATTGGATTTGAATGTGTTATGTGCATTTACCATTAGGGTTTTGAACAATTTAAATTGTTTTGGATTTTTCAGTGGTTTGGAAAACATGATGCAATGCTTAATGATGCATGGGATGCAAAACAAAAGAAAACAAACAACTTTCTAGCCTAAGGTAACACCCCAGGTGTTACAGACGACACCACTAACAAGGGATTGCGCCCTCGCAATCCACCTGCTAACCCGGGAGGGGAAAGAAGTTCGACTATCGATTCTTCGTGCTTCCAGTTGATCTCCTCGAGACCACTAACAAGAGATTCTTGCTCGGAGTGACGACGATGTTCTTCCACCAGGAATCTTCCGATGATCGAACCTATTAGGTTAAAGGCTCAGAAAACGTCCACCCACGTAGGATCCTAACACTTTGAAAGATTGAGTACGAGAGTAGACTCCAAAACAAATAAGATGGGAGGGAAAATAGAATAGGGGTAAGGAGAAAACAAGAACCCTATTGAGATGTTTTTCCAAATTAGTTTAGCAGAAATAGTTTTGACACTCTAGAAACAACGACCGTTAGCGAGGTTAACCTACAGGCTTTGCGGACCCGTTGCTTCGATAACCATTCGTATCGAAACAATATCGGGAATCGGAACCAAGGCTCTGATACCATTTGTGGCGCCCCGAGATCGGGCACTATGCAGATTTCAGCATTCCCGCCAAGTCCGCATAATAACCGATTCCAGGTTGCCACTTATGATAACATTACAACAGTTCACGAATAATCCACAATTACAACAGAAACAGATAGATACAAGGTGACTCAGACGAGCCAGGGATACAACTGATACATTACAAAGATTAAAATAACAGCGGAAGAAAACAACAAGGTGTCCAGCTACGGACAAGATCCAAATTGGACTAAGAGTCCTGAAGATAACCGAGAGCGTCCAATCCCTGCCCAGGCCAAGCCGGAGGGATTCCCAAGCTAACGTCGTCAGACTTCAAACCTGTTGACTGCAAGTTGGAATTTGCAGCCACGAAAGATATTCGTGGGTCAGTACGGTTAAGTACTGGCAAGTGGATAAACCATACTCACAAGATACCGGCATAGCCAGTCATCACAAGATACAAATACTTTGGGATCATCGGAAAGGAAGGGATTATTGCAAATAAGCGACAGCGGGCTGCACTAACCAACTACAGAAAATTCTACCACTTCCGGCTAACAGAAAGAAGATAAGATCGTGTAACGTAACCAACTGAAAGTAACTCCAAACAAACCCATCCTGGATCTCGCCCCTTATCCAAAGAAGCAATCCGAGGATAACTCACACAGTTGGATTAATGAATAATGAATCAGGTTGTTGTGTCAATAAGACTATTACTAGTCAAGTTTTATCATTAGGTGTAAGTTGTCTGAGTACTTCTTAGCCAGTACTTTCACCAAGTAATCCATAACCGCGGAAAACACGGCTTCTCGAGAAGATTTATCCCTGCAGGGGTGTGCTCCAGTACCCGTACACACTCAAGCCACCAACTAAAACTTAGGTGGACTTGACACGACCCAAACCATCTCTACAACCCATCCTAGGAGCCACGGAGCTATAAGGTCCCGGCCAGTCCGCTAAGCGCAGGGGTGAAAACCACACCCCCCGGCACCACAGGCCTCGCCCTATATGCATCATCATCATAAGTAACCATGGGGGATCCACCCATTATGCAAGGAGCAAATGGAACACCCGAACTAAGTGTGGCTCTTCGGACAAGCTGCAGATCAGGTCTAAGTCGAGGGGGGTCCCATACTACCACCCGGATGCGGTGAGCACGCTCATCATGGATCAGTAGACAAGACCCTTTTCCTATTAGGGTCGACACTAGCAGGCCTCAAAACCACTTAGGGCCTCCTGCCGGTGCCTTATCAGCATATTATTAATAACAGGTTGATTGATTAACATCGAGCCCCCAGAACATAAAAGTAATCTAGTAACGGAAAGTAACGGGTAACAGACTCGAGCAAAACAACCTAAGCATGCTAGTAAGACACTGGCTCAACCAAAGGGGTGATAGGAGTGGAGGTGAGGCAATATCAAGGTTAAGGAATTCATGTGATGGGTTCGTAACAGAAACAACTACTACTAAGGCTAGCAGAAAAGAACAACGGAAAGAATCGGTAACAAGTGATGAAAGGCAGCCATATGGCAGCAAGTGAGTATACTTGCCTGAGATTCCGCAAGGTAGCAGAACTTGTCGTTGCTCACATCATCTCAACGTCCTATCCGGGAAGAAGCAACGAACCTCGAACAAACAACGGGATGCAACTATTACTACTACGGCAAAAGATCCAGCATGATCCTATTTTATATGCATGGCATGGCAAGATGCAAACAGGAATATAAATGGCATGAACATATTAAAGATATGTAAATGATTGGAAAACACATTTTATTTGTTTGATTTGGAATTAAATGAATTAGTTATGAATTTTGGCAATTTTAGTTGCATTAAATAAGAGGTGAAACAATTATTCAATTTAGATGTTGCAAACCAGAAAACAAAGTTGATATTCAAGTGTGGCATTCAATTTTGGATGAAAAACATGTTTGGAGTATTTAATTTGGAGCAACCATTTGAAAGTTATTAATTATGCCAAGTAATTAACCAATTTAAGGATTACTAAATAACATTAATTTTAATTTCCCAAATTGCGAAACAAAGTTGACAAACAGAGAGTACATTGAATTTGAACTGAAAAACATATTTGATTTGTGTGATTTGAATTAATTATGAATTAATTATGAAATTAACCAATTTTGAGATGAATTGTTTAAATTTGAAAATTGAAACAATTTGAATTGTGCAAAACAGATAACAAATGTTATATTTGAAAAGTTAATGGAATTTTGATTGGAATACATATAAAATTTGTGCAAATTGGAGTTACCAATTAAAAGTTATGATTTTTAGAAAATTCACTCGTTTTCTGGAATTTTTGGAAAAACAGAAAAGGGCCTGGAACTTTCTGCACCCGGGGAGAACAGACCCATGCTGGATGACAGATGGGCCCAGCGCCCGCGTGGCGCCACTGTGGCGCGGGTGGAGGCTGACTGGGCTTCCAGCGAGCATGACAGGTGGGCCCTGTGGTCAGACGCGGAAGGATTTGCGAAAAAGAGGCCTTTGCGGCCGCGGGGATCGAACCCGCGACCTGCCCCAGGCGCGCAAGGATCGCTACCACTGCAGCTGTTACGAAGTTGTTGACAGATAGCAGCAGCGGACCAGGTTAGCTTCAGAAAAAACGTTAACTGAACCTTGGAACAAATCGTTCCTATCTGAACCTGGCAGAACCGGAGGCATCGATCGCTGCTGCTCGTCGGGCCGAGATGGAAAGATACGACGGCGCACCCCGGCGTGGCACGACGGCCACGCCCGCAGAGCAAGGAGGGGGGAAGGGCCCTAGGGCGAGGGGTGGGGCCTCACCTCGATGAGCTTCGACGGACAGACAGGGAGGAATCGGTCGCTGCAGTTGGTGGCGATGACGGCGTTCGGTGGCGAGGAAGGGAGGCTTCCCGTCGATGGCGCGGCCACCACGGACGCTTCCAGGACCAGCCGAGGGGACGAGGGGATGGACGGAGTCTCCACGACTCCATTCCCGGCCACGGCGCTGCTTGTCGATGCCGGTGGAGGCGACGATGACCGGTGTTCTGAAGGTGTTCGTGCTACCGACTTGGTTCAGAAAAACAGACACCTTCAGAGGAAACGAAATTGATGGGATTTGGGGGGGAAGAGGAAGAACGGCGGCGGAGTGGAACAGTAGCAGGGAGAGGTGGTAGAGGCTAGGGTTAGGAAAGGAAGGGGAGAGGAGATTATAAGGAGGGGCAGGTGGTCCATGGAGGGGGGGTGAAAGCGACAGCCTCGTGCTCGGTCCTGTCCGTACGAGGAAGAAAGCCCTGGTGGGCTGGGCTAGGGGAGAGGGGAAAGAGGTATGGGCTTAGGTGGGGAAATAGATGGGCTGGGGAGGAAAGGGCTGCTCCCTCTCTCCTTGCTGTTTTTTTTTTCCTTTTCCAATTTTTGTAAAGAATAAAAGGGAGAGAGGAATAGAAAAGGGGTTTTGGGGTGGTTTAAATTGTTATGCAACATTTTTGTATTAATTTACAAGACATAAAATAAAAGCAGATGCTAACATTACTTTCACAGGTTGGACATTTTAATTGATTATAAGTTGTTAGTTGAAATTTTCAAATAGGGTTTGAGGTTGGAATTATTTGTGTTAATTTTCCAAAACAAATAATTAAAGCAAGAGTTAATCATTGTTTCACAATTTTGAATATTTAATTTGGTTTAAAGGTTTTAGGTGAATTTCAAACAATGTTGGATTTGGGAATTTTGGGAAATAAACAGATTATATTAAATAGGTTCAAGCAATTATGAAAACATTATTAGCTTTAATTTTGTTTGCAAGATTTTAATTCTTAAACTCCCATTTGAAATATTGCCAAGTAGGATTTGATTGGATTTGAATGTGTTATGTGCATTTACCATTAGGGTTTTGAACAATTTAAATTGTTTTGGATTTTTCAGTGGTTTGGAAAACATGATGCAATGCTTAATGATGCATGGGATGCAAAACAAAAGAAAACAAACAACTTTCTAGCCTAAGGTAACACCCCAGGTGTTACAAGCTCATACTCAGTACAGGTGGAGGCTTAGCAAAAGACTAGGAGCAACAAATCAAGAGAGCATAAGAGCCATAATCATGCATAGCGACATAAGAATCATTAATCAAAACATAAGCAATATCACAAGCTCAAAAACTAAGTGGTCATGGAGGCTATTCGGGACTGGTTTGTAGTCATAAACATGGTGTGAGCATGCGCCAAGTCAACCAAATAAAACATTCGAAAGAGAATACCATATATTGATGCTTTACTATGACAAGACCAACTCATGAATCTTTCAATACATATTAAACACTCTCAGCTATTTGAGGCTATTCATGCTACTCAATAACCACAAGGCTTTAAAAGTAAAATAACATGTAGAATGGCATGAAAAAGTTAAAGCCACAGTCTATACAAGCTTGTACTAGTACTGTTATAAATTCTACATCAAGCAGCATTTTTCTTTCCCCCAACAAGCACCATGCAAAACATGCTTTAACAAAAATACTCTTTATGATACAGAAGGAAAAAACATGAGAAAAATCAAATAACACTACTAAAACTAACAGATTTGATAAGAGATGCTTGCAAAACAGGAGCTAATTAAATGCAACAGCCAAACAGAGATTAAGAATACAACGTATTCTCATGAAAAAGCGGAGCGTGTAACTCTCCAATAAAAGAATGCTGGGGTACAACCAAGATTATTATGAAAATAAAAACAAACTGAAAACAAAAGCAAAAGCAAACTGAAAACAAAAATAAAAGACGCTCCAAATAAAGCACATAAGATGCGACCGAATAAAAATATAGTTTCACTAGAATTGACCTGATAATTTGTTGGTGGAGAAGGGGATGCCTTGGGCATCGCCAAACTTTGACGCTTGAGTCTTCTTGGAATTTTTTGGGATGTACCACTGGGGCATCCCCAAGATTAGGCTTTTCACTCTTGTTGATCACATCATAACATCCTCTTCTCTTGACCCTTGAAAACTTCCTTCACATCAAAATTCTCACAATCTTAATTAGCAACATTAGTGCAATCGAAATAATAAACTCACATGGTTCAGTTTCAACACAAGACTAGCAATCAAAAACACATTAGCTACTGTCACAACTTCTTTTCAAAATCTTTTTATCAAAACAACACCAAAAAAAAAAGATTAAGATGCAAATGCAGTCATTGGCAGAAATCTGTCAAAACAGAACAGCTGGTAGAGATCGATTTTTTTTTAGAAAATCTTCTGTTGCTTAAATAAAAAGTGGTCAACTAAGAAAAGTTGCGTGTATAACTCAGGAGTAAGCACAAAAAAGCTCAGGTTATTTTGAATTTTCTATGATGTTTAACAGAATTAACGGTGGACAACAGAAATCTGTTTTCTACGCAGAAATCCGAAATATATTGTCAACTTTCCCCTAGAGGCTTTACTTGGCTCAACAAAAACACAAAAGAAAATATACAGAGGGGTTTCTAACAAAATATACAACACCCAGGTGCAAATTACACACAAAAAAACAGAATGAAAATAGAGAAATAAAACGGGTTGTCTCCCGGTAGCGCTTTTCTTTAACGCCTTTCGGCTAGGCATAAAAATCAACTCAAGTATTTTAAAGTGAAGAAGCATCAATAATAGTTTCCTCTAAACCATTATTTGCAGCAATAGGCACTTCATACATTTCTGAAGAATCGACATGGAGGTCACTATTAGTTTCATTAATTGTTTTTGCAATTTTCAGCACAAATTGAGATTTGGGTTTAGTTGTCTTGGGAACATACATGAATCTTTGCTCCTTTCCCGCAAAGGATTTCTCCTTCTTGAAATTAAGGGATGAAAAAGTTGATCCTAAGGTTCCCATAGCATCTTCTAGTTTACCAATCCTAAGATTTTGATTTTCATGAGTGTTGCTAGCCTCTAAAGCAGTGATTCTTTTATCAATAGTAGTTATTGATTCATTAATTTTGCTAGCATTATCTAGGAAAATTGGTAAATTCATTTCCAAAGAGTTTATTTTAGTAATAACATCCTCCACAGTGATCTCAGTTTTAACAGTTGTAATGGGGGGGTGATCCTAGTAAACTTTCAATAAAATTGCAGGCTTCTAAAGTACGAGTTCCTAGAAAATTACCACCTGTAACAGTATCTAACACATACCTATACCAACCAGAAATACCAACATAAAAATTCCTCAGGAGTATTAGGGTAGAATTTTTTTTGTACATTAAATATGAGCATCATTTATTCTATACCAAGCATCTTTTAAACTCTCTCCCTCCTGTTGCTTAACTGAACAAACCTCAACTTTAGGAGTACTCATTCTAACAAAATAAAAGCAACCAAATAAATAACAGCTATAAAGTATAACTAATTTTGTGTGTGTTGTCAATATAGAGAATAAAATACAAGACAAAAATAAAAACAAGACAATAAACAAAATAAAGAGGTTGAGAGTGAAAGACTCCCCTTGCCAGAAGACTTCCTTCTCCCCGACAACGGCGCCAGAAAATTTCCTTGATGCTTACGTTGGGATACCCCAAGAGGAGGGTGTGATGAGCACAACGGTAGGAATTTTCCCCTTAGTTAAGAACCAGGGTTATCAATCCAGTAGGAGAATGAGGACCTTCGGAAGGTTTATACCACTAACGGTGGTGCTGGCGCTTCACCCGTGTCAGCAACAACGTGGAACCTGCACACAACACAACCAAAATACTTTGCCCCAACGGTACAGTGAGGTTGTCAATCTCACGGTTCTTGCTGAAAACAAAGATTAGACGTATAGTGTGGAAAACATTTGTATGCTTTCCGAAAGTAGAAAAGCAGGAAATTGTTGTGGTTTGTTTAACAGTGTGGAAAATGGACCGGGGTTCATTGGTTCACTAGTGGTGTCTCTCCATAAAAATAACATGCTGGGTGAACAAATTACAGCTGAGTAATTGAAAAATAAAGATTGCACCATAGTGCACATTATAACATGATGATTACTATGATATTTAGTGCGGGCATTAAAACAAGATACATGGATCGACATCCATCTGCATCTATGACTAATAATCCACCCTCGGGTTATCATCTGAACCCCCTTAGGTATTTAGTTGCAAGCAACAGATAATTGCATTGAACAAAGTGTGTAATGTAAGCAATGATTATACACGCAGGTACTCTCACCGCTGTTTTCTCCATAATGGCAACAACACGTCCTCCCCCTTCATGTTTCTGTCACTCGAGCAAGGCAACAAGGAGGCATGAACCCACTATCAAGCATAAATACTCCCTCTTGGAGTCACTAGCAACTACTTGGACAGAGCAACCACTAGCAACGGAAAGCATGCAAGATCACAAATAACATATGCAATAAAGACTATAATAAACTTGGCATAAGGTCAATATTCATCAAATCCCATCAAACATAGCATATAGAATTACATAAGATTAATCTCGATCATGATAGGCAGCTCACGAGATCTAAACATGGATGCATATGAGGAGGAGACAAGCATCTAGCTACTGCTATGGACCCGTAGTCCAGGAATGAACTACTCACACATCACTCCGGAGGCAGGCATGGTGATGTAGAATCCTCCGGTGATGATTTTCTCTCCGGCAGGGTGCCGGAAAACAGCTCCAGAACCCTCCTGATCTAGGGTTGACGGTGACGGCGGCTGTGGAACTTTTTCGGGGATTTTGATCAGGTACTTAGGGTTTTCCATCCAGGGGGATTAAATAGGCGAAAGGGCATAGGAGGTGGAAGTCCAGGGGCCCCACGCCCATAGCTGGCGCGGCCAGGGGGACCCGCGCCAGCCCATGGTGTGGCCCCCTGATGCCCCTCTTCGTCTCCTTTTCGGTCTTCTGGATGCTTCCGGGGAAAATAGGACTTCTGGGCTTCGAACTTTCCAATTCCGAGAATATTTCCACAACAACTTTTCTGAAACTAAAAAATAGCAGAAAACAGGGAACTGGTTCTGTGGCATCTTGTCAATAGGTTAGTCCGTAAAATCGATAAAAATGACACAAAGAAGGGATAAAACATGTAGCAATTGGCATAATATCATCATGGAGCATCAGAAATTAGGGATATGTTTATGACGTATCAGTTCACTAGTGGTGTCTCTCCATAAAAGATAGCATCCTGGGTCACAACTTACAGCTGGGCAATTGAAAAATAGGGGTTGCACCGTAGTGCACATTCATGACATGATGACTACTATCATATTTAGTGCGAGCATTATAACAATATACATAGACCGTAATCCAACAGCGTCTATGACTAATAATCTACCCTCAAGTTATCATCCGAACCCCCTTAGGTATTAAGTTGCAAGCAACAGATAATCACCTTAAGCAATGTGTCTAATGTAAGTAATGATTGTACACGCGGGCACTCACACCGCTATTTTCTCCCTAGTGGCAACATCACATCCTGCCCCCGCCACGTTTCTGTCACTCGAGCACAGGAGAAAAGGAGGCGTGAACCCACTATCGAGCATAAATACTCCCTCTTGGAGTCACTAGCAACTAATTGGCCAGAGCAACCACTAGCAACGGAAAGCATGCAAGATCACAAATAACATATGCAATAAATAATATAATCAACTTGGCATAAGTTCAATATTCATCGGATCCCATCAAACATAGCACATAGAATTACATATAAGAACAATCTCAATCATATTAGGCAGCTCACGAGATCTAAACATTGAGGCATAGGAGGAGAAGATGTAACAGCCCAAGTATGAAAACCTACCATTTAGAATGTTTGATTTCTTGTTATTAAAGTATTGCATCATGTCATCATATTGCTGCATTTGTTTCTTTTGTTTTGCATCTGTTATTCTTTGTTTTCACAATGAAAATCAAACAATTTCAACTGCTTTGTTTTCATACTTGTTATGTTACAACCTTTGAAATAAAAATCACAAATAAAAACAACAAATTGTTATCATTTTATTCCATAAGGAATCAACTAATAAAATGGTGCCTTATTTCCATTAGTTAATTCCAATGTGATTTCAAAGGCAAAGCAAATCTTTCAAACAGAACCCAACTTGGAGTTATAAAAATAATAACCAAAAACATTTAATACTCTTGTTTCCAATTAAAACATTTGGATCAATCTATTAAAATGTTGGATTTAATCAAACCATTACATTCCAAATCAAATTTCAAACTCAAATCAATTTTCCCAAATCAGCACCTCTTTTGAACATTATAAAAATAACCAAACCAATTGTTCCATTTTAATCATTATGGTTCCCCTAATAAACATGTTGATTTTAATAAGAACCAAATAGGAAGCATTTCTTTCAAATATTGACTTAAATTACAAAACAGTAATTAAAAATTAATCTTTTGAAAAACCAAACTTGGCATTTGTTTTCTTTTAACCTAACTAGCTAACACTAATTTTTCTAAAAAAATTATTAACCTAAAAGGCTTCTTTTTCTTCCATTTTGGTTTCAGCAAAAAAAATAATAACAGAAAAAAATAAAAGAAGCAAAAGAGAGCGCGCAGCAGCTAGCTAAACCATCCCGGCCCAACCCGTTTCTGCCGGCCCAGTACCCTTTCGCGCAGTCATCTTCCTCGCAGGTGATGTCACCTTCTGTACTAACGGCGACACCGCCGTGCGATCTCTCCTCCCCGCTCGATGCCGCGCCGTACGAGCACGGGACCCCATAAAACTAACCTAACCCCCCGAGCCCCTGCAAACCCTAGCCACCTGCCTCTCTCTCCCCTCTCTCCCCGCCGCGGCGTTTCCCTTCTCCCCTCTGAACCTCCCCACCTCTCTGTATCACCGAGCCACTATCTGAACCCCGCCGGCTATCGCCGTCTCCGGTGCCTCGCGGTGCTTTCTGACCGCGGGAATCGAGTCGCCGTCGCCTACTCGACCACACCGACACCTGCACGGAGCCGTCGAGCATCTCCTTCCCCGCCGCCATCGTCGACTTCGCCTCCGGCCACCGATGGCGCCACCTCTGAACAATTGCTCGCCGCCGTCGCCGTTGTACATCTCGTCGTGATCCAGCTGCGTGGATCGACTCGCCGCACCTCCTCCTTCCTCTACGACGCCTCCGATGAGCTCGCCGTCGACTGGATCGCCGCCGCCATCCACGCCGTCGTCGCCGGCAGCTGCACTGCCCGAGCTGTTTCCCCTCCGATTTCTTCACGGTGAGCACGCGACCATCCCCCTCTTCCCCTCCTCTCTGCTCTGCGCATCGCCTTCTAGCGCACGCACACGATCGCACAGCACCACGGCGGGCCACGGCCGCGATGCTCTGCTGCCGTTCGCCGCCGGCCAACGATCACTGTCGGGAGTTTCAGTAGCGCCTGCACCAAAAGAAATTCAGTTAACAATCTGAACTTTACCCTCACTGTGTGTGCTTACCTGACAAGGTTCAGTTAGTAGCGCAGTGGTACGGCTCCGCTCGCGCAGCGCGTCATACCGCGGTTCGATCCCCCGCGACGCCACCCCTTTTTGGAATTTCTTCCCCCGCACCAAGGCCCACCTGTAAGCCTCCCTGGTAGCCACGTGGGCACAGTGAGCTCCCGTGGCCCACTGGCAGTGGACAGGGTAGAACCCCAGTGCGTAAAAAATGTTCTGCACGTTTCTGCCTCAACACAAATTCCTTTTAAATTGCAGATTTGAAACCTAAATTTAAAACTTGAATAACTTTCAACATATAACTCTAAATAACAAAAGTTAAATATGCTTATTGCTCTAAATTTAATTATCTATCCAAATATACCAATTGTGTACTGTTTTGAAATTCCCAAATGCATTTAAAATTCAATTTTAAATAATTCAAATGCAAATTTCTAAATTCAATAACTAATTCATCCCTTATCCAAATAATGCAAATAAAATATGTTTTCCTTGCCATTTTAAATAACCTTTTCAAATATAATTTTTGTTTCCTGTTTTGAATAATTAAAATTGGTTAAATGATTTAAATCTTGTTTAAATCATTTAATATTGCTAAATTTATAACCTGATCAAATTAAATTCTTTTGGGACATATAAAATATGTTTTCAAACCATAAAAGCATAACCTTTTCAAATATGAACTTCACTCAATGTTTTGAACAAATAAAAATTCAAATAAGTTCATATTTGAATTAAATTCATTTAACTCTTGCTTAAACTTGTTTAATTCATAAATAAATCATTTGAAATCCTTTTTCAACAAGTGAAACATGCAATCCACCTAAAATTGTGTGTTCTTATCAAATATGAACTTTGTTATCTATTTTGAACAATTTAACTTGATGAAAACAACAAATACTTGTGTGACATGTTTAAGTAACCAAACTTTCCAAACTTAATAAATGATTTCCAAACCTTGTTAAATTCCTTTTCCACTTGCATCTTTTGTTGTTATTTTGTTGTTATCATCATGCATGCATCATGCTAACAACTTTCACATAATAATAAATTGTAAATCATTTGTTCCACTTAATTCATGGACCCTTCCCATATGCAACTCAAAATTGCATAGGGGTCCATCTTAATTGTGTTACATGTCACTTAGTTTATTTGATGCAACCATTAACTTGCCATGCATCATCTTGATTGTGCACAATGCCATGATAATGATTGTTTATATTTCTGCCTTGTTTGTTTGCTTCTTCTCGGATAAACGACGACGTTGAGACCGACGATACTTACGACACCCCTTCTAAGGAGTTAGCTCAGTACCAGGCTACTGGGTTTGCAGGCAAGTTATCACTCACATGAACCACTGTGTTCCTTTCAACATTGGTTACCGATACTTTCCGTTGTTCTTTTCTGCTAGCCTTAGTAGTAGTTGTTCTGTTACGAACCTATCACATGAATCCCTTAACCCTGATATTGCCTCATCTCCCTTCCTACAACCCATTGTTTGAGCCAGTGTCTTACTAGCATGCTTAGGTTGCTTTGCTCGAGTCTGTTACCCGTTACTTTCTGTTACTACTTCATTATGTTCTGGGGGCTCGATGTTTAATCAATCAATCATGCTAATGTTATTGTTAAATAATAATTTGATGATAAGGCACCGGCAGGAGGCCCTGTGTGGTTTTGAGGCCTTCTAGTGTCGACCCTAATAGGAAAAGGGTATTGTCTACTGATCCATGATGAGCGCACTAACCGCATGTGGGAAGCGAGTATGGGCGCCCCCCTCAATTTGATTCGATTCGCATCTCGTCCAAATCGCCTCATTTAGTTCGTGTGTTCCATTTGCCGCATGCATGTTTTTGCGAGCCCAGGCCAGGGTGGAACTTTCGTAGTCGGCATATAGGGGGACACGTTCTTAGAGTGCTATGAGGGTCCATTTTCTTCTGGGCTCGATTAGCCGTGCGCCCAAGGTGCTTTGGGCTTGATGCGAAGAAGAGTTGAGTTGTGTTGAGTGCCCCGCTTGGTGGAAGGGCCTTTCCATCTGGCGGGTTATTCATGCGTGTACGGCCAAATTGGTGCAACCCTGCAGGGATAATCTTCTCGAGAAGCCGTGTTTTCCGCGGTTATGGATTACTTGGTGAAAGTACTGGCTAACAAGTACTCAGGACAACTTGAACATAATGATCAAACCTGTTACATCCAAGGATTAATAACTTGACTAGTAATAGGTTGATGACATAATAACTTGATTCACTCTTAATACAACTGTGTGAGTTATCCTCGGATTGCTTCTTTGGATAAGGGGCGAGATCCAGGATGGGTTTGTTTGAAGTTATCTTCCAGTTGGTTACAATCCTCGATCTTATCTCCTTTCTGATTAGCCGGAAGTGGTAGAATCTCTGTAGTTGGTTAGCGCAGCCAGTTGCAGCATCTTTTATATCCCTTTCCTTCCGTTGAACCCAAAGCATATGTGCTTGGTGTTGACGGGTTACATTTTGGTGAACTGTGAGTCTTGCTTGCCAGTACGTTTATGTACTGACCCCTTTGGGGCTGTGGTTTCCGCAGACCTACGTTTCCGAGGATCTACATGGTGGCTACGACGTGGAGTATGACGAGACTGCTGACGAGTAGATGGCGGACCCGGGCAGGATCCGAGACTTCGTGGATGGGCTCCGTCTGTTCGTTTCCGGCCTCTTAGGCCTATTTGGATCTTGTCTGTACTCAGACATGTTGAATGCTTCCGCTGTGATGTAATGATGAATTGTTGGGGCATGTGCCCTCTGAATGATTGTATTTGCTATCTCTGCTCTAATGAGAGCCATTTGCAACTTATTTCAATCTTTTGTGTCGTAGAGATTTGTTGTGATATCAGTTGTTCAACGCCGTTGACGTACCATGTGTGTATGGTTTGAAGTACGTCAATGGAAGTGTCCTGATTTCTATGGGATAGTTTACGTCGACGCTGAACAGATAGGGGTTGGTTGTCACACATACGTGTGTTGGCCTACTCGTAAGAGGACGCGGGTGCCGGTAAGCCCCATAATCCAATCTACTACTGTTCAACGGAACGGCGAGTATCCTTTAGAAGTCCGGGTGCGACAAATGGTATCAGAGCCTGTCTGCATGTAGGATCCCTTTTTATTGGTCGCAGTTGAGTTTAGAAACTATTTTGTAGCTATATAGGAAAAAATGAAACGCGAGAGTAGGAATTCTGTTCTTTTTCTTCTTTCCCCACCCACCCTCCCTTTTTCTGGTAAGGAAGTGCAACGTTGTTTTTCCCTTCTCATCTAAACTTTCAAGTTAGGATTTCACGAATTCTGGTTTCTCTAGGATGGTTATATCTACTAGACCATACGAATGGAGGTGGTTGTGACATGATTTATCATGTTGCCTACTCATGATTGAGAACGGAGGCGTGTAAGCCCCGGAAGCAGATCCTCTATTCCTTAAGCAGTAGATATTGATCCTTTAGAAGCCCGGATGGGTTTTTCCATAGTACCTCAGGAGTGTTTTGATCTCTTTTTTCCCGGAGTTGCTTCATTATCCTGTTCTTCTCAACATCCTTTTCGTCCGTTGAAATCTTGTTGTTGTTTTCCACTTCAATTCTTATACCGGTGTCTAATCAAAACTTCCCAAATATCAAGTCTATCTGGTCAGAAAGATTGTTGTTGTTGTTGTTGATTCTAGGCTATGAGAGCTGGCATTCCTATCACCTGGGGTTGTTTCGAGGAAGCATTCCTGAATCACCACATTCCAGATAATCTATTCTATAAATCAATCAAATCTTGTTCAGCTATACACCCTCGATACAAAAACCTCTTCGTTTACTTGAAAATGTTCCGGTGGTTTCCAAATTCCCTGACGTCTATCCAATGTGCACGATTTGTTTCACGTATCACAGCTCAAGAGGATCTTCCCAAGAAGTATCCGGATCTTTTCTTTTCTCAGTAGGAATCTCGGGGCGCGATTCCTTCAAGGGGGGGCGTTTTGTAACAGCCCAAGTATGAAAACCTACCATTTAGAATGTTTGATTTCTTGTTATTAAAGTATTGCATCATGTCATCATATTGCTGCATTTGTTTCTTTTGTTTTGCATCTGTTATTCTTTGTTTTCACAATGAAAATCAAACAATTTCAACTGCTTTGTTTTCATACTTGTTCTGTTACAACCTTTGAAATAAAAATCACAAATAAAAACAACAAATTGTTATCATTTTATTCCATAAGAAATCAACTAATAAAATGGTGCCTTATTTCCATTAGTTAATTCCAATGTGATTTCAAAGGCAAAGCAAATCTTTCAAACAGAACCCAACTTGGAGTTATAAAAATAATAACCAAAAACATTTAATACTCTTGTTTCCAATTAAAACATTTGGATCAATCTATTAAAATGTTGGATTTAATCAAACCATTACATTCCAAATCAAATTTCAAACTCAAATCAATTTTCCCAAATCAGCACCTCTTTTGAACATTATAAAAATAACCAAACCAATTGTTCCATTTTAATCATTATGGTTCCCCTAATAAACATGTTGATTTTAATAAGAACCAAATAGGAAGCATTTCTTTCAAACATTGACTTAAATTACAAAACAGTAATTAAAAATTAATCTTTTGAAAAACCAAACTTGGCATTTGTTTTCTTTTAACCTAACTAGCTAACACTAATGTTTCTAAAAATTTTATTAACCTAAAAGGCTTCTTTTTCTTCCATTTTGGTTTCAGCAAAAAAAAAATAATAACAGAAAAAAATAAAAGAAGCAAAAGAGAGCGCGCAGCAGCTAGCTAAACCATCCCGGCCTAGCCCGTTTCTGCCGGCCCAGTACCCTTTCGCGCAGTCATCTTCCTCGCAGGTGATGTCACCTTCTGTACGAACAGCGACACCGCCGTGCGATCTCTCCTCCCCCGCTCGATGCCGCGCCGTACGAGCACGGGACCCCATAAAACTAACCTAACCCCCCGAGCCCCTGCAAACCCTAGCCACCTGCCTCTCTCTCCCCTCTCTCCCCACCGCGGCGTTTCCCTTCTCCCCTCTGAACCTCCCCACCTCTCTGTATCACCGAGCCACTATCTGAACCCCGCCGGCTATCGCCGTCTCCGGTGCCTCGCGGTGCTTTCTGACCGCGGGAATCGAGTCGCCGTCGCCTACTCGACCACACCGACACCTGCACGGAGCCGTCGAGCATCTCCTTCCCCGCCGCCATCGTCGACTTCGCCTCCGGCCACCGATGGTGCCACCTCTGAACAATTGCTCGCCGCCGTCGCCGTTGTACATCTCGTCGTGATCCAGCTGCGTGGATCGACTCGCCGCACCTCCTCCTTCCTCTACGACGCCTCCGATGAGCTCGCCGTCGACTGGATCGCCGCCGCCATCCACGCCGTCGTCGCCGGCAGCTGCACTGCCCGAGCTGTTTCCCCTCCGATTTCTTCACAGTGAGCACGCGGCCATCCCCCTCTTCCCCTCCTCTCTGCTCTGCGCATCGCCTTCTAGCGCACGCACACGATCGCACAGCACCACGGCGGGCCACGGCCGCGATGCTCTGCTGCCGTTCGCCGCCGGCCAACGATCACTGTCGGGAGTTTCAGTAGCGCCTGCACCAAAAGAAATTCAGTTAACAATCTGAACTTTACCCTCACTGTGTGTGCTTACCTGACAAGGTTCAGTTAGTAGCGCGCAGTGGTACGGCTCCGCTCGCGCAGCGCGTCATACCGCGGTTCGATCCCCCGCGACGCCACCCCTTTTTGGAATTTCTTCCCCCGCACCAAGGCCCACCTGTAAGCCTCCCTGGTAGCCACGTGGGCACAGTGAGCTCCCGTGGCCCACTGGCAGTGGACAGGGTAGAACCCCAGTGCGTAAAAAATGTTCTGCACGTTTCTGCCTCAACACAAATTCCTTTTAAATTGCAGATTTGAAACCTAAATTTAAAACTTGAATAACTTTCAACATATAACTCTAAATAACAAAAGTTAAATATGCTTATTGCTCTAAATTTAATTATCTATCCAAATATACCAATTGTGTACTGTTTTGAAATTCCCAAATGCATTTAAAATTCAATTTTAAATAATTCAAATGCAAATTTCTAAATTCAATAACTAATTCATCCCTTATCCAAATAATGCAAATAAAATATGTTTTCCTTGCCATTTTAAATAACCTTTTCAAATATAATTTTTGTTTCCTGTTTTGAATAATTAAAATTGGTTAAATGATTTAAATCTTGTTTAAATCATTTAATATTGCTAAATTTATAACCTGATCAAATTAAATTCTTTTGGGACATATAAAATATGTTTTCAAACCATAAAAGCATAACCTTTTCAAATATGAACTTCACTCAATGTTTTGAACAAATAAAAATTCAAATAAGTTCATATTTGAATTAAATTCATTTAACTCTTGCTTAAACTTGTTTAATTCATAAATAAATCATTTGAAATCCTTTTTCAACAAGTGAAACATGCAATCCACCTAAAATTGTGTGTTCTTATCAAATATGAACTTTGTTATCTATTTTGAACAATTTAACTTGATGAAAACAACAAATACTTGTGTGACATGTTTAAGTAACCAAACTTTCCAAACTTAATAAATGATTTCCAAACCTTGTTAAATTCCTTTTCCACTTGCATCTTTTGTTGTTATTTTGTTGTTATCATCATGCATGCATCATGCTAACAACTTTCACATAATAATAAATTGTAAATCATTTGTTCCACTTAATTCATGGACCCTTCCCATATGCAACTCAAAATTGCATAGGGGTCCATCTTAATTGTGTTACATGTCACTTAGTTTATTTGATGCAACCATTAACTTGCCATGCATCATCTTGATTGTGCACAATGCCATGATAATGATTGTTTATATTTCTGCCTTGTTTGTTTGCTTCTTCTCGGATAAACGACGACGTTGAGACCAACGATACTTACGACACCCCTTCTAAGGAGTTAGCTCAGTACCAGGCTACTGGGTTTGCAGGCAAGTTATCACTCACATGAACCACTGTGTTCCTTTCAACATTGGTTACCGATACTTTCCGTTGTTCTTTTCTGCTAGCCTTAGTAGTAGTTGTTCTGTTACGAACCTATCACATGAATCCCTTAACCCTGATATTGCCTCATCTCCCTTCCTACAACCCATTGTTTGAGCCAGTGTCTTACTAGCATGCTTAGGTTGCTTTGCTCGAGTCTGTTACCCGTTACTTTCTGTTACTACTTCATTATGTTCTGGGGGCTCGATGTTTAATCAATCAATCATGCTAATGTTATTGTTAAATAATAATTTGATGATAAGGCACCGGCAGGAGGCCCTGTGTGGTTTTGAGGCCTTCTAGTGTCGACCCTAATAGGAAAAGGGTATTGTCTACTGATCCATGATGAGCGCACTAACCGCATGTGGGAAGCGAGTATGGGCGCCCCCCTCAATTTGATTCGATTCGCATCTCGTCCAAATCGCCTCATTTAGTTCGTGTGTTCCATTTGCCGCATGCATGTTTTTGCGAGCCCAGGCCAGGGTGGAACTTTCGTAGTCGGCATATAGGGGGACACGTTCTTAGAGTGCTATGAGGGTCCATTTTCTTCTAGGCTCGATTAGCCGTGCGCCCAAGGTGCTTTGGGCTTGATGCGAAGAAGAGTTGAGTTGTGTTGAGTGCCCCGCTTGGTGGAATGGCCTTTCCATCTGGCGGGTTATTCATGCGTGTACGGCCAAATTGGTGCAACCCTGCAGGGATAATCTTCTCGAGAAGCCGTGTTTTCCGCGGTTATGGATTACTTGGTGAAAGTACTGGCTAACAAGTACTCAGGACAACTTGAACATAATGATCAAACCTGTTACATCCAAGGATTAATAACTTGACTAGTAATAGGTTGATGACATAATAACTTGATTCACTCTTAATACAACTGTGTGAGTTATCCTCGGATTGCTTCTTTGGATAAGGGGCGAGATCCAGGATGGGTTTGTTTGAAGTTATCTTCCAGTTGGTTACAATCCTCGATCTTATCTCCTTTCTGATTAGCCGGAAGTGGTAGAATCTCTGTAGTTGGTTAGCGCAGCCAGTTGCAGCATCTTTTATATCCCTTTCCTTCCGTTGAACCCAAAGCATCTGTGCTTGGTGTTGACGGGTTACATTTTGGTGAACTGTGAGTCTTGCTTGCCAGTACGTTTATGTACTGACCCCTTTGGGGCTGTGGTTTCCGCAGACCTACGTTTCCGAGGATCTACATGGTGGCTACGACGTGGAGTATGACGAGACTGCTGACGAGTAGATGGCGGACCCGGGCAGGATCCGAGACTTCGTGGATGGGCTCCGTCTGTTCGTTTCCGGCCTCTTAGGCCTATTTGGATCTTGTCTGTACTCAGACATGTTGAATGCTTCCGCTGTGATGTAATGATGAATTGTTGGGGCATGTGCCCTCTGAATGATTGTATTTGCTATCTCTGCTCTAATGAGAGCCATTTGCAACTTATTTCAATCTTTTGTGTCGTAGAGATTTGTTGTGATATCAGTTGTTCAACGCCGTTGACGTACCATGTGTGTATGGTTTGAAGTACGTCAATGGAAGTGTCCTGATTTCTATGGGATAGTTTACGTCGACGCTGAACAGATATGGGTTGGTTGTCACACATACGTGTGTTGGCCTACTCGTAAGAGGACGCGGGTGCCGGTAAGCCCCATAATCCAATCTACTACTGTTCAACGGAACGGCGAGTATCCTTTAGAAGTCCGGGTGCGACAAATGGTATCAGAGCCTGTCTGCATGTAGGATCCCTTTTTATTGGTCGCAGTTGAGTTTAGAAACTATTTTGTAGCTATATAGGAAAAAATGAAACGCGAGAGTAGGAATTCTGTTCTTTTTCTTCTTTCCCCACCCACCCTCCCTTTTTCTGGTAAGGAAGTGCAACGTTGTTTTTCCCTTCTCATCTAAACTTTCAAGTTAGGATTTCACGAATTCTGGTTTCTCTAGGATGGTTATATCTACTAGACCATACGAATGGAGGTGGTTGTGACATGATTTATCATGTTGCCTACTCATGATTGAGAACGGAGGCGTGTAAGCCCCGGAAGCAGATCCTCTATTCCTTAAGCAGTAGATATTGATCCTTTAGAAGCCCGGATGGGTTTTTCCATAGTACCTCAGGAGTGTTTTGATCTCTTTTTTCCCGGAGTTGCTTCATTATCCTGTTCTTCTCAACATCCTTTTCGTCCGTTGAAATCTTGTTGTTGTTTTCCACTTCAATTCTTATACCGGTGTCTAATCAAAACTTCCCAAATATCAAGTCTATCTGGTCAGAAAGATTGTTGTTGTTGTTGTTGATTCTAGGCTATGAGAGCTGGCATTCCTATCACCTGGGGTTGTTTCGAGGAAGCATTCCTGAATCACCACATTCCAGATAATCTATTCTATAAATCAATCAAATCCTGTTCAGCTATACACCCTCGATACAAAAACCTCTTCGTTTACTTGAAAATGTTCCGGTGGTTTCCAAATTCCCTGACGTCTATCCAATGTGCACGATTTGTTTCACGTATCACAGCTCAAGAGGATCTTCCCAAGAAGTATCCGGATCTTTTCTTTTCTCAGTAGGAATCTCGGGGCGCGATTCCTTCAAGGGGGGGCGTTTTGTAACAGCCCAAGTATGAAAACCTACCATTTAGAATGTTTGATTTCTTGTTATTAAAGTATTGCATCATGTCATCATATTGTTGCATTTGTTTCTTTTGTTTTGCATCTGTTATTCTTTGTTTTCACAATGAAAATCAAACAATTTCAACTGCTTTGTTTTCATACTTGTTCTGTTACAACCTTTGAAATAAAAATCACAAATAAAAACAACAAATTGTTATCATTTTATTCCATAAGAAATCAACTAATAAAATGGTGCCTTATTTCCATTAGTTAATTCCAATGTGATTTCAAAGGCAAAGCAAATCTTTCAAACAGAACCCAACTTGGAGTTATAAAAATAATAACCAAAAACATTTAATACTCTTGTTTCCAATTAAAACATTTGGATCAATCTATTAAAATGTTGGATTTAATCAAACCATTACATTCCAAATCAAATTTCAAACTCAAATCAATTTTCCCAAATCAGCACCTCTTTTGAACATTATAAAAATAACCAAACCAATTGTTCCATTTTAATCATTATGGTTCCCCTAATAAACATGTTGATTTTAATAAGAACCAAATAGGAAGCATTTCTTTCAAACATTGACATAAATTACAAAACAGTAATTAAAAATTAATCTTTTGAAAAACCAAACTTGGCATTTGTTTTCTTTTAACCTAACTAGCTAACACTAATGTTTCTAAAATTTTTATTAACCTAAAAGGCTTCTTTTTCTTCCATTTTGGTTTCAGCAAAAAAAAAAAAATAACAGAAAAAAATAAAAGAAGCAAAAGAGAGCGCGCAGCAGCTAGCTAAACCATCCCGGCCTAGCCCGTTTCTGCCGGCCCAGTACCCTTTCGCGCAGTCATCTTCCTCGCAGGTGATGTCACCTTCTGTACGAACAGCGACACCGCCGTGCGATCTCTCCTCCCCCGCTCGATGCCGCGCCGTACGAGCACGGGACCCCATAAAACTAACCTAACCCCCCGAGCCCCTGCAAACCCTAGCCACCTGCCTCTCTCTCCCCTCTCTCCCCGCCGCGGCGTTTCCCTTCTCCCCTCTGAACCTCCCCACCTCTCTGTATCACCGAGCCACTATCTGAACCCCGCCGGCTATCGCCGTCTCCGGTGCCTCGCGGTGCTTTCTGACCGCGGGAATCGAGTCGCCGTCGCCTACTCGACCACACCGACACCTGCACGGAGCCGTCGAGCATCTCCTTCCCCGCCGCCATCGTCGACTTCGCCTCCGGCCACCGATGGCGCCACCTCTGAACAATTGCTCGCCGCCGTCGCCGTTGTACATCTCGTCGTGATCCAGCTGCGTGGATCGACTCGCCGCACCTCCTCCTTCCTCTACGACGCCTCCGATGAGCTCGCCGTCGACTGGATCGCCGCCGCCATCCACGCCGTCGTCGCCGGCAGCTGCACTGCCCGAGCTGTTTCCCCTCCGATTTCTTCACGGTGAGCACGCGGCCATCCCCCTCTTCCCCTCCTCTCTGCTCTGCGCATCGCCTTCTAGCGCACGCACACGATCGCACAGCACCACGGCGGGCCACGGCCGCGATGCTCTGCTGCCGTTCGCCGCCGGCCAACGATCACTGTCGGGAGTTTCAGTAGCGCCTGCACCAAAAGAAATTCAGTTAACAATCTGAACTTTACCCTCACTGTGTGTGCTTACCTGACAAGGTTCAGTTAGTAGCGCAGTGGTACGGCTCCGCTCGCGCAGCGCGTCATACCGCGGTTCGATCCCCCGCGACGCCACCCCTTTTTGGAATTTCTTCCCCCGCACCAAGGCCCACCTGTAAGCCTCCCTGGTAGCCACGTGGGCACAGTGAGCTCCCGTGGCCCACTGGCAGTGGACAGGGTAGAACCCCAGTGCGTAAAAAATGTTCTGCACGTTTCTGCCTCAACACAAATTCCTTTTAAATTGCAGATTTGAAACCTAAATTTAAAACTTGAATAACTTTCAACATATAACTCTAAATAACAAAAGTTAAATATGCTTATTGCTCTAAATTTAATTATCTATCCAAATATACCAATTGTGTACTGTTTTGAAATTCCCAAATGCATTTAAAATTCAATTTTAAATAATTCAAATGCAAATTTCTAAATTCAATAACTAATTCATCCCTTATCCAAATAATGCAAATAAAATATGTTTTCCTTGCCATTTTAAATAACCTTTTCAAATATAATTTTTGTTTCCTGTTTTGAATAATTAAAATTGGTTAAATGATTTAAATCTTGTTTAAATCATTTAATATTGCTAAATTTATAACCTGATCAAATTAAATTCTTTTGGGACATATAAAATATGTTTTCAAACCATAAAAGCATAACCTTTTCAAATATGAACTTCACTCAATGTTTTGAACAAATAAAAATTCAAATAAGTTCATATTTGAATTAAATTCATTTAACTCTTGCTTAAACTTGTTTAATTCATAAATAAATCATTTGAAATCCTTTTTCAACAAGTGAAACATGCAATCCACCTAAAATTGTGTGTTCTTATCAAATATGAACTTTGTTATCTATTTTGAACAATTTAACTTGATGAAAACAACAAATACTTGTGTGACATGTTTAAGTAACCAAACTTTCCAAACTTAATAAATGATTTCCAAACCTTGTTAAATTCCTTTTCCACTTGCATCTTTTGTTGTTATTTTGTTGTTATCATCATGCATGCATCATGCTAACAACTTTCACATAATAATAAATTGTAAATCATTTGTTCCACTTAATTCATGGACCCTTCCCATATGCAACTCAAAATTGCATAGGGGTCCATCTTAATTGTGTTACATGTCACTTAGTTTATTTGATGCAACCATTAACTTGCCATGCATCATCTTGATTGTGCACAATGCCATGATAATGATTGTTTATATTTCTGCCTTGTTTGTTTGCTTCTTCTCGGATAAACGACGACGTTGAGACCGACGATACTTACGACACCCCTTCTAAGGAGTTAGCTCAGTACCAGGCTACTGGGTTTGCAGGCAAGTTATCACTCACATGAACCACTGTGTTCCTTTCAACATTGGTTACCGATACTTTCTGTTGTTCTTTTCTGCTAGCCTTAGTAGTAGTTGTTCTGTTACGAACCTATCACATGAATCCCTTAACCCTGATATTGCCTCATCTCCCTTCCTACAACCCATTGTTTGAGCCAGTGTCTTACTAGCATGCTTAGGTTGCTTTGCTCGAGTCTGTTACCCGTTACTTTCTGTTACTACTTCATTATGTTCTGGGGGCTCGATGTTTAATCAATCAATCATGCTAATGTTATTGTTAAATAATAATTTGATGATAAGGCACCGGCAGGAGGCCCTGTGTGGTTTTGAGGCCTTCTAGTGTCGACCCTAATAGGAAAAGGGTATTGTCTACTGATCCATGATGAGCGCACTAACCGCATGTGGGAAGCGAGTATGGGCGCCCCCCTCAATTTGATTCGATTCGCATCTCGTCCAAATCGCCTCATTTAGTTCGTGTGTTCCATTTGCCGCATGCATGTTTTTGCGAGCCCAGGCCAGGGTGGAACTTTCGTAGTCGGCATATAGGGGGACACGTTCTTAGAGTGCTATGAGGGTCCATTTTCTTCTGGGCTCGATTAGCCGTGCGCCCAAGGTGCTTTGGGCTTGATGCGAAGAAGAGTTGAGTTGTGTTGAGTGCCCCGCTTGGTGGAAGGGCCTTTCAATCTGGCGGGTTATTCATGCGTGTACGGCCAAATTGGTGCAACCCTGCAGGGATAATCTTCTCGAGAAGCCGTGTTTTCCGCGGTTATGGATTACTTGGTGAAAGTACTGGCTAACAAGTACTCAGGACAACTTGAACATAATGATCAAACCTGTTACATCCAAGGATTAATAACTTGACTAGTAATAGGTTGATGACATAATAACTTGATTCACTCTTAATACAACTGTGTGAGTTATCCTCGGATTGCTTCTTTGGATAAGGGGCGAGATCCAGGATGGGTTTGTTTGAAGTTATCTTCCAGTTGGTTACAATCCTCGATCTTATCTCCTTTCTGATTAGCCGGAAGTGGTAGAATCTCTGTAGTTGGTTAGCGCAGCCAGTTGCAGCATCTTTTATATCCCTTTCCTTCCGTTGAACCCAAAGCATCTGTGCTTGGTGTTGACGGGTTACATTTTGGTGAACTGTGAGTCTTGCTTGCCAGTACGTTTATGTACTGACCCCTTTGGGGCTGTGGTTTCCGCAGACCTACGTTTCCGAGGATCTACATGGTGGCTACGACGTGGAGTATGACGAGACTGCTGACGAGTAGATGGCGGACCCGGGCAGGATCCGAGACTTCGTGGATGGGCTCCGTCTGTTCGTTTCCGGCCTCTTAGGCCTATTTGGATCTTGTCTGTACTCAGACATGTTGAATGCTTCCGCTGTGATGTAATGATGAATTGTTGGGGCATGTGCCCTCTGAATGATTGTATTTGCTATCTCTGCTCTAATGAGAGCCATTTGCAACTTATTTCAATCTTTTGTGTCGTAGAGATTTGTTGTGATATCAGTTGTTCAACGCCGTTGACGTACCATGTGTGTATGGTTTGAAGTACGTCAATGGAAGTGTCCTGATTTCTATGGGATAGTTTACGTCGACGCTGAACAGATAGGGGTTGGTTGTCACACATACGTGTGTTGGCCTACTCGTAAGAGGACGCGGGTGCCGGTAAGCCCCGTAATCCAATCTACTACTGTTCAACGGAACGGCGAGTATCCTTTAGAAGTCCAGGTGCGACAGAAGACAACCATCTAGCTAGTACTATGGACCCGTAGTCCAAGGATGAACTACTCACGCATCACTCCGGAGGCAGGCATGGTAATAAAGAGGCATCCGGTGATGATCTCCTCTCCAACAGGGTGCCGGTAGATAGCTTCCGAACCCCCCTGGTCTACTGTTGATGACGACGGCGGCTGCGGAACTTTTCAGGGATATTTTATACGGTGCTTAGTATTTTACTTCGGAGGGGAATAAATAGGGGAAATGGCAAAGGAGGTGGAGCCCTGGGGTCCCACACCACCCCCCCGCCCCGCGCGGCCAAGGGGGGGGGGGGCGGGCCGCCCTATGGTGTGGGCCTCCTGAGGCCCCCTCCGGGTCTCTTCGGGACTCCGTGGAACCTTCGGTCATTCTAAGACTTCCACGGTTCGAATTTTCCAATTCCGAGAATATTTCCAGAACAACTTTTCTGAAACTAAAAACAGCAGAAAACAGTGAACTGGTTCTGTGGCATCTTGTCAATAGGTTAGTCCGAAAAATTGATAAAAATGACATACAGAATGGAGAAAACATGTAGCAATTCGCATAAAATCATCATGGGACATCAGAAATTATAGATACGTTGGAGACGTATCAAGCATCCCCAAGCTTAGTTCCTACTCGTCCTCGAGTAGGTAAACGATAAAAACACAATAATTTCTCAGGTGACATGATACTAACATAAATTTGATCATCATAATGTAAAAGAATATGTAAGCTGAGATCATAGAACTTTAAACACAAACATGATAAATAGAACTTTAATAATAAAGCATAGCAATCACTTTGCATCATGAGAAGTAACTCAAATTAAAGATCATAAATAACAATGCATTGAAAGTTATATGTTTGTTTCAAGTATAAAGAAAGCATGGCAAGGTGGTATTTCGCAAGTCCTTAAGAGTGGGACAAAACATAAATGCTAGAACACCTTCAAAGTTCATGAGGAAGACTAGAACAGATAGTTGGAGAACAAGCAATAACACTTCATGAATCAAGAACAAGCAATAACACTTCATGAATCAACTAATGATGTTTATGGGACAAATGCACATAAAACTTAGAATGGAAAAAGGCTCTCTTACCCGTGCATAAAGTTAGAAGATGGAGACCCAACATAAAAGTAAAAGAAAAGCCCTTCGCGGAGGGAAGCAGGGATCAACTCATGTGCTAGACCTCTTATTTTATTAAACAGAGGTATTAAAAGTTTGACACTCCTCCCATCCATCTTACACAAACCATGGCTAACCAAATCCTCGGGTGCCTGCCAACAATCACATACCATCGAGGAGTGTCTATATTTTAGGAGAGGTGTATGCTAGTGACAACGAATGGTAAATAGAAAATACATTACGTCACAAGCCAACTAGATTTCACAAGAGTGAGTCCCATGTGAAGGACGCATTTGGGTAGAAGGTCATCCCTCTTTCTCTTTTGTTTACACAATTATGCTTTGACTGGTAATTCAGGGGCACAAATAGTGAAGAGAATTTGTTTGCGTTAATTTGGGGCTGGGCACCCCGCTGCCAGCTCTTCTATCAATTGGATTAGCGTATGAAGCCACTAGTCTAGGGTGTGAAATCCAATCAACAAATGAGATAAAGATTCTCTATTGACGTCCTCATGAGCAAAAATAAGAACAAAAATTGGAGTAATTTTGAAAGTTTTAAAGCTAGCACATGAGCAATTTACTTGGAGTGGAAGTGAAATACCACATGTAGGTAGGTACGGTGGAAACAATGGGAATACTTGGTTTTAGGGAGTTGGATGCACGAGTAGAGCTCATACTCAGTACATGTGGAGGCTAGCAAAAGACTGGGAGCGACAAATCAAGAGAGCATAAGAGCCATAATCATGCATAGCGACACAAGCATCATTAATTAAAGCATAAGCGGTATCACAATTTCAAAAACTAAGTGGTCATGGAGGCTATTCGTTAATGGTTCTTAGTCATAAACATGGTGTGATCATGCGCCAAGTCAACCAAATAAAACATTGGAAAGAGAATACCATATATTGATGCTTTACTATGACAAGAACAACTCATGAATCTTTCAATACATATTAAACGCTCACAGCTATTTGAGGCTATTCATGCTACTAAATAACCATAAGTCTTTAAAACTAAAATAACATGTAGCATGGCATGAAAAAGTTCTAGCCACAGTCTATACAAGCTTCTACGTGCACCGTTATAAATTCTACCGCAAGCATCAATTTCTTTTCCCAGCAAGCACCATACAAAATATGTTTTAACAAAAATTATCTACATGCTACAGAAATTAAACATGAGAGTACTCCCATAACACTAATAAAACTAACAGCTCTGAATAAGAGATGCATGAAAACAAAGGCTAAACATAGTACAAGCAAAAAGTGAACACTTACAGAACAATAAGAATGAAAACTAGAATGTTCTAAGCAATGAAAACGGAGCGTGTATCTTTCCCACACAAGTACGATAAGATCCAACCATAAACTACATCAAACAAAACTAAACAAACTGAAAGCAAAAAATAAAAGACGCTCCAAGTAAAGCAAGAAGTGACCTGATAATTTGACGATGAAGAAGGGGATGCCCTTAGATGCTTGAGTCTTCTTGGAATTTCCTGGGATGTACCACCGAGGCATAAAAAAGCTTTGGATTTTCACTCTTCTTGATCACATCATATTATCCTCTTCTCTTGACCCTTGAAAACTTCCTTCACACCAAAGTTCTCACAATCTTCATTAGCAACGTTAGTGCAATCGAAATATTAAATTCACATGGTTCAGTTTCAACACAAGCCAAACACTCATAAAAACATTAGATACTGTCACAACTTATTTTTAGACTCTTTTTCTCAAAAGAACACAAAAAGAAAGAGAATAAGATGCAAATGCAATTATTGGCAGAAATCTGTCAAAACAGGACAGCAGGTAAAGATGATTTTTTTAGAAAATCTTATGTTGCTCAAATAAAAAAGTGGTCAACTAAGAAAGGTTGCGTAATTATATTAGGAATAAGAACAACAAATTTCAGATCATTATGATCTTCCTGGATTTTATACGATGTTTTACGATGGACAGCAGAAATCTGTTTTTTGCACAGAAATCCGAAAACCAACTCCAACTTCCGTTAGAAAATTTACTTGGCACTACTAAAACATGAAAAGAAAGATACAAAGGAGTTTCTAAAGAAGTATAAAACCCCTTGACTCAAATAAAACGGAGAAAAACAATGAACAAATAAAAATATAGGTTATCTCCCAAGAAGTGTTTTTCTTTAAAGCCTTCTAGCTAGGCATGATAATTTGAGAAGATGCTCACATGAGAAATATGAATTGAAGAAAAAGAGAGCATCAAGATTCAAACATACTTTTTTTTAAGTCTAACCCACTTACTATGAAAAATAATCTTGTATAAAAACAAGTCATGAAAGCACAAAGGAACAAGCATAGGAAAGAAAAACAAGTGCAACCTCCAAATTTTCAACATAAAGAGGGGAACTTAATATTGTTGAGATGCATAAAACCATGTTTCCCTCTATCATAATAACTTTTAGTAGCATCATGAATAAAATTAACAATATAACTATCACATATAACATTCTTATCATGAGCCACATGCATAAAAGAATTAATACTCTCCACATAAGCATAGTCATTCTGATTAATAGCAGTGGGAGCAAATTCAATAAAATAGCTATCATTATAACCCTCATCACCATAATCATAAAACATAGGAGGATTATTGTAATCATTATTAATTTTCTCCTCCATGGTAGGTGGACTGAAAATATCATATTTATCAATGCAATCAACATAAAGAACTCCAACATGCATGACAAGTTGTATATTAGGGAGATGGTTTTGGGTAATCCCTCCATAACTATGATAAGTTTGATAAGGATAATTGTAATCATAGCCTGTGTTATAGTATCTTTTATAATAGTTATCAAAGACTGGAGGCATAGTATCATCATAAGCAATGTCATCATTTTTACTAGAAATAGATGTATCAATACAATCATTAGTAGCAAGAGGATTTTCAAACACATCATCCACAAGCTCAGAGCTTTCTTTATCATCATTGGAAGGAACATGGATGGTACTAATAGTACAAAAATTATCATCATTTTCAGAATTGGTACCAAAGAGATTTTCAATATAAAAAGTAATGTGTTTCTCCCAATCATGAGCACTTCATAAATAACAGGAATAGGAAGATCATCAAGTTCAGACTCATCAAAAACTATAATGGGAGCAACATACTTAGGGGGAGATACCGTTACCTCTCTCCTTTTACTCCTCTTCTTCTTCTTCTTCTTCTTACTCTTTATAGGAGGGAGAGGCTTGAAAGGAAGCTTCTCCACATACCCTGCTTTATTGTCACAAACAATAGAAAGAACTTTGGAGGATTCCTCCTCTTCATTAATAAGATGAAAACAAATATTATCCCTGTCATATTTTGGTAAATTATCCTCTTTTATAATATTTTGTATGTAAGTATTTGTGTGGAAATTATTAACACAATAAAGATGACAAGCATGCAGGACACTATTCATATCAAGAGCACTCATATCTACCAAAGAAGTTTTTCTTAATAACTCTTCACACCCCAAAAATAATGTAAGTTCATCATGCTCATTAGGGGTGATCATGTCATCACAATACAAACTTGCAGTACTCATAGGATTCGAAAGGCTACTATCATGGCTTGAGCATTGAAAATTAAAATGACCCACTTTACATCAAAGTTCACAAATATCCTGATAGTCTTTTTCACCAAGGCTACTATCATGGCACACACTTTTTCACCAAGATCATTTAGAGCCCTATTCCACATTCTAGTTTTTTCATTCCTATGATGGATACAATATTTGTCTTCGATTTGATTCTTTTCACAACGTCTAAGTGCTCCACAGACATTAACATGCTTATAAGAAATAGTACTTTCAGAAGTTTGAGCATGTTTATTACAATCATCAATAACAATTTCATTTTTCATGCAAGTGTCTTTAAAAGGTTCATGATATATGTCCCCATTTTTAGGAAGATTAATATAATAAGTAAAGTATCTATACCAACTGACAGCTATTTGAGGATCAAGACCATATTTAGCATTAAGCTCATGAAAATGAGCAGTTTCAGCAAAAGTATTAATGCAATCATACTCATAGTTTATACCCGACTTGTTACCTTTCTTGTTATTCCAATCTTCACTAGTGATTAAAATCCTCTCAAGAAGACCCCACTTAGCTTCAACCTTCTTACGACAAAAAGAACCCTCTAAACAGGCATCTAGATAATCCTTCCAATGTCCTGATAGTCTTGCATAAAAGTTAGTAACAATTATTTCCTGAGGAAGCTCGTTGTTAGGACATTTGAGTATTAATGTTTTCAGTCTTCCCGAAGCTTGGGCAATGCTTTCTCCATCATGAGACCAAAAATTATAAATGTAATACCTATTTAAATATAGTTCATGAGAAGGATAAAATTTAGAGTAAAAGAGAGATTCAAGTTTCTTCCACTCCAAATGATGAGGATCATCTAGTAGTTTATACCACTCCCTTGCTTTGTCCTCAAGTGACAAAGGGAATAGCCTCCTCTTAACTTGGTCCGTTGAGATGCTTGCACACTTGAATAACTCGCATAATTCATGCATAAAGTGTAAATGATCACTAGGATGGACAGTTCCATCTCCAAAATAGCGGTTATCCATGACAAGTTCAACAATTTTATTGGGTATTTTAAAAGGAATGATTTCAGTAGGAGGATTTCAAATATCACAAGCATCATTAGTTTTAGCACATATGGGAGATAAAGTATCATCAGAGCAAATTTTCTCCTCTAAAGCTGGAAAACTAAAAAGTTTATAAAAACTAGATTCCCCAAGCTTAGAATTTTCCATAGTACTAGAAATAATGGTATCCAAATAATTGATGCTAATAACATTGCCACTAGAATGCAAATAAATATCTCTCATATTTTTGTTGTTTTCCATTAAGACTAACTAGTAAAAAAATAAAAACAAGCAATAAGTAAAAATAAGCCTAACTAGTGAAAACAAGAAACAAAAAGATATAATTACAGAATCTAAAGGAAATAACTTCAAGCACTCAGACCCGAGGATGTGAGTACCTTTTACCTTACCTCCCCGGCAACGGCGCCAGAAAAGTGCTTGATGTCTACGCACGCTTCTATTCTTGTAGACGGTGTTGGGCCTCCAAGTGCAGATGTTTGTAGAACAGCAACAAGTTTCCCTTAAGTGTATCACCCAAGGTTTATCGAACTCAGAGAGGTAGCGGTAAAAGATATCCCTCTCAAGCAACCCTGCAATCAATATACAAGAAGTTTCTTGTGTCCCAACACACCTAATACAATTTTCAGTACTAGACTTTTGGATGCTTCTGAAACTTCTAAGACTTCTAGCTTTCGAATCGTCCAATTCCAAGAATATTTCCAGAGCAACTTTTCCGAAACTAAAAACAGCAGAAAACAAGAACTGGCTCTGTGGCATCTTGTCAATAGGTTAGTCCCGGGAAATCGATAAAAATGACATACAGTGTAAAGAAAACATGTGGGAAACAACATGAAAACAACATGGAACATCATAGATTAAGGATACGTTTATGACATATTACCCATCTTGGCAACCGCGTGCACGCTCGTCTGGGAGAGCAGTCCTCTGAAACCTCCACACGGTGTGGGAGAGCAGTCCTCTGAAACCTCGTCCCTTGAAATCTTGCACCGGGAGGGGTCTGGTAAGAATTCTAGGGATCTTCTTGGCGCCGAGACTGCTCGCATTCTGATAACATGTGCGTCAATCATTGATTATGTCCTCTTCATTGCCTTGGACAACGACAACATAGTTGTGACGGGGATCTTTCCGGTAAATACATATGTTTAATACATATTATGGAGTTACATTTACTGGTGTATCCATGTGATGTTGATTTCGCTAATGAAACACTTACGGAAATTGCTTAATATTCCAACAACTCTTAGTTGCATGATATGTCCTACATGTATCTATAATTTTTATGCTCCATGCTTGTTTTCGACCAATTGAATGTTTTCAAGGTTTTCATTCGTCTTCCGGACGTTTTCATGTGCTAACCTTTTAACCAGTGCCCGGTGCTAGTTTCTGTTTCCTGCCTCTTTTTTGTTTCATAAAAGTTCTACAAAAAAAATTCTCGGAATGCTAGAGAGGAGGCCCACATGTGATATGCGAGCTGTTGGTGCCCCCGACCCGCGCTTGGGGGTCGCCTAGGAGCCTCGGGCACCTCCATGCAACACCTCTTTGCACATATATACGTTGATCCAAAAACACCAAGACTCGGAGGATTATTCTAGAAACGTGTACGAGCTTTGTCACCGTCCAAAACCCTAAGTCGGGGGACCGAAGTCTCTATTTTGGCACTCTGGCGGGACGGAGAAGTGCCCCCAGATCCATCTTCATCGACCGTTCTGCCTATATGATGCTTCGAGGGTAGTTTCTTCATGGACTACGGGTTCATTGCAGTAGCTAGTTGGTACTCTCTCCTCCTTGTACCACCATGTTTAGATCTTGTGAGCTTCCCTACATGATTAAGATCGCCATTATGTAATGCTACATGTTTTGTTTGCTAGGATTCGATGAACCATGAAATTATGATTATTTTTTTCATGTATTTATGAGTGCTTCACTTATATCACTAGAATATTTTAATGTGTTCTTGCAATGCTTTCCGATGTGTGTGGTTACCTTGATTACATAATTGTATGCATCTCCAAGAGGGAGTTTATATGATAGATAGTGGGTCCATGCCTCCTTGTTTCCTGCGCTTGAGTGGAAAAAGCATGCATGGAATAATGTGATGTTGCCACTAGAGAGAAAACAGTGGTGTTCTCGTTTACGGATGAGAATTATTGCTTATGTAATGCATTGATCTTAATGTTGTTGTCTGTTGCACACAAGCAATTGCTTCGTTGCTCTGACTTCATACTAGATAGATTGCTAGGATAGCTTTCTTCATGTTGACTATTAGATATAGATGTAGGTAGATTGCGGTCCATATGTATTGACTTAATGCCTAGACGATTATAACCCGTGAACTATATCTCATCATAATAGCATTGTTATGTGTTCATGATTTGTCAATTGTCTAGCTATAATTTGTTCACACAACACTTGTTCTTTTGTTTAGAGAGTTTCCTCTAGTGAAACCATGAAACCCCGTACATATTTTACTATTGTTGCTACTGCCTTCACATGCTTTTGTCACTTGCCACCTTGCAGCCACTATTATTACAGATCCCACAAATCACCTTTTCCACTCCATATTACACCACTTTCATTGTCTTTTCGTTAAACCAGTGCATCTATATAATTTCCACCACCACTCCATCCACTACTTTCTGCTACCTTTACTAATATATTTTGTCAAGTTCTTCTCATGTGTGGCTGAATTGTCAACTCAGTTGCTAGGGCTTGTAGGTATTCTTTGTTTGTCCTTGTGTCAAAACTATAAATTGGGTTACACTTAGACTCAAAGACTTTTGTGATCCCCTACACTTGTGGGTCATCATTGCTTGAGGTAAAGTTGGACCAAGAAGCAAAATACGGTGTATTTTTTTGTATTCTTACAAGTATTTGGCGAAATATAAGCTATGATCACGTGACATGTAGAATAACCGCCCCCGCGTTCACACGACGGGAGACACAGACGGCAACGGAGAATCTAGACATCGAGACTCCCTTGATCTTCTTCATCCCGCCGCCGCCAGGTGACGGCGTTGGGCCTTGCCCGTGCGTTCGACGGTGGCGGCATGCCTCTGTGTGGATCCAGGTGCCGACAGGAGCGGAAGGGACGTACGGCGGCAACGAGGGAAGAAGTGGAGGCATGAGGCGGGTGCAAGTGCGAGATGGCAGCGACGTTGATCATGGAAATGTCGTTGTGAGGCAGGGCATTGTCCTCTTGAGCAGTTACTAGCTAGTTTCACCAACCGATAGTTGCATTGCTTTGGCGGAGGATTTTTCCCACCTTCAGATCGGATCCAATCGTGATGGGGTTTGTAGTCTGGCTAATGCATGGCTATGACTTTTGCCTGGTTGGATTTGTCCTTCCAATCCGCATATGAAGATTACAAACAGCACCACGCGTAGGAATCGGCCCTTGAGGCTCCTGGCATCGAGGTTGTGGCATATAGCCACCAGAGGTGGCGACGACGTGATGTAATGGCTCCATGACGGGACGATCTTTGAAGGACTAGATCCGCTTCATCCTCTCTCGCTGGTCAGTGGCTATGTTACTAGTGCGGCGAGATGTGTTCATATAACTGACTATCGTTATCACTTGCCCAAAGCACCTAATGCCATAGATATCTCGTATCTTGGGGCCATGGCGTGTGCTTGCCCGGTCTTGGAAGGACGGTGGAACATTTAGGCGACAATGAACCTGGAATATGCGGCAGGCGTTAGGGCGCTTGATTGTTGTTCGGATTTGTGAAGGAATGAATGTATGAAGATGGCGACGGCAACACAGGGTGCTTGAGTTTTGGTGGTGCTCCTTGAGTACCGAGGTCTTGAGTTCCGGGGCAAAAAAAACCTTGGTCTAATCTTTATTGTTTGTACTAGGAAATGACGGTGCTTATTTGTCGTTACCTTGTCGAAGGCATTGCATGGAGTTTGCTCAGACTTGCTCTCAAGGGTGAAAACCAAAACCTGGTTCTTGCTGACCGGATCCAGCAACAGCTATGCTTATATGTTGTTCTCTTTTTAAAGGCGTTGCTATTGGAGGACCTTTCTCGCCCCATGTGTTGTCTTAGTGGTGGTTGATATTGCTTCGGCCAGTCACTGGGATGCCACTTTTGTTTATATTTTCTTTTACTCTTATAATTTTTGCTGCGTGCATCTTCGATGTGTTGCTCCTGATAGAGTCGGGCGGAAAATGGGGGAGATCTTCCCATTCATGGTTCTCTAGGACGGAAGGATTCGAAACTCCGAGTAATGGGACGAAAACCTTCTGCCTTACCACTTGGCCACACCGAGTTAGTGAGAGGCGGGATTTATTCGACATATTTTTTATATATTGTCCTTTATATATACTAGTGGCTTTGCACGTGCAACGCACGACCTCACTTTGGATCTTGGTATATAATATTAAGGTTATAAAATTACGCACTTTGTTTCTGTCACATATGTATGCTTTCGGAAGCATGGTCTTAACCAAAGAAACTATGTGTATCCTAAACATTGTTTAATCAATGATATTTAGAGAAAAAATTATATTAGTTGATGTCGACAAAACCACACGATCTAAACTGATGTTGCCAATCAAAAGATCAGATAAAGACAGACAATACACTGTTCAACCCAACTGCCAATACATCGTTGCTCAATTGACAAAGACCGTAGCAATCTATTAGTCAGTACTCTTTAACAAACCACCGCCAAAAATATTAGAAAGCAAAAAAATCCTACTCTTGCTTTAATATCTAGGTATATTTCTTCATGTAAAAACAGTGTTGACACACCATTTCACATATGGAACTCCGATTTCTCAATAAAAAAGGAATGGCATCCGTGAAAACTAAAGGTGCACTCTCACAAGATTGTTCCTTTGCAAGCTACTGCAGGTTTGTTGTAACAAAACCTCATAATTCATCCTTAGCATTTGCTTCAATAATCCGTGCAACATAATCCTCGGCACTTCAGAAAATGGAGCTAATGACTCCAGAGAGGCACAAGAAACCATAGACCTTCGAGGTCTAAGAAACCGATGAGTATTAGAGTTAATAAGAACCTAACTTGTATTTCCTGAAAAATTATTGATCTGAAAACCAATCTGTTGGTTGTTGTAGTCAACTGAAAGAATTAAATAAGTGACCATGTGTATAAAATATAAATATTAAACACATAGTTAGGTACCTTTTACGGTTAAGCTGGGTATCGTTTCATAAATAGTGTGAATTTTCACAAGCTTCTAAAAAGGCAAAAAGCAAGTCGGAACTTTGAAATGTACTCTTACATGAAATAATTTTCTTCCGTATTTGCCATTTCTCTTATGTAAGTAAACATTCTATCAGTATGGCTTGGTGCCTGGACTGCTGGTGCGTAGGAAACGGAAAAGAAATAGAGAGAGATCCTATATAAAGGATATATCTGTTAAACATGGATCGTTCATGCGCTGCACGGGGTAGTATCTTCCACCATGCCTCCTCTACGCTTTCAAGCTTCCTCTGGCAGGTGGCCAAACGACGACGGCGCCATAATATATAGTGCAGGTGCCGGGGCGTGCCCTGTGATCGACCGACCGGCGGCGCCGCAGCGGCGTTTGTCGTCAAGCTGCTGTCTCTTGGTGGCATACAGCAGTCGTCAAGCTGCTGCCCTAGAGGCTGTGCGCGGCGGCGTTGGACGTCAAGCTGAGCTGCTTCCTCCTGCCCTGGCGGCGTGCAGGCATTGAGGTGCTTCCCTAGCGACGATATGGCGGTGTTAGTCGATGCTGCCGTCGAGCTGCTGCCCTAGCGCGCGGAATGCTTTTATCTCGTATCGTGTGGCATACTGGAGATTGAATCAGATCGTAGAGATAAAGGAAGGCACCGAGGCACAACGATGGACGAAAGGAAGAGTTTTCTTTAGCCCATGAGGACTCCTATCTTCGGTCAGACTCTATAGTTAGTAAAAAAAATCAATGAATAATTCTATCGGGTCTTTGTTTTTTTTTCTAGTATGGGTGACTGTGATTGGGCGGACTCTGGCAGCGGAACATGGAAAGGAGGAGACGTCATCCATTGGGGTTTATGTGAGAGTTTACGTGAGAGTTGGATTGGATTAACACGGGTTGAATCTTTTTTCTTTCCGTGCTTGTTAAGCTCAACTCAACATTGAAACAATCTGGATCGTTGGTTGGAGACTATTGGACGCGTGAGATCTAATGTATCTACGAAGTTTGCTCTTTTATAAGTAGTTTAGATTAGAAAAAAAGGAAACTAGGATTGGGCAGCATGCCTCGCTCATCTGCATTGGCAGGGAGGAATTTCGAGTGAATGGGGGCAGATGCTTGTTGATGTTTGTGATTTGCAAACCAGAGAGTGATATGCGGAGGAGAAAATGTGTGTGTGTGTTTTTATTTTTCTACACAATTCACTCCGATGTATCGTGCGCATTCAATTTGTCTGATACACCAAGGTCGCTAGTCAAACTAGTGGGGCCCACGGTGAGCCCCGTCTTCCCGAAGAGGCAAAGTTTGGAGAAGGCTTTCGCGGCGCGGGTACCCAGCGTTTCCTTATTCGGCTCCGCTCCTCGCCGCCGTACCGCACCGGCCAGAGAGCACGCATCCCCTCCATAATGTCCCTCCATCCGTCGCAGAGGCTCCGCCAATAATTCTGCTTCGTCGTCGCTATTCCTGGCTAGATCGTCTCTACCGCGCTCGCCGGCGCTGCGCTGTGTCCCCGTCCGCCCAGGCTTCCGGCACCGCGCGCATCCGGCGGTTGTGCTCGGGTAAGTACCTCGATCCCCACCCTGGATGCATAGTTGCTTCGCGCCGTCACCGGTCAGGAAAGCCGTGGTAGGAGTAGATCATTAGGTAGCCGGCCGGCGTGCGGCGGTTCAAACCGTGGACGTCCGGTGACGACCGGACGACTCACTCACAGTGGGCACCGCTGTTCTGTTTCCCCTTTACCGTCTCAGCTAGCTTCAGATCTAGCTAGCCCTCGCCCATGAATCGTGTGTATGTTCATGCAAAGTTGCGGCCTTTCGCCATTTTAGCACATCACCTGCACTCCCTCCTCCCCGTCTTTGCCAATCGATCTACCCCCAGTCCCCATTCTCTGCTCAACAAATTGCAGCCGCCATTCTGGTACTTGCCAAGTCACTCCTACACAGCTTACAAGAAGACATGCTTTCCAATCCTTTCCCATTAGCTAAAGATCCAGCTGCCTTCCCCATTAGCTAGCTTATTTCCTCAAGTCACTAGATAGGTACTACTGATCTGTACAGCTTGTAGCGATGAACGTACATCACACATATATCAAGAATGTTAATTTAATGTGCCTAATTCTTGCTTCCTACAGGTTCACACGTACGCAGACATGGCCGATATTGTTGGGGATGAATCTCGGTGGTGCGCAAGTGTATTCCAAGCGTTCGAGCATTGTGTGGTGCGGCTGCATTACCAGCGTCGTTTCCTCGGTACCGGATTCGTCGTTCACTGGGGTGATGTTAGGTCCTGCCACATCATGTCCTGCAACCATGTCTGCGAGGGTTTTCCGGACGATGCACTTCTGGACGTTTATTTCTCTGCCAGCACTGAACGATCCGGCGCCAGGATAATTTATCTTGGCGATGAACACCGAGATCTTGCTCTGCTACGGGTCGCACATATGCATCCAAGTGTGAGAAGAGGCCCCCACATGGAGTTCTTTGAAGGGCTAGTGACGTCCGGACAGGATGTTGTCCTGCTTGGTTACAATGTCTTGCGTGGTAGACACATTCTGCAGCCGTCCACATGGTTCGGCAGAATAATGTGTGTCCTGAACCTTCCAGTCCAGTCATTGTTAATCATCAAATTTCTTTCTGTCTCCATATTTCATGACCTGGGCGCAAGCTAATTGTTTCTTCCTAATTTCAGTTCTCAGCCGCACCCCATGCACATTACACATACTTGCACCTCAACATCTGGGACATCTGGTTCGCCTATTGTTTTGGCAGGTGCAAACAGAGTTGTTGGAGTACATGTCATAAGATCAGGGTCGACTGGATATGCTATTGGAGTGGAAACTATTCGATCATTCTTACAAGACTGTACACAAATGGTAATAAAACATTAAAAGTTGGTGGTTTTACAATAACATCATGCATGTAGTTTTTGTTTGACTACAACCTCTAACATTTTGGTTTCATATATTTGTTAGAACGGCTTTTCAATAAGAGACATGCTCAACCTGCTTCCAGGAGCATGAAGGTTTACTGCCAAGGAGTTAGGTAAACTAATGTTGCTCTTTTCCAAAAGTTTCTTCCCGGTATATATTAATGGTGTTTCATACAAGGTTGCACTTTCTTAGTTGGTTGATTGAAAATGTTCATCTATAGCAATTGATATTTCTTTTCTGGTGACTGTTTGCACTAAGTTTTGAATTGGAATTCTCCACTGACTCAACTCCATTGTGCTTTTTACTGTACAACCAAACAAATGTTGCAATTATTTTTTACTTAAGATGGCCTATAATACGCTTTTACAAAATTAAAGAGGGTTGCATACTTTGCTGTGAAAAAAGCTTTACTAATTTTAGTTGATGCATTGTTGCATGTTTGTCATATTGTACGTAGCACTGGAAAATAATTTCGCTATCTCAGATTTAACTCTATTATGTTGTACTGTACAATTTACTCTTTATGTGATTCCAAAGATCAGTTAGTGCCCATAACAATTAGTTTAGCTAATAGTTGAGACGAGCGTGCACACACGCACTTAGTTAGGGATGGGATAAACAAAGAAATTTGTAAAAGTCATCTTTACAAATTTGACACGCTTATTTACTTAATTATTTTTTGTTTGTTTGTTGCATGACAGGTTGGAGATTTCAGGATGTAAATGAAGCTTCTGAGGTCATCATGCTAATAGTTGTCATGGGTGTGATTGCTCAGCAGCATAATTCTGGACTTCCTAGTTATAGTAGTATATTTTAATGTTGAATACACTCGGATGTGTTTTTCTGGTAGCTCACTGCGTTGTGCACGTTTTAGATGATCTTGCATTTCATAATATGTGGCTGTTTTATCTTTGTATGATCCAGACAACGTGATTCAGTTACTCCTTATTTCTTAGATATTGTAGTTCAGGACTCACTGTTACGTACGTACAAAGTAGGTGAACAACATGCATGCTTTGCGCCCCTAGTATATATGGCATGATACTTTGTGACTAGAAATTTAGGCAGCTCAAAACAGAAAAATATTTCTCTACACATTGGCAAACATAGCTTATAAACAAGGCGTGTCACATTGTAACACCCTTAAATTTGGGCTTTCAAAAATTTCCCTCACAGAACTATTTTGCATTTCCATTTGATTTTTTGGATGTTTTCCCACTATTTTATTTTTCATCTCTTGGCCACTTGTTATTTAACATTGGTATTTTCTCCCATAAGCTCCCTTTCACCATGCCCCTATTTTCTTAAATTCCAAAACCCTACAAACCCTCACAAAGTATTTTATTTAACTATGTTTTCCAATAATCACAAAACCTAGCTTTCCAAAGGAAGTATATTTTATAAAACGCTAAAAAATCTCCAAAAATTCAGGGGCACTCTCTAAGTAATGGGAAACCCAAATATATATATACATATATATATATATATATATATATATATATATATATATATATATATATATATATATTCTTAAGGAACTATTGCCCATTTTCCCAAGTTCTGTTTCTGCCCTCAAATCAAATAAATTGCAAAATCCATTTAAATAAATTTTATTTTATTTGAAAATGTCCTGGATAAGATCACATTGATCACACCTACCTCAGGACACACAGCACCAACCAAACCAACTCCATTGAAACCCCCTAAACCCTAGATGCCACTTTTACCAGAACGGATTTCAAATATTTTGTATATATGAAGTTTTGATACACAAACCCTTACAACATGAAAGTGTTCGGGAATCCAATTTTGCATCTAGTGGCGCAGTCGTTTTCTATTTGGAGCTCTGAGTGAGTAGAGACACGTCAATGCCGGTTCTGGCATGCCCTGGAGGATGCCGAACTCAGCATGATGGTGACCCGAGAGCGCCGCCAGTTCTTGACCGTCGCCGGTGAGCTTCCCTCCGCTCTAGACCTTGTCCAGGAGGTAACCCTCCTTGTCATTATGCTCCCCAGGTCAGCTCAGCTCCAACCTCCTACGGCTTGCCACACCGACGCGCAGTTTGCAAAGCGCCGTCGTGGGGCCCCCCGTCGGTGGACCTGGCGCCATTACTCTGGCCCTAGCTTCTCGTAGTTATCCTCGTGCATTCGTGTGACACCTACTCGGCGACGCGTCGTCTCTACAGCGTGAGAGCGAGCCCGCCAACCTCATCGTGCCATTGATGGAGGGCACCTCGTCGGGGGCCTATAAAAGAGGCGTGTCTTCACCCTAGACAACCACACCAGAACCGTCTCCCTTGCAGCTCCCTCCCCATCCACTTCCAGCCCCGCGGGATGCCCTTAGCGCCGTCGCTCTGCCTCCGCCCGATTTGCCACCGTAGAGCCCCACATGTTACACGCAATAGCAAAACAACGATGAAATTAGGCAAGATCGAGCAAACGGGGACACGAGATTTTAACGTGGAAAACCCTTCTAACAAGGAAGAGAAAAAACCACAGGCGCCAGCCAGCAATATTTCACTATTTCGGGTGAGGTTACAAACGCGTCGGGATTTACAATGTGTGGCCTATCCTGTGCGGCGTCTTACGAGAGGTATATAAAGGCGGTCCTAACCTGACTAGGTTAGTAACTGTGAATACAACTCCAACTCGGTAACAACTCGTATAAGTATATACGAATTTGGATCACACCAAAATAACACTCCACCTTGAGACAAATTCCCTCTTGTAGCATGAACGAGAACCTTCATCTGAAACACACAAAGAAAATACCTTAGGCGCCAAATAGCCTCTTGGCTAAGCAGTGATACCAACTAAGCTTGAGCAAAGCTCAAACTTAGCAACATGAACCGGCTTTGTCATCATATCAGCAGGATTATCATGAGTACTAATCTTGCATACCTTCAGCTTACCTTGTGCGCAACAACATCATGCACCTAATGGTACTTGATATCAATGTGCTTTGTTCTCTCATGGAACATTTGATCCGTAGTAAGGTAAATAGCACTCTGACTATCACAAAATAGGTTAATGCAAGTATCATCTCCACAAAGCTCAGCAAACAGACCTTTCAACCAAACTGACTCTTTGTATGTTTCAGCAATAGCCATATACTCAGCCTCAGTAGTATATTGTGCAACAACACCCTGCAAGGTAGCCTTCCAGCTAACAACACATCCACTAACTATAAGAACATAACCTGTGAGCTAGGGACCTCCTCTTATCCAAGTTGGCAGTAAAATCTGAATCCACATAGCCTCCGAGTCCCTCACCAGTCTTTCCAACCTTCAAGCAAGCTTTGGATGTGCCGCGAAGGTACCTGAAAATGCACTGAACATCTTTCCAATGTTCTTTACCAGGATTAGCCATGTATCGACTTACCAAACTCATAGCATAAGAAAAATCAGGTGGAGAACACACCATGGCAATGGAGCAAGGCGGGTAACAGAGATATGATTGCTATGCTGATGATGGAGGGATCGGAGCTCGGTTGGGGCCTCGAGTGCTGCAGCCAAGTGATGCAAGATACAAACTTGACAGGATCTACATGTCGAAGGAGATGGAGCTGCAAGGCCCACCTGGACCGCTCTGTTTCGGTCCCAAGATCATGAATGAGCCTGCTGTGCCCAAATTCCAGCTGGAAAGAGGGACAAAGACCTACGATGGCAGCACCAAGCCGGAAGATTGGCTGAATGACTACGTCACTACCGTGCACATTGCCGGTGGTAACCGCGGATGGGCAGTGAGATATGTGCCCCAGATGTTGGAGGGTCCAGCCCGGATTTGGCTGAACAATTTGCCGAGAGACAGTGTCCATTGCTGGATCAACTTCTTGGATGCTTTTATTAGCAACTTGACAAGCACCTACCGGAGACCAAATCGGACACATCAACTCTCTGCGTGCAAGCAGAGGGAAGAGGATACTAACCGAGAGTATCTAAGGTGGAGCACATTGAGGAACACCTATGAAGGTGTGAATGAATCTCAGTCCATTGCCTGGTTCGCTCAAGGTTGCCGACATGGCAGAATGTTGTGGCAAAAGTTACTGAGGGAGAAGCCGAGTACATTGGACGAGACCATCAAGATCTCAAATATGTATGCGCTCGGAGATCCCACGCGGCCTTTACTGGACTTGGTTGAGCCGAGTAGAAGAAACCGCAACAAGGATGGCCTTGGATCCTCCAGGAGGAATGACCGTCAGGTTTTCGGAACAAAAGACGAGATGACAGGCCGGATATCCGCTATGTCTCGGACCATGTAGCCGCGGTAGATCCGGATCAACCTAGTGTAGGAAGCAGTCAGAGGAAAAATAATGCTGGGTCCTAGTATGGGCAAAACCAGAATTACAAGAAGCACTGGACCGACTAGAAAAAGCCGAGTGATGACCAGCAGAGGTTCACTTTTGAGATGACGAGGGATGGTCCGTGCAGCTACCACACTCGGCATCTGAGTAGGCTGGCTAACCATAACTCTAGGGAGTGCAGCTGGTGGGAGCAGATTGTAAGTGAAGCGATGGGCCAGTTGCCTCCTTCTCCACCTCTTCCAGCTCCGGGTTCAAACATCTATCCTATCCGGGCAGCTGCACCAAGGCATACTGATAATCAGAGAAGTGAGAATGTGGATCAAGTGGCGCAGGGGGCCAACAACAACAACGCCCATAACACCAACAACAATAATCGCAAAAACTACTACTACCGGAACAACAACAACAACAACACCAACACCAACAACAACAACAATGACAATGCTGGCGGCGGAGGCCAGAATCAGTATCAGGAACATCACCGAAGTTATACGGTGTTCACCATCGATCCGGACGATAAGCAGAGCCTGCGTAGGCGGGCGATGGAAGTACACGCAGTAATGCTGGCGGTGCCGGATTACATGTAGGTGTGACCAAGATATCATCTAGTCTCGGGTAGATCATCCCAGGATCATGCCTAACCCGGGAAGCTATGCCCTGGTGCTGGACCCAACATTCATTGGGCCCGAGATCAACGTCAAGTTCACCAAGGTGCTGATTGACAACTGGAGCAACATCAATATTCTGTACCGAGACACCATGGGGAAACTTGGTCTTACCGAGAACATGCTGCTGCCCAGCCGGACTACCTTCTATTGTATTGTGTCGGGAGTATCATGCGCTCCTATAGGAAGCGTGTGGATAGTTGTGCTTTTTGGCACCCGAGATAACTGTCGAACTGAGTGCTTACAGTTCGAGGTAGTGGATCTGCAGAGCCCTTATCATGCTCTTCTCGGCAGGCCAGCTCTATCCTAGTTTATGGCCTCAAGTCATGCAGCCTACCTGAAGATGAAGCTTCCCGGCCCCAATGTCATTATCACCATCTTGGGTGATTACAAGCGCTCTCTGGAGTGTGCATCAGCTGGATCTCGGCTGGCTGAGTCGATGGTCATTGCAGCCGAGAAGAAGGAGATACACGAAGTGGTGGCCATCGCCCAGGCAGCTCAACTCGGCATGCCCGGGATGCCTAGCTCTCAGCACGGTGTCACCTTCCAAGCCTCTCAGGAGACCAAGAAGGTGCATATTGACCCTGAGTTCCCCGAGCGTGTGGCCATTATTGGTGTCGGGTTGGAGGAGAAATAGGAAAGCGATCTCATCCACTTCCTCCGTGAGAATCAGGATGTCTTTGCATGGTCCAATCAGGATTTTCTAGGTGTCCTGAGGGAGTTGGTTGAGCACTCTTTGCATGTGATACCACATGCCAAGCCGGCGAAACAAGCCCTGCGTTGTTTTGGTGCTAAAAGAAGAAAAGCCATTGGTGACGAGATCACAAGACTGTTGGTTAGAGGATTTATTATGGAGGTACTGCATCCGGACTGGCTGGCCAATCCGGTCATGGTGGAGAAGAAGAAGGATGATCCTATGGTTGCTGTGGTGTGGAGAATGTGCATGGACTACACCGACCTGAACAAGGCATGTCCCAAAGATCCATTCCCGTTGCCCCAGATTGATCAGGTGATCGATTCCACGACCGGGTGTGAGCCGTTATGCTTTATTGACGCATATTCTGGTTTTCACTAGATTCCACTGAACCCGGCTGATCAAATAAAGACTGCCTTTATTACCCCGTACGGGGATTATTGCTATCATGTCAGGTGCTTTGGGTTGAGAAATGCAGGGCCACATACCAGAGATGCATGCAGAAATGCTTGCATGAGAAAATAGGAAAAAATGTGCAGGTGTATGTGGATTATATAGTCATAAAGACCAAGGAGAAACACACACTCCTAGAAGATATCCAAGAAACCTTCACAAATTTTTAGAAGTACCGGATGAAGCTGAACCCGGCCAAATGCACTTTTAACAAGGAAATTAATTGGTTATCTCGTGTCCATCCGAGGTATTGAGGCCAACCCCTACAAGATAGGGGCGATTGAGAACATGTCTCTACCAAGATCACTGAAGGATGTGCAGAAGTTCACCGGGTGCATGGCATCCCTTAGTCGGTTCATTGGAAGAATGGGAGAAAAGGCCTTGCCTCTGTACCAGCTAATGAAGAAAAGTGACAAGTTTGTCTGGACTCCTCAAGCCAATGTGGCGTTCCAAGATTTGAATACCATGTTGGGTACCGCTCCCGTACTATCATCCCCACTGCCTAAGGAGCCCATGTTGCTCTACATTGCAGCTACCAACCGAGTTGTTAGTGTGGTGGTGATAGTGGAGCGAGAAGAGGAAGGGAAATCTGTGTAGAGACCTATGTATTATCTCGGTGAGGTGATCTCCAACTAGAAGAAAAATTACCCTCACTGTAAGAAGATGACATATGGGGTATATATGGCTGCCAAGAAACTGAAGCACAATTTCCAAGAGCATCCGATTACGGTGGTTAGTACTGCCCCTATCTCGGAAATTCTGGGCAACAAAGATGAAAGCGGCCGATTAGCGAAATGGGAAATTGAGCTAACAACTTACACTCCGCTGTACGCGAGAAGAGAAGCAATCAAATCCCAAGCTCTAGCGGATTTCTTCGTTGATTGGGTCAAGATGCAATATGAGCCTCCCTTGCCGGAGACAAATTATTGCAGAATGCATTTCGATGGCTCCAAGGTGAAATAAGGTCTCGGTGCTGGTGTTTTGCTCACCTCACCCAAGCTGGATCACCCGAGATATGTCCTGCAAATTCACTTTGCGGCGTCCAACAATGTTGCCGAGTATGAGGCCTTGGTCCACGGACTGAAAGTATCCAAGGAGATTGGTGTACGCCAGATAATATGCTACGGTGACTCGGATTTGGTGGTTCAGCGAGCCTCTGGGAGTTGGGGCGTGTTGGATGCCAATATGGCTTCCTATCGGTTCCTTGTCCAAAACATATCCGTATTCTTTGATGGGTCTAAATTTCACAACATTCACCGAGCTGAAAATGATGATGCGGATGCTCTGTCCAAGTTGGGCTCGCCTCGGCAATTCATCCTGGAAGGAATTGCTTTGGAGCATCTCAGGAAGCCGTCCATCAAGCCCTCGTCCTAGTCGGATTTGATATTCGTCCCGGATCAATCAGAATCAGAAGCTATTCCAATGGAGGTACAAGTGGGGTGCATCATGGAGAACTCGGGGACTGCCTCCCTCATCTCGGGGACTGCTTCGCAGAACCCGGGGACTCGTTCCCATCTCGGAGCTCGTCATGTCGGAAGAACCTATGGAGGTTGATGAGCCAATATTTCCTATCGGACCAATACCGAGTTGGGCTCTGCCCATTATGTCTTATCTCGTGGGTGGTACTTTGTCGAGTGAGCAGATCTCGGCCAGGAAAATTCAGAGAAGATCCAACGGTTACACCATCGTCAATAAAGAGTTATACAAGAGAAGTGCCACAGGAGTGCTCCAGCGCTGTGTTGAACCAGAAGAAGGAGAAGAAATTCTCCGAGAAATACATCAAGGGGAATGTGGGCACCGTGCCTCATCTCGGGTTCTGGTGAAGAAAGCTTTTTGGCACGGTTTCTATTGGCTCACTGCCTTGCAGCAAGGAGAAGATCTCGTAAGGAAGTGCAATGGGTGCCAGAGATATGCAACCAAGATACATATGCCAGCCTCCGAGCTCAAGACCATTCCCAATACTTGGCCATTTGTTGTATGGTGCTTAGACATGATGGAGCCCTTCAAGCCAGCTCGGGGCAATATGACTCACATTTTGGTCATGGTTGACAAGTTTACCAAGTGGATTGAGGTGAAGCCAATACGAAAGTGTGATGGGCACACAACTGTGAGTTTTCTGAAGGATATTATTCTGAGATATGGCTACCCGCATGGAAGCATCACGGACAATGGAACAAAGTTTGATGAATGAGCCTTTGCTTGGTTCTGTAAGGAGAAGAGGATTTCACTAGCCGTTGCCTCAGTCGCGCATCCGAAATAAAATGGGCAAGTTGAATAGCTAATGGCATGGTCCTATCTGGAATAAAGCCTCGGCTGATTGAGCCATTACAACGAAACCCGGGTTGTTGGCTGGACAAGTTGCCGGTGGTGTTGTGGGGTCTAAGGATTACTCCTAACCTATATACCGGATACACACCATTCTTCCTGGTATATGGAGCAGAGGCCGTGTTGCCCACTGACCTTGAGGATGACTCACCACGAGTGACCCTCTATATTGAGGCAGAGGCAAGAGAAGCCCGAGAAAATGATGTTGTTTTGCTAGAAGAAGCAAATGAGTTAACTCTGTCGAGATCAACGGTATATCAACATAATTTGAGACGCTATCATAGCCGGAAGATAAGACCACGAGTATTCCGAGAAGGCGATATGGTGCTTAGGATTGTGTAGCGCACAACCAGAATGCACAAACTTTCCCATCAGTAGGAAGGGTCGTTCATCGTGAGCAAAGTGATACGTCTCCAACTTATCTATAATTCCTGATGCTCCATGATGATATTATGCCAATTGCTACATGTTTTCTCCCTTATTTATAACATTTTTACACGTTTTCCGGGACTAACCTATTAACAAGATGCCACAGAGCCATTCCTTGTTTTCTGTTGTTTTTAGTTTCAGAAAAGTTGTTCTGGAAATAATATCGGAATTGGAAAATTCGAAAGCCAGAAGTCCTAGAAGTCCCGGAAGCTTCTAGAAGTCGCGAAGAGCCCCGGAGGGGGGCCACAGGGTGGCCACACCATGGGGTGGTGCGGGTCCCCCTGGCCGCGCCCCCAAGGGGTGTGGGCCCCATGGCCACCCCCGGCATCGCCCTTTCGCCTTTTATACTGCTCGAGGGAAATCCCTAAAAACATCGACCTTTTCCGCAAAATACATCTGTAACTCCGCCGCCGCTGCCGACACGTTTCGGGGGACAGATCTCTGTTCTGGCACCCTGCCGGGACGGGGAAGTGCCCCCGGAAGCCGTCTCCATCGACTCCACCATCATCTCCATCGCCGTTGCTGTCTCCTATGATGAGGAGGGAGTAGTTCCCTTGCGAGGCTGAGGGCTCTACCGGTAGCTATGTGGTTCATCTCTCTCTCCCATGCTGTGATCTATATGTGATCATGAGCTTTCTAATCTATTTGAATTCGTAGATGTTACTCTTCATCTTTTGCTACTCAAGTGCTTTATTAATATGAACTATGGAGTCACCTTGTATCGCGGTGTGAAGGTGACAGTGCGCACATCGTGTGTGTCTCCTCTATGAATTGTGGTGTTTATCTAGTACCTTCTGGGCGCTCATAGTGACAGCCTGAGGTTAACTAGACATGGGAGTGCTTACTTTAAGGAATGCTTTTTTCAGACCTACGCAATGATTAGTGTACGTTATCCAACCGGAGAGGGTTAAGAGTGTCATAGTGAGACAAGATATCTAGTTATTCAATTATATGATCATTGTAGTGTCCTCTAGTGAAAGTAGGAGCCCTAGGCCTTATTTCCAAGCATGAAACACCGTCTTCCGCATGTTATGCTACATGGTTTTCTTGCTGCCATTTTTGTTTTAGATTGCTATTATCAATTATTATCATCCATATTACTTGAATTTTAGTCGCTCTTCACCGAACTAGTGCACCTATACAACTGAAAATTGTATTGGGTGTGTTGGGGACACAAGAGACTTCTTGTATCTTGATTGCAGGGTTGCTTGAGAGGGTTATCTTTGACCTCTACCTCCCTTAGTTTGATAAACCTTGGGTGATCCACTTAAGGGAAACTTGCTGCTGTTCTACAAACCTCTGCACTTGCAGGCCCAACACCATCTACAAGAATAGAAGCGTGCGTAGACATCAAGCTCTTTTCTGGCGTCGTTGCCAGGGAGGTAAGGTATAAGGTACTCACATCCTCGGGTGTGAGTGCTCGAAGTTATTTCCTTTCGATCCTGCAATTATATATTTTTGTTTCTTGTTTTTATTTTCACTAGTTATGCTTAATGGAAAACAACAAAAATATGAGAGAGCTTTATAATATTTATCTTGAGTTAGGACATGAAGTGTTTGAAGAGAAAATTAAAAAACCTATGGAACTTTATTTACATGCTAATAGCAATGTTATTAGTATGAATGCTTTGAACACTATTATTTCTAATGCTATGGAAGAGTCTAAGCTTGGGGAAGCTAGTTTTGATGAATATGATATTTTTAGTCCCCCAAGTTTTGAGGAGGAAATTTACTTTGATTATACTTTGCCTCCAATATATGATGATTATAATGATTGTGGTATTCTAGTTCCACCTGTTTACAATGATGAATATGATATTTTCAGTCCACCTACAATAGAGGAAAATATTAATTATGATTACAATATGCCTCCTATATTTAATGATTATGGTGATGAGAATAATAATGATAGCTATTTTGTTTTTTCTCCAACTACTATTAATAAGAATGGCTATGCTTATGTGGAGAGTAATAATTCTTTTATAGACGTGTCTCATGATAAGAATGTTTATTGTGATAGTTACATTGTTAATTTTATTCATGATGCTAATTAAAGATATTATGAGAGAGGGAAACATGGTTTTATGCATCTCAACAATATTAAGTTTCCCCTCTTTATGTTGAAATTTTGAAGTTGCACTTATTTTGTCTTCCTACGCTAGTCACTTTGTGTTTTCATGACTTGTTTTTCTACAAGATTATTTTTCATAGGAAGTGGGTTAGACTTAAATTTATTTTATGTTTGCATCTTGATGCTCTCTTTTTCTTCAACAAAAATTTCTTATGTGAGCATCTTCTCAAATTATCATGCCTAGCAGAAAAGGCTTTAAAGAAAAGCACTTCTTGGGAGATAACCCATGTTTTTTTTGCACTGGTTTTCTCTATTTTCTTTGAGTCAAGGGGTTTAATACTTATGTAGCAACTCCTTTTTATCTTTGTTTTCATGTTTTAGTAGTGCCAAGTAAAGTTTCTGACGAAAGTTGGAGTTGGTTTTCGGATTTCTGCGTAGAAAACACATTTCTGCTGTCCACCGTAAAACATCGTATAAAATCCTGGAAGATCAGAATGAACTTAAATTGTTTGTGCTTATTCCTCAGCTAATTCCGCAACTTTTCTTAGTTTACCACTTTTTGATTTGAGCAACATAAGATTATCTAAAAAATCATCTTTACCTTCTGTTCTGTTTTGACAGATTTCTGCCAATACTTGCATTTGCATCTTAATCTCTTTCTTTTGGGAAAAAAGTTTTAAAAGAAGTTGTGGCAGTAGCTAATGTGTTTATGAGTTTTAGGATTGTTTTGAAACTGAACCATGTTATTTTAGTGTTAAAACCTTTTGGATATCTAGTTATTCAATTATGTGATCATTGTTGAGAGTGTCCTCTAGTGAAAGTAGGAGCCCTATGCCTTATTTCCAAGCATTGAAACACCGTTTTCCGCCTGTTCTGCTACATGTTTTCTTGCTGCCATTTTTATTTCAGATTAATATTGTCAATTATTATCATCCATATTACTTGCATTTTACTCTCTCTTCGCCGAACTAGTGCACGTATACAACTGAAAATTGTATTGGGTGTATTTGGGACACAAGAGACTTCTTGTATCTTGATTGCAGGGTTGCTTGAGAGGGATATCTTTGACCTCTACCTCCCTGAGTTTGATAAACCTTGGGTGATCCACTTAAGGGAAACTTGCTGTTGTTCTACAAACCTCTGCATTTGGAGGCCCAATACTGTCTGCAAGAATAGAAGCGTGCATAGACATCACAAATTCTTGCACAATGATTCATATTATATCATTGATGCACGAGAACAGGAGAAGAATAGGATGGACAAATCCGGAGAGGAAACCAAGCACCCCTGTAATATAGCTCTACTCTGCCGTTTTCATTCCTGAAAATGCATTGTATGTATCTCCTTACCGAGTTCAAATCTACGTCGGCACTCCGAGTGGGAACTCGGGGACTACATGTGCCTAACTTTCTATGAGTACTTGTTTTTTTACCTTTTTATGTCGGTTAGTCATCTCGGAATTCTAGTAATGTGTTTAAACCTAAGGTCCAACTCTTCGACTTTGCTGCTGTCCGCAACACGGCTTTATGGCCAGCAAGAGAACAAGCCAAGTGTCAATGAACACAACAAAAACTACTAAGGAAAGGAAGAGTTAATCAACCGACATAAGTTATTTTTTCTTCTGTTTTTTATTAAGTGTTGGGCAATTTTACTTCTTATCTCTGAAATGTGAGTATTATAAACGTGTTTTTGAAATCTTGTGACTCGATTGTCAATAAACTACAAGTGGTAGAGAAGAGCAAAGAAGAAAAAAGCCAAGTGGATAAGAAAATGAGCTTGGGGACTCAAATTAAAGCAATCCGGCATTCAACCGGTCTTGCACAAACGTAATAAAAACTGAGTGGAAAACAATAAGATAAACTGCACCCGGCATACCAAGGATCTGATAAAGTGTTTGAGAATGGAAAGCAGAAACTTAGGCCACGGCCAGAGGTGTGGAATCTGCGTCGGCCCCTGCCGGGTTGGAGGACTCGGTGGCGGGCTTGGGAGCTGTTGTCGCGATTGGAGGCTCGGAGGCAATATTCTCGGCAACAGGCTCGAAGGCGGCCAACTTGGCCACATGCTCGGAGATAATCATCTCGGTGGTGACGATCTAGGCAGATTGAGTGGCAACCGACTCGGCGCCCTTGACTGGCTCGTTCTCGGCCCTGATTTCTTCGTCCACCTCCTCAGAGTCGGTTTCTTCATCACCGTCGTCGCCCTTCTCTCCCTCGTTCTCACCCTCCTCAGCATCAACCCATCCTCGGTGTCGGGCTTAGGGGTCCCTTCAATGTATTCACTGGTATAGGCGTAGGAGGCGAGCCGATATGATGTCTTGTTGCGAGCCTGGATGCAAGCTTCATCTAAGGACCACTTGTACTTGGCCCGCATGGTCTTGAAAACGTTAAGTTTAATCTTGTCGTACCACGAGAGGACCCAGTGCATCACCTCGTCTCCACCAGCTCGGGCTGCAGAAGCACGCCATTCCTTGAGGCGACCCTTGACTTGGTCCAATCTCGCGGCCAGCTCATCAATGCTCTCGGGGGAATCAGTTTCCTGCCAGAAGACCTTGTGCAACCGGATTACGCTGGATACGAGGCTGGATCTCAATCCCTTGAGGTGCAGAACTCGGGCTTTGATGCCCTCAATCTGATCCTCAATGGTGAAGGTCTCTGTGACGTCGAAACTGCAGTCTACCCTTAACTCCATAGCTTTCGCAACAACCCTCTTGGCACCAAGATCTAGGTCGGGGAATGCCCCTGGGAGATAAGATGTCCGGTTTAAATCGATATCAATACGGTATAGCAAGTTAGGAGTTAGAAAAAGCAGAGGGAAGGTGAAACTTAAATCTCAGCTCCAGGTTGAGTCCCTTAAGCCTGGAGAACCACATGTTAGCGTTGGTGTGGTGTTTATCCAGAAGGATGCGTGTGGCACTCGCCATATTTTCGAGTGCGAGGTTCCTGTCACTGAGGCTCTGGATCTCCTCCTCGGACTTAGCCTTCTCAGCAACATCGTACTTCTTTAACTCGGTGAAATAGCATGGTTCCCCCATGTGTGGTTTTAGTAATGGATGACAATCACTATGGACTAATGGTTGCATTGAGCTATACTTGTAGAGTTTCTCCATAGGCAATACTTGATGTCCATGTGTTGGATTCAAGATAATCAAGTGGTGACCAAGGTGCTATTCATGTGAATATCCCAAGTTTGGTCATGAGAGAATTGAGCATATTGCAAGTATGTCTTGAAGAAGAATATTGTGTGAACATTCATCTTTACCTTCAAGACATCATTATTATGAAGAGATAAGAAAAGATAAAAGTTTCATCAAGTATGTCTTGAAGAAGAATATTGTGTGAACATTCATCTTTACCTTCAAGACATCATTATTATGAAGAGAGAAGAAAATATAAAAGGTTGATCAAGGCAAAGTGCTAAGCGATGGTTAATAGTGATCAACTCACAAAGCAAGAAGATGTACCATGTGGTATCATGGTATCGTAAGTAATTGTTCATATAGCTTTGTGTTCTAACCCATTATATGTGTCTGTGGTATATCTATGTGGGGTTAGGCATCTTTCTATGGGCTTGCATCAAAAGGAAGATTTCATATAGTCCATGGTGGATGACGTCATGTTGTGATCGTCATCAAGTTCGAGAAGTGCAAGTTCAAGGGAAGCATATCGAAGATATCACATTCTTGAAGCTTGACACTCTTTTGGAGATAATTTTAAATTAAAGATATACTTAAAAGAGCTTCTCCCATAGTTGCATATGGGGGAGCATCTTTGTGTATTCACCAAGCAAAAAGAAATCAAGAAAGGTGTTCCATCTTGAGGAGGTCGAGATCGTCATATTCTAGCTCAAGTGGAATGCTCAAGGCAAAGGTATGATCTTGATAGGGTTTCTATTTTACCGGTCTCATAGCATTAGGAGGGAGACCGGATTATAGGATAGATAATCGTACTATCAAGAGGGGCTCTCATATTAGCAACTTGATCTCATCACTCGGAGAGAGCTCAAACCTTTGCATACTTGGCATAACATTTCTTGGTTCTTATTTGTTTTTTATCCATGTGTGGTTTTTGAGCTTGTCATATGCTTCAATACAAGCTCAAGTTCATCAAAAACGGGTTTCGCATGAAAAACTTATTGCGTTTTTGATATTGGAGGTTTTACCGATTGTTCCTTTATAGAGAGGTAATAACTTTCATCATTTGGTTTTATCATCCAATTATGGACTATGATGTTCCTTTGCATAATCTTGTAGTGCTCGTTCTTACGATTTCAACGAGCCCAAGATCATCGAAAACGGAGTCCGGATGCAAAAGATATCGCGTTTTTAGTGAAGGAGATTTTCTGGAAACTGGTATGCCGGCCCCAGGCCGGGGTGGGCTCCCGTAGGCCGGACCCCTACCCGAACAGTCCGGCCTGGAGGCCGGCCTGGGAGGCCGGGGTGGCGCAGAATGCCCCCAACGGGCTGATTTTGGGGGCCTATAAAAGGGGCCTTCTTCCCCATTGGTTCCCCACCTTTTTAGCAAGTTTTCCCCCACCTTTGTTGACCTTTTGGAGCTTGCTATCTCTCTATTCCTCCATGATTCTTGCCTCCAATTAGTGGGGAAAGAGAGAGGAGATCCAGATCTACTATTTCACCAATCCATCTCTCCTCTTAGTGAGGGGAAAGTCTTTGGATCTAGATCTTGTGGATTCATTTGTTGAGTTCTTCCTTGTTCTTCCTCTCTTCTCCCCCCATAGCATTTGTTGCTTTGGTGGGATTTGAGAGTGAAGGATTTGAGCACTTCTTGTGTTCTTGCCATTGCATAGGTTGCATCGGTTCGAGTTCTCTACGAGGATTTGTTCGAGTGAAAGGTTGAGAAGCTTGTTACTCTTGGGTTCTTGGAGTGCCCTTGAGCTTGTCCTCTTGGGTACTTGGAGTGCCCTCGACGGTTGTTGTTGTCTCGGAGTTTTGGTAGCTCCGGACCTTGTTGTCCCAGAGTTTTGGTGGCTCGCGGGATATTGTTGGGAGCCTCCAATTGAGTTGTGGAGATTGCCCAAACCTTGTACGGGATCAGTGACCGCCCTCAAAGGTCCCATAGTGGATCGTGGCACTCCGCATTGGTGGAGGCACAAGGAGAATAAGGTGAGCCATTGGGCGCTTGGACTCATTGTGACTCCACACCTCTCCAACGGAGATTAGCTTCCATTGGGAAGTGAACTTCGGGATGAATCATCGTCTCCTCGTCTCTCGGTTATTTCTATACCCGATCTCTTTACTTATGCAATCTACCTTGTGATAGCCATCGAGCTTGAAGTAACATATCTTGCTATCACATAGTTGCTTGAATTGTTTAGCATAAGTTGTTGGTGCACATAGGTGAACCTAGTTTGTTTAGGTTTTGACTTGATAAATTAAACGCTAGTTTTATTCCGCACTTATTCAAGCCTTAACCGTAATTATTTTTAAACGCCTATTCACCCCCCCTCTAGGCGACATCCGTGTCCTTTCAATTGGTATCAGAGCCGGGTCTCTCTTCATAGGGTTTCACAACCTAGAGAGTAAAGATGTCGGCTAGGGGATTAGTGCATAATGACACTTTTATATTTGATGGCACAAATTATAATACTTGGAAAATTAGTATGCTTAATATTTTTAAGGACATGGGTCCAAATATAGAGAAATTTGTAGATATGGTTTTTTCTACTCCAACGGGTATTGATTTCTCTTTAGAGGATGAGAAAAACTTATATCTCAATACTCAATCTACTAATGTGTTTTTGAAATATTTGAGTATTGTAGTTCTTGAGTCAATTAGGCCATCTTGGAAAGCTCATGATATTTGGACCAAGCTTCAAGATAAATATGATGTGTCCAAAAGTTGTGGTGATGATTATACTCCCTCCACCTCCGGGCGTGATGAGTTCTCAACTTCTTCTACCTCACCAACATGTGTCAAGGCACAACATAATGATATGGTGAGTAGTGACAAAAATTGCAATCTTGATAGTATGCTTATTGTTGACGATTCTTCATCGCTATCTTATTGCAATACTTTGTCTATGGACTTAAACACACCTAGCACCCAAAATGATTTACATGCTTGCGTTGATAGTTCATGCATATCATGTAAAAATTCCTTGACTAAATCTTATAATGATATGCTTGATACGTCTTGTTTCCATAGTAAAAATGGTTGTATTTCCTCTAGTACTTGTGTTACTAACCATGTAGAAGAAACTCAACATTCCATGGAACAAGATGTGGATTTAAGTGGCGCTTCAAGTAATGGTTCACCATCATCTACCATATCTCACTTTTGCCTTATGGCTAAAGGTTCAAAGGTAGCTCCTACTTTGAACACCAATGTATCTAGTGATGATGATGATGATGATTATGATGGTGATGAGGATGATGATGACGATGATAATGACAATGATTCGTTAATGGAGAAAGGTAAAATGATTCACAATATCCTTTATGAGGATAAATATGCTTGTGCCAATTTCCTAGAAATCATTATAGCATTTGATAGGCGCAATATCACCATTAAGGATTTGGAAGCATGCATTGACGCGTGTTATAGCCGCGAGCGTGATTATTCCAGTGAAATTGCAAAACTAAAGGAAGCTCTTGTAGAAGAACAAACTATCAATGAATCTCTTGAAGAGACTTTTACTCTAGAGTTATCAAAATTAAAGGACTCTCATAATAGAAATCTTGAGGTGGTTAATTGTCTTAAAACTAAAAATGATGAGCTAAAAGTCGAACATACTCAACTTAAAGCTTCATATTCAAAAGGACTTGCCAATTTGCCTTCTCCTATTTCTATTAATTATGATGCTTGTGCTACTAACTCTATTTCTCGTGAAGCATCTACATTGAAGGAGAATGTTGAGCTAAGGTCTCAACTTGAGTTGCTAACTAGCAATTATGGGAAATTGGAAGAAAGTCATGAAAAGCTCTTAGGCTCTCATGAGGATCTTTTAGTCTCACATGATAAGATAAAGTTAGCTCATGAGGCTATTACTACCAAGGTGATATCTTGTGAGCCTCATGTGTACATTAGCACAAACTCTACTCCAAATTCTATTTTGCCTCGTGCTAGTCCTATTAATTCATTCACTCATAATATCGCTACATCTTGTGATGAATTGCTTTCCATGCCTTGTTTCTCTAACAATGAATCATCTACTTCCTCTATTACTTGTGTTGCTACTAACCATGTAGAGGAAATAAAAGAGCTCAAGGTCCAAGTCGCTTCTTTGAAGAAAGACTTGGAAAAGCGTCATGGGAAGTCCGCACTTGACAACATGTTGAGTGTACAAAGATTACCCAATGACAAGAGTGGACTTGGATTCAACTCCAATAATAACAAGAAGTCCAATATAAAGAAGAATCATATAATCAACAAGAACAAGAGCCAAGAACAAGTCAACAATTCGTCCAAGATTGTTTGCTTCAAGTGCAATGTTGAAGGGCACCATGTTAGGTCTTGCCCATTAAATAAGAAGCCTATTAGTGAGAAGCAACAAGGGAAGCGACCACAAGTTCAATCTCATGCTCAACCTCAAGATGAAGAAAGGCTTCTTCCCAATAAGAATCAATTTATAACTCCTCAAGTTGAGAAATCAACTAAGAAGAAAGGAGGAAGCCGATGTTGCTACTTATGCCGTGAAAAGGGCCACTACCTTGCTTCCTCATGCACTAATGGTACCTTATCCAACCCTATCATTATTTATGATGTTTATTCCCTTCGGAAGGATAAGGTTGGCAATGTGTTTGCCAAATATGTTGGCACTCAAAGTGGTGTCAAGAAATGGACCATTTAGGTTGCCAAGCCTATTGTGACTAACCTCTTAGGACCCAACTTGGTTGGGGACCACCAAGCTAAAACTTGATCAAAATGTGTTGTTGGAGGGCATTGGAGACTGGGCTATCTTATGAAGAATTAAGGGATCTTCATCAATTATATTTACTCAAGCCAAGTCATTTGTATCATCATATATCTATCTCCTATCCAATGTGTCTCCTTGCGGTAACGTGTATTTAAATTATATACATTAAAAGTTGCTTGCCCCTTGCATGTGTTAGTTTTGTGTCTAGCATGTGTTTGTATATGGTGTGCTTACTAATTACCTATCTTGAGTAATCTAGTATGTGTTTGTTGGTTTGCACTCCATGTACTTGTTTGTTTTGTGTTGAGCCTTTATTGCAATTTATGATTAATTTAAGTTGCCTCTTTTGAGAGATTAATGAACTATCTCATTTTGGGGGAGTGGTGTGCTTGCCACCTCACAATCCTAAAATATTTGTACATGAGGTATATCACTTATTATTAACGTGACAAGATTATATAGTCTCCATGTGGTATTTTATTCTCATGAGAAATTCGAATTTCACAATGTTCATTAATTATCTCTTATTTGATTTCACTTGCCTCTTGTTGAAAAGAAATGGATTATCATATTATGGGGGAGTAATAAGCTATGTGCATATTACAATCCTAGAAAATGTGAACATGTGAGGTAATGCCACTTAGAATTGATATTCTAAATTATCTTGTTACTACGTGGCATTATTAGCTCAAACAAGTTCCATACTTGCTTAAATGAGTTTTTGTATCTCATATTTTGGTTTGTTGAATTTGAGAGAGTTTCTTCGTGCGGTGTTCCTCAAATGTGCACTAGTATTTATTGTTTGGGAAACCAGTTGCTTCAATATATATTAAGAATTGCGTTGCATGATAATTTTACTAGTTGAAGCATGGTAATTAACTCATATCCTTTTCCATAAACTTTTTTGTTTCAACATGATCACGAATATTTGTGCAACATACCACCTAAAATTTACACCATACCCTCCTTGTCCTTGGACAAGTGACAACCATATTTGTGGTAGAATTTATTGATCATATTTACATTATGCTTTGCTTCCATTTGTACTATCGACGAGAAATTGTTTTGTATGAACTCACATTGTCTTCCTTGACTCTTGAATATCTATGTGTTATAATCAAACAAAATTCTAGTGTAATGGTTGTAAGAAAAGCGAGGATCCCCTTATAGTGCTTTTCTATTAAAATGCAAACATCTATATAATGCATAAGTCATGGGATAGCTATATTACTTCCTTTAGAACACTATATTTTCAATTGGATCTCTTGCCACTTAATGAAAGTTTCTATTGTATGCATGCGAAGAGTGATGATGCCATTTGTGTGCAAAATTCAAAAATCATGCATAGATCATGGGGGAGCTATCATAGATTCTTTTTGAACACTAGTTATCATCAATTGATATTAGATCTTTTTAAATTGGTATTTTAATCAATATCTTGTGAGTTTGTGGAAGGCACAACTTTTATTTTTTTATTACTTTGTGCCATCATAAAAAGTGTAGAGGGCTTGGTTACCTCATTCCTTGTTTTGCATTCTATTGTTTTGAATGAGATAAGTCTTTGATCATATTTTACATAGACATCCTCTATGCTCATTTGTTTTGCTTTGATGCCGTTAATTGCTATTTATTTAGAGTTTGATATCTCACTCATAGATATTTGCTTCAATTGACATCTCTTGGAAGTTGACATGGTTCATTTGATGTCTATTGGGATATCAATATTTTACTCCTTGATGCATTTTTATTTAGTATCCCCCAACTGATAAGTATTTCCTTTGGTATTTTATTTTTACAATGATATATTTTCTAATTGGTATCTTATCAATCATGAGTTGATTGACATGTTCCTAAATCCTATTTTGAGTGTTTGATCACAACATATGGAAGGACTAACGTGTTCCCTAAGTTTACTCAGAAAATATCATGGATAAAGTGCAACCATATCTACCCGTAAACCACATGCAAGTTGCAGCAATAAGAGAGAAAAGTCTACGGAAAAAGATGTGGAAGAAAGAAGAAGAAACGGAGAATAAAGGAGACAGAGAGAAGGAGAAAGGGGGTGGCCGGCCTGGCCGGGCTCTAGGCCGGGCTAGTGGCTGCCTGGCCGGCCTTGCCACGCCCCACGCCGGCCCCAGGCCGGGTGCCATGCCGGACTGTTCGTGTGGGGGTCCGGCCTCACTCGCTGCCCCCGCCGGCCCCAGGCCGGGTGCCAGGCCGGGCTGCCCGGGTGGGTGGCCGGCCCCGCCCTGCCCCCACGCCGGCCCCACGCCGGGCTGCTGGCTGGGTGGACGCCCCCACGCCGGCCTCCCTCTCCTTCCACGCCGGCCTTAGGCTGGGTGCCAGGACGGGGTGGGATTGTGCCCGGCCCTGGCTGCCCCAGGCCGGCCTGGCAGCCCCCCTAGGCCGGGTTGGGCGCTGCAGATTGGGGGAACCCCCCAGCGACCATTTTCTCTCTCCCGAGTATAAAATGAAATGTTTCTTCTACCTTTAGATTGCATGCATAATTATTAGTGTATATGTTATGGCATGTTTATTTTCCTTGATCCAATATTTATATAGAATAATATCCATAAATCCTAAATTGGCTAAGATGTTCATGATATTCAATTTCTTATCTATATGCCTATATTCATGTGGATTGAATCCTATATATTGTAGTTTGTGTAACTACTTTGGACCCAATGAGTTTGGGGACCATTTTTGTACTTAAATGTGTTTTAGGTACATTTCATATGCGTTGGATGCTTGCCTCATTCACAAAGAAGGTGTTATCAATACATGCTTATTGGAGTCAAGATATGATGATGGATGAATTCTTATATAGTACAACATCACCAATGCTACCTCGGTAACAAGTATCTATCTCATGCATATACTCTAACATTTCAACCTTTTGTAGGTTGTATCATGGCATGAAACATATTTACTCCTTGTGATATTTGTTGCTTTTATCAAAACATCCCAACTATCTCTTTTTCCCTTATTGATGTTTGTGACGTCTTTGATGTGTTTTTGTTGGAAGGTCATTCATATCCTCTAAAAAAATGCTTTCAAGCAAAGATCTTATTATCATATTTATGTCTTCGAATTGGATATCTCGCTCTTTCTCTTTGTAACTATATTGTGTGTACATGTTTCTTTATGGATGTACATCATCATGATTGTGGTCTATTTAAGAAACTTATACACATGATAAGAATTACATGTCTTATTAGTATCCTAATGGTTCGGTGTCCATCCTTTTATTGGTAACTTCTCTTATGGCTTAACCATCTCTTACTCCAAGTGATATGCCTTATTTTCTTTTATGATCACTTGCACTTGCTTTGAGTTTTGAACAACAATGGGGGGGTTATGATTCCATTTTTGTGCCCTTTACGTTCAAAATGCAATATTTCTAAATCATGCACAATTATTGGGGAGCTCCTCTATTTTCTTTAAAAACACTCATTTTCTCAAACCATAATATACCTTGTTCGTTTGGTTTGTTGGATCTCTTGATTGCTTGCTTCTCTTTAGGAGAATATTAGATTTGTATACCATCTTATTTGCAATCTTTGGATCCTTGGTATAGTTCCTCCCATTATTCATCATTGGATAAGTGTATTTGATTTCACTCATATTATGAGAAGTGCATAGCCTACGGAGGAACCCTTACTATATTGGCCATCTAAAATTTCTATGATCCCATTTTGGAAATGGATGCCAATGGGGGAGAAAGTTTCGAGGGTTTAAGAAATTTTAGTTTTGTTCTTAAACATTTTCCTTTCATGCTCATGCAACCTTCCTTGTCTATTTGCATGGTATGAAAAAATCATTATATAAACCCTCGTAAAAGAGTTTGTCATCAATTACCAAAATGGGGGAGATTGAAAGAGCATGGTACCCCCATGTGTGGTTTTGGTAACTGATGACAATCACTATGGACTAATGGTTGCATTGAGCTATACTTGTAGAGTTTCTCCATAGGCAATACTTGATGTCCATGTGTTGGATTCAAGATAATCAAGTGGTGACCAAGGTGCTATTCATGTGAATATCCCAAGTTTGGTCATGAGAGAATTGAGCATATTGCAAGTATGTCTTGAAGAAGAATATTGTGTGAACATTCATCTTTACCTTCAAGACATCATTATTATGAAGAGATAAGAAAAGATAAAAGTTTCATCAAGTATGTCTTGAAGAAGAATATTGTGTGAACATTCATCTTTACCTTCAAGACATCATTATTATGAAGAGAGAAGAAAATATAAAAGGTTGATCAAGGCAAAGTGCTAAGCGATGGTTAATAGTGATCAACTCACAAAGCAAGAAGATGTACCATGTGGTATCATGGTATCGTAAGTAATTGTTCATATAGCTTTCTGTTCTAACCCATTATATGTGTGTGTGGTATATCTATGTGGGGTTAGGCATCTTTCTATGGGCTTGCATCAAAAGGAAGATTTCATATAGTCCATGGTGGATGACGTCAAGTTCTGATCGTCATCAAGTTCGAGAAGTGCAAGTTAAAGGGAAGCATATCGAAGAGATCACATTCTTGAAGCTTGACACTCTTTTGGAGATAATTTTAAAGTAAAGATATACTTAAAAGAGCTTCTCCCATAGTTGCATATGGGGGAGCATCTTTGTGTATTCACCAAGCAAAAAGAAATCAAGAAAGGTGTTCCAACTTGAGGAGGTCGAGATCGTCATAGTCTAGCTCAAGTGGAATGCTCAAGGCAAAGGTATGATCTTGATAGGGTTTCTATTTTACCGGTCTCATATCATTAGGAGGGAGACCGGATTATAGGATAGATAACCGTACTATCAAGAGGGGCTCTCATATTAGCAACTTGATCGCATCACTCAGAGAGAGCTCAAACCTTTGCATACTTGGCATAACATTTCTTGGTTCTTATTTGTTTTTTCTCCATGTGTGGTTTTTGAGCTTGTCATATGATTCAATACAAGCTCAAGTTCATCAAAAACGGGTTTCGCATGAAAAACTTATTGCGTTTTTGATATTGGAGGTTTTACCGATTGTTCCTTTATAGAGAGGTAATAACTTTAATCATTTGGTTTTATCATCCAATTATGGACTATGATGTTTCTTTGCATAATCTTGTAGTGCTCGTTCTTACGATTTCAACGAGCCCAAGATCATCGAAAACGGAGTCCGGATGCAAAAGATATCGCGTTTTTAGTGAAGGAGATTTTCTGGAAACTGGTAGGCCGGCCCCAGGCCGGGATGGGCTCCCGTAGGCCGGACCCCTACCCGAACAGTCCGGCCTGGAGGCCGGCCTGGCCGGCCTGGGAGGCCGGGGTGGCGCAGAATGCCCCCAACGGGCTGATTTTGGGGGCCTATAAAAGGGGCCTTCTTCCCCATTGGTTCCCCACTTTTTTAGCAAGTTTTCCCCCACCATTGTTGATCTTTTGGGAGCTTGCTATCTCTCTATTCCTCCATGATTCTTGCCTCCAATTAGTGGGGAAAGAGAGAGGAGATCTAGATCTACTATTTCACCAATCCATCTCTCCTCTTAGTGAGGGGAAAGTCTTTGGATCTAGATCTTGTGGATTCATTTGTTGAGTTCTTCCTTGTTCTTCCTCTCTTCTCCCCCCATAGCATTTGTTGCTTTGGTGGGATTTGAGAGTGAAGGATTTGAGCACTTCTTGTGTTCTTGCCATTGTATAGGTTGCATCGGTTTGAGTTCTCTACGAGGATTTGTTCGAGTGAAAGGTTGATAAGCTTGTTACTCTTGGGTTCTTGGAGTGCCCTTGAGCTTGTCCTCTTGGGTACTTAGAGTGCCCTAGACGGTTGTTGTTGTCTCGGAGTTTTGGTAGCTCCGGACCTTGTTGTCCTGGAGTTTTGGTGGCTCGCGGGATATTGTTGGGAGCCTCCAATTGAGTTGTGGAGATTGCCCCAACCTTGTACGGGATCGGTGACCGCCCTCAAAGGTCCCATAGTGGATCGTGGCACTCCGCATTGGTGGAGGCACGAGGAGAATAAGGTGAGCCATTGGGCGCTTGGAGTCATTGTGACTCCACACCTCTCCAACGGATATTAGGTTCCATTGGGAAGTGAACTTCGGGATAAATCATCGTCTCCTCGTCTCTCGGTTATTTCTATACCCAATCTCTTTACTTATGAAATCTACCTTATGATATCCATGGAGCTTGAAGTAACGTATCTTGCTATCACATAGTTGCTTGAATTGTTTAGCATAAGTTGTTGGTGCACATAGGTGAGCCTAGTTTGTTTAGGTTTTGACGTGATAAATTAAACGCTAGTTTTATTCCGCACTTATTCAAGCCTTAACCGTAATTATTTTTAAACGCCTATTAACCCCCCCTAGGCGACATCCGTGTCCTTTCACTCGGATTTATCCTTCTCGCTCTGCACCACCAACTTCATCGTCTCGACTAGTTCCATCTTAAGACGAGTTACCTCGTCCTTCTCGTCTTGGAGCTCATCCTGGAGCTTGTCCTTGCTGTCGTAGATCTGTTGCTGCGTCTCGGCAAGAGTGAGACAGTCTTGGTGTTTTTCAACAAACAATTTGTGCTTGGCTGTATAGAAAACAGTCTGGTTAGAAAGATGATGGGAACATAGTAATAGAGAAAGGAGAAAGAAAAAAAGGTTTTACTCTATAAGAACGTAATCTTGCTATGTGCAGATTCAGCCATCACAGTGCAGTCCTGGTGCTTCTCGGCAAATATCTTATGCTCATCTACATCCAAAAGAAAAATTAGCCAAAGAGAAGGAAAAGCGTAAACATAAAACGCGGGATATAGAATGAGACACTTAGTTTCAAGAGAATAAATCCTAGTGATGGATTCAGTCAGCTACTTCTCCAAAATGGTTGTAAAAGAGAAAAGAAAGTCCGAGTTAGAAAATTGATCCAGAGGATAGCATATGCAATATCTCGGTGTGGAAAAATTACTTTTGCCTCCCAACTCCTTATGGCTGTTGGCGTAGAGCTCGGCAAGGTCCCGGTGGCACCAGAGGAGCTTCTGGTATAGCTTGGCATGCGTCTCTGTGCACATCTGAGAAAAGATAGACAAATAAGAATCGGAAGATTTGACCCGAGTAAAGTTTAACTCGGGATGTCTACTCGACCCAAATCTCGTGGACTGGATATGTGTATAGATTTCGGATAGAAAATTTGTTATCTCGGAAGAACCGGAAAGGAAATGAAACTTACCCAGGAAGTGTACTCGGCATTTTCACCCGCACTACGCAAGGCAGAACATCTTGTGCACCAAACTGATGCTTGAGCCCGCAACTGCCATGGACACCGGACCGACATCATCCTGGTTCTAATCTCGGCGGTAGTGGTCTAAGGGGCCAAGTTTCTTCCCGGCGTGAACATCATCGCGCTGCTGCTGCAGGTTGAGTCCCTAGTGCGGGACTATCTGGGTGCCCTGGCTGATCACGAAGGTGCCGGGTTTGCGCTGGCCCTTCCCGGATTTATTTTGTTCCGTGTCGGCCTTCTTGGTCCTGCTGGACTGTGGGAGTTTCACAAGGATGGGCTCGGCCTTCTTGGAGCTACCCTCTCCGTGCTCGTCTGACCCTGAGACGGTGCAAACTTGGCCTACGACCGAGTGCGAGGAAGATTCGCTGCAGGGTCGGCAGTCGCTCTCGGTGGTATGGGGTCTGCTGCTGCTGGCGGGGTAGTTCGTGAGGGCGTTGGGCTTGTTGCTGCTACTCCTGGTGGAGTTGGCCTTGTGGCCGTTGCTGTTGGGCATGTTGTTGTTGTGGCAGCTTCTGCTGCTGCTACTTCCAGTGGTGTCAATGTTCTCGGTGGCGTTGGTTTTGTTGTTTCTGCTGCTGCTGGAGGAACTTGTGGTTGTGGCGCTTGTTGCTGCGCTGTCACTTCTGGTTGCTGCTGCTCTTGTTGCTGCTCTTGATGCTGCTCGGTAGTTGGTTCCGGATGCTCTGGAACCTCATGAGTGTCCATCTCAGTGCCCATGTCGCCGGTGCTGAGATCCTAGTCTACTCTCTCCGGGAGGGGCATCTCGGGCCGGTTCGTGGTGTTGATATCCATGTCCTTGACCTCAAGGTTGATGTAGCCGCTGGAGTCCAGAAGCACGATCTCAAGAGGAGTCCTGGTCTCCGATTTCCGAAGTCTGGGAATCATGGTAAACGCGTGCTCCTCGGCGATCTCAGTTTCAAGGGGATCACTGCAGGAAAGGAGAGGCAGAGAGATGAAAAAAGTAGAAAACAAAGCATCTCGGTCAAAAGAAGCAAAAGAACAAAGAAAATGCAAACACAAAGCATCTCGGAAATTACTTACCCATCCGACATGAGGCGCTTGTTCTTTCGGCGGCTCGCCGTGTCCTTGACCCCCTTGGTCACGGCCTTCTTCTGCCTCTTGGATGGAGGCTAGATTGCGCCGCTTCCGTCCCTCTTCTTCACCTCCTGACGAAGGGATGAACCCTGGACCTGTCGGGTAAAGATACCCAGTCCAAGGCCCAAGACCTAGGCCCAAGAGGAGATGCCGTATGCTATTCTAGAATGCCAAGTTGAAGCCCACCTGCAAGACCTTTGTGGGTCAAGTTAGGAAACTTGTAACCGACATTAGGTTAGGGCTTGAGTCCCTCCCGGGTACGGTTTGGCACCTGGACACCTATATAAAGCCAGGAGAACCACCAGGGAGGGGAGAAGGAAGACCGCACCATCAAAGCCTTGAGATCGAGATCATACTCTCGACTTGAGCAACCCCCCATTGTAACCGATCTACTCGAGAATACAGATCTACAGAAGGAGGAGTAAGGGTTTTACCTCTACGAGGGCCCCGAACCTGGGTAAATCGTGCCCCCTGTTTAGCCGACGATTGTCACCAGCGCCCACAGGTTCTCCTAACCGAAACCCTGTGGGTTCACCCGAGGGACTTGTTGAGATGCAGATTCGACAATTGGCGCCGTCTATGGGAACAGCGGGCGCTGGATCTCCGGCATCTTTGGCCTCATCGACGACCAACTCACGCTGGAACCCCGCGACTTCGACCCCAACCAATCCGATCTGAATCGGATCGGTCATCGTCGCCCCTCACTCGCCGGAATCACGCCTGGTTTTTAGCGACCTGGAGAAGAGTATCACCCTGACGTTCGGAAGCTTCCAATTCTATGCCAACAAGGACGGAATTATTCACTTCCCCGAGAAAACCAATCTCGAAGGATCGGGATCTGGGTCGATCTCTAGCCCAGGAGATGTCGATTCGCGACTCTATCACGTGGATCGCGACTTGGCGAAAAGCGGCGAATCTATCCGCCTCAACACCAGCAACTTCCATACCCTGTCCACAGAGGAACCTTCTCGGGTCAGGAAAGCCTTCCAAGCTACGCCTAGGACCCGCGAGCCATATGTGGCTCAGGTCTGCAAGGCAGGATCAGGAGATCCACCCGAGGAAACTGATAACAGCGCAAGGGAAAGTGCTAACATCGGCATCTCGCGGGCCGCTTGGCTTCGAGCAAAGGAGGCCATCTGCACAAGCAAACCACTCGAAGTCGGAGCTCCTCACGAGGATATGACCGCCTACCACTATCATCTACTGAGAGCGGCGGCTACTGTAGTCAAGGAAGCCCGCATAGATCTAGCCGAGCGGAGTAGATTAGTGGATGAGTCGAGCCAGCGCCGAGCCGCGCTATCCAAAACACCTTCTGTCGGGAATCGTCCCGCAAGAAAAGGATACGTCTCAAAAACGCAACCATGGATGGCGAGTTCCTGACCGGAATCAGTAAATCACTCGAACCTTCCCTTATGCGTGTCGACAAGTATGGAAACGTCCATCCGCAAACTCCCGCCGCCATGGTACTAGCTGCAGCCACCTACATGCAGATAAATCAACCAGGGGAGAACGGCCCCCGTGTAGAGCAATACAAGCAAGTTCAGAAAGGATTGGGCATGGCAGCCGCGAAACTCGCCTCCTACGATCGCAAGAAATCAGCTGCACAGAAAGAAAAGGAAGCATCCCGCAGACATAGGAGCACATCGCCCAGGAAGGAAAAATCACCTCGTCACGCCCGAGGAAAAGAAGCCCGGAGACACGGTGATAGCCCGAGTAGCAGCGATGGTAGCCCGAGGGATTGAGATCGCGGCTCGTGACATCACAACAGCCGCTCGTGACATCGCAACAAGAAGCCAAGGAGGGAAACTGATCGTGATCAGCCAGGATACAACGCGCGATCAGACATCGCGCAAAATAAGGTGGACAAAGCCAGAGCAGCGAGGAACCGCGCACATTCCCCATCCACCTCTTCTGATGATGAGACCTGCGGCGCATTATGTTTCGCTCGCAGCATATGCGAGGCGCCTCTATACAAAATATTCAAGCTCAGTACGGAAGTAACAAAATACAACGGTTCACTCGAACCTTCATCCTGGCTGTCGGATTACCTCGCCGCAGTAAAATGCCAACGTGGGAACAAGAACACAGCTATGCAGTCCCTCAACCTACACCTTGTAGGACAAGCACGTAGCTGGCTTGAGGCCAGACCAAAGGCTTGCTATGGGTCATGGGATGATCTACACTTCGACTTCTGCAAGAACTTCCCGGCAATATACAAAATACCAACGACCATCGAGGAACTGCGAGCCTGCAAGAAAAAGAGTGGTGAGTCTACTCGCGAATCTATCTAGCGATGGACCACACTTAGGAACACAGCAGGAAACATATCAGAGGAAGTAGCAGCCGAAGCTTTCGCGAAGGGCGCTCGACGAACTGCTTTCATGGAAGAACTGGGACGAGTCGCGCCCAAAACTATTGGAGAACTAATGGTCATAGCCACCAGAAGGGCCAACGGAGAAGACTCGGTGCGCAACGAGAGGACATCCTCGCCAGCACCCGAAGATGACCGCCATGGTCAAAAGAAAAGAAGGAAATATTATGACCACAACGACCGAGAAGAACTAGTGACAGCAGAATTCACGCGAAATCGCGATCGTGGACGCCGCGGAAATCGCGAATGGAAACCGAAGACAGAGGACAAAACTCCCCGAGGAGGACCTCGATGGATACTGCACGCTACATCTATTTACAGATAAGCGCACAGGCAAAACTAAGGCAACACACCTTCTCAAGGATTGTTGAAAGTTCCTCGACATACACGAGGCCTTCTCGAACAAAAACAGAACATCAGTTAGTCAAGGCTACCCGCAGCTTCCAGGAGGAGGAAACCAGGGATTCCAACCGCCACAACCCCTGCCTCCACCAAGAAACCAAAACAGGGTGCTAGCCGCACTACCTGCGCCGCCCGTCGCCAACCTGGGAGGTAACGCATACCCGAACCCCGCGGGACTTTTGGGGATGATACAAAAGGTCTGTCCATCCCGCAGGGTATAGAAGACGAACACACAACAAATATGCATGGCTGTGCAAGGCCCATAGACAAAGCAGAGTACCTGAAGATGGAAGATCAACTAAAAAAATTCTCCAAGGAAGACCACCCCCCACGAGTCTATCGACCAGGACACGCTGCGTTGGTCATCCAAGCGCAAATTGGCAATTACGAACTGGCTCGCGTGTTCATGGACGGGGGCAGCGGCATCAACATCATCTACGCGGAAACACTCCGTTGGAGCAACAGGAACTTGGACGGACTCGCAGAATCAGAGACATCCTTTCACGGGATAGGTACAGGAAAGGCGATCAACCCACTCAGAACAATCAATCTGGAGGTGGTGCTAGGCAGCCGAAGTAATTACAGGCGAGAATTTCTCGACTTCGAAGTAGTCGACTGGCCCTCACATTATCCCGCCATTCTTGGTCGAACAACGTTCGCAAGATTCATGGCAGTACCACACTATGCATATCTGAAGCTCAAGCTACCAGGGGGAATATGGCACAATCACCATCGACGGCGACTTCCAAAAATCCAACAAGTGCGACATCGAGTTCAACGAAATCGCTAAATATTTCGGGATGCAGGAGGAACTAGAGGAGATAGCAAAAACCACGGACCACTCCGTGATGCCCCTCACGAAGAAGAACGCCCCAGAGCTCGAGTTCAGTGCGAATAGTGATACCCGCAAACATCAAGTGCACCCAACAGAATCTGCGAAGACGGCGATGGTTTCCACCACCCTCTCGCCAGCATAGGAAGGCGAGCTCGTCGAACTCCTCCATGAGTACTGGGAAATTTTCGCCTGGCAGCCTTCAGATATGCCAGGGATACCCAGGGAGTTTGCCGAGCACTCACTCGAAGTCTACAAAGACACCAAACCTATCAAGAAGACCACCCGACGGTTCTCAGAGCCCAAGCAAAAAGCGCACGGAGAAGAAGAAAACAAACTACTCGCAGCAAAATTCATTAGAGAGATAAAAATATCCACTTGGTTAGCAAACCCAGCGCTGGTCCCGAAGAAGAATACTGACATCCTTCGCTTGTGCATCCACTACACGTCGCTGAACAAACACTGCCCCAAGGAAAACTTTCCCCTCCCACGTATCGACCAGATAGTGGATTCCACTGTAGGTTGCCAACGTCTCTCCTTCCTAGATGCCTACTCGGGATATAATCAGATCAGGATGAAGAAGGAAGACGAGGAAAAGACAGCATTCATCACACCTCACGGTGTCTACTGCTACACGACAATGCCTTTTGGGCTAAAAAACACAGGCGCTACATATCAGCGTTGCATGCAAAAATTCCTCGCCAAGCTCATTGGCAAGAACGTACAAGTGTACGTTGACGACATCGTCATCTAGACTCGAGTAGAGGACACGCTCCTCGAGGATATCAGAGAAACATTTGATGCTTTGAACGCATACAGGATCAAGCTCAACCCGACAAAATGCGTCTTCAGCGTCCCTGCAGGACAACTTCTCGGGTACTTGGTGTCCGCCAGAGGAATTGAAGCCAACCTAGAGAAAATACAAGCGATCTTAACAATGAAGGAGCCAACCAATCTTCGCGGCTTGCAGCAGCTCGCAGGGCGATTAGCCGCCTTGAGCAGATTCATTGCACAATTGAGCGACCAAGCATTAGCCTTCACCAAGCTGTTGAAGAAGACAGATAAGTTCGAGTGGACACCTGAAGCAAAACAAGAATTCACAGATCTAAAGCGAACACTACTGAGTAGGCGTGTTCTGGCAACGCCACAAGAATGGGAGCCACTGTACTTATGCCTAGCCGCAACAAATCAAGTCATCAGCACGGTAATCGTGGTCGAACGACCCGAGGACGGCAAGGCTATGGAGTACAGCGGCCAATCTACTACATCAGCGAGGAAAATTCAAAATTCAAATAAAAGTTACTACATCAGCGAGGTGCTTTCGCCGTGCAAACAACGATACTCCCACTACTAGAAGCTCGCATACGGGGTCGTACTCACAGCCCAAAAGCTCAAGCATTACTTCCAGGAACATACCGTCACGGTGCTAAACGACGCATCACTCGGTACCATCATGAACAATCCCATGGCATTCGGAATAATTGAAAAATGGAGCACCGAGCTAGGCGCCTGGGACATCGTATATGCAGGACGCAATTCCGTGAAATCACATGTACTCGTAGAATTCCTGAGCGAGTGGACAGAACTGCACACACCAGCTCCACCATAATACACGAGTAACTGGATCATGTACTTCGACGGGTCCAAAAGGAACGAAGGAGCTGGACCTGGGATCGTCCTCATATCCCCAGGGGAGACAAGTTGCAGTATGTCCTAAGATTGTATTTCCCACCCGACGATCCAGCATCCAACAACGACGCAGAATATGAGGCCTTGCTACATGGCATGAAGATGGCGATTGCATGCGGAGCCACCCGATTGATGATTTATGGAGATTCCAACCTCATCGTACAACATACTATGAAGTAATGCGACGCTATCTCGGAAAACATGGTTGCTTATCAGGACATGTATAATCTACTCGAAGAAAGTTTCAAAGGCTGTGAGCTGAAATACATCACAATGTCCAGCAACAAAGAAACAGATAGGCTGGCAAACATGGGGTCCACAAATATACCCATACCGCCAGGAATATATTTCGAGAGGATGATCAAACGTTCTGTGAAGGTCAAGAAGACTGCATGAGCACCCGCAGCATTGGAGATAGACGCCAGCCCGAAAATTTCTATCATCGAGCTCAGCCTCAGTATTTCAAGACAAGTTTTTCTGGTCGAGCCAGTCTGGACGCAGAAATACATCGACTACTTATCTAGTAAACAGCTCCCAGCAGATGTTCACGAAGCTTGACAGATAGTACGACGCAACAAATCTTTTCGGGTACTCAACAGAGAATTATACAAACAGAGAATCTCAGGAATATTGCAGAAATGCATAGCACCCGAAGATGGCAAGGAATTTCTGCGAGAAATACACGAAGGAGATTGTGGACACCACGCCAGCTGGAAGGAAATTGTGGGCAAAGCTTTTCGAATAGGATTCTACTGTCTTACAGCGGCCATAGATGCAAAGGACCTAGTCGACAGGTGCAACGCTTGTCAACGATTTGCGCCAAAGCCACACGCCCCTCTCACGGAACTACACATGATACCAATCGCCTGGCCCTTTGCACAATGGGGGCTAGACATGGTAGGACCATTACGCAAGTCCACACCCGGAGGATATACACACTTTCTAGTAGCAGTCGACAAATTCACGAAGTGGATTGAAGCCATGCCAGTCACCTCGGCTAGCGCCCAATGGGCCGTAAAATAGTTGTGCAAGATTTGGCATACCACACAACATCATCACTGACAACAGAACAAATTTCACAACAAGAAACACAACAGTTCTGCGACGAAAAGGGCATCGCCTTCAGCTTCGCTCTAGTGGCCCACCCGCAAACCAACGGTCAGGTCGAGGGATCCAACGGCTTAGTCTCAGCTGGCATAAAGAAATGGCTACTCGATCGTCTACACCCAGCGGCAGGGCATTGGGAAGAAGAGTTACCCTCTGTGCCATGGAGTATCCGCACAACCCCAAATCGATCAACAAACTACACGCCATTTTTCATGGTATACGGAGTTGAAGCAGTCCTTCCCGAGGATGTCAAATTCAGCGCCCCACGAGCCGTCGCTTAGAGCGAAGAAACCTCTAACAAGGCACTCGCGAAAGATATGGATGCACTCGACGAGATACGCGATATTGCACTCGCAAGATTCGCGGTATACCAACAGTCGCTGCGTAACTATCACAGTCGCCGTATACGCCACAGAGCTTTCGTGGCCGGAGACTTGGTGTTGCGGCTCAAACAGAAGGAAGGACACAAGCTCTAGCCACCATGGGAAGGACCCTTCATAATACACAAAGTTATCCCGGGTGGTGCGTATCGACTGATGTCGGGGGGTTACCCCCGAGTAGGGTAAAGGCAAGTGGTAAAGGCAAGGTCAGAAGAGATGTTTGGTCGAGTAGCCGCCTACCCGGTACTCGCTACCCAGTCGAGTGCTACTCGGTCTTACACAAAAGATGATCAGAAGGTTACATCAAGCAAGTTATGTTTGTTCGAGTAGAAGAGCTGGTCCGAGTAAAACTGGCGGGAACCTACTCGGGCCAGATGTCAAAGGAGTCGTTCTGACACCGGATCCCGCGTATCCCGGGTCCGTACTTGGCACTATTCACAGCACTGTTCATCTGGGGCCGGCGTGCCTGACAGCGATAGTGTGTCAGCAGGCCGTCGCAGGATAGGGGGGACCTACTCTGTGTTCCGCGCAGTGATACCAGACTGTTCACTTGGTTTTGCCCAACGACTTTCCGGACAGGACAAGATTAGGAACCAAAGCTGTCAGCGGGAGCTCGGAGGAAGGACGGTGTGCACACAATGTCGACATCTGTTTGTATTTGGACGTATCCGGCTGGGCACCGAGTATATAAGGTGCCCCGCCGCCTCCTGCGTGAGGGACGACTACGGGATCACACGTTCTTGACCTAGATTCTTGACCTAGTTCATCACTTAGAGAGAAGAGTGGCTACTCGGTAGCAAGAACAATTGTACTGTGGCTACTCAGAGAGACCTCAATACATAACAAGAAAGGCAGGAGTAGGGGTTTTACCTCCTCACGAGGGCCCTGAACCTGGGTAGATCGTGTTGTTTGCAGTGTTTGATTCTTACCTCACGCGGCTACTCGTCGCGTGATCCCTCCCCGAGCACCTCCAGCGTCCATCGTCCCCACATCTTTAGCCATCCTATGGCATCTGTCTTGACACCACCACGACAGTTGGCGCCCACCGTGGGGCAACCAGCGGCGCTGGCTGGAGTTTCCGTTCGGACGAGATCGATTTCTGCTACCGGAGAGCGCGTGGTCTGTGGCCTCGTCCACAGATTCGGCTCCTTCGACTTCGTCACCGACAACGCCGGCGATTTCGGCGGCAGGGCCATGCCGGAGGACGGCTCGGTGATTTCCTTCGGCGCGCACCTCGTCTACGTCGCCACCGTCATCGACCGCGAGTACCCTGAGGTGGTGCATGTCGCGGAGGATCCTCCTGCCGTCATCGCTGCACGCGGAAGGCCGGTGGGCCGTTCTGCGGACAGCGTGGAGGTGATGGTGCTGGCCTAGCTGCAGACGCCGGCAAGGGCGCAGCGGGAGCTGCGGTCGTCGTCGAGGATCTCGCTGGCTCGAGTGCTGGCGGGAAGACGCACAAACCTTACGAGAAGGAGTGCAACCTTCCGCTTTCCACTACTCCGACTATCCCTGCGTCAGCTGGGCGGACTGGCATGCCGCCTCCCACCGACCTCGAGCTCTTGACCATGAAGGAGCAGCTCGACCGGCAGCGCCAGGAGCTGCTCGCCGAGCAGGCGGAGTTGGATAAGGTTAGGCTTGAGCTGAGTCTAGATCAGCTTGAGTACAACAAGTCTCATGGTTTCACGCCGGTTACTAGGAGGGCTAGCAAAGTAGGTGCTACGCGTCGTAACCTAGGTGCCGAGATGGCAACAGTAGTAGAGGCTCCCACTCAGTCCGTCACCGCAAACACCTCCACTAGACCCAGATACAGCACGCCCGCCAAAACACTTAGAGCTGCTGAGGCTGTAGCCGCCGAGTTGCCGCATCTAGTTGGCGACGCGCGCGTTAGGCAGCAGGAAAGGCTGAACGAGTTGGTGCTAGAGGCGGCTAGGCAGAATGAGGAGTTCCGAAAAGCCAACCCGGGTGCTGGAGCTTCTCAGGTGGTGCACTCGCACGCGGCTAGATCCAACGATCAGGCCTCATCTCCGCATCCCAGCCGCGAGAAGAGCCGTAGCGGGCGTTCTGGCAGAGACAGGCAAATGCAGGTGTACGACCCGGCTGTCGCCGCGAAACAGCTCGCTGTGCCACGACAGTCCGGTCAGAAACACAACGCTGCAGGAGCAGGCTTCCAAGCCCATAAAGCTCAAAGCCAGGCCCGAGATGGAGAGCGCCTAGGTCCTTCTCAGCATCCCGTCGCTCAGCCTACTCGGCAGAGGCAGCAGCCGCGCGCAGTGGCGCCAGCCGCCAACCAGGTGGAGCAGCCTGCAGCTGTGCAGGTGGACCGATATGATGATGGTGATTCGGCCATGGGGATGGCTGGCTATGACATTCTAGATCGTGTGGGCGAGCGCGTGTTGGCGCCTAGAGATGCAAGGCACCAGCTGGACCGGATCAGCTTGTCAGCGCGGCTGGAGAACACGGGTCCTCCTGGCCCCGAGTGCTTTGGCCCGCGCATCATGAACGAGCCGTCCGTGAAGAACTTCCAGCTGGCAAGGGGCACCAAGAGCTACAATGGTAGCACCAAGTCGGAGGATTGGCCCAATGACTATGTCACCGCGGTTCATATCGCGAACGGCAACCGGAGATGGGCGGTGCGGTACGTCCCACAGATGCTAGAGGGTCCAGCTCGCACTTGGCTCAACAACCTGCCCAAGAACAGTATCAATTGCTGGCTGGACTTCTCGGAGGCCTTCATCAGCAACTTCACCAGCACCTACAAGAGGCCGAATAGGCCACAGCAGCTGTCTGCTTGCAGGCAGCGGGAAGACGAGACAGACCGCGAGTATCTTACTCGGTGGAGAACATTGCGGAACACCTGCGAAGGTGTGACTGAAGCCCAAGCCATCACTTGGTTCGCGCAGGGTAGCCGACATGGCAGTATGCTGTGGCAAAGATTGCAGAGGGAGATGCCAAACACTCTGGCGGAGACCATCAAGATTGCGGATCAGTACGCACTCGGTGATCCTACCCAGCCCCTGATGGATTCCTCCGAGCCGAGAAGAAATTTCAACAGCAACAAGCGCAACGAGTTCCGCAACAAGCGCAGGGGTGACCGAATAGATACTCGGTATGACCCCGAGGAGGTGAATGCAGTGGCTGTTGGAGCAGGGGGTAGCCAAAGGCAGAAACCTGCTGGAGCCTACGGGCAGAACCAGAACCAGGGCCAAGGCAACAAGAAGCCATTCCGTGCTCCTCAGTCGGGTAGCGGCAACTCGGAACAGACCAGGAAGTTCGTCTTCGACGATATGAAGGATGGCCCATGCAGTTTCCACACTCAGCACCCCTCGAGGCCTGCTAACCACACCACTCGGCAGTGTGAGTGGTGGGATTTGATCCGGAATGAAGGCTTGCCTCCTCCTCCTCCTCTGCCAGCTGCAAATGCCAATGTGCAGCCTGCTCGCGCACCCGCAGCTCGGCCTCCAGTGTTCCTGAGAAGAGAAAATGTGAACCAAGTGGCTTTAGGATCCAACCGTCACTTCAACAATGAGGGCTACCGCAACAACAACAACAACAACAACCGCAACCGCAACAACAACAGAGGCAACAACAACTACCAAGGCAACAACAACAACGGCAACAATGAGGGCGGAGGCCGCAACCAGTACCAAGAGCACCACGAGAGCTACATGATATTTACTTCTGAGCCTGTCGACAAGCAATCACAGCACAGGCGCGCTATGGAGGTCAATGCAGTGATTCCTGCTGTCCCTCACTACATGTATTGGTGTGACCAAGAGATCAGGTGGTCCCGAGTAGATCATCCCAAGGTGATGCCCAACCCGGTAGCTACGCATTGGTGTTGGATCCTACTTTCCTGGGTCCCGAGAAGAATGTGAGGTTCAGCAAGGTGCTAATCGACAACGGCAGCAGCATCAACATCGTGTACAAAGACACACTCGAGAATCTTGGCCTGGCTGAGAACGTGCTGCTACCCAGCAAGACAACTTTCCATGGCAGTGTGCTCGGGGTCTCTTGCAATCCGATTGGCCGAGTATGGATAGATGTGCTATTCGGCACCAGGGAGAACTGCCGCACAGAGAGCCTGCAGTTCGAGGTGGTTGATCACAAGAGCCCTTACCATGCTCTACTCGGCAGGCCTGCTCTGAGCAAGTTCATGGCTTCTACCCACACTGCGTATCTGAAGATGAAGATCCCTGGTCCCAATGGCGTGATTACCATCGCCGGTGATTACAAGAAGTCCATGCAGTGTGCCTCTGCTGGTTCCCAGTTGGCGGAGTCAATGGTGATTGCAGCCGAGAAGAAGAAGATGTATGAGGTGGTGTCCATGGCGCAATCCGCGCAAGCTGGCGCGCAGGGCGTGCCGAGTACCCAACACGGGACCGCGTTCCAGGCATCTCAAGAAACTAAGAAGGTTCAGGTCGACCCTGAGTTCCCCGACCGCGTAGCCATCATTGGCTCCGGGTTGGCGGAGAAATAGGAAAGCGAGCTCATCCACTTCCTCCGTGAGAATCGGGACGTGTTCGCCTGGTCCAATGAAGATTTGCCAGGAGTCCCGAGGGAGTTGGTTGAGCACTCATTACATGTGCGTCCTAACGCCAAACCATTGAAGCAGGCTATGCGCCGCTTCGGAGATGAGAGGAGGAAGGCCATTGGTGACCAGATCACCAAGTTGCTGATAAGCAATTTCATCATGGAGGTGCTGTATCCGGATTGGCTAGCCAACCCGGTCATGGTCGAGCAGGAAAAGGAGGATCCCAAGGCTGCTACCGCGTGGCGCATGTGTGTCGACTACACCGACTTGAACAAAGCATGCCCCAAGGATCCTTTCCCGCTACCTCGCATTGATCAGGTGATCGATTCCACTACTGGTTGTGAACTGCTGTCTTTCATAGATGCATACTCTGGTTTTCACCAGATTGCACTCAATCCTGCTGATCAAATAAAGACTGCTTTTATTACCCCGTACGGGGCTTATTGCTATCGTGTCATGTGTTTTGGCTTGAGGAATGCGGGTGCAACCTATGAGAGATGCATGCAGAAATGCTTGCATGATCAGCTCGGCAAGAATGTGCAGGTGTACGTAGATGACATCGTCATCAAAACGAATTAAACACATACTCTGCTTGCCGACCTTGAGGAAACCTTTGCTAACCTGCGCAAGTACAAAATGAAGCTGAATCCGAATAAGTGTACTTTTGGCGTCCCAGCTGGCAAGCTACTCGGCTTCCTGGTGTCTAGTTGGGGCATTGAGGCCAATCCTTCAAAGATAAAAGCTATTGAGAGCATGTCTTTGCCGAGATCCTTGAAGGATGTGCAGAAGTTTACTGGCTGCTTGGCATCGCTGAGCCGTTTCCTTGGCCGAATGGGCGAGAAGGCCCTGCCTCTCTATAAGTTGATGAAGAAGAGTGAAAAGTTCGTCTGGACGCCGCAAGCAGACGTGGGATGCAATGAGCTGAAGGCGATGCTGGGTAGCGCTCCCATCTTGGCTAGTCCGCTACCCAAGGAGCCAATGCTGTTATACATTGCTGCTACTAACCGAGTAGTCAGCGTGGTGATTGTGGTGGAGCGAGAAGAAGAAGGCAAGAGTGTGCAGCGCCCCGTGTACTATCTTAGCGAAGTGCTGTCCAGCTCAAAGCAGAACTACCCGCACTACCAGAAGATGACTTACGGCGTGTACCTGGGCGCCAAGAAGCTGAAGCACTACTTCCAAGAGCATCCTATCACTGTTGTGAGTTCTGCTCCCATCTCGGATATCATGGGCAACAAGGAGGCGAGTGGAAGAGTAGCCAACTGGGCGATTGAGCTAGCCGCGTACGCTCCCGCGTATGCGAGAAGAGAAGCCATCAAGTCTCAGATTCTGGCGGAGTTTCTGGTGGACTGGGCCGAGGTGCAGTATGAACCTCCTGCTCCAGTCTCCAATTATTGGAGAATGCACTTTGATGGCTCGAAGGTGAAGGAAGGGCTTGGTGCTGGCGTAGTGCTTACGTCACCTAAGCGAGATCAACTCAAATACGTGATGCAAATCCACTTCAAGGCATCGAACAACGTTGCCGAGTATGAAGCCGTGGTGCACGGCTTGCGAGTAGCCAAGGAGATTGGCATGCAGCGCATCATATGCTATGGTGATTCCGATCTGGTGGTGCAGCAAGTTTCTGGAACTTGGGATGCTTTGGACGCCAACATGGCATCGTATCGCTTCCTGGTGCAGTCTATGACTGGATTCTTCGAAGGCTACGAGTTCCAGCACATCCACCGAGCAGAGAATGAAGCAGCAGACGAGCTGTCCAAGTTGGGGTCTTCTCGGCAATCCATCCCGGCGGGGATTGCCTTGGAGCATTTAAGGAAGCCATCCATCAAGCCATCCCCCAACTCGGAATCCATTTTCGTTCCTTCTCTGCCAAGTGAGGAAGCTGTTCCAATGGAGATTGACTGGGAGAATGCAACACAGAACCCGGGGACTGCAGCATCCATCTCGGGGACTGCCGTTCCCTACTCGGGGACTGCCATTCCCTACTCGGGGACTGCCACTCCATACTCGGGGACTGCTGTCCTCGACCCGGAGGCTGTCGTGTTCATCGTGGAGGTTCTTGCCAATCGCTCAGGACTTCAGAGAAGTGCTCCCAATCCTAAGGAGCAACCAGAGGTGCCCGTCCCGATGGAAGTGGACGAACCAGTGTTTCCTGCACGGGAGACACCGAGTTGGGCCATGCCCATATTATCCTTTCTAAAGGACGGTACTCTGCCAGAAGATGAGGTTGCTGCAAGGCTAATTCAGAGAAGATCCAAGGGATACACTATATTCCGAGATGTGCTGCACAAAAGAAGTGCCACTGGCGTGCTGCAACGGTGTGTGGACCCAGAAGAAGGAGGAGAAATTCTGTTGGAGATACACCAAGGAGAATGCGGACACCACGCTTCTTCTCGGGCATTGGTCAAGAAAGCTTTTCGGCATGGCTTCTACTGGCTCACAGCTCTGCAGCAAGCTGAAGACATCGTGAGGAAGTGCAATGGCTGCCAGATGTTTGCAAGTAAGATTCACATGCCTGCTTCCGAGTTGAAAACTATTCCTATCACTTGGCCGTTTGTTGTTTGGTGTTTGGACATGGTCGGACCCTTCAAGCCGGCTAGAGGCAACATGACGCACATCTTGGTCATGGTGGACAAGTTTACCAAGTGGATTGAAGTAAAGCCTATTCGGAAGTGCGATGGAGCCACAGCTGTGAAATTCTTGAAGGATGTGATCCTGAGATACGGCTATCCGCACAGCATCATCACGGACAACGGCACAAATTTTGCTGAGGGAGCAATGGTGCGATTCTGCAGAGATAACATATCCGACTAGACGTTGCGTCAGTCGCGCATCCCGCCTCCAATGGGCAAGTTGAAAGAGCAAACGGCATGGTGCTAGCAGGCATAAAGCCAAGGCTCATTGAGCCGTTGATGAAAACACCTGGGTGTTGGTTAGACGAGTTGCCAGCGGTGTTGTGGAGTCTAAGGACTACCCCTAACCGGTCAACCGGCTACACGCCATTCTTCTTGGTATATGGGGCTGAGGCCGTATTGCCAATAGACCTAGAGCATGATTCCCCCCGGGTAACCCTCTACACTGAGGTGGAGGCGAGAGAAGCTCGAGAAGACGACGTTGACCTGCTTGAAGAAGCAAGAGAGCTTACTCTGTCACGTTCGGCTATCTACCAGCAAAACCTGCGGCGTTATCATAGCCGAAAGGTGAACCCGAGGGTTTTCCGAGAAGGAGACTTGGTCCTTAGGCTTGTGCAGCGCACAGCCGGGATGCACAAATTGTCTCCTCCATGGGAAGGACCTTTCATTGTGAGCAAAGCGCTGCACAATGATGCGTACTATCTTGTGGACGTGCGTCCATCACAGGCGAACAGGGTAGACAAAGCTGGAGAGGAATCAAAGCGTCCCTGGAATGTAGCTCTACTCTGTCGCTTTCATTCATGAGCAAAAATGTGTATGTACTCTCAATTCTACTCTGCAATCTGAAATTGAACTCGGGGACTGCCCTCGTCCAAAATTGTTCTAAGTGTTTCTACTCGGCTTTACTCTTTGTCTACTCGGTTGCTCTTCTTCAAAATTCATAAGTACATTGAGTATTGTTTTTAAACCTACATGCCAACTCTTCGACTCTGCTGCTGTCCGAAACCCGGCTTCATGGCAAGCAAGAGAACAAGCAAAAGGTCAATGAGCACAAGAAAAATTGCTAAGAAAAGGAAGAGTACAGGAACCGAGTAGGGTGAATTTACTACTGTTCTTTATCTTTTTCTTTTCAGCTAAGTGGTGGGCTACGTTACTATGATTGTTTCTGAGTGGCTAAGTAATTGCAACTCTGCCTTTGAACTCTCGTGACTCGAATACCAAAAAAGCAACAAGTTGCGGGTAGAGCTGAGATGAAAAGAAAGAGCGAATAAGAAATGCAACTCGGGGACTTGCATGATAACGCAACCCGCCATTGAGCCAGGGCTGCTCAAATTGACTAAGTTAAAAATATCAAGTGTGAATAAAAATGAGTAGCAAGCAAAAACATAACTGGTTCAGTACATCTGCACCCGGCATCCCGGGGATCTGATTAGTGTTTGAAGGATAAGATTGCAGGAGAAAATCAAGTCGAGGTAGCAACGTTCTCGGTATTGGCCTTGGCTGCTTCATCTTCAGTACTGGCCTTGGTAGCATCTGCTTCCGAGCTGGCGACATCGGTCTTCGCAGCTTCGTTTTCGGCGCTGGCCTTGGTAGCATCCGCTTCCGAGTTGCCGGGGACGGACTTCGTTGCGTCTGCATTTGTCTCAGTGGCAGCATGGTCTGAAGTGGCCGTGGCCACCGAGATGGGCCCTGTCGCCGAGGTGGAGCCAGTTGCTTGGGCGCGGATGCTAACCGTGTCGTCGAGGGCAGCTCCTGACGAGGTGCCGAACTCGAGCGCGGCGGTGTCGATCGACATCTTCTCGCTCTCGCCTTCCTCATCGCTACCCGCGACGAGTGCGGCCTTCCCCTTCCCGGTTTCGTCGGCGGGTCGGTCGAAGAAGCTCAAGTCCAGCTCCTCCGTGTCCGTTCCTTCGTCTTCGTCCTCCTCCTCGCTTTCGTCCACCTCGGTGTCAGGATCAGTGAGGCCGTCGATGAAGGTCGCGGTGTCCGCGTACTGGGCGACCTCGTGTGCAACCAGCTGGCGGAGAGCCACGCAGTCGGAGTCCGACTCCCACTTGGAGTCCTGCCGCATCTCGCGGACGACTTGCAGATTGAGATTTTCATACCAACTGGTAATGAACAGCAGCATCATGTCGGCGCCTGCCCGAGCTCCCGAGGCCCGCCACTTCTTCAGCCCGGCCTTCACGTCGTGCAGCTTCAAGGCAAGCCCGCGGATGGTCGTTGGCGCGGAGTCCCGAGGCCAGAAGAGGTCGTGGAGCTTGAAGGCGATGCGCACTAGCTCGGTGCCCACACCTCCTAGACGTTGAAGCTGACCTTGCATGACGATAAGGCACTCTTCAATTTCTGCTTTGGTGTCCGTGGGCTCGCCCTTCTCAGCGCGAGCTGCTCGGGCCTTTGCCAAGGCAGGCTTGCACGAAGACTCAAGGTCGGGGAAAATTTCTTAAAGAGCTATCGAGAAGATCAGAAACAGAAGCAGAGTAGAAATATGAAACGAGTAGCAGAGAAGCAAAAGGAAGCAGTGAAGCAAAGAAAAGATGGCACTTACTGTTCAAGTCATAGACCAGCCCTTGTAGCTGGTTCTTCCACAATTCCTCGTCGGCTAGGTGCCTTTCTTCAATCAAGCGAAGCCCGGCCAGCTGACCAAAAAGGTGAGCGTTGCTTTTCTTCAGCACCTCGCACTCCTGTTCGAGGGATCTCTCCTTGGCCTTGGCAGCTGCTTCGTTTTTCTCCTTCTCGACAATCAAATTCTTCTTCTCGGCTGCTAAGTTGAGGGCATCCTGGAGCGCAGTCCGCAGCTGGACCTGGAGAGTTTCCATCTCGGTAGCATGTTCTTTCGTTAGCTCGACAGCTTGGCTGGACAGTTGCTGCTGCACCTCAGCAGGCTGGAGGCAGTTCAGATGCTCCTCGACGAACTTCTTATGGTCTTCTGCGGAGAGCAAAGCACGGTTAGCAGAGTAGCGAAGAGAGAAACATAAAAACAAGCCGAGAAGACGGCAACATACCTTCCAGTCTCTTGATCGTGGCTTGGCCATTCTCAACAAAGGCACGACAATTCGCGTGCTCGTCGGCCAGGGCCTTTAGCTTCCCTGCAGAGTAGAATTGGTTAGCGAAAAAAGCAAAAGCGGGCGTAAACACCAAACGCAAGAACCGCGTAGCTAATAGCATACCTTCAACTTCAGAAAGTCTAAGGGTGATGTTCATGACATCCTTCTCGGCTGCCTCGTCGGCTATGCGCTCCTTTTCTAGGGCGTTAATGCGCCTCCTAGCGATGCAATGGTTCCAGAGTAGCCGACGATACAGGTTGGTCCGTTTCAATAAGCTATTCTGAGAAGCAAAAGGAAAAAGAATCAGGCAAAGTGGTAAAGATTCAACCCGAGAAGGCGGCAACTCGGTTGAGTGTCCGCCTACTCGGCCAGAATCTCGGGGACTGGGTGATGGATAAGGAAAAGAAGAAGAGTAGAAGAAAAGTGAAAGGCAACTCGGGGAGGATGAGTAAAAACTTACTGCATAAGATTGCTCAAGGTCCTCTGCAGCCTTGCGGTGGACGAACATCTTGGCGGCAAGCGTGCTGGTGTTGGACGAGATGGTCATGGGTTTGTAACCCATGTCCGCCTTATTCCAGTCGACGCGCATGTGGTCCAGGTCGCCCAACTCCACGCCGTCCCAGTTCGAGTTGCCAAGGATCTTGCTGTCCCATTTGGCATCGATGAAACCGACCAGATCGATCATTTGCTCAAGGCCCACGGACGTCACCGCCTTGTCCTGGACCTCGCGCGATGAAATGGAGACGAACTTGTCCTGATTTTTGGCTGGGGGTCTGGAGTCCACTGCCGCGGCCTGCTTCCCTTTCTTAAGAGCAAGTCTCCTCTCCTCGGGGGTTAAGGCAACCTGGTACTGCTGGCTGACCTTCACCATGTAAGGCGGGAAGCTGGGCGGATCCGGGACGCTGGACGCTGCAGCGGCGTCAGCAGCCTCGCCGGGCTCGCGGATAACCAGCTGACCGGACTTGGCGGTTGGTTTTGGCGGCGGCATCACGGCTGCGTCTTGAGCGCGACCACGTGCCGGGTTCCTGCGAACAGCGCCTTCTGCCTGGCCAGCTGGCTCCTCGGCAGCTCGTTTCTTAGAAGTCTCCTTCTTGGCGGTTGGCTTCTCGGCGGCCTTGTCTTCTGCAGCTTCCTGAGTGTTCTTCTTCGCAACCGGCTAGGCCGAAGGGCTGGCTGCAGTTTTGGTCTTCTTTACCAAGGAAGAGTCTGGTGCAGAGGAAGAAGTACCCTGCTGGGTAGGCGGTGCCAGCGGCGTGCTACCCGGCGCAGCATTCGACTGCGCACGGCTCTGCAGGTCCTGCTGCATCTTGTCAGTTACTTCAACCCGCTGCTCGACAGCGGGATCTGGCTGTGAGGCATCTGGTGTTTCTACCCGCGTCTGGGCCGCGGAGTCTTCCTGTTCAGCAGCCCCTGTTGCTGGCTGCTCCTGTTCTGCTTCCTGCCGCTCAAGGGCGGCGTCGTCGTGCATCTCAGGATCTTGTTCTAGGTTCTCCTCGGCCGTGGTGGCTGGAGGAGAAGGTGGCATCTCGTGGCGAGCAGCATCCTGCGCCTCCTGCTCGGCGCGGGACTGCTGCTTCTGCTCGACGTCGTGGGCGTCGGTGTCCATGTACCGAGCCTCGTCGGAGTCTTCTCCTCGTGCAGGAGAGGACGCATGCGCTCTGTCCTGCGCGGCGGCTTTGGTCTCATCGTCAAGGTCGATGAGATTATCGACGTCGATGGCAGATTTCTTCTTAGTCTTGGTGGGCGCGAAAGCGGCGTCCGCATCCAAGGGGGCTCTGAAGAAAGAATTGTGTTCAGAAAAGAGAAGAGGGCAGAGGAAACCGAGAAGAAACAACGAAGTAAAATGATTGGAAATTTGCGGCAACAAGGCATAACTGAGGAGAGAGTACTTACCCTTTACGGGTAGGGATCGTCCGTCCCTTTTTCGTCGCAGTCTTCTTGGTCGTCTTCCCGACTGTCGTCTTCTTCTTCTTGGCGGGGGGCTCCTGAGCACCGCTACCCGTGCGTTTGCGGGTAACAGGAGCCGCGACTGCGAGTGGTTCGACCTCAACGGCGCCCTCGTCCTCATCGTCATCTTCGCCCCCCTCTTCAGCGTCGACAGTTTCTGTGAGTTTGAGAAGAAGAAAACAGTTGAGAAGCAGGAGGCAATTGGTTTGCACCACTCGCGACCAGACAGGATGAACTCAATTACCTTCGTCTTCATCCTCAGACCAATCACGGACAGACGCGTCCACGTGATGTTTACTCGTCTGGGCGGCGTGAGGAAGGTTGAGCTTGTCCGCGGTCTCGAAGGAGACCTCATCATCTTCCTCTCGGTCTTCCGACCAGTTGGCCTCAAAGCGCTCCATGCTCTCAGCGAGCTGGCGATCAAGGACCTGAAGAATAGAGAGACATCACAAGTTAGTCGAGTAGCATAAAGGCACCCTACCCGACTAGGCGTGCAAACACAAAGCACACTAAGCCTAGGGAAACTTGCTAAGTGTCCTACTCGGCAAGGCGTGCAAACACCAAGCACATTAAGCCTAAGCAATTCTCCTAAGTGTGCTACCCGACAAGGCGTGCAAACACCAAGCACACTAAGCCTGAGAAGTTCCGCTAAGCACCCTATTCGGCGCAGAGTGCAAATGCTAGTCGCGGCAAGGAGAGAAGGCTATCTACTCGGATTGCGTATGCAAGAAGCAGAGTAAGAGGTACATACCCGTTCAATCGGCTTCGTACGGCTGTATGGGATGAAGCCATACTGCCAATTGTCTCTGAGGCCGGTGGTCAGGATGGACCGCGCATGAGCGGCGACGTCCGCGTTGCTGAGCTCGAACGTGGTTGTCCGAGTACAATCGCGGGGGCCGCCCATGTAGCACATGGGGTGGGCGCGTTGCTGGAGCGGCAGCACCCGCTTAGAGATCCAGCAGGCAACTGGATCGTCGCTCTTGAGCCCCTCTCCGATCAGATGGGCAAGGCGCTCCTCCATCTGCGTCAGGTTCCTGTCGATGGACGGCTTGGTCTTCCAGTTCTGCCCGGTAGGAGCTCGGTTGCTCCAACGGGGCAGATTGATTTTGTCCTCCACCTTGGCTCCCTTCTTGGCGGGCATGTTCTTCACGTATAGAAACGTCCTCTGCCACTTATGGACGGAGTCCAATCCCTTGATGCGCGGATGGTTGGTTCCAGGGCGCTGCACCATCATGGCGCTGTCGGTCTCCGTTATCCGGCTGCTGGTGTCCGCGCCATCCTTCTTGCCCTTGCTCTGTTGGCGAAAGAAGAAGTACCTGGACCACGTCTCCGTCGTGGGGCGAACGCCGAGGAAGGCCTCGCATACCACGGCGTGGTAGGAGAGGAACACGACGGCGTTTGGGGGAAGATGGTGCATCTGGAGGCCATAGTGGTCTAGAAACGAGCGGAGGAAGTTTGACGCTGGAAGCCCGAATCCTCGCGCGAAGTGCGCGAGGAAGATGACATGCTCTCCCTCTTCCGGAGCCGGAACGAGCTCGCCGCCAGGTTGCCGGCAGCGAACACCGGGAGGAACCCTCCGGGTGTTCACGAGCCACTGGCAGTCTTCGGCGGTGACCTCGGAGCCGGGCCCAGCCGGCGCGAGCGTTGTTGTCGCGAGCCATGGTGGGGAGAATGAAATCAAGGAAAGGTTTCGAGGGATTTGGTGGAGTGGAAGAACTCGCGGCGGCGCAGTGAGTTGCGCGGCGGCAAGGAGATCTGTGGCGGCGGAGAAACGAGAAGGCAGAGGGGAATTGCAAGCGGAAGGAGAAGAAGGAGTTACCGTGGGGGGTATTTATACCGCACCTCGGAGTACCGTTACGATTCGAGGTAGTGGGATCAATCGTGGCAGTAATCGTGCGGCGTGGGGTCTGTGGGCCGGTTAGAAACGCACACAGCGCGGAACGCGCGCGTAACGGCCGCATTAGATCCCACGACGAGATCGTGGGCAATTACTGCGCGTGATGGGACATAACGAGCTGGTGGGCCCACTCCGTGAAAACTGGGCGCGTGGCCTGTCAGGTCCTGGGCAGCGAGACGTCGGGGTCGTGGATGCGTGACACGTGCCCAGTCGCGATGCGGAAAGCCGGATTGTCCTCTGCGCTGCAGAGATTCTGTTTGAGAAATTCACTAAGTCTTTTTACTCGGTCATAGAGAAGAAAACTAGCTCTATTCGGAAGAGAGGAAACTCAAGGTATTTTCCAGAGTGCTACTCGGAGGTTTTACTCGGCATCTTGAGGTTCAAGGAAAATGTTGCCAAGGTTGGTTTTAAGCTGGCAGAGCCCAGTGAACGAGTTCGCAGGACTCTACCAGCTTCGTGGACTGTTGTCGGGGGGTTACTCCCGAGTAGGGTAAAGGCAAGTGGTAAAGGCAAGGTCAGAAGAGATGTTTGGTCGAGTAGCCGCCTACCCGGTACTCGCTACCCGGTCGACTGCTACTCGGTCTTACACAAAAGATGATCAGAAGGTTACATCAAGCAAGTTATGTTTGTTCGAGTAGAAGAGCTGGTCCGAGTAAAACTGGCGGGAACCTACTCGGGCCAGAAGTCAAAGGAGCCGTTCTGACACCGTATCCCGCGTATCCCGGGTCCGTACTTGGCACTATTCACAGCACTGTTCATCTGGGGCCGGCGTGCCTGACAGCGACAGTGTGTCAGCAGGCCGTCGCAAGATAGTGGGGACCTACTCTGTGTTCCGCGCAGTGATACCAGACTGTTCACTTGGTTTTGCCCAACGACTTTCCGGACAGGACAAGATTAGGAACCAAAGCTGTCAGCGGGAGCTCGGAGGAAGGACGGTGTGCACACAATGTCGACATCTGTTTGTATTTGGACGTATCCAGCTGGGCACCGAGTATATAAGGTGCCCCGCCGCCTCCTGCGCGAGGGACGACTACGGGATCGCACGTTCTTGACCTAGATTCTTGACCTAGTTCATCACCTAGAGAGAAGAGTGGCTACTCGGTAGCAAGAACACTTGTACTGTGGCTACTCGGAGAGACCTCAATACATAACAAGAAAGGCAGGAGTAGGGGTTTTACCTCCTCACGAGGGCCCTGAACCTGGGTAGATCGTGTTGTTTGCAGTGTTTGATTCTTACCTCACGCGGCTACTCGTCGCGTGATCCCTCCCCGAGCACCTCCAGCGTCCATCGTCCCCACATCTTTAGCCATCCTATGGCATCTGTCTTGACACCACCACGACAACTGAAGAACCCGAAGACTGGTGGCATCTACTCCAACCCATGGAACGTTGCGCACCTCCGCAAATTCTATCCTTAGGTTTATCTCATTCTTGAAATAAGGCTATACTAGCCATCTTGTAGCTCGAAGAAAATACATGGCTTCTCAGTCATATCAATAAAACACATGGTTTCTCAACCATAGCTACTCATGTTCTTCATTTTACATGCTGAAAAATAGGTATACACCCCAAACACACGAGGGCAACGCCTCACTTAGCATCATAAGAAAATTTACAAATACAAAGGTATAGACAAGGTTGACACCTTATAAAGTTTCGAGTGAACTATACAAAACAACATGATACATACATCCTACAATTACACATGGCAGCGAGCAGTTTCCTCGGCTAACACTCGATCAACCTCGTCAGAAGTCAGGCGAGTAATATCCTCCCCTACAGGACGAACAATTGTATAATGAGAGGTCATATCGACTGGAGCATTGGGGAGCCTAGCCACAGAGATAAAATTGACCTCAGGATGCCATAACTAGACAAAAGCAAGTGCTACTAGGGATCCGCAGATCAGCTGTAGGCGGACGCACTCGCGAATTTCACCTACTCGACCGAAAGTTCTGAGCAGGTGGCTCAAGTCTTCTGGACCTCTCTCCAGCGGATAGAAAGCGCGGTTCATAGCTACTAGAGCCTCGTGACAGGAATCAACGAGTATCTTCGCCTGGCCCACACGATACTTCAAAGTAGCCAGAATGAAGCCTCGACTACGGTCGGACCAGAAGTTGTTTGCATGTGGTTTTCAGCTACTGGCTTCATGAGCAATATGGTTATCTACCCAATGCGCTTCACATAGACCGTCAGGCTCAACAACTACAAAGGAATGTAAAGAGAGTTAAAGAATGAAAAGGAGGTAATCAAACAAAGTGCTAGGGGGCTCACAGGCTTACAAAGCATATCTTTGGCAACAACCACCAGCTCTTCCATCACAAACTGCTCACGTTCGGCTGCAAGTTTTTCTGTCGACTTGGCCACATCAGCCACTCCATGCAAAGCTTTCAACTTGCGTTCGCCATCCGCGGCGCGATCACGAAGAGAGGCAAAGGTACTAGCAGCGGCAACAAGGGGATCCAATCGTACAACAGATCCACTCGAAGACTCCGCGCCAGCACCTACTACCTGGAAAGAGAAAGAAAGTGAAGAAACATTTTGAGACTCCCCACTCGAGGATCATACCACCCACTTAACAGGTGCTCGGGGGCTACTCCCATCGGGAGGAACTCATAACGATCAATCGCAAAGTCACATCTCAGCCATCAAAGAACACCTCAATTAAAGGCAAAATACGGGAATATATCCCAAGGTTCATTACATCAAGAGAGCAAACTAAAAGAAATCTATCCTATGGAACCGCAGAGGTACTGCCACTCGCGACAGGATGCCCCCTGCGACTAGCACGAGAAATCAATTCGGATAACTTCTTGGCAAGGACTTCAGCCGGATCGCCAAAAGGACGAAGCGCTAGCTTTTTGCCTGTGGAAGCATCGACGGGAAGGCTTGAATACCCCTTGTCCAGGCCCGCGACTCCATGCGCCAACGCAAACTGGATGGAAGTATTCGCTCCGCATTCATACTGGGCAACCGAGTAAGCCTAAAGGAGATCACCATCCAGGAAAACCTTCAAAAGACCATCCAACATGGGCGGAACCAAGACATCCACCAGAAGACGCTCGTGGAGTTGCGTCAGCACTCGAATGGCTTCGCCAACGAGGGAGCAGATCCCACTCGCGTGTTCCTGGAGCTGAGCGCAAGAATCCGTCAGGACGTCCACTCGTTGAACGCCAGGCAGCTCCAGCGCAACGCCAAGAACATCTGCAAAGAAATGTCATAAATTCCAAAGACAACCAACCTAGTCGCAACACAACGGAAATTAAGTGCAACTTACCCGCAAATTTCTGGGCCAGAGGGCGAATGAAGCCAACAAGATCGTTGTCCTGTTTAGTGCCAGCCTTCTCCAGTTGCTTCAGCGCGTCCTGGGCCTCAGCGAGCTTCTCCTCGAAGTCAGTCGACCGCTTGCGAGAGGATTCAACTTCCTTTCGAGTGGCCTCCAACTCGGCCTCAAGGGTTTTCACCCGAGTGATAGCTTGAGCTTTCCCGGCCTTCAGGAGATCAACTTGACCTACACAACAACAAATTTCAGCCTTTGGGAATTCACATGATCAGAAAGAACAAGCAAGAGCGAACGGATCAATTTACCTTGGAGAGCTTGGCCATCCGCGACGAGTCGATCACGATCCACCTGAGGGATACACAATCTGCCTCAGCCGAAAGTACGCGGCGACCAATGGCTGCAAGAGAGTCAAGAAGAGACTGCAAAAACACGAAACAAAGGTCAAGTCAGAGAAACAGGAAAGAAATTGAGCCTATTCAGGACTGCAAACAGTCGAGTATATCCTCGGGGGATACTCCCATCGGGAGCACTTCCATGCACCGATAAAGTCAAGAAAGGAAAAACTCTTAAGTATTGAGCCTATAGCCAATCGCAAGAGATTGACCACAGCCTCGGGGGCTACGCCCATCGGGAGCACTGCCGTGCACCAGATAAAAATCATAAATAAACAAAGTACAAGACGCAAGAAAGATGACAAGGTTTAGCTGGCCTTGGGCGGTGCGTAGAGGGTCAGCCGAGCTACCCGACGCTTCTTTCGAAGCTGAGGCTCCACCCGCAAAGCTAGGCAACTTATAATCCGTAGCCGCAACTGTTGGAGCTGGGCTCGGCGAATTCTGGATAGCCTTAGCAATTGGAGTTTCACCCGCAGCAGCATCCTTCTTCTTCTCGGAAGGAATAGAGGAAGCAAACTGGCCAGGACTGATGGATTGAAGCCTGTCATGGAAAAACAACAGCATAAGGAAGAGCGAGAAGAAACTTTTGACTAAAGAATGATATGAAAGAAAAAAACTCACTCATCGTCGTCGTCATCCAGCATATCCACATTCCAGGCGGTGGAGATCTTCGACTTGGGGACGAGAGGAGCACGCACGCTCAGAGGGGTCACGATGAGAGGCTCGGCTGCCTTCTCAGATCCTCCACCCAAAGAATTATCCTTGGAGGTGGCTTCGTTGTCCCCTCCCTGCGGCGCTTGCGGTGGTGGAGGTCACTACCCGACTCTTCCACGTCATCCGAAGAACCATGCTCAGAACTCGAGTCGGCCTCGGCGACGCTGGTGTCAAGGGAAACCTCCAGGTTGCTACCCCCAAACTCTACAGAAGGAAAACAAGAAGGAGAGAAGGAGAAATTCAGTCGACAAACTCTCGAATAACAAAAAAAGTTAAAGCCGAGAAGAAAACAAAAACTTACATCAGAGGGAGGAGGCCTTGAAGCTTCGAATGCTGCTATAGGGCAGATAGGGAAAGACTCGCCCACCTTTAGCTTGGTGATGCTCGCGATTTTCTTCTCGAACTCAGCATTCGAAAGAATATCTCGGCTCACACAGCTGGGGTGTTCGATGCCCTGGTACTCCCACATAGTCGAAGGCCTCTCCTGGAGAGGTTGGATCCTGCGCTTGAGGAATACACTCGCCAGATGCAGGCCGTTCAGCACGACTCCTGCGGTCTGGTCGCGAAGAGCTTCTACCTTGGAGAGTAGCGGGGCGGTGACTCGGTTTTCATCAGCCGAGAGCTTGTGCGCCCAGGACTTCCGCCGCTTCAAGACATCGAACGGGTGGAATTCATGAGCTCCACACTCGCTGTTATCAAGCACGTAGAACCACTTCCTCCTCCACCCATGCGCGGAGTCGATGAAGTGCATCTCGAAGTAGGAGCTATCCGACTTCGCCTTGATTCCGAAGCCGCCAGTGCGCAGCTTCTCTCCAAGCTCGGTCTCTACCCGCGACTTCTCGCAGAAGATCCGCACTTTGAACAGGGCTTTCCAAAGACCCCTGTGCGGGCGGATGCCCAGGAAGCACTCGCAAAGTACGATGAAGCACGAGATGTGCTGCACCGCATTTGGAGGCAAATCATGGAGTTCTATGCCATAGACATACAGCAAGCCAATGAGAAAAGGATGGAGGGGGAGCGAGAGTCCGCGCGAGACGTGATCCGCAAAGATCACTCGCTCGTTCGCGTGAGGGTTTGGTACCTCTTCCTTCTTGCCGAGCTAACTCGCTTCTCGGCCTCGGGGGGCAGCAGCGCCTCCCTACGCATCTCCTTGATGATCTTGTTCGTCGTGTTGGCGGAGCGCCAGTCGCCTGAGCGCGGGGCGGGTGGCTCGGGATCATCTTGAGGCGCCTTCGAAGCAGCGGCGTTGCGTTTGCTTCCTCCCGCCATGGAAACTTGTACGTGCTTGCAGAGAAGAAGATGAGCGCGAGGAATAAGAAGGCAATGAAGCAAATGACCAGGAGGTTTTCACTTTCCACCTAAGGACAGTATATATATACAGGGCCACTCGATCTCGGCCGTTCATTGAGCAACGTGGCACCCATCGCGGCTGCCACGCGTGAAGCGGAAACGAGGAAGCGGTGAAAGTTGTTTTGTGCCACGATCTTAAAAGCAGATCGTGCGCATTTACTGCATGCAGCTCGCGGGAAAACCGGAAACGACGTCTCGTTTCCGGTCAAAAGCTGACAAGGTGGGCCAGCATATCCTGTTTTCACTTCGTCACGTCCCATCGGGAGGAGTCAGAACGAACAAAGTGCTCAATAACGTCATTGTGCACCTCATCAGACCCAAAAATTACTTCGGGTAGGATCCCAGAAACAAAATTTTCTTCGTATGGGCATATCAAAACGCGAAAACTCTTTCGCACAAAAATCTCAGACACGAAATTTGCTTCGTATGGGCATATCAAAACGCGAAAACTCTTTCGCATAAAAACCCCAGACACAAAATTTTCTTTCGTATGGGCACAAGAAGGTTTCTAGACACGAAAACTCTTTCATATGGACAGAAGACTACAAAGACAATGATCCCCGTGAATAAAAAAACTAGGGAGATTTTTTAACTAGAAATATCTCTAGACAAAACTCGCAAGTGCGCAGCTTTTGCTACTCGATCATACGATATACACACATCCCCTCCCTGGATCATTCGGCCGACTAGGCACATCCGGATGTCGTATTCTTTCGAATATGAAGATAAACCCAAAAGATCTCTCTTGTGGGCCTGGAATCGCACTCAAGCTGCGTCCTCCGGTAAATTTCCGTGTCAACAACACAAAAATAAATCCTAGCGTACGCGCCGGGTACCCCTATAGCTTAAATTCGACTCGATGAGACCTCTATGGCCCAGTCGCAATGATCACCTCATCGGATTCGAGTCGGAGGTCTCGAATCTGTGTAGGCTAGAGCTGTTTTTTTCCTAGATGCAATTAATTGGCCCTGAGCTTTCAGGAGAGCCAAGCAAATGAGCCATATCCTTCTGCGAAAACAGCCAACAAATACAGGCACTTTCATCGCTCGATACTCGGGCATAAAAACTCATCACACAGGGTGTACACCCTCCAAACGGAAAACGATTGAAACAATCATCCGAAGGAATTGAAGTCAAGACTTCGAGCGTCTACCCGACAAGAAAAACTCCAATCGAGTAAACGCTCAAGGGCTACTAACGAAGGGATGAACCCTAGACCTCTCGGGTAAAGATACCCGGTCCAAGGCCCAAGACCTAGGCCCAAGAGGAGATGTCGTATACTATTCTAGAAGGCCCAGTTGAAGCCGACCTGCAAGACCTTGCGGGTCAAGTTAGGAAACTTGTAACCGACTTTAGGTTAGGGTTTGAGTCCCTCCCGGGTACGGTTTGGGACATGTCACCTATATAAAGCCAGGAGAACCACCAGGGAGGGGAGAAGGAAGACTGCACCATCAAAGCCTTGAGATCGAAATCATACTCTCGACTTGAGCAACCCCCCCATTGTAACCTATCTACTTGTGAATACAGATCTACAGAAGCAGGAGTAAGGGTTTTACCTCTACGAGGGCCCCGAACCTGGGTAAATCGTGCCCCCTGTTTAGCCGACGATTGTCACCAGCGCCCACAGGCTCTCCTAATCGAAACCCTATGGGTTCACCCGAAGGACTTGTTGAGATGCAGATTCGACACCTCCATAGGGGCAACCATGGCCACGGGCGTCACTTCGATCGCCAGTTCGCCTGTGTCAGCTAAGAACGAGGGAAGATAATGCGCAAATGAGACTGAGAGGGGGTCGTGTACTTCTAAGAAAGAGAAATTATTATCACTATCACCTTCATCATCATCGGACCAGTCCCGGATTAAGGCTGGGACTCGAAGCTTACCGGCTTGGACTGTGAGATGGGCATCCGGGGTAGGAAGTGTATCCGCGGGAGCCTCCTGGTCTAACTCTCTCTGTCGCTCAAAGTGCTACACATGCGAAACACAAAGCATACTTAGCAAAACGGATGATCTCGGAAGATACCGAGATGAAAGCAACTCGGTTGGATGGAAGATACCTCCTTCTTGCTGAGTTCCAAGGTGGTGGTGCATGTGCAATCTCGGGCCCTGCCCATGAAGCACATCTCGTGGGATCTAATTTGCAGTGCTAGAACCCGGCGGCTGATGACTACACACGCTTCTATTCTTCTAGACAGTGTTGGGCCTCCAAGTGCAGATGTTTGTAGAACAGCAGCAAGTTTCCCTTAAGTGGATCACCAAAGGTTTATCAAACTCACGGAGGTAGAGGTCAAAGATATCCCTCTCAAGCAACACTGCAATCAAGATACAAGAAGTCTCTTGTGTCCCCAACACACCCAATATACTTTTCAGGTATATAGGTGCACTAGTTCGACGAAGACAGAGTAAAATACAAGTAGTATGGATGATTATAAGTGATAATAATAATCTGAAATAAAAATGGCAGCAAGCAAACATGTAGTAGAACAGGCGGAAAACGGTGTTTCAATGCTTGGAAATAAGGCCTAGGGCTCCTTCTTTCACTAGAGGACACTCTCCACAATGAAAACATAATTGAATGCATAAATATCATTTCTTCACTATGCTACTCCGAACCACTCTCCGGTCGAATAATGAACACTAATCATTGCGTAGGGCTTTAACAGCACTCCTCAAGTCTATATTCCCTCTCTAGGGCACCCCAATGTCACTACGAGTGCCATAAATTAGTACTAAACAAGCACCACAATTTTATAGGTTCATCTTCCAACACAAGATATAAATACCATGCTAAACCACACGGAGCACACACTATCACGTTTACCCCGTGATCAAAGTGTTTACGGAGATAACAAAACCACTTGAGTAGCATAATAGATGAACATCAATCTACATATTCAACTAGATTACAAAGCTCATGATCACATAAAGATCACACCACGGGAGAGAGAGAAGAACCACATAGCTACCGGTAGCCTTGAGCCCCGAGGGAGAACTACTCCCTCCTCATCATAGGAGACAACAACGGCGATGGAGATGGCGGTGGAGTAGATGGAGATGGTTCCGAGGGCACTTCCCCGTCTCGGCAGGGTGCCAGAAGAGAGATCTGCCCCCTGAAACTTGTCGGTGGCGGCGGCGGAGCTACAGATGTATTTTGCGGAAAAGGTTGATTCTCCTAGGGTTTATGCATCGGGGAGTATATATAGGCAAAAGGGCGATGCCGGGGGGTGGCCAGGGGGCCACACCCCTAGGTGGCGCGACCGGGGGGGGCCCGCGCCACCCCCATGGTGTGGCCACCCTGTGGCCCCCCTCCGGGGCTCTTCGATACTTCTGGAAGCTGCCAGGACTTTTAGGACTTCTAGCTTTCGAATTTTCCAATTCCGAGAATATTTCGAGAGCAAATTTTTCCGAAACTAAAAACAGCAGAAAATAGGGAACTGGCTCTGTGGCATCTTGTTAATAGGTTAGTCTCGGAAAACGTGTTAAAATGACATAAAGTGCAAGAAAAACATGTGGGAAACAACTTGGAACATCAGATATTAGGGATACGTTTATGACGTATCAAGCATCCCCAAGCTTAGTTCCTACTCGTCCTCGAGTAGGTAAACGATAAAACAATAATTTCTGAGGTGACATGCTACTAATATAAACTTGGTCAATCTAATGCAAAAGCATATGCATGCTAAGATCATAAAACTTTAAACACATGCATGAGAAATAAAACTTTAATAATAAAGCATAGCAATTACTTTCTATCACGAAGAGTAACTCAAATAAAGGATCATGAATAATAATGCAAAGAAAGGTAAACATTTGTTTCAGGTATAGAGAAAGCATTGCAAAGTGATATTTCGATAGTCCTTAAGACTGGGGAAAAACATAAATGAGAGGACACTTTCAAAGTTCAAGAGGGAGAATAGAATAAATAATTTAAGAACAAATGATATCACATCGTGAAGTAATTATTTATGTTTATGGGACAAATGCACATAGAACTCAGAATGGCAAAAATTCTCTCTCAACTGTGCATAAAGTTAGAAGGTGGAGACTCAACATAAAAGTAAAAGAAAGGCCCTTCACAGAGGGAAGCAGGGATCAATCATGTGCTAGAGCTTTTTATTTTATTAAACAGAGGTATTAAAAGTTTGACACCGTGGAGGAATGTCTATTTTTTTATAAGAGGTGTATGCTAATGTGAACGAATGGTAAACATAAAATATAATACGTCACAAGCCAACTGGATTCACAACAGCGGCTCCCATGGTGAAGGAAGCAGTAGAAGGCCATCCCTCTTCTCTTTTGTTTACACAATTATGCTTTGACTGATATAATCAGGGGCAAAAATAGTGAAGATAATTTGTTTGTATGAATTTGGTGCTGGTCACCCCGCTGCCAGCTCTTCTATCATTTGGATAAGCGGATGAAGCCACTAGTATAGGGTGTGAAATCCAATCAACAAGTGAGATAAGTATTATCTATTGACGTCCTCATGAGAAAAAACAACAACACAAAACAGGAATAATTTTAAAGTTTTAAAGGTAACACATGAGAAATTTACTTGGAGTGGCAGTTAAATACCACATGTTGGTACGTATGGTGTACACAATGGGAAAACTTTGGTTCAAGGAGTTTGGATGCACGAGTAGAATTCCATACTTAGTACAGGTGGAGGATAGCAAAAGACTGGGAGCGACAAAGCAAGAGAGCGTAAGAGCCATAATCATGCATAGCGACATAAACATCATTAATTAAAGCATTAGCGGTATCACAAGTTCAAAAACTAAATGGTAATGGAGGCTCTTCGTGAATGGTTCGTAGTCATAAATATGGTGTGAGCATGTGCCAAGTCAACCAAATAAAACATTCGAAAGGGAATTCCATAAATTTATGCTTTACTATGACAAGAACAACTCATGAATCTTTCAATGGCATATTAAACGCTCTCAGCTATTTAAGGATATTCATGCTACTCAATAACCACAAGGATTTTATACTAAACTAACATTTATCATGGCATGAAAAAGTTCTAGCCACAATCTATACAAGCTTCTACTCGCAATGTTATAAATTCTACATCAAGCAGTTGTTTCTTTTCCCAACAAGCACCATACAAAATATGTTTTAAGAAAAATTCTCTACATGATACAGAAAGAAAACATGATAGTACTCACATATCATTACTAAAACTAACATCTCTGAATAAGATATGCATCAAAACAGGGGCTAAACTCTGTACTAGCAAAAAGTGAACACTCACAGAACAATAAGAATGAAAACTAGAGTGTTCTAAGCAATGAAAACGGAGCGTGTCTCTCTCCCACACAAGTATGATATGATCCAACTATTTATTACAGCAAAGAAAATCAAACAAACTTAAAACAAAAATAAAAGACGCTCCAAGTAAAGCACATAAGATGTGACCGAATAAAAATATAGTTTCACTAGAAGTGACCTGGTAATTTGTTGATGAAGAAGGGGATGACTTGGGCAGCCCCAAGCGTAGACACTTGAGTGTTATTGGAATTTGATTGGATATACCACCGGGGCATCCCCAAGATTAGGATCTTCACTCTTCTTGATCACATCATATCATCCTCTTCTCTTGACCCTTGAAAACTTCCTTCACACCAAACTTCTCACAATCTTCATTAGCAACGTTAGTGCAATCAAAATAATAAATTCACATGGTTCCATATAAACACAAGCCTAGCACTAAAAAAACATATTAGATACTGTCACAACTTCTTTTAAAACTCTTTTTCTCAAAAGAACACCAAAAGAAAGAGATTAAAATGCAAATGCAATAATTGGCAGAAATCTGTCAAAACAGAGCAACAGGTAAAGATCGATTTTTTTTAGAAAATCTTTCGTTGATCAAATAGAACTGTGGTAAAGCAAGAAAAGTTGCGTATATAGGCCAGGATTAGGCACAAAAAAGCTCAGGTCATTTTAAATTGTTTGTGATTTTATACATAATTAACAGTGGACAGAAGAAATATGTTTCCTGCGCATAAATCAGAAATATAGTCTCAACTTTCCACAAGAGGCTTTACTTGGATCAAGAAAAACACAAAAGAAAATATACAAAGGGGTTTCTAAGGAAATATAAAACACCAAGGTGCAAATAAAACAAAATAAAACTACGAAAACGGGTTGAAAACGGAGAAATAAAACGGGTTGTCTCCCGCTAGCGCTTTTCTTTAACGCCTTCCAGCTAGGCACAATGATTTTTAAAAGATGCTCACATAAGAATAAGAGTTGAAGCACAATAAGAGAGCATAAATAAGCAAATATAAAACTCATTTAAGTCTAACCCACTTCCTATGAAAACGAATCTTGTAGAAAAACAAGTCAACGAAGCACAAAGTGACTAGCATAGGAAGACAAAATAAGTACAACATAAAAAAATTCAACATAAAGAGGGGAAACTTGATATTGTTAGATGCATAAAATTATGTTTCCCTCTCTCATAATAACTTTAGTAGCATCATGGATAAAATTAACAATGTAACTATCACAAGAAACATTCTTATCATGAGCCACATGCATAAAAGTATTAATACTCTCCACATAAGCATAGTCATTCTTATTAATACTAGTGGGAGAAAATTAAACAAAATAGCTATCATTATTATTCTCATTACCATAATCATCAAATATGGAGGCATTTTGCAATCATAATTAATTTTCTCCTCAATAGTAGGTGGACTGAAAATAACATATTCATCATTGTAATCATCATATATAGGAAGAATAATATCATAAGCAATAGAATAGTTATCCTCCAAAATGTGTTCATTTGTAAACATATCATCATTTTTACTATGAGGAGATGTATCAAGCATATAATCATCAGAAGCAAAAGGATTTTCAAACACATCATCCACAAGTTTAGAGCTTTCTATATCATAATTTTCAATATCAAAAGTAGTGTGCTCTTCCCAATCATGATCACTACTATATGTAACAGGCATTGGCTCATCATCAAAGAAAAATTTATCCTCCGTGCTTGGGGAACTAAAAATATCATATTCATCAAAACTAGCTTCCCCAAGATTAGACTTTTTCATAGCATTAGAAATAATAGTGTTCAAAGCATTCATACTAATAACATTGCTATTAGCATGCAAATAAAGTTCCATAGGTTTTTTAATTTTCTCTTCAAAAGCATCATGTCCTAATTCAAGATAAATATTATACAGTTCTATCATATTTTTGTTATTTTCCTTTAAGAATAGTAGTAAAAGAAAAAACAAGAAGCGAGTCAAAATAAGCCTAACTAGTGAAAACAAGAAACAAAAAGATATAATTGCACAATCTAAAGGAAATTACTTCGAGCACTAACACCTGAGGATGTGAGTACCTTTTACCTTACTTCCCCGACAAAGGCACCAGAAAAGATCTTGATGTCTACGCACGCTTCTATTCTTGTAGACAATGTTGGGCCTCCAAGTGCAGAGGTTTGTAGAACAGCAGCAAGTTTCCCATAAGTGGATCACCCAAGGTTTATCGAACTCAGGGAGGTAGAGGTCAAAGATATCCCTCTCAAGCAACCCTGCAATCAAGATACAAGAAGTCTCTTGTGTCCGAACCACTCCCAATATACTTGTAAGGTATATAGGTGCACTAGTTCATAGAAGAGAGAGTAAAATACAAGTAGTATGGATGATTATAAGTGATAATAACAATCTGAAATAAAAATGGAAGCAAGCAAACATGTAGCAGAAGAAGCGCAAAACGGTGTTTCAATGCTTGGAAATAAGGCCTAGGGATCCTACTTTCACTAGAGGACACTCTCGACAATGAAAACATAGGTGAATGCATAAATATGATTTCTTCACTACGCTACTCCGAACCACTCTCCGGTCGAATAATGAACACTAATCATTGTGTAGGGCTTTAATAGCACTCCTCAAGTCTATATTCCCTCTCTTGGGCACCCCAATGTCACTACGAGCGCCATAAATTAGTACTAAACAAACGCCATAATTTCATAGGTTCATCTTTCAACACAAGTTATAAATATCATGCTAAACCACACGTAGCACACACTATCACCTTTACCCCGTGATCAAAGTGTTTACGGGGGTAACAAAACCACTTGAGTAGCATAACATATGAAGATCAATCTACATATTAAACTAGATTACAAAGCTCATGATCACATAAAGATCACACCATGGGAGAGAGAGCTGAACAACATAGCTACCAGTAGAGCCCTCAGTCCTGAGGGAGAACTACTCACTCCCCATCATAGGAGACAGCAACGGCGATGGAGATGGCGGTGGAGTCGATGGAGATGGTTCCGGGGGCACTTCCCCATCCCGGCAGGGTGCCAGAACAGAGATCTGTCCCCCAAAACTTGTCAGTGGTGGCGGCGGAGCTACGGATGTATTTTGTGGAAAATGTCGAGTCTCCTAGGGTTTATGTACTGGGGAGTATATATAGGCGAAAGGGCGATGCCGGGGGGTGGCCAGGGGGGCCACACCCCTAGGTGGCACGGCCAGGGGGGCCGCGCCACCCCATGGTGTGGCCACCCTGTGGCCCCCCTCCGGGGCTCTTTGGGACTTCTGGAAGCATCCGGGGCTTTTATGACTTCTGGCTTTCGAATTTTCCAATTCCGAGAATATTTCTGGAACAACTTTTCTTAAACTAAAAACAACATACAACATAGAACTGTCTCTGGGGCATCTTGTTAATAGGTTAGTCTCGGAAATCGTGTAAAAATGACATAAAGTGTAAGGCAAACATGTGGGAAACAACATGAAAACAACATGGAACATCAGAAATTAGGGATACGTTTATGACGTATCAGCGGCTCACCCAGGTGGCGAGCAGATCATCAGCTTCGAGCCTGCTCTTTATGGGCTTCTTTAGCCGGCTCTCGATGCGGTTCACCTTTGGTACAGTCTTTTCGGATTGTACCCCCAATTCACCATCTCGGTGGGGGGCTCAATGTGGAAGGCAGGGAGCATAATGAGATCTTGGTCCTCGGGGTTCTTCACATAGAAAAATCCCCTTTGCCATTTGCGGCAGGATTCGAGGCCATGAACCTGGGTGAACTCGGTTCCGTTCCGGTAGACAATCATACCAGTACCACATTGGGTCATGCGTTACGAGGCGTTCGGGTTGAGAGTGTTGGGAAGGACCAGTTTGCGGAAATGGAAGTATCTGGGCCAAATGTCTATGGTGGGGAGGAGGCCAAGACAGGCCTCCGAGAAAGAAACGAAAGAGGATAGAATGGTGATTGCGTTGGTTGGAAGATGGTGGGGCTGCAAGCCAAAGTGGCGAAGAAATTTCTGCAAGAAGTTGGATATGGGGAGACCAAACCCGCGTTTGAAGTGGCTCATGAAGACCACGTACTCGTCGGCTTCTGGTTTGGGTTCGATCTCGTCGACGGGAGGTCTGCAGACCACACCTGCCGGGAAGCGGCGCGTATCAATTAGCCATTGGATGCCCTTGGCGTACACGTCAGATCCTTCCCAGCCTCCACGTGTGGACGCGGATCATTCGAGCTTGAGATCGTCCACGAGGTCGAGGTCCATCTTGGTGCGGTTGGATCTTGGCTCCTCCGAGTTGCCTACGCGCACGTGGAGGGATTGGGGCCGGAGAGGACGAAGAAGTTCGACGGCAGCGCAGAAGATAAACGTAGTGGCTTGGCTTCCGCGGCGAGGATCTTGATGGAGAGAGATGAGGAAAGAAGAAGCAGTGGCGCGGTGGTTCTGAGCTGTGGAGATCTACGAGGCGCTACGAAGTTCTTGTGCACAGCCGCGCTCCGGTGAGCAGTATCGCATGGCGGTGCAGTGCATTCTTCTGTGCTCGGTGGTGGTCGATGGTGGGCGATAGAGCAATGGGCTCTACGCGCGCGTGTGAGGAGGAACGAGAAGAGGCAGGGGAAAATGGAGAGGAAAACAACGTGGGATCGTGGCATTTACTGCGCCCACAAAAACACACGTAGCAAAATTACCGCTCGTAACTAGCGCAGTAAATCCCACGTCCGGCGATGTGGGCACTTGAGTGCTCTGCGAACGGACGCGACGGCGCGTTGGACCAAGGTGAAGTGAGGGGCGTGGGTGTGGCACGTGCGCTGCGACCGCACGGGAATCGAGACAACGTGGCAGCAGTTCTATGCCATGTGGTAAGCCTTCGACGCGAAGATAACTAGGCAGTCCTGCTTTGCGCGACAAAACTTGCGGAAAATTGGCTAAGTGCTGGGATCTTGGTAAAATCCAAAGCAGCATGGCCAGCTCGAAGTTTGGAGGAAAATTTGCTAAGGAATTTATGGATTGAATCCGAGGTTGAGATAGAACTCGACCGAGATGGGTACATCTCGGTTAGACATTCTGGAAGATATTGGTTTAAGCTTGTACGGCCCAACGTCCAAGTTCATTGGACCATACCAGCTTCGGGGACTAATGTCGGGGGCTACCCCCGAGTAGGGGTAAGGTTGGTAAGAAATGGTGCTTGAGGTACTGTATACCAAGTTGCGGGCTACAAGGATGACCTTGTCCGAGGTCCAGCTAGGTATCTAGTTGGAGGTACCCAGATGGATCTATCTTGGTAGGCAACGTGAAGAGCAATGGTGAAGATATGAGTGTTCATCCGGATTGTCTGAGTTGCGCTCGGAGAATCCAGATAAGCACGATTCTACTCTTCTCGGGGGGAGGTCAACGGAGAAATTGTAATACCGCATATCCAGGGAGAGTACGCGCGTGAGGTTCAACTTACTAGGCGTGATGATACGTACGCATACGCTGTTACAGTTGAGTGTACGGGCGAGACCACGTCCTGTCTCTGACAAGGGGGACAGGACATGGCAGCGGCCACGACGGCGAAGACTTTCAGCGTCTATCAGCGGAAATACGCGAGCGTGCGCTACGACACAGTGTGTAGTCACATAACCATGTATGATTAGTTGGTGTCCACCAGTATATAAGGTGGCCACACCCCTCCTGCGTGAGGGTCGCTCGAGACATCAGAGGAGAAGTGCTGCTAGTTTGTTTAGAGAGAGATAGAGCAGTAGAGCTTCTTCTTCCTCTAGCTCCCCGAGCTTGAGGAATACTTGTACTTGGTTACTACATATACATAGATAGAGGTGGGAGTAGGGGTGTTAACTCCTCACGAGGGCCCCAAACCTGGGTAAATCGTGTTGTTTTTAGTGTGTTCTGGGCGTGCCATCTAGGCGTGCGATCCCTCCCGTGATACCCACAGTGTCCATCGGCCCAAACTTTAGCCATCCTATGTCATCTGTCAGTTCACCACCACGAGAAGTTGTGAGGCATATTCATGTCATCAAGACCAGGTGGATAGAAGCACTTCAGAACAGAGACATCATACTCAGAATCATCAAGAATGTGATAAACATCTACTCCCCAAGTGTAACCCAAAGAAGCTGCAAACTCAGAAAGATTATAATGATTTTCTGATCCCCAATCATCAAGGTCATCGTGCACACAACATCTTCCTTGCAACGCAGAGTGCAGTAGAACTGAGAGATGAGCTCAGGACAATACTCATGCTCAATCTGGAGGAGACGAGAAATGTTCATCTTGACCAAAGTCTCATGAATATTACAAAGCTCCCAGACTTGTGCTGCTCGTAGAACTCTATGTCAATAGGCCCTTGTTCACAAACAGAAGGAGTGAGAATAATGTAGAAATCTTCCCAAACCTTCAAGTGAGTGTTGATCAAGAACCGGGGATCCTCACAAGTGGACTCCACAAACCTGTACGGATTCTTCTTCCTCATGGACTTCCACTTTTCAACACTAAACTTCTTCATGTTGCCCTCAAGTACATGCTCAATGATCCCCTCCTCATATGCATTATTATGATGGCTTCACAGGCCAACACCACGAGGGATGTCACCTATGAAAGGTATGCAAGGAAGATAGCAGGGGATGAGTACATATGCCATATGAGGATAAAAGAACCATTAGTTGGGATAAGACGTGTTTTCCGGATTGCTCCGGACCGAATTCGGCTGGGCCGGGAAATTCTGGATTTACTCCGAGTGGGTTAGAATTATTCCGAGATTTCCGGATTAATCCGGCCTGGACGGATTTTTCTGACATTTCCAGATTTGATCCGAGACAAAATAGAAAACACACAGGAATTTGCTACGATGATGAAAGTGAAAGTGTGGAGTATGGCATATGCAGTTAGATGAATAGACAAGACAAGAAAATAGCAAAGACACAAGATGAGATGATATTTCTTTGTCATTATCCTTGGACAAGAAAACTTCAAAGAAACAAATAACAACAAGGAGCATTATTTGGAATAATCCAGGATTACCAAGTCCAACAAAGATCCAAGCAAAACCTAACTCTTCAGTGAGAAGAGGTTAGTATCCTAGGCCACCATGTAAGAGAGTATGGTATGACACGGCGAATATGTATCTTGGGTTCATGGCCAATTCTTAAAATTTTAGCTCAAAATTAATGAACTAAAAATAAAGATATAATTTAATTTTACTTTGGGCATAATAGGGAAGGGAGAGCCCAATAAGTAAGGACACCACTCCCCCTATGTCCATGCCTACACCTAAACCCAAACACATAGTCAATTATAGGCGTGTATGCAAGATACTCAAGTCAAGCTCCTTGAATGAATGATGTTTAGCTTATTCCTCAAAAGCATGAATATTGTATAATAAAGGGGCTTCGTGAATATATTGCCAAGTTGATCCTGACATATTCTAGCTCAATATCTCCTCTTGCAACATGATATCTAATGAAGTGGTGAAGAATATCAATATGCTTCGTTCTTGTATGTTGCCCCAGATTATAAGAAATCTTGATAGCACTTTCATTTTCACACAAAATAGGTACTTTGTCACAATGTACATCATATTTCTTGAGACTTGGCCTCATCCATAAAAAATGAGTGCATCGACTAGCAGCTGCCACATGATCGGCTTTAGAGGTGGAGAGAGATATGCCATTTTTCTTCTTAGAAGACCAACTCACTGAGGAACTACTAAGAAATTGGAAATCCCAGTGACAAAGGGATGAATCCTAGCCTATCGGGTGAGGCTACCCGGTCCAAGGCCCAAGACCCAAGCCCAAAGGGAGACGCCATGGACTCTTCTAGAAGGTCCGGTTAAATCCCACCTGCAAGGCCATGCGGGTCAAGTTAGGAAACTTGTAACCGACTTTAGGTTAGGGTTTTTATCCCTCCCCTGAATACGGTTTGAGATTGAGGCCAGGAGAACCACCAGAAGGGGGACCAAGAAATACCGCACCACCAAAGCCTTGAGATTGAGATCTACTCTCGACTCGAGCACCCCCACTGTAACCGATCTATTCGTTAATACAGATCGACAGAAGCAGGAGTAAGGGTTTTACCTCTACGAGGGCCCCGAACCTGGGTAAATCGTGCCCCTGTTAGCCAACGATTGTCACCAGCGCCCACACGTTCTCCTAATAGAATCCCTATGGGTTCACCGGAGGGACTTGTTGAGATGCATATTCGACAATTGGCGCCGTCTGTGGGAACGGCGGGCGCTGGATCAACGACATCTTCGGCCTCATCGACACCAAACTTCAGATGGAGCCCCGGAACTTCGACTCCAACAAATCCGATCTGAGTCGGGTCGGTCATCGTCGCGCCTCACTCGCCGGAATCACGCTCGGTATTCAGCGGATTGGAGAAAAGTGTCAAGTTGACGTTCGGGAGCTTCCAGTTCTGTGCTAACAAAGAGGGAATCCTGCACTTCCCGAGCAAACCAATCTCGAAGGATCGGACTCTGAGTCGATCTCGAGCCTAGGAGATGTTGACTCGCTGCCCAACTACGCGGATCACAACTTAGCAAAGAGCGGTGAATCCATCTGCCTTAGCACTCGCAACTTCCACACCCTCTCCGCAGAGGAACCTTCTCGGGTCAGGAAATATCTCCAAACTACGCTTAGGACGCACGAGCCATATCTGGCTCAGGTCTGCATGGCAGGATCGAGTGACCCACCCGAAGAAACCTTTGACCAAAAGTTTAAGATAAAGCAAGAAGATTGTTTTGACGAACACGAGTACATTCATCTGTGGGCGAAAAAACTCTTTGCTCGAGCTCCCTTGGTTCGTCCTTGGCCAAAATCCGTCTTAGTCGTACGGAATAATTACATGTTCTCGCCTCGTCAGGTTATACAAGACGACATCCACCACATGGGTATTACCTCCACGGAATATGCGAAGGAATTCGCCGCTGATCTCGAAGGTTTGCAACGGATGAGCAAGGTAAATATTTCTAGCCCCCAAGTATTAAGACAAATCTATTCTTTCTATTTTTTGCCTTAATTCTTTTATCATTTGCCTGCTTATTTTGACTAAGAAACTTTTCCTTTGTGTTTTTCTCAGCAAACCGTCAAGAACATAAACGTGGAAGTATTCAACAAGCTTACCATTAAGAACCAATAGGTTAGATCTCTTCTTGGTATTCTTAATGGCAAAGACTCGGAACTTGCCGTGGTTCAGCAGCAGCTAAAGGATACAGCTGGTAAGTGTCTATTTCCATTCTTTACTGTTGTTTCCTGAATTTTTTATAAGTCTTTTTCCGAGTTTTTTGAACTTCTTCAATTTTCATTCTTTTCAGCTTCTTTGGCTAATGCCAAATAAATTGCTGAAGATTCTGCAACGCCGAAGCCCTCCGAAAGGAAAACTTGGAGCTTTACAAGATGACTGTAAAGCTCCATAAAGACCTGGAGGCTAGCCAACTGGATGTCGGATTAGCCGAATCTCGCGCCTCTTCTTAAGATGAGAAGGATCAGGCGACTATCCAGGACCTGGAGAATGCCTTCAACCAACACCTTGAAGAGGGCGTTGAGATGGACAAATTTCTCGGTAAGATTTTACTTCTTTTAGCATGTTTTTTCCTTATACTTTATGCAGTATGCTTCCTTTTTCTCCTTTCGTGTTTTTCTAACCATTCTTGATTTTTTCAACAGAAGGGAATCCCTTGCTTACCCGAATCTATAGAATCCGGGCTTTCGGGAAAATCATTGCTGACCTCAAGACTGCCGGGATGCTGCTTGTTAACAAGTGCATTCCCGACAAAACTGGTGATTTCTTGAAAGTCAGCAAACTTCCATAGGCTATCGAAGATGTGGCAAACCAGAAGGAGTCCTGGCTCCGTTCTGCTGCCCGCGGTGGTGTGCACATGGCTCTTGGGCTAATGCGTATGCATTACACCACCGCGCATTCCTAGGCGTTACTACCGGTATCCCTCAAGGATACACGGAAGCTCAGAGGGCCGATATCTTCGAGTCTGTCAAGGGGCATGCCTCCAAGATAGCTCGGATGGTGTCAACCTCGATGTTCTACCGAGAGGAAGAAATTCTGATAACTCTTGAGAACCCAAGCGGCAGTGACGAGGATGATGATGATGACTATGAAGACGTCTTCTGATTCCTGCGTAGCCAGCCGAGATAATAGAAAGCATTACTATTCTTCAATGTAATATCAATTCGTAATGATATCTATCTTTTATATAAGCAAGTATTTTGTCCTTTTGCAATGAAATTTGAGTCTTTGCAAGTTTTTAATCCCTTTTCCTTCTAAGTTCTCTGGTTTGTAGACCTTAACTTTCCTTAGTGTTTGAAGTGACTCAAAAGTATGTGATCTTCATGCCAAGTGACTAGGTTCAGACCTATCAGTCAAAACTTGGAATCATGGATTATACTTAGGCACTTTTATTTACTAATTCTAGTGACCCAGCAAACAAACAATTAGACAATACTTAGGAAATAATAAGGAAATTTGAAAAAGTATGAAACTCAGTCACGCAGGCACAATTTGGGTTTCTTAAGCCTCCTTAGGCTATGAAAGCATTCTGTTTTTAATCCGAGAATGCAGGCACGATTCGGGTTATCATTGAAGCAATTTGAAAGATCATTGGGAAATAGATAAGACAGACTTATGCTTTGAACTATAATGACAATACAAAACAAAAATGCATGAATTCCGACAACTTTATTTCATGATCTCAAAGATGTTTACATAGAATTTGAACTAAGTGTAGAAGGGACGTAACTGCTGGATGCTCCAGGGCCTATTTGTCTCTCCGAGTTCTACATGTATGTTTCTTTTTCTCTTGCGATTCGGATTTTTTGGGTCATCCTCCGTGTCTCGAATATCTGCAAGGTAATATGTTCCATTTTTCATAGCCTTGCTAATGACAAATGGTCCTTTTCAAATTGGGGCTAACTTGTGTTTTCTATCATGTACCAATTTTACCACCAAATCACTTTCTTTAAAAGATCGGTGTTTGATTTTCCGACTATGATATCGTCATAATCCTTGCTGATAAATGGAGGATCTTTGTAACACTAGGTCTCGTTCTTCTTCTAAGAGATCGACGACATCCTGTCGTGCATTTTCTGCATTCGAGTCATCGTATGCTTGCATTCTTGGGCTATCATGCATCATGTCCGTGGGAAGCACTGCTTCTACGCCATAAACCAAGAAAAAAGGTGTTTGCCGAGTTGACCTATTTGGCGTCGTTCGAATACTCCAAACTACGGAAGGAAGTTATTCTACCCATGCTCCATCTACTCTATGGAGAGGAGATTCGAGTCTTGGGCGTATTCCTTGCAGGATTGAACTATTCATTCGTTCAACCCATCCATTGGATTGTGGGTGTGCCACAGATGCAAGATCTAGGCGGATTCCCGTTTTGTATGCAATATTTTGCCAACTCTCCAACAACAAAATTTGTCCTGTTATCCGTGATTATACTATGGGGAACGCCGTATCGCATGACTATGCCTATGACGAAATTTCTGGCAGTTACACCATCAAGTTTTTTGATGGATTTTGCTTCCACCCATTTGGTATACTTATCCACTGCGACGAGTAGATGTGTAAGTCCGCCTCTCGCAGTTTTGAATGGTCCCATCATATCTAGCCCCCAGACCGCAAATGATCATGTTATGGGGATAGTTTTGACTGCTTGAGCCTGGCATATTCGTCTGCTTGGCGTAATAATGACATCCGTCACAAGTATTCACTATGTGTTCCGCGTCTGTCTTGGCTGTGAGCCGAAAAAAACCCTGCACGGAATGCTTTTTTAGCTATGCTTTTTGATTGAGCATGATGTCCGCAATCTCATGCGTGGATTTCTTGCAGAATTTCTCATCCTTCTTCTAGCAAAATACATCGCTGAAAATTCTGATAATACTGCGTTTATACAGGCAACCATTGATTACCATGTATCATTTGCATCGGTGTTGTATCTTACTTTGCAAGACTTCATCTGCTCCATCCGGGAACTTCTGATTCACTAAGAAGTTTAAATATGGAATTGTCCAATCCGGGTTAACAAGCAGAACTTGAATTGACTCGGATACTAGAGGATAGTCAACATCTCCGTCTTTTATTGATGGTTCATGTAAATGTTGGACGAACACACCAGGTGGTAGAGTTTTTACTCTTTCCGAGCCCATGCGTGCTAGAGCATCCACGTTCCAATTTTCTTCTCTTTTGATATGAAGTACTTCAAATCCTAGGAAGAAAATGGCAAACTCGTCAACTGTTCTCCGATATTCGGCCATGATGGGGCTTTTGGCATCCCATGTTTGGTTTAGCTGGTGCTGCACCAAATACGAGTCACCATAACAAAGTATACGCTTAACATCTATCTCTTTTGCGATATGCAAACCATGAAGCAATGCTTCGTATTCTGCCACATTGTTGTTGGCGTTGAAGTGTATTTGTAATACATACTCCGTTAAGTCGGCTTTTGGAGATTTTAGCACTACAGCAGCTCCGGCGCCTTCTTTCATTTTGGATCCATCAAAATGCATGATCCAATATTCTGACTCTGGCATTAGTGTGTTTTCCATTGCTTCTGTCCATTCGGCGACAAAATCTGCCAACACCTGGGATTTGATTGTCGTCCTGGGTTGGTACTTAATGTCGAACACAGCCAATTGAATGCCCCATTTGGCAACTTGGACTATTGCGTCCGCATTGTTCATGATATCCCCTAGTGGTGCTTTGCTTACCACTCTTATGGAATGTCCTTGGAAATAATGGCGGAGTTTCTGAGATGCAAAAAACACGTCATATGTCAGTTTTTGATAATGTGGATACCTTTGTTTTGATTCAGAGAATACCTCGCTGACGTAGTAAACCGGATACTGATATGGTATGCTTTGTTCGTCTTTTCACCTTTCCACGATTATCACCGCACTAATAACCATGTTAGTTGTTGTAAGATACAGTAACATGGGTTCTTCGTCTTTTGGCGATGCCAAAACCGTAGCTTTCATCACAATTTCTTTTAACAGGGTTAACGCTTTGTCCGCCTCTTATGTCCATTCAAATTTGTCAGATTTCTTCAACAAGTTGTATAATAGCAGAGCTTTGTCACCAAGCCGGCTTATAAACCTGCTTACGGCGGTTGCGGAACCCGTCAATGTTTGGACATCTTTAGACACGTAGGTATTTGATGTTTAAGATTGTTGTGATCTTTTCCGGGTTTACTTCTATTCCTCTGTGAGAAACGATGAAACCCAGAAGCTTTCCTGAGGGAACCCTAAGTACGCACTTTAATGGATTCAACTTCATTTTTTAAGTGCGTAGATTACTGAAAATTTCTCGTAGATCTTTAAGGAGTGTATCCTTTTCCTTGGAAACGACGGCAATATCGTCCATGTAAACGTGCATGCTTTTGACAATTTGACTATGCAAGCATCTTTGCATGCATGCTGGTATGTTGCACCTGCGTTCTTCTGGCCAAAAGGCATGGTTATGTAATAGTATGTTCCATAGGGTGTTATGAAAGAGGTTTTTATTTGGTCTTCTTCTTTCATACGTATTTGATGGTACCAAGAATAAGCATCCAAAAAGCATAAAAGCTCATAGCCAGCAGTGGCATCTATTATTTGATATATTCGCGGTAACGTGAACCTATCCTTTGGACATAATTTGTTCAAGCGGATGTAATCTTTACACATCCTAAGAATAGTACTATCCTTCTTTAGGACTAATATTGGGTTCGCAGACCAATCAGTTTGTATAACTTCCCGGATAAAATCATCTACTAAAAGCCGGATAATTTCCTTGCCAATAGCCTTCCGTATTCTTCCATCGAAACGACGGAGACCTTGTTTGACGGGTTTTGATCCTGGGATCACCTTCAATTGGTGCTCAGCAAGTTCCTTGGGTACACCCGGCATGTCCGCAGGACACCAGGAGAAAATGTCCCAGTTATCATGGAGGAACTTGATGAGCGCGCTTTCCTATGCGTCAGTGATTCCCGTTCTCACAACGACAAACTTTGTCATATCTTTGGGATCCAGGATAATCTGCTTTGTATTCTCCGATGCTTTGAAGCTATTTGCCAGCTTTCGCCTTTTTTCCTGCCGACATTTCTGTCGGCGATACTTCTTTACCCAACTCATTCAGTTCTTCCTTCCTTATTACTTGTTCAGCGCAAAGGGTGTTTCCTCTCTCTAGCTCATTTGCTAGCTTGAAATCTCCTGAGATAGTGATTACTCCGCCTTTCGGCCCCGGTATCTTAAGGTTGTTGTAGATGTAACATGATCTTGCAATAAATTTGGCGAAAGCCGGATGCCCGGGTATTGCGAGGTACACGCTTTCGAACGGTACTACCTCGAATGAGATCTTTTCGTGGCGGAAGTGTTCTCATTTACCAAAGGTAACATCTAGGGAAATTTCTCCTAGGGACTGTGCCTGCCTACCCGGAACAATGCCTTGGAAGCGCGTGTTGCTGTGTTTGAGATCAGTCTCGCAGAGGTGCAACTTCTTCAGCGTATTTAAGTACATGATGTTGATACTGGATCCTCGATCCATCAGCACTCTTTTGAGCCAAGTGTTTTGCACAATAGGGCTTACTACCAAAGCATGTGTGTCGGGTTCTGAGATATTTCTAGGATGTTCTGACCGATCCTTGGTAACTGGCGTATTTGAATACTTCAGGTACTTTGGTGTTGGAGGTATCACCGCATTGATTTCTCAAAGTGTTCGCGTTGCCTGTTTGGCTGAGGGAGTTGCCAGAAAAGTTAGGTTACATTCTTCTTCAACTCTCAGGAATTTGGGTTCTCCTTTCGCCCCTGCTCCTGGATTTTATCATCGGTATAAGACTCGTTGTCTGCTTTCTCAGACTCTGGCTTTTTCTTATTGAACTTCCTTTTGGAATTCTTTCCCTTATTCCTGGATCTTGCATTTCCTTCCATGTGCTTATTAAGGCGGTACTGCGCATTGGTGTGGGTAGGCTTCCCAAATTGCGAATGGTGGACACAATTTTCCGACTTAATCTTTTCCCACTCTTCCTTAGAATATGAGATAGGTTATGTGTTTCTTCCTTTCCATTTGCTACCATTATGCTTTCCAAAGGTTAAGTTTACTTCTTTTGGTTTTGGCTGTGCCTCGGGAGTTGCCTTCTGATGGAGGGATGATAACCCGGTAGGCCAACGCCAAGGAGTAACTCGGCCCAAAGGACGCTGCGCAAGACCCGGCTAGGGATAAAGGAGCTTCTAGAAGGCCCAAGATCGTAGGCCTGGTAACCCGGATTATGGGTTCCGATAAGGAAGTTTAGGGTTTTGTAAGCAGTGTCCGGGTAGGATTCAGAGTACACCTTGGGGCGCAGGCCAGGGGGTCCGGGTGCTTTATAAACCGGCCCCTAGGTTTATGGTGATAGGGAGATCCAAGAGTTTGAGCAATATCGCTAGATATCGAGCATCCAGTGTAACACGAGTTGAGGTTAATATATCGGGATCGGAGACTCGGCGACTTGATTGCCGGCTACCAGATCACATATCACCATGTTTTCCGTCGAGCTAAACCCTCTCCCAAACACCAGTGTCGCCTTGCCCCAAGATAAGTTACCCCCGGTAACGTCTGCCGTGATTATCCCACGACAGTTGGCGCCCACCGTGGGGCCTGCGTCCAAAGGTGTCGTGGGATAATCACGGCAGATGTTACCGGGGGTAACTGATCTTGGGGCAAGACGACACAGGCGTTTGGGAGAGGGTTTAGCTCAGAGGAAAACATGGTGCAATTCGATCTGGTAGCCGGCAATCAAAGTCGCCGAGTCTCCGATCTTGATATAATAACTCAACTCTGGGATTACACTCGATGCTCGATATCACGCGATATTGCTAGGGTTCTTAGATCTCTGTCTAAAACTAGACCTGGGGGTCGGTTTATAAAGCACCGTACCCTCCTGACTTGCCCTCCAAGGCGCACCCTGAATCCTACCCGGACACTGCTTACAAACCCTAACTTTCCTTACCGCAACCCTCAATCCGGGTTGCGAGGCCTGCGAACTTTGGGCCTTCCAGAAGTTTCATTATCCTCAGCCGGACCCTGCGCCGTGTTCCTTGGGCCGGGTTACACCTTGGAGTTGGCCTACCGGGTTATTATCCCCCCATCAGTAGTCCCCAGAATAGCCTGGGCTTCATGGATCCTCCTTGAAGCGCTCGCTATTCCCTGCAAAGATATCAAACACACACAGGTACGTGGGGGCCGGGTTAAGATGCTTTGATAAATGGCTAGGCCAAACTCCATGGTGGCCATATAGTAACCCGGGCTTTCCCCAAACTCTTTGGTTTAATTTTCCGGGTCCGAACCCTGATAAAAATGCCAAGATCCCATACTCGATAATCGATCCAGATGTCACGGGGCTGATCTCCTTCTTTCTTTTATCCCGATGCCTTGCTCAATATTTGGCGCATATCTCGCAAAATCCACGTGGATAACCGTCACCCCACTATTTCCGGCTTCTGGCCGTTGAGATAGACTCACCCTCGCTTTATAAATAGCGCACAGAGGGTAACCCTAACTCATCACTGCGCCTCAGCTTCCCCTTTCCTTCTTTGCTCCTTACACCCTTGAGGCACCACCGCAAGAAGCTCGTGCTCGTCATCGAAGCAAGATCGCCGCTGGCCGCGCCCGCTCTCGAGTCATCTCGCGCCGCCGCCAAGTGTCATCGTCGCACCTTCGCTTCTCTCGCTAAGAATTACGAAGGGGCATTCGAGCCACACCACTCGTCGCTGTCGCGCCGGGCTCCAATCTCTCCAGTAAGCCTCTCGCAGCCGTTTAATTTAGACCCATAATTTTTCAATTCATCCAAGATCGGATCTAGGTCAACCCGTGAATCATTTTTCCGATTTCATCAAATTAGATCGATTCGATGCTCACCAACTCCTTTAACTGCCTGCGGGACAGTTGCAACTCATCCTCCTACCATTACTAATCACCAAATCTCCTGCAAAACCGCTCGCAAACTTTCCCATCTAGATCCATTCATCCTTGATTTTCCGCTCATTGCGTTAACACCCGGAAAACCTTCTTTTTCCAGCTATTTTGCTTGCAGTAGACACATGGGCAACCATCCGTCTTCCCCAAATGCTTTTCCATACGTAAGTGACCAATAATTTCCATGATTGTACTTAAAACCCGGATACCTTGTAATCTCCACCTTATAGCGCGATACCCGGATAATTTTTAGCTTCATACTTTCTTGATGCCTTATACTCGGATAATCCTATACTCCCGGGTCTTATTTCCTATGCCTCGTTTTCTTGTGCTTTGCAGGTTGACCCCATGGCTCCCAAACGTCAAGGAAAACAGCCGACTCAGGCGAGGACTACCCAAACCATATCTGCTAACTGGGGGCGTTCCACAGCCACGAAGGCCAAATTGGACGAGCTAGCCGAATTAGGAATTCTCCCTTCTCAGAAGGACATTCACTGGAGGGCGCCGGGCGACGAGACCCGGCCGACACCCGCTAATAACGAGGTAATCTGCTTCGTAGAGCACGTGACCCGGGGATTCCGTCCTCCGGGTCACCCTTTCTTCCGGGAGGTCTTAAGCCATTATGGTCTCCGGGTATTCGACATAGGGCCTAACTCTATGTTGAATATTACCCACTTCATCGTTCTATCCGAGTCGTACTTGTGCATGCCGCCAAGTTTGACTCTATTCATCGAACTATTCCAGTGCAAGCCGTGCCGCGAAAGTGGTGACGGAGCACTTCTTACTTGTGGCGGGGTATCCATCCAACGCCGCAAGAACTCACCGATGCCAACCCTCAATTTGAACTCCCACGTCAAACATTGGCAGCTATCTTTCTTTTATTGCCACGATACCTCTCCAGACAGCGAAAAGAAACTGCCGGGTTACTCGGAAAACCTCCTTGAACCTTCCGAGTCTTTCAACGCCTTCGCACCAGACTCGGACAGGGAGACGATCCTTCCCTCATTAGCCAAGATAGCCATCCTCTCAGCCCAAGGCCTCCTCGGTCTAAATTTAGTAAAAACATGGGTTGATTTTCGGATCCAACCCAACTCCATTCGTTCCAGATTGATGTGCGAGTATTCGGGGCACTCCACAGACGCACTCCGATATTCCACCAAGAGCTTTGCAACTGGTGATACCAACAAGACCATCAAGGGCTTCTTAACAGAGAAGTTGGAGGTGATAAAGGGTATCACCGGGTTACCCCCGTTTACTCGGGAAAACCCGGCTCCAGCGGTAATACCCGGTATTCATAACTTATTTCCACATTTTGGCCTGATGCAGCTTGTAACCCTTAGTCTCATTCTTTTGTCTTTAGGCTGATGACCCTTTCTGGCGGGTTGAACCCTCCCCCCCTTCCAGAGACCCGGAAGAAGAGGACGAGCCGGCTGATGATAGTGAAGGTAATTGCACAGAATTTGTATACCTTTACTTTTATTATTTTCCTCCCGTTCACCTTTTTTCCAACGAACACACACCCGGTTCGCAGGGCTGGAGGATGAAGGTGAAGCCAACGAGGATGATCCGGAAGCAACCGAGTCTGACCAAGAGGCAATAGTGGGAGCCAAGAGGAAGGCCAGGGGGGCAGTGTCCAAGGTTCCTTTTTCCTCATTATCCTCTGAGCCTTACTCCTTTAACGCCATGCGACGACTTAACCACCAATTATCAAATTCGTCGTGCTTGAAGGATTCTTTCCCAGCCAAACGCAGAGTAACACAGAGCTCCCCGGGTGAAGATCCCCTTAACCCGGGCATCTCTACCCCCTCGGTCCCTCGTGGCAGCGCTCCTCCGTCTCGTCCTTCCGACTCTCCTCGTCGCCACCCTTCTCCTAACCATCCACGTGCCGGGCAAATCCGGGTTCCGTTAGTGGTCCCTGTGACTACCTCATCTGCTTCCAGCGGCGAGCTCCCGCCGGACTACACCGTGAATGCCGGGTAAATTTTTGCTACATGATTTCCTTTTACATTTGACAAATTTCCACTTAAGCCACCGTCATCAATAATAACTGCCTTTTCTAATCTTCCTTTCAGTGCTCAAGCCACCGTCAGTGACCCGGAAAACATAGAAACGGATAACCATCGGGTGGAGAAGCCGAGTGACAACACAGACGCCGCGACTGGTGGTGATACGACGAATAACCAGGAACAAGGCCCTCTGAACAATCCAGTTCCCCGAGCCGCCGGATCTCCTTCCTCGTCAGAACCAGTAGACGAGGAGATCGAGGTTCTAGATACAAGGATGGGTTCTCCCGACCCGGGTACTCAAACTGTCCGGGTCTCAACTCCAAGGGCGGGGGGAGCCCCCCCACCAGGCGACCAAGCTGCCGGCTCTTCCGGTACTCGATCCGAGGAACTGACGTTTGCCCAGATGCTGGAAACTCTGCGCACTCTAAGGGCTAATGAAGAAAACATTTTGGGGGCTTTAATAGCCAAACACGAGGTAAATCCGACTAATGTTGCTTATACCTTTGTCCAGTCCCCAAGTTCCGAGTAAATTGATTCATAATTTGCTTGGGACTTTATTATCCAAGAGACTGATGACTTGTTCCTCTACCCGACTGATCCTTTTTTGCATGCACGCAGTCTTTCGTGACTCAATCTGAGGAGAAACTGGCAGACGCCACCAAGCTCATCGAAAAGGAGGTAGCTTTGCGTGAAGCAGCCGAAGCTGAGGCCAGGAGGAATAGGCTGATAATGAGGAAATATAGGAAAAGAGCTCATAGCGCAGGAGATGATCTAACAAGCCTTTCCGTCCAAATATCAGACACATATCGTGCTTTACTTGGTACGCTCCCTCCTCCGGGTTTATCCTTTTGATAGACGGCAACAGTTTTCCCGACTTACGTTTCCACTTCTTCAGGACCGGACGAAACCATGCCGGAAGAGGATGACATCGCCAAGCTGAAAACCATAAAGAGCGTTATCCGGCAGCTATGTGCCGGAACCAAATGGATCCTTGAGGATTTACGGTGGCCGGGTAGAGGACATGTTGATCTGAAGAGGATGCTGGATGCCTTCTCCACTATTCCTGAGTGGATTTGGCACTGGAAACGCTCGTCTTGCCGGGTTGGAGTGACCCGGGGGCTTGCACTCGCCAAGGCTTATTTCCCCAAGCTCGAGCTAGTGAAGCTTATGGGCGGCTTCCCAGAGTTCAAGCTTGATGGATCCAAATTCTCGGTGAAGGATTTTCAGGCCATCCAGAAGGAAGTCCGTTACCCGGCCAGCGTGATCGCTGACGAACTTGATGTTAATATCCTTGTTCCATCATATAATGCTGCTGGTGAAGTAATTAAGTCGGATCTTCCCGAGCCGTGTGATATGCTGGCTCGGTGGAAGAAGGAAGCTGCTGCGTTAAGGGCGGAGGCTGCCAAGAAGCAAGCTGAAGCCGGCTCTGCCCCCGCTACGTCAACACCAGTCGTTCCACCTCCTGCACGGGCTGGTACCGCTGATCCGGGTGCTACTGCTACCACCAATGATGGCAAGGGCAAGGCCAAGATGAACGCCGAGTGATATCTGATCTCTAATGCCTCTTCTTATGCACCGGTCGGTCGACATGCTATTTAAACAGTCATATTTTGGGTGGTGCGCCTGTGCACCTTTGATATCTTTTCACAAGGATTTTGTAATGCACGTTAAGGTCTTGACATACTCTATGCCTCTTCCGGCCTTTTTTAAGTTTATTATTGAGCTCATCTGTTCTCGATATCCGGCTTTCTTTATTGTTCCTTTTGTGAAAACTCGATTTCCGGGTCTCATGGGTATTGACAAGCGGATTTGCTTCTGAGTCCCCAAGTCCCCACGACTCGGATATTTGGGTTTTTGGAATTCTACAAGTAAGCAATTTTTTCTCTTTTCAAGATTTCAAGTCACCCAGACCCGGATCTCCGAGTCTAGGACACTTGATCTTGAGAGGGGAGCGAACTGCCTACTGCTAAATTCACAAAGGTCCCTGAGTTGTTTCACATAGGTTTTGAAGTTACGCTTAATAGTCGTTGAGTTTCCAGCTGTTCAGCCTTGTACTCTGCATAACTTGTGGTTTAGATGACCCTTTTGACTATCTTGTACTGTAAGCCGGCTTTCGCGTGGATACCATGTTGTTACATCCATACGAAGACGTAGCCAGCCAAGCCCCGTCGGGTTTCATGACTGACTGTAATCGTAAGCGAACAAATCATGCCACTTTAATGCGAGTCACATCGAGCTTAAGTAAGAATAGCCAAGGAATTTGGACTTCTTTGTCCGGTTATAAGATTGTAGCCGTACTCGTTTGCAAGTAACCGGCCCTTATAACTCATAGGCATCATGGCCGGGTCTTTGAGTTTGTAACTGTGCTATTCAAGCGACCAGCCCCCAAGACCTAGATATACGCATCATATTGAGAGTACATAACCTGATAATAACCATCTCTTTTCTTGATAACCACCTCTTTACTTGATATGAAAAATCTAGGTCAGCAAGCCGCCTCGTTAAAAATCCGTCCAGTCCCCAAAGGTACCCTGGATAGGAAAAGAGTACGTCTGAAAACCTGCTGCCTATTACATCGTGCAATTCCACTTGCCAATACAATCTTTTTTAAGTATAATATGGACGTAGCTGAGCCACGTTCCATGGTCTATCTCTTTCTTGCATAGATGAAGTGGTATGTGCGGTGTCGTTAACTGTAGCCGACTCTTCCCTTGCATCTATCAAGTAATATGATCCATTATGCAGATTCCGGCTTATGATGAATGGTCCTTCCCATGGTGGTGATAAATTGTGCTTTCCTTCATTTGACTGAACCAGGCGCAGAACCAAGTCTCCTTCCTGGAATACCCGGGTTTTCACGCGCCGGCTATGATACCTCCGTAGATCTTGCTGATATATGGCTGATCTTTCCAGGGCTTGTTCTCTTTGCTCTTCTAACATATCTACGGCGTCCTGCCGGGTTTTTTCGTTCTCCACTTCGATGTAAGCTGATACTCGCGGTGAGTCGTGGATAATGTCGCTCGGTAACACTGCCTCCACACCATAGACCATGAAGAAGGGCGTCATCTGAGTGGATCTGTTAGGTGTAGTGTTGATACCCCAAACCACAGAAGGAAGTTCTTCGACCCATGCACCAGCAGCCCTGACACAGGGAACTCGCAATCGTGGTTTTAACCCGCGAAGCAATTCTTGGTTTGCTCTCTCCACTTGTCCATTGGCCTGCGGGTGAGCCACCGATGCAACATCAAGCCGGATTCCATTGTTGCCGCAGAACTTCTCCATCTCACCAAGGGACATGTTGGTTCCATTGTCGGTAATTATACTGTGGGGATACCCGAACCGGTAGATAATCCTTTTCAGGAACTTGACTGCTGTAGCTGCTTCGCAACTAGTAACTGGCATAACCTCAACCCACTTGGTAAACTTATCAATAGCCACCAAAAGATGTGTCTTCTTGCATGGTGACATATGAAAGGGGCCAACCATGTCCATACCCCAGACAGCGAACGGCCAAGTTAACGGGATGGTCCGTAACTCCATAGCCGGCACATGGGTTTGGCGAGCGTACCTTTGACACCCATCACACCTTGCTACCAATCGTTCCGCATCTGCTAGAGCCGTGAGCCAGAAAAATCCGTGTCGATAAGCTTTAGCCACGAGGGATCTTGTGGATGCATGATGTCCACAGTCGCCTTCATGGATTTCCTTGAGAATCTGTCGGCCTTCTTCTGGCGCTACGCAGCGCAAAAAGACCCCTGCTGCGCTTCTCTTATATAATTCCCCGTTGATGATAGAATATCCCTTTGCTCGCCTCAAAGTTTGCCTTGCTAATACCTCCTGCTGTGGTAACTCGCCTCGCGACAGGTAAGCCAAAAACGGTTCTGTCCATTCGGGAACAGTACGTACAGTAGCCACAAGTCCTGAATCCGGGTCTTGGTTTGCTAATTCCTCCCCTGACTCGGTTTTAACTGATGGTCGCCATAATTCATCCAGGAAAACGTTAGGTGGAACCGGCTCTCTGCGCGAGCCGAGTCTAGCGAGCGCGTCGGCTGCCTCATTCTTTCTTCTGTCTATATGCTCCACCTCATACCCGGAAAAACATCCTGCAACCCTATCAACTTCCCTGCGGTATGCTGCCATAGTTGCGTCCTTTCTATCCCAAGTTCCTGACACCTGCTGTACCACAAGGTCCGAATCTCCGAAACACCATATCCTTTTGACGTTCATCTCCTTAGCTGCCCTTAGGCCGTGCAATAGGGCCTCATACTCGGCCACGTTGTTGGAACAGTCGAAGTGAATCTGTAGTACGTAACTTAATTTATCTCCTTTGGGTGACGTTAGCACCACCCGAGCTCCTGATCCCTCGTACTGCTTAGATCCATCGAAGTGCATGATCCATGATTCGGAATTTGGAACCGTTGTAGTCATGCCTGTATGTGTCCAGTCGTTAACGAAATCAATTAAAGCTTGGGACTTGATTGCTGACCTGGGTTCGTAGTTGATGTGATAATCCCCCATCTCTATTGCCCACTTGGCTATTCTTCCCGTCGCGTCCGAGTTTCTGATGATATCCGACATTGGTATTGAACTAACCACTGTTATGGGATGTTCTTGGAAATACGGCTTCAACTTCCGGCTGGCCATAAAGACCCCGAACACCAACTTTTGCCAATGTGGATAGCGCTGCTTTGCTTCTGATAATACCTCGCTGACGTAATAAACCGGCCTCTGAACCGGGTAACCTTTCCCATCTTCTTTGCGCTCCACAACAACTACTGCGCTGACGGCCCGGGGGCCAGCTGCCACGTATAGCAACATAGGCTCTTTAGGACCCGGCGCCGCTAGTACTGGTGCTTCGGATAACTGCTTCTTTAGTGCCTCAAACGCCTCATCCGCCTCTTGATCCCACACGAATTTATCTGATTTCCGCAAGAGCCGGTACAAGGGTATTGCTTTTTCTCCGAGTCTGGATATGAATCGGCTCAAGGCTACTACGCAGCCTGTGAGCTTTTGGACGTGCTTCAAATTTTCCGGTTTTTTCAGACTCTGGATGGCCTTGATTTTATCCGGGTTTGCCTCGATTCCTCTCTCGGAAACTATAAAGCCGAGTAATTTCCCAGCTGGAACTCCAAACACGCACTTTGTCGGGTTAAGCTTCATCTGGTACCTCCTCAAGTTTTTGAACGTCTCTTTTAGATCATCAATAAATGTCTCCGCCTTCCTGGTCTTGGTGACCACATCATCCACATAGGCATGGACGTTGCGTCCGATTTGGTCCTCGAAGCACTTTTGAATACACCGTTGGTAAGTTGCGCCGGCGTTCTTCAACCCAAACGTCATAGTTTTATAACAGAAGGCCCCAAAAGGGGTTATGAATGATGTTTTCTCCCAATCCTCCCTCTTGAGCTTAATCTGATGATACCCGGAATATGCGTCCAGGAAGCATAACAGATCGCTTCCAGCTACTGCATCTATAATCTGATCTATCCTTGGTAGCGCGAACGAATCCTTTGGGCAATGTTTGTTGAGACTCGTAAAATCAATGCACATCCTCCACTCATTGGTCTTTTTCATCACTAGAACCGGGTTAGCCAGCCAATCCGGGTGAAATACTTCCATGATAAAGCCGGCTGCCAATAGCCGAGCGATCTCTTCGCCTATAGCCTTCCTTCTTTCCTCATTCATTTTCCTCAAACCTTGCTTCACGGGCCTGGACTTGGGATCCACATGCAAACTGTGCTCAGCCAGTTCTGTAGGGATACCCGGCATGTCGCTAGGTGTCCAGGCAAACACATCTGCATTCGAACGAATAAACTCCACGAGCGCTTCCTCCTGCTCTTTTCCCAAGTTAGACCCTATGGTAAACTGCTTAGTGGAATCCCCTTCGACAAAATCTATCTTCTTGGTGTCTTGTGCTGCCTTGAATTTTTCTCTCTCATCTTCGGTATTCGGCTTTTTTAAGGCTGTTCTATCGTCCGGATTTACTTGAGACCGGTAATATTCGAGTTCTTCCTTTCTGCAGGCTTGCTCAGCCATAACCGAATCTCCTTCGTCACGCTCGGCCGCTGTATCCCGGTTCCCATGTATAGTGATGGTCCGTTTAGGACCCGGGATTTTTAGCTGCAAATACACGTAGCACGGCCTAGCCATGAATTGGGCATAAGCCGGCCTCCCAAACAGTGCGTGATAAGGAGTGCGCAACTTGACCACCTCGAACGTGAGCCACTCAACTCGATAATTATCCGTCGATTCTCCAAAAGAAACTTCCAAGGTGATCCTTCCCTCGGGGCTCGCCGAGTGACCCGGTACGATCCCATGAAAGATTGTCGAACTTTTCTGCAACTGGGACTCTTTGAGACTCATCCGTAAGAAGGTCTCCCAATAAAGGATGTTGATGCTACTTCCACCGTCCATCAGGACCTTCTCAGTTCGTAACCATTAACCTGTGGAGCAACCACCAATGCCAAGACTCCTGGACGCTCTACTTTTTCCGGATGATCTCTTCTACTCCACGTTATCTCTTGTTCTGCCCATCTAAGATATCCCGGCGCGGCCGATGAAACCGAATTTGCCGCTTGCTTTGACGTCTCTTTGTTCCTGCTAGAAGTTCCTGTAGTATGCACATGATATTGTCCTTTTAAATTAGTCGTTCGTACCATACCGACGAAGATGTTGATCCGGCCGATCGTCACGACGGATCCGGATTCGAGGTGATCCGACTCTGGCCCCCAGCCGGAATCGTCCACCGTCTTTTTTCCTCTGCGGTCGATGTAGACTTCGCCGACGACGAGATTCTCCATATTCTTCCGAGCTTCTCCCGTGATGTAAACACCTTTGGACGCAGGCCCCACGGTGGGCGCCAACTGTCGTGGGATAATCACGGCAGATGTTACTGGGGGTAACTGATCTTGGGGCAAGACGACACAGGCGTTTGGGAGAGGGTTTAGCTCAGAGGAAAACATGGTGCAATTCGATCTGGTAGCCGGCAATCAAAGTCGCCGAGTCTCCGATCTTGATATAATAACTCAACTCTGGGATTACACTCGATGCTCGATATCACGCGATATTGCTAGGGTTCTTAGATCTCTGTCTAAAACTAGACCTGGGGGTCGGTTTATAAAGCATCGTACCCTCCTGACTTGCCCTCCAAGGCGCACCCTGAATCCTACCCGGACACTGCTTACAAACCCTAACTTTCCTTACCGCAACCCTCAATCCGGGTTGCGAGGCCTGCGAACTTTGGGCCTTCCAGAAGTTTCATTATCCTCAGCCGGACCCTGCGTCGTGTTCCTTGGGCCGGGTTACACCTTGGAGTTGGCCTACCGGGTTATTATCCCCCCATCAAAAGGTGTTTACATCACGGGAGAAGCTCGGAAGAACATGGAGAATCTTGTCATCGGCGAGATCTACACCGACCGCGAAGGAGAGAAGATGGTGGACGATTCCGGCTGGGGGCCAGAATCGGATCTGCTTGAAGCTGGATCTGTCGTGACAATCGGCCAAATCAGCGTCTTCATCGGCATGGTACGTACGTCCGGTTCAAGGGGACAACATCATGTGCATACTACAGGAACTTCTGATAGGGATAAAAAGGTACTGAAACAAGCGGTAAACTCGGTTTCCTCGGCTGTTCCGGGATACCTGAGATGGTCGGAGCAGGATGTAACATGGAGCAGAAGAGATCACCCGGAAAGAATAGAACACCCGGGAGTCTTAGCATTGGTAGTCGCACCACAGGTCAATGGTTATGAGCTGAAAAAGGTCCTAATGGACGGTGGAAGTAGCATCAACATCCTGTATTGGGAAACCTTTCTACGCATGGGTCTCAAGGAGTCTTAGCTACAGAAAAGTTCAACAATTTTTCATGGGATAGTGCCGGGTCGCTCGGCGTGCCCCGAGGGAAAAATTGCATTGGAGGTAGCTTTTGGAGAATCGAGGGACAATTATCGAGTTGAGTGGCTCACTTTCGAGGTGGTCAAGTTGCGCAGTCCTTATCACGCGCTATTCGGAAGGCCGACTTATGCTAAATTCATGGCTAGGCCGTGTTATGTTTATCTACAGCTAAAAATCCCAGGCCCTAAGCAGACCATCACCATACATGGAAGCCGGGATATAGCGGCTGAGTGCGATGAAGGAGATGCAGTAATGGCTGAGCAAGCTTGCAGAAAAGAGGAACTCAAGTATTATCGGTCTCAAGTAGACCCGGATGACAGAACGGCATTGAAAAGGCCGAATACTGAAGATGAGAGAGCAAAGTTCAAGGCAGCACAGGACACAAAGATGATAGATTTTGTCGAAGGTGATCCCTCTAAGCAGTTCGCTATAGGGTCTAACTTGGACAGCGAGCAGGAGAAGGCACTTGTGGAGTTTATTCGTTCAAATGCGGATGTGTTCGCCTGGACACCTAGCGACATGCCGGGTATCCCTACAGAATTGGCAGAGCACAGTTTGCACGTAGACCCCAAGTCCAGGCCTGTGAAGCAGGGCCTGAGGAAGATGAATGAGGAAAGAAGGAAGGCAATAGGAGAAGAAGTTGCTCGGCTGCTAACAGCCGGCTTTATCATGGAAGTGTTTCACCCGGACTGGTTAGCAAATCCGGTTCTCGTAATGAAAAAGACCAGTGAGTGGAGGATGTGCATTGATTACACGAGTCTCAACAAGCATTGCCCAAAGGATCCGTTCGCGCTACCAAGGATAGATCAGATCATAGACGAAGTGGCTGGAAGTGACCTATTATGCTTTCTGGATGCATATTCCGAATATCATCAGATCAAGCTCAAGAAGGAGGATTGGGAGCAAACATCATTCATAACCCCTTTTGGGGCCTTTTGTTACAAGACCATGACATTTGGATTGAAGAACGCTGGCGCAACTTATCAGCGGTGTATTCAGAAGTGCTTCGAGGACCAAATCGGACGCAACGTCCATGCTTATGTGGATGATGTGGTTATCAAAACCAGAAAGGCGGAGACATTCATTGATGATCTAAGGGAAACATTCAAGAACCTGAGAAGGTATCAGATGAAACTAAACCCGACAAAGTGTGTATTCGGAGTTCCAGCTGGGAAATTACTCGGCTTCATCGTTTCAGAGAGAGGAATTGAGGCAAACCCAGATAAAATCAAAGCTATCCAGAATCTGAAAAAGCCGGAAAATTTGAAGCATGTTCAAAAGCTCACAGGCTGCATAGCAGCCTTGAGCCGGTTTATATCCAGACTCGGAGAAAAAGCAATACCCTTGTACCGGCTCTTGAAGAAATCCGATAAATTCGTGTGGGATCAAGAGGCGGATGAGGCATTCGAGGCACTAAAGAAGCAGTTATCTGAAGCACCAGTCCTAGCGGCCCCGGGTCCTAAAGAGCCTATGTTGCTATACATAGCAGCCGGCCCCCGAGCCGTTAGTGCAGTAGTTGTTGTGGAACGTAAGGAGGATGGGAAAGGTTACCCGGTCCAGAGACCGGTTTACTACGTCAGCGAGGTATTATCAGAGGCAAAGCAGCGCTACCCGCATTGGCAAAAGTTGGTCTTCGGGGTCTTTATGGCCAGCCGGAAACTGAAGCCGTATTTCCAGGAACACCCCATAACAGTGGTTAGTTCGATACCAATGGCGGATATCATCCGAAACTCGGATGCAACAGGAAGAATAGCCAAATGGGCAATAGAGATGGGGGATTATCACATCAACTATGAGCCGAGGTCAGCAATTACATCACAGGCTCTGGTCGATTTCGTTAACGATTGGACGCACACAGGCATGCCCACCATGGCTCCAGACTCCGAGTCTTGGATCATGCACTTCGATGGATCCAAGCAATACGAGGGATCAGGAGCTGGAGTAGTTCTAACATCACCCAAAGGAGACAAGTTGAGTTACGTGCTACAGATTCACTTTGATTGTTCTAACAACGTGGCCGAGTATGAGGCCCTATTGCATGGATTAAAGGTAGCCAAGGAGATGAACATTAAGAGGATACGATGCTTTGGAGATTCGGACCTTGTGGTGCAGCAAGTATCAGGAACTTGGGATAGAAAGGACGCAACTATGGCCGCATACCGCAGAAAGGTCGATAGGGTTGCCGGATGTTTTTCCGGGTATGAGGTGGAGCACATAGACAGAAGAAAGAACGAGGCAGCAGACGCACTCGCCAGACTCGGCTCGCGGAGAGAGCCGGTTCCACCTAACATGTTCCTGGATGAATTATGGCGACCATCAGTTAAAACCGAGTCTGAGGAAGAACTGGCAAATCAAGACCCGGATTTGGAGCTCATGGCTGCTGTGCGCGCTGTTCCCGAGTGGACAGAACCGTTCTTGGCCTACCTATCACGGGGCGAGTTACCACAGCAGGAGGTGTTAGCAAGGCAAATTTTGAGGCGAGCAAAGGGATATTCTATCATCAATGGGGAGTTATACAAGAGAAGTGCAGCAGGAGTCTTTTTGCGCTGTGTAGCACCAGAAGAAGGCCGACAGATTCTCAAGGAAATCCATGAAGGTGATTGTGGGCATCATGCATCCACAAGATCCCTTGTGGCCAAAGCTTATCGGCATGGATTCTTCTGGCTCACGGCTTTAGCAGATGCGGAGCGCTTGGTGGCAAGGTGTGACGGATGTCAAAGATACGCCCGCCAAACCCACGTGCCGGCTATGGAATTACGGACTATTCCGTTGACTTGGCCGTTCGTTGTGTGGGGTATGGACATGGTCGGCCCCTTTCACATGTCACCTTGCAAAAAGACACACCTCTTGGTGACTGTCGATAAGTTTACCAAGTGGGTTGTGTCGCACCCTGGTTTCTAGAGGATACTCATCACACGAACTGGATAGCAGGTGCTTGGATTATGGGGCATACCTGCTCCCACGTCCCAGCTTCCTGGTAGGCCTGCGCTTATGCGCGACAACACAAGCCCCGCTTCCACCATCGAAGTAAACTATCCGCTAGGATCCTAAGGCACTACTGTCGACGTACTTCATAACAAGCACGCACTGTACGTCAACAGCTTTGAACAAAAGGAAATCACAGAATGTCTCTAAGACACAAAAGAATGAAATAAGTTTGCAAATAGCCTTCACTAAGGCAGAGATAGCAAAACACTCATACAGAGGACACATGTCCCAACATATCATTCATTACATCAGCGGAAGCAAACAACGGTGTCTGAGTACAGACAAAACCAAAAGGCTTAAGAAGCCGGGGAAAATAAAGAAGACGACGCCCATCCACGTAGTTCCTGGATCCTGCCCGAGGTCCAGCTATCTACTCGTATGCAGTCTCGTCAAACTCCACGAAGTAGCCATCCTGGTGATCCTCGTAGTCGTAGTCGAAGTCTGCGTAAACCACAGCCCCAACGGGGTCAGTACATCCAAGTACTGGCAAGCAAGACTCACATTTCATCAAGGAGTTACTCGTCAACACAAGCCGGGATGCTTGGGTTCAACGGAAGAAGACAGGTATTATAAAAGCTGCAGCGGGCTGCTCTAACCAACTACAGAAGATACTACTAGTTCCGGCTAACAGAAAAGATAAGATCGAGGAATTGTAACCAACTGAAAGATAACTTCAAACAAACCCATCCTGGATCTCGCCCCTTATCCGAAGAAGCAATCCGAGGATAACTCACACCGTTATAATAAGGTGAATCACGTTATTGTGTGAATAACCTATTACTAGTCAAGTTATTAATCATTGGGTGAAACATGATTGATCATTATGTTGAAGTTGTCCTGAGTACTTGTTAGCCAGTACTTTCACCAAGTAATCCGTAACTGCGGAAAACACGGCTTCTCGAGAAGATTTACCCTGCAGGGGTGCACCATAGTAACCGTACACGCATGAATAACCCGCCAGATGGGAAATCACCCCACCAAGCGGGGTACTCAACACAACCAACCCTTCTTCGCATCAAGCCCAAAGCACCGCGTGCTGTGCGTGCGCGGCTAATCTAGCCCCACGAAGAAAAGGGGACCCTCATAGCACTGGAAGACCACGCCGCCCTAAATGCCGACTACAAAAGTTCCACCCTGGCCTCGGGTTCGTACCTGCATATGATGCAGCAAATGGAAAGCCCGAACTAGTACGGCGATTTTGACGAGATGCGAATCGAGTCAAGTTGAGGGGGGCGCCCATACTCGCTTCCCACATGCGGGTAGTGCGCTCATCATGGATCAGTAGACAAGACCCTTTTCCTAATTAGGGGGTCGACACTAGCAGGCCTCAAAACCACAAAGGGCCTCCTGCCGGTGCCTTATCATGAAATTATTATTAACAGTAGCATTAACAGGATTGATTGATTAATATTCGAGCCCCCGAAACGGTAACAAGTAATAATAGAACGATAGTAAAGGAAGTAACCGACAACAGGCTCGAGCGAAAGCAACCCTAAGCATGCTAGAATAGAACAGGCACAAACAAAGGCTGTAGGTATGGAGGTGAGGCAATATCATGGCTCAAGGTAGCATGTGATGGGTTCGGAGAACAAGCATCGATTCATAGGGCTAGCAGAAATAGACAAAAGGATAGTATCGACAACAAGTGTGGAAGAGAACTCGATGATTCATGTGAGTGATAACTTGCCTGCAAACCCAGTAGCCTGGTACTGAGCTGAAAATCCTTAGAAGGGGTACCGTACGTCTCGTCGGTCTCAACGTCGTCGTCTAAAGCGAGAAGAAGCAAACACACAATCGAAAGAGACGAACAATCAATACATGGCATAGGTGCACAAACACGGGATGATGCATGTCATGTTAATAGATGCATCAAAGTAAACTACTCAACAAAATAACACAATTTAATTGGACCCATATGCAATGTGAATTGCATATGGATGCAAATGATTGAGGTTGAAGCAATGATCTACAATTAGATAACATGTGTAAGTTGTTTAGCATGATGCATGCATGATGAAAACAAGAAGTAAACAATATTAGATGCAAATGGAAAAGGAAGAAAACAAGTGTGGGATTTTATTTGTCATGTTAAGAATTTTTGGTTCCTTATTGATGTCACACAAGTAATTGTTGTTTTCACCAAGTTAAAGTGTGCAAAACAAATAAAAAAGTTTATATTTGACAAGAACATCAAATTTTAGGTGGATTACATGTTTCACATATTGAAATTGGACTTTGGATTATTTAATTATGAATTAAACAATATTAAACAATTTTTTTAATTGAATTAAACAAGATTTAAATTGTTTAGGCAATTTTAATTATTCAAAACAGAAAACAAAAATTATATTTGAATAGGTTATTCAAAATGGTATGGAAAACATATTTTATTTGCATTTATTGGATTTATAAATAATTAGTTATGGAATTTACAAATTAACATTTGAATTATTTAAACTTGCATTTTAAATGCATTTGAAGTTTCCAAAACAGTGCACAAATTGGATATTTGGAAAGTTTAGGAAATTTGGGTCAGAATTCATATAAAGTTTGTAGTTGTTGGAATTATAGAATGAAAGTTATTTAATTTTAAAGTTTGGTTTTATTTCTGCTAATTAAAAATTGAATTTGTACTTTTGGAATTCGCAGTAAAACTTTTTGTACCGCACTTGTACTTACACTTGCCCACTGCCGCGTGGGCCAGAGGGGCCAGCGTGGCGCGGACCAGGCTGGGTGGAGGCTGAGGTGGCCACGGGGTCACCGACAAGCGGGCCCCGCGGGGATTGCGCGCAGGGAAAAAAATTGGGGAGGCAATTGCCTCCCCTGGGATTCGATCCCGCGAAGCAAGGCTGGCGCGCACGGGGGCCTAGCCACTGCGGCTCGGTGCGTTTGGTGACAGGGAACGGTACGGGGGGGAAGTTATGCTTCTGTTAAGAAGTTTAACTGAATCTTGACAGTTCGTTTCTGAACTTCATCTGCAGGTACAGGTTACGGACGAGGCCAGCGAACGGGAAGGGCGCCCGGCGATGGTGGCTCGCCGCGGCGCGCGGGCGCTGGGTGGCGCGGTCCGGGCGTGCGGTGGATGGGCCTAGGGCGTGTGGCGCATACAGAAGAGAGGGGAAGGGAGGAGCGGAGGCGAGCTCACCTCGCTGGTCGCTGTAGACGTCCAGAGACGAGGCAGCGGGCGGCGGAGGTTCCCGGCGACGGCGCGGTCGCCGTGGTCCCTCCCGGCAAGCAACGAGGGGACGGGGCGACTCCAGGGACTGTCGCGGTTCCGTTTTCCCCCTCAGAAGCTCCTCGAGGTGGACAGGCTACCGGCGGTGAGGAGGCAGTGGCTCACGGTGGTTGGTGATCGGTGGTTTTCGGTCAGGTTCAGGCAACGAAGAAATAGCAGAGAGGAGGGGAGCTAGAGAGGACGGCGGCGATGGGAAGGAGGGCTAGGGTTTTCGGCGGGTAGGCTAGATATAGTGGTTTCCGGGCTCGTACGGCGACGCATCGAGCGGGGAAGGATGGATCGCACGGTGCCAGGGAGGTTCGTACAGGGTGACATCAGCTGGAGGTGGAAGAAAACGACAGTGAGGGGGGTACTGGGCCAGAAAAAGGGTAGTTGGGCTGGGCTGGGAGGTAGTTAGGTTAGTTGCTGCTCCTTTGCTTTTTATTATTTCTGTCTCTTCTGTTTTTTTTTTTGTAGAAATCGGTTTTGGAAGAAAAACATGATGTTTATGTTAGTAAAAATGTTAGAAAATTTAGTTTAGGCTTATTAGGTTAATAGCAACCAAAAGCTAGCTTTTGTTTTCACAAAGTTTCCCAAAATTATTGATGTTTAGAAAATAAAGCAAAATTGAAGGAATTTTAATATTACTTAAACATTCTGAAAACAGGCATTTTAATAGGGTGACCCCCTATGGTTAATTTGATTAAAAAAAATTAGTTGATTGGTTTGTTAAAGTTTATAAATTCAAAAATGGTTCTTGTTTGATGGATTTGATTGAAAATTGAGGGTGATTTAATTAATTGAGTGATTTAATGGTTTGATTAAAACCAACAAATTAAGGAGTTATCAACATGGAATAAAATGGAACAATTTGGTTGTTTTCACTTGTTATTTTTATTCCAAAAGTTGTAACAGAACAAGTATGAAAACATTGTTTGAGTGAGGTTTGAATTTGAGTTGTGAAAACAGTGGAAAACAAATGCAACAATTAAGAAACAAATGCAAACAACAAGGAAACAATATGATGACATGATGCAATACTTAAATAAACATGCAACAAACATTCTAAGGGGATGGTTTTCATACTTGGGCTGTTACAAACGCCCCCCCTTGAAGGAATCGCGCCCCGAGATTCCTACTGAGAAAAGAAAAGATCCGAAAACTTCTTGGAAAGATCCACTTGAGCTGTGACACGTGAAACACATCGTGCACCTTGGATAGTTTATCTGGAAGTTCAAAACAATAGAAACTCCTGGCAACTCTTCTGGAAAGATATCAGGGAACTTGGAAACCACCGGAACAATATTAGTAGAGGTATAGGTTTTGTATGGAGGATGTATAGCTGGATAGAATTTGATTCATTTGGAGAGTAGATTATCTGGCTAGAATGGTTGAATAGGGTTATTGACATCAATTGAACACCAAGACTGATATCAATGTCAGAATCAGCAACATGATAGTACGAGGAATATGTGGCCTCCCATTAGAATTGGATTGTTCTTACTTATGTTGGAAGTCAACATTTGAGATTCCGGAGAGTGAACGATGATTTGATTGCTTAGTGGAACCAGAAATAGGTTGTATGTTGTGGAAAAGATTGTTGATACGAAGGAATGTGATGCTCCGGTATCAAAGAACACTTTAGCTGGAATAGAGTTTAGCAGATGAACGAAAAAAAACTTTGATTAAACAGAACTTGATCCATATGGAGAATAGACTATTTGGAATGTGGTGCTTGAGGAATGAAAACAACAACAATAACAAGAACCTCTCTGGACAGATAGATTTGATATTTGGGAAGTTGATTTGACGCCGGTAGAAGAATTGAAGTAGAAAACAACAACAAGATTTCAACGGAGGAAAAGGAAATGTTTAGAAGAACATGATACTGAAGCAACACCGGGAAAACGAGAACAAGATTCCTGAGGTACTACGGAGAACCCAAAACACGTGAAATCCTAGCTTGAAAGTTTAGATGAGAAGGGAAAATCAACGTTGCACTTCCTTACCAGAAAAGGGAGGGAGGGTGGGGAAAAGAAGAAAAAGAACAGAATTCCTACTCTCACGTTTCATTTTTCCTATATAGCTACAAAATAGTTTCTAGACTCAACTGCGACCAGTAAAAAGGGATCCTACAGGCAGACAGGCTTTGATACCATTTGTCGCACCCTGGTTTCTAGAGGATACTCATCACACGAACTGGATAGCAGGTGCTTGGATTATGGGGCATACCTGCTCCCACGTCCCAGCTTCCTGGTAGGCCTGCGCTTATGCGCGACAACACAAGCCCCGCTTCCACCGTCGAAGTAAACTATCCGCTAGGAACCTAAGGCACTACTGTCGACGTACTTCATAACAAGCACGCACTGTACGTCAACAGCTTTGAACAAAAGGAAATCACAGAATGTCTCTAAGACACAAAAGAATGAAATAAGTTTGCTAATAGCCTTCACTAAGGCAGAGATAGCAAAACACTCATACAGAGGACACATGTCCCAACATATCATTCATTACATCAGCGGAAGCAAACAACGGTGTCTGAGTACAGACAAAACCAAAAGGCTTAAGAAGCCGGGGAAAATAAAGAAGACGACGCCCATCCACGTAGTTCCTGGATCCTGCCCGAGGTCCAGCTATCTACTCGTATGCAGTCTCGTCAAACTCCACGAAGTAGCCATCCTGGTGATCCTCGTAGTCGTAGTCGAAGTCTGCGTAAACCACAGCCCCAACGGGGTCAGTACATCCAAGTACTGGCAAGCAAGACTCACATTTCATCAAGGAGTTACTCGTCAACACAAGCCGGGATGCTTGGGTTCAACGGAAGAAGACAGGTATTATAAAAGCTGCAGCGGGCTGCTCTAACCAACTACAGAAGATACTACTAGTTCCGGCTAACAGAAAAGATAAGATCGAGGAATTGTAACCAACTGAAAGATAACTTCAAACAAACCCATCCTGGATCTCGCCCCTTATCCGAAGAAGCAATCCGAGGATAACTCACACCGTTATAATAAGGTGAATCACGTTATTGTGTGAATAACCTATTACTAGTCAAGTTATTAATCATTGGGTGAAACATGATTGATCATTATGTTGAAGTTGTCCTGAGTACTTGTTAGCCAGTACTTTCACCAAGTAATCCGTAACCGCGGAAAACACGGCTTCTCGAGAAGATTTACCCTGCAGGGGTGCACCATAGTAACCGTACACGCATGAATAACCCGCCAGATGGGAAATCACCCCACCAAGCGGGGTACTCAACACAACCAACCCTTCTTCGCATCAAGCCCAAAGCACCGCGTGCTGTGCGTGCGCGGCTAATCGAGCCCCACGAAGAAAAGGGGACCCTCATAGCACTGGAAGACCACGCCGCCCTAAATGCCGACTACAAAAGTTCCACCCTGGCCTCGGGTTCGTACCTGCATATGATGCAGCAAATGGAAAGCCCGAACTAGTACGGCGATTTGGACGAGATGCGAATCGAGTCAAGTTGAGGGGGGCGCCCATACTCGCTTCCCACATGCGGGTAGTGCGCTCATCATGGATCAGTAGACAAGACCCTTTTCCTAATTAGGGGGTCGACACTAGCAGGCCTCAAAACCACAAAGGGCCTCCTGCCGGTGCCTTATCATGAAATTATTATTAACAGTAGCATTAACAGGATTGATTGATTAATATTCGAGCCCCCGAAACGGTAACAAGTAATAATAGAACGATAGTAAACGAAGTAACCGACAACAGGCTCGAGCGAAAGCAACCCTAAGCATGCTAGAATAGAACAGGCACAAACAAAGGCTGTAGGTATGGAGGTGAGGCAATATCATGGCTCAAGGTAGCATGTGATGGGTTCGGAGAACAAGCATCGATTCATAGGGCTAGCAGAAATAGACAAAAGGATAGTATCGACAACAAGTGTGGAAGAGAACTCGATGATTCATGTGAGTGATAACTTGCCTGCAAACCCAGTAGCCTGGTACTGAGCTGAAAATCCTTAGAAGGGGTACCGTACGTCTCGTCGGTCTCAACGTCGTCGTCTAAAGCGAGAAGAAGCAAACACACAATCGAAAGAGACGAACAATCAATACATGGCATAGGTGCACAAACACGGGATGATGCATGTCATGTTAATAGATGCATCAAAGTAAACTACTCAACAAAATAACACAATTTAATTGGACCCATATGCAATGTGAATTGCATATGGATGCAAATGATTGAGGTTGAAGCAATGATCTACAATTAGATAACATGTGTAAGTTGTTTAGCATGATGCATGCATGATGAAAACAAGAAGTAAACAATATTAGATGCAAATGGAAAAGGAAGAAAACAAGTGTGGGATTTTATTTGTCATGTTAAGAATTTTTGGTTCCTTATTGATGTCACACAAGTAATTGTTGTTTTCACCAAGTTAAAGTGTGCAAAACAAATAACAAAGTTTATATTTGACAAGAACATCAAATTTTAGGTGGATTACATGTTTCACATATTGAAATTGGACTTTGGATTATTTAATTATGAATTAAACAATATTAAACAATTTTTTTAATTGAATTAAACAAGATTTAAATTGTTTAGGCAATTTTAATTATTCAAAACAGAAAACAAAAATTATATTTGAATAGGTTATTCAAAATGGTATGGAAAACATATTTTATTTGCATTTATTGGATTTATAAATAATTAGTTATGGAATTTACAAATTAACATTTGAATTATTTAAACTTGCATTTTTAAATGCATTTGAAGTTTCCAAAACAGTGCACAAATTGGATATTTGGAAAGTTTAGGAAATTTAGGTCAGAATTCATATAAAGTTTGTAGTTGTTGGAATTATAGAATGAAAGTTATTTAATTTTGAAGTTTGGTTTTATTTCTGCTAATTAAAAATTGAATTTGTACTTTTGGAATTCGCAGTAAAACTTTTTGTACCGCACTGGTACTTACACTTCCCACTGCCGCGTGGGCCAGAGGGGCCAGCGTGGCGCGGACCAGGCTGGGTGGAGGCTGAGGTGGCCACGGGGTCACCGACAAGCGGGCCCCGCGGGGATTGCGCGCAGGGAAAAAAATTGGGGAGGCAATTGCCTCCCCTGGGATTCGATCCCGCGAAGCAAGGCTTGCGCGCACGGGGGCCTAGCCACTGCGGCTCGGTGCGTTTGGTGACAGGGAACGGTACGGGGGGGAAGTTATGCTTCTGTTAAGAAGTTTAACTGAATCTTGACAGTTCGTTTCTGAACTTCATCTGCAGGTACAGGTTACGGACGAGGCCAGCGAACGGGAAGGGCGCCCGGCGATGGTGGCTCGCCGCGGCGCGCGGGCGCTGGGTGGCGCGGTCCGGGCGTGCGGTGGATGGGCCTAGGGCGTGTGGCGCATACAGAAGAGAGGGGAAGGGAGGAGCGGAGGCGAGCTCACCTCGCTGGTCGCTGTAGACGTCCAGAGACGAGGCAGCGGGCGGTGGAGGTTCCCGGCGACGGCGCGGTCGCCGTGGTCCCTCCCGGCAAGCAACGAGGGGACGGGGCGACTCCAGGGACTGCCGCGGTTCCGTTTTCCCCCTCAGAAGCTCCTCGAGGTGGACAGGCTACCGGCGGTGAGGAGGCAGTGGCTCACGGTGGTTGGTGATCGGTGGTTTTCGGTCAGGTTCAGGCAACGAAGAAATAGCAGAGAGGAGGGGAGCTAGAGAGGACGGCGGCGATGGGAAGGAGGGCTAGGGTTTTCGGTGGGTAGGCTAGATATAGTGGTTTCCGGGCTCGTACGGCGACGCATCGAGCGGGGAAGGATGGATCGCACGGTGCCAGGGAGGTTCGTACAGGGTGACATCAGCTGGAGGTGGAAGAAAACGACAGTGAGGGGGGTACTGGGCCAGAAAAAGGGTAGTTGGGCTGGGCTGGGAGGTAGTTAGGTTAGTTGCTGCTCCTTTTCTTTTTATTATTTCTGTCTCTTCTGTTTTTTTTTGTAGAAATCGGTTTTGGAAGAAAAACATGATGTTTATGTTAGTAAAAATGTTAGAAAATTTAGTTTAGGCTTATTAGGTTAATAGCAACCAAAAGCTAGCTTTTGTTTTCACAAAGTTTCCCAAAATTATTGATGTTTAGAAAATAAAGCAAAATTGAAGGAATTTTAATATTACTTAAACATTCTGAAAACAGGCATTTTAATAGGGTGACCCCCTATGGTTAATTTGATTAAAAAAATTAGTTGATTGGTTTGTTAAAGTTTATAAATTCAAAAATGGTTCTTGTTTGATGGATTTGATTGAAAATTGAGGGTGATTTAATTAATTGAGTGATTTAATGGTTTGATTAAAACCAACAAATTAAGGAGTTATCAACATGGAATAAAATGGAACAATTTGGTTGTTTTCACTTGTTATTTTTATTCCAAAAGTTGTAACAGAACAAGTATGAAAACATTGTTTGAGTGAGGTTTGAATTTGAGTTGTGAAAACAGTGGAAAACAAATGCAACAATTAAGAAACAAATGCAAACAACAAGGAAACAATATGATGACATGATGAAATACTTAAATAAACATGCAACAAACATTCTAAGGGGATGGTTTTCATACTTGGGCTGTTACAGGTTGAGGTTATGCCAGTTACCAATTGTGAAGCAATTACAGCAGTCAAGTTCCTGAAAAGAATCATCTATCGGTTCGGGTATCCACACAGCATAATTACTGACAATGGAACCAACATGTCCCTTGGTGAGATGGAGAAGTTTTGTGGTAACAATGGAATCCGGCTCGACATAGCATCAGTGGCCCATCCACAGGCCAATGGGCAGGTGGAGAGGGCAAACCAAGAGTTACTTCGTGGGTTAAAGCCACGATTGCGAGTACCATGTATAAGAGCTGTTGGAGCATGGGTTGAAGAATTACCTTCAGTGGTTTGGGGTATCAACACTACACCTAACAGATCTACTCAGATGACACCGTTCTTCATGGTTTACGGTGCGGAAGCGGTGTTGCCGAGTGATATTATTCATGATTCGCCTCGAGTATTAGCTTACGTCGAGGTGGAGAACGAGAAGACCCGGAAGGATGCCGTGGATATGTTAGAAGAACACAGGGAACAAGCCCTGGAGAGATCAGCCATATATCAGCAGGATTTGCGGAGATATCATAGCCGGCGCGTGAAAACCCGGGTCTTCCAGGAAGGAGACCTGGTTCTGCGTCTGGTACAGTCAAACGAAGGAAAACACAAGTTATCACCTCCATGGGAAGGACCGTTTATCATAAGCCGGAATCTCCACAATGGATCATATTACTTGATAGATGCAAGGGAAGAGTCGGCTACGGTTAACGACACCGCTCATACCACCTCATCTATGCAAGAAAGAGACAGACCATGGAACGTGGCTCAGCTACGTCCCTACTATACCTAGTATAGACTATATTGGCAAGTGGAATTGCACGATGTAACAGGCAGCAGGTTTCAGACGCACTCTTTTCCTATCCAGGGTACCCAAGGGAATTGGAGGGTTTTTAATGAGGCGGCTTGCTGACCTAACTTTCTCATATCAAACAAAGAGGTGATTAAGCAACATATCTCCTTCACGTATCCTGTCAAGTTTTATTATTTTTTACTCTCAGTATGTTACATATATCTAGGTCTTGGGGGTTGATTGCTTGAATAGCACAATTACAAACTCAAAGACACGGCCTTGATTCCTATGAGTTATACGGGCCGATTACTCGCAAACGAGTACGGCTGCAATCTTATAACCGGACAAAGGAGCCAAATTTTCTTGACTTTTCTTACTTAAGCTCGATGTGACTCGCACTAAAGTGGCATGATTTGCTCGCTTACGATTACAATCAGCCATGAAGCCCAATGGGACTTGCCTGACCCTGTCTTCGTATAGATGTAACAACATGATATCCACGCGAAAGCCGGCTTATAGTACAAGATAGTCAAAAGGGTCATCTAAACCACAAGTTATGCAGAGTACAAGGCTAATAGCCGGAAACTCAACGTTTATTAAGCATAACTTCATTACCTGTGACACGGCTCTAGGTTTTGGGCTTAGTAGAAAACAATTTGTTCTCTTGGAAAGAACACACATCCCAGACCCGGATTTTGGGCCTTGGGGACTGGGGATTTCGAAACAGAAACAAGTTGCTTCGTTACTAAGCTCAAAAAACCCAAACATCCGAGTCTTGGGGACTTGGGGACTTAGAGAAAAGTCCGCTTGTCAAAACCCACGATACTCGGAAACCGAGTCTCACAAAAGGAACCATAAACAAAGTCGGATATCAAGAATGAGCTTAAAAACAGACAAGTATAAAATTCATCCAAAGGCCAGAAGAGGCACGAGATATATCAAGGAAATAAAGTGCATTACACATCCCGACACTAGTATCAAAGGTGCACAGGCGCACCATCAGAAAATAAGTGTTCAAAAGGCCCGTTGGCCGACTAACTCAGATGAAACGGCATCAAATAGCAAGTGTCACTCGGCACCCTGGGTTGAGGCATCCATCTTCTCCTTGCCCTTCCCATCACTTTTGGTAGCAGCAACATCCGGATCAGCAGCAGCACCGGCCCGTGCAGGGGGAGGGACGATTGGTGTGGAGGTAGCAGGCGCAGAATCGGCCTCAGCCTTCTTCTTCTCGGCCTCCTCCCTAAACTGGGCAGCCTCCTCTTTCCATCGGGCCAACATATCGTACGGTTTGGGACGATTTGACTTAATCACCTTGTCATCAGCACCATATGCAGGGAGAATAGAGTTGATATCCAAACCATCAGCAATCACACTAGCCGGGTGGTGAATTTCCTTCTGGATGGCTTTGAAATTCTTCGTTGAGAACTTGGACCCGTCGTGGTTGAATTCTGGAAACCCGCCCATAAGCTTGGCTGGCTCGAGCTTAGGAAAATAAGCCTTAGCTAGCGCAAGCCCCCGGGTTACTCCAACCCGACAGGACGAGCGTTTCCAATGACAAATCCACTCGGGGATAGTGGAGCAGGCATCCAAAAGCTTCTTCATGTCACCTGGTCCAACACCCGGCAACCGCAGTTCGTCAAGGATCCATTTGGTTCCGGCACAGAGCTACCGGATAATATTCTTGATGGTCTTCAACTTGGCAATATCATCTTCATCTGGGATCACCTCATCCGGACCTGCAGAAAGCAAGAAAAGCAATGATTAAGGAAATCCGACTATCTATCAAAATGAGAATCCGGATTATAAGTATCAAAGTTATGAATCATACCAGTCAATGCACGATATGTGTCGGCAATTTGAACGGAAACGTTCGTCAGCTTATCTTCTGTTGCATGAGCCCTCTTCCTATATTTCCTTGTGATCTTCCCGCTCCTCCTAGCTTCAGCTTCAGCTGCCTCACGCAGAGCTTTCTCCTTCTCAACAAGCTTGGTGGCCTTCGCCAATTTCTTCTCAGATTGGGCAACGAAAGCCTGAGTGGGAATACAAGGAAAGGTTAGCCGGATGCACTATGAAGTTCCAAGCAAATTATCAAGAAATTCACTCGGAACTTGGGGACTAGATAAGGATATAAGCAACATTACTCGGATTTAGCTCATGTTTGGCTATCAAAGCTTCCAAGATATTTTCCTCATCGGCCCTCAAGGTATGAAGGGCACTAAGCATCTGGGAGAACGTCATGTCTTCGGGCCTGACGCCAGAAGAGCCGGCAGCTTGATCACTTGGTGGGTGAACTCTTCCCGACTTGGGAGTTGAGACCCGGACTGTCTGGGTACCCGGGTTCGGGGAACCCATCCTCGTCTCCAGGATCTCAATCTCCTCATCCACGTCTTCAGACGATTTTGGAGATCCGGGTTCCTGGTGAGCCGGGTCATCCAAGGGGCCTTGTCCCTAGGCGTCTTCAGCATCACCGCCAGTCGGAGCATCTACATTGTCAGTCGGCCCCTCTGTCTCCCGGTTATCTGTTTCCATGTTCTCCGGCTCAATAATTGTGACTTGGGCGCTAAGGAAAAAAGAGAGAAATAGTTAGCAACAGTGGATGAAAACTATCAAGTATATAAGGATATCGCGTAGCGAAGACTTACCCGACGTTTACAGCGTAATCCGGTGGGATCTCACTGCTGGAAGCGGATGAAGCCATTAAAGGAACCGATAGCGGAACCCTGAACTGCCCTGCTCGTGGATGGTTGGGGGAGGGGTGACGTTGAGGGGAGTTGGAGGAATGAGGTGGAGGAGTACCGACACGGTGGACTGGGAAGGTGGAGATGCCCGGGTTAAGGGGATCGTCACCCGGAGAACTCCGGGTCACCCTACGCTTGGCCGGAAGAGGGTCCTTCAAGTGTGATGAGTGTGACAACTGTTGGTTAAGGTTACGCATGTTGTCAAAGGAGTAAGGTTCAGAGGACATAGAAGAGAAGGGAACCTTGGATACCACCCCTCTGGCCTTCCTCTTGGCCCCGACTGTCACTTCTTGTTCAGATTCGGTGGCCTCCGGGTCATCCTCGTCCTTCTCATCTTCGTCCTCCAGCCCTATAAGTCGAGCATGTATCGATGGAAAAGATTAGATGAGTGAGGAAAATGATGCAAGTGAAGATGACACAAGATCCGGATAAATATCGTCATCATTGTCAGCCGGCTCGTCTTCTTCTTCCGGGTCTCCGGAAGAAGGAGAGGTCTCGACGCTCCAGAACGGGTCATCAGCCTGAGGCGAAAGCATGGAAGTAAGAGTTAGTGGCCGAACCAAGTTAAAATGTGAGAATAAGCTTACAAGTATTGGGTCTTACCGCTGGAGCCGGATTCTCTCGGGTGAACGGTGGTAACCCGGCGATGTTCTTGATCACCTCCAACTTCTGCGTCAGAAATCCCTTAATGGTCTTGTTGGTGTCGCCGGCTGCGTAGTTCTTGGTGGAGTATCGGAGCGCATCCGTGATGTGCCCCGAGTAATTGCACATCAGTTTAGTGCGAATAGAGTTGGGCTGGATCCGGAAGTCCACCCATGTCTTAACCAGATTGAGCCCAAGGAGACCCTGGGCGGATAAGACAGATATTTTCAAAAGGAGGGGCTGGATTGCCTCCCTGTCCAAGTCAGGGGGCGAAAGCATTGAATTTCTCGGAAACCTCGAGGAGGCCCTCCGAGTAACCCGGCAGCTTCTTCTCGCCGGGTGGAGAGGTGTCGTGGCAGTAAAAGAAGGATAATCGCCAGTGTTTAACGTGGGAATTCATATTAAGTGTTGGCATTGGAGAATTCTTGCGGCGCTGGATGGATACCCCGCCGCAAGTGAGAAGTGCTCCGTCACCGCTTTAGTGGCACGGTTTGCACTGGAAGAGTTCAATGAAGAGAGCCAAACTTGGCGGAGTGCACAAGTATGACTCGGAAAGAACAATGAAATGGGTTATATTCAACATAGAGTTAGGCCCTATGTCGAATACCCGGAGGCCGTAGTGGCTCAGAACATCACGAAAGAAAGGGTGACCCGATGGACGGAACCCCCGGGTCACGTGTTCGACGAAGCATATTACCTCGTCATCAGCAGGCATGGGCCGGGTCTCATCACCCGGAACCCTCCAGTGGATGTCTTTCTAAGGGGGAAGAACCCCCAACTCGGCCAGATCTTCTAGCTTGGCCTTTGTCACCGTGGATCGCGCCCAGTTGGCGGATATGGACTGGGTGGTCTTGGCCTTGGTTGGCTGCTTCCCTTGCTTCTTGGGAGCCATGGGATCAACCTACGAAGCACAAGACAAAGAGGTACAGGAAATGAGATTCGGAAATCATGAATTATCCGAGTATGTGCAAGCAGTATCGATGACATGAAAAATAAGAAGTATCCGGGTATCGCTGGACGGAGCAAAAGATTACAAGTTATCCGGGTATCAAGTATCAGCATAGAAACTATTGGGTACTTACGTATTGAAAAGTGTTTGAGGAAGACGGATGATTTCCCATGTATCTACTGCAAGCAAAAGAACCGGAAGAAGAGGATTTTCCAGGTGTCAATGAGGAGTGCGGAAAATTTGGGCGAAATGGATCTAGATCGAAAAGTTTGCGGCCGATTCTACAAAGAAATTAATGATTAACGATGATAGGGGAGTGGTGTGTGGTCATCTATTGAGCTATTGGAGGAGCTAGCAAGCATTTAAGTGGCCTAATCCGGCGCGGCAAGAAAAAACGACCCGCGGATTGACCTAGATCCAATCGGGAGTAAATCGAGAAATTGCAGAGATAGATCAACGGGAATAGAAGGCTTACTGGAGCAGATTGAAGTAAAGCTCGCCGGCGGCAAATAGCGCAGTGTTGGTGCCCCTTTGCGATTCCCGGCGGGCAGGTCGAGGGCGCGGCGGCGGATCTTGGCGGCGGCGCGGGACAAACCGTGGTGTAGCGTAGCCGGCGGCGGGTTGGCTCCGGTGACGCGCGCGAGGTCTCCGTGACGGTGTTCTGCGAGCTTGAGCGCTGAAGTGAAGAGAAGGAGGAAGAAGGGGAAATGAACCGTTGGGGGCTAGGTTATCCCCTGAGTACTTATTTATAAGGTGCGGGCGGATAAACCTAGTCCAATGGGCGGGAGCCGGAAATTTCGGGATAACGGATACCTGCCCGGATTTTTTGAGATATGCAAGTGTTGGACGGGATATCCAGACAGAGATAAGAAGGAGATGTAGCATCCCAACTTTTAATAAAGATGGAATACCTGTGTTATTGTGCTAGTCCCTGGATCAATTGCTAGCACCACAGTACAAAATGAAATATCATGCAAATGCATCAAATTCTATTACATCGCATGATCCAGTCTTTACAAAATAGGATTACAACTTGCATAGTCTTAGAAGACTAGCAGAAAACAAAGAAATACAGCGGAAAACATAGTACAACATTGAGCCCATCTTCTTCATGTGCCACAGGCAAAACATGTTGGCGATAGTCTCGAGATCCTAAACGAAATCCTCACTCGTCTTCAGAAACATCTGCAATATGGAATATGCAGCCACAAGGGAGTCAATACAATTTAATGTATTGGCAAGTAACACTATGGTGGATATAAATGGCAAGACTAGTACTACATGCTTATTTGGCTGAGTGGAGTTTTGGCTAAGTTTTTGCATAAAGCCAGTTTTCTCCTATCACTTTTGTAAAACAAGCTTTTCTTTTCAAAAGGGTGGCATCATTGGACTGAAATCCAAGTACCACAATACTCTTCAGTTGGTCAAAATTTTACTTATTGAAAATGGTGATGTGATTCTTCTGTCCTTCCTTGTCCAGCTGCTCATAGTTGTCCATAACCGGGGACACGGCTAAGATCTTAGTTTGTTGACTCTGCAGAGGTTGTGCACTTTCACCTTCAGACCCAACTCAACCCAAACATCCTATACACCCTGAGTGCATTAAGGAAAGGAGAAGAATCGAGACGAGATCTTTCAGAAGCAAGAATCCAACCCAATGGCAAGACCCGTTCCACCTATAATTATGCTACATCTGCTTGTCAAGCCCGGGCTGAACCCTCACAACTTAGTTGATCAAGACAGAGCCCATATGACTAAAGGCTGCACTGGAAGCAATCTATACTTGGGGAACATCATAATCACTTTGTTCCTGGGTGGCATTCCTCAAGTGAACAACCCCTCGGGGAGACACTCAACTCTCATCAGCCAAACAACCAAATCCACCCAGGTGGTTCATTGAAGTTTATACTTAGTAATTTTCCTCATCATCAAGTAAAACAATTTTTTTTTGTAGCAAGGCTAAGCATCTACTAAGTACCAAGGCATCAAAATAACAAGGTATAAGGATGGCTACACACTACTAGGATATAGCATAGCATAATATAACTTAGTAAAATTTCCTATCAATGCATACTACTCAAAATCAACTAATGCATATAGAAAATAATGGGTAGTTGATGATATGTTACTTGCCTTGTTGAAGTTGGTGAAGATATCACACTCTCTTCACAAAAGATCGTTGCTCTCCGTACAATCTATTCATTGAAAACACAATAACAAAATAAACAAACATTCTACCAAACAACATACAAGTGAAGAAACATACATAGCAACTAACATATCAAAAGGGGTTTAACCAAGTTGGTTAGGACAAGGTCTAGGTTTGAGTTGAAAGATTCATTCACTAGGGGTCTCATTCTTGTTAAGGGAATTCCAATGGTTTACTTGGAAAGGACTAGGTTGAGTTTTGATGTGATCTAACTTTATTATAACCATACTTGTCGAGGAAGTTCCAAGAGTTCACTAAGAATAAGCATATTACTTCTTCAACCAAAGTAATACATTGCAAACACTTGGTCATATTCACCTTCAAAAAATATTTGAGTGACTATGTTAGTATTTTCCATTGTGGTTAGGGTAGGTCTACTAACTTCATAGCAATAGAGAAAACAATATAAAGTCTTGGGATTTTCCATTTGGGTTAATGGTTGGGCAAAAACAACTTGTTATTCTTCAACTTGTATGGATTGCCTCTAGACCTCATGTGATTGCCTTCTTGAAGATCATCTTCATGCTTCTATTGTAGTATTGTTCTTTGGATGGATTCTTCTATTGGTCTTGATAAATTCTTCATGGCTTGAATTCACTAATTGGTTTGGGTATGGGATGAACACAAATACCACTAAGTCAATTGGAAAGAAATAAGAGAAAGATAGAAAGAGAGAGGGAGATTTTTTTCTTCTGGATTTCTTCACACTTGTACTTCCTTGAGTTTCTTCTAGGTGTGGAGTCCAAGTATTTTCTTCAAAACTTCTTCATTGATCTTCCTTGTAGCTCTTCATGTTGCCACCAAGTTGATATTGATCTTGAAGCAAGAATGGGGGTGTGGAGAATATAGAAAACTAAAGTTAACTACTTGGTACTATATTGAAATTATTTATAGAATTAAATCTATGTCAAAAATACTCAAATAGACAACTAAATTCTAAATTCAATTTTAATTTGTTCAATTATTATTTTGGGACAGAGGATATGAAAGTACACATTCTAAGGTTTCCAAATATATTTTATTTGCAATTTTTGGATTTGTAGAATTTGAATTATGCCAAATTTCATCAAACAAGCATATTTAAATTTGAACAATTTTAACTTTGTCAAATTTGAATTTGGCCAGTGCTAAAAGATTCTAAATGTCAAGGGCTTTTCAAAAAGTCCAAGATTGCTAAATTTGGCTTCATGGATTAAAAGATATGGTAGATCTAATGTGCAGGGACTAATCTGCAAAATTGTTTTTCTATTTTTATTCAAAAATAATTCCAGAGACTGAGCTGGGCTCAGATTGCTTATCTGCCGCGCGGTGCGACTGATAGGAGGCGGGCCTGGACCGGTTACGTGCTGCTCGAGCGGCAAATAAGGAACTTAACGCGCGCTGACTGGGCGGACAGGTGGCGCTACGCTATTGGCCCGTACCGGTTCGTTAAGTGATATAACAGGGGCCTTAGGATCCAGATCTAACGGCGGAGGTTCAAAGGGACTCACTGGGCGGCGCAGGTAGTCGGCGGAAAATGGCGACGCGGCGGCCGGCGTTGCTGTCGTCGATGGCGGCGGCGTTTCCGAAGTGCTCCGGGCTCTGGATGATGACAGGAACACGCGGCGCGACACGACGGAGATGATGGTGATGACGGCGTGTTCTCAGAGGGCTTCGCACGACGGCGCGGTGAAGTTCCACGGTGGCTGCCTCGGTGTTCTCCGGTGAGCCCGCGTGCAACGAAACGACTGCACGAAAAAAAATCAAACAAGCATGAGCAGGGGCGCCACGATGTGGGACAGATGAGAGACCAAGAAATGGCCGCGAGGACCCACTGGTTTTGTCGGAATCATCCACTTACGGTGGCGGAGTGGAGGAACTCCGGTGAGCAATTTTGGGGGCCTCGGGCACAGATTCGAGGGGGAAATGGAGGGGTAAAAGAGGAGGGGTGCCAGGGCTTTAAGGAGAGCGTCACGGGGGAGGATTTATTGCCTTCAATCACACGGAAACGGCCGGCGTTAATTCGGGAAGAAACGGGCGTGGTTTCTGGCAGGAGGTTGAAGACACGATGACATCAGATGACGTCATCAATCATTTTTTTTTTTAAATTCTGTTTTTCTTATTTCTCTTATAACTTCTGTTTTATAAATCCAAACCACCTCATTTAAATTTCAAAAAAAATTGTAATTAAAATATCTACCACATAGAAACATTATTTTGATGTTTCCAACACAAATCATTTTTTTATATTTTGTAATTAAAAAATTAAATCACTAATAGTACTTAATGTATATTTTTAAATTAGAAAATTAATAAAATGAGGTTTTGATTAAATAAAATTTCAGAGACTATAATATGGTTAATTACTATTTTCCAAAACCATTTCAACTTGTTTCCATGATTTAATAATTTATAAATATGATGAAAACATCATAGTCACTTAATAGAAAATTTTCCTTATTTATTTGACTTGGGGTTTAATAAAAATAATGTGGTTTTCTCAAATGAAGATGTTGTTTTCCCAATTGAAAACATTAAACATGTCAATTATTATTTTTGAAACTCATTCCACATCATGTTTATATTTTATATTTTTAAGCTTTCAGTGATTTACTAATAGTAACTTTATTCCATTTTAAAATTTAGAAAATAATAAATTGATGTTATTGTCTAAATAAAATCTCAGAGACATTTTACAAAACATATATCATTTTTAAACCACTTTCACATGTTATATTTTTAGGAGTTGAAGGATCTACTAATAGTAACCTAATGCAATTTAATTAGTTCATCTCAATTAAATATTATTGTGGATCAATAAAATTTAGAATAAAACCATAAGTCATAATATTGTTTTCAAAACCTTTTGTTATGTTATTTTTAAAGCAATGCATTTCATTTTCACCCCTTCATGTTTAAAACATGGAATAACAACTAAAAGTTATTATTAAAACATTTTATTCTCATCAAATATTTTTGAGGCTTAGGACTTTATTAAGGGTTATAAATCTTTTATTGTTGTTGCCATAAAATAATTTCAAGGTGATATTTGAATTGAAAACCTTTTATGTAATAAAGTTTGCTAAAGATAAAATGGTTTTCTTTATGTGAGAAAAATCATTTGAGAGGGTTTTAGGGTTTATGGAATAGAGGTATAATGGATTCTTAATTTCAATTTTGAATGAGTTATGTATGGTTTCCTTTTGTTTCTTGCATCTTTTTTTGATTTTTGGTGACTTGCATAACATGAAAACAAAAGTTTCAAATTTTTGTGATTTTTGCATTTTCCAAAAATCAGGGATGTTACAGACTACCACCCTTAAAAGAAATCTCGTCCCGAGATTTGGGAAGGTTAGAAAGAAAGATTAGGATTGGGTAACTGGGTTACTGAACAACTTGGTGGGCTACCACCCTTAAAAGAAAATTTTGTGGGTAGTCTATTTTCATTAGATTGGAGTGTAGAGATTGTCTTGAGTAGAAATTTCCTTTGTGATAGAGGTGTAGACTAACATAGGTATGTTGAGCTACCTTTGACACTGAGGGGTCACTCTTTGGGTCAATCAAAAGCCTTTGGTTCACTCTCAACTTGGTCTTTTGATATCCTTGACAATCTTCCATCTTGTTGTTGTCATCTTTGAAGGAAAACATCATGCTATTTCTAAACAAACTCTCATATAACACATAGTGGGTAGTTGTGTTTCTTCATTACTTCTTCTCTTGGTGTAGTTGGCTCTGAAATCTTCATAGCTCATGCAACTTGGGGTTCACTTCTTTCTTCACTTGTTGATTGGCTGGATACTCCTTATTAGGTAGTTGTCATTGATCATGGATGTGATTGTTCCTTCACACAGAAGAAGGAAATTTGATACTAGCATTCCTCAAATGGGATGGCTTGTGTATCAATAGGGTAAAGGTTGTATGATTCCAAATGGTTCTCACTATGGTTGGTGAATGAGTATGGTGTTGGGTTTGGTCTAGTAGGGATGAGTAGAGATTTAGAAGGAGATTGAAGGAATTCCTACCCCAACACATCAGATCATGGAAAATCATCTTGAAAACAGCACATAACAAACATATAGCAACACATTCATCACACCAATCAACAAGGTTTTATAAAACAACTAATATTGGCATACCACACTCATTGGTATGATCAATACACTAACACGTTAACGTTGTTCTAACAAGTAACTAGATTGGTGGTCTCAGCTATATCTTCTTGAGTTTCTTCAAATTCTTCTCTCCATGTCTTGAGGTGTTCTTGATTGTTGTGAATTCTGGGTATATGTCCAAGTTCCTTCAAAAATCTTGAGTGTAGGTCTTCTAGGAAATTTTGAAGGTGAACAATAGATGAGATGATATGAGAAGAGTTTAGATGATTGTTTTGTTTCTATAAAGTTTGAACATAGAAATTTTTCAATCCTAGGGTGATCAAGGGGTTATTAACAACTTGTTGCAAATTGGATATTCACTATAGTGAGAGATACAGGCACCCGCAAGCCAATCAGGGAACGGTCTCGTGTCCGTGGACACGTAAAGTTGTCCGGGCCGCTTCATCTCACTATGCCGCTAGGATCCAAAAGTACTCAAAGGAGTCAATAAATTTGATCAAAAAGGGTTTTCCAAACCTAAGGGCCTCGAATCCTAAAGGCAACACAAGGCTCTGATACCATTTTGTAGCATCCCAACTTTTAATAAAGATGGAATACCTGTGTTATTGTGCTAGTCCCTGGATCAATTGCTAGCACCACAGTACAAAATGAAATATCATGCAAATGCATCAAATTCTATTACATCGCATGATCCAGTCTTTACAAAATAGGATTACAACTTGCATAGTCTTAGAAGACTAGCAGAAAACAAAGAAATACAGCGGAAAACATAGTACAACATTGAGCCCATCTTCTTCATGTGCCACAGGCAAAACATGTTGGCGATAGTCTCGAGATCCTAAACGAAATCCTCACTCGTCTTCAGAAACATCTGCAATATGGAATATGCAGCCACAAGGGAGTCAATACAATTTAATGTATTGGCAAGTAACACTATGGTGGATATAAATGGCAAGACTAGTACTACATGCTTATTTGGCTGAGTGGAGTTTTGGCTAAGTTTTTGCATAAAGCCAGTTTTCTCCTATCACTTTTGTAAAACAAGCTTTTCTTTTCAAAAGGGTGGCATCATTGGACTGAAATCCAAGTACCACAATACTCTTCAGTTGGTCAAAATTTTACTTATTGAAAATGGTGATGTGATTCTTCTGTCCTTCCTTGTCCAGCTGCTCATAGTTGTCCATAACCGGGGACACGGCTAAGATCTTAGTTTGTTGACTCTGCAGAGGTTGTGCACTTTCACCTTCAGACCCAACTCAACCCAAACATCCTATACACCCTGAGTGCATTAAGGAAAGGAGAAGAATCGAGACGAGATCTTTCAGAAGCAAGAATCCAACCCAATGGCAAGACCCGTTCCACCTATAATTATGCTACATCTGCTTGTCAAGCCCGGGCTGAACCCTCACAACTTAGTTGATCAAGACAGAGCCCATATGACTAAAGGCTGCACTGGAAGCAATCTATACTTGGGGAACATCATAATCACTTTGTTCCTGGGTGGCATTCCTCAAGTGAACAACCCCTCGGGGAGACACTCAACTCTCATCAGCCAAACAACCAAATCCACCCAGGTGGTTCATTGAAGTTTATACTTAGTAATTTTCCTCATCATCAAGTAAAACAATTTTTTTTTGTAGCAAGGCTAAGCATCTACTAAGTACCAAGGCATCAAAATAACAAGGTATAAGGATGGCTACACACTACTAGGATATAGCATAGCATAATATAACTTAGTAAAATTTCCTATCAATGCATACTACTCAAAATCAACTAATGCATATAGAAAATAATGGGTAGTTGATGATATGTTACTTGCCTTGTTGAAGTTGGTGAAGATATCACACTCTCTTCACAAAAGATCGTTGCTCTCCGTACAATCTATTCATTGAAAACACAATAACAAAATAAACAAACATTCTACCAAACAACATACAAGTGAAGAAACATACATAGCAACTAACATATCAAAAGGGGTTTAACCAAGTTGGTTAGGACAAGGTCTAGGTTTGAGTTGAAAGATTCATTCACTAGGGGTCTCATTCTTGTTAAGGGAATTCCAATGGTTTACTTGGAAAGGACTAGGTTGAGTTTTGATGTGATCTAACTTTATTATAACCATACTTGTCGAGGAAGTTCCAAGAGTTCACTAAGAATAAGCATATTACTTCTTCAACCAAAGTAATACATTGCAAACACTTGGTCATATTCACCTTCAAAAAATATTTGAGTGACTATGTTAGTATTTTCCATTGTGGTTAGGGTAGGTCTACTAACTTCATAGCAATAGAGAAAACAATATAAAGTCTTGGGATTTTCCATTTGGGTTAATGGTTGGGCAAAAACAACTTGTTATTCTTCAACTTGTATGGATTGCCTCTAGACCTCATGTGATTGCCTTCTTGAAGATCATCTTCATGCTTCTATTGTAGTATTGTTCTTTGGATGGATTCTTCTATTGGTCTTGATAAATTCTTCATGGCTTGAATTCACTAATTGGTTTGGGTATGGGATGAACACAAATACCACTAAGTCAATTGGAAAGAAATAAGAGAAAGATAGAAAGAGAGAGGGAGATTTTTTTCTTCTGGATTTCTTCACACTTGTACTTCCTTGAGTTTCTTCTAGGTGTGGAGTCCAAGTATTTTCTTCAAAACTTCTTCATTGATCTTCCTTGTAGCTCTTCATGTTGCCACCAAGTTGATATTGATCTTGAAGCAAGAATGGGGGTGTGGAGAATATAGAAAACTAAAGTTAACTACTTGGTACTATATTGAAATTATTTATAGAATTAAATCTATGTCAAAAATACTCAAATAGACAACTAAATTCTAAATTCAATTTTAATTTGTTCAATTATTATTTTGGGACAGAGGATATGAAAGTACACATTCTAAGGTTTCCAAATATATTTTATTTGCAATTTTTGGATTTGTAGAATTTGAATTATGCCAAATTTCATCAAACAAGCATATTTAAATTTGAACAATTTTAACTTTGTCAAATTTGAATTTGGCCAGTGCTAAAAGATTCTAAATGTCAAGGGCTTTTCAAAAAGTCCAAGATTGCTAAATTTGGCTTCATGGATTAAAAGATATGGTAGATCTAATGTGCAGGGACTAATCTGCAAAATTGTTTTTCTATTTTTATTCAAAAATAATTCCAGAGACTGAGCTGGGCTCAGATTGCTTATCTGCCGCGCGGTGCGACTGATAGGAGGCGGGCCTGGACCGGTTACGTGCTGCTCGAGCGGCAAATAAGGAACTTAACGCGCGCTGACTGGGCGGACAGGTGGCGCTACGCTATTGGCCCGTACCGGTTCGTTAAGTGATATAACAGGGGCCTTAGGATCCAGATCTAACGGCGGAGGTTCAAAGGGACTCACTGGGCGGCGCAGGTAGTCGCCGGAAAATGGCGACGCGGCGGCCGGCGTTGCTGTCGTCGATGGCGGCGGCGTTTCCGAAGTGCTCCGGGCTCTGGATGATGACAGGAACACGCGGCGCGACACGACGGAGATGATGGTGATGACGGCGTGTTCTCAGAGGGCTTCGCACGACGGCGCGGTGAAGTTCCACGGTGGCTGCCTCGGTGTTCTCCGGTGAGCCCGCGTGCAACGAAACGACTGCACGAAAAAAAATCAAACAAGCATGAGCAGGGGCGCCACGATGTGGGACAGATGAGAGACCAAGAAATGGCCGCGAGGACCCACTGGTTTTGTCGGAATCATCCACTTACGGTGGCGGAGTGGAGGAACTCCGGTGAGCAATTTTGGGGGCCTCGGGCACAGATTCGAGGGGGAAATGGAGGGGTAAAAGAGGAGGGGTGCCAGGGCTTTAAGGAGAGCGTCACGGGGGAGGATTTATTGCCTTCAATCACACGGAAACGGCCGGCGTTAATTCGGGAAGAAACGGGCGTGGTTTCTGGCAGGAGGTTGAAGACACGATGACATCAGATGACGTCATCAATCATTTTTTTTTTTAAATTCTGTTTTTCTTATTTCTCTTATAACTTCTGTTTTATAAATCCAAACCACCTCATTTAAATTTCAAAAAAAATTGTAATTAAAATATCTACCACATAGAAACATTATTTTGATGTTTCCAACACAAATCATTTTTTTATATTTTGTAATTAAAAAATTAAATCACTAATAGTACTTAATGTATATTTTTAAATTAGAAAATTAATAAAATGAGGTTTTGATTAAATAAAATTTCAGAGACTATAATATGGTTAATTACTATTTTCCAAAACCATTTCAACTTGTTTCCATGATTTAATAATTTATAAATATGATGAAAACATCATAGTCACTTAATAGAAAATTTTCCTTATTTATTTGACTTGGGGTTTAATAAAAATAATGTGGTTTTCTCAAATGAAGATGTTGTTTTCCCAATTGAAAACATTAAACATGTCAATTATTATTTTTGAAACTCATTCCACATCATGTTTATATTTTATATTTTTAAGCTTTCAGTGATTTACTAATAGTAACTTTATTCCATTTTAAAATTTAGAAAATAATAAATTGATGTTATTGTCTAAATAAAATCTCAGAGACATTTTACAAAACATATATCATTTTTAAACCACTTTCACATGTTATATTTTTAGGAGTTGAAGGATCTACTAATAGTAACCTAATGCAATTTAATTAGTTCATCTCAATTAAATATTATTGTGGATCAATAAAATTTAGAATAAAACCATAAGTCATAATATTGTTTTCAAAACCTTTTGTTATGTTATTTTTAAAGCAATGCATTTCATTTTCACCCCTTCATGTTTAAAACATGGAATAACAACTAAAAGTTATTATTAAAACATTTTATTCTCATCAAATATTTTTGAGGCTTAGGACTTTATTAAGGGTTATAAATCTTTTATTGTTGTTGCCATAAAATAATTTCAAGGTGATATTTGAATTGAAAACCTTTTATGTAATAAAGTTTGCTAAAGATAAAATGGTTTTCTTTATGTGAGAAAAATCATTTGAGAGGGTTTTAGGGTTTATGGAATAGAGGTATAATGGATTCTTAATTTCAATTTTGAATGAGTTATGTATGGTTTCCTTTTGTTTCTTGCATCTTTTTTTGATTTTTGGTGACTTGCATAACATGAAAACAAAAGTTTCAAATTTTTGTGATTTTTGCATTTTCCAAAAATCAGGGATGTTACAGGAGATCCTCTTCGCAATATCAGGATCAATTATCGAGTAAAGTAAGCCATATCTTTGACGTTCTTATCAGGGCGTTGACCCGGAAAAAGTAAAGAAGGACCTAGGGAAAGCCGGGTTACTATATGGCCACCTTGGAGTTAGGCCTAGCTGTTTATCAAAGCAACTTAACCCGGCCTCTATGGACTTGTACGTTTGATATTTTTGCAGGGAATAGCGAGACTTCAAGGAGGATCCCGTGAAGCCCAAGCTATTCTGGGGACTACTGATGGAGGGATGATAACCCGGTAGGCCAACGCCAAGGAGTAACTCGGCCCAAAGGACGCTGCGCAAGACACGGCTAGGGATAAAGGAGCTTCTAGAAGGCCCCAGATCGTAGGCCTGATAACCCGGATTATGGGTTCCGATAAGGAAGTTTAGGGTTTTGTAAGCAGTGTCCGGGTAGGATTCAGAGTACACCTTGGGGCGCAGGCCAGGGGGTCCGGGTGCTTTATAAACCGGCCCCTAGGTTAGGTTTAGGAAGATCCAAGAGTTTGAGCAATATCGCTAGATATCGAGCATCCAGTGTAACACGAGTTGAGGTTAATATATCGGGATCGGAGACTCGGCGACTTGATTGCCGGCTACCAGATCGCATATCACCATGTTTTCCCTCGAGCTAAACCCTCTCCCAAACACCAGTGTCGCCTTGACCCAAGATAAGTTACCCCCGGTAACGTCTGCCGTGATTATCCCACGACACCTTCTTTTCAGAGCGAGGCGTCTTTTTGGCCTGAAGCAAAGCATCGATATGACTGCCTCTTGCCCTGATATCATCTTCAGCCGTTGCATGCTCATTAGCGGTGGTAAGCATAGATCCGAGATCTTTGTGCTCTTTCGAACCAACCATAAACGGTACAAGGCCGGGTTTTAGGCCATTGATGAAAGCATGCATTGCTTCTACATCACTCACTGCTAAACAACTGTTCTTCATAGTGGTCCATCTTGAGATAAAGTCAACATACGACTCATCTTCAAAATGGACGCAGTGGTTCAGCTGGTTAATGCTCTTAGGGCATTTATATGTACCCCGAAAGTTCTGAGAAAATACTTTAGCCATGTCCTCCCAGCTGTCGACGGTTCTTGATGGAAGCCCGTTTGTCACATCCCAATTTTGGATTACCTGTTAACACAGTTGTTTTGCTAATTTCTTGACAATTAAACTTTGATTGTGACAATTAAACTTTGATTGTATTTGTTTGAGTGCAACTAAACAAACTAATTATATAAACTTACATGGCTAAGAAATTGAAAACAAAATATTCAACATATTGTTCCAATGACTTTGACAATATTTTCTAAACTAAATATTGATCAAAGAGTTTTCCAAAACTATCTTATGAATCTCATACTTGTTGAATATTATTCCAAGACCAAAATTAAGAAAGAGGAAACACTTAATAAAATTTCCATAAAAGATTATCAGGAAAAAGAGGCATTCTTAAATGCTTCACCAAAATATTATCAAATGTTTTTCCAACCTTGCAAGATTAAAAACAAAGGTATTGGAGAGCATTGACTTGCTATCTCTAGTCACATAAATATTTTGGCAAAGCATTATTAAAGAAAAGCCAAGTGCCTTATTAAATAGAAATTCCAATATTTCCAGAAACAGAAAACTCAAACAAGTTACTTCTGGAAACTTTCATCAAATGATCTGAAATTCATACCATTGCTTCCTTATATCAAATAAGGAACACACACAAGAGGAGACCAAAAATTGAATCAATTAAAGCCCTGAAAACATGAATTTTATCCACAGCAACATTTGGGATTTTGAACAAGTTTGTTCTACAAACTTTTTCCAAATGCCATGAAATAAATACCACATTCTCCATATCATAAATAAGGATGAAAACCAAAAGGGCACAAGTTTTTGAATTGTTTAAGTTGCCAAAAACCCCTGTTTTCTTGACAGCACCTTTTTGAAATTTGAACAAGTTTGTTCTATGAAGTAACTCAAAATGACTTGAATTTTCTACCACATAAGGAACACATCAAATAAGTAATGTGTGCCAAAAATTATAATTTTTGGAATCTCCTAAGTAGGTTAATAAATTCAAGCCGTACGTGGACGTTACCGCTCATACAGCTCCCAGCCAGCAAGCAGTTAGCTTTCCTCTATAAGTCATGGAAGTGTGGATAAATCTACTTTTATTCCTTATAAACCTTCCCTAACCGTCCAAAATATGGACTGAGAGCGGCCCTCTTTTTTTCGGGGTGCTCCAGATCACATTTCAGATTTAGGAAAGACGATAGGGAGTTAGTGGGCTTCCCTTGGCATTGCAAGATGGCCTCTACCGTCTTTTCGAGAGCCCCCCGTTGCCCCGTCAAGGGGCTGACATAGAGAGTCCTAATTAGGGTAATTCGAAAAGAGAAATTATCCCCAATTTCGGTAACCAGTTCCGCTTTCGCGGTATCAAAAGGTGGACTTTCCCAATCTCGACGATTCGCGAGATAATAGCTATTATTCTTTTAAGTTACCTATTATTTTAAGTTAGCCGCCATGGTGAAATTGGTAGACACGCTGCTCTTAGGAAGCAGTGCTCAAGCATCTCGGTTCGAATCCGAGTGGCGGCATTCTCGAAAAAGAATACAATAGATTAGAAAATGGATTCAATTCGAAATTTACAATTTTGTAATGGGACCTTCCCCTTATGCTATTTGCAACTTTAGAACATATATTAACTCATATCTCCTTCTCAACCATTTCCATTGTGATTACAATTCATTTGATAACCTTATTAGTTCGTGGGCTTGGGGGAATACGTGACTCGTCAGAAAAAGGAATGATAGTTACTTTTTTCTCTATAACAGGATTCCTAGTTTCTCGCTGGGCTTCTTCGGGACATTTTCCATTAAGTAATTTATATGAGTCGTTGATCTTCCTTTCATGGGCTCTGTATATTCTTCATACCATTCCTAAGATACAGAACTCTAAAAATGATTCATCCGCCCCTTATCCAGCTAAAGGATTTTTCTCTTTTTTTCATTCATCATTATTCTATTTATTTTGATCTCCATACTTCGATCGAGATATTGGACATAGAATGCCACTCTTTAAAAAGGAAAAAAAGGAGTAATCAGCTGTGACACGAAAAAAAACGAATCCTTTTGTAGCTCATCATTTATTGGCAAAAATAGAAAAGGTAAATATGAGGGAGGAGAAAGAAACAATAGTAACGTGGTCCCGAGCATCTAGCATTCTACCCACAATGGTTGGCCATACAATAGCGATTCATAATGGAAAGGAACATATACCTATTTACATAACAAATCCTATGGTAGGTCGCAAATTGGGGGAATTCGTGCCTACTCGGCATTTCACGAGTTTTGAAAATGCAAGAAAGTATTCTAAATCTCGTCGTTAACTGAATTCAGAATAGAAAGATTCTGAATAAACAAAGGATTCAAAATAAAATAAAGGTAGGTGGGGAATAACCTTTTTTATGACAAGTTTCAAACTAGTAAAGTATATCCCTAGGATATAGAACGATTAAATTACTGCTCCCGAATATTCAACTGACTTATTAATTTCTTATAACGTACTCTACTTTTTTTTGCCAAATAAGCCAGCAAACGTCGACGTTTTCCCAAAAGTATTCGTAGACCTCTTTCCGATGAAAAATCTTTTTTGTGTAATTCCAAATGTGAAGCAAGTTTCCGTATCTTATTGGTGAAACTGAATACTTGAAATTCAACAGAACCCCTGTTTTCTTCTTTTTCTTCTTTAACCATAAATCCCAAAATTTTTCTACCTCCTTTCTTTTTCATATATTTTTCTGATCAGGAAAAATAAAAAATTATGTCAGTTATTTTGAAGTTATTCTAATCTCGTACATACAAAAATTTGCAATTATTCATCTACTGCTGGAATTAGGATTTATTTTATCGATGCAAATTGGATTTGGATGTCCATTTATGTAAGAATTCAAATTTGAACAACTTTGAATTATCAAGTTTATCTAATTGAGCCAATTTTCACATATGTTGTGTATCTTAACTAATTAGAATTTTGGGCAAAAGGATTTAAAATTTAAACCTTGTTTGCTTAGGGAAAACATCCATTTTCAGAGAGCACAGGGACCTAGTTGTAAATACCCAGGGACCAAAATGAAATCCGAGTCACCACCTTCTTCTACCTCTAGCTCTCTGTAGAAAACAGCAGACCTACCTCCATGCCTTCGATTGGAAGGAAACCTTGGGGATAAAGAGGCCCCCCATGTGCTTGTCTGCCTCATTGCCCCCTCTCTCTCCCCCCCCCCCTCGAGCTCTCCCTCTCTGTAATAAAAATTCAAAACCGAACCCTAGCCATTAGAGCTCACCGTCGAATTGGCCACTGGAGACCTCGCCGCCGCTCTCCGTGGTGCTCATCCTCTCCGCCTTGTGTTGTTGAGCATCCCTGCAGGAGGAATCGAGGTGGGACGGCTCGAGGAGGCCGCGCCGTCGACCTTTCTTCTCCGACCCCGACGACTCCGGCGAGCCATTCCCGCCGCCACGACCCTCCTCCTCCCTCACCGAGTCGTCCCTCGTGTTCATGGTGAGGATGCGCATCTCCCGGTCCACTTTCCCCTCTCCCTCTCCCCCTCAATCGTGACCGTGCCGTGCGTGATCTCCGGCCGCCGCGCGTTGCCGTCGCCGCCGCTTTCCGGCCGCTCCCGGGAAGCGAGGCTGCGTCCTTTGGCTTCCCCTCGTCGAGCACGTCGCGTAGGTAGGTTGGAATCGACGAATGATGGTTTGTATCGCCCGATTCGAGCTCGCCGGAGACATCTCCCGCCGGCGTGACGTCGCGTTGACGTCGTGATCGCGTCAGCGCCCCTTGACCCCGCGCTGGGCGAGTCAAACCCGCTGGTGGGGCCGCGCTTGCCTGCGTGGCTGCCCGCGTGGCGCCTGGCCCGCGCGTCAGCGACCAGCGGCTAGATCCCACCGCGGTATCAATAGATCTGGGCGGCCCGTTAGCAGATCTGGCCCATTTGTATCTGTTTTCCATTTAATTTTTAACAGAAACTTACCTTTTTACTTTTGGCTCTAAAATGCTACCTAAAATATGAATTTGGCCAAACCAAAATTCACAGATGTAAAGCAACTAAATCTAAACCACCTCCAACTTGTAGATCTACATTTGGATGAATAGTTTTGAAATGAAAAATGATTTGGCAACAGGTACCAGAAACACCAAAATGAGCACCATTTTTATTTCACAACTCAGAATTAAGTGAGGCCAAATTCATTGGAAAGCCCTTGAAATTTCCTAACAGTAGCAATTAACCTTGCTTCCAAATTCTTCGTATTTTTGAAAAGGCATGCAATTTGGTAAAACACCAGAGAGCACTTTGGTGATTTTTATAAAATAATTAAAAATGATTTTTGATGCAAACTCAATTGGATGGTCTTGTATATGTTTAGGACTATCCAAACCTAGAAGGGTTTAATTTTTAGAGCATCATAGAAATTTTGGTGGACAGATCTTTAAAATGCTTGTTTCTGCCATTTTGGCATTTTAGCTATTTAAATTGTGTGAATATATTTTTGTGTTGAAACATTGTTTTCTAGCATGTATAAGTTGTGTGAACTTGCTTTCTAAGTATTACTTAGCTATTTTATCATGTTAGAATGTGTGGACTTGAGTGGAGAAGAAATATGATATTTGTTAATATCATATGTTCATCTCTAGTTTATTACTTGCATATAATTTTTGAATGATTAATTTGTGTGCAAGTGATTGAATTGTTGTGTTGAGATATTAGATTCAGTACCATGTTGGTACTTATATTTTGTTAGTATCACCTCTGCTAGCTTGCATTTTAGTTGGTATAAAAGCCTGAGTAGCTTAATCATTACCATGAGAATGTTATGGAAAAATTCCCTCATGTGTGGAATTTTTGACACAAGCATTTGTGGTAGTGTAGCCACATATTTTTGTGTTATGCTCATAAGGACCAGTAGCATTTTGATATGGTTGTTATGAGTACTTGACCCCTATAGTTTTCACTTGTGTGAAAACAATAACATGAGTAGCATTGCCTTGCTTATTTAAGCACCCTATTATTTTCTGCTAGTATTGTTATTGCACTAGGTGCTAGTTTAGGCTTTTGTTAATTTTTGTCAAGTATGACCAGAGGCTTTGTGACCTCTTAATGCTTTGATATGCTAGTGGAACACCCACTGGCTTCATTGCATTTTTGGTGGAAATATTATTTCCCCAAACTAGATGCATTTCTCTTATGTAGTTTCATAACTAATGAGTGCCTAGTATTTTTGCTTTGGGAATTTTTGTGCTAAACACAAATGGGTATGCTTCTGTTTGTAAGTGGTTGTAATCATGTGTGGCTTGCTAGGAAAAATACATTCTTGGAGTGTTGTTTGATTCCTCTAGTAATGCCCTTTTTATTACTACTAGTATGTAGGAGTTGCCCTGCAAATTGATACCTTGTTTTATCAAATGGGATATTTTTGTTATAGCAAGTATAGATGTTTTTCACTCCTGTTTTTGTTACATTGACCCTCTGGTTGTATTTCAATTACTTGATTGAAATGCATCCATTGATTCTTCATGTTTGAGTAGTACTAGATTCCTTAGCAATTTTTGTGTTGAATTATTTTTCCTACCAACTTGTGTTTGGTAGATATTTATGTAGCCTTGCATAAGGACATGTTTTCATTTACCATTATGATAACATGGTTCCTTGTTTTCATTTTAGTATTTTACTTGTTATGCATGCTTGCATAGCAAACCCTTAGTAGAAGCATGTCTATAGGATTCCTCCTTTTTAGTCATAGTTTCTATTGTTCTCACTATGAGAAATTGTGTGTTTTGTGATGAGTCTATTACCTTGTTACACTTGTGTAGGCTCACTGATTTGTACAAGTAACTTTTACAAATCATGTGTTTCATTTATTCTTGATGTGAATTTAGACTTAGTAAGATAGCTACCTTTTTCTTTTGTGGTGTGGTTGATAGACCCATTGCCATGATTATTTTGTGCATGTTTTATATACTTTTAGTAGGCTCACCCTTGTGAAACTAAGTGTATTTTGGGCTTATTAATATCTTGGTATGAGAGTGGCACACCCACTGAGTCCATGATATTAAGGTTGTGAGATATGTTCCTCCAACCTTAAGCTGTCTTATTAAATGGCATTTCTGCCAAGTGTGTTTGTTTGATTGTTGCCTCCATTAATAAATTGTGTGATTTGTTATTATTATATTTCCTTGCTGTATGTATTGTTGTGTATTGTTTCTTGCCTTGATTGGTTCTGAATGTGTGTCCTTTATTCCTTTTACGACGTTAGAAAACGAAGAGGAAGGAAGTGTCGTGAAGCTCTGTTTCAAGTTCCAGTCACTCCAAAACCAGGGACACAAGGAGATACCAGGCAAGCATCCTGATTGCTTGCTGATACAATACTTACCATTATCTATCATGCATGTTTTACCTCTGAAGTTTTACAAAAACTTGATTATCAAAACTATTTTTGAGGTGGAAATTACTACTATACTATATTATAGGTTACTATCATGCCAATAGTTAAACTTGGTAATACCAAGCCCATAGGCCACCATATGGTATTTATTACCATCAAATATGTTAGTCCCTAAGTGGACACCCTAAAATTGTGATTCTACAAAACCAAGGCTTTACGGAAAAAAAACCGGAGAAAAGGCGGATCCTTGTTCTCCGGAGGAATGTGGAAGTGGTCATTTTTGAGAAAGTGGTGTTTTCAAAAATGACACATAACCTAGTCTTCGCTGGACAACCTTTACCGTACTGCCACTTTACCCCAATATGGGTAGGGGCTTGATTAAAAACTTGTTATGGTTAGTATGTGTGCTATCTCAAGTGCTATAGGGGATGGGATCCTCCGAACCGAAATGTTGCTAGGAGTGGGGAATACGGGACATCTAAAGTGTGGGATTAATTTTCCCTCCGGATGCAGCAGTTGGGCCTCCTGTCTGGGCGGTGTGGGACACGGCTTGCCGGGGAGGGGGAAACCCAATTGAAGAGATAGTCATGTGCTAGCTTGTACATAGTGGATAGTCAAGATCAGTTATCTGATGTTCTCATAGGTTGAGGACAGTCCATGGGTGTTTCATGGCGGATTCTGGATCTGGTGGAAATGTGTACACCTCTGCAGAGTAAAACTATTTCGAGATAGCCGCGTCCTCGGATATGGACGGTTGAATGGCCATGTAGCTAGCATTGTGTCAATGTTTTCAAAAAGGAAGTTTTTGAAAAGGGAATTTTGGAAAGGAAGTGTTGAACTTGTGAAGTTCGGAAAGGAAATGGAAACGTATACCGTGGAGGTATCGTCGATGATGAAAAGCCAGATGCTGATATACAAAACAAAATGTTTTGCAAAGAAAACCTTTTCTACTCTAAGCAAGAATTCTGGAAACTGATTCCAAGAAGTTTTGCAAAGAGAAAATGTTCTTTAACAAAGCTTTACAAAACCTCTTGTACATGTGATATCTACAAGAGAAATAAAACTATATTATTTTCTTCTGAAGTATCTTCTTCAACGAAGATACAGATAAACCTGACTGCAACTGTGGTGTCATCATATATGAACACCATTGATAGTGAACCATATTTATAGCCTACCTATTCCACCATATAAGCATATTTGCATGTTGGTAAGTGACATGATGGATGTCTTGCTGAGTACATTCAAATGTACTCATTATGGTTTCGCCCCTGGTATCTACTTATCAGATTTGGAGAAGGAGTCTCCGAAGGAGATCTATGAAGAGAAGTACGGAGTTGACGGCTTTGCGAACTAGGATCGTCTCCGGGTCAGCAGCCTGTAGGTTAAGGCGTGACTTGGGCTCAACTACGTTGTGTTTTGATTGTCTTCCGCTGTGTTTGTTAAGTAGCCTGCCCTTTGTGGCAGCTGTGCTAGACTTGATCGTGTGATCATTTTTGTAATACCTTTATGTATTCGTGTAATGGATGATGTATATCTGTGTGCCAACTGTGTATGTTGTTCACGACTGATCTTTCTGGGATCGTGAATGTATGCATACGTAGGGTTTCAGACTGCCGGTCTGGTGTCCTTACAGAGTTGGTATCAGAGCCATCCTGACCTTAGGAGACCTTAGTTAGCATGGACGTCAGATAGGAAAGAAAAGTATTTTTGAGTAAAAACCTATTTACTATCTGCATTATTTTTATCTAAGGGAATTTTAGTATATTTTCCCTCCTTCTGATCTTTTCAAAAGATTCTAAATGCATATCAAGGGCGTCCTTGAACAGTAGTTCGAAGGGCGAGCCTTATAGAGTTGGTATCTCTCTCGGTTAAGAGTTTATTTCTTACTTGTTTGCAACTGTTCCGCTCTGTTTTTGAAACATCTCTCGTCTTTGAAGTTTTCTGTCCAGAAAATAGTGGGAGTTTCAAAAACAGATTGTTGCATAAAGTTTTATCAAAACTTTACTTCTATTTTATCTTGTTTTCATACAAAAACTTTTATACTTGCCGATGTCCCGAGAAGACCAAAATAATTGCCTAGCTCTACAGTGATGATGGTCAGCAATAGATATAGTTCTTCAGCCACTTCTAGGATTTTGGATTAGTCTAGTTTGGAGTAATTTAGCAATGACTCCATGAGTAGCCTCCCCGATGTAGCTCCAATGGAGCCTTGCTTGTGTGTTTTGCCTTGCTTATGTGTGTCCGTAGGACTTTGTGCTGTTGTGTGGTGTAGAATTTGGTTCATCTAGGCTTCTTTATGTTTGTGGGGTGCTCAAAATTTACAGATTTGTGCTTGCCCCTCTCTTGTTTTTGAATCGCCTCGTGTTAAATTTTTGCAAGCAAAAATGTTTGTATAGTATTCAAAAACAAGAATTTGTTGCTTAGACGTATACTTGTTTTCGCTTCATAATGCGACCCATCGTGAACCACCACCATCTCCCCCACAATTAATGAAAGCACCGTTGGACCTAAATAGAGGACCATCAAGCCACACGAGCTGCTAGCGTTGCTACCAGTGATTCACTCCAACAAATAAAGCTCCAACAACGACAACCCTCAAAGAAGAAAAGGCCTGAATGCACCAACCACTACTGACCAAAACCTCTATGTTTGTCTGTTTGCAAAAGACTCTTTTTACCCTGTTGGCTAAATGTCGCACCTTTTTATGTTCCCTTTTAAAAGGCCAAACAAGAGAAATCCCCTTTTTTAAAAGTTATATACCTCCCTCCTCTAGAGAAAGGTACAAAAGAGGTCTTCACATGCCATGATGTGCAACCCCCAAAAAAAAGCCAATCAAAAGAGCACAATTCAATATTCGACGTATGACGCTAGTCGTATCTTGTCGGACAAACGTTACTAATAGAAAGCTAACAAGACTAACATGCTTTGTCAAATCTTAGGTTGACACCTAACCAAAGCATGCGAACTACTGACAACTCTTTCTAAACCAAGAAATTAAGTGAATTACGACACCTTTTAATCTAGTTGGTAAAAAGGAGAAGTCACGAGAAAATAAGATGATGACCTATTCGTTTACTAGTCAATAGGATATCGGGTGTATCTACTTTGGAAATCAAAACTTGGTAGACATTGTAGGTACTATGAAATTCGAGGTTTAGAACTTAAGTGAACGATGGAATGGTTATCATAGAACTAGGAAACAACAGTTTTCCTGTTTTTGTTCCCTTGTGTGCTCTTGATTGAAATGAATTTGTGTTTTATTCAATATTGCTTCCTAACTTATATGGAGTTGTTAGGACTTATTATTATGTTGTTTTATTACAATAAATCTACCCTAGAAAGTGTGTGCATGATTGGAAACTCGAATAAAAATGAAATAGCATTTGTTACCTTCTAGTTTATTATTTGGAAGTATTGTGAGAACTAGATCTGTGTATACTTCCTTAGTAGATTTTTGTGCTATGTTTTCTTTGAGTCAAGTAACATTTAGGTACTGTTATTTTGATGCTTGTACCTATGTTAGCTTTCATGTCTCTTAATAGTAAAGCATGTGTAAGCATTGCTATCAATATGCACTAGTATTGTTTCACTAGATTAAATAGCCTTATATTTTTACATGGTATGCAAAGTTTTTCATGAGTAACCAGAGGCTTAGTACCTATTTTTACTTGGTATTAGTAGGCCATAGCCCACTGGTCCCATTGCATTTTAGCTTGAGGATGAAAATCCCCAACCATACACATGTGTGAAAATAGCATGCTTCACTATGTGGTTGATTTCTATTTTCCACCAGGGAAAATATAATTGTTTGTTCTCACCTATGCAAGTGAGAAGTTTATTTCTTATTAGTAAATACTAATATGTTTAGGTGTGATCCTTTTGTTAGCATAATATTCCTTAGGGGTATCATGTTAAGAAATGTCTCACTATCGTGTGCTGGAATTAAATTGTTCGCACATAAAATAAATTCCTCTTGATTGGTAGATTGTTTGTGAATGATTTTAAATTGAGTGTATGGATTTTTGAGAAGGTTTAGATAACTTTTCATTAATTGCATAGCTACTGGTTGTGTGAGTTATACCTTGCTTGTTTGCTAGTAATGGTTTAAGAAAAACAGAAATTGCTAGAAGAAATTTATGCATGTTTAATGGTTGATTCATAGAATTACTTTGGTGTTTGTGCTTACTAACATGAGTAAGTTTTGTGTACTGTTATTAGGTACATTTATATTCATGACTTGCTTGTTTAAGTTTAAACATCATGATAGCATTGTTTGCTTCTCTAGAGTGAAACTAGTCTCACCACTAGAAAATGGTGATTTTTGCTCTAGTATTACCTCTTTTTATTTTTTATGAGTATATGTGTTGATATAGCATGTTAGGAAGTTATTACTTCTGTTATCATGCCATGAATTATTTAGTTTCATGTTCTATGGTTATAGGATATGATTATCTCTTATAGCATGCTGGTGTAGATTTTTCATACTAGTATGTTATTTGTGCAGTCCTGATTTTTTTATGCCTGTGTAATAGGAGTTTAATCTTGGGTGAAGGTGGTGTTTTAGAGTATCTTTATGATTATATTCGTTGGTTTTAAGCTACTGGTTGTTTTCTAATTGTTCATGATTGATGGATTCCGAAACCTCTAATAAACAATAACCTAGTGAATAAATAGTCTATTCATCTGTGGTGTTGTTTGCTTGCTTATTGGATTTTGTTTAAATGTTTTACCTTAGCATGAGTTTATACTTGCGTATGATTGTGCTTAAGAGTATCTTATGACACTAAAACATCCAACTAAAATCATGAACATATTAAGTGATAGTTGCTTGTGGTGAGTAATAACCACTGCCATGGGCATTTGTTCTGTCTGTTTGTTGTACCTTAGCAACCTAACCTTTGCACCCACAAGCTATATTTTAGCTTCTTATATACCTTGTTATGAGAGTGGTACACCACTCCATATGTGGTATGTAATATGTGGGTTATAGCTAAGAACTCATGTAATAATTTACGGTACATTTCCAGGTAGTTCTGCACTAAAAGGAACTAGTTGGCAGTAGTGACGTTATCAGAAATTTTTAAAATTTGGTGGTTGAGTAAATTGATAGCTAGAGAAAATTTTAAACTAAATTTGCTAATTTAGGGATGTACCCCACCTCCCAAGAAAAGTCAAAGGGGGGAAGCACCTGCACTCCAACACTAACATTGTGTTTGTTGGCCCTCCCTTAGTCCTCGCTTGTGAATCTCGGGGACGAGATTCTTTTTAAGGGGGGAAGACCTGTCACATCCCAATTTTGGATTACCTGTTAACACAGTTGATTTGCTAATTTCTTGACAATTAAACTTTGATTGTGACAATTAAACTTTGATTGTATTTGTTTGAGTGCAACTAAACAAACTAATTATATAAACTTACATGGCTAAGAAATTGAAAACAAAATATTCAACATATTGTTCCAATGACTTTGACAATATTTTCTAAACTAAATATTGATCAAAGAGTTTTCCAAAACTATCTTATGAATCTCATACTTGTTGAATATTATTCCAAGACCAAAATTAAGAAAGAGGAAACACTTAATAAAATTTCCATAAAAGATTATCAGGAAAAAGAGGCATTCTTAAATGCTTCACCAAAATATTATCAAATGTTTTTCCAACCTTGCAAGATTAAAAAAAAAGGTATTGGAGAGCATTGACTTGCTATCTCTAGTCACATAAATATTTTGGCAAAGCATTGTTAAAGAAAAGCCAAGTGCCTTATTAAATAGAAATTCCAATATTTCCATAAACAGAAAACTCAAACAAGTTACTTCTGGAAACTTTCATCAAATGATCTGAAATTCATACCATTGCTTCCTTATATCAAATAAGGAACACACACAAGAGGAGACCAAAAATTGAATCAATTAAAGCCCTGAAAACATGAATTTTATCCACAGCAACATTTGGGATTTTGAACAAGTTTGTTCTACAAACTTTTTCCAAATGCCATGAAATAAATACCACATTCTCCATATCATAAATAAGGATGAAAACCAAAAGGGCACAAGTTTTTGAATTGTTTAAGTTGCCAAAAACCCCTGTTTTCTTGACAGCACCTTTTTGAAATTTGAACAAGTTTGTTCTATGAAGTAACTCAAAATGACTTGAATTTTCTACCACATAAGGAACACATCAAATAAGGAATGTGTGCCAAAAATTATAATTTTTGGAATCTCCTAAGTAGGTTAATAAATTCAATGTCCATTTATGTAAGAATTCAAATTTGAACAACTTTGAATTATCAAGTTTATCTAATTGAGCCAATTTTCACATATGTTGTGTATCTTAACTAATTAGAATTTTGGGCAAAAGAATTTAAAATTTAAACCTTGTTTGCTTAGGGAAAACATCCATTTTCAGAGAGCACAGGGACCTAGTTGTAAATACCCAGGGACCAAAATGAAATCCGAGTCACCACCTTCTTCTACCTCTAGCTCTCTGTAGCAAACAGCAGACCTACCTCCATGCCTTCGATTGGAAGGAAACCTTGGGGATAAAGAGGCCCCCCATGTGCTTGTCTGCCTCATTGCCCCCTCTCTCTCCCCCCCCCCCTCGAGCTCTCCCTCTCTGTAATAAAAATTCAAAACCGAACCCTAGCCATTAGAGCTCACCGTCGAATTGGCCACTGGAGACCTCGCCGCCGCTCTCCGTGGTGCTCATCCTCTCCGCCTTGTGTTGTTGAGCATCCCTGCAGGAGGAATCGAGGTGGGACGGCTCGAGGAGGCCGCGCCGTCGACCTTTCTTCTCCGACCCCGACGACTCCGGCGAGCCATTCCCGCCGCCACGACCCTCCTCCTCCCTCACCGAGTCGTCCCTCGTGTTCATGGTGAGGATGCGCATCTCCCGGTCCACTTTCCCCTCTCCCTCTCCCCCTCAATCGTGACCGTGCCGTGCGTGATCTCCGGCCGCCGCGCGTTGCCGTCGCCGCCGCTTTCCGGCCGCTCCCGGGAAGCGAGGCTGCGTCCTTTGGCTTCCCCTCGTCGAGCACGTCGCGTAGGTAGGTTGGAATCGACGAATGATGGTTTGTATCGCCCGATTCGAGCTCGCCGGAGACATCTCCCGCCGGCGTGACGTCGCGTTGACGTCGTGATCGCGTCAGCGCCCCTTGACCCCGCGCTGGGCGAGTCAAACCCGCTGGTGGGGCCGCGCTTGCCTGCGTGGCTGCCCGCGTGGCGCCTGGCCCGCGCGTCAGCGACCAGCGGCTAGATCCCACCGCGGTATCAATAGATCTGGGCGGCCCGTTAGCAGATCTGGCCCATTTGTATCTGTTTTCCATTTAATTTTTAACAGAAACTTACCTGTTTACTTTTGGCTCTAAAATGCTACCTAAAATATGAATTTGGCCAAACCAAAATTCACAGATGTAAAGCAACTAAATCTAAACCACCTCCAACTTGTAGATCTACATTTGGATGAATAGTTTTGAAATGAAAAATGATTTGGCAACAGGTACCAGAAACACCAAAATGAGCACCATTTTTATTTCACAACTCAGAATTAAGTGAGGCCAATTGCATTGGAAAGCCCTTGAAATTTCCTAACAGTAGCAATTAACCTTGCTTCCAAATTCTTTGTATTTTTGAAATGGCATGCAATTTGGTAAAACACCAGAGAGCACTTTGGTGATTTTTGTAAAATAATTAAAAATGATTTTTGATGCAAACTCAATTGGATGGTCTTGTATATGTTTAGGACTATCCAAACCTAGAAGGGTTTAATTTTTAGAGCATCATAGAAATTTTGGTGGACAGATCTTTAAAATGCTTGTTTCTGCCATTTTGGCATTTTAGCTATTTAAATTGTGTGAATATATTTTTGTGTTGAAACATTTTTTTCTAGCATGTATAAGTTGTGTGAACTTTCTTTCTAAGTATTACTTAGCTATTTTATCATGTTAGAATGTGTGGACTTGAGTGGAGAAGAAATATGATATTTGTTAATATCATATGTTCATCTCTAGTTTATTACTTGCATATAATTTTTGAATGATTAATTTGTGTGCAAGTGATTGAATTGTTGTGTTGAGATATTAGATTCAGTACCATGTTGGTACTTATATTTTGTTAGTATCACCTCTGCTAGCTTGCATTTGAGTTGGTATAAAAGCCTGAGTAGCTTAATCATTACCATGAGAATGTTATGGAAAAATTCCCTCATGTGTGGAATTTTTGACACAAGCATTTGTGGTAGTGTAGCCACATATTTTTGTGTTATGCTCATAAGGACCAGTAGCATTTTGATATGGTTGTTATGAGTACTTGACCCCTATAGTTTTCACTTGTGTGAAAACAATAACATGAGTAGCATTGCCTTGCTTATTTAAGCACCCTATTATTTTCTGCTAGTATTGTTATTGCACTAGGTGCTAGTTTAGGCTTTTGTTAATTTTTGTCAAGTATGACCAGAGGCTTTGTGACCTCTTAATGCTTTGATATGCTAGTGGAACACCCACTGGCTTCATTGCATTTTTGGTGGAAATATTATTTCCCCAAACTAGATGCATTTCTCTTATGTAGTTTCATAACTAATGAGTGCCTAGTATTTTTGCTTTGGGAATTTTTGTGCTAAACACAAATGGGTATGCTTCTGTTTGTAAGTGGTTGTAATCATGTGTGGCTTGCTAGGAAAAATACATTCTTGGAGTGTTGTTTGATTCCTCTAGTAATGCCCTTTTTATTACTACTAGTATGTAGGAGTTGCCCTGCAAATTGATACCTTGTTTTATCAAATGGGATATTTTTGTTATAGCAAGTATAGATGTTTTTCACTCCTGTTTTTGTTACATTGACCCTCTGGTTGTATTTCAATTACTTGATTGAAATGCATCCATTGATTCTTCATGTTTGAGTAGTACTAGATTCCTTAGCAATTTTTGTGTTGAATTATTTTTCCTACCAACTTGTGTTTGGTAGATATTTATGTAGCCTTGCATAAGGACATGTTTTCATTTACCATTATGATAACATGGTTCCTTGTTTTCATTTTAGTATTTTACTTGTTATGCATGCTTGCATAGCAAACCCTTAGTAGAAGCATGTCTATAGGATTCCTCCTTTTTAGTCATAGTTTCTATTGTTCTCACTATGAGAAATTGTGTGTTTTGTGATGAGTCTATTACCTTGTTACACTTGTGTAGGCTCACTGATTTGTACAAGTAACTTTTACAAATCATGTGTTTCATTTATTCTTGATGTGAATTTAGACTTAGTAAGATAGCTACCTTTTTCTTTTGTGGTGTGGTTGATAGACCCATTGCCATGATTATTTTGTGCATGTTTTATATACTTTTAGTAGGCTCACCCTTGTGAAACTAAGTGTATTTTGGGCTTATTAATATCTTGGTATGAGAGTGGCACACCCACTGAGTCCATGATATTAAGGTTGTGAGATATGTTCCTCCAACCTTAAGCTGTCTTATTAAATGGCATTTCTGCCAAGTGTGTTTGTTTGATTGTTGCCTCCATTAATAAATTGTGTGATTTGTTATTATTAGATTTCCTTGCTGTATGTATTGTTGTGTATTGTTTCTTGCCTTGATTGGTTCTGAATGTGTGTCCTTTATTCCTTTTACGACGTTAGAAAACGAAGAGGAAGGAAGTGTCGTGAAGCTCTGTTTCAAGTTCCAGTCACTCCAAAACCAGGGACACAAGGAGATACCAGGCAAGCATCCTGATTGCTTGCTGATACAATACTTACCATTATCTATCATGCATGTTTTACCTCTGAAGTTTTACAAAAACTTGATTATCAAAACTATTTTTGAGGTGGAAATTACTACTATACTATATTATAGGTTACTATCATGCCAATAGTTAAACTTGGTAATACCAAGCCCATAGGCCACCATATGGTATTTATTACCATCAAATATGTTAGTCCCTAAGTGGACACCCTAAAATTGTGATTCTACAAAACCAAGGCTTTACGGAAAAAAACCCGGAGAAAAGGCGGATCCTTGTTCTCCGGAGGAATGTGGAAGTGGTCATTTTTGAGAAAGTGGTGTTTTCAAAAATGACACATAACCTAGTCTTCGCTGGACAACCTTTACCGTACTGCCACTTTACCCCAATATGGGTAGGGGCTTGATTAAAAACTTGTTATGGTTAGTATGTGTGCTATCTCAAGTGCTATAGGGGATGGGATCCTCCGAACCGAAATGTTGCTAGGAGTGGGGAATACGGGACATCTAAAGTGTGGGATTAATTTTCCCTCCGGATGCAGCAGTTGGGCCTCCTGTCTGGGCGGTGTGGGACACGGCTTGCCGGGGAGGGGGAAACCCAATTGAAGAGATAGTCATGTGCTAGCTTGTACATAGTGGATAGTCAAGATCAGTTATCTGATGTTCTCATAGGTTGAGGACAGTCCATGGGTGTTTCATGGCGGATTCTGGATCTGGTGGAAATGTGTACACCTCTGCAGAGTAAAACTATTTCGAGATAGCCGCGTCCTCGGATATGGACGGTTGAATGGCCATGTAGCTAGCATTGTGTCAATGTTTTCAAAAAGGAAGTTTTTGAAAAGGGAATTTTGGAAAGGAAGTGTTGAACTTGTGAAGTTCGGAAAGGAAATGGAAACGTATACCGTGGAGGTATCGTCGATGATGAAAAGCCAGATGCTGATATACAAAACAAAATGTTTTGCAAAGAAAACCTTTTCTACTCTAAGCAAGAATTCTGGAAACTGATTCCAAGAAGTTTTGCAAAGAGAAAATGTTCTTTAACAAAGCTTTACAAAACCTCTTGTACATGTGATATCTACAAGAGAAATAAAACTATATTATTTTCTTCTGAAGTATCTTCTTCAACGAAGATACAGATAAACCTGACTGCAACTGTGGTGTCATCATATATGAACACCATTGATAGTGAACCATATTTATAGCCTACCTATTCCACCATATAAGCATATTTGCATGTTGGTAAGTGACATGATGGATGTCTTGCTGAGTACATTCAAATGTACTCATTATGGTTTCGCCCCTGGTATCTACTTATCAGATTTGGAGAAGGAGTCTCCGAAGGAGATCTATGAAGAGAAGTACGGAGTTGACGGCTTTGCGAACTAGGATCGTCTCCGGGTCAGCAGCCTGTAGGTTAAGGCGTGACTTGGGCTCAACTACATTGTGTTTTGATTGTCTTCCGCTGTGTTTGTTAAGTAGCCTGCCCTTTGTGGCAGCTGTGCTAGACTTGATCGTGTGATCATTTTTGTAATACCTTTATGTATTCGTGTAATGGATGATGTATATCTGTGTGCCAACTGTGTATGTTGTTCACGACTGATCTTTCTGGGATCGTGAATGTATGCATACGTAGGGTTTCAGACTGCCGGTCTGGGGTCCTTACACCGTTGATCCAATCTCTAGCTCCATCTAGCAACATTAGGGGAAGGAATTTTACATCCTCAAGGTCTGTCCCATTGTTGATCTGGATGACAGTATAGTAATATGATAGCCATGTATCCAGATTTGTACTTCTAGTATACTTTTGATAAGTTGGACCAACTTTGGCGAAGCCAGAATATAGACTTATTCTCCGGATCCTGTCAGTAAAGCACTTTGGTCCAAAATACAAATTGTCTATTTCCGCCTTATCGGCGTGCGCCAGAACGGGATCTGCTCCGTTCTGGTCCACTGTTGCACGAACGCGCTTTTTGGGGATCATCCCTATTTCGTCTGATGTCGTGCCCTTTGGAATTAGGCGGAGTTCCGCTCCTTGGCCTTTCTTTAATTCTTGGGGAAGTTCCGGATCTCTCACGCCTGTGAGGATTATCATATCTTCCGACTTTATCAGCTGGGCGTCTCGGATGCGGCATTGCTTTGCCATCTTTCTGGTTTTGTTCCTGCTGTTCTTTGTTGTCTCGGGGATTTTTTCCGCCTTTCGGCATGTGGGATCATGTTTTGGACAATGCATCCCTTATCGGGGATTTTCTTGTCCTTCTTAAGATCTCCCTTATTTTCCTTAGAATCGCTTGAATCTCCGGGTTCGCCTGGGTCGGGTGCTCCAGCAGCACATGTGGCAGTTTTGCATAATGTCGAGTCATCATGAAACTTGCAGGAACGTGATTGTCCTCGTTGTTGTTGTTGTAATGCTTTTCCTAGAAAGCATACACTCCCTGCTGATTTTCTTCCTTTGAATACATATCGTCATTAAGGACGGCGAACGTGGCTTCTGCATTTTCTGTTGCAGTTTTATACTCCCTCCGGCCAGGTTTGTAGGGCCTCTTAGAATAAGCACGGTGACCTATGTCAAATTTTACTGGGCACATTCCACCGTGCATGCATGGAGATACAGCTCACGTTCACACTGCAATTCTCATTGCATGCAGATTTCACACCTCATTCCTTAGTAACGATAGGCGGAGGAAAAGGGGAGAGAGACTAAATGCGGCTGGGAGTAATTCTAGGAGATTTAGTTAATGGAATTAATATCTTTGCGGCCTTATTCTGCTCATGTTCCCGGACAAATAGTTTTTGGTTAAGGGACCTAAAAACCTGGACGAAGGGAGTAGATGCGTTCACCCTTAGCATTTAAGTTGTCAACCTGTCTTTGCCAAGAAGGGTTTTGAAGCCATTCTTTTCTTGGAAGCGCATCCGATGTTGAAATTACGGGTAATCTCGTGGGGTTTATCCCGGAGATATTCCGTCTCTTGAATTCCTCTATTTCTTCTTGCTTTGCTTTTACTATAGCCTGGGCTTTGAGGAGATTTTCTTGAGATCGGAATAGATGTTGTTGTTGCCGCATAAGGGCTTGCCTTCTGGCTTCCAGCACTTCCGGTGGTTCATGAGATGCAACCGGGGTTTGGATCAAATCGATTTCGTCATGTTCCGACATTTGGGGAACATGGATTTCCTTTTTCTTCTCCGCTGATTTTATACCGCCGCCTCCTCCGGTTTCCAGGTTCTGATTGGCAGTCTCTGCCAACTTTTCTTTTTTCTTCTGTAACTTGGATAGCAGCTTCCTGGAGGATTTCTTCTTTTTCTTGGAATATGGGTTTTTTTGTTAGCCTCTTCTTCCTTCAATTTTGATGCCAGGATAAGTCAGACTAACTTCTCCCTCTTCCTCTTCATCATCCATGTCCTGTAGCGGAGGGGTTTTGGGATCTTCCTCTTCTTCATTGTCCGAGTTTTCAGTCGGCTTTGCGATGAGTACTTCGTGGAAGGTCCCTTGCATGGATTTAACCTTTTTCTGAAAGCATCTCCATCCTCATCTTTGGAATCTGGATCAGACCCGGGTTCTGATTCCAGTCTTCCCTCTATGGTAGCTAATACAGATTCGGCTGCCGATCTCGTCGCCTGATCGGCGGATCCGGATCTTCCACTTTTTCCGTGAGATTATGCTTTTATGCTTCTTCCACGGGCTTATTTTCTTCCGTGTTTTCAGAAATCTCGGACTGCAATATGCCAATAAAGTGAGATCTGATTGTGGGCATCTCCGAAGAGGCCGAATTTCAGAAGCGTTTTGGCCATCTGAGCAGAATCCGGTATCATAGTTTTCCTCAATTGGGTATAGGGCGTGTGGGATAAATTTACTTCCACCATAGAATTGAAGGGAATATGCCCGAGAGGCAATAATAAAGTGGTTATTATCTTATTCCTTGTTTATGATGAATGCTTATTTCTCATGCTAGAATTTTATTAACCGGAAAATTTGATACATGTGTGTTTAATAAACAAACAATGGTTCCTAGTAAAGCCTCTCTTTTAACTAGCTCGTTGATTAATAGATGATCAAGGTTTCCTGATCATGAACATGTTAATAACGGGGTCATGTCATTAGAATAATAATGTGATGAACATATACCCAGAGTGAATATAGCAATGCGATCAAGTCATTAAGTTTACATTATTATATCAAACATACAAAGTAACTTATTCCTTAGACCATGAGATCATGTCAATCACTCATACCGGAAGGGTGCTTTGATGTCATCAAACGTCACACCGTAATAGGGTGAATATAAAGGTGTCGTTGGGTATTCAGAAAGTATTAGTTGAGGATCATGGATCAAGAGTGGGATTTGTCTATCCAAAATGATGGACATATATACTATGGGCCCTCTCGGTGATATCACATCGACACCGCTTGCAAGCACGTGATATGATCACAAGGATGTCATATCACGGAAACGAGAAAAGAGAACTTGTCAGGTAACGAGATTGAACAAGGTATGGTTGATACCAATGATCGAATCTTCGACAAGTAAAATATCGCCAGAAAAAGGGAATAGTTACGACGTTGATGGTTCACATGATCACGAGATTCATCGTTGAATGTGTAGGAGTCATTACGGATCTCCAGGTCCCGCTGTTGACTATGGATCGGAGAGGTGTCTCAATCATGTCTCAATTATTCATGAACCATAGGGTGACACACTTAAGGTTTGCTGACGCGATTGAGTGGATACGGAATATTGAAGCAATGTTTGGACAACACATGAATTGTTTCGGCGAATATTGAAATTGTTCAAGGTGGTATATGTTAACGTTTGATTAACAAATAGTTCAAGGGGGTAAGTGTTAATGTTTGTTAATAGGATTAACAAATATTAAAATAAAGAAATAAAATTGTTTTGTTTATTTATTAATGAAAACCCTTGGAATTTTGAGTGGGAATTGATGGGAGAATGAGTGGGTTGAGTGGAGACTCCACCCACATAATGAGGGGAGAGGTGGAGGCACCAAACTTTCGTGGCTGCCTCCCGCTCCTATATAAAAAGGGGTTGGACCTCGCTCTCACCACACAATTGGTGTCTTCCACCTCCATCCTCCTGCTGATCGACCTCATGTTCATGCGCTTGGCGACGCCCTGAACGATTTTTTCTCCACCACACCACGCCGTCGTGCTACTGGTTTCCGAGGGATCCTCTACTTCAGCTGCCCCGCTGGATCGAGGGAACAGAGGTGGTCATCGAGCTGTACGTGTGACCGAGTGCGGAAGCGCTGCTGGATTGCAATGCTCATCTTCGCGATCTTCAAAACGATGTGAGTACGACTACATCCTCAATGAGATTTGATCTCGTAACGCTTTGTTTCTTAGAGGGTATGTTCTCCTTAAGAATCTCTCTTTCTGTGCCTGTTACTTTTCATCTCCTAGATTAGATCTTGGCCCTTCGGATTTATCGCGCGTAGAATTTTTTTTGTTTTCTATGCAACGAACCCTTCAGTTGTATCAGAGCCGGATCTATGCGTAGATGATTTGTACGGGTAGAACACATAGGAGTATGTGGGTGTTGATGATCATGTTTTTGCCTCCTTAAGTATTTTATGATCTTAGTGGCATAGTAGGATGAAGCTGCCCTAGACTAAGTTTACGTGTACTATGTACGCGAGAATTGTCTCACTTGTGTCTGAGGGGTGTCCATTTATCCTACTATAGTTAAGATCTAATCTACAAAGATTTGTTAAAAATATGTTTTATCCACGGTGTGTCTCTTGTACGTAGGTATGAACGGTTCTATCCTCGTAAGCCCAAGCCACGTAAAATATGCAAAAATAAATTAGAGGCGTCTAACTTGTTTTTGCACGGCAAGTGATGTGATATGGTCAATGTTACAAACGTTATGTATGAGATGGTATCTTTTGTAAATTATTGACATACCGGATGGAGCCATATGGTTGTCTTATTTTTTGGCCTGCATGATGTATATCATATCCATGTGATAAGTTGTAATGCACAATCAAGATGGAGGTGCCACGGACCTAGGTGCCACGTCGGTGAAATGATGGAGATCATACTGATGACCCACAAGTATAGGGGGTGTATAGTAGTACTTTCGATAAATAAGAGTGTCAAACCCAACGAGGAGCAGAAGGTGTTGACAAGCAGTTTCGATGAAGTAATAACTGTAAATACTGGAAAATAGATTTCTACGGGGTTTTAATATTGCAGATAAATAAAATGTGAGTAAATAAAATGCAGTAATAATAATTGCAGCAAGTGGCCCAATCCTTTCTTCAGCAAAGGACAAGCCGGTGAGTTTACTTATGATTAACAAACGTTCTCGAGGATACACGAGAGGTTTCTGGCAAGTGCTTTTGTTCCATGCAGCTGACTAATTTTAGGTGTTTTGATAAGTGTTGTGTGGGTGAAGCTATGTTAATGTACCGTCCCATCCAAGACTAATACATACTTGTGATTATACCCCTTGCAAGAATCCGCAACTACAAGAAAGTAATTAAGAAATAAATCTAACCACAACTTTAAACTCCGGGATCCTACGATCCCTCGTGTAATGGTTTCCTAAAGGGGGTTTAGGTTTCTGTCACTCCGGCAACCCCAAAATTAGTAGCCAAATACACGATTCATTCCCCTAGGCCCATAAATGGTGAAGTATCATGTAGTCGACGTTCACATGACACCATTAGAAGAATAACACCAGAACTTAAATATCAAACATTAAATATTAGTCAACATTACTTCACTACTAACAACTTGACTTCTCCCATGTCCTCAAGAACAACACAAACTACTCACAAGACATCATATGAATCATGATCAGAGGTGATATAATGGATGATAACAATCTGGTCATAAAGTGCAAACACCGATAAATCTCACAAGCATCAACTACTAACAAGTAATCCACACCGGTAGAGAGATCTAATGCAAAACAACAATAGAGGCCCCTAATTGTTACAGTAGGATGAAGTTGGACAATGAGGGTGATGGTGCTGGTGGTGATGATGATGATGACGATCTTGAAGATGCCCGGAGTGATGACGGTGACGATGGCTCCGGAGAAAAATTTCCCCGACAGATTTCTCACTGCCAGAGAGCTTTTCTTTATCGGGTGTTTTCCGCCCCGAGGCGGCGGCGGAATAATTCTTCGGCGATGGAATGAGTCTTAGGGTTTCCTCGGGGACAGGAACGCAGAAAATATCCCCCCAGGTGGGCCAGGGTAGCCACATCTATAGGTGGCGCGGCCAAGGGGGCACGCCACCCCATGGTGTCGGCCCAAGGTGGCCCCCTCTAGCTCTCCTTCTGGTTGTGTTCTTCCTCTGAACTTTTAGGACACCCCCGGTGTCCCACTTCTTCTTCTGATCTTCTGAAATATGGTATCTCGACGGTGCTTTTTCCATCAGATTCCTCGCCCCGGTGTTTATTCTCTAAAAATTATAAAACAAGTAAAATAAGATAAAATAACATAAGAGATGCATCATACCATGAAATATATCGATGAATAACAGATAATTATGATATAAAATAGTGATGCAAAATGGAAGTATCACATACCATGATGCACAAGATCCTTATATGTGATGTTAATCCTTTTTATGCATCTTATTTTGCTCAGATAGCGACGATACCATTATAAGATGATCCCGCTCACTTAATATCAAGATAATAATATGTTCTTCCTTAGTATGCAACGTTAAGAAAGTTCGCCGTTTCGAGACACCAAGTCATGATCGGGCGTGACGGACTCAACGTTTGCATACAACGGGTGCTGACGAGCCTAGCATGTACCGACATGGCCTCAGAACACACGCAATACTACGGTTCTACTTGGCGATCCTAGCATGCACATACATGGCCTCGGAACACGTAACCGAAAGGCAAAGCATGATTTATACGGATGATATGATGAACATGTCAATGTTCTCCTTTGAAGCTAGATCATCTCACATGATGATCAGTTTTGGTGTAGTTAATTTGGTTCGTGTAATCACGAAAACGCCTAGAGGGATGTTGTTTTTGAGTGGAAGTTCACGTGGTAATTTTGAATTAACTTGAACTTATTTATCATGAACAACCAATCAAAGTGAATTTGCACAAATTGTAGTATTCATTGGCATCCACAAAACTACCTTACAGGTAAAAATCATTTAAGATTGGTAGCGTATTAGTGAAATATAAAATTGAGTCCTATTGTAGATTTTTGGTATTTCCTACCTAGCTCCATATGGTTAATGATTGATTGATCTAGAGAGCAAATAATTCCTACTTAGAATCCAGCATCATGGTTGCTTCCATATTACTTTATCTTCAAAAGAATGTTTTGTTGATCAAGGTGATTTAGGAACTGAAAAGAATTGTTTTCAGAAACAATCAAGTGAAAGATATATTTATATCTAGAAACTTATTTGTGGCAACAAAACTGATTAGAATTTAGCGTGACAATGTATTCTTATATTATTTGAATATATGCAATCATTGAAGACGCTACGCGTTTGAATATTCCAAGAAGTTGGGCGCTAAAAATTATCCTCTAAATTTTCTCCTTCGAGGTATAGTAGATTAATCATAAAATTATTATGCTGGGATGGATTAAAAGTATTGGTAAAATCGTTTACCTTGCATGGAGATTGGTAAGAGTGGAATATGGAAGAATACTATTAATATGGTGATAATAGTAGAACAATCAAACTTAAAGTATGACTCAATGAGTGATAGCATATGACTAACAAGCTAAGAAAAATGTGCTAGTACGACTAGAATTGTTTGATGTTGAATTATTCTTCTCTAAAGGAAAGTGAATATTGAAAATAGAATTACAAAAGGTATATGGCAGAAAAAAAAGATAACTAGAAAAGTCCAGCTCAGTTGTATATGCTTGACATACAAGTTATAGATGTATTACTAGTTAACAAAGTATTTTTGGGTATTTTGATACCACATTGGTTGGTATGAGTTGTCATACAAAGAAATGCAATGTAAGAAATACAAGGTCCTAAAAGAAACTAGTAATAGATGTGGAATCGATTATGACAAGAATAGAAATAAAGTGTTATTGTGTTCGTTGTTGTATCGAACCAAACATTCAAGATTTATTTTAATAACTTAAAAAGTTGTTATTTTTTCTAGTCTTTTGTGAGAACAAATGAGATTGTTCAAACTATGACCATATTCCATAATTGATGGATATGTTAATATAAATCATGTTGGTAAAGTAAAAATCTATAAGACTAAATGCTAAATGTTGCAAGACGTAAAAGAGTTTCACTTAAAATGTGACACCACCATTTTAGTTCATATCGGAAAGGAAAACATGAAGGAACTCCATATTGATGGACTTACGGAGTCATTTTGTTTTGAATAAATTGACGCTTGTGAGACCTCTTCCAAAAGATGAATAGAATTCCGTTCATAGGCCAAAATAGAATGGATGACTAATTTAAATGGAGATTGTACATGTTGATGTATATATTCCATTATGTATAGTCATGTGTGGTCGATTAATTTTTCCTTCATAAAATTTTGTCGATGATTTGAGTAGATATATGAGTATATCTATTTAAAGAGAACGGAGTTTGACATTTTTGAATTAGTTCAAATTATTGTTAATATGAAGTAAAAAATCATTGTAAGAAGATAATCAATTATTTATGATTGGATCATAAAGGATTAAGTTTGAGTTACAAGTTTAGCAAAACATCTGAAAAGTTGCAGAACTGTTTTACAACTTATACTTCTCAAATACCCCATATTAGTTTGGAGTCTTCAAGAGACAAAATGAACCTTGTTGGACATGGTAAAATTAATAAAAATGTCATTATAATTTTGTAGTTTATACATTAGTGACCACCGCTTCTACACTGAAAAGAGCACCATCATGATCCATTGAAATTGACAACATATAAGATATGGTTTGGGTATTAACACGAATTGTCTTTTTATTAAGTTTTGGTACGCATAGCATCTGTAAAATATTTACAACCAAAATAGGATATTTATATGTTTATAAGTTTATCCCAACGAATCCATTGGGTATTTCTCCAATCAACGAACCAAAGACAAATGTTGTTTGTAAGAAACGGTTGATTTTTCGAGTAAATAGTTCTTGCAAAACAAGTGAGTGAGAGGACAGTAGAAACTTAATGAGATTAGAGAATCTTTGTTATCATGTCAAGAGTAGCGCGACACTAGAAGTTGTTCCGGGGTTTCCTATTTTGACCAAGTAGAAGACACTACATGTGTTGTCGATACTTCGAATGAATTTGCAAACTGAACAACACAAAAGTCCTAAATCTTTGTACTTAGACCAACCTGTGGTTTGAGAGTGAAGTGTTGTTTTGACAACAAAGGTGAAATTACACAAAGGTCAACTAGAGGGGGGGGTGAATAGGTGACCTACAAATTTTAAGTTCTTTTCAATTTTAGTGGGGGCTTTGGGAAGTTAATAACTTGGTTATCTAGATGTGCAACTAAGTAGACACCCTATGTGACAAGTAACGAGTAGCAACGGAAGTAAATGCAAGGCACAAGATAACCACAAGTGAAAACACGGAGACAAGGATATGTTTCTTGTAGTTCCTTCTTAAAAGAAGTACGTTAGGCGCTCCTCCATAGCACGGATGTGCACACCTTATTCTCCTAGAGCTTCTCCCGTGAGGGAGATTCTCGTTTCCACTATGAGGTCGACTTGAAGGCGTTGACCAAACCTTTACAAGTGGTTGAGGCTACTCCACAAGTGAGATGGAGGCTCTCAACAATCCGAAGCTTCTTGCTACAAGGCGGAAGCTACAAGCACTAGGGTTTCCCTTGGATGACAAGGCAACCAAGAGATTACAAGATCCCAAGAGGTATGGTGCGGGAACATACTTTTTGGCTTGGTAGAAAGGTAGATCTAGTCCTCCTCCATGAGATCCTTGAAGGGCATCGAGTTTGGTTGGAGGAGGAGGGAGATCGGGGCGTTTTGAGCTCTTCAACAATGGAGGAGAGAGAGGAATGGACGAACTACCTATCTTGAGGAAAAAGACATCTATTTATAGGCTCCTCCAATTTCTGACCGTTGCAGTGCGCCAGGGCCGGAATATTCCGGTGTTAGTACCGGAAATTTCCTGTCCATCCGGGCCGGATATTTGAAAAGTCCGGGGGGTGGAAATTTGAATATTCCGGGGCCGGAAAATTCCGCCCAATATTCCGCCCCAACTCTGTGTGCGGGAAGCAGCACCGCGCCGAAAAACTGCTAAGGACCAGGCGGGATATTTGAATAATCCGGGGGGCGGATATTTGAATAATCTGGGGCCGGAAATTTCCGGCCAATAATCCGCCCCCATCTCTGCGCACGGGCACCTGAGAAATCTCCAAAATCTTCTAAGGACCAGAGGGCCCGATATTTGCCCCGGAATATTCCGGGCAAATATCCGCCCCAGCTTCTGTGCGCGGGCAGTGGAAGAAATACTTACTCGTTTAGACGTGGCCAGAGAGGCCGGAATATTCCGGTGCAAGGGCCGGATATTCCTCCCCATATGCACCGGGAACTCCGGGGTAGAAGCTGAATAATACGGTGACAGTAAATATAATTTTCAGAAATCCTCTTTGAACTTTTGTATGCATTTATCAATAATCATCTGAGAGGCCAGCTGCATAAACTCAAACATAATTGTTAGAGAGATGATACCCGCGTTATTATCATTACCAAAATCATTAGAGGGATCATGAGCTTTCAATCTCCCACTTTTTGGTGAGTGATGACAACACGGGTATTTGCAAGGGGATAAACTAACAATGCATGCGATGGAAAGTAAAACACCACACATTGCATATATAGTATACATGCCTCCTAATAATAATAGTTCACATAAGAAAATCCACGAATAACGAGTACGATGAAACGAAGTTCGAAAAGACGCACGAAATGATAAAAGGCGATAAAGAACGAAACCCACCCTAGTAAATCCCCGCGATCATCTAGATCTTCTCCCCCTTTGACATCAGGATACCAAAAAGAGAAAAGAGAGCACTACATCCCATAGAGAAAACTCGAGGCCTGGGTGTCTTCTTCTTCTTCTTCCTCCTCCTCATCATCATCATCCACTCCCAGATCCCAGTCAACGTTGCGGCTGTTCCAGTTCTTGTATGGAATCCTGGCAGGAGGAGGAGCTGGCACATTGGGAATGTTGAGGGCAGTCATGATAGTGCGTTGGTTCTCCTGGATGTTGCAGCGCTCAACATAGGCGTTGTAGTTATCCTTGTGGATGCACACATTCATGCACATCACCTTCTCAATGGCACGAGCGAGCCATGAGCGCTTCTTGGTGCCGGGAGGAGGTGGACGCATGCGAGGATCATGGTGATCCTGACCCGTGGCGCCAACATCATGAGCAGCCTGCTGAGTGTGGGCGGCCTTCTCGTACAGCGTGACATCCTTGTGCTCATCACAATCTAACTCCAGGTCCTCACGGAGTTCAGCAGGATAGCGAGACTTGATGAGCTTCATGATGTAAGGAGCATATGGGGGCACTTTGTGGTTGAAGAGAACAAAGTGGATCTCGTTGAAGATGAAGTCCATCACATCAATCTTGTGACGCTCAGTATCAGTCATGTCGCCCTCAGTGAAGGTCAGGAAGGAGTGGTACATGAGGTTAACCATGCCATCACGAATAGCATCATTATTGCCCGCGCTCGGGGCAATAGTCTCTTTGAACATACGCATCAGGATGTCATAGATGGGGTAGAGTCCTTTTGCAGAGCCAATAACACCAGTCTAACCATACAGCTCAGCCAGCATGTTCTTCTCATAATCCATCCTGTGAACGTGCATGCGAGTACCCTGAGGAGTGTGAAGACCAGCAAACGGATATCCGAGCTCGGCAGCAAAGTCATGGAAGTTGGCGGTGAGCAAGTAAGGTCCATACATCCAAGACATCCCAATATCCTCAGACTCATCGAAGACCAGAGTGGAGTTAACTGCTGGACGAAAGTGATGTTGTAGGAGCATTGGGTCTCCATGAGGTGACACAGACCCAGAAGTTCAGCCAGCTGGATAGAGTGGTTGAAGTATGCAGGATTGGCGGCCATACGTGCAAAGTTGATGAACTTCATGGGACAAACTGGCTTGCTCATCACAGCGTACACCTGCTTGAAGAGTGTCTCCTGCTCAACGTGCAAGAAGCATGAGTCAATGGTTGGGTCTTGAGGACCCTCAGTGTACCAGGCCTTGGCCCTCCATGCCTTGAACTCAGTGATAGATATGGTGGCCAAGTTAAGAGCTACCTTCCCCTACTGCTTACTGGCCTTGCGTGCTGCCCTGGTAGCATCACGCTCACTCTCATATGTCTTCTCAGCATCCCTCTCACGATGGAGAGTCTCGGCCTCATCCACTAAAGTGCCCTCATCATCTTCCCTCAAGTGTCGGAGTCTCTTGCGCGAGCTAGTCATCTTGGCAGGACTAGAGCTTGAACCATCTGCAAGAAAAGCAAGAGAAAATGCAAAGAAAAACAAACAAAAACATATCAAAACGGTGGCTCACAACTCGTGGAAGTGAAAGAACAGATCTCAGTTAGAGATTCAGGGCAGGCCGGAAATTCCGGTCTGGGGCGGAAATTCCGGCCTCAGGTGAAATTTCCGGGGGGCGGAAATTTCTGGCCTTCGAAATTTTCGCACCAATTCTGAATCTAGGGCCTGCCACGAATCTAAAACGACGAGGAAGTGCAATGGGAGGAACACTAGGGGATATGTGATACTAGTATATGGACGTTCCTCTCAAAAACACATGGAATATCAAAGAACATGAGATCAAATCAATCGATAACCCTAGCTTGCGGCGAAAACGAAGCACATACCGGGAACCATGGGGGAGGAAGGGATGTGCGGTCTCTTGATCCGCAACGGGTAATCGGAGGATGAGGAGGGGAGGCAAGGGGGCCTCCCGGACGTCTTGGAGGCGGCGGCTGCGGTTGGGGCGGAGTGGAGGCGAGGGGAGGGGAAACAGTCTGGAACTGCCCGTCCCGTCGCCTATTTATAGCCCCCAGCCGTGCAGACTGGATTATTCCGGTATTAGGACCGGAATATTCTGGGGGTCGGAGATTTGAGGCCAGAATATCTGCCCCAAATATCCGGTGTGCCTTCTGCGAGCAGGCATGCTGGATATTTGGGGGGAATTTTGTGGTCGATCTCGAGCCCCAAAAATTTCCGCGGCCTAAGACACGGAATATTCTGGCCCCCCCGGATATTTGCACCAGAAATTTTCGCCCAAATTTCAAGGGTGCCTTCTGTGAGCGGGCACATTGGAAATGGGTGAAAATTTCTGAGGCAAATGTCTGGGGGGAGGAAATTTCCGAGCCCTAGGCCGGAGTTTCCGGGGTTCCCATGCCTTCCGAGGTTTTTTGTGGAGAAATGATAAAAGAAGTGAGCCCCCCAAAAGAAAACATGAATCAACGAGAATGAAGACACAGACACGAACGAAAAGCAAAAAAACTCAATACAAAGAGAAATGTTGGTGACCGAAGCCACCGTGTTTGAGTGTATACCAAGGAGCCGCGAAGATGTATCTTGGGCCCAAAAGTATGACTCACGTTTAAGCACAATAAGTCACGAAATGACTAGATATGCATGAAGTTTTGATTGTTTTGCGCATGATAGGTAGAGTGTGGGTTCATGAATTGAACTACGATCCCCCTATGTCCATGCCTACATCTAAACTCGATAGCACATATAGTGAAGGTAATTATGCAAGAGTTCAAGAGAAGTTAGACGCATCGATAACATTTAGTTCACTCCTCAAACCACGAAATCTTGGTTCATCAAGGGCCTTCGTGAAGATATCCGCGATTTGATCCTTGGTTAGCACATAGGAGAGAACAATATCACCCTTCTCAACCTGATACCGAATAAAATGATGCCGTATCTCAATGTGCTTCGTCTTGGAGTGAAGAACGGGATTGTAGGCGATCTTGATGGCACTCTCATTGTCGCACAAGTGGGGAACTTTGTCGAAGTCGATGCCATAATCTCTCAATGTTTGCCGCATCCAAAGTAATTGAGCATAACAACTCGCTGCAGAGATGTATTCGGCCTTGGTGGTAGAGAGAGCGATGCAATTTTGCTTCCTGGAGGACCAACACACCAATGAGCGGCCAAGAAATTGACAACCTCCGGATGTAGATTTCCTATCCGTCTTCTCGCCCGCATAGTCCGCATCAGAATACCCAATGAGCTGAAAGCTTGAACCCTTGGGATACCAAAGACCGAAGTTTGGGATATGAACTAAATTTCGAAAGATGCGCTTAACCGCTTCAAAATGACTTTGTCTCGAAGAGGCTTGAAACCTTGCACATTTACCTACGCTATACATACTATCAGGTCTAGATGCACATAGGTAGATAAAAGAGACAATCATGGAGAGGTATACCTTTTGATCTACCTCTTTACCATTTGGGTCGGGTTTTAAGTCAATAGTCATGGACATAGGAGTCTTCATAGGTTTGGCATCATGCATGTTGAAACTCTTGAGCATGTCTTGAGTATACATGGCTTGCTTGATGAATGTGCCTTCGGGATGTTGCTTGATCTAAAAGCCAAGGAAATACTCTAACTCTCCCATCATAGACATCTCGAATTTATCCGTCATAAGCTTGCAAACTCATCATTGAATGCGATGTTAGTAGAACCAAAGATGATATCATTCACATAGAGTTGGCATATGAACAAGTCTCCTCCAACCTTTTTGGTGAAAAGGGTGGGATCGATTAAACCAACATTGAACCCACGATCAACTAAAAACTCTTTAAGGTGCTCGTACCACACACGTGGAGCTTGTTTAAGTCCATAGAGTGCCTTATCGAGTTTGTAGACATAATCGGGGTGGTTGGGATCCTCGAAACCCGGAGGTTGCTTGACATAGACCAACTCGTGGATAGGACCATTCAAAAATGCACTTTTAACATCCATTAGTTGCAATTTAAAGTTGTGATGAGAAGCATATGCAAGTAAGATACGAATAGATTCAAGACAAGCTACGGGAGCGAATGTTTCACCTAAATCGACACCTTTGACTTGAGATAAACCTTGAGCTACCAATCTAGCCTTGTTGCGAATGACGATGCCGTCCTTGTCTTCTTTGATCTTGAAGATCCACTGTGTGCCGATGATGTTCTTGCAATCTTTGGGTCTTGGCACCAACTTCCACACCTTGTTGCGCTCGAAGTTGTTGAGTTCATCGTGCATAGCTTCAAGCCAATCTTGATCTTCAAGAGCTTCATATACCTTCTTGGGCTCAATATGAGAGACGAAAGCACGAGCCTTGCTAAAATCCGCCAATTGCCTCCTTGTGACGACCCTTCCACGAACTTGTCCAAGAATCATGTCCTCCGTGTGACCGGCACGAGCAACATTATCTAGCCTTCTATTTTCCCTACAAGATAGCATCTCCTCCAAATATTCTTTGGATATCACTTGATCATCACCTTCATCATCGGAGTCTTGTCCACCTTGATTTTGTTCATCAATGTGAGGTGGATCCCTCATGTGTCAAGTTATTTCATCACCATGAGTATCTTGTTCTTGTCCTTTAATATGAGCTTGGCCTTCATCATGAGCTTGGCCTTGATTGTTAGCTTGGCCTTGATTGATCGAGTGATCTTTATCATTAGCTTGGCCTTGTGGTGAAGCATGAGGGCTTGGTGCATCTTGTAGGGTAGCTTGAGTATCAATGGATGTAGTCAATGGCTCCACTTGAGTGGAGCATAGTCCTTCTCCCTCCGTCATCCGGTAACCCTCAATGGGGATTATTTCAACAATCCCCATTCTTCTTATGACGATGGGAGGAATTGCATCTCCTACAATACCATGATCTATACGGCCCCCTTGGGACCCATTATCCTCATCAAACACAACGTCTATATATTCTTCAACTTGTCTGGTGGACTTGTTGTCGACTCTATAGGCGTGAGCGTTTGTGGCATAACCAACAAAGATACCCTCATAAGATTTAGGCTCGAATTTCGACAAGCGTTTACCTCTCTTAATAATGAAGCACTTGCACCCAAAGACCTTGAAGTATGAAACATCCGGCTTCTTGCTCGTGAGAATCTCATAAGGGGTCTTGTTCAAGATCTTGCGGAGATATAATCGGTTGCTAGCGTGACAAGCGGTGGAGACGGCCTCGGCCCAAAAATTATAAGGAGAAGGGAACTCCGCGATCATGGTTCGAGCCGCATCCATTAGAGTGCGATTCTTTCTCTCCGCCACACCATTTTCTTGAGGGGTGTAGGTAGTGGAATATTGATGAGAAATTCCTTCCTCGCTAAGAAATCCCTCCACGGTGTAGTTCTTAAACTCATAGTCGTTATCACTTCGGATAGCCATGATGCTCGTATTATGTTGGCGCTCCACCAAAGTGATGAACTCGATAACCTGCTTTTGAGTCTCACTCTTCCTCTTGAAGAAGTACACTCAACAATATCGTGAGTAGTCATCCACAATCACCAAGCAATACTTCTTGCCTCCAAGACTATCATATGATAGGGGACCAAATAGGTCCAAGTGAATGAGCTCGAGGATTCTTGAGTTCGTGATGTTTGTATTGGTGGGGTGAGTTTCTCCATGTTGCTTTCCAAGAAGGCAAAAGCTACAGACACGATCTTTGGAAAACTTAGCATTCGTTAGTCCTAGAACGTGATTGCCACTTTGAAGGTCATGCAACATCCTCATATTGGTGTGGGCTAACCGGCGATGGCATAGCCAACCCACATCAACTTTAGCCATTAGGCATGTCGCGGCACACGTGTCTCCTGTAGAGAAGTCCACTACATACATGTCGTTCTCGACATGCCCAACAAAGGCTACTTTAAGAGTCGTTTCCCAAGTGACAATCACATTCTCCTTATTAAAGAACGAGGCAAGTTGAAGAACCGAGATGAGATTATATCCAAGGGAGTAAACAAGAAGAACATTCTCAATTGACAAGTCATTTGAGATTGCTACCTTGCCTCGACCCAATACCTTGAGTTCGGAGTTGTCACCAATAGTAACGCAATTGAGATGAGGTAGTGGAGGATGAAGATCACTCATTGTGTTATTGCTTCCGGTCATATGTTGGGATGCACCACTATCCATCGCCCATTTGCTCGAACGGGAAGCACTCCCCTACAATAGATTAGTTTCTTGATTTAGGTACCCATCGTTGAATGGATCCTCTTTTGTTAGCGACAAGGGTCTTTGGAACCCAAATACTCCAATGATAATCATCACCATAAGAAGTACCAACATATTTAGCATGTACATGACCATCTATAGATTTCATAAGAACATAAGAGGGTTTGTATTTCCAGGCAAAGTCATTATGACTGGTGCTCCCCCTAGAGGTCTCACCACCCACAATGGTGTTGGTCTCCTTTTCTTTGACCACCTCTCCCTCTTTCACAAATCTTACTTCTTGTGAGGGAGGGGTGACTTTATTCTTGTTATTCTTCTTGTACTTTCTCTTTGACTTGGATACATAGCCAAGTCCCTCCTTTCCATTGTTTACTCATTGAGAAGCAACCTCGTGGAGGTTCTTCTCACTTCCTACAAGATTAGTCACACTACAAGAATTTCTGGGCACAACATTTAAGCTAGTAGATGAGGTAGACATAACTTGCTTGTTTCATTGTTGAGCTAGAAGATTGTCACGAGATTTGGTTAACTTTTCATGAATTTCTTTAAGAGACATGAACTCCTTTTCTAGTTTCTCATGACGAGTACCAAGTTCCTCGTGAGAAATTCCTAGCTTCAACTCTTCATGTTCAAGTGTTTTAATGATAGAAAAAGATTGTGCATTATCCTTCCTAAGCTTAGAGACACTCATGGCAAATTTTTCTTCAAGACTAGATAATTGCTCCTCAAGAGAGGCACGAATGGAACGCTCATTCTCAAGAGCTTTTTCAAGCTCTTTTTCATTGCAATTGTGACCTCCATGGCTTTCCAAGGTCATGATAATCTCGTCCTTTTCATATACAAGAGAGTTAGCCTCACCAAGTTGCCTCAATAGGGCATTCACTTTTTCCTTAGTCTCACCTTTAAGGCTAGCTAGCCAAATGCCTAACTCGTTAGCCTCACCATCCTACTCACAAACATTCTCAACACAATCCAATAATGAAGTAGGGTTAGTGATAATGGTCTTGGAGTTAGGAGAGCATACCAAAGTGGCTTTTTCCATAGGACATGTAGGTCGGGTAGCCACAATCTCATTGGAAGATTCAAATAGAGAAATCAATGGAGATGACGCGGTAGCCATGGCGATGTGAGAAACTCCTACCATTTGATCTTCTCCTTCATCTCCGGAGATATAGGTTTCTGGAACTGCCCCTTCTTGAACATAAAGGGCCCTTGGCACTCGTCTAGCGAAGTTCTTGGTTTGTGGAGCCTTGGCCTTGTTTTTGCGATGAAGCTTGCCTTCGTTTTCTTCTCTTGGCTCAAAAGGGCACTCCTTCATGAAATGGTTTGCACTACCATAGTTGTAGCATGTCCTTGGTCGCTCCCCTTCTTCTTGTAGTTCTTGTTTTGTGGAGGTCTTGGAGAGCCAGCCTTGTGAGCTTCCCATCTCTTCCAATATCCATGCATAGTAAGAGCAATGCATTTGTGAGCTCTGGTGTAAGTGTCATCATAGTCTTCCTCATCATCATCATCTTCTTCACTTTCATCGACCCGAGCCATTGCCGTTTACTTCATAGCGAGGTTGGCTGACCTTCCCATTCCTCTAGAGAGAGCTAGAGAATCATCTGCACTCTTGTGTGATAGAGAGATAGCGATGAACTCACTAAGCACACTAATATAATTGATAGTATTGTAGTCCACTCTTGTCCGGATGCTACTGGAGAGATTCTTCTCAAAGGGTGTAATGGCTTTGACAAATTTCCTCTTGATCCACTCATCGGAGATCTCTTCCTTTCCAAAGTCTCTCAATTGACTGGCAAGAGTGACAACTCTTCTATATAGCTCTTTGGGAGTCTCATCCTCATGCATGACAAAGTTCTCGGAGTTGTCAATGGCCACGTCATACTTGGAAGATTGGATGCTATCATTTCCTTGAAACAAGGTGTCAAGTTTGTCCCAAGCTTAATCTTTCCATTGCCAGAAAAGGTTTCAAAGGTCCTTGTTTCAATGAAATAGTGATCATTGCTTGTTGGAACATTTGGAAACAGAGGAATGGAGTTATTTTCAAGTCTGAAAGACATTCCTTCAGGGGTTGGAAACTTGGCTTCATTTTAGATCTCCTTATGCTTAATCATAGGTTGAGTGCTTCTTTGGCTGCGGATTTATCATCATGGATTAAAACCCTACCTTAGGTTGTGATAGACTGCCTTAATCTATCCTTCTTTGTACATTTGTAAATATTTGTAAACTCTTTTGATGGCAATAAAGGGTTGTGAGGGACTCCCATGCAGTAGAAAATGTTTCAAAAAAAATGTTTGTCCCAAGCTTCCTTGCGGTCTTGCAACTACGAATGTGAGTGAAATACTCCCTTGGGAGAGCCTTCTAGATGATGACAAGTGCAGTCTTGTTGAGTTGAGATTCCACATCCTCCCTCGGAGTCAAGTTGCTTGGTTCATGAGGATGGATTCCATGAGTCACGCTCCTCCACAATGCGGTACACGATCCAGAAATGTGAGTCTCCATTTCAAACTTCCAAGAAGAGAATTCTTTAGTGTTAAGCATGGGAGGAATTCCAACATTAAGGATGTGTGACATGGAAACAATTGGGTGGACAGAGTCATAGTTTTGCGGTGGTGGAACTTTTAATTGGACCCCGAACCATTAGCCGTTTGAGACTTGGAGCCACCGACACTCTCCTTTGCTTTGGCTTTAGACTTTTGTGCGGCTTTAGCCTTAGCTTTGGCAATGTTCTCTTCGAGTTCGGAATCGTCCGGAATTGTTCCCTCATCCGAACTATCCTCATCGGAGATGTGGGGAGAGTGCGAGGACCCCTTAGGTTTACCCATCATGTTCTCCAACATCTTCTTGATGGAGGAAACCTCGGAACCTACACTAGAGCTAACCTTGGACAATTGGGTTTGGATGGTACAAACCATTGTCTCTAGGTTAGCTATAGTGTCGGACATTTTGGAGAGCTCCTCTTTAGAAGATTCAGGATCATCTCCGTTGACCATGATACTCTTAGGCGGTTAAGCCCGATAAAAGAGCCGAGGCTCTGATAACAATTGAAAGTACACAAAGGTCAACTAGAGGGGGGGTGAATAGGTGACCTAATAATTTTAAGTCTTCTTCAATTTTTGTGGGGGCTTTGGGAAGTTAATAACTTGGTTATATAGATTGCAACTAAGTAGACACCCTATGTGACAAGTAAGGAGTAGCAACAGAAGTAAATGCAAGGCACAAGATAACCACAAGTGAAAACACAGAGACAAGGATATGTTTCCCGTAGTTCCTTCTTAAAAGAAGTACGTCTACGTTGGAGAGGTGGGAAGCCACCTAGGCGCTCCTCAATAGCATGGATGTGCACACCTTATTCTCCTTGAGCTTCTCCGGTGAGGGAGATTCTTGTTTCCACTATGAGGTCGACTTGAAGGCGTTGACCTAACCTTTACAAGTGGTTGAGGCTACTCCACAAGTGAGATGGAGGCTCTCAGCAATCCTAAGCTTCTTGCTACAAGGTGGAAGCTACAAGCACTAGGGTTTCCCTTGGATGATAAGGCAACAAGGAGATTACAAGATCCCAAGAGGTATGGTGTGGGAACACACTTTTTGCCTTGGTAGAAAGGTAGATCTAGTCCTCCTCCATGAGATCCTTGAAGGGCATCGAGTTTGGTTGGAGGAGGAGGGAGATCGGGGCGTTTTGAGCTCTTCAACAATGGAGGAGAGAGAGGAATGGACGAACTACCTATCTTGAGGAAGAAGACAGCTATTTATAGGCTCCTCCAATTTCTGACCGTTGTAGTGCGCGAGGGCCGGAGTATTCCGGTGTTAGTACCGGAAATTTCCGGTCCATCCTGGCCGGATATTTGAAAAGTCCGGGGGGCGGAAATTTGAATATTCCGGGGCCGGAAAATTCCGCCCAATATTCCGCCCCCATCTCTGTGCGCAGGCAACAACACCGCGCCAAAAAACTGCTAAGGACCAGGCGGGATATTTGAATAATCTGGGGGGCAGATATTTGAATAATCCGGGGCCGGAAATTTCCGGCCAACCCCATCTCTGCGCGCGGGCACCTGACGAATCTCCAAAATCTTCTACGGACCAGAGGGCAGTGGAAGAAATACTTAGTCGTTTAGACGTGGCCAGAGAAGCCGGAATATTCCAGTGCAAGGGCCGGATATTCCGCCCCATATGCACCGGAAATTCCGGGGTAGAAGCTGAATAAACCAGTGACAGTAAATATAATTTTCAGAAATCCTCTTTGAACTTTTGTATGCATTTATCAATAATCATCTGAGAGGCCAGCTGCAAAAATTCAAACATCATTGTTAGAGAGATGATACCCGCGTTGTTATCATCACCAAAATCATTAGAGCGATCATGAGCTTTCAAAAGGACCTGGACCTTATAACGGAAGAAAATGATGGGCACTGACTTTGTTAAATTGGCTATGAGTCATTATATCCGCGATAGTATTCCTGTATGAATATCAAGTATGTGACTTGGTAGTATTTTCGAAAGTCATGATCCCTAACGATAAAAAACGGGTCTACATAGCGAAAAAGAAATGGATTTTTACATCCTTTGAAAGTTGTACTTATCGAAAAGTTGTTCTCGACGAAGTTCAAAAAGTTGACTACTATAAGATTTTGATCTTCTGTAGTGATGCTTTAGTCTTTGCGGATAGTTCTGGAAAAAGTTACATATTATGATATCGCAGTTGAGTAACAAAATAAACTCTCCTCTCGAGGAATTTTGATCGAGGATGTGTACTTGATTCAGTCTGAGAGTTTTGTAGAATTCAAAAGGTGTTGGAAAGGTATGCAAACTTCAATGGTTGAAGTGAGCATAACGAAGTAGGACTCTTTACCTTAATGAAGTTATCAAAAGAGTTTGATTCCATCATGAATGATAAATATGCTTGTAAAGTTACAAGAAATGAAGTGGGAGCGCTATGAAATATTTCCAATGCTTTATGTAGATGACATATGGTTGATTGGAAAATTGTATTTTAAATTACCACGGTTAAGATTTTTATATTGATGAAAGACTTAGAAGATATTGGGCATCGATATCCATAAGAGATGGATTAAAGCGCCTAATTTGGTTGAGCCAAATTAGATAGATGAAATATTGAAGTAAGTCAATATCGAAATGACAAGAAGGAGTTCTTGTCACATGGAAAATAATTGAGCAAGATTCAAGTGTTTTGACACATGATGAGCATCATTGGAATTGAGATTTCTAAGTCATTTTCCATGCTATGTACGCAACCAGATGAGTCCTATGCTATAAAATGTTATAGCAGGATAATTCATATGATAATTAGACAACAGTTGGAGAGATCATTGTGTCATGTTAGAAATGCTAAGGATGTGTTTTCCTATATAGTAATGAAAAACTATTTGGTGTAATATGTTACACTAATACTCTTGTCATATATTAAATTTATCTCAATTAAAATATGTGATGAAGGGTAGCACAATAGGCTGGAAGAAAGTTCTATGCTGGATTTGAAAGAGTTTCAAAATTAAAGTATTGTGACGGATACTACAAAGGCTAAAGTATATCGTTGTATTGACAACAAATAATAAGAGTATTTTGTGTCAAGGAGTTCTTTATTGAACTTGGTGAATTTCCAAGAATGCTGACACTATGAAGCTACATTTTCACAAGGTTAGTAACATTGGTTTAAGATGAGAAACTAAGGTTTCACCGGTTGACAAAATATATACAAAGCCATACCATTAGAGAATGAGTGATGCATGTAGACGCAAAGAACATGCAAATACAATAGGACCTGAACAGTTCAGATCTTTTTGATGATGTTTACCACATGCAAAGCATGGTAATAACACTGGAACGCCATATGTGTTAAGTGCTTACAGACTAGATTATTGACTCTAGTGCAAGTGGGAGACTGAAGGGAATATGCCCGAGAGGCAATAATAAAGTGGTTATTATTTTATTCCTTGTTTATGATGAATGTTTATTTCTCATGATAGAATTTTATTAACCCGAAACGGTTATACATGTGTGTTTAATAAACAAACAATGGTTCCTAGTAAAGCCTCTCTTTTAACTAGCTCGTTGATTAATAGATGATCAAGGTTTCCTGATCATGAACATTGGATGTAGTTAATAATGGGGTCATGTCATTAGAAGAATGATGTGATGAACATATAACCAAAGTGAATATAGCAATGCAATCAATTCATTAAGTTTACATTGTTATATCAAACATATGAATTAACTTATTCCTTAGACCATGAGATCATGTCAATCACTCATACCGGCAGGGTGTTTTGATGTCATCAAACGTCACACCGTAACAGGGTGACTATAAAGGTGCCGTTAGGTATTCGGAAAGTATTAGTTGAGGATAATGGATCAAGAGTGGGGTTTGTCCATCCAAAATGACGAAGAGGTATACTCTAGGTCCTCTCGATGATATCACATCGACACCGCTTGCAAGCACGTGATATGATCACAAGGTTGTCATATCATGGAAACGAGAAAAGAGTACTTGTTAGGTCACGAGATTGAACAAGGTATGGTTGATACCAATGATCGATCTCGGACAAGTAAAATATCGCGAGACAAAGGGAATAGTCACGAAGTTGATGGTTCACACGATCACGAGATTCATCGTTGAATGTGTAGGAGTCATTACGCATCTCCAGGTCCCGTTGTTGGCTATTGATCGGAGAGGTGTCTCAATCATGTCTAAATTATTCATGAACCATAGGATGACACACTTAAGGTTTGATGACGCGATTGGGTGGATACGGAATATCGGAGAAAATTTTGGACAACACCGGAATTATTTCGGGAATATTGAAAGTCATCGGAATTGTTTCGGCGAATATTGAAATAGTTCAAGGTGGTATATGTTAATATTTGATTAACAAATAGTTCAAGTTGGTAAGTGTTAATGTTTGTTAATAGGATTAACAAATATTAAAATAAAGAAATAAAATTGTTTTATTTATTTATTAAAGAAAACCCTTGGAATTTTGAGTGGGTTGAGTGGAGACTCCACCCACAAGATAAGGGGAGAGGTGGAGGCACCAAAAGTTCGTGGCTGCCTCCCCCTCCTATATAAAGAGGGGTTGTACCTCTCTCTCACCACACATTTGGTGTCATCTCCACCTCCATCCTCCCGCTGATCCACCTCATGTTCATGCGCTTGGCGAAGCCGTGAACGAATTTTTCTCCACCACACCATGCAGTCGTGCTGCTGGTTTCCGAGGGATACTCTACTTCTGCTGCCCCACTTGATTGAGGGAACGGAGGTCGTCATCGAGCTGTACGTGTGACCGAGTACGGAAGCGCTGCCGGATTGCAATGCTCATCTTCGTGATCTTCAGATTGATGTGAGTACGACTACATCACCAACGAGATTTGATCTCGTAACGCTTTGTGTCTTCGAGGGTATGTTCTCCTTAAGACTCTCTCTCTCTCTATGCTCGTTACTTTTCATCTCCTAGATTAGATTTTGGACCTTCGGGTTTATCGTGCGTATGAAATTTTTTGTTTTCTATTCAACGAACCCTTCAAGAATCCCATTGCTTCTGATGTTAACCTGATAAATATATTAGTAGACCCAATCAGTAAAACGCAGGCACTTACCAGGTGATTCCGTGCTGGCATGTACGATCCGTTGTCGAGGAAGCGTCCGACGTCGATGTCGAATTTCAGGCTTCCGATAGTTATGGTACTGCCGATTCCGCCTAGTATTCCCGCTCGGAACGTAACTCCCGACGTCACTGGCCAACTGTCGAGACATCGTAGTAGATTTCATAGACGGGGGTTCCATGTAGAGGCCCCAGACCGGAGGGTCCAGAACCCCTCATATGCATTCATTCACGATCCCAGAAGAACCAGTCGTGAACAACATACGAAGTTGGCATACAGAATACATCATCCATTACACGAATATTAGAGTCTTACATAAATGGTCACATGACCAAGTCCTTAACAACTGTCACACAGAACAGGCATTCAACATTAACAGAGCGGAAGACGATAAGCATAGCGTAGTAGAACCCGAGTCACGCCTCATCCTACAGGCTGCTGACTGGGAGACGATCCTAATTCGTAGGGCCATCAGTGTAGAACTCCTCCTCATAGAACTCTTCCTGAGGTGGCTCCTCATAGTCTGGCAAGTAAATACCAGGGGTGAAACCATAAGTGAGTACGTTTGAATGTACTCCACAAGACATCCTTTATGAGCTTACAATTATGCATACATGCTTATTTGGTGGAGTGGGTAGGCCATACATACGGTTCAGCTACCCATGACTGATAAAAGATTTATCATGGTTGATTTTTCCTGTTTAGTTCTTTGTGAAAGATCATTTAAAATAATATAGTTTTCTCTCGTAGATATCACATATCTCAGAAGTTTTAGAAGATTTGTTTGAGAAAAGGAAGTTTTCTTTCAAAAACTTTTAGTATCCAATACTCCAGCTTTGTCTCCTCCGTATCTCGCAGGTACCAAGTCCTTCTCCTTTAGTACCTCGCAGGTACAAAACCATCCTTCAAAACCTCTTTTGAAAAATTGACACAATACTAGCTACATGGCCATTCAACCGTCCATATCCGAGGACGCGGCTATTTCGAAATAGGTTTACTCTGCAGAGGTGTACACATTTCCACTAGATCCAGAATCCGCCATGAAACAACCATGGACTGTTCACAACATATGAGAACATCAGATAGCTGATCTTGACTATCCACTATGTACAAGCTAGTACATGACTATCTCTTCAATTGGGGTTAATCTCCCCGGCAAGCCGTGTCGCACACCACCAAGACAGGAGACCCAACTGCTGCATCCGGAGGAAAAATTAATCCCACACTTTAGATGTCCCGTATTCTCACTCCTAGCGACGTTTCGGTTCGGAGGATCCAATCCCCTATAGCACTTGAGATAGCACACATATAACAAGTTTTTAATCAAGCCCCTTACCCATGTTGGGGTAAAGTGGCAGTACGATAATGGTTGTCCAGCGAAGACTAGGTTATGTGTCTTTTGTAAACATTTCTTAAAACATTCCAACATGACATCCTTCCGATAGACAGGGTCTCACCCTCCCTCCGGAGTTTTTCTTCCATAAGGCATTTGTTTACAAAAACACATTTTATTTAGTTCATTTAAGAACTCAAGTTTTAATTTAGTGAATGGTATTTATATACCATTTGGTGGCAAAGGGCTTGGTAATACCAAGTTGACTATTGATAGGATTCCTTCTTCTAGTAATATTAATAGCAGTAGTATTCACACAAAAATAGTTTTGAAGATATAGTTTTGTGAAAACTTCAGAAGTGAAAAGCATGCATGATAGATAATGATAAGTAGTTATACAGCAAGCATTAGGATGGCTTGCCTTGATACAGGTGGTGGTCCTGGTCCTGATAGTAACAGGAGTTAAAATGAGCCTCTTCTTCAAATACTCCTTCCTCGTTTTCTATCGTCGTAAAGTAAAATAAAGGGACACTTTCAGAACCAACCAAGGCAAACAATGCTACAAGTGATACATACAGCAAGCAATAAAAATGTATCACCCAAAATACCAAATTTTCTCATAAGAAAAACTGGCATAAAAACTATAGTGGAAAATCTGCTTTTTCCTAGTGTTTATGTGTGACCAAGCTCAATGATTTTAGTTAAGAGCACCATGGACCAGTGGGGTAAAACCCATGTTACTAGTCAGTAGGGTGTCACATAAAACACAATTTGATGTCTATAAAATCCCCCAACAATCTCTATGGCAAGCACATATAATAAGCTAAATTATGCAAGTGGTGAAAAAGGCTCATGACAACAAGTCAAACTCATTATCCACCATGATGAAAAAATACCAGTGGGTGTTACACTAGAAAAATGCTCATAAATAGGTTAGTAAGCCTCTGGTCACATTTCTAAAAGTGCTCAAAACAAACAACCTAGCTCCAAAAACTCCTACTCATACTAGTAGAAAACTAGGAGAAATACTAGGCTAGTTTATACTACACATGTTACTTTTATGCACAAGTGTGCAAACTAACAGAGGTAAAGTACTCCCCTAATCAGTACCAAAATGCTACTGGATCCCCCAAAACAAAATAAAAATTCTAGCTATTAAACAAGGAAATACTAGGCTGAAATGCTACACATGTGAGAGAATTAATTCCTAGTCACCCAAGTGCTACTCATGCTTTCCTATGGAATAAAATGCTACCTAGCAAGTCAAAGCATGGCTAAACATCAGCACACACTAGGTACTGATGTCAAGAAAACAACTAATTTAATTAAGCTATTTACTTCAAGAACACAAGCCAAAACACTACACTAGGCATGAATATTCTAGTATGAAATCTAGACTTAAGCAATGCTATTTAAATCCATTTCAAACACAAGTACCAAGTAACCAGAGGTTCTATAACCAAAATAACAGTACCTAAATGGTACTGGTTCCATGAAAATTAATCTAGCAATAAGCCAAATAAGCATTTAAAGATCTACTCAAAAGCCTATGTAGAAAATTAAGCTATGAGCAAGATCTATGCATGAGAAATAATTCTAAAAATTCTACCACTCAAGCCATCTATTCTAACATGTTCATATAACTTTTAAACATCATAACCACACTGGAAAATAACATTACAAGCAAGAAAACATCATTTGCATATCACAAAATGAACACATAAATTAAGATCAAGGAATTTAAAATAGACAGAAAAGTACCCAAACTTGTTCTGTCTCCCTAATTTTTTCTATGGCTCCAAAAACTAAATACTTCTAGGATGTGATAGCCCTTAGCAGTCCAAAACATCTCCAATTGGTCTCACTCAAAAATAATGCCCCAAACTCCCCCTAAAAATCTTGGAATGGCTCTCTGGTGTTTCACCAAAATGGATGGCATTTCCAAATGGTAACTCACCTTGGTGCAAAATAAACTTCTACTGGTAGGCATTAACAAGGGGTACTCAGATCAGTTGAGTTTGGTCAAAAATATTATGTATTTTTGAAGTTCTATTCATTTCCATTTTAAGGGTACTGTCTGGCAAAATAGCTATAGAAAATTATCTAAAAGTCCTAAAATTATTCTGCCAGTGGGAGATGGTTGTGATTTAGTATGGATATAGGTACAAAAATTTGCAAGGTCAAATAAATTTATTTGCTAACATTTTTAGGCCAAAAGCTAGCACCTAATTTTCTGCCAAAAAAATGCCATTTTAAATTAAACAGAGAAATGCCCAAACGGGCCAGATCTGCTGCGCACGGCCCAGCTAGCGCGCCAATCAGCCCGCCAGCGCGCGCGCGAATTGGCACATTCAAGCGTGGCCGTTGATCTGGCGATCGACGGCTCGCTTCTTTTCTTCCTCCTCCCTTCTCTCGCGACTCACCGGCGACGAACAGGTTACGGGTGTGCACGGCACGTGCTAGTGGCTCACCTAGGGGTGCTGCGGCGTTGCGGGTGACGGCGGTGGTGATGTGGGGTGCAGGTGGCGCGGTGACAGCGAGGCTCGAGCTCTCCACGTCGGTTTGCTCTCTGCGACGGCGAGGCGGGCACGGCAACGACGGCGCGGGCAAACCTGCAAGCAAATCGATCGGGGAGGGCGTCATGGAGATGGCTAGGGTGACGGGGAGTGCGTGCATGCGAAAATGGCGAGCTCACACGTACGGGATCGGTCGATTCGACGAGATGGATCTCACGGTGGCCGGCGATGGGAAGTGCCCGTGCTCCTCGCACACGGCGAGGCACGGCTTGGCGTCTCGGGGGTGGGGTAGTGGGGTGGTGTGGAGTGTCCAGGCGAGATGGCTTGGCCTCGAAGGCTTTGTAGGCTCGGGCCAAGGTGGGTGTGCTCGGGTACGCCATGACATGGCATGGGTGAGCTCATGGCGTGGCCAGGGGTGGCAAGTGCAATGGACACATGTTCCTGAGGTCACCAATGAGTACAAGCATGACCAATGCCACATGGGAATTAGGATATGGCCAAATGCAACTATTCCAACCACTAATTGTGACATCATCACAAGCCAACATGACACCTCACTCTCTCCCTCCTTGGTCAACTAAAAGTGGATCCAATGACACCTTCTAAAAGCTTATAACCAGTGGTTTCGAATTGGCAAAGCCACATAGTCTAGATCATCACACATAAGAAGAAACATCAACTCCAAAAGTGTATGTTTATTGTTCTGTCAGAAAATTCAGTTTAGACAGTTTCTGAATTTTTTTCTAAGTGCTAGAAACAGACAGAGATAGAAAAATTTGGAGTTGTTTTCACCAAGCAAACAATGTAAAAAATGAGTGATTTAAAATGTTCATCAAAGATCAACCATCCAAGTTTCAGAAACCACCATTTGATATGAAAATTGAGGGGTTTAAGGATCTGAAAACAATTGGCAAAGTAAGCACTTCCTCTATTTTTACACTGCCTAATAATCTGTCTTAATAAGATGGCTCAAAAACAAACATGGATGTGTGTGTTAAATATGTTTTTAAGCTTTTCCAAGGATGTAGTTTTGTTGTCCTCATATCAGAGAGTAATTTTGATCAAAGAAAATCCATAATTGGATAATCCTTGTGATGGAAAATAAGGGTTGAGAACAGCTACTTGGTTGTTTTTCAGGACAAAAATTATATTGGAAAATCTAATGAAAGCTTCTCCAATTAATTTTATTTCAAGGTCAAGTTGATTCCTAACCATCAATAACACATTTTTAAGTTGATATTAAGTGTTACCTCAAGGTTTTGAAAATATTCCCTTAAGAACTTTAGTGGAAAACATAGGAAAACAAATAGAAAACAATCACTTTCCTTAGGAGAAAAATCCTCAAGTGAGTGAAAAGAACACACCACTTATAATGCATAGATAAGCATGACTACACAACCATGTTGTCCACTTAATTGTCTTACAAAAGTCTTAAGAGTCTTGCTTAATTTAATATTATACATGTGCTTAAAACAGGGGTGTGACATTCCATTAGAATACTAGTAGATTCGTGGGGAGAACGTGGGAGTACTGTAACGAGAACACCAAGTTTTACCCAGGTTCGGCACATCGCGACTAAGGCGGCGTTTCTACTCCTGCAATATCACTAAATCAGGGTTGAAGCCTGAAGTATAGAAAGTACAACTGTAGCGTTCCCACATTTAAATAATGCAAGAACTCTGTGTTAACGTGCTAGTCCCTGGATCAATTGCTAGCACCATAGTTCAAAATGAGATATCATGCAAATGCGTCAAAATCTATTACAACGCATGATCCAGTCTTTACAAAATATGATTACAACTTGCATAGTCTTAGAAGACTAGCAGAAAACAGAATCACAGCGGAAAACATAGTACAACATTGAGCCCATCTTCTTCATGTGTCACATGCAAAACATGTTGGCGATAGACTCGAGATCCTGAACGAAACCTCACTCGTCTTCAAATTCATCTGCAATATAAAATATGCAGCCACAAGGGAGTCAATACAATTTAATGTATTGGAAAGTAACACTATGATGGATATAAATGGCAAGACTAATACTACATGCATATCTGGCTGGTGGAGTTTAAGGCTGTTTTGCATAAAGCCAATTTTCTCCTATCTTTTATCATAAAACATTTTCATCTATAAAAGTTATCACTGATAGAAACCAATGAACCAGAACTAAATTAAGGAGTACCACTGATAGAGACCAGGGTAAATCTCCTTCCCATGTTCACCCATCAAATTTTATTATGAATTTGGCATGATGAGATTCTTCATCATTCCTTGTCTAGCTGCTCAAATTGTCCATGACCGGGGACACGGCTAAGATCTTAGTTTGTTGACTATGCAGAGTTTGTGCACTTTCACCTTCAGACTCAAATCAGCCCAAACATCCTATACACCCCGAGTGCATTAAGGCAAGGAGAAGATTGAGACGAGATCTTTCAGAAGCATTTCCTCATCCCATACTGACTTGACGCGCTCCCATTCTAACCATTCTACCACCACCTGTCAAGTCCGGACAAGTCCACGCAACTTAAGCCATCTAGCCAAAGCCCATATGACTAAAGGCTGCACGGGAAGCTACTAAACTTAGAAGGACATAGTAATCTCTTTGTTCCTGGGTGGCAATCCACAAGTGAATAAACACTCAACTCTGACAGCCAATCATGCCCAATCCACCCAGGTAGTAAATTAACTTAGTAGAATTTAATAGTTTAATCAAAAAAAAATTGCAAGGCATCAATAATTCTATTAAGTTATCAATGTCTTCTATACTAGCAGGATATAAAGGATGGCTACACACTACTTGGGATAATAGCATAGCATAATACTGAGATAAAAATTCCTACCATGCATACTACTCAAAACTCTAGGTTTGCATAATAAAAACAATAGGTAGTTGATGGTGTGTTACTTGCCTTTGAACTTGGTGAAGAAAACACACTTCCTTCACAAAAGGGAACGTTTCTCTCCGTACAATCTATACATTGAAAACACAACAACAACATCAACAAGCATTCATACAAACAAGAGAAAACATGCAAACGACAGTCACAACAAAAGAGTTTTAAACAAGCCATTCACAAAGGTTCAACAAAAGAAAGACTTAGTTAAATAGAGTTTATGGTTAGCTAATAGGGCATGGGCTGGTTAAGGGTAAAGTGTGAATAAAACAAACTCATACTTGTCAAGGAAGTTCCAAGAGTTCACTAAAGGTGATTACACCAATATTAAACCAAGGAAACAAGACATGTTCAACACTTAGTTATTTTCATCAAAACATTTGATTTATTTAATTTAGATTCCACTAACTTCATTGCAAAGGGGAAAATAAAATGAAGTCTTGGGATTTCCTATTTGTCAAAGGTTAGACAAAAACAACTTGCTACTCCTCCACTTGGATGGATTGCTCTAAGTCTTCTCATGCTTGTCATCTGGAAAATTGTTTCATTTATTCTAAGTTGTCTTCTCCTTGATGTATTGTCTCCCTTGAACTTGAATAATTCTTCATCACTTTCTTTTATGTTGAAATACTACGAAGTTAAAAGAATAGAAAGAAGAAATAGAGAGAGACAGAAAGATAGAGGGATTGTTCTCCTTCTTCATTTCTTCTTGCACTTGTATTTTCTTGTGTTTCTTCTAGTTGAGTGGAGTCTAAGTACCTACTTCAATTTCTTCTTCATCTTCTAGGAGAGTATTCTTCTTGAGTTGAAGTTGGCTTGAAGTTTTTCTTCTTGATGAAAGCCTTCTTGTTGATGTCTTGGTCGAAATCTCTCATCACACATGGGAAAATAAATTCTAAGTCCTGGGCAAAACACTAATCATATTGAAAACAAATTCTAAGTCTTCACATGATTGGTCTTGGAAAAACTCCATGCTCCTTTGTAGTTTCCTCCTTGGTGGTGAATTCATTGAAATCTTCTAACACTTGTTGGTTTTGGTACAACAAGGGTTGGTCTTCATCTAACTTAGACATAGCACAAAGTCTAAGAGAACAGAAAAGAAACAGGAGGAAAGACTTAGAGAAAAGATGTGGTTTGGTCCTCCTGAAGTTCCTCTTGATATTTTCTTCTAAGTGACCCTTCCTTTTGGAGATTCTTCTGAAGTTGCTAAGTCCTTCATGAGTCTTTTAGCTTCATGTTGAAAATCTTCAAGTCCATTGTAGCATCCTCTCGATGGCTTTTCACTAATCCAAACTTAGTGGTTTTTGAACTAAGGGGGACAACTAGGATAAATGACTTAGAAATATTCTAAGTGCTTTGGTTTTGTTCTCTCTGGTCTAAGGTTAGTCCTTAGTACAAATTTGCTAGAGAAAACATATCCAAAATAATTACATAAAATAAACTAAGTCAAAAATAGTAAAAGAGCACAAAACTCTAAGGAAACATCTTTACACTTAGCAAAATATGATTTTGGGCATTGGGGACTGTTAGTACACGGCCTAGGTTTTACAAAAGTATTTTATTTACAAAATTTGAATTTGTAGAATTTAAACTATGCCAAAAATGACAAAACAAGCATATTTTAATTTGAATATATTTAACATAGTCAAATTGAAATTTAGACAGTACTAAAATATTTTTCATGTTCAGGGCTTCTCAAAAAGTCCAAGTTTTCTCAAATTGAATTTATCGATCAAAAGTTATTAGCAAAACAAGATTTGCAAAGATTCAACAATAGTAAGCGTGTGCACGTATCAAAATTCAGTTTTCATAATTTTAATAAATTATACACATTGTGTTGATTTCAAAAAGTACAAAATCATCAAAATTGGACTTACAGAACTAAATTTATGGATTTTTGAAGTTTTGTAACGTTTTCTGGAATTTATAAACAGTTTAAATCGAATTTTGACTAGTGTTTGACTGGGGCTGACGTGTTGCTGACGCAGGCGCTGACTATGTAGCCATGTGGCGCGACGGGATTGGGTCGTACCTCTTCGCGGTTGGATTTATCGTGGAGCGTTAGATGGCGATCCGACGGCTGCGGCAACGACTGGTGCTCTCCGGTGGGGGTCCTTCGCCGGAGATGAAGAGGACGGTGGCGCGGCGGTTTGCCATGGATGGCGGCGACGGAGGAGTGGTTCCCCGGACGCGCAGATGGTACCGGCGGGTTCGTCTCATCACGGCGGTGCCCGAGGTGCTAGCGGCTTCTTCTCTCGACGAGCAGATCAACGGCGGCGTGGAGCTCCCGATCTCGGAAAAACGGTGGCCGGCGGCGGAAACCTTCGTGGCGGCAGGGCACTTTAGGGTTAGGGTTCGGGATTCGGAGGCGCGCACGGTGCGGACATCGATGTGCCTTTTATGGGGAGGCTTGCGTGATGGAGGGGGCAGGGGCATCGAGGCAGTGCCGCAGTCCCTCCTGGACACGGACGTCGAGGGCTCCCGGGCGTCATCTCTTGCGTCAGCAAGGTGGGGCCCACCTGGCAGCGTGAGGAGTGCGGGAGAGAGGGTGTGGGCCGCTCCTGGATTTGTTCAGAGGCCGTGGTGCTGGGCCGCAGGTCCTGCGCGCGCGAAAGAAGAGAAGGAAGGGGATTGGGCCGGTTGCTGTGTCTCTCTCTTTTTTTTCCCCTTCTTTATGAAATTAAAAATCATAACTTTTGATTTAAGTGTCCAAATGGCCTCCAACAAAGACCTTGGGTTTTGTAAAATCATTTTCTTTGCAATGTAAAAATTTAGGTGTTGTTTTAACACACACAAAAAAATTATATTTTCAAAATGTGATTAACCTACTAATAGTTATTTAATACCATTTTAAAATAGGAAAATAGCTAAAAAAATGTTTGTAGCCAAATAATATTGAGTGACCTATACATTTGAAAATATTGCTTCCCATAGTCATTTAATTTTTTTTATAAACTAAATACTTTATGAAAACACTTTATTAATCCTATAATAGAAAGATGAATCATTATTGTTGAATAGAGGTTGAAAATAATCATTTGGAAAACATATTGTTAGGAACACCATTTTATATTTTTAAGTTTTGCAGAAAGGAAAATAGTTTCTTTGCATGATCTATTTATTATGAGGATTTGGGTTTTTAGAAAACAGAGGCATTTGGATTATCATTTCCAATAACATTGAAAAAAAATGTTTCCTTTGTGTTTGAGTTTTACTTGTTTTTTGTGGTTTGCTTTGGTGAAAAGCAAAAAAGTTTTAATTTTTTGTGATTTTTGAATTCCTCCAAAAATCAGGATGTTACAACAACCGTGATTATGGTTTCACTAACTCGACGAGGATCAACTTCTCGGCGAGTTGGCATCTATCTAAGATTCGATCTTCATGTTCTTCTCTCCCGTCCGGCTTTATATAGATAATCGGGTTAGGGCTTACAGAAAGGAAACCTACAAGACTACAGAAAGCTTTTAGCTTGGAAAGTAAGGAATCCATCTTCTCTTCCAAGCCACACCACTTTGGGTCGTGGTCCGGGTTCTTCTAGAATCCGGCTTCCTGTGCGGCAGCTTACTGCTAGTCGCATATTGCAGTTCATACAGTAGTATCATCTGGAGGTTAGAAGTTTTGGTACTTGATAACATTACATGGATTTCTTCCACATTTCCACGTTTGTAGAGAACAAGATTTGATTTCCCAAGAGTTTGCAGATTTAGCATCCACATTGGCTGATCATTGCGCTATGAAATAAAAGTTTCAGAAAGGGTATGGCAACTCTAGCTATTGATATCACTGAGCACCAAATCAAGCAAATGTTTCATTTGTAGATAGGTTTACTCTATATAATAAATACATGCTGATGGGTAAGTATCACATCATGATAGAGTAGCCAAATTATATGTTTAATTATAAAGAAAAACAAAATATATACACATCAATGCAGGCCTACTGAAAGTTTGAAGAAATCACATTTGGCTAGCCGATCCCGACACATTTTCTACGAGACTTTCAGACATCTCCGACACCGACAAATAAATCCTTGCTCCAAACCATACTATCAGATAATTTCCACGACAACAAAACCTACTAGGTCAGAGATCTCTGAATCTTTGCTGTTGCGTCGAACATTTTCTAAATGCTTCTAGCAAACAAGGCAAACGGTTTCCACTTCTTTATGAGAGAAAACTCAGCATTCCAGTACAGGTATATGTGGGTCTCTACATGAATAATATGTGGCTCACCGGGCTGCATTGTTTTTTTTCTTGAAACTGGAGTGCATTGTGATACTGCAGCACTAGCTCATGGGGGGAAACGAAGGCTGTGACAACTGACACAGAAGGAAAATGCACACATCTAAAGTGCAGTACTAGAATAACTAGATAATTTAACTTCTTCAGGCGAACCAACGATTTCAAAATTCTACTGCAAGCAAAGGCTTTTGGGGGATCCAAATTTGAACGATTGATGTGCGCCTGTGCCTAATTATCATGTATGCTCAAGGTTAATTACCACTGATATAACTGCATTCTTTATAAATATGACTGAATCACAAAGCCTAATTATCATGTATGCTCAAGGTTAAGTGACAGGTAATCTGCAGATCAAGATCAGGTGTAGAGGTAATCACAAATCCTACAATAATCAGCAAGCTTCAGAGAAAGCTCATTACTCAATCCCAATAGGTTCCCCACCAACAGCTAAGGCGAGCAGGCTGGAGATCTGGAGCACGAATAAGAGCAGCAATACCTTCGCCACAGCAGCACGAATAAGAGGCTGGGTGTCCAAGATTCAACCCGGACGACCACCGACAGTAGGACGCCGCAGCAGCCAAGAAAACCTAGGGGGAGGGAAGAAAAGGGGAAGAGGAGGAGAGGGACTAACCGGACTGAAAGGCTTGCTGTAGCCGGAGGGGGATGCAGCGGCAGTCGGCGGCGTTCGAGGGCGGCGGAGGACGTCGCGGAGGCGAGGGATTCCCGTCAGGTTCTTGGCTGCGACTAGGTCGAGGCAGCGAGGCGTTGCAGCTTGCAGGTTCCTAACAATTGCTTGCGCCGCGGAGGCGAGGGACTCCCGTCAGGTTCCTACCAGTTGCTTGCGCCGCTGAGGTACACGACGGCCCGCCGCCGCCGGCTGCGCCTCCGAATCGCGGGGGCAGGGGGAGGGGGAATAGGTCGAGGCGAGAGAGAGAGTCGAGGTAGAGGAGGGCCTCTCGTGGATTGGTTCCACGGGATAAGACTCGAGGATTAATTCCCGTCCAAAATTACCGGTATTGGAGCGGAATAGGTCGGGATGTAATCCATGCCGGGTTTAACCGAACGCGTCACACGAGACGGCCGGGATTTAATCCGCGCGGGTCTGATCCCGTCTGACCCACGGGGATTTCGCCCCAACCCCGGCCGGGATGGGCGTAAACGAACAAAGCCTAAAAGGGACGATGCTCTGATCGCTATCGCTGGTGCGGGAGTTCAGGAGCTGGAGGCTTCACCGACGATCGATATCACTGCCTGATCACAAGCCTTGCTCGCTACGCTTGTTGGTCCTCGTGCGATGTTATTTCAAGCTTTTCTAGTCAAAGGGAGGTGGGCTTGTCAAACCCATATTCTGCACTGCAATGCACCTCTTTTCATCAACGTCGTAACTAGGACCAAGTTATTAGAGGTTCTTCCCTCTCTTGCTGGCATGCAACTCCTCGCACCTCTCTAGGCGAAGCAATTTTTTCGCCAAAGCCTCCTACCTTCGCCTAGGCCCCTCTAGATGATCATCCATCTGAAACTACAACGACAATTCTACCGGGCCCCGAGGCCGTTGTTGTGCACTCTCCCTGGGGACAAGATGATTGGTCTAATCCTCGACATTATTTGTTGGAACGTTCGGGGCCTAAATGATCATGCGAGAAAAGATGTTGTACATGCCATGCTCGCGCAAACTCCATGGCAGATTGCATGCTTACAAGAAACCAAGTTAGACATCATCGACCATCAAACGGAGGGGTACATTGAGGGCTACCGCCTCAGATATTTTGCGCATAGACCGGCTATCGGCACCAGGGGAGGAATCCTCTTGCTTTGGAATGATGATTACGTTGACATCTCCAACGTCCGGATTGGTACCCACCTCATCTCGGACGAAGCGGTGATCAGGGCATGCGGCACGTCTTTCAGGATCACATCTGTCTATGGTCCGACCATGGACGCACAGAAAGAGCTCTTTCTGGAGGAGGCTATGGTTGTGTCCCCTACGGACGAGTCCAAATGGTTGATTCTTGGGGATTTCAACCTGATTTATTAGGCGGCTAACAAGAACAATGGAAACCTCAACCTCCAGCTCATGGGTCAATTCCGTCACGACAAGAACGTATGTCACCTCAAGGAAATCAAGCTCCAAAACCGGAAGTAAACTTGGAGCAACGAGAGGGATGAGCCCACCCTGGTAAAATTGGACATGGCTTTCTGTAATGCGGAATGGGATCCGGCTTTCGATAGGCACATGATGCACACGCTCTCTTCATGTTTGTCTGACCATTTCCCCCAGTTTCTCTTAAACCATGGAGGCCCGTGTAAGCCGCACTCTTTTCGTTTCAAGAATTTCTGGACCAAGATGCCTGGATTCGCCGAGGTGGTCAACGCTGCTTGGAACGAGGGATCATCCCACACTCAGCCAGTCCATGTGATGAACCACAACCTGAAGAATACTGCGAAACACCTGCGCACTTGGAGTAAAATCCTTTTCTCGGATCATAAGCAGCTGCTCATTATGGCTCTTGAGGTCATTCTCCAGCTAGACGTTGCAAAAGAGGAGAGAAGGATTTCGGATGCGGAGAGAGCCATCACGGCGGCTCTCCAGCGTCGTGTGATGGGGTTCGCCGTTTTGGAGAGATCAATGAAGCGTCAGTCATTGAGGATCACTTTCTTAAGGGAGGGAGATGCCAACACGAAATTTTTCCACCTTAGGGTGAATTCCCGCCGAAGGAAAAAATGTCATTCAGCGTGTGAGGCCCAATGAGGGTTGGGTGGTAAACCACATGGATAAAGAGTTGCTCATCCAGGAAATTTTTGCTTTAGTCCTTGGATCTCCTCCGCCGCGCCAGATGGACTTTAACTGGCATGCCATGGCTCCGGAAATTGCATATCTTGAACGTTTGGGTTTGCCTTTCGCCGAGGAGGAGATCAAGTCTGCTTTGGATGAGATGCCGCCTGGTAAAGCCCCTGGCCCTAACGGTTTCACTACCAACTTCTTCCGAGCTTGCTGGAACACCATTAAGGAAGACCTCATGTGTGTCATCAACGCCTTCTCTGAGCAAACCATCGCTAACTTCTAGGTCATCAACACTGCTTGCATCACTTTGCTGCCAAAGAAAGAGGGCGCCAACAACATTTCTGACTTCAGACCGATCAGCCTTATTCACATCATTCCGAAGATAATCGCAAAATCTATGGTTGTCCGCCTGCACCCAAAAAATGAATGATATCATCTCCAACTTCCAAAGCGCCTTCATAAAGTCTAGAAGCATTCACGACAACTTCATGTATGTCAGGAACACCGTGCGTCGCCTGCACCAGAATAAGACCCCTACATTGCTCATCAAGCTGGATATCGCTAAGGCCTTTGACACCGTGAGATGGGACTACATCCTCCACCTCATGCAGCGCAGGGGCTTCCCACCTCGATGGAGGGCATGGGCATCCCTAATTTGGTCTACCTCCACATCGTGTGTGCTCCTAAGTGGTATCCTAGAAAACGACATTGTGCATGGGAGGGGTTTGCGACAGGGGGACCCACTCTCCCTGTTAATTTTTGATCTTGCAATCAATCCCTTGGGGCGCGTCCTGGAGCTTGCCACTACGTCAGGATTACTACAACCTCTGCTAGGGAATTTTCTCAAATCTAGGGTATCCCTTTATGCCGATGACGCCGTAATTTTCCTGGCTCCCACGCTGAAGGAAATTTCCAACCTCTCTGCACTTCTCGAGAACTTCGGGGCGGTCACGGATCTGGTGACAAATGTGGCTAAAAGTCTGGTGTCCCCTATTAGATGCCAGGACATTGACATCATGACTCTCCTGCATGATTTACCAGCAGCGGAGGCAAGCTTCCCGCTGAATTATCTGGGGCTAACTCTCTCCCTCGGGAGGCTTCGAAAGGTGTACATGCAGCCTTAGGTCCATAAAGCCGCTGCAAAGCTGGTACCTTGGAAGGAAAAGTTTCTAAATAGGGCGGTTTGCACGGAATTGGTGAAGTTTGTCCTCACCTCTATGCCCATTTTCTTGCTTACAGGTATCGAGGTTGACAAGGGAACGTTGAAGGCGTTGGACAAAATCTGGAGAGGGATGCTTTGGGCTTGCAGTGAATTAGTTAGCGGGGGAAAATGTAAGGTCGACTAGAAGAAAGTTTTCTGCCCCAAGAAGTTGGGGGGTTTGGGGATTTTGGACTTGGAGAAGTTTTCTAGAGTTCTACGTCTTCGGTGGCTCTGGTATGAATGGGTGGCGGCATACAAAACATGGGTGGAGCTCGAAACCCCAAATGACCAGACAGATAGAGATATGTTCAACGTGTGCACCATCGTCACGATTGGGGATGGAAAGTCGGCTTCCGTCTAGAACTCCTCTTGGCTGCATGGGGTAACCCCCAAATCAGTGGTGTCGTTGATTTTGCTGCATCGAGAAGAAAGAGAAGATGTATCCACAACACCAGCGCAACCACACGTGGATTACTGACATTTCTGTTCAGGCCTACACAGTGGAGCACATTGAGAAATTCATCATTCTTTGGGACCTCATTCGAGGGATTGGGCTGACGCCTGACACAGCGGACTCCATCATCTTGAACATGGGAGCACATGGAAAATATTCGGCTGGATCTGCATATAGGTGAAGGGAATATGCCCGAGAGGCAATATTGAAATGGTTATTATCTTATTCCTTGTTTATGATGAATGTTTATTTCTCATGCTAGAATTGTATTAACCCGAAACGTTGATACATGTGTGCTTAATAAACAAACAATGGTTCCTAGTAAAGCCTCTCTTTTAACTAGCTCGTTGATTAATAGATGATCAAGGGTTCCTGATCATGAACATTGGATGTTGTCAATAACGGGGTCATTTCATTAGAAGAATGATGCGATGAACATATACCTAAAGTGAATATAGCAATGCGATCAAGTCATTAAGTTTACATTGTTATATCAAACATATAAAGTAACTTATTCCTTAGACCATGAGATCTTGTCAATTACTGATACCGGAAGGGTGCTTTGATGTCATCAAACGTCACACCATAACAGGGTGACTATAAAGGTGATGTTAGGTATTCGGAAAGTATTAGTTGAGGATCATGGATCAAGAATGGGATTTGTCCATCCAAAATGACGGAGAAATATACTCTGGGCCCTCTCGGTGATATCACATCGACACCGCTTGCAAGCACGTGATATGATCACAAGGATGTTATATCATGGGAACGAGAAAAGAGTACTTGTAGGTAACGAGATTGAACAAGGTATGGTTGATACTAATGACCGAATCTCGGACAAGTAAAATATCGCGAGACAAAGGGAATACTTCACGAGATGGTTCACACGATCACGAGAGTCGTCGTTGAATATATAGGAGTCACACGGATCTCCAGATCCCGCTGTTGATTATTGATCGTAGAGGAGTCTCGCTCATGTCTAATCCGCGAACCGTAGGGTGACACACTTAAGGTTCGATGACGCGTTTGAGAGGACACAGAATATCAAAGAATATTTTGGGCTGCACCGAAATTATTTCGGGGAAAATTGAAATAGTTCAAGGGGTTTTTCGTCGAATGGTTGCTAATACAATTAAAAAATGATTCGAGGTGCTATATGCAAATGTTTGTTAATGGAATTAATAAATATAAATAAAGAAATAAAGATGTTTTATTTATTTATTAAAAGAAAACATTTGGATTTTCCAAGTGGGAAATAATGGGAGCATGAGTGGGTGTGAATGGAGCTTCCACTCACATGAAGAGGGAAGAGGTGGGGGCGCCACCATGTCTGGACGCACCCCACCCTTGGGCTGCCTCCCTCTCCCTATAAAAGGAGGGTGAGGGCTCCTCTTCATTCACAAACTTGCCCACCTCAATTCCTCTCCACTCGCTGCTCAATTCCCTGGTCTTCGGCTTGGCGAAGCCCTGACCGTGATATTCTTCTTCACCACCACGCCGTCATGCTGCTATAGTTCCGAGGGATCCTTTACTTCCACGCACCGCTGGATCGAGGGAACGGAGGTCATCATCAACCGTAAGTGTGACCGATCACGGAGGCACCGCCGGATTGCGGTGCACATCTTCCCACTTTCGGGATCGATTTGAGTACGACTACGCCAACAACGAGATTTGATCTTGTAACGCTTTGTGTCTTCGAGGGTATGTGTTCTCCTTAACCCTCTCTTTCCCCGTTGCACTTCGTCTCCTAGATTAGATCTTGGCCTTTCGGGTGTCTCTCGCGTAGGAAATTTTTTGTTTTCTATGCAAGGACCCCTTCAGTGGTATCAGAGCCAAGTTCTATGCGTAGATGTTTTGTATGGGTAGAACACATAGGTGTATGTGGGCGTTGACGATCATGTTATTGCCTCCTTGAGTATTTTATGATCTTAGTGGCATAGTTGGATGATGCTGCCCTAGACTAAGTTTACGTGTACTATGTACGCGAGAATTGTCTCACTTGTGGCTGAGGGGGTGTTCGTTTCTCCAACTATAGTTGAGATCTAACCTACGAAGGGTTGTTAAAAATGTGTTTATCAACGTTGTGGTTGATGTTCGTAGGTACGAATGGTTCTATCCTCGAAAGCCCTAAGCCACGTAAAATATGCAAAAAAATAAATAAATTAGAGGCGTCTAACTAGTTTTGCTGGGCATGTGATGTGATATGGTCAGTGTTACAAATTTGATTATGAGATGATCTATTTTGTAAATTATTGATATACCCGAAGGTATCCATATGGTTGTCTTATTATTTATGGAAAATCAAGATTGGGGTCCCATGGTACTTGGTACCACGCCGGTGGAATGATGGAGATGACACCATATCATATCACGTTATCCTTACATGTGATGTCTATGATGTTAATCCTTTTATGCATCTTGTTTTGCTTAGATAGAGACGGTAGAATTATAAGATGATCCCTCTCACTTAATATCAAGATAATAATGTGTTCTTCCTTAAGTATGCACCGTTAAGAAAGTTCGTCGTTTCGAGACACCACGTGATGATCGGGTGTGACAGACTCAACGTTCGCATAAAACGGGTGTTTTCAAGCCTAGCATGTACAACCATGGCCTTGAAACACACGCAATACTACAGTTCTACTTGGCGATCCTAGCATGTACATACATGGCCTCGGAACACGTAACCGAAAGGTAAAGCATGAGTCTTATGGATGATATGATGAACATGTCGATGTTCTCCTTTGAAGCTACATCATCTCACGTGATGATCGGTTTTGTGTAGTGAATTTGGTTCGTGTAATCATTAAAGACGACTAAGGGGGATGTTGTTTTTGAGTTGTAGTTCATGGTATAATTTTGGAATTAACATGAACTTATTTATCATGAACAACCAATCAAAGTGAATTTGCACAAATTGTAGTATTCATTGGCATCCACAAAACTACCTTACACTTAGATTGTTAATTGAGATCTAACTGTTATGATCTGGTAAAAATCATTTAAGATGTGTACCATATTAGTGAAATTTAAAATTGAGTCCTATTGTAGATTTTTGGTATTTCTTACCTAGCTCCATATGGTTAATGATTGATTGATCTAGAGATCAAATAATTCCTACTTAGAATCCAGAGTCATGGTTGCTTCCATATTACTTTATCTTCAAAAGAATGTTTTGTTAATCAAGGTGATTTAGGAACTGAAAAGAATTATTTAAGAAACAATCAAGTCAAAGATATATTGATATCTGGAAACTTATTTGTAGCAACATGACCGTGCATAATTTAGCGTAACAATGTATGCTTATATTATTTGAATATATGCAATGATTGAAGACGAGCGGCGTTTGAATATTCCAAGAAATTAGGCGCTAAACATTATCCTCTAAATTCCTTCCTTCGAGCTATAGTGTAACATCCAAAGTATGAAAAACAACCCTAGAATGTTTGTTTCCTGTTTTTATTTTCAATTGCATCATGTCATCATATTGCATTCATGTGTTGAATTTGAATTTCAAACCAAATTTCAAAACCTTGTTTCATACTTGTTCTGTTACAATTTCGCAAATGAAACTTTCAAATCAAACCATTTATTTGGTTCCAATAAACTTGAAATTCCAAACTATTAACTTAGTTAATTATTCAATAATTCAATTATTGCAATTTCACTCAAATCCATTTGAATTACAAACAGCAACAAACTTTAAAGTTTTTGGAAAACAAAAAGTTGCACAGCTGGGCTTTTGTAATAAATAGCTTATACAAATTTATCCCCAAAATTTTTAAGCCCAAAATCCCTTCTATTTCTCTCATTTTCCTTTCTTTTCTTTTCTGCAAAAAAAAAACAGAGAGAAAAAAAATCGGGCTGGGGGAGGCAGACCAGGCCAGCCAGCTGGGCCAGCCCAGCCCAACCTCCACCCCAGCCAGCGCGCAGCGTGGCCCGCGGCCTTTTTCTTCCTCCTCCGTACGGCCAGCGTCAGCTGACGCCAGCACGCACACACAGCGCACCACCGAGCCCTCCTACCTGCTCCTCCTTTGTCTACCCTGAGACACCAAACCCTAGCGCCATTCCCCTCTTCCTCCATCTCCGCCGCCGCCGCCATTTTCTCCTCTCTCTCTCCCTTCCTTCTCTCTGCTTTTCCGGCGATCGTTGGGGGAAGGTTGCAGAGCATGGCGCCGCCGGCGACAGCACGCTAGGTAGCATCTCCGGCCAAGCCAGGGGCACGAGCAGCACCCCCGTTTCTTCCTCGACACCTTCCACATCTCCGTTGAGCCCCGGGCGCCGCTGATCCTCGACGACGATCTCGACACCGCCGCGGCTGCTCTGAAGATCATCACCGCGTCGCCATCTCCATCTCCCTCAACCCCGTACGACCACCGCAACCACCCCAAGGTGATCTCCTCTGTCGATTCCCGGCCAAAGCTCCCTCTTTTGCTTCCTGGTTCGCTGTTCCGCTGTCGGACGATCGCCACCGTGCCGCCATGGCCGTAGTCGAGCACGCCACCGTGCGCTTCCTGGCAGCCCAAGCACACGCACGCACGCCACACCCTGCCTGGTACCCTAACAAGCACTCACGCACGCCCAGCACCGCCCGATCGTGGTCGCCGCGCTGTTTCTGCCGCCGTTTTCCCTCCGCCGTCGACAGGTTCAGAAAGACTGAACCTTTTGTTCAGTTTCAGTTAAGCAGAGCAGATCCACCTCAAAACCACACGGATCCCTTTCCTATCACCACCGTCGAGCCAGCCCAGTGGCCAGATCCAACGGCGCGCAGCGCGAGGGCACGGGTTCGATTCCCCGCCGCGCGATTAAAACCCATCTTTTTCTCGCTTTGCCACGCACGCTAGCTGGCCCCACCTGCCATTCGCAGTGCATGCCACGCGAGCGCACACACCTGCGCCACGCACGCACCAGCTGGGCACTGGCCCACTGCCAGTGACCCAGAGGCTGCTCTGCCTGCGTGGAAAAGGTTCCAGGGACCTTTTCTGAAATTCTTTTTGCACCTAAGCCCCTGGAACAATATTAATACTTTTAAAATCACATAATAGCCCCTGTAATTCAATTTCATATATCTTTTGCAAATCAAATCCAAATTTAGTAAATAAAATATGTTTTCCATACCAAATTTAATTCTCTACATGTTTAAACCATTTGTATACTATTTTGAACATTTCAAATGGTTTCAAAAAATTCAAATTCAAATAACTCTTTCAAATTTGGTCAAATTCATAACTAATTAAAAATTAATTCAAATGGCACATGTAAAATCTGTTTTCCATGCAAAATTGAACAAGCTTTCCAAATATAAACTTTGTTTCCTGTTTTGAATAATCAAAATTGGTTAAATAATTTAAATCTTGTTTAAATCATTTAAAATTGCTAAATTAATATCTTGGTCAAACTAAATTCTTTTTGAACATATGAAATATGTTTTCAAACCAGAAAAGTATAATCTTCTCAAATATGAATTTTATTTAATGTTTTGAACAAATAAAAATTTAAATAATTTTATACCTGCATTAAATTCATTTAAATCTTATTTAAACTTGTTTAATTCATAACTAATTCATTTAAATTCCTTTTTCAACAAATGAAATATGTATTTCATCTAAAATTTTGTGTTATTTCTAAATATGAATTTTGTTATCTGTTTTGAACAATTAAAATTGGTGAAAACAACAAATGCTTGTGTAACTCATTTAAGAAGCCAAATTTCATAACTTAATAAATAAAATTCCAAACTTGGTAAACAACATATCAAATTGAAGCTATTGTTGTTTTTTTATTTCTTTCGTCATCCATGCATCATTCTAATCAACTTTCACATGATGGTTAGTTGTAGATCACTTAATTCCACTTTAGTTCTTGGGCCTTTCTATATGCAACCCAAATTGCATATGCGCCCAATTAAATATGTTTACCATGTCAACTAGCTTATCTTTGATGCATCAATTAAATTGTCATACATCATCCCATGTTTGTGCATTATGCCATGTTATTGATTGTTTGTCTCTCTGCGTTGTTTGTTTGCTTCTTCTCGAATAGACGACAACGTTGAGACAGACGAGGTTTACGACACTACTTCAGAGGAGTTAGCCCAGTACCAGGCTACTGAGTTTGCAGGCAAGTATTCACTCACATGAACCATTGTGTCCTTTCCACACTGGATACCGATACTTTCCGTTGTCTAATCTTCTAGCCTTAAGATTCGTTGCTTGTGTTCCGATCCTATCACATGTTATCCTGTAACCCTGATATGGCCTCACCTCTACACCTATAACCCTGTTGCTTGTTGCCTGTGTCTTACTAGCATGTTTAGGGTTGTTTATGCTCGAGTCTGATGTCCGTTATTTCTGTTACTACATCTATTTTGTAATGGGGGCTCGATGTTTAAACAACAATCTATTAATGTTTGAGGTAATAATAATTTGATGATAAGGCACCGGCAGGAGTCCCGGCGTGGTTTTGAGGCCTGCTAGTGTAGAACTTAACTAGGAAAAGGGTCTTGTCTACTGATCCATGATGAGCGCACTAACCGCACGTGGGAAGCGTGTATGGGCACCCCCCTCAACTTTGATTCGATTCACATCTCGTCCAAATCGCCTCATTTAGTTCGGGTTTTCCATTTGCCGCATGCATATGCAGGTGCGAACCCGAGGCCAGGGTGGTAAATTTTGTAGTTGGAATTTAGGGAGACAAGTTCTTAGAGTGCTATTAGGGTCCCCTTTTCTTCGTGGGGCTTGATTAGTAGTGCGCTCAATTGCACGGGGTTCTTTGGGCTTGATGCGAAGAAGAGTTGGGTTGTGTTGAGTGCCTCGCTTAGTGGAAGTGCATTTCCATCTGGCGGGTTATTCTTACGTGTACGGCCAAATTGGTGCATCCCTGCAGGGTTAAATCTTCTCGAGAAGCCGTGTTGTCCGCGGTTATGGATGACTTGGTGAAAGTGCTGGCTAACAAGTACTCAGACAACTTACACCTAATTAATAATAATTTGACTAGTAATAGGCTTATTGACACAATAACTTGAACCTTCATTAATCCAACTGTGTGGGTTACCCTCGGATCGCTTCTTAGGATAAGGGGCGAGATCCAGGATGGGTTTGTTTGAGGTTACTGGTAGTTGGTTACGATACGCTATCTTATCTCTTTATTTTAGCCGGATGTTGTAGCGTGTCTCTGTAGTTGGTTAGGGCAGCCCGCTGCCGCACCTTTGTATCACCTATCTTCCGTTGAACCCAGAGCATCTGTACTAGGTGTTGCCGGGTACACTTTGGTATCTTGTGCGTCTTGCTTGCCAGTACTCGTCTGTACTGACCCCTTTGGGGCTGCGTGTTCTGCAGACTACGTTTCCAAGGATCCCCATGGTGGCTACTACGTGGAGTATGACGAGGTTGTTGACGAGTAGATAGTGGACCCGGGCAGGATCCGAGACTTCGTGGATGGGCTCCGTTCTTTCGTTTCCGGCCTCTTAGGCCTATTTGGATCTTGTCTGTACTCAGACACTTTGGATGCTTCCGCTGTGTTGTAATGATGACTTGTTGGGACATGTGTCCTCTGCATGACTGTATTTGCTATCTCTGCTCTAGTGAGAGCTATTTGCCACTTATTTCTATTTCTTTGTGTCTTAGAGATTTGTTGTGATATCACTTGTTCAAATGCCGTTGACGTACCATGTGTGTATGTTATGAAGTACGTCAATGGAAGTATTCGGATTTCTATGGGATGGTTTGTGCAGACGATGAATAGTAGGGGTTGGTTGTCACACGTATACGTGTTGGCCTACTCGTAAGAGGTGCGGGTGCAGGTAGGCACCGTAATCCAATCAACTACTGTTTAGCGGACTGTGAGTATCCCCTAGAAGTCCGGGCGCGACAAATGGTATCAGAGTCTGTCTGCCTGTAGGATCCCTTTTACTGGTCGCAGTTGAGTCTAGAAACTATTTTGTAGCTATATAGGAAAAATGAAACGTGAGAGTAGGAATTCTGTTCTTTTATTTCTTTCCCCACCCACCCTCCCTTTTTCTGGTAAGGAAGTGCAACGTTGTTTTCCCTTCTCATCTAAACTTTCAAGTTAGGATTTCACGTATCCTGGTTTCTCTAGGATAGTTATATCTACTAGACCATAGGAATGGAGGTGGTTGTGACATGATTTATCATGTTGCCTACTCACGATTGAGAACGGAGGCGTGTAAGCCCCGGAAGCAGATCCTCTATTCCTTAAGCATTAGATATTGATCCTTTAGAAGCCCGGATGGGTTTTCCGTAGTACCTCAGGAGTGTTTGGTCTCGTGTTTCCAAAATGTTGCTTCGATATCCTGTTCTTCTCAACATCCTTTTCGTCCGTTGAAACCTTGTTGTTGCTTGCCACTTCAGTTCTTCTACCGGCGTCTAATCAAGTTCCCCAATCATCTGCAGATGGATCTCAGGTTCTACCCGCAGGTGGTTCGGATGACTCGTTGCGAGAGCACTGCCGGTTATCCGGAGATGCTGAGAGACATGGTCACTTTTCTGGGGTTCCATTGGGCACCAGAGTACCAGGTCTACGAGCAGCAGCGAGAGTTTGAGCAGACCTACTACCAGGCTATCGTCTACATTCTGTCAGATGATGGCATGAGGCGTAGTCCACCGCTACGAGGCAGTGGGTTCCACAGTTCATATGGCTGTGCAGCAGGCAGCTTATGTGAGTCTCATCGTCCTTCGTGCTGACTACTGGGGATATTACCATTCTATCTATCGCCACATCCCCCGTGGTTACATCACTTCGGAGGGAGCTCCCTTCACTCTCTACGACAACTTGGATGTTTACAAGCATGATAACTCCAGGCTGCACACCACCGCTCAGTTTGTGAGACACAGTGACGCAGTTGCCAGCACACTATCTCAGGAGTTGGCTTCAGTCAGGGAGCAGCTCTACCTTGCTTTGACTCGTCTGGCGACTTACACCACAGACTTTGTTGGAGACGAGCGCTTTGCACGTTTTGATCAGCCAGTTGGGCGTCGTCTGCCAGATGCGGGAGGTTACGAGCCGATCAGAGGTCCACTCCTTAACCTTGGTGCTGGTTACACTAGGATTCCCCGCTTTGGAGCATAGGGAGTCGACGCTATGTACTTCACCACGCCTAGAGTCGGTCTCAGACCACGTCAGATCTACGTGGATCGTCGTTCCACATACTTTCGTGGGCGTGCTCCTCACCGTACCTCTCGCCGTACTCCTAGCCGCCGTCCTGCGTGATGAGCATGGGAGTACCGATGTATCCATTCTTAGCTATGTTTAGTTATCCTTTGGTATTCGAACCATTTATGGTGTGTTGGATATTCTGATGTAATTGAACATGTGATGGTGAACCTTGTGGTTATCTATTCATGCGTCGGAATAATCTCTCTTTCTGTTGCCAAGTCTATCCTTTTCTATTGTTGTGCTAAAATGCATTTCCATTCAGGATGCCGCCAACAAGGAACAACACGCCTGAGCCACCGCCAATCGCGGAGCTGTTGACTCAGATGACCCAAGTCATGACGCAGATGGCCCAGTTTCAGGATAATCAGCACATCAACCAGACAGCTCCACGAGTCAGCCTCAAGGAGTTTCTCAGTCTGGACCCAAGAGCTTTCCTGGCCACACGCGAGCCTCTGGACGCTGATGACTGGATCCGTGAGATAGCCAAGGCTCTGGAGATTGCACACGTAGCTGAAGAAGACAAGGTCAAGTATGCCTCCTATCTGCTGAAGGGTCAGGCAGCTTCGTGGTGGGAAAATTTCCAGGCCATGAGAACTGGGATGCCAGTCACGTGGGATCGTTTCAAGGAAGCCTTCCTGAAGCACCACATTCCAGATGGTCTCATCGAAAGAATGCGTGAAGAGTTTTGCTCTCTCAAGCAGGGCAAGTTGGACGTCATCGGTTATCAGAGTGAGTTCAATCGCCTCGCTCGGTACGCTGGAGATGAGGTGTCCACTGAAGCTAAGAAGATGGCAAGGTTCCGCAGAGGTTTTAACCCGGAACTCAAGTATGCCCTCACCAATGTCAAGGCCAACAGCTTCGAGGATCTCGTTAACACCGCGCTCAATGAAGAAAATGGGCGCAAGGCATTCGAGGAGTCTCGCAAGCACTCGCCTGAGGGTGGTTCCTCCTCCAACATGACCACCCCTCCGCAGAAGCGCCGCATCTGGGTACCAAATGGTGCTGTCACTCGGGCTCCATACGCCCAAACTTCTCCAGGCTTCGCTCCCCGCCCATCCAACCCTGCTCAGCTGAATGATCAAAGGGCTTCGATGGGGCAGCCAAGGCCAGGGCCTCCTCGTGTCGTCACATGCTACAAGTGCAAGCAGACGGGACACTACGCCGACAAGTGCACGCAGAGGCAGCTACCTCCACCTCCACCTCGTCCTAACACAAACCAGGCAATGGTGCGCGCTCCCCCGCCTAAGGCCTTCAACTCCAACAACAGGCCTGTCGGGAGGACCGTAAGGGTGAATCATGTCAAGATCGACAAAGCTGAGGAAACTCCTGACGTCGTTCTCGGTACATTTCCCGTAAACTCTTTTCCAGCTAAAGTGTTGTTTGATACCGGAGCATCACACTCTTTTGTGTCAAAGACCTTTGCCACAACAAACAACCTAATTGTGGTTCCACTAAGCAATCAAATCACTGTTCACTCCCCGGGATCTCAAATGTTGACTTCCAAGATAAGTAAGGACAATCAAATCCTAATTGGAGGTCGCATATTCCTTGCTTCTCTCATGTTGCTGGGAAATTCTGACATTGATGTCATTCTTGGTATGGATTGGCTGAAGGCCAATAAATCAAAAATTGACATTGCTCAAAAGTCAATAACTCTGTTCCACCCTTCTGGCCAGATAATCTATTCTCCACATGAATCAAGTTCCATTCAGCTATGCACCCTCAATGCAAAACCTCTACCTTCACTTGAAAATGTTCCGGTGGTTTGCGAATTCCCTGACGTCTTTCCAGAAGAGTTGCCAGGAATGCCTCCGGACAGAGCTGTTGAGTTCGTGATCGAACTTGAACCAGGTACTGCTCCAATCTCTAAGCATCCCTACAAGATAGGAACTCCCGAGCTGAAGTTGTTGAAGGAACAAATTGATATGTACATGGAGAAAGGTTACATTCAACCTAGTTCCTTGGCTTGGGGTTGCCCAACTCTGTTCGTTGCGAAGAAGGATCAAACAAATAGACTCGTTGTTGACTATCGTCCTCTTAACGAGAAAACCATCAAAAACAAATATCCAATTCCTCGTATCGATGATCTTTTTGATCAACTTGCTGGAGCCTCAATATTCTCCAAGTTGGACTTGAGAATGGGTTACCATCAAATAAAGATCAGAAAAGAGGATATTCCAAAGACAGCCTTCACCACTCGCTACGGTCTATACGAATACACCGTCATGTCCTTTGGTCTCACCAATGCACCGGCGACCTTCTCTCAATTCATGAATTCTGTCTTCCATGAATACCTCGACAAGTTCGTTGTGGTATATCTTGATGACATTCTGGTCTACTCCAAATCCAAGGAAGAGCATGAAGAACATCTTCGTCTAACTCTCTTGAAGCTTCGCGAGCATCGTCTCTATGCCAAGTTCTCCAAATGTGAGTTTTGGATTTCCGAAGTTGTTTATCTTGGTCATGTCATCTCTGCCAAGGGCATAGCCATTGATCCAGAAAAGGTTAAAGCAATTGTTGATTGGAAACCTCCAAAGACGGTGAAGCAAGTAAGAAGTTTTCTTGTCTTGGCTAGCTATTGCCGTCGCTTCGTCCCAAACTTCTCCAAGATTGCCAAACCTCTCACTGACCTCACAAAGAAGGACAAGAAGTTCGTTTGGACTCCACAATGTGATGAGAGCTTCAATCTCCTAAAGACCAAACTCACTTCTACACCAGTTCTGGTTGGCCCAGATCCTACCAAACCTTTCCAAATATTCTGTGACGCTTCTCTCCAAGGTCTAGGTGCAGTTCTTATGCAAGAACGTCAAGTTGTGGCTTATGCTTCACGTCAGTTGAACACACATGAACTCAATTATCCCACTCATGACCTTGAACTCTCAGCAGTTGTGTTTGCCCTCAAGAAATGGAGACAATACTTGTTGGGTAATCGCACCGAAATCTTTTCTGATCATAAGAGTCTGAAGTACATCTTCACTCAACCAGATCTAAACCTCAGACAAAGGAGATGGATTGAAAAGATCAAAGACTTTGATCTTACCATTTCTTACACTCCAGGCAAGGCTAATGTTATGGCCGATGCTCTCAGTCGCAAGTCGTATTGCAATAATCTCATGATCATGGAAAGGCAACCTCCTCTTCATGAAGAATTCCAGAAACTGAATCTTGGTCTTGTTCCTCAAGGCTATCTTGCGAACTTGACAGCCAGTCCAACTCTCGAGGACAAGATTCGTTCTGAACAACTTCGTGATGCTGAAATCAAGAAGATGGTAGAGCACATCAAAGAAGGCAAGCAGAAATTTAAGTCCTTCTCAATTGATGACAAGGGAACTGTGTTCTTCGAAGGACGCATTGCAGTTCCTCAAATTCAAAGTCTCAAAGATGTCATTCTCAAGGAGGCTCATGAAACTCCTCTCTCCATACACCCTGGAAGTACAAAGATGTACCAAGATCTCAAGACACCGTATTGGTGGCCTAGCATGAAACGTGAAATTGCTCAATACGTTTCTGAATGCGACGTTTGTCAACGTGTTAAGGCAGTTCATCAGAAAACAGCCGGTCTTCTCCAACCTCTGAAAATCCCTGAGTGGAAGTGGGACATGATTGAAATGGACTTCGTCACTGGTTTTCCAAAGTCCAAGAGGGGCAACGATGCAATCTTCGTTGTCATTGATCGACTCAATAAAGTAGCTCACTTCTTTCCTGTCATAGAGACAATCTCAGCTAGTCAGTTAGCAGAGCTCTACACAGCAAAGATTGTTCCTCTTCATGGTGTTCCATTGGAAATAAGCTCAGACCGTGGAAGCATCTTCACTTCTAATTTCTGGAAAAGCTTTCAAGAAGCATTGGGCACCAAGCTTCTGTTCAGCACAGCTTATCACCCTCAGTATCAAGGGCAAGCCGAAAGAGTCAATCAGATTCTCGAGGATATGCTCAGAGCATGTGGTCTCTCTTTTGGCATGAAATGGGAGGAATTTCTTCCATATGCTGAATTCTCCTACAACAACAGCTTCCAGGCAAGCCTAGGCATGGCACCATTTGAGGCTCTCTATGGCCGCAGATGCAGGAGTCCAATCAATTGGTCTGGAGCTGGTGAACGTTCACTCTTAGGCCCTGACATTGTTAAAGAGGCCGAAGAGAAAGTTCGCATCATTCATGACAATCTCAAGATTGCTCAGTCTCGTCAGAAAAGCTACTATGACAGCAAACACAGGGACATGGTCTATGCAGCTGGAGACAAAGCATATCTCCGTGTAACTCCCCTCAGAGGCACTCCTCGTTTTGGTGTCAAAGGAAAGCTTGCACCAAGATATATTGGTCCTTTCAACATTCTCTCAAGGCGTGCAGAAAATGCCTATCGTCTTGAACTTCGAGAAAAGCTATCCAAGGTGCACGATGTATTTCACGTGTCACAGCTCAAGAGGTGCTTCAAAGATCCAGGTCGTGCAGTTGATCATGATTCAATTGATCTGCAAGAAGACCTCTCTTATGAAGAGCACCGTCTTTGCATTCTCGATGAGACCGAGTGTAAAACTCGCAACAAGAGCACCAAGTTCTTAAAAGTGCAGTGGTCTCATCATTCCGATAAAGAGGCAACGTGGGAGACCGAAGAGGATCTTCGCAAGAAGTATCCGGACCTTTTCTCTTCTCAGTAGGAATCTCGGGGCGCGATACCTTCAAGGGGGGCGTTTTGTAACATCCCAAGTATGAAAAACAACCCTAGAATGTTTGTTTCCTGTTTTTATTTTCAATTGCATCATGTCATCATATTGCATTCATGTGTTGAATTTGAATTTCAATCCAAATTTCAAATCCTTGTTTCATACTTGTTATGTTACAATTTCTCAAATGAAACTTTCAAATCAAACCATTTATTTGGTTCCAATAAACTTGAAATTCCAAACTATTAACTTTCTTAATTTTTCAATAATTCAATTATTGCAATTTCACTCAAATCCATTTGAATTACAAACAACAACAAACTTTAAAGTTTTTGGAAAACAAAAAGTTGCACAGCTGGGCTTTTGTAATAAATAGCTTATACAAATTTATCCCCAAAATTTTTAAGCCCAAAATCCCTTCTATTTCTCTCCTTTTCCTTTCTTTTCTTTTCTGCAAAAAAAAAACAGAGAGGAAAAAAATAAAAATCGGGCTGGGGGAGGTAGACCAGGCCAGCCAGCTGGGCCAGCCCAGCCCAACCTCCACCCCAGCCAGCACGCAGCGCGGCCCGCGGCCTTTTTCTTCCTCCTCCGTACGACCAGTGTCAGCTGACGCCAGCACGTACACACAGCGCACCACCGAGCCCTCCTACCTGCTCCTCCTTTATCTACCCCGAGACCCCAAACCCTAGCGCCATTCCCCTCTTCCTCCATCTCCACCGCCGCCGCCATTTTCTCCTCTCTCTCTCTCCCTTCCTTCTCTCTGCTTTTCCGGCGATCGTTGGGGGAAGGTTGCAGAGCATGGCGCCGCCGGCGACAGCACGCTAGGGAGCATCTCCGGCCAAGCCAGGGGCACGAGCAGCACCCCCGTTTCTTCCTCGAGACCTTCCACATCTCCGTTGAGCCCCGGGCGCCGCTGATCCTCGACGACGAGCTCGACACCGCCGCGGCTGCTCTGAAGATCATCACCGCGTCGCCATCTCCATCTCCCTCAACCCCGTACGACCACCGCAACCACCCCAAGGTGATCTCCTCTGTCGATTCCCGGCCAAAGCTCCCTCTTTTGCTTCCTGGTTTGCCGTGCCGCTGTCGGACGATCGCCACCGTGCCGCCATGGCCGTAGTCGAGCACGCCACCGTACGCTTCCTGGCAGCCCAAGCACACGCACACACGCCACACCCTGCCTGGTACCCTAACACGCACCCACGCACGCCCAGCGCCGCCCGATCGTGGTCGCCGCACTGTTACTGCCGCCGTTTTCCCTCCGCCGTCGACAGGTTCAGAAAGACTGAACCTTTTGTTCAGTTTCAGTTAAGCAGAGCAGATCCACCTCAAAACCACATGGATACCTTTCCTATCACCACCGTCGAGCCAGCCCAGTGGCCAGATCCAACGGCGCGCAGCACGAGGGCGCGGGTTCGATTCCCCGCCGCGCGATTAAAACCCATCTTTTTCTCGCTTTGCCACGCACGCTAGCTGGCCCCACCTGCCATTGGCAGTGGATGCCACGCGAGCGCACACACCCGCGCCACGCACGCACCAGCTGGGCACTGGCCCACTGCCAGTGGCGCAGAGGCTGCTCTGCCTGCGTAGAAAAGGTTCCAGGGACCTTTTCTGAAATTCTTTTCGCACCTAAGCCTCTAGAACAATATTAATACTTTTAAAAATCACAGAATAGCCCCTGTAATTCAAATTCATATATCTTTTGCAAATCAAATCCAAATTTAATAAATAAAATATGTTTGCCATACCAAATTTAATTCTCTACATGTTTAAACCATTTGTATACTGTTTTGAACATTTCAAATGGTTTCAAAAAATTCAAATTCAAACAACTCTTTCAAATTTGGTCAAATTCATAACTAATTCAAACTTAATTCAAATGGGACATGTAAAATATGTTTTCCATGCAAAATGGAACAAGCTTTCCAAATATAAACTTTGTTTCCTGTTTTGAATAATTAAAATTGGTTAAATAATTTAAATCTTGTTTAAATCATTTAAAATTGCTAAATTAATACCTTGGTCAAACTAAATTCTTTTTGAACATATGAAATATGTTTTCAAACCAGAAAAGTATAATATTCTCAAATATGAATTTTATTTAACGTTTTGAACAAATAAAAATTCAAATAATTTTATACTTGCATTAAATTCATTTAAATCTTGTTTAAACTTGTTTAATTCATAACTAATTCATTTAAATTGCTTTTTCAACAAATGAAATATGTATTTCATCTAAAATTTTGTGTTCTTTCTAAATATGAATTTTTTTATCTGTTTTGAACAATTAAAATTGGTGAAAACAACAAATGCTTGTGTAACTCATTTAAGAAGCCAAATTTCATAACTTAATAAATAAAATTCCAAACTTGGTAAACAACATATCAAATTGAAGCTATTGTTGTTTTCTTATTGCTTTCGTCATCCATGCATCATTCTAATCAACTTTCACATGATGGTTAGTTGTATATCACTTAATTCCACTTTAATTCTTGGGCCTTTCTATATGCAACCCAAATTGCATATGGGCCCAATTAAATATGTTTACCATGTCAACTAGCTTATCTTTGATGCATCAATTAAATTGTCATGCATCATCCCATGTTTGTGCATTATGCCATGTTATTGATTGTTTGTCTCTCTGCGTTGTTTGTTTGCTTCTTCTCGAATAGACGACGACGTTGAGACAGACGAGGTTTACGACACTACTTCAGAGGAGTTAGCCCAGTACCAGGCTACTGAGTTTGCAGGAAAGTATTCACTCACATGAACCATTGTGTCATTTCCACACTGGATACCGATACTTTCCGTTGTCTAATCTGCTAGCCTTAAGATTCGTTGTTTGTGTTCCGATCCTATCACATGTTATCATGTAACCCTGATATGGCCTCACCTCCACACCTATAACCCTGTTGCTTGTTGCCTGTGTCTTACTAGCATGCTTAGGGTTGTTTATGCTCGAGTCTGATGTCCGTTATTTCTGTTACTATATCTGTTTTGTTCTGGGGGCTCGATGTTTAAACAACAATCTATTAATGTTTGAGGTAATAATAATTTGATGATAAGGCACCGGCAGGAGGCCCGACGTGGTTTTGAGGCCTGCTAGTGTCGAACTTAACTAGGAAAAGGGTCTTGTCTACTGATCCATGATGAGCGCACTAACCGCATGTGGGAAGCGTGTATGGGCGCCCCCCTCAACTTTGATTCGATTCGCATCTCGTCCAAATCGCCTTATTTAGTTCGGGTTTTCCATTTGCCGCATGCATATGCAGGTGCGAACACGAGGCCAGGGTGGTAACTTTTGTAGTCGGCATTTAGGGAGACACGTTCTTAGAGTGCTATTAGGGTCCCCTTTTCTTCGGGGCTTGATTAGTCGTGCGCTCATTTGCATGGGGTTCTTTGGGCTTGATGCGAAGAAGAGTTGGGTTGTGTTGAGTGCCTCGCTTGGTGGAAGTGCATTTCCATTTGGCGGGTTATTCTTACGTGTACGACCAAATTGGTGCATCCCTGTAGGGTTAAATCTTCTCGAGAAGACGTGTTGTCCGCGGTTATGGATGACTTGGTGAAAGTGCTGGCTAACAAGTACTCAGACAACTTACACCTAATTAATAATAATTTGACTAGTAATAGGCTTATTGACACAATAACTTGAACCTTCATTAATCCAACTGTGTGGGTTACCCTCGGATCGCTTCTTAGGATAAGGGGCGAGATCCAGGATGGGTTTGTTTGAGGTTACTGGTAGTTGGTTACGATACGCTATCTTATCTCTTTATTTTAGCCGGATGTTGTAGCGTGTATCTGTAGTTGGTTAGGGCTGCCCGCTGCCGCACCTTTGTATCACCTATCTTCCGTTGAACCCAGAGCATCTGTACTGGGTGTTGCCGGGTACACTTTGGTATCTTGTGCGCCTTGCTTGCCAGTACTCGTCTGTACTGACCCCTTTGGGGCTGCGTGTTCTGCAGACTACGTTTCCGAGGATCCCCATGGTGGCTACTACGTGGAGTATGACGAGGCTGTTGACGAGTAGATAGTGGACCCGGGCAGGATCCGAGACTTCGTGGATGGGCTCCGTTCTTTCGTTTCCGGCCTCTTAGGCCTATTTGGATCTTGTCTGTACTCAGACACTTTGGATGCTTCCGATGTGTTGTAATGATGACTTGTTGGGACAGGTGTCCTCTGCATGACTGTATTTGCTATCTCTGCTCTAGTGAGAGCTATTTGCCACTTATTTCTATTTCTTTGTGTCTTAGAGATTTGTTGTGATATCACTTGTTCAAATGCCGTTGACGTACCATGTGTGTATGTTATGAAGTACGTCAATGGAAGTATTCAGATTTCTATGGGATGGTTTGCGCAGACGATGAATAGTAGGGGTTGGTTGTCACACGTATACGTGTTGGCCTACTCGTAAGAGGTGCGGGTCCAGGTAGGCCCCGTAATCCAATCACCTACTGTTTAGCGGACTGTGAGTATCCCCTAGAAGTCCGGGTGCGACATATAGTAGCTTAATCATAAAATTGTTATGATGGGATGGATTAAAAGTATGGGTAAAAATCGTTTACCTTACTTGGAGATTGCTAAGAGTGGAATCTAGAAGAATACTATTAATATGGTGATATTAGTAGAACAATCAAACTCAAAGTATGACTCAATGGGTGATAGTATATGATTAACACGCCAAAGAAAATGAGCTAGTACGACTAGCATTGTTTGATGTTGAATGATTCATCTATAAAGGAAAGGGAATATTGAAAATAGAATTACAAAAGGTATATGGCAGAAAAGGAAGATAACTGGAAAAGTCCAGCTCAGGAGTATATGCTTGATATACAAGTTATAGATGTATTACTAGTTAACAAACTATTTTTGGGTATTTTGATACCACATTGGTTGGTATGAGTTTTCATACAAAACAACGCAATGCATGAAATACAAGGGCCTAAAAGGAACTAGTAATAGATGTGGAATCGATTATGACAAGAACGTAAATAAAGTGTTATTGTGTTCATTGTCGTATCGAACCAGACATTCAAGATTTATTTTAAGAACTTAATAAGTAGTTATTTTTTTCTAGTCTTTTGTGAGAACAAATTAGATTGTTCAAACTATGACCATATTCCATAATTGATGGATATGTTAATATAAATCATGTTGGTAAAGTAAACATCTATAAGACTACATGCTAAACGTTACAAGATGTAAAAGATTTTCACTTAAATTGTGACACCGCCATTTTAGTTCATATCGGAAAGGAAAACATGAAGGAACTCCATATTGATGGACTTCAAGAGTCATTTTGTTTTAAATAAATTGACTCTTGTGAGACCTCTTCCAAAAGATGACTAAAAATCCGTTCATAGGCCAAACTAGAATGGACGACTAATTTAGTGGAGATTATACATATTGATGTGTATAGTCCATTATGTGTAGTCATGTATGGTGGATTAATTTTTCCTTCATAAAATTTTGTCGATGATTTGAGTAGATATGTGAGTATATCTATTTAAAGAGAACGGAGTTTGACTTTATGAATTGGTTCAAATGGTTGTTAATATGAAGTAAAAATCAACGTAACAAGATAATCAAGTATTTATGATTCGATCATAAAGGATAAAGTTTGAGTTACAACTTATACTTCTTGAATACCCCACATTATTTTGGAGTATTCAAGAAACAAAATCAGACCTTGTTGGACATGGTAAGATTAATAAAATTGCCATTATATTTTTGTATTTTATACATTAGTGACAACCGCTTTTCCACTGAAATGAGCACCAACATGATGCGTTGAAGTTGACAACATATAAGATATGGTTTGGGTAGTGACCCGAATTGTCATTTTCTTAAGTTTTGGTATGCATAGCATGAGTAAAATGTTTACAAACCAAAATAGGATAAATATATGTTCATAAGGTTATCCCAAATAAAAAATTGGGTATTTCTCCTATCACCGAACCAAAAGACAAATGGTGTTTGTCCGAAAGGGTTGATTTCTCAAGAAAGTAGTTCTTGCAAAACAAGTGAGTGGGGGGACAGTACAAACTCAACGACATTAGAGAATCTTTGTTCTCATGTCAAGAGTAGCGCAACACTGGAAGTTGTTCCGGGGTTTCCTATTTTGACTAAGTAGAAGACACTACAAATGTTGCAGATACTTCTAATGAGTTTTCGAACTGAACCACAAAATTCATAAAACTTTATACTTAGACCAACTTATGGTTTAAGAGTAAAGTGTTGTTTTATCAACAAAAGTACATGGACCTTATAAAGGAAGCAAATGATGGGCCCTGACTTTGTAAAATTGACTATGAGTCATTATATCCGCCATAGTATCCTTGTATGAATATCCAGTATGTGACTTGTTAGTCCTTTCAATAGGCATGATGCCTAACGATAGCAAAAGGGTCTATATAGCGACAAAGACATGGATTTTTACATCCTTTTAAAAAGTTGTACTTATCGAAAAGTTGTTTTCGACGAAGTTCAAAGAGTTGACTGCTACAATATTTTGATCTTCCGTAGTGATGCTTAGTCTTTGCGGATAGTTCTAGCAAAGTTACATATTATGATATGGAAGTTAAATAACAAAACCAACTCTCCTCTCGAGGAAGTTTGATCAAGGATGTGTACTTGACACAGTCTAAGAGTTTTGTAGAATTCAAAAGGTTGCTAGAAAGGTATGCACACTTCAATGGTTGAAGTGAGCATAACGAAGTTGAAATCTTTACCTTAATCAAGTTATCAAAAGAGTTTTATTCCATCATGAATGATAAAGATGCTTGTAGAATTACAAGAAATTAAGTGGGAGCACTATGAAATATTTCCAATACTTTATGTATATGACATATGGTTGATTGCAAAATATGTATTTTAAATTAACACAGTTAAGATTTTCATATTGATAAAAGGCTTAGAAGACATTGGGCATTGATGTCTATAAAAGATGGATTGAAGCGCCTGATATGATTGAAGACAAATTACATAGATGAAATATTGAAGTAAGTCAATATCGAAATGACAAGAAGGAGTTCTTGTCAGACGGAAAATAATTTAGCAAGATTCAAGTGTTTTTACACATGATGAGCATCATTGAAATTGAGATTTCTAAGTCATGTTTCCATGCTATGTACACAAAGAGATGAGTCCTATGCTATAAAATGTTATAGCGGGATAATTGATATGATGATTAGACAACATTGGGAGAGATCCTTGTGTCACTTTAGAAATGCTAAGGATATGTTTTCTTATGTAGTAATGACAAAATATTAGTTGTAATATGTTGCACTAATAGTCTTGTCATTTATTTAAGTAATTTTACCTCAATTAAAATACGTGATGAAGGGTAGCAGAATAGGCTGGAAGAAAGTTCCATGCTGGATTTGAAAGAGTTTCAAAATTAAAATATTGTGATAGATACAACAACAAAGGCTAAAGTATATCGTTGTGTTGACAAGTGATAATAAGTGTATTTTGTGTCAAGGAGTTCTTTATTGAACTTGGTAACTTTCCAAGAATGCTAACACTATGAAGCTACATTTTCACAATGTTAGTGACATCGGTTTAAGCTGAGGAATTAAGGTTTCACCGATTGACCATATATATACAAAGCCATCGCATTAGAGAATTAGTGATGCGTGTAGACGCAAAGAACATGCCAACACAATAGGACCTGAACATTTCATATATTTTTTGATGATGTTTACGACATGCGAAGCATGGTAATAACACTGGAACGCCATATGTGTTAAGTGCTTGCAGACTAGATTACTGACTCTAGTGCAAGTGGGAGACTGAAGGGAATATGCCCGAGAGACAATAATAAAATGGTTATTATTTTATTCCTTGTTTATGATGAATATTTATTTCTCATGCTAGAATTGTATTAACCGGAAACGTTGATACATGTGTGCTTAATAAACAAACAATGGTTCCTAGTAAAGCCTCTCTTTTAACTAGCTCGTTGATTAATAGATGATCAAGTTTCCTGATCATGAACATTGGATGTTGTTAATAACGGGGTCATGTCATTTGAAGAATGATGTGATGAACATATTCCCAAAGTGAATATAGCAATGTGATCAAGTCATTAAGTTTACATTGTTATATCAAACATACGAAGTAACTTATTCCTTAGACCATGAGATCTCATGTACATCACTGATACCAAAGGGTGCTTTGATGGCATGAAACGTCACACCGAACAGGGTGACTATAAAGGTGACGTTAGGTATTAGGAAAGTATTAGTTGAGGATCATGGATCAGGAATGGGATTTGTCCATCCAAAATGACGGAGAGATATACTCAGGGCCCTCTCGGTGATATCACATCGACACCGCTTGCAAGCACGTGATATGATCACAAGGATGTTATATCATGGGAACAAGAAAAGAGTATTTTTCGGAAACGAGATTGAACAAGGTATGGTTGATACCAATGATCAAATCTCGGACAAGTAAAATACCGCGAGACAAAGGGAATAGTTCACGACGTTGATGGTTCACACTATCACGAGAGTCATCGTTGAATATATAGGAGTCATCACGGATCTCCAGATCCCGCTGTTGATTATTGATCGGAGAGGAGTCTCGGTCATGTCTATCTTATTCGCGAACCGTAGGGTGACACACTTAAGGTTCGATGACGCGTTTGAGAGGATACGGAATATCAAAGAATATTTTCGGCGGCACAAAAATTGTTTCTAGGAAAATTGAAATAGTTCAAGGGGTTTTTCGTCGAATGGTTGTTAATAGAATTAACAAATTATTTGAGGTTCTACATGCAAATGTTTGTTAATGGAATTAACAAATAAATAAAGAAATAAAAATGTTTATTTATTTATTAAAAGAAAACATTTGGATTTTCCAAATGGGAAATAATGGGAGCATGAGTGGGTCTGAGTGGAGCTTCCACTCACATGAATAGGGAAGAGGTGGGGGCACCACCATGGCTGGCTGCACCCCACCCTTGGGCTGCCTCCCTCTCCCTATAAAAGGAGGGTGAGGGCTCCTCTTCATTCACACACTTGCCCACCTCAATTCCTCTCCACCGCCGCTCAATTCCATGGTCTCCGGCTTGGCGAAGCCCTGACCATGGGATTCTTCTTCACCACCACGTCGTCGTGCTGCTGGAGTTCCGAGGAATTCTCTACTTCTGCGCCCCGCTGGATCGAGGGAACGGAGGTCGTCATCAACAGTACGTGTGACCGATCACGAAGGCACCGCCGGATTGCGGTGCACATCTTCTCGCTTTTGGGATCGGTGTGAGTACGACTACGCCAACAACGAGATTTGATCTCGTAACGCTTTGTGTCTTCAAGGGTATGTGTTCTCCTAAACCCTCTCTTTGCCCGTTGCACTTCGTCTCCTAGATTAGATCTTGGCCTTTCAGGTGTCTTTCGCGTAGGAAATTTTTTGTTTTCTATGCAACGACCCCTTCAATAGGGACAAGTTCTTGGGATCTACGCGTTGCTCTTTTCATAGCGTAGTTTGGAAGGTGTGATCCCCCCACCCAAGTGTCGTTTATTTGCTTGGTTGGTGGTGCAAAACAGGCTCTGGACTTCAGACCGCCTTGCTATCCGGGGGTGGCCGCACAATCCCCTGTGTCAGCTTTGTAGAGCGCAGCCTGAGACAGTAAGGCACATTATTTTTGGACTCCAAGCGCATCTAGCAGGGCGCAAGCTCGTGGCTCTCCAGTCTCGGACAGGCTCATGTTGTGGACTCTATTAGGCCAATGGTCTTGCACTACTGAGAGGCCTTGGCGGCGGTGCCGTCAGCCGACCCCAAGGGTCTCAAGACGTCCATCACTTTGAGCACTTAGGAAATCTAGAAGGAAAGAAATGCTAGGGTCTTCAGCAACAAGTTTATGGCGCCGATGGACCTTCTCGGGAACATGAAAGAAGAAAGCAGGATTTGGATAGTTGCTCGCGCAAAGCACCTGGCCGCAGTTCTGGCTTAACTCGGGTTTTTTTGCTGTTTTCGCCCTCCTTCTGGCCACCATGGACTTTTTAAAGTTTGGTTTAGGCCTCATCATGTTTACTCCTTCAATATCAATATAGAACTCAAAGTGTTTGCCCTTTTCTTCAAAAACAAAACTTCCTTCACACCTTACTCAAACAATAATTCGCATTAGAGGGTTAGTGCAACAATAAAAAAAATCCATGGGTTCTGTATGGAACAAGTTCTATTGATACTTTTAAACATTAGCTACAACCACTGATGTTTCGCGAAGCAAAGAAATCCACTTGACATCGCAAAATAGCCAATGCAAGAAAAAATCGAGGCACTTAGGTTGCTCAAATAAAAAAAACTTGTAGAACGAGAAAGTTGCGGAATTAACCGAGGAATAAGCACAAAAATTTCATGTCATTCTGATCTTCCTGGATTTTTCACGATTTTTTACGGTGGACAGCAGAAATTTATTTTCTGCGCAGAAATCTGAAAACCAATTCCAACTCTCGTCGGAAACTTTACTTGGCACCATTAAAACATGAAAAGACAGATACAAAGGAGATGCTACAGAAGTATACAACCCCTTGACTCAAAGAAAACAGAGAAAAACAAAGCAAAAATAAAACCATGAGTTATCTCCCAAGAAGTGCTTTTCTTTAATGTCTTTTAGCTAGGCCCAGAAAAATGGATTCACATGGATGCACACATAATAAATATGAATTGAAGCAAAAGAGAGCATCAAGAATCATGCATAAAACAAATTTAAGTCTAACCCACTTCCTATGCATATGAATCTTGTAAACATAAATTAAAGAAGCTCAAACTAGAAATCATGGGAAGGTAGAACAAGAGCAACTTCAAAACTTTCAACAAAGAGAGAGGTGTTTTAGTAACATGAAGATTCCGACAACCATATTTTCCTCTCTCGTAATAATTTTCAGTGCATCATGAACAAACTCAATGAAATAATTATCACCTAAAAGGACACAATTCATATAAAGCTCAAAAATAGTGGGATTAATATTTAAAATCAGCTCCTCCTTTTTTCCACTTTCAGCAATATCAAAACGAGATGAATGGTCACTCTTAAAAGGTATATGACACATTATAGCAATCATATTTTAAGTAGCATTATAATTTTTAACATCAAGTAACATAGGACCATCATCTAGAGCATTGTCATATAAATTTTCTAAACAAACTTCCTCATTATCATGCATATAAATAGTTAGAATGAATAGAGGATTCTCATAGGATTTATCAAAGTAGCATGGATTCTAATAAAACAAGGTATGAGTTAAAGAGTTACTATCATGGGGAGGTACACATGAGAATTCTTCCTCCTCTTGATCATAACTCTCCTCCTCTTTTTCATCTCGTGATGTTTCAGATTCAGCAATTTCCGCTTCCATAGGCTCCTGCAAAGCATTAGTTTCCTTTGGTTGAGAGCATTTATAGATATATTTAAGAATATAGCCATTTCCTTATTTGTAATTATCAAAGAAAAATTCAAAAATATCATAAGTCTCACATTTATAAGGTGCATCATCATTTTTTTAAACAAATAGGCAATTTCGAATGCACCCTTCCAAGTAATAAATTCTTCAATTTGTTCCACGTCATAAAGTTCATAATTTTCCTTAACATAAGAAGATATGGTAACATTATAATTACACTCACATTGAAAAAGGAGGTGTTTATACCTCCTAAAGCAACAATATTTATTACATCAGTAAGTAGCATTATAAGTAGAGCACAAGTTTTTAGCATAGTTATGCAATTTATTAATTTGCTAGCATAAGTGTATCCCTTTTTGTGACAAGAGGTATTCCTTATAATTTTTTTGTTGTTCTTCCGAGAACCCCTCTTGCCAATAACATCTAGTTTCAAAGACATCAAACATTGGTAGCAAGCATGATAAAGTAAAAAATAACAACTAGAATAAGAACTCATTTTGTTTGTGTTTTTTATATAGAGAAGCAAACAAGACAAAATTAAATAAAGTAAGAAAAACTAAAACAAAATAAATACATTGGAAGTGAGAGACTCCTCTTGCAGAAATTCTCTTCCTCCCTGGGAACGGCGCCAGAAAACTTGTTGATGGCGTGTAGATGCCGTCGTTGGTAAACCATAAGAGAAAGGTTGTGAAGAGTGGAGCAGCAAGTTTTCCCTCGGAAAAGAAACCAAGGTTGAATGACCAGTAGGAGGACAAGCAATCTCTGAAGGTTGATTCATCTGAGATGGGAGGGCCAACTACCGATTCAGCAGTAACGTGGAACCTACACAACACAATCAAATCACTTTGTCCCAACGATGTAGTGAGGTTGTCAATCTCACCGGTTTTGCTGAACACAAAGAGGTTAAACGTATAGTGTGGAAAAAAGTAGGAAAAGTATGAAACCAGTAGGTGTTTTATCAGTCTGAGGAAAAAGGACCGGGGTCCACTGTTCACTAGTGGTGTCTCTCCGTGAAAGATAAATAACATGTGTGGTGAACAAATTACAGCTGGGCAATTGACATAAATGAAGGCTAAACCGTAGTGCATATGCAAGACATAAATATTACTACGTGATTAATGCGGGCATTAAAACAAAATACATAGACCGTTATCAAACTGCATCTATGACTAATAATCCACCCTCTGAATATCATCCGAACAAACAATAGGTATTAAGTTGCAAGCAACAGATAATTGATGTAAGAGAAGTGTGTAATGTAAATAATAACATCATCCTTAGACAAAGCATTCTTGTTTTCTCCCTAATGGAAACAGGACATCCTCCATCCGTCACATTTCTGTCACTCGAGCACAGATGCAAAGGAGGCATGAACCCACTATCGAGCATAAATACTCCCTCTTAGAGTTACTAGCATCTACTTGGCCAGAGCATCTACTAACAACGGAGAGCCTGTAAGATCATAAATAACATATGCATGAAGATAAAATGATAGATTGATAATAAGAATACATAGCATTCAAAATTCATCAAATCCCAGCAAAACACAACATGTAGCATTACATAAAGATGATCTTGATCATGTTAGGAAGCTCACAATATCTAAACATGAGGTACAAAGTGGAGAGAACAACCATCTAGCTACTGATATGGACCCGTAATCCAGGGATGAACTACGCAAGCATCACTTCGGTGGAGGGCATGGTGGTGTAGACCCCTCTCGTGATGAATTTCCCTCCCAGCAAGGTGCCGGGGAGAGCTCTAGAACCCTCCCGGTCTCGGGATTACGATGACAGCGGCCTTAGGTGTTTTTCGGGATGAAGTGGAATATGTTTAGGGTTTACGTCTCAGGGGAATAAATAGGCGAAAGGCGGTGGAGGCCTGGGGGGCCCAAACCCTCCACGTCGCGACTAGGGGGGCGCGCCGCCCTATGGTATGCCCCCCTGAGTCCCCTCTCCGGATCTCTCTGGGACCCCGTGGAACCTTCGAGAATGTGAAGACTTCCGGGCTTAACTTTCCAATTCCGAGAATATTTCCGGAACAACTTTTCTGAAACCAAAAACTGCAAAAAAAAAACAGGGAACTGGCTCTATGGCATCTTGTCAATATGTTAGTCCAGAAAATTGATAAAAATGACATGAAGTGTATAGAAAACATGTGGGAAGCAATAAGAAAACAAAATGGAACATTAGAAATTGGGGATACGTTTATGCCGTATCAGCAGGGCGCACTACCGGTTCAGCAGCAACGTGGAACCTACACAACACAATCAAATCACTTTGCCCCAACGAAGCAGTGAAGTTGTCAATCTCACCGGTTTTGCTAAACAGAAAGAGATGAAACTATGTTGAGGAAAACAGTATGAGAACGGTATGAAAACAGTAGCAGCAGTGTGAAAACAATGGAAGCAGTGGTCGTATTATCAGTATGAGAAAATGGACCATGGTCCACAGTTCACTAGTGGTGTCTCTCTATCGAAGAAAAATAACATGTGTGGTGAACAAATTACAGCCGAGCAATTGACTTAAATGAAGGCTGCACCGTAGTGCATATGCAAGACATAAAGATTACTATGTGATTCATGCGGGCATTACAGCAAGATACATAGACCGTCATCCAACTGCATTTATGACTAATAATCCACCCTTTGAGTGTCATCCGAGCAAACCTTGGGTATTAAGTTGCAAGCAACCGATAATTGCAGTTAGCAAAGTGTGTAATGTAAACAATGTAAACAAAGTAAACATCGTTGTTTTCTCCCTAATGGAAACAACACATCCTCCATCTATCATGTTTCTGTCACTCGAGCACAGATGCAAAGGAGGCATGAACACACTATCAAGCATAAATACTCCCTCTTGGAGTTACTAGCATCTACTTGGCCAGAGCATCCTACTAATAATGGAGAGCTTGCAAGATCATAAATAACATATGCATGAAGATAACATGATAGATTGATAATCAGAACACATAGCATTAAACATTCATCGAATCCCAGCAAACACAACATGTAGCATTACATAAAGATGATCTCGATCATGTGAGGCAGCTCACGAGATCTAAACATGAGGCATAAAGTGGAGGAGACAACCATCTAGATACTGCTATGGAACCATAGTGCAGGGATGAACTACTCACACATCACTTCAGAAGAGGGCATGGTGGTGTAGACCCCTCCGGTGATGAATTTCCCTCCCGGCAGGGTGCCGGGGAGAGCTCCAAAACCCTCCCGATCTCAGGATGACGATGACGGCGGCCTCGGGTTTTTCTCGGGAAAAGTGGTATATTTGTAGGGTTGAATGTCGGGACGATTAAATAGACAAAAGAGCGATGGCAGAGGGCACCCGAGGTGCCCAGACCACCCCCAGGCGCAGTCAGGGGTCGCGCCGCCCTATGGTGTGTCCCCTCTCTGGGTCTCTTCGGGACTCCGTGGAACCTTCGGGAATTCTAAGACTTCCTGGTTTCGAATTTTCCAATTCCGAGAATATTTCCAGAACAACTTTTCTAAAACTAAAAACAGCAGAAAACAATGAACTGTCTCTATGGCATCTTGTTAATAGGTTAGTCCCGAAAATCGATAAAAATGACATAAAGTGTATAGCAAACATGTAGGAAATAACATGAAAACATCATGGAACATCCGAAATTAAGGATACGTTTATGACGTATCAGATACATCTCCGCGTCATTGTGTATGGTTATTCCTCAACCTACATTTACTTTTTGCTACTAGCTTAGTCATGTATATATCTTGTGCTAGTAGTATTTGCTCAACATATAGGATTTTTCACCTAGTTGCATAATCTAGACAATCTATATTTGAGCACTATCTTGTTAATTGAAAAAGAAATTAAAATTTGTAGTTAATCTATTCACACCCCCCTCTCGATCTTTCAATTGGTATCAGAGCCTCCTCTCTTTATTAAGGGCTTTACCGCCTAAAGAGGAGGATGGCTGATGATCTTGTCACCATGTACAGTATCCAAAAGCTAATTCAAGCTATGATTGATAGCTCCGAGAAAAAGATGGAGGGACTAATAAAAGAATTGGCATCTTGATCTAATCAATCTAGAGAGAATGTTGTCTTAGATTAAAATGAAAATCCCATTGCGTCTAAGGAAGCATTTGAGACTTCAGCACCTAGAACTGGTAGTAATGAAAATTCCTTTGGCTCTTCTTATAACAATGATCCTAATGTTTAACATCCACATGTTAACCATCTTGGTGCACCACCTATGGTAGATAGGAATCGTTTTACTAATTGGAAAGATTCCATGAAGTCTTACATGTGTAGATCTTCAATGCAAATATGGAGAATTGTTGATAAAGGTTATGAGCCAAAGGACCCCAAGAACTTAAGCTCAAGTGACATCATAGATGAGCATCTCAACTCTCATGACATGCAGATGTTGGAGAAGGCAATGGAGAAAGAAGGAGTCGAGCACATCTGGTCCTTCTCAACTGCAAAGAAATCTTGAGATTGCCTTGTTGATATGTATGACGACAAGATGAACCTCCAATGATCCAAGAAGTCAATCATCCAAAGACAAGTTGAACACTTCCATTTGAATGATGGAGAGAACATCGAGGACATGTTAAGAAGACTCAAGGCTCTCGTAAATGACACGAGAGATTGTGGATTCAAGGATTGTAATGAGGATTGGGTCAAGGAGAAATTTATACTCACATTGAATCCACACAATGAACACATGGTGGTGAATGTGCAACCAAGGGCCGATTACTTGGATCTGTCCGCCAATGATGTTTTGGCCCGTGTAAATAGAATGAAGAGAACCTCTCTTTCCTTGAATTCAAGGCCACTCCCCATGAAGAATATGACTCAAGTGATGATGGTGGTTCCTCACATTGTGTCTCCGAGAAAGAGATGAGGACATCGCATGAAGAATGTTTGGCCCTTGATCAACATAAGTGGTGGAAGAAAGGAGATTTTAAATCAAATGCCACTAAGAACAAGGTAAAGGAAGTCTCAAGCATGAACAAGGCAAGGACTTGTTTCAGTTGTGGAGATACTAAGCACTTTGCTGTTGAGTGTCCCTTCAAGAGTAGAGATGAAAATGGTTGAAGACTTACCAAGAAATCCACTTTCATTCCCAAGTCCAAGAACTTAATAAATAGAGTAACTCCTAGGGCATTGATTGCAAAAGAAGTTGAGTATACATCCATTGGTCAAGAGAGTGATGGTGATGGTGAACAAGTAGGCATTGTGGCCTTGGCTAAGGGCGTCGTTCCTCCTAACTTAAGCTCTATCTTCTCCAATCCCAATGACAACAAGGGCCCCTCGAGTCACAAGTGCTTCATGACCAAGGGTATATCCCCAAAGGTGACTCCTACACTCAAACTTGCGAACTCTTCTACTCCTTCCCTATTAAGTTGTGTTAAAAAAAACCTTGACAAACTTTGTGGAGAAACAAGAAGGAGAAACAAAATCTATCTTTGTCTCTCTCATGGATCAATTAAGTGAGGCACATGGACTCATTGATGAACACGAGGAGAGAATCATATTACTTGAAAATTTTGCTTGTGATGATGCTAGTAAAATTGAAGAGCTTGAGAAAGCTCTAGATGAATCACATTTTTTTAGAGAAAGTATTGAAGATACCTTTGCAATTGACAAAGATAAAGGAAAACTTGATCATGAGCATGCTTTTGTTAAGGTAACAGAATTCATGGCCTTAAATGATGCAACCAACAAAGGTTACAATGAGCTCATTAAGGATTTTGATAAGCTTAAAAGTGATCATCGAACACTCTCAAATGAGCTCAAGACCTTAAAAGGGTTAAAAGATGTAAACGCAAATTCGTGTGCTACTAACCCTTTATGTGTCAAGGCAACTCTCACTAAGGAGAACAATAGGTTGAAGGCCCAACTGATCAAAGTTCTTGCCACATGCATCCAAGGGCAAAATAGCCTTAATGATATTTTGAGTAGTCAAAAGAGAGTTATTGGTAAGGAAGGCCTTGGGTTTGGTTCCACATCCAAGGTGGCCTACAAGAAGAAGTCAACTCCCTCCACTAACTCTAATGTTTTTGTGAAGGAGGGGGAGTTGGCTAATGATGAAGATGAGTTTGACATTATTGCTAAAAGTATTTCCCCTAGGGACACTACTACTCACAACAACTTTGCGGGAAAATACAACCCATCTTATGTGCTTCTTAAATCTTATGATGGTCATGTATATGAAAAGTATGTTGGTACTTCATATGGTGATGATTACAAGTATGCTATTTGGGTTCGTAAGACCCTTGTGACCAACAATAAAGGACCCATCAAAATATGGGTGCCTAAGACAAGAAGTTGATTCATTGTAGGGTTGTGTTTCCTGAGGAACATCATGGATGATTGATAGTGGTTGTTCCGCACACATGGACGGAAGCAAGGAAGTGTTAGAGGACTTAAAGCTCCAACTTGTCAAATTTTCGCATGTAACTATTGGTGATGGCTCACAACTTAAGGTATTGGGACATGACAAGGTGGTCATTTCTCCGGATGCATCCATTGAGAAAGTCCTCCTTGTTGAGTCCCTTGGCTATAATCTCCTTTCTGTCTTGTAACTTTGTGAATGCAATTTTACATGTGTATTTTGGCGTCACCACGTGCTTGTTGTTCACATCATTTATCTTAAAGTAGCCTTCGTTGGATTTGTGGAAAACAGTATGTATATAGTGTATTTTTTTGAAAGAAACTACACATATCGCCACTTGTCTAATGTGGTGGCTTTGGCGTCGCAGCTTGGGCCACGCGGTATGAGAATTTTGCAAACTCTTGTTAAGGGTGAGCATGTGGTAGTACTAGCAAGTGTGAATTTTTCCAAAGATCGCCTTTGTAGCTCTTGTATTGCTGGAAAGATGCATGAGAAGAACCATCCCAAGACATCAATCTTCTCCACAATGAGGCCCTTTGAGCGTATTCACTTGGATCTATTTGGGCCTCCCACATATGACCGTCTTGGTGGCAAAAAGTATTGTTTGGTGATTGTTGATGATTATACAACATACACTTGGGTATTCTATATCAAGAAGAAGTGAGACTCAAGAAAGGTTCATATCTTGGGACACGGAAGTGCAACGCCAATATGACACCAAGATCTTGACAATTAGGAGTGACAATGATCCGAGTTCAAGAACTACACCATGGATGAATTCTTGAGTGATGAGGGGACAAGACATCAATATTCCGTTGCATACACCCCTCAATAAACTTGTGTATAGGAGAGGAAGAATCGCACACTTATTGATATGGCAAGAACTATTATGGCCGAGTTCAAATCCCCATATAACTTGTGGGCCGAATATATCAACACCACTTGTAATCTATCTAACCGACTCTTCCTTCGTCCGGTGATTGCTATGCCTCCATACAAACTCCTAACCGGTACAAAACCCAACCTCAAGTATCTTCGAGTTTTGGGGGGCAAATGTAAAGTTTACATTAAAGGCACTAGATTCTCTAAATTTTACATATTTGTTGGTTATGCCACGAACTCTCACACTTACAGAGTCTACAACATATCCAACGGGTGTGTTTAAGGATCTATGAATGTAGAGTTTCATGAGTATAATGGCTCCCAAGTGGAGAAAAATGATTGTAATGATGTAGGTGATGACCCCCCTCCATAGCCATAGGAAGAATAGGTATAGGTCCGCTTATACCCGTTGAGGGACACCTTGTAGATAAGGAGGATGGGACAACATCTACGCAAGTGGAGCCCTCTACATCAACCATCAATCAAATGGTAGACCAAGAACAGGAACAAGACCTTCGAATTTATAACACTCATCAAGAAAGTGATCAAGATCCACCCAATGATGATGGTGAATCCTCACCAAGAACTCCACTCTGGATACATCATGGTCTTGATAAGGAAATTATGAGTATTTTCCTCCAAATGAGAATCCCGGTGATGCACTAATTTGTATGATGACTCGTCAATCCGCAAAATTGCGTCAATGTTCTCATCACCAACAGAATGTTATTTTGGTGGCTTGGGAAGAAGTGTGTCCACACGTGGTCAACTTCTCAAGTTTTGTGGTTTTCACTCATATGTCTCTCATGTTGAACCTATCAAAGTGTATGATGCTCCTAGAGATGAATATTGGGTTCAAGCTATGCATGAAGAGCTTTTGAGAGGAACAAATTATGGTCTCTAGTGGAAAGACCCAAGGATCATAATGTCATTGGAACAAAGTAGGTATACAAGAACAAGCAAGTCTCTCATGGGCAAGTGATTAGCAACAAGGCTTGATTGGTTGATCAAGGCTAATCTCAAGTCGAAGGACTTGACTACGGTAAAACTTTCGCTCCCGTAGCTAGACTTGAATCCATTCGTATATTACTTGCATTTACCACTAGTCATAATTTAATCTTGCATCAAATGGATGTTAAAAGTGTTTTTCTAAATGGTACTATAAATGAATGTGTATATGTTAAACAACCTCCGGGGTTCGAGGATCCCAAGTATCCTAACCATGTCTACTTCCTTCATAAGGATTTGTATGGCCTCAAACATGTCCCGCGTGCTTGGTATGATCATTAAAGGAGTTCTTAGTAGATTGTGGTTTCGTACTTGGGGTAATTGACCCCACACTCTTTACCAAAAGTGTAGATGGAAATTTCTTTGTATGCCAAGTATATGTTGATGATATTATATTTGGATCATATAATAGAAGTTTTGTAGACCAATTTTCCAAACTAATGACAAGTGAGTTTGAGATGTCTATGATGGGGGAATTGAAGTTCTTTCTCGGTTTTGAGATCAAGCAATATATGAAGGAACTTTTATTTTTCAATCAAAATACATTCAAGACATGATAAAGAAATTTGATATGAACAATGCCAAGCCACTAGCTTATCCAATGTCAACAACCATGAATCTTACTATGGATCACAAAGGTATACCTGTTGAGCCAAAAAATTATCACTCTATTATTGGATCATTGCTTTATCTTTGTGCATCTAGACTGGATATTATGTTTAGTGTGGGTTTGTGTGCACGATTTCAATCTAACCCCAAGGAAATCCATATGATTGCGGTCAAGACGATTCTTAGGTACTTGGTTGACACTCCCAAACATGGTCTTTGGTATCCATCAAACACAACTTTTAATCTTGTGGGATATTCGGATGCGGATTGGGGAGGTTACAAGGTGGATATAAAATCAACCTCGGGTTCTTGCTAAATTCTTGGTAGGTGAATTTTGTGTTGATCTTCCAAGAAGAAAAATTGTATCGCCACCTCCTCCACAAAAGCGGAGTATATTTCTGCCTCTAGTTGTTGCTCTCAACTTTTATAGATGAGTGTGACGCCCCGAGATCGGGCACTATGCAGATTTCGGCATTTCCACCGAAATCCGCATAATAACCGATTCCAGGTTGCCACTTGTGATAACATTACAACAGTTCACGAATATTCCGCAACAACAACAGAAGAGATATATACAAGACGACTCAAACGAGTCAAGAATACAACCGATACAATACAAAGATCCAAATAACAGCGGAAGAAACAACATAGTGTCCGACTACGGACAAGATAAAAATTGGACTAAGAGTCCTGAAGATAACCGAGAGTGTCCAATCCCTGCCCAGGCCAAGCCGGAGGGATTTCCAAGCTAACGTCGTCAGACTTCAAACCTATTGACTGCAATGTGGAATATGCAGTCACGAAATGGATTCTGGGTCAGTACTATTAAGTACTGGCAAGCCATACTCACAAGATACCAGCGTAACCAATCATCACAAGATACAAATACTTTGGGTACAACGGAAAGGAGGGGATTATTGCAAAGAAGCGGCAGCGGGCTGCACTAACTAACTACAGAGACGCACTACAACATCCGTCTAAAAGAAAGGGATAAGATAGCGCGTCAAAACCAACTAAAACTACTCACCAAACAATACCCATCCAATGTTACCCCCTACTAAGGAAGCAACCCAAGGAAACTCACACGGTTGATTAAGGTGACATTCATTTTTATAGTGGAGGTAATCTATATTACTAGTCAAGTTATCATCGTTAAGTGTAAGTTGTCTGAGTACTTGTTAGCCAGCACTTTCACCAAGTCATCCACAACCGCGGACAACACGGCTTCTCGAGAAGATTTAACCCTGCAGGGATGCACCAATTTGGCCGTACACGTAAGAATGACCCGCCAGGCGGGGAGCAAACCCACCAAGCAGGCCACTCAACACAACCCAACTCTTCTTAGTATCAAGCCCAAAGAACCCCGTGCAATTGAGCGCACGACTAATCAAGCCCCACGAAGAAAAGGGGACCCTCATAGCACTCTAAGAACGTGTCTCCCTAAATACCGACTACAAAAGTTCCACCCTGGCGCCAAGGGTTCGCACCTGCATATGCATGCGGAAAATGGAAAACCCGAACTAAATGAGGCGATTTGGACGAGATGCGAATCGAATCAAAGTTGCGGGGGGCGCCCATACTCGCTTCCCACATGCGGTTAGCGCGCTCATCATGGATCAGTAGACAAGACTCTTTTCCTAATTAAGTTCGACACTAGCAGGCCTCAAAACCACGCCGGGCCTCCTGCCGGTGCCTTATCATCAAATTATTATTACCCCAAGCATTAACATGTTGTTGATTAAGTTGAAACCCAACTATCAACTAAACAGGTGATATGAAAAAGGACAACAAGACCTGAGCGCAAACAACAATAAGCATGCAACTACGACACGAGGGCCAACAAGGTAAACAAGCAACAGTTAATAGGAAGTGGAAGGAAAGGCTATATCATGGCTGCAAGGTAAACATATGATAGGATCGAGACACAAGCATCGAATCATAAGGCTAGCATAAAGACAACGGAAAGAATCGGTAACAAGTGAGGAAAGGCAACATAGGTAGAAAGTGAGTATACTTGCCTGAGATCCAGCAAGTAGAGGTACATCCGCAGAACTTGTCGTTGCTCACATCATCTCAATGTCCTATCCGCGAAGAAGCAACGAACTAGAACAAACACCGGATGCAACAATTACTTCTACGGCAAAAGATCCAGCATGATCAAGATATGGATGCATGACAAGTTTAAGGATGCATCAAAGATAAACTAGTTGACATGGTAAACATATTTAAATGGGCCCATATGCAATTTGGATTGCATATGGAAAAGCCCATGAATTAATGTTGAATTAAATGATCTACAAATAACCATCATGTGAAAGTTGATTAGAATGATGCATGGATGATGAAAACAATAAAAAAAAACAATAGCTTCAGTTTGGTATGTTGTTTACCAAGTTTGGAATTTTATTTATTAAGTTATGAAATTTGGCTTCTTAAATGAGTTACACAAACATTTATTGTTTTCACACATTTTAATTGTTCAAACCAGATAACAAAATTCATATTTGGAAAGAACACAAAATTTTAGATGGAATACATATTTTATTTGTTGAATTTGGATTTTAGATGAGCAAGTTATTAAATTGACAATTTTAAATGCATTAATTAAGAAATAGTTGTTTTCAGCAATTTAATTTATTCAAATAGAAAACAAAGTTTATATTTGCAAAGTTTAGAGAATTTTGATTGGAAAACATATTTTACTTTTCAAATTTGGAGTTAAAATGAATTAGTTATGATTTATGCAATTAAATCAATTTAAATTGAGCCGGACGCCCAACATCTAATGTAGGAGGTTCGAGTTATTTATCTACCCATCAATATTAAGCGTTGACTTAACATGGCGAGATAACATAAATATGAGCTATGCAATTTTAAATGGAACCGAGCTACTATTTATAGCACCCCAACAAATTCCATATTTAATTGTTAGGTGATTGCTAATTACCCACAACCCACACAATGCAATGCGACATGATGAATGATTTAATATGAACCAAATAGATGACATTTAGAAAATAGGCATATAGGTTAGAGGGTTGGGGTTTAGGTTCGCACGTTGGAAAGAGGATCCAGGTTCAACGTCGATTGTCTTCGGAGGGTAGAGGAAGTAGTCGACGTCGAGGAAGTAGTCGTTCGGCCATGGCCGTTGTCATTCTTGTCATCGATGTTTGAAGAGGAAGTAGACGTGGTCGAGGTACTCGTCATATCCAGGTTGGAGATCTTGGCGGTTCCGGTCTTCATGGCACACACGACGACGGCCAACACAAACAAGCAACGACGAAACGGACACGGCAATGGAAGATGTCCACCCCGTCGTTGTGGAACTTTTCGATGAAGGCCTTGTCGTCGAGGTACGGGTCGGGGTCGACCTTTGCACAGTCGTCGTATTTTCCACGTAAAGGAGATCTTGTCGGTGGTTGTCGTTCTCGGGTCGAGGATCTTGACAACGGGGATCTTGGCGATGTCGGTCTTCGGATATGGCGACGGGAGCCCGTGGACACGCATAAAGGAGACCACCACACAAGCATCATGTTACCAGAAGATGACATCGAACACGGCGTCGTGATGTCCCTCAGTGACGATCATTCACAAGAGTGCTTGCCACACACAGAAGACGGAAACCTCGACCCCGACAAACATAACATGAGCGTGAACGAATGCCCGCGAGGAACACAACCTCCTGTGGTATTTTCATGGAACACCTTCTGGGCGTCAAGGACAGAGCGAGGAGGGTCATGGAAGACAAGTGGCTGGCGAGGAGGTGGCGTACAACGGCAGAAGGCGCACGGCAGAGTACAGCGAGGACGAGGAAGGAGGGGAGCGGGAAGCAGCCATGACGCTCGGGCGCGGGGACAAGGACGAGCAGCTCGGCTGCCACACACGCATGACGAGGTCGAGGGCTACCGCGGCGGCGGGAACTAGCAGGGGACGGAGGGCGATGCTCTGGCAGCTGGAGGATGGCGACGAGCTCGGAGGTGTGGAGAAGAGGATGCCGGCGACAGGGGCGCGGCTTTCGGCCATGGAGAGGAGGCCACGGGAGGAGGCAGTGGCGGCACACACGGGGGAGACAGTCTCGGCGCAGGAGGGGGGTGGCCGGAGCTCGGGGAAGGAGGACGGTGACGGGGTCGAGCTGGGCTCCCCCCTGGCGTCGCTCGACGGGAAGGGGTTGGGGTCTTCTGGTGTGAGGAAGGGGATCGATCTCCTGGGCGCCTCGATGCGAACAAAGGAGAAGCCACGGGGTTGGCTCTCCTCGCGTGGGCGTGCGTGCGTTTGCGGGTGTGGTGTTCTGGGAGGGTAGGTGCTGGGACCTGGTTGCGAAAAGAAAAGGCGGCAGGGAGGTGGCTGCAAAACGGCCAGGGGGAGGCCAGTGGGAATTAGGGTTTGGGTGGTTCGGGCTGGGATGGCCTAGCTTGGCCATTCGGCTTGGCTTGGCCCCAAAACAAATTTTTTTTTTTTCGTTTTTGTTTGTTTACAAAACTGCTTGATATAAAAATAATTTTTGGGGCACAAATTAATTTCAGGAAACTTAGAAAACAAAAATTTTATGCAATTTAATTTTATTGACAGTTTTTAAAATGCATGAAGATGTGATGCTATGATGCGACAAAGAAAAACAAGCAATTTCTATTTGAGGAAAAACCCTCGGGTGTTACAGACGACACCACTAACAAGGGATTGCGTCCCCGCAGTCCACCCAAGGCAAGGGGAAGAGAGGTGTCAACTACGGAGTCTTCGTGCTGCGGTTGATTTCCCGGGTCAGTTGGCGGATCTCTTCTTCTCGACACCACTAACAAAAGTTTCTCGACACCACTAACAAGAGATTCTTTCTCGGATTGATGACGATCTTCTCCCACCAGGAATCTTCCGATGATCGAACCTATTAGGTTAAAGGCTCAGAAAACGTCCACCCACGTAGGATCCTAATACTTTGAAAGATTGAGAAGAAGAAAGACTCCAAAACAAATAAGGTAGGAGGAGAAATAGAATAGAGATAAGGAGAAAACAAGAATCCTATTGAGATGTTTCCAAAATAGTTTAGCAGAAATAGTTTTTGACACTCTAGAAACAACGACCATTAGCGAGGTTATCCTACAGGCTTTGCGGACCCGTTGCTTTGATAACCATTCGTATCGAGACAATATCGGGAATCGGAAACCATGCTCTGATACCATTTGTGACGCCCCGAGATCGGGCACTATGCAGATTTCGGCATTTCCACCCAAATCCGCATAATAACCGATTCCAGGTTGCCACTTGTGATAACATTACAACAGTTCACGAATATTCTGCAACAACAACAGAAGAGATATATACAAGACGACTCAAACGAGTGAAGAATACAACTGATACAATACAAAGATCCAAATAACAGCGGAAGAAACAACATAGTGTCCGACTACGGACAAGATACAAATTGGACTAAGAGTCCTGAAGATAACCGAGAGCGTCCAATCCCTGCCCAGGCCAAGCTGGAGGGGTTCCCAAGCTAACGTCGTCAGACTTCAAACCTATTGACTGCAATGTGGAATATGCAGCCACGAAATGGTTTCGTGGGTCAGTACTATTAAGTACTGGCAAGCCATACTCACAAGATACCAGCGTAACCAATCATCACAAGATACAAATACTTTGGGTACAACGGAAAGGAGGGGATTATTGCAAAGAAGCGGCAGCGGGCTGCACTAACTAACTACAGAGACGCACTACAACATCCGTCTAAAAGAAAGGGATAAGATAGCGAGTCAAAACCAACTAAAACAACTCACCAAACAATACCCATCCAATGTTACCCCCTACTAAGGAAGCAACCCAAGGAAACTCACACGGTTGATTAAGGTGACATTCATTTTTATAATGGAGGTAATCTATATTACTAGTCAAGTTATCATCGTTAAGTGTAAGTTGTCTGAGTACTTGTTAGCCAGCACTTTCACCAAGTCATCCATAACCGCGGACAACACGGCTTCTCGAGAAGATTTAACCCTGCAGGGATGCACCAATTTGGCCGTACACGTAAGAATGACCCGCCAGGCGGGGAGCAAACCCACCAAGCAGGCCACTCAACACAACCCAACTCTTCTTAGCATCAAGCCCAAAGAACCCCGTGCAATTGAGCGCACGACTAATCAAGCCCCACGAAGAAAAGGGGACCCTCATAGCACTCTAAGAACGTGTCTCCCTAAATGCCGAGTACAAAAGTTCCACCCTGGCGCGAAGGGTTCGCACCTGCATATGCATGCGGCAAATGGAAAACCCGAACTAAATGAGGCGATTTGGACGAGATGTGAATCGAATCAAAGTTGCGGGGGGCGCCCATACTCGCTTACCACATGCGGTTAGCGCGCTCATCATGGATCAGTAGACAAGACTCTTTTCCTAATTAAGTTCGACACTAGCAGGCCTCAAAACCACGCCGGGCCTCCTGCCGGTGCCTTATCATCAAATTATTATTACCCCAAGCATTAACATGTTGTTGATTAAGTTAAAACCCAACTATCAACTAAACAGGTGATATGAAAAAGGACAACAAGACCTGAGCGCAAACAACAATAAGCATGCAACTACGACACGAGGGCCAACAAGGTAAACAAGCAAAAGTTAATAGGAAGTGGAAGAAAAGGCTATATAATGGCTACAAGGTAAACATATGATAGGATTGAGACACAAGCATCGAATCATAAGGCTAGCATAAAGACAACGGAAATAATCGGTAACAAGTGCGGAAATGCAACATAGGTAGCAAGTGAGTATACTTGCCTGAGATCCAGCAAGTAGAGGTACATCCGCAGAACTTGTCGTTGCTCACATCATCTCAACGTCCTATCCGCGAAGAAGCAACGAACTAGAACAAACATCGGATGCAACAATTACTTCTACGGCAAAAGATCCAGCATGATCAAGATATGGATGCATGACAAGTTTAAGGATGCATCAAAGATAAACTAGTTGACATGGTAAACATATTTAAATGGGCCCATATGCAATTTGGATTGCATATGGAAAAGCCCATGAATTAATGTTGAATTAAAAGATCTACAAATAACCATCATGTGAAAGTTGATTAAAATGATGCATGGATGATGAAAACAATAAGAAAACAACAATAGCTTCAGTTTGGTATGTTGTTTACCAAGTTTGGAATTTTATTTATTAAGTTATGAAATTTGGCTTCTTAAATGAGTTAAACAAACATTTATTGTTTTCACCCATTTTAATTGTTCAAAACAGATAACAAAATTCATATTTGGAAAGAACACAAAATTTTAGATGGAATACATATTTTATTTGTTGAATTTGGATTTTAGATGAGCAAGTTATTAAATTGACAATTTTAAATGCATTAATTAAGAAATAGTTTTTTTCAGCAATTTAATATATTCAAAATAGAAAAAAAGTTTATATTTGCAAAGTTTACAGAATTTTGATTGGAAAACATATTTTACTTTTCAAATTTGGAGTTAAAATGAATTAGTTATGATTTATGCAATTAAATCAATTTAAATTGAGCCGGACGCCCAACATCTAATTTAGGAGGTTCGAGTTATTTATCTACCCATCAATATTAAGCGTTGAGTTAACATGGCGAGATAACATAAAGACGAGCTATGCAATTTTAAATGGAACCGAGCTACTATTTATAGCACCCCAACAAATTCCATATTTAATTGTTAGGTGATTGCTAATTACCCACAACCCACACAATGCAATGCGACATGATGAATGATTTAATATGAACCAAATAGATGACATTTAGAAAATAGGCATATAGGTTAGAGGGTTGGGGTTTAGGTTCGCACGTTGGAAAGAGGATCCAGGTTCAACGTCGATTGTCTTCGGAGGGTAGAGGAAGTAGTCGACGTCGAGGAAGTAGTCGTTCGGCCATGGCCGTTGTCATTCTTGACATCGACGTTTGAAGAGAAAGTAGACGTGGTCGAGGTACTCGTCATATCCAGGTAGGAGATCTTGGCGGTTCCGGTCTTCATGGCACACACGACGGCGGCCAACACAAACAAGCAACGACGAAACGGACACGGCAATGGAAGATGTCCACCCCGTCGTTGTGGAACTTTTCGATGAAGGCCTTGTCGTCGAGGTACGGGTCGGGGTCGACCTTTGCACAGTCGTCGTATTTTCCACGTAAAGGAGATCTTGTCGGTGGTTGTCGTTCTCGGGTCGAGGCTCTTGACAACGGGGATCTTGGCGATGTCGGTCTTCGGATTTGGCGACGGGAGCCCGTGGACACGCATAAAGGCGGCCACCACACAAGCATCATGTCACCAGAAGATGACATCGAACACGGCGTCGTGATGTCCCTCAGTGACGATCATTCACAAGAGTGCTTGCCACACACAGAAGACGGAAACCTCGACCCCGACAAACAGAACATGAGCGTGAACGAATGCCCGCGAGGAACACAACCTCCTGTGGTATTTTCATGGAACACCTTCTGGGCGTCAAGGACAGAGCGAGGAGGGTCATGGAAGACAAGTGGCTGGCGAGGAGGTGGCGTACAACGGCAGAAGGCGCACGGCAGAGTACAGCGAGGACGAGGAAGGAGGGGAGCGGGAAGCAGCCATGACGCTCGGGCGCGGGGACAAGGACGAGCAGCTCGGCTGCAACACACGCATGACGAGGTCGAGGGCTACCGCGGCGGCGGGAACTAGCAGGGGACGGAGGGCGATGCTCTGGCAGCTGGAGGATGGCGAAGAGCTCGGAGGTGGGGAGGAGAGGATGCCGGCAACGGGGGCGCGGCTTTCGGCCATGGAGAGGAGGCCACGGGAGGAGGCAGTGGCGGCGCACGCGGGGGAGACGGTCTCGGCGTGGGAGGTGGGTGGCCGGAGCTCGGGGAAGGAGGACGGCGACGGGATCGAGCTGGGCTCCCCCCTGGCGGCGCTCGACGGGAAGGGGTTGGGGTCTTCTGGTGTGAGGAAGGGGATCGATCTCCTGGGCGCCTCGATGCGAACAAAGGAGAAGCCACGGGGTTGGCTCTCCTCGCGTGGGCGTGCGTGCGTTTGCGGGTGTGGTGGTCTGGGAGGGTAGGTGTAGGGACCTGGTTGCAAAAAGAAAAGGCGGCGGGGAGGTGGCTGCAAAACGGCCAGGGGGAGGCTGGAGGGAATTAGGGTTTGGGTGGTTCGGGCTGGGTTGGCCTAGCTGGGCCATTCGGCTTGGCTTGGCCCCAAAACAATTTTTTTTTCCGTTTTTGTTTGTTTACAAAACTGCTTGATATAAAAATAATTTTTGGGGCACAAATTAATTTCAGGAAACTTAGAAAACAAAAATTTTATGCAATTTAATTTTATTGACAGTTTTTAAAATGCATGAAGATGTGATGCTATGATGCGACAAAGAAAAACAAGCAATTTCTGTTTGGGGAAAAACCCTCGGGTGTTACAATGAGGTAATGTCTTAATGATTTTTGAATGATATTAAGACAATGCCTCTTTTATGTGACAATGAGAGTGCTATAAAGATTGGTCACAATCAAGTACTTCATGGCAAGACCAAGCATATTTAGATTCGGTATCATTTCATTCGAGATCATGTGGCCAATGGAGATATCTCACTTTCCTATATCAACACCAAAGATCAACTCGCCGACATCCTCACAAAGCCTCTAGATGAGAAGAGATTCAAGCAATTGAGGAGTGAGCTCAATATCGTATGTGCAAGCAATTTTTGTTGATTGAAAATCTTTCATACACACCTCTACTAGACTCTTATTTTGTTCTTAGATGTACGCATAGACATAGGGGGGTGTAGCTCAATTAATGTGTCAACACTACTATTACAATGCATAAATAAACAAATCATGCATAATGGTCATTTCAAATGACATAATGTGCTTCAATGATAAGTTTCGACAATGCACCCAAGATATATCTTCGCGGTGTCATATCGAGCATAATCATACATGGTGGCTAAGGCCACCGCCCAAATCAAAGATTCAAGTGTTGCTTGGAGTTTATATTGACAAGGCATTTGGTGTTCAACTCATATGCATGTTTGTTCTTCATATTACATATTGTATCCAATGTTGCTTGTTTTCATTTTTTTTAATTTTTTCCTATTGGATGCATACGGAAACCATCATGATCATCCCATCTCATCAAACATGTGCAAATGGTCAAGTGAAACAATTTCAAAACAATAAAGTTAAAATTTCTACAATAAAATTTATACTTGCAACACTTGCTAAAATAAAGTTTACACTTGCAAAGTTTTTTAAAAAAATTACGAGGAGAAATTGTGCTTCAAAACATTTTTTTTCAAAAATCGGCCTGGACGGTCGGCCTGGACGGCTCCCTTGGGCGCATACCCAGCCTCGCATCACACCGGCCTCAGGCCGGACCCCAAGCCTGGTCGCTCATCCACTCGCCCTCGCCCATGCTGGCCTAGCCGTCCCCCAGGCTGGGTCCCCTACATCTCACACAGACAAAGGGGATCACGAATTTCTTCCCCTACCCCCCCTTCTTCCTTCCCTCTCCCACACACCCACCACCATTGGAGAGCCCTCTCCAAGATCTCCTCCCCTCCTCCCTCACAATCTAGCCCCTCCTTACCATCCCTAACCCACAGATCTGAAAGCCCCCGCTCTTCTCCACACTCTCCTCCACGAGGAATCCTCGTTGGTGCTTTCTTCGGAGATATCCTCTCCTCTGAAATTGTTGGGTTATTTCGAGATGGCCTCCAACTCGGGTAATTTTTATGGTTCCTATCCTAAGTGTGTTGCATGCCATGTTAATTTTCTCTCTTTATCTAGTTATGATGGCTCGGTTCAGGGTTTTTTAGGGCTCAAATCACATCTAGGTTTTGTGCTAAATCTCACATAGGGTTCATCCTCTAGTTCATATGTCCTACTCACTATCACCTAGTTTTATCAATTTCATTTAGTTGTGGTAATTCCGATGTAGTCCAACCTCATGCATGTCATTTCAATCTTGCCATGCCCCTAATAATTCATCTATTTTTTATTATTCCCTAGATGTGTTTGTTCTTGCTATTATCATCAACTTGCTCCCCATAACTCATCTAAATGGAACAATTTTCTTTTCAAAAACCATGACAATGTGCACTTACTATCATTGTCCATATCGATGCATCATTATTCTCAGGAAATGCCGATGCACCACAAGACATGGGAAAGCACTAGAGACAGCTGCATTCACTTTAAATAGGGCACCATCTAAATCCGTTGAAACGATACCATATGAATTATGATTTGGAAACAAACCTAAGCTATCATTTCTAAAGTTTGGGGATGCGGTGTTTATGTGAATAAGCTTCAACCTGATAAACTTGAACCCAAAGTGGAAAAATCCGTCTTCATAGGATACCCTAAAGAAACAATTGGGTACACCTTCTATCATAGATCGAAGGCAAGTTTTTCGTTTTCAAGAATGGGTCCTTTCTAGAGAAGGAGTTTCTCTCGAAAGGTGTGAATAGTAGGAAGGTAGAACTCGATGAGGTTATTGAACCTTCTCTTCTTGGAATGGCGAGTAGCATAGCGCCTGAAGTTGTTCAGTGCCAACTCCGCTAGTTGAAGAGGGAACTAATGATCAAGATCATGAAACTCTAGAAGAGGAAACTACCGTACCTTGCATGTCAACTAGGGAACACACAACTGCTGAACTCTATGGGAATCCCGTCTTAAACTTCATGATGGATGGAAGTGATGACCCTACAGATTCCAGCAAATGGCTCGAAGCCATGAAACTCGAAATAGGATCCATGTACTAAAACCAAGTTTGGACCTTGGAGGACTTACTCGACGACTATATGGCCGTTGAGAACAAATGGATATTTAAAAATAAAACCGATGTTGATGGTAATGTGACCGTCTATAAATCTCGACTTTTCGCAAAAGATTTCCGACAAATTCAAGGAGTTGACTATGATGAGACTTTCTCACCAGTAGTGATGCTAAAGTAAGTTAGGATTATGTTAGCAGTTGCTGAATTTTTTGATTACAAAATCTGGCAGATGAATGTCAAAACAGCGTTCCTTAATGCTGACATTAAGTAAGAGTTGTATATGATGCAACACAAATGTTTTTTTGATCCTAAGGATGCTGCCAAGGTATGCAAACTTCAACGTTCCATTTATGGGCTGAAGCAAGCATCCCGGAGTTGGAACCTTCGTTTTGATAAGGTGATCAAAGGTTTTGGATTTGTCCAAACATACGGAGAAGGTTGTATCTACAAGAAAGTGAGTGGGAGCTCTGTAGCATTTCTAGTACTATATGTGGATGACATATTGTTGATAGGAAATGATATAGAACTTTTGAAAGTGTAAAAGGTTATCTGTATAATAGTTTGTCGATGAAAGACCACGGTGAAGCAGCTTATATATTAGACATCAAAATTTACAGGGATATATCAATAGGCTTAATTAGACTTTCGCAAAGTACATACCTTGACAAGATTTTGAAGAAGTTCAGAACAGAAGAAAGTAAGAAGGGGTTCTTATCAATGTTGTAAGGCAAGATGTTGAGTGAGACTCAAAGTCCAGCTACAGCAGAAGATAGAGAGATAATGAATATGATTCCCTATGCTTTAGCCATAGGTTCTATCATGTATGATATGCTATGTACAAGAATAGATGTGGCACATGTTATTACATTGACTAGCTGGTACCAATCCAATCCAGGTTTGGAATACTGGACGGCGGTCAACAATATCTTTAAGTACTGGAGAAGAACTAAGGATATGTGATGATGCGGATCTTGCACTCGTTGGGAGACCCCAAGATGAAGGTATGATGAGAACAGCATCAGTTTTCCCTCAGAAAGAAACCAAGGATTAATCGACCAGTAGGAGGAAGGAGTAACTTCAGAAGGTTGATGCAGTTGACATGGTAGGGCGCACTATCAGTTCATCAGCAACGTGGAATCTACACAACACAATCAAATCATTTTGCCCCAACAAAGCAGTGAGGTTGTCAATCTCACCGGTTTTGCTGAACACAAATATGTTAGACGCATGGTGTGGAAAACATTGTGGGAACAGTATGAAAACACTAGCAGCAGTGTGAAAAACAGTAATTGCAGTGGTTGTATTATCAGTATGAGAAAATGGAGCGAGTTCCACAGTTCACTAGTGGTATCTCTCCATAGAAAATAAATAACATGTTGATAGGTCGTAAACGTATCCCTAATTTCTGATGTTCCATTATTGTTTTCATGTTATTTCCCACATGTTTGCTATACACTTTATGTCATTTTTATTGATTGTCTGGACTAACCTATTGACAAGATGCCACAGAGCCATTTCCCTGTTTTCAGTTGTTTTTAGTTTCAGAAAAGTTGTTCTGAAAATATTCCTGGAATTGGAAAATTCGAAGCCCGGAAGTCTTAGAAACCCGGAGGTTCCACGGAGTCCCGAAGAGACCCGGAAGGGTCCTCAGTGGGCCCACACAATTGGGTGGCGCGATCCCCCCTTGGTCGCGCCAGGGGGTGGTGTGGGGCGCCCATGCGTCCACCGCCTCTAGCCTTTCGCCTATTTATTCTCCACGAGGAGTAAAACCTAGAGGGATCCCATTTTTCCCGAAAAACACCCGAGGCCACCGTCATCGTCATCCCGAGATCGGGAGGGTTCTGGAGCACTCCCCGGCACCATGCTGGGAGGGAAATTCATCACCCGAGGGGTCTACACCACCATGCCCTCCTCCGAAGTGATGAGTAATTCATCCCTGGACTACGGGTCCATAGCAGTAGCTAGATGGTTGTTCGCTCCACTTTGTACGTCATGTTTAGATCTTTTGAGCTTCCTAACATGATCAAGATCATCTCCATGCAATGCTACATGTTGTGTTTGCTGGGTTCTGATGAATGTTGAATACTATGTCTTTTGATTATCCATCTATCATGTTATCTTCATGCATATGTTATTTATGATATAGCATGCTCTCCGTTATTATTAGATGCTCTGGCCAAGTAGATGCTAGTAACTCCAAGAGGGAGTATTTATGCTCGATAGTTGGTTCATGCCTCCTTTGCATCTGTGCTCAAGTGACAGAAACGTGACAGATGGAGGATGTTCTGTTGCCATTAGGGAGAAAACAACATGGCTTTGTCTAAGGATGATATTATTGTTTACATTACACACTTTTCTTACTGCAATTATCAGTTGCTTGCAACTTAATACCCAACGTTTTTTCGGATGATATTCGGAGGGTGGATTATTAGTCATAGATGCAGTTGGATAGAGGTCTATGTATCTTGTTGTAATGCTCGCATGAATCACATGGTAATCTTTATGTATTTCATATGCACTACGGTGCAGCCTTCATGTCTGTCAATTTCCAACTGTAATTTGTCCACCACACATGTTTATCTTTCACGAAGAGACACCACTAATGAACTATGGACCCCCGGTCCTTTTTCCTCATACTGATAAATCACCTACTGCTTTCATACTGCTTTCATACTGTTCTCCTACTGTTTTCCACACCATACGTTTAACCTCTTTGTGTTCAGCAAAACCGGTGAGATTGACAACCTCACTGCTTCGTTGGGGCAAAGTGATTTGATTGTGTTGTGTAGGTTCCACGTTGCTTCTGAACCGGTACTGCTCCCTTCCATCTTAGATGCTTCACCTTCTGAAGTTAGTCCTTCCTCCTACTGGTCGATTCAACCTTGGTTTCTTTCTAAGGGAAACTTGCCGCTGCACTCTTCATACCTTCCTCTTGGGGTCTCCCAACGAACGTGTGTTCACACGCATCAAACATATTTTCTGGCGCCGTTGTCGGGGAGGGAGAGAATTATGTAAGGGGAGTCTCTCACTTGCAATCTCTTTACTTTGTTTTAGTTTTGCTTATTTTATTTTATTTTGTCTTGTTTGCTTCTCTTTATCAAAAAAACAAAAAAATAACTCTTATTCTAGTTGTTATTTTTGTCACTATGTTGTTACTTTTCATCATGTTGTTCACTAAATTTACCTTGAAATATTTGCCGGTAGGAAGTGGTTCTATACTTGGAAAGGACACTATTAAAGAATTCTTTGATCATGTTAGTAAGCATGATAACTTTGAGGGAAAATCCATAGTAGAACTTGCTCCCAAATACGACACATATGCAACTTCTTTAGTTCACATTCTAGAAGCTAGGTTTGTTAACCTCCATCTCATAGTACAACATATGTTCCTCAACTTGAATAACATTGCAGATGTTGAGAAAGGAAACTTCATCTTAGAAACTATGCTTAAAGTATTTGGAGATGTTGCTATAGAAGCTAGAAAGTCTTTGATCGTTTAAATATGCTAGGCTCATGTGTAGACATGGTTGGTGCTCTAGAAAAAACTGAATCTAATAATGAAAACGAGGATAAAATACAAATCCCCTTTAAATTGGTAGCACTGCATGAAGCCCAAGAAAATAATTTTGATTGGATTGTTCCTGAGAATTTATTTGATGAAGATAGTAGGCCTAAAAGTACTAAGAGAGGAGCCACTTAGATAAAATACAATGCATTATTAAGGAATTTCCCAATCTTGATTTGAATGCCCCTCCTTTTGAAAATGCTTCATTCCATTTTTCTCGGCCTAGCTAAAAGGTGTTAAAGAAAAGCACTTCTTGGGAGATAACCCATGGTTTTATTTTTGCTTTCTTTTTCTTTGTTTTCTTTGAGAAAAGGGGTTGTATACTTCTATAGAAACTCCTTTGTATATTTATTTTCATGTTTTATTAGTATCAAGTGAAGGTTCTGACGAGAGTTGGAGTTGGTTTTCGGATTTCGGCGCATAAAACAGAATTATGCTCTCCACCGTAAAAAATCGTGAAAAATCCTGGAAGATCAAAATGACCTAAATTTTTTTGTCCTTATTCCTGGGCTAATTCCTCAACGTTTTTGCTCTCTAGGTTTTTAGATTTGAGAAAATTAAGTGCCTCGAAAAAATTCATCTTTACAGACTTATATGGTTTTGAAAAATTCTGCCATTTTTCTTGCATTGGCTCTTTTGCAATGTCAAGTGGATTTCTTTGCTTCATGAAACATCAGAAGCTATATATAATGTTTAAAAGTATCAATAGCACTTGTTCCATACATAACCCATCGAATTTTATTTGTTGCACTAACCCCTCTAATGTGAATTACTGTTTGAGTATGGTATGAAGGAAGTTTTCAAGTGTCAAGAGAAGAGGTGATATATTAGATCAAGAAGAGTGCAAGTTCAAAGCTTGTGGATTCCCCAGTGGTTCATCCCAGCATATTTTTAGAAGAATCAAGCATCTAATCTTGGGTATGCTCAATGCATCCCCTTCTTCATCAACTATCTATCAGGTCACTCCTCGTGAGGCTATATTTTTATTCGGTCACATCATTTGAAGTTTTCTTTGAGCGTCTGTTTTTTTTCTTTTGTTTTTCTTTGTTTTGTTTTTTTTTCCTTGATGAAATAACATCATTGTACCTAGCATACTTGTTTGGGAGAGAGACACGCTCCGCTTTTTCATTTGAGTACTTGATATGCTAGTATTGTTAGTTTTTCTTCTAGTTACTGCAAAAATTCATGTTCAACTCTTGTTTTCATTGCATCTCTTCTTCAGAGCTGTTAGTTTTAGTATTATTATTTGAGTACTCTCATGTTTTCTTGCTGTAGCATGTAGAGAACTTTTGTTAAAGCATGATTTGTATGGTTCTTGTTGGGAAAAGAAACTGCTGCTTGAAGTAGAATTTTTAACGGTGCAAGTAGAAGCTTGTATAGACTGTGGCTAGAACTTTTTCATATCATGCTTGATGTTATTTTAGTTTTAAATCCTTGTGGTTATTGAGTCGCATGATTAGCCTCAAATATCTAAGAGTGTTTAATGTGTCATTAAAAGAATCATGAGTTTTTCTTGTCATATTGAAGCATAAATTTGTGGTATTATCCTTTGAATGCTTTATTTGGTTGACTTGGCGCATGCTCACACCCAGTTTATGACTATGAACCAGTCACAATTAGCCACTATGATCATTTAGTTTTAGAACTTGTGGTACCACTTATGCTTTGATTAATGATGTTTATGTCGCTATGCATGATTATGGCTCTTATGCTCTATTGATTTGTCGCTCCCAGTCTTTTGCTAGCCTTCACCTGTACTGAGTATGGAATTCTACTCGTGCATCCAACTCCCCAAAAACAAAGTTTTCCCACTGTGTCCACCATACCTACCTATATGTGGTACTTAACTGCCACTCCAAGTAAATTGCTCATGTGTTACCTTTAAAACCTTCAAAATTATTCCTGCTTTGTGTTCCTGTTTTTGCTCATGAGGACGTAAATAGAGAATCTTTATCTCACTTGTTGATTGGATTTCACACCCTGGACTAGTGGCTTCATCCTATTATCCAGTTTATAGAAGAGCTGGCAGCGGGGTGCCCAGCTCCAAATTAATACACACAAAAATCTCTTCACTATTTTTCCCCTGATTTATCAGTCAAAGCATAATTGTGTAAACAAAAGAGAAACGGGGATGACCTTCTACACTAGTTGCGTCCTTCACATGGGAGCCGCTCTTTTGAAATCTAGTTGTCCTGTGATGTACTGTATTTTCTGTTTACCATTCTTTGACATTAGCATACATCTCCCAAAATTTTGACACTCCTCCATGGTATGTGATTGTTGGCAGGGACCCGAGGATTCGGTTAGCCATGATTTGTGTAAGATTGATGGGAGGAGTGTCAAACTTTTAATACCTCTATTAATAAAATAAAATCCCTAGCACATGAGTGATCCATGCTTCCCTCTGCAAATGGTCTTTCTTTTACTTTTATGTTGAGTCTCCATCTTCTAACTTTATGCACAACTGAGAGAGCATTTTTTCCATTCTTAGTTTTATGTGCATTTCTCCCAGAAACGTTATTAATTGATTCATGATGTGTTATTGCTAGTTCTCTAATTATTTGTTCTAGTCTTCCTCATGAACTTTAAAGGTGTCCTGGCATTTTTTTTGTCCCACTCTTAAGGACTAGCGAAATACCACTTTGTCGTGCTTTTTCTATACTTGAAACAAACGTATATCTTTCATTGCATTTTTATCCATGATCTTTTATTTATGTTACTTCTCATGATATAAGATGATTGATATGCTTTATTATTAAAGTTCTATTTATCATGTTTGGGTTTAAGTTCTATGATCTCAGCTTACATATGCTTTTACATTATGATGATCAAGTTTATGTTACTAGCATGTCACCTTAGAAATTATTTGTTTTTATCGTTTACCTACTCGAGGACGAGTAGGAACTAAGCTTGGGGATGTTTATACGTCGTAAACGCATCCCTAATTTATGATGTTCCATGATTGTTTTCATGTTATTTCCCACATGTTTGCTATACACTTTATGTCATTTTATCGATTTTCAGGACTAACCTATTGACAAGATACCACAAAGCCAGTTCCCTATTTTCTTCTGTTTTTAGTTTCAGAAAAGTTGGTCTGGAAATATTCTTGAAATTGGAAAATTCGAAGCCCGAAAGTCTTAGAAATCCCAGAGGTTCCACGGAGTCCTGAAGAGACCCGGAGGGGGGCCTCAGGGGACCCACGCCATAGGGTGGCGCGATCCCCCCTTGGTCGCGCCAGGGGGTGGTGTGGGGGGCCCCAGGCCTCCACCGCCTCTAACCTTTCGCCTATTTTTTCTCCCCGAGGCGTAAACCCTAGAGGGATCCCATTTTCCCCCAAAAACACATGAGGCCACCGTCATCGTCAACCCAATATCGGGAGGTTTCTAGAGCTCTCCCGGCACTCTGCTGGGAGGTAAATTCATCACCGAAGGGGTCTACACCACCATTACCTCCTCCAAGTGATGCGTGAGTAGTTCATCCCTGGACTACGGGTTTATAGCAGTAGCTAGATGGTTGTTCTATCCACTTTGAAGCTCATGTTTAGATCTTGTGAGCTACCTAACATGATCAAGATAATCTTTATGTAGTGCTACATGTTGTGTTTGCTGGGATCTAATGAATATTGAATGCTATGTCTTTTGATTATCAATCTATCATGTTATCTTCATGCATATGTGATGGCTAGGTTGAGACTCCAAGTGCAGAGTGTGTAGCTAGTGGCAAGCCTTCTTCCCCACGAGGGTGACTCGAGGGTTTATATCGAACTCTTGGGGAGCCAGTATTTCCGCAGTTGTCTTCCAAGCTTCCTGCAGGATCCTTCAAACAAGTAGAGAATTTTGTGCCCTCAACCTCACCAAGTGGTTGTCAAGCACAAGGTGTGAGACTTCTAAATTGCAATGCAAAACTGAAAGTAAATGTGCAATAATTAAATCTACTACTAAATGCAAATGAGAAAATAAATATGCAATGGATTGTTTTTGTATTTTTGTGATGCAAGTGGTGGTGGAGATAATGTAAATTTGAATTGGAGATGCAAGTAAAGTAAATTGCAGCAAAGTAACTAGAGTGTTTCCTTATATTTAAAATAGGACCGGGGTTCATGGTTTCACACTTGCATTCTCTCAAATAAAGTAGTAGTCGGTGGACATAAAGAATTACATGTGAGATTACAATAACATGTTTAACATTGAGTACTTTCATATGGGCATCACGTCCTAGCATAGAGATCTCTACGGTCATATTGATCCCTCTTATGCTCCACCAAGATGCGAAATAAATCATAACACCTCGATAATTAAGGAAAAACCAGAGTATAGCTTTAAGCAATGTGACATGAAGTTGAAGTAAGAACTTGCTAGATCTAGTCATGGAGATTGATTAGTGTCACTTAAAATCCCCGGTAACAAGATACTCCTTTTTATCCCTAGTGAGGTAACTAAGAAAGGTTTAACAAAACCTAAGTGGATCGCTGAACTTCTGTCACTTTCACAGCACTAGCCACCCCTCGTTACTCCAACTAATGCACCCATCACCCCACACACGCTCTCAAGAACTAGATTGATCAAAGCTAGAAAATAAGAATGGGGTACATAAGATACATCTACTCAAATAACTCAAGAGAAACAATTGCAATCTCAGATTCAATAACTCATAGAAAAGATCCACCACATAGGAATTACAACGGTGCCCGTAATCATGTGAGGCAGCTCATACGGATCTAATTAGTGAAGCACATAGAGAGAGAGATACAAGTGCTACTTCCACAAACCCATAGCCCTGGGGTGGACTACTCCCTCTTCATGGAGATGTCGATGGAGATGACGTTGGAGGGGTAGGAGATCACATCGGCGGCGCCCCGCTGGAGTTTTCCCCCTCCAATCTGGAACTTCTGGTCTCTGTTTTGGTGTTTCGGTGTTTCGGCGGTGCTCTGTCCGTAAGGGTACGGGGGACCCTTTTTATAGTCGGTTTTAGGTCAAGACGGAGTGGGTAAGTCGAAGATGGAAGGAATTGGGGCCACAGGGGCCAAAAGGGGGCCTCTCACGCGGCCAAGGAATCTGGCCGCGTGGAGGGTCCTCTTTTGGTCCTACTTGCCCAATTATCGTGGATCCTTCGCCCGCAAGTCTTCTCCTTCCAAGAAAATGACCCCCGCAGATTTTCAGGTGATTTCGCGGAAGTTTGCCCCCTGAAACGTCAAAAATATAGAAAACGGGGTTTCTGACAGGCAGGGTTACTTCCATAAAAGTTGGGGGATTTTGTAATTTAACCCCAAAATACTATAAAACATTGAATTATACCCTTATATGATGCAATATGTAATAGAAAACCATGTGAAAATATGCAAAATTCATCTATGCATTTTACATGCATCAACATCTCTAGGCGGCGCTCATGGCGACTCCGCTGAGATCTAGGGTTTTAGCCCTCCTTCTCCGACAATCGTCACTCCGGCGTAGTCGGCCTCCTCCCTTACGACATCTGCCACTCCGGCAGTGTCGTCCACCCCCTTCTCTTCAATGACCAAGGCAAAATCTCTTTTTGATCGCTCTTGTTGGCGGTGGAGGGCGATCTTCTCCACCGAGTTGGATCTCAGGTTCAATCCCATTTACGTGGGTTTTGTTCTGTTAGATCCGAAGGACAAGCGGATCCAACTTGTAGATCAAGCGGGCTTTGGGCTTGATCAACGTTTTCTCAAGGTACGTGAAAGCATTCATCCTGGATCTGAGGTCCAATTTGCTTGTCATCGTGCCAGGGTTCAGGATCATCTGGTTCCATGAAAGGGGTCTCTTCTGGATCATAACAATGCCATCGTTCCTATTCTGGACGTGGATTCTTTGATGCCGCTTTTGGATCGGACTCCCATTGATCCTGTGGTGGGTTTAGTCCATGCAGCTAAAGTTTTAGACCTGAATTTCTCTAGAGGTCTAGCTCTTGCTAAGGAAGTCCGCATTCTCTTCGGATCGGACGTTCACGCTACTAAAAATTACGGCGCTTTCAAAATGGTGGTATCTTTTGGCCGTGCTGCTTTCAAAATTGATGTTAATACTGTTGCTTTGGCTCATGAGGCGGCGATTGGAGGGTATTGTGGATCTTTGAATGTTACCTGTCTTCATGACCGGGTTTTCTCTTTTGATGTCGCTTCTAAGGAGGTTGGATTTCATATTATGAAGATTAAATGGTTTTCTTGCTTCCACTTCAAGTGCTTCTTTCATCTTTGGAGTTTCGGTGGTCCAAATTGGATGGCTGAATGGAGAAAGTGGAACCACGATCAGACTAATGAGTGGACTGTTGTCACGAGGAAAAAGAAGGTAAAACCTAAACGGTACAAGCCTTTAATAAAACCTTCTGCTACTCGTGCACCAACTGCTCCCCCCACGATTCCTAACAAAATTGGTTCTGATATTGATCATGAACTGCCTGCTATTAAGTTTGGATCTTTTAATCCTGATTCTATTGTTACTAAGTCTGTTACGGATCCTATCCCTGTACTCCCTACCGTGGCCTCTATGCCTGTTGATGATGGCTTCGCAAAATTAATTGATAAAATGGCGGCCCAGGTTTGGCCTTGCTCTAACTGCCTCTCAGCTAAACATGCAACGGAAGAGTGTACGGGCCGGATTCGGTGCTGGTCTTGTTCACGTTCGGGCCATATCCGCAGAAACTGCCCGGGAATTAATGGAACTCTGAGCTGGGTAGTTAAATCGTCGACTATTGGAACCGAGGAGTCCCCTGCCTCAGCTCTATCCCCTGCCCTTGCCACTGTTCCTGGAAAACCCTCGTCGGAATTGCCGCTCGAATCACAACCTCTTTCAGCAATGGAGAACTTCCCCTGTGATCCGACCAGGTTTGTCCCGGCGGGGATGCATGTCGAGGAGGTATGGGCGGCCGAGCAACATCCTGCTCGCCTCTTCATCACCTCCTCTGCGGCTCCGCCTCGCCGCCATGAATCCTGGGCCATTGCTCAGTTGGTTCCGCGGCCACCGGTAGAAGAGCTCGACGATATCCTGCAGCAAATCGTCGATTACATCTTTCAGGAATTACATCTGCAAGTTGTCTCCTTCTCGGAGAGCGCTGTGGGAGTTGGCATGTTCCGCATGGCGGATCAGGTTGCCAGAGATTGTTTGGTACACTCTCCTCCTTTTATCTTTCCTGATGGTAGGATGCTATCCTTCGTTCGGCATGATGAAGGAGATAATGTTAGATCAACAACTTATACAAGGACTGGGTGGATTATGATTCTGAATCTGCACATGGACTATCGCACCGATGAGTTTCTTCGGGAGTTTGTGTCCAAGTTTGGCAAGCTCCGGACCTGGTGGAGGGAGGACGCTTCTCCTGTTCGCACCATGCTCAAGGTTACTTATGGGAGCGGTGCTGATGTTCCCCGCTCGCTTGTGATTAGGGAGGTTCAGCGTTACGATGGTCACGTTGTTTCCTGGACCTGCCCTGTTTTTATTCTGGACAGTGATGCTGCTGATGCTTTGCCGGGGGATGAAGACCTTCTCCCTCCTGGGGACAATCCACACCCAGCTTTTGGTGCTCCTGAGGCCCCAATTCCAGAGGCTTGGGTTCCACCGGCTCAGCCTGAATCACAGCAAGATGGTTGGGGAGAGTGGAACAGTGAGGAGCAGGGAGAGAATGTTGCGCCGGAGGAGCCTGTTGATCAGGCACCGGAAGAGCAGGTGCAGTCTTCTGTATCTGTTCAATTCTCTGGCGCTTCCATTGACTCCATGAATGTTGCACGAGCTGAGGGCCCGGAACAATTTGTGGAGATGCAGCAACAGGTGGAACATAACCAACTGGCTATGGTTCCTTTTGTTCCACCACCCCCTGAAATTGGCGCAGATCAGAACAATGAAGTGCAGATTCTTCAAGTCCTGTTGCCTGATCCTGTGGTGGAGTGGTCCAGATATTTTCTGGAGCACAAAGCTCGGGTTATTTTTGACAGAAGATTTGAATTTCTATCGTCTCTGCTGCCTTTTGAATTGCCAGTTTCCTCTGCTGCTCCTGTTCCTTTGCTGCTGGATTCATGCCCTGCTACTGAACCGATGACTCCCGAGCCGGTTACCAAGAAGAGGACCAGGAAGGTGTCTACTCCACTTGTCACTGAGGAGCGTAGAGTGACGCGTAGCCTTGCCAAGAATGTTGGGTTCAGGGTTTTGCCTGCATCAGACAAGCCAGAACCTAGGAAAAAGGCCAAGTCTGCTCGTCCTCAAGACTCTACAGGGGGAGTACCTCCTTTCACTCTTGTTGTTGTTCTGCGGAGGGCGGGAACCATACTCCAGATAGAAGATTCAGAATTAACGGTGGAGAAGCTTGAAGCTGCTCCAAAGAAGCCCACCACTCCATCAAGTTCTGATGATTAGTGGGCCGTCTTTATTTCTTTTGGGCCTGTTTGGTCCCTGGAGTTGTTGCTGGGTTTTCCTGTTACATTTTGTTATGTTACATGGCATATGTACTACATTATGGGTTTTATCTTTTGGATATCTACTGTGTTGGTATCTTATGATTATCAGCAATTTCCTTTACTATATATTTTTTCCATGGATAATAAGGCCCATCTAGTCTTGGATTGGATTGTTTTTGACTGGAATGTGAGAGGACTCAATGATAAAGCTAAAAGAGACGCAGTTTATAATAAAATTGAGGAAAGTCAGGCTTCTATCATTTGCTTACAAGAGACAAAATGCCAAGATTTTGATCATTCCTTTATTAGGTCGTTCTGCCCTAAAAGATTTGATCAATTTGTCTTCTCTCCCTCTGTTGGAGCTTCTGGAAGTTTAATTGTGCTATGGAACAGCTCCATCTTCAGTGGAGATTTGTTAGAAGTTCATCGCTCTGCCATTCACATTAAATTCACTTCTATTCACAATTCTATTTCTTGGAATTTGGTGAATGTTTATGGTCCTTGCAAGGGGGTGGAAAAAGAACATTTTGTTAATTGGTTATATAATCTTTCCATTCCGATTCATCAGAACTGGATGATTCTTGGTGATTTTAATTTCATTAGATCACTGGATAATCGAAATAAACCAGGGGCTGATCTAAATGATATGTTTATATTTAATGATGTTATCAGCCATCTGGGCTTATTGGAGCTGCCAGTTAAGGGCAGGAATTTCACTTGGTCAAATATGCAAAGTGATCCACTTTTGGTTCAATTGGATTGGTTCTTTACTTCATGCCAGTGGACACTAGATTTCCCTAGTACCATGGTGTTACCCATGTCTAAAATAACCTCTGACCACTTGCCTTGTATGGTTAAAATTGGAACCAACATCCCAAAGGCAAAGATTTTTCGGTTTGAAAATCATTGGGTTAAGCAACCTGGTTTCATGGACCTTGTGACTAAGATTTGGAATACTCCTGTTCTAGCTAAATCAATCACCTCCAAAATCACTACTAAATTAAAGAATCTCAGATATGCTTTGATGGATTGGGGAAGGAATTTATCACAGTTAAAGATTCTTATTGATATGAGTAGTAAGGTGATTTTGTTTTTGGATCAATTGGAAGATATGTGGCAGTTGAGTGTTCCTGAATTTAATTTCAGACTTATAGTTAAGAAGCATATCAAGAATTTGCTTGCTTTACAATCTGATTACTGGAAGCAACGTTTTACTATTCGTTGGGCTAGGCTTTCTGGGGAGAATACTAAATACTTTCATGCCAGAGCCACTGAGAGATCTAGGAGCAATTCTATTCCATCCATCTCGGATACTTCTGGGAATTTGTTGGTGGATCATATGGATAAAGCTGCTGCTTTCTGGTCTTGTTTTAAGAACAGAATGGGTGTTTCCTGCCCACCCATGTCTGATTTTGATTTATCTGTTTTTCTGCCTGTGGTAGATGGCTTAGAGATCCTGGCTAACCCTTTCACTGTTGAAGAGATTGAGGGTGCTGTAAAACACCTAAAACCTGATCGTGCGCCTAAACCAGATGGTTTTACAGGGCTTTTTATTAAACATTGCTGGAGTATAATAAAAGAGGATTTTGTCAAGCTTTGCAATGATTTTCACAGTGCTAAGATCTCTTTGGAGAGCATTAATGGATATTTCATCACTCTGATTCCAAAGACTAATTCTCTTGAGACAGTGAATGATTTCAGACCTATTTCACTGACCAATACATGTTTGAAATTTACACCAAAATTCTGGCTAATCGTTTTCAAGACAAAATGTTTGGATGCATCCATGCTAATCAATATGGTTTCATCAAATCAAGAACTATTCAAGATTGTTTGGCTTGGTGTTTTGAATACATACACCAATGTAAGCAATCTAAGCAGAGAGCGGTGATCTTCAAGATTGATTTTGAGAAAGCTTTTGATACCATTGAGCACTCTGCTATTCTGCAAATTTTGAGATTTAAGGGTTTCCCTCCCCTAGTAATCAAATGGGTTAAGGAAATCCTAGCTTCTGGATCTTCATCGGTTCTCTTGAATGGGCTTCCAGGTAAACCTTTTGTTTGTAAAAGAGGTGTCAGGCAGGGGGATCCTTTGTCCCCAATTCTTTATGTGTTGGGTGGGGATCTGTTGCAAAGTATTGTAAACCTGGCACTAAGAGAAGGAAGACTCAGATTGCCAATTCCAATTGGTGGAGACTTTCCTATTGTGCAATATGCTGATGACACTTTAGTCATTCTTCCTGCTGAACCGGCTCAGTTATTGGTTTTTAAGGACCTGCTTAACCTTTACGCTCGTCTCACTGGGCTAAAGGTGAATTATAACAAATCGTCGATGATACCGATTAATTTATCCCAGCAGGAAACTGTTAACTTGGCTTCTGTCCTAGATTGCACTGTGGCTTCTATGCCCTTTACATATTTAGGCTTGCCTATGGGAACCACAAAGCCAACTATCAAGGATTTTGCTCCATTAATTGACAGAATTGAGAGGAGACTTTCGGCTATTGTCTCTTTCCTTTCTTATGGGGATAGTTTTGTTCTTGTGAATTCGGTACTATCCTCCTTGCCTTCTTATTACATGTGCACTCTTGTAATCCCTAAAGGTGTCATTGATATAATTGATAAAGCAAGGAGGAGATGTTTATGGAGGAAGGACAAGAATAAACAAAGAGTGAACTCTTTAGCTGCCTGGGATATGATATGTAGACCCAAAAACAAAGGAGGATTAGGGATCATCAATATCTAGATTCAAAACAGAGCTCTGTTACTGAAGTTCCTGGCAAAATTCTATAATTCTGTGGATATCCCTTGGGTCCATTTAGTAAAGAATGCTTATTATTTCCAAACAGTACCGCATGCTGTCACCTCTTGTGGTTCTTTCTGGTGGAGAGGTGTTATGCAATTGGCAGAAACTTGGTGTTCCTTGTCCTCTTGTGTTTTGGGTAATGGTTTTACTGGGCTTTTCTGGAAGGATTCATGGATGGGACAACCTTTGGCTATAAAATTCCCGAGATTATTTTCCTTCGCCAAGGATCCTCTGTCCTCTATAAGAGACATTCTTTTAATGACAGACCTCTCAGATGCCTTTATTTTGCCGTTTTCAATCGAAGCTTTCCAGGAGTTTAATGATCTGAGTATCATTATAAATAATGTTCAGTTGACTGACAGTGAGGACAGTTGGAGATGCAATCTCAATAAAGGGGTATACACCTCCAGAAAATTCTATCAGCTGCAATTTGGTCATTTAAATCCTGATGGGCCTGCAAAGTGGATATGGAAATCCAAATGTATGTCAAAACATAAATTCTTTGCTTGGCTGATTCTCAAGGACAGGATTAATACAAAGGATATGATCAAAAGAAGAAACTGGAAGATTGAAGGTACAGATCACTGTGTTCTTTGTTGTACACAGTGCAATTGTCACATCCCAATTTTGGAATACATGTTAACACAATTGTTTTGCTAATTGCTTGACAATTAAACTTTGATTGTGTTTGTTTGAGTGCAACTAAACAAACTAGTTATATAATATTAAATGGCTAAGAAATTGAAAGCAAACTTAAAAAGGATAGCAAAGCAGTAAACTAAAAATATTCAACATATTGTTCCAATGATAAAAATATTCAACATATTGTTCCAATGACTTTGGCAATATTTTCTAAAGTGAATATTGATCAAATAGTTTTCCAAAACTATCTTATGAATCTCATACTTGTTGAATATTATTACAAGACCTAAATTAAGAAAAAGGAAACACTTAATAAATTTCCCTAAAAGATTATCAGGAAAAAGAGGCATTCTTAGATGCTTCACCAAAATATTATCAAATGTTTTTCCAACCTTGCAAGCTTAAAAACAAAAGTAATGGAGAGCATTGACTTGCTATCTCAAGTCATATAAATATTTTGGCAAAGCATTATTAAAGAAAAGCCAAATGCCTTATTAAATAGAAATTCCAATATTTCCAGAAATAGAAAACTAAAACAAGTTACTATTGGAAACTTTCTTAAAATGATTTTAAATTCATACCATTTCTTCCTTATATCAAATAAGGAACACACACAAGAGGAGACCAATAATTGAATCCATTAAAGCCCTGAAAACATGAATTTTCTCCACAGCAACATTTGGGATTTTGAACAAGTTTGTTCTACAAACTTTTTCCAAATACCATGAAATAAATACCACATGATCTATATCATAAATAAGGATGAAAACCAAAAGGGCACAAGTTTTTGAATAATTTAAGTTGACAAAAAACCCTGTTTTCTTGACAGCACATTTTTGAAATTTGAACAAGTTTGTTCTATGAAGTAACTCAAAATGACTTTAATTTTCTACCACATAAGGAACACATCAAATAAGGAATGTGTGCCAAAAGTTATAATTTTTGGAAGCTCCTAAGTAGGTTAATAAATTCAATGTCCATTTATGTAAGAATTCAAATTTGAACAACTTTGAATTATCAAGTTTCTCCAATTGATCCAATTTTCATATATGTTGTGCATCTCAACTAATAAGAATTTTGGGCAAAAGGATTTCAAATTTTGACTTTGTTTGCTTAGGGAAAACATCCATTTTCAGAGAGTACAGGGACCTACTTGTAATTTTCCAGGGACTTAAATGTAAGCTCAGTCACACATGTCCTTCTTCTTCCTGTAGATGATGCAATGGAGGACATGGAAGCCCATGCTCCATAGCTTCGAGTGGAAGTCTTCTAGATGATAAAAACCCCATGTGCACCTCTGTGGTGCCTATCTACCCCCTCTCTCTCCCACTTGAACCCACTCTCTCTCTCTCCTCGAAATATCTTCAACCAAACCCTAGCCGAAATGAGGTCGTCGTCGATTCGGCCAGTAGAAGGCTCGCCGCCGGTAGCCGTTAGCACCATCGTCTTCGCCTTGCCGTGGTGGCCCTCGGTGCCGAAGGAATCGAGCCGAAACGACCCGTAGACGCCGCGCCATCCCGTTCCCTTCTCCGACCCCGACGGACTCCGGCGACGGATTCCGGCCGCCACGGACCTCCTCCTCCTTCTCCGAGTGGCCCAACGTGCTCATGGTGAGGATGCGCTCCTCCCCTACCTTTTTCCCCCTCCCTCGCTTCCGGAATAGCCGCCGCGCCGTCCTCGCATCACGGCCGTCGCGCGCCGCCGTCGCCGGCCACGCTCCGGTGGTTCCCGGGAAGCGACACCGCCCCTAGTTGATTGCCCACGTCGAGAGGAACGAGTATATGGTTTCGATTTGTGAAACGGTAGACGTTTCCGCTCGGATTGGAGCTCGCCGGAGCTCTCCCGCCGGCGGTGACGTCGTGGTGACGCAATGCCCGCGTCAGCCGCGCCTTGACCCCGCGCGCGGTGCGGTCAAACCTGCAGGTGGGGCTGCGCATCGCCTGCGTGGCAGCCCCGTGGCAGCATGGCCCGCTGGTCAGCCCCTTAGAGTAGATCCGCTCGCGGTAACAATAGATCCGGCCGGCCCAGTTTGAGATCTGGCCCATTGTCAAGTCTTTTTCCAATTTTATTTCCACAGAATGATGCATGATCACTTTTGAGCTTAAAAACCTAGTTAAAAGATGATTTTGACCCAACCAAAATTCACAGTGGTACCTCAACTAAATATGAACCACCTCCATTTTGTAGATCTACATTTGGATGTATATTTTTGAAATGAAAAAATGATTTGGCAACAGGTACCAGAAACACCAAAATGAGCACCATTTTAAATCAACAACTCAGAATGAAGTGAGGCAAATTGCATTGGAAAGCCCTTGAAATTTCCTAACAGGAGCAATTAACCTTGATTCCAAATTCATTGTATTTTTTAAATGGCATGCAATTTGGTAAAACACCAGAGAGCACTTTGGTGATTTTTATAAAATTATTAAAAATGATTTTTGATGCAAACTCAACTGGATGGTCTTGTATATGTTTAGGGCTATCCAAACCTAGAAGGGTTTAATTTTTAGAGCATCCTAGAAAATTTTGTGGACAGATCCTTGTTTTGCATATTTCTGCCATTTTGGCATTTTAGCTAATTAATTGTTGTGATTATATTTTTGTGTTGCATTATTGTTTTCTAGCATGTAAAAGTTGTGTGAACTTGTTTTCTAAGTGTTACTTAGCTATTTTAGCATGTTAGAATGTGTGGACTTGAGTTGAGAAGAAATAGGATTTATATCAATATCATATGTTTTATCTCTAGTTTATTACTTGCATATAATTTTTGAATGATTAATTTGTGTGCAAGTGATTGAATTGTTGTGTTGAGATATTAGATTCAGTACCATGTTGGTACTTATATTTTGTTAGTATCCCCTCTGCTAGCTTGCATTTGAGTTGGTATAAAAGCATGAGTAGCTTAATCAATACTATGAGAATGTTATGGAAAAATTCCCTCATGTGTGGAATTTTTGACATAAGTTTTTGTGGTTGTGTAGCCACATATTTTTGTATTGTGTTCATAGGACCAGTAGCATTTTGATGATGTTATTATGAGTACTTGACCCCTATAGTTTTCACTTGTGTGAAAACAATAACATGAGTAGCATTGCCTTGCTTATTTAAGCACCCTATTATTTTCTGCTAGTATGGTTATTGCACTAGAAGCTAGTTTAGAATTTTGTTAATTTTTTTCAAGTATGACCAGAGGCTTTGTGACCTCTTAATGCTTTGATATGCTAGTGGAACACCCACTTGTGTCATTGCATTTTTGGTGGAAACATTATTTCCCCCACACTAGATGTGTTTCTTTTATATATGTTTTGAGTAGATCTTTAAATGCTTTTTAGGCTTATTGCTAGATTAATTATCATGAAACCAGTACCATTTAGGTACTGTTATTTTGGTTATAGCACCTCTAGATACTTGGTGCTTGTGTTTGAAATAGATTTAAATAGCAATGCTTAAAGTCTAAATTTCATACTAGGATATTCATGTATGCTTTTTGTCTTGTTTTACCCTAGGGAAAACTATGAATCTTTGGTGTGGAAACCAGAGGATGGAATGTCCTTGTGGCATTATTATCTTAGGGTTTTCACCTCTGATAGGTTTCCTCTTAAGTAGCATAAAAGCATGAGTGACACTTGGATGACTAGGAATTAATCTCCTCACATGTGTAGCATTTTAAGCATAGTTTTTCCTTGTTTCCTAGCTATGCTTTTTTATGTTATTTTGTGGAACCCAGTAGCATTTATGGTACTGGTTAGAGGAGTATTTTGCCTCTGCTAGCTTGCACACTTGTGCATAAAATTAACTAGTGTAGCCTAAACTAGTCTAGTATTTTTCCTAAATTTTCTACTAGTATGAGTAGGAGTTTTTGGATGCTAGATTGTTTGTTTGGAGCACTTTTATAAAAGTGACCAGAGGCTTATTAACCTCTGGGTGAGCATTTTTGCTAGTGGAACACCCACTGGTACTTTTGCATCATGGTGGAAAATAGGCTTGACTTGTTGTCATGAGCCTTTTTCACCACTTGAGTATTTTAGCAAATTATATGTGCTAGCCATAGAGATTGTTGGGGGAGTTTTTAGACATAAAAATGTGTTTTATGTGACACCCTACTGTCTAGTAACATGTGCTCTACCCCACTGGTCCATGGTGTTCTTAACTAAAAATCATTGAATTGGCCACACATAAACACTAGGAAAAAAGCAGACTTTTCAACTATAGTTTTTATGCCAATTTTTCTTAAGGGAAAAATTGAGAACTTGGGTGGTACTTCTTGATTGCTTGCTGTATGTATTACTTGTAGCCTTGTTTGTCTTGTTTGGTTCTGAATGTGTGTCCTTTATTCTCTTTTTACGACGTTAGAAAACGAAGAGGAAGGAAGTGTCGGGAAGCTCTGTTTCAAGTTCCAGTCACTCCAACAACCAGGGACACAAAGAGATACCAGGCAAGCCATCCTGATTGCTTGCTGATACAATACTTACCATTATCTATCATGCATGTTTTACCTCTGAAGTTTTACCAAAAACTTGATTATCAAAACTATTTTTGAGGTGGAAATTACTATTATACTATGTTATAGGTTACTATCATGCCAGTAGTTAAACTTGGTAATACCAAGCCCATAAGCCACCCTATGGTATTTATTACCATCAAGTATACTAGTCCCTAAGTGGACACCCTAAAATTGTGATTCTACAAAACAAAGGCTTTACGGAAAAACCCGGAGAAAAGGCGGATCCTTGTTCTCCGGTGGAATGTGGAAGTGGTCATTTTTGAGAAAGTGGTGTTTTCAAAAATGACACATAACCTAGTCTTCGCCGGACAACCTTTACCGTACTGCCACCCTACCCCAACATGGGCACGGGGCTTAACTTGAAGTTTGTTCTTATTAGTGTGTTCTATCTCACTTGCTATAAGGGGCGTCGTACCCTCGAACCGAATGTCGTCAGTGGAGACATATAAAGTGTGGGATTGATTTTCCCTCCGGTCGCATCAGATGAGGCATCCTGGCTTGGCGGGGATTAGCTCGGTGCCGGGGATGTGGTAAAACTCAACTGAGAGATAGGCATATTCTAGCTTGAACATAGTGGATGGTTATGATCAGTTACCTGATGTTTACATACTGTTGTTACAGTCTGTGATTGTTCACGGGAGGTGTACTGGATCTGGTGGATGTGTACACCTCTGCAGAGTACAACTTTTTCGAAGAAGCCGCGTCCTCGGATATGGACAGTTGAATGGCCATGTAGCTAGCATTGTGTCAATGTTTTCAAAAAGGAGTTTTGAAAGGGAAATTTTGGAAAGGAAGTGTTGAACTTGTGAAGTTCGGAAAGGAAGGAAAACGTATACCGTGGAGGTATCGTCGATGATGAAAAGCCAGATGATGTTATACAAAACAAAATGTTTTGCAAAGAAAACCTTTTCTACTCTAAACAAGAATTCTGGAAACTGATTCCAAGAAGTTTTGCAAAGAGAAAATATTCTTTAACAAAACTTTACAAAACCTCTTGTACATGTGATATCTACAAGAGAAATAAAACTATATTATTTTCTTCTGAAGTATCTTCTTCAACGAAGATACAGATTAACCTGACTGCAACTGTGGTGTCATCATATATGAACACCATTGATAGTGAACCCTATTTATAGCCTACCTATTCCACCATATAAGCATATTTGCATGTTGGTAAGTGACATGATGGATGTCTTGCTGAGTACATTCAAATGTACTCATTATGTTTTCGCCCCTGGTATCTACTTGCCAGACTTTGGAGAAGGAGCCTCCGAAGGAGTTCTATGAAGAGAAGTACGGAGCTGACGGCTTTGCGAACTAGGATCGTCTCCGGGTCAGCAGCCTGTAGGTTAAGGCGTGACTTGGGCTCAACTACGTTGTGTTTTAATTGTCTTCCGCTGTGTTTGTTAAGTTGCCTGCCCTTGTGGCAGTTGCGTTAAACTTGATCATGTGATCATTTGTGTAATACCTTTATGTATTCGTGTAATGGATGATGTATTTCTGTGTGCCAACTGTGTATGTTGTTCACGACTGATCTTTCTTGGATCGTGAATGTATGCATACGTAGGGTTTCAGACTGCCGGTCTGGGGTCCTTACAGCAATGAGGATTGGATACATATGTTCTTTCAATGTGTTTTTAGCTCTCGAATTTGGAATTATTTGCAAATCAGTTGGAGTGATAACACACTTGTGCAAAATCTTGCTGCTGCCAAAAAGTCTTTCAAGGGGCCATGTTTCACTGAGATTGTGATTCTTGCTTGCTGGAATATTTGGAAGCAGAGGAATGGAGTCATTTTTAAATCAGAAAGACATTCCTTTATGGGATGGAAAGTGGGCTTCATGTTTGATCTCCTTAGGCTTAAGCATAGGTTGAGTGCTGCTGTGGCTGCTTAATTAGCTTTATGGATTAATTCCTTAATTTAGCCTGGGATAGACTGTCTTAGTCTAATTCCATGTATATTTGTACATATTTGTAACTGTAACGTTTGTGGTTGGTAATAAAGGGTTGTGGGGGACTCCCCTGCAGTAGAAAATGTTTCAAAAAACATCCCCAAGCTTAACCCATGTTCGTCCTCGAGTATGAATGTGATAAAACTAAGGTGGGTTTTGCATATTGAAACAATCATGGGATATCAAGGAGGATTATTCATGCTACATATAATCAAATGATTAATACTAGAAATGAGTAGGAATATACAATTCATGTTGTAAGAAATATCAAATATGCAAGCAAAGATGCTTCATGAAAGTTCACAAAGTGTATAATGAAATAAAAGCACTATGGACCAAATGCATACACAAAATGAAAAATAAAATCTTATATTGGTCAAAGAATAGCATAATGGAGAATAGAAAATATGGTGGACACTTTGGAGGAAATTAAGTAGAGGTAAAACATGATCAAGTCTTATTTAGCCTCTAAATTATTCAACTAAAATTACTAATTTAAATGTGGTATCCATTGATCTAGGACTCTCATTGCCCCTTTATCGCTAGCATCTTAAAATTGTGAGTATTGAAGTAATGAGAATGACAAGGTGGTTGAAAGCCTCATGCCCTGTGAGTGTGAAAACCTACTCCATGATTACTCAACTTAAGATTCCTAATAAGCTTTGTACAATCATAATAAGTATTAATGACATCATAGAGAACCGCAAAGAGGTACCTCTTGCCCCATGACATGGAAACAAGCCCATGTTACAATGACAAGATGAACAAACGGAGTAGACTCATCATCCTTTTTATTTTCATTCACTATTATGCATAGCTTCTTATTTTATTATAGGATGTGTTGTAGAGTCACTCAAGCTGTAAGTAAATTTCCACCATGATAAAGCATGGCTTGGGTTAGCGGCCCAATGCGTTTCTCTAGTCATATAGATACTTACTCATCAAAACTTACTATTCCTCTATTTCATTTCGGCATGGCAGGAGTCCAAAAACAAAAGTACATGATATCAACCAAATGTAAATTTTTTGTGCAATGTTGAAAGCTTTCTGGTGATACACGTTTATAGCTAGCTCCCAACCACACACTTGTCAAACGCAAAACTTGTGGCTCCCATTATTGGGTCATGTTTATTAGATGCATAAAAAGTAAAGTGTGCCTTCAAAAGTTCGTGAGAGTCCTATCCCAAGTTCAACCCATGACAATTAATAAAGTGAATATCTTAATTTAGAACATAAATAACACAATAACATGGTGAACATACTCGGAATAGCAATGAAGCTAATGGGAAGATATGGTGGACTCACTGGAAATACTTGGCTAAGGAGTGTTGGAAACAAGTTTTTACTTGTTGGAATTTTTAAATTTTTGGGCTAGCAAGAGGGAGATAGTTGACCAGATACTATGCATGAATATGTCCATAGAACTACTCATTTCATGACAAACTAAATAAACCAGCAATTAACATCAAGTACATGAATAAGAGATAGCTCAAGACAACATTATTGCAAATTTCTACACATAAAAGGCCTATAAATCATGCAAACATATGTAGCTCTTCAAATCAACCATGGCATCCCTATTCCAAGTCATAATACTAGCATCCAATACATTCCAAACCCAAACTTCAGTAGCTTAATCTCATGTAAAATGATGGTGGTGGTCTTATCAAAACAAAAATAAAAACAAAAACTAGACGATTCAAGTCTCTACGATAAATGCTTTGCTTAGAAAAACAGAAAGTAGACGTGTGCTAACCAAAAGAGTGTAGCTCCAGTGGGGTGTTCAACACATCCCGAAGATTATGGCTTTCACCATTCTTGGATGTCTTGAGGCGCAGCTCCTCTATTCCCTGTGAAATAACTTCACAAAACATGTTTCTCCCATTCTTTTTCTGTGGGGTGAGATTAGCAAGGACAAACAAATCACATGCTTGCTGTGAAAAATTCCAAATCAAATGCTCCAGTAGATAGACAATAAGGTTCATTATGTTTTATTTTCACTCTCTTGCTTGAAAGAATCATGGAAATTCGATTCCCAAGCCCAAAGAGTGCATAAAACAAAAGAAGGCAGAATCTGTCCAGAAAAGCAACAGCAGCAAAACGAACGTCTTTCCCTAATCTAGACTCGTCAAACAATTAAGCCAATTTTTGTGCTTACAGAGGACGAAAAGTTGCAGAACATACGAAAACATTAGCTCAATCCGACATACCAATAAAAACGTAAAATCATACGGTGAGCAGACTCGTGTTGAAACAGAAATTTCATGCACTAGGATAGCAACTTATAAGTCCAAATGGGTTTGACTTGACTCTTTATTGAAAACTCCAGAATTAAAACAAAAAAACTAATCTCTTGAGACAGAAAGAGGACACTAGGAAAATCCAAACAAAAACAACCGGGTTGCCTCCCGTAAAGCGCTTTCTTTATAGCCATATAGCTAGGCTTTACTTACTTGGTAATCAAGAGGGGTAAATCTCATGAGTGAGCCTGTTCTTCAGCATGCCCCTCTTCCTTGGGAATTGCTCCATGATTTTATTGTGAGGGAACTGAAACTTGACATTCCCTTCCTTGGAGTCTATGATTGCACCTGTAGTACGAAGAAAAGGTCTACCCAAAATAATAGGACTAGGGGATTTATCCCCCATATCCATAATAATGAAATCAACGGGTACAAAAGTCATGTGCAATTCAATCATAACATCTATTACTTGTCCTATAGCATGTTTAGCAGAGTTATCAGCAAGGACAAATTCACTTGAGCACTTCTCTAAATTTTCTAGTTCTAGCAATTCATATAATTCTTTAGAGAGTACCGATACACTAGAACCTAGATCTAACATAGCATGGTGAATTTCTTTTCCAATTGAAACTAGCACCTTGGGGATCCATGCATCCCCAAGCTTAGGAGGTATCATGGCCTCATTCTTGTACCTAGCAATTTTTTCTTGCAAGACATGATTAGCAATATAAGATCCAAAGCCAGGTTGATTAACATTTATAGTGGGATCACTAGCAAATTTTTATAGAGTAGGCAATAAGTTCTTGCAAGCTACTTTTTTCTAAATCAAGCAATGGATCCTTAATTTCAGTAAGCATCATAATTTCCTCTACTTTACTCTCTAATTTAGCTAGCATGCTTGATTCATGAGGACTAATTTCATCTTTGCTAGCAAGATAAGACATATATGGAAGTAAATATTCAGGGTACTTCACTATTTCATTCAAAGTTTCTTCTAAGCTAGTAGGGACATGCTCACTTGTATTCTCATCAATATGATCAATATTTTCAATAATAGGATTAGCAATAGTAATAGAATTCATTCCTAGACTAGGTTGTGCTTGTGGCTTTACTGCTGACATGCTTAATAGAGTTGCTTGATTATCAGCTAATTTTGACAATGCTTTATCTAAATTCGAAGATTGAAGTTGCAATCCTTTAATATCACTACTAATGGATGCAATAGACTTATTTAACTCATGTATCAGAGCATTGTGACTAGCAACTTGTTCCATAAGCAATTTATTAGATTCAGAAATTTCACTAGAAGGCTTCCACTTATTTTCATTAGCATTAGGATATCGAACAAAAGGTTTATTTGGCACATAAGGAGGTTTACTATATGAATTGTAAGCATTACCAAAACCATTGCTACCATAATTCCTAACAAAATTAACATCCACACTTTTAGAATTACTACCAACTCGCTCCTGCAAAGGCACATTCTCCATATTTTGTTTATTAATAAAAGCAAGAATAGTGTCCATTTTAGAAGACAAATCATTGGTTTCTTCAATTGAGTTTATTTTCTTAGTGGGATTGGGTGATCTTTTAGTATTCCATTGACTATAATTTTGCAATATGCTTTCTAATATGCTCTTAGCCTCACCTACAGTTTTACTCATAAAGGCACCTCCAGCAGCAGAATCAAGTATATTTCTAGACATGTAGTTTAGACCATTATAAAAAGAGTGTTGTATGGTCCATTCATTTACTCCATGTGATGGGCATGTTCTAAGCATTAATTTAATTCTATCCCATGCCATGGCTACATGTTCATTATCATTTTGCCAAAATGAGAGGATATTATTCCTATTTTGCAAAATTTTAACGGGAGGATAATATTTCTTAATGAAAGCTTCTTTTAAATCATCCCAAGACATTATACTAGCTGTAGGTAGTGAAAGTAACCATTCTTTAGCCTTTCCTCTAAGTGAAAAAGGAAATAATTTCAGTTTTAAAACACTAATTTCCACATTTTTAAATTTTTGCATATCACATATTTCCATGAAATCATGAAGATGCATAGAGGCATCCTCCATAGAACTACCACCAAATTGCTCTCTAGTAATTAAATTCAATAAACTAGGACTTAATTCATAGCTTTCAGCTTGTATTTCAGGTGTAGTAATTGTCCTAGCAATGAATTGGTCATTGGGTGTATTTGTGTAGTCACCTAACTTAGTTCTATCACCCATTTTAACATTTTTTATGTAATTTTTAATTTTTTATGCAAAACTGAAAATTAAAGTAACTAGGCAAATTCGAAATACTAAAATAAACTAGATAACTAAATGCAAAACTAAAATGCAAACTAAAATAAAATATGCAAGACAAAACAAAAACAAGAACAAGAACAAAACAAAAACAGAAACAAGACAAGAAACAAAACAATCTACTTGAAAGAAGGTGGAGATAGAAAGGACGATACTCACGTAGGTGCAACCTCCCCAAGCTTAGGTGTTTGCACACCTTGTTGGTGATGAAGACTTCTTGTGAGCTCCCTTGGTCAACTCCTTCACCTATGGCTCCCCGGCAACGGCGCCAGAAAAACGCTTGATGGCTAGGTTGAGACTCCAAGTGCAGAGTGTGTAGCTAGTGGCAAGCCTTCTTCCCCACGAGGGTGACTCGAGGGTTTATATCGAACTCTTGGGGAGCTAGTATTTCAGCAATTGTCTTCCAAGATTCCTCCAGGATCCTGCAAACAAGTAGAGAATTTTGTGCCCTCAACCTCACCAAGTGGTTGTCAAGCACAAGGTGTGAGACTTCTAAATTGCAATGCAAAACTGAAAGTAAATGTACAATAATTAAATCTACTACTAAATGCAAATGAGATAATAAATATGCAATGGATTGTTTTTGTATTTTTGTGATGCAAGTGGTGATGGAGATAATGTAAATTCGAATTGGAGATGCAAGTAAAGTAAAGTGCAAGTAAAGTAAATTGCAGCAAAGTAACTAGAGTGTTTTCTTATATTTAAAATAGGACCGGGGTTCATGGTTTCACACTTGCATTCTCTCAAATAAAGTAGTAGACGGTGGACATAAAGAATTACATGTGAGATTACAATAACATGTTTAACATTGAGTACTTCCATATGGGCATCACGTCCTAGCATAGAGATCTCTACGGTCATATTGATCCCTCTTATGCTCAACCAAGATGCGAAATAAATCATAACACCTCGATAATTAAGGAAAAACCAGAGTATAGCTTTAAGCAATGTGACATGAAGTTGAAGTAAGAACTTGGTAGATCTAGTCATAAAGATTGATTAGTGTCACTTGAAATCCCCGGTAACAAGGTACTCCTTTTTATCCCTAGTGAGGTAACTAAGAAAGGTTTAACAAAACCTAAGTGGATCGCTGAACTTCTGTCACTTTCATAGCACTAGCCACCCCCCATTACTCCAACTAATGCACCCATCACCCCACACACGCTCTCAAGAACTAGATTGATCAAAGCTAGCAAATAAGAACGGGGTACATAAGATACATCTACTCAAATAACTCAAGAGAAACAATTGCAATCTCAGATTCAATAACTCATAGAAAAGATCCACCACATAGGAATTACAACGGTGCCCGTAATCATGTGAGGCAGCTCATACGGATCTAATTAGTGAAGCACATAGAGAGAGAGATACAAGTGCTACTTCCACAAACCCATAGCCCTAGGGTGGACTACTCCCTCTTCATGGAGATGTCGATGGAGATGACGTTGGAGGAGTAGGAGATCACACCGGCGGCGCCCCGCCGGAGTTTTACCGCTCCAATCTGGAACTTCTGGTCTCTGTTTTGCTGTTTTGGTGTTTTGGCGGCGCTCTCTTCGTAAGGGTACGGGGGACCCTTTTATAGTCAGTTTTAGGTCAAGACGGAGTCGGTAAGTCGAAGATGGAAGGAATTGGGGCCACAGGGGCCAAAAGGTGGCCTCTCACGCGGCCAAGGAATCTGGCCGCGTGGAGGGTCCTCTTTTGGGCCTCCTTGCCCAATTCTCGTGGATCCTTCGCCCGCAAGTCTTATCCTTCCAAGAAAATGACCCCCGCAGATTTTCAGGTGATTTCGCGGAAGTTTGCCCCCTGAAACGTCAAAAATATAGAAAACGGGGTTTCTGACAGGCAGGGTTAATTCCATAAAAGTTGGGGGACTTTGTAATTTAACCCCAAAATACTATAAAACATTGAATTATACCCTTATATGATGCAATATATGATAGAAAACCATGTGAAAATATGCAAAATTCATCTATGCATTTTACATGCATCAATATGTTATTTATGATCTTGCATGCTCTCTGTGATTAGTAGATGCTCTAGCCAAGTAGATGCTAGTAACTCTAAGAGGGGGTATTTATGCTCGATAGTGGGTTCATGCCTCCTTTGCATTTATGCTCGAGTGACAGAAGCATGACGGATGGAGGATGTGTTGTTGCCATTAGGGAGAAAAGAACAATGCTTTGTCTAAGGATGATGTTATTGTTTACATTACACACTTTTCTTACTGCAATTATCAGTTGCTTGCAACTTAATACACAATGTTTGTTTGGATGATATTCGGAGGGTGGATTATTAGTCATAGATACAGTTGGATAGCGTTCTATGTATCTTGTTGTAATGCCCGCATGAATCACATAGTAATCTTTATGTCTTGCATATGTACTACGGTGCAACCTTCATTTCTGTCAGTTTCCCAGCTGTAATTTGTTCACCACACATGTTATTTATCTTCACGGAGAGACACAACTAGTGAACTGTGGACCCCCTATCCTTTTTCCTCATACCGATAAATCACCTACTGCTTTCATACTGTTCTCCTACCCTTTTTCCACACCATATGTTTAACCTCTTTGTGTTCAGCAAAACCGGTGAGATTGACAACCTCACTGCTTCGTTAGGGCAAAGTGATTTGATTGTGTTTTGTAGGTTCCACGTTGCTTATGAACCGGTAGTGCGCCCTGCCATCTCAGCTGCTTCACCTTGTCAAGTTACTCCTTCCTCATATTGGTCAATTCAACCTTGGTTTCTTTCTGAGGGAAAACTTGCTGTTTCACTCTTCATACCTTCCTCTTGGGGTCTCCCAACGAACGTGTGTTCACACGTGTCACATGTGTGGTGAACGAATTACAGCTGGGCAATTGATAGAAATGAAGGCTGCACCATAGTCATATGCAAGACATGAAGTTTACTTTGTGATTCTTGCGGGCATTACAACAAAATAGATAGACCATCATTCAACTGCATCTATGACTAATAATCTACCTTCAAAATATCATCCGAACAAACGTAGGGTATTAAGTTTTAGGCAACATATAATTGTAGTAAGAAAAGTGTGTAATGTAAACAATGTAAACAAAGTAAACATCATTGTTTTCTCCCTAATGGCAACATCACATCCTCCATTTGTCACGTTTCTATCACTCGAGCACAGCTTCAAAGGAGGAATGAACCCACTATCAAGCATAAATACTCCGTCTTTGAGTCACTAGCATCTACTTGGCCATAGCATCTACTAGTAACGGAGAGCATGCAAGATCATAAATAACATATGCATGAAGATAACATGATAGATTTTTAATAAGAAGAGATAGCATTCAACATTCATCGGATCCCAGCAAACACAACATGTAGCATTACAATAAGCTGATCTCGATCATGTAAGGAGCTCATGAGATCTAAACATGAAGCATAAAGTGGAGGAGACAACCATCTAGGTACTGCTATCGACCCGTAGTCCAGGGATGAACTACTCATGCATCACTCCGGAGGCGGGCATGATGGTGTAGACCCCTCCGGTGATGAATTTCCGTCCCGGTAGGGTGCCGGGGAGAGCTCGAGAACCCTCCTGATCTCGGGTTGACTATGACGGCGGCCTCGGATGTTTCTCGGGAAAAAGTGGTATATTATTAGGGTTCACATGTCGGGGGAATAAATAGGCGAAAGGGCGATGGCGGTGGATGTCCGAGGGGCCCGCACCACCCTATGGCGCAGCCAAGGGCGCGCCGCCCTATGGTGTGTCCCCTCTCCAGGCCTTTTTGGGACTCCGTGGAACCTTCAGGATTTCTAAGACTTCTAGGCTTCGAATTTTTCTATTCTGCGAGTATTTCAAGAACAACTTTTCTGAAACTAAAAACAGCAGAAAACAAGGAATTGGCTCTGTGGCATCTTGTCAATAGGTTAGTCCTGGAAATCGATAAAAATGACATAAAGTGTATAGCAAACATGTACAAAATAGCATGAAAAAAACATGGAACATCAGAAATTAAGAATACATTTATGACGTATCAACATCCCCAAGCTTAGTTCCTACTCGTCCTCGAGTAGATAAACGATAAAAAACACATAATTTCTGAGATGACATGCTACCAACGTAAACTTGATCACCATAGTAATGTAAAGCATGTAAACTAGGATCAAATGAATAAAGGTTGTGGTTTATAGTTGATATCAAATAGAATAATGTATAAACCATTAGGAAAAATAAAGTAAAACTTTTTAGTGAATCAATACTAAAAGACAATCCACTGTGCAATGATAAAAATATTCAACATATTGTTCCAATGATAAAAATATTCAACATATTGTTCCAAGGACTTTGGCAATATTTTCTAAAGTGAATATTGATCAAATAGTTTTCCAAAACTATCTTATGAATCTCATACTTGTTGAATATTATTACAAGACCTAAATTAAGAAAAAGGAAACACTTAATAAATTTCCCTAAAAGATTATCAGGAAAAAGAGGCATTCTTAGATGCTTCACCAAAATATTATAAAATGTTTTTCCAACCTTGCAAGCTTAAAAACAAAAGTAATGGAGAGCATTGACTTGCTATCTCAAGTCATATAAATATTTTGGCAAAGCATTATTAAAGAAAAGCCAAATGCCTTATTAAATAGAAATTCCAATATTTCCAGAAACAGAAAACTAAAACAAGTTACTATTGGAAACTTTCTTAAAATGATTTGAAATTCATACCATTTCTTCCTTATATCAAATAAGGAACACACACAAGAGGAGACCAATAATTGAATCCATTAAAGCCCTGAAAACATGAATTTTCTCCACAGCAACATTTGGGATTTTGAACAAGTTTGTTCTACAAACTTATTCCAAATACCATGAAATAAATACCACATGATCTATATCATAAATAAGGATGAAAACCAAAAGGGCACAAGTTTTTGAATAATTTAAGTTGACAAAAAACCCTGTTTTCTTGACAGCACCTTTTTGAAATTCGAACAAGTTTGTTCTATGAAGTAACTCAAAATGACTTTAATTTTCTACCACATAAGGAACACATCCAATAAGGAATGTGTGCCAAAAATTATCATTTTTGGAAGCTCCTAAGTAGGTTAATAAATTCAATGTCCATTTATGTAAGAATTCAAATTTGAACAACTTTGAATTATCAAGTTTCTCCAATTGATCCAATTTTCATATATGTTGTGCATCTCAACTAATAAGAATTTTGGGCAAAAGGATTTCAAATTTTGACTTTGTTTTCTTAGGGAAAACATCCATTTTCAGAGAGTACAGGGACCTACTTGTAATTTTCCAGGGACTTAAATGTAAGCTGAGTCACACATGTCCTTCTTCTTCCTGTAGATGATGCAATGGAGGACAAGCCCATGCTCCATAGCTTCGAGTGGAAGTCTTCTAGATGATAAAAACCCCATGTGCACCTCTGTGGTGCCTATCTACCCCCTCTCTCTCCCACTTGAACCCACTCTATCTCTCTCCTCGAAATATCTTCAACCAAACCCTAGCCGAAATGAGGTCGTCGTCGATTCGGCCAGTAGAAGGCTCGCCGCCGGTAGCCGTTAGCACCATCGTCTTCGCCTTGCCGTGGTGGCCCTCGGTGCCGAAGGAATCGAGCCGAAACGACCCGTAGACGCCGCGCCATCCCGTTCCCTTCTCCGACCCCGACGGACTCCGGCGACGGATTCCGGCCGCCACGGACCTCCTCCTCCTTCTCCGAGTGGCCCAACGTGCTCATGGTGAGGATGCGCTCCTCCCCTACCTTTTTCCCCCTCCCTCGCTTCCGAAATAGCCGCCGCGCCGTCCTCGCATCACGGCCGTCGCGCGCCGCCGTCGCCGGCCACGCTCCGGTGGTTCCCGGGAAGCGACACCGCCCCTAGTTGATTGCCCACGTCGAGAGGAACGAGTATATGGTTTCGATTTGTGAAACGGTAGACGTTTCCGCTCGGATTGGAGCTCGCCGGAGCTCTCCCGCCGGCGGTGACGTCGTGGTGACGCAATGCCCGCGTCAGCCGCGCCTTGACCCCGCGCGCGGTGCGGTCAAACCTGCAGGTGGGGCTGCGCATCGCCTGCGTGGCAGCCCCGTGGCAGCATGGCCCGCTGGTCAGCCCCTTAGAGTAGATCCGCTCGCCGTAACAATAGATCCGGCCGGCCCAGTTTGAGATCTGGCCCATTGTCAAGTCTTTTTCCAATTTAATTTCCACAGAATGATGCATGATCACTTTTGAGCTTAAAAACCTAGTTAAAAGATGATTTTGACCCAACCAAAATTCACAGTCGTACCTCAACTAAATCTTAACCACCTCCATTTTGTAGATCTACATTTGGATGTATATTTTTGAAATGAAAAAATGATTTGGCAACAGGTACCAGAAACACCAAAATGAGCACCATTTTAAATCAACAACTCAGAATGAAGTGAGGCAAATTCCATTGGAAAGCCCTTGAAATTTCCTAACAGGAGCAATTAACCTTGATTCCAAATTCATTGTATTTTTTAAATGGCATGCAATTTGGTAAAACACCAGAGAGCACTTTGGTGATTTTTCTAAAATTATTAAAAATGATTTTTGATGCAAACTCAACTGGATGGTCTTGTATATGTTTAGGGATATCCAAACCTAGAAGGGTTTAATTTTTAGAGCATCCTAGAAAATTTTGTCGACAGATCCTTGTTTTGCATATTTCTGCCATTTTGGCATTTTAGCTAATTAATTGTTGTGATTATATTTTTGTGTTGCATTATTGTTTTCTAGCATGTAAAAGTTGTGTGAACTTGTTTTCTAAGTGTTACTTATCTATTTTAGCATGTTAGAATGTGTGGACTTGAGTTGAGAAGAAATAGGATTTATATCAATATCATATGTTTTATCTCTAGTTTATTACTTGCATATAATTTTTGAATGATTAATTTGTGTGCAAGTGATTGAATTGTTGTGTTGAGATATTATATTCAGTACCATGTTGGTACTTATATTTTGTTAGTATCCCCTCTGCTAGCTTGCATTTGAGTTGGTATAAAAGCATGAGTAGCTTAATCATTACTATGAGAATGTTATGGAAAAATTCCCTCATGTGTGGAATTTTTGACATAAGTTTTTGTGGTTGTGTAGCCACATATTTTTGTATTGTGTTCATAGGACCAGTAGCATTTTGATGATGTTATTATGAGTACTTGACCCCTATAGTTTTCACTTGTGTGAAAACAATAACATGAGTAGCATTGCCTTGCTTATTTAAGCACCCTATTATTTTCTGCTAGTATGGTTATTGCACTAGAAGCTAGTTTAGCATTTTGTTAATTTTTGTCAAGTATGACCAGAGGCTTTGTGACCTCTTAATGCTTTGATATTCTAGTGGAACACCCACTGGTGTCATTGCATTTTTGGTGGAAACATTATTTCCCCCACACTAGATGTGTTTCTTTTATATATGTTTTGAGTAGATCTTTAAATGCTTTTTAGGCTTATTGCTAGATTAATTCTCATGAAACCAGTACCATTTAGGTACTGTTATTTTGGTTATAGCACCTCTAGATACTTGGTGCTTGTGTTTGAAATAGATTTAAATAGCAATGCTTAAAGTCTAAATTTCATACTAGGATATTCATGTATGCTTTTTGTCTTGTTTTACCCTAGGGAAAACTATGAATCTTTGGTGTGGAAACCAGAGGATGGAATGTCCTTGTGGCATTATTATCTTAGGGTTTTCACCTCTGATAGGTTTCCTCTTAAGTAGCATAAAAGCATGAGTGACACTTGGATGACTAGGAATTAATCTCCTCACATGTGTAGCATTTTAAGCATAGTTTTTCCTTGTTTCCTAGCTATGCTTTTTATGTTATTTTGTGGAACCCAGTAGCATTTATGGTACTGGTTAGAGGAGTATTTTTCCTCTGCTAGCTTGCACACTTGTGCATAAAATTAACTAGTGTAGCCTAAACTAGTCTAGTATTTTTCCTAAATTTTCTACTAGTATGAGTAGGAGTTTTTGGATGCTAGATTGTTTGTTTGGAGCACTTTTATAAAAGTGACCAGAGGCTTATTAACCTCTGGGTGAGCATTTTTGCTAGTGGAACACCCACTGGTACTTTTGCATCATGGTGGAAAATAGGCTTGACTTGTTGTCATGAGCCTTTTTCACCACTTGAGTATTTTAGCAAATTATATGTGCTAGCCATAGAGATTGTTGGGGGAGTTTTTAGACATAAAAATGTGTTTTATGTGACACCCTACTGTCTAGTAACATGTTCTCTACCCCACTGGTCCATGGTGTTCTTAACTAAAAATCATTGAATTGGCCACACATAAACACTAGGAAAAAAGCAGACTTTTCAACTATAGTTTTTATGCCAATTTTTCTTAAGGGAAAAATTGAGAACTTGGGTGGTACTTCTTGATTGCTTGCTGTATGTATTACTTGTAGCCTTGTTTGTCTTGTTGTTCTGAATGTGTGTCCTTTATTCTCTTTTTACGACGTTAGAAAACGAAGAGGAAGGAAGTGTCGGGAAGCTCTGTTTCAAGTTCCAGTCACTCCAACAACCAGGGACACAAAGAGATACCAGGCAAGCCATCCTGATTGCTTGCTGATACAATACTTACCATTATCTATCATGCATGTTTTACCTCTGAAGTTTTACCAAAAACTTGATTATCAAAACTATTTTTGAGGTGGAAATTACTATTATACTATGTTATAGGTTACTATCATGCCAGTAGTTAAACTTGGTAATACCAAGCCCATAAGCCACCCTATGGTATTTATTACCATCAAGTATACTAGTCCCTAAGTGGACACCCTAAAATTGTGATTCTACAAAACAAAGGCTTTACGGAAAAACCCGGAGAAAAGGCGGATCCTTGTTCTCCGGTGGAATGTGGAAGTGGTCATTTTTGAGAAAGTGGTGTTTTCAAAAATGACACATAACCTAGTCTTCGCCAGACAACCTTTACCGTACTGCCACCCTACCCCAACATGGGCACGGGGCTTAACTTGAAGTTTGTTCTTATTAGTGTGTGCTATCTCACTTGCTATAAGGGGCGTCGTACCCTCGAACCGAATGTCGTCAGTGGAGACATATAAAGTGTGGGATTGATTTTCCCTCCGGTCGCATCAGATGAGGCATCCTGGCTTGGCGGGGATTAGCTCGGTGCCGGGGATGTGGTAAAACTCAACTGAGAGATAGGCATATTCTAGCTTGAACATAGTGGATGGTTATGATCAGTTACCTGATGTTTACATACTGTTGTTACAGTCTGTGATTGTTCACAGGAGGTGTACTGGATCTGGTGGATGTGTACACCTCTGCAGAGTACAACTTTTTCGAAGAAGCCGCGTCCTCGGATATGGACAGTTGAATGGCCATGTAGCTAGCATTGTGTCAATGTTTTCAAAAAGGAGTTTTGAAAGGGAAATTTTGGAAAGGAAGTGTTGAACTTGTGAAGTTCGGAAAGGAAGGAAAACGTATACCGTGGAGGTATCGTCGATGATGAAAAGCCAGATGATGTTATACAAAACAAAATGTTTTGCAAAGAAAACCTTTTCTACTCTAAGCAAGAATTCTGGAAACTGATTCCAAGAAGTTTTGCAAAGAGAAAATATTCTTTAACAAAACTTTACAAAACCTCTTGTACATGTGATATCTACAAGAGAAATAAAACTATATTATTTTCTTCTGAAGTATCTTCTTCAACGAAGATACAGATTAACCTGACTGCAACTGTGGTGTCATCATATATGAACACCATTGATAGTGAACCCTATTTATAGCCTAACTATTCCACCATATAAGCATATTTGCATGTTGGTAAGTGACATGATGGATGTCTTGCTGAGTACATTCAAATGTACTCATTATGGTTTCGCCCCTGGTATCTACTTGCCAGACTTTGGAGAAGGAGCCTCCGAAGGAGTTCTATGAAGAGAAGTACGGAGCTGACGGCTTTGCGAACTAGGATCGTCTCCGGGTCAGCAGCCTGTAGGTTAAGGCGTGACTTGGGCTCAACTACGTTGTGTTTTAATTGTCTTCCGCTGTGTTTGTTAAGTTGCCTGCCCTTGTGGCAGTTGCGTTAAACTTGATCATGTGATCATTTGTGTAATACCTTTATGTATTCGTGTAATGGATGATGTATTTCTGTGTGCCAACTGTGTATGTTGTTCACGACTGATCTTTCTGGGATCGTGAATGTATGCATACGTAGGGTTTCAGACTGCCGGTCTGGGGTCCTTACAGAGTTGGTATCAGAGCCATCCTGACCTTAGGAGACCTTAGTTAGCATGGACGTCAGATAGGAAAGAAAAGTAATTTTTGAGTAAAAACCTTTTTACTATCTAAATTATTTTTATCTAAGGGAATTTTAGTATATTTTCCCTCCTTCTGATCTTTTCAAAATATTCTAAATGCATATCAAGGGCGTCCTTGAACAGTGGTTCGAAGGGCGGGCCTTACAGAGTTGGTATCTCTCTCGGTTAAGAGGTTATTTCTTACTTGTTTGCAACTGCTCCGCTCTGTTTTTGAAACATCTCTCGTCTTTGAAGTTTTCTGTTCAGAAAATAGTTGGGGTTTCAAAAACAGATTGTTGCGTAGTTTTACCTCTCTCAGATAAAAGTTTTATCAAAACTTTACTTCTATTATCTTGTTTCTATCCAAAAGCTTTTATAATTGCCGATGTCCCGAGAAGACCAAAATAATTGCCTAGCTCTACAGTGATGATGGTCAGAAGTAGATATAGTTCTTCAGCCACTTCTAGGATTTTTGGATTAGTCTAGTTTGGAGTAATTTAGCGATTACCCCATGAGTCGCCTTCCCCGACGTAGCTCCAATGGAGTCTTGCTTGTGTGTTTTGGCTTGCTTATGTGTGTCCGTAGGACTTTGTGCTATTGTGTGGTGTAGAATTTGGTTCATCTAGGCTTCTATATGTTTGTGGGGTGCTCAAAATTTGCAGATTTGTGCTTGCCCCGCTCTTGTTTTTGAATCGCCTCCTGTCAAATTTTTGCAAGCAAAAATGTTTGTATAGCATTCAAAAACAAGAGTTTGTTGCTTAGGCTTATACTTATTTTTCGCTTCATAATGCGACCCGTCGTGAACCACCACCATTTCCCCCACCGTCAATGAAAGCACCATTGGGCCTAATAATAGAGGACCATCAAGCCACACGAGCTGCTAGCGTTGCTACCAATGCTGCACTCCAACAGTTAAAGCTCCAACAATGACACCCTTCAAAGAAGAAAAGTCGCGAAGAAAACCAACCAATACTGACCAAAACCTCTTTGTTTTGTCTGTTTGCAAAAGACTCTTTTTACCCTGTTGGCTAAATGTCGCACCTGGTTATGTTCCCTTTTAAAAGACCAAAACTAGAGAGGCCCCTTTTTTAAAAGTTATATACCTCCCTCCTCTGGAGAAAGGTGCAAAAGAGGTCTTCACATGCCATGATGCCAACCCCCTAAAAAGCAAATCAAAAGAGCACAAATCAATATCCGACGTATGACGCTAGTCGTATCTTGTCGGACAAACATAATTTAATAGAAAGCTAACAAGACTAACATGCTTGGTCTAATCTTAGGTTGACACCTAACCCAAGCATGTGAACTACTGACAACTCTTTCTAAACCAAAGAAATTAAGTGACTTACGACACTTTTTAATCTAGTAGGTAAAAAGGAGAAGTCACGAGAAAATAAGATGTTGACTTATTTGTTTACTAGTCAATAGGATATCGGGTGTATCTTTTTTTTGGAAACCAAATCTTAGTAGACATTGTAGGTACTATGAGATTCTGGGTTTAGAAATTAAGTGAACGATGGAATAGTTATAATAGATCTAGAAAACAACAGTTTTCCTGTTGTTGTTTCTTTGTGTGCTCTTGGTTGAAATGAATTTGTATTTTATTCAATCTTGCTTCCTAACTTATATGGAGTTGTTAGGACTTTTAATTATGTTGTTTTATTACAATAAGTCTACCCTAGAAAGTGTGTGCATGATTGGAAACTCGAACAAAAAAATGAAAGAGCAATTGTTACCTTCTAGTTTATTAATTGGAAGTATTGTGAGAGCCAGATCCGTGTATACTTTCTTAGTAGATTTTGTGCTATGTGTTCTTTAAGTCCAGTACCATTTAGGTACTGTTATTTTGATGCTTGTACCTATGATAGCATGCATGTCTCTTAATAGTAAAGCATGTGTAAGCATTGCTATCAGTATGCACTAGTATTGTTTCAAAAGATTAAATAGCCTTATATTTTTTATCTTGTATGCAAAGTTTTTCATGGGTAACCAGAGGCTTAGTACCTATTTTTACTTGGTATTAGTAGGCCATAGCCCACTGGTCCCATTGTATTTTGGCTTGAGGATGAAAATCCCCAACCATACACATGTGTGAAAATAGCATGTTTCACTATGTGATTGATTTCTATTTTCCACCATGGAAAATATAATTGTTTCTTTTCACTTATGCAAGTGAGAAGTTTATCTCTTATTAGTAAATACTAATATGTTTAGGTGTGATCCTTTTGTTAGCATAATATTCCTTAGGGGTATCATGTTAAGAAATGTTTCACTATCGTGTGCTGAAATTAAATTGTTCGCAAATAAAATAAATTCCTCTTGATTGGTAGATTGTTTGTGAATGATTTTAAATTGAGTGTATGGATTTTTGAAAAGGTTTAGATAACTTTTCATTAATTACATAGCTACTGGTTGTGTGAGTTATACCTTGCTTGTTTGCTAGTAATTGTTTAAGAAAAACATAAATTGCTAGAATTAATTTATGCATGTTTAATAGTGGTATCATGGGATTGTTTTGATGTTTGTGCTTACTAACATGAGTAAGTTTTGTGTACTGTTATTAGGTAAATTTACATTCATGACTTGTTGGTTTAAGTTTAAACATCATGATAGCATTGTTTGCTTCTCTAGGGCGAAACTAGTTTCACCACTAGAAAATGGTGATTTTTGCTCTAGTATTACCCTCTTTTTATTTTATGAGTATATGTGTTGATATAGCATGTTTAGGAAGTTATTACTTCTGTTATCATGCCATGAATTATTTAGCTGCATGTTCTATGGTTATAGGATATGATTATCTCTTATAGCATGCTGGTGTAGATTTTTCATACTAGTGTGTTATTTGTGCAGTCCTGTCCTTTTTATGCCTATGTAATAGGAGTTTTTATCTGGTGTAAAGATGGTGTTTTAGAGTACCTTTATGATGGTATTCATTGGTTTTTAGCTACTGGTTGTTTGGTAATTGTTCATGATTGATGGATTCCAAAACCTCTAATAAACAATAACCTAGTGAATAAATAGTCTATTCATCTATGGTGTTGTTTGCTGGCTTATTGGATTTTGTTTGAATGTTTTACCTTAGCATGGGTTTATACTTGTGTTATGATTGTGCTTAAGAGTACCTTATGAAACTAAAACATCCAACTAAAATCATGAACATATTATGTGATAGTTGCTGGTGGTGGGTAATAACCACTGCCATGGGTATTGTTCTGTCTGTTTATTTTACCTTAGCAACCTAACCTTTTGCACCCACAAGATATATTTTTAGCTTATTATATACCTTGTTATGAGAGTGGTACACCACTCCATATGTGGTATGTAATATGTGGGATATAGCTAGGAACTCATGTAATAAGTGACGGTACATTTCCAGGTAGTTCTGCACTAACCTTAATTTTTGTTCAAACTAGGAAACAAAAGTTTTGGACCTAAAACAAGTACTGGTGTACTTCTTTTAATAGTGAATTCACTAATTTAGGGAAGTACCCCTCCTCCCAAGAAAAGTCAAAGGGGGGAAGCACCTGCACTCCAACACTAACATCGTGTTTGTTGGCCCTCCCTTAGTCCTCGCTTGCGAATCTCGGGGACGAGATTCTTTTTAAGGGGGGAAGACCTGTCACATCCCAATTTTGGAATACATGTTAACACAATTGTTTTGCTAATTGCTTGACAATTAAACTTTGATTGTGTTTGTTTGAGTGCAACTAAACAAACTAGTTATATAATCTTAAATGGCTAAGAAATTGAAAGCAAACTTAAAAAGGATAGCAAAGCAGTAAACTAAAAATATTCAACATATTGTTCTAATGATAAAAATATTCAACATATTGTTCCAATGACTTTGGCAATATTTTCTAAAGTGAATATTGATCAAATAGTTTTCCAAAACTATCTTATGAATCTCATACTTGTTGAATATTATTACAAGACCTAAATTAAGAAAAAGGAAACACTTAATAAATTTCCCTAAAAGATTATCAGGAAAAAGAGGCATTCTTAGATGCTTCACCAAAATATTATCAAATGTTTTTCCAACCTTGCAAGCTTAAAAACAAAAGTAATGGAGAGCATTGACTTGCTATCTCAAGTCATATAAATATTTTGGCAAAGCATTATTAAAGAAAAGCCAAATGCCTTATTAAATAGAAATTCCAATATTTCCAGAAACAGAAAACTAAAACAAGTTACTATTGGAAACTTTCTTAAAATGATTTGAAATTCATACCATTTCTTCATTATATCAAATAAGGAACACACACAAGAGGAGACCAATAATTGAATCCATTAAAGCCCTGAAAACATGAATTTTCTCCACAGCAACATTTGGGATTTTGAACAAGTTTGTTCTACAAACTTTTTCCAAATACCATGAAATAAATACCACATGATCTATATCATAAATAAGGATGAAAACCAAAAGGGCACAAGTTTTTGAATAATTTAAGTTGACAAAAAACCCTGTTTTCTTGACAGCACCTTTTTGAAATTTGAACAAGTTTGTTCTATGAAGTAACTCAAAATGACTTGAATTTTCTACCACATAAGGAACACATCCAATAAGGAATGTGTGCCAAAAATTATCATTTCTGGAAGCTCCTAAGTAGGTTAATAAATTCAATATCCATTTATGTAAGAATTCAAATTTGAACAACTTTGAATTATCAAGTTTCTCCAATTGATCCAATTTTCATATATGTTGTGCATCTCAACTAATAAGAATTTTGGGCAAAAGGATTTCAAATTTTGACTTTGTTTGCTTAGGGAAAACATCCATTTTCAGAGAGTACAGGGACCTACTTGTAATTTTCCAGGGACTTAAATGTAAGCTGAGTCACACATGTCCTTCTTCTTCCTGTAGATGATGCAATGGAGGACATGGAAGCCCATGCTCCATAGCTTCGAGTGGAAGTCTTCTAGATGATAAAAACCCCATGTGCACCTCTGTGGTGCCTATCTACCCCCTCTCTCTCCCACTTGAACCCACTCTCTCTCTCTCCTCGAAATATCTTCAACCAAACCCTAGCCGAAATGAGGTCGTCGTCGATTCGGCCAGTAGAAGGCTCGCCGCCGGTAGCCGTTAGCACCATCGTCTTCGCCTTGCCGTGGTGGCCCTCGGTGCCGAAGGAATCGAGCCGAAACGACCCGTAGACGCCGCGCCATCCCGTTCCCTTCTCCGACCCCGACGGACTCCGGCGACGGATTCCGGCCGCCATGGACCTCCTCCTCCTTATCCGAGTGGCCCAACGTGCTCATGGTGAGGATGCGCTCCTCCCCTACCTTTTTCCCCCTCCCTCGCTTCCGGAATAGCCGCGGCGCCGTCCTCGCATCACGGCCGTCGCGCGCCGCCGTCGCCGGCCACGCTCCGGTGGTTCCCGGGAAGCGACACCGCCCCTAGTTGATTTCCCACGTCGAGAGGAACGAGTATATGGTTTCGATTTGTGAAACGGTAGACGTTTCCGCTCGGATTGGAGCTCGCCGGAGCTCTCCCGCCGGCGGTGACGTCGTGGTGACGCAATGCCCGCGTCAGCCGCGCCTTGACCCCGCGCGCGGTGCGGTCAAACCTGCAGGTGGGGCTGCGCATCGCCTGCGTGGCAGCCCCGTGGCAGAATGGCCTGCTGGTCAGCCCCTTAGAGTAGATCCGCTCGCGGTAACAATAGATCCGGCCGGCCCAGTTTGAGATCTGGCCCATTGTCAAGTCTTTTTCCAATTTAATTTCCACAGAATGATGCATGATCACTTTTGAGCTTAAAAACCTAGTTAAAAGATGATTTTGACCCAACCAAAATTCACAGTGGTACCTCAACTAAATATGAACCACCTCCATTTTGTAGATCTACATTTGGATGTATATTTTTGAAATGAAAAAATGATTTGGCAACAGGTACCAGAAACACCAAAATGAGCACCATTTTAAATCAACAACTCAGAATGAAGTGAGGAAAATTGCATTGGAAAGCCCTTCAAATTTCCTAACAGGATCAATTAACCTTGATTCCAAATTCATTGTATTTTTTAAATGGCATGCAATTTGGTAAAACACCAGAGAGCACTTTGGTGATTTTTATAAAATTATTAAAAATGATTTTTTATGCAAACTCAACTGGATGGTCTTGTATATGTTTAGGGCTATCCAAACCTAGAAGGGTTTAATTTTTAGAGCATCCTAGAAAATTTTGTGGACAGATCCTTGTTTTGCATATTTCTGCCATTTTGGCATTTTAGCTAATTAATTGTTGTGATTATATTTTTGTGTTGCATTATTGTTTTCTAGCATGTAAAAGTTGTGTGAACTTGTTTTCTAAGTGTTACTTAGCTATTTTAGCATGTTAGAATGTGTGGACTTGAGTTGAGAAGAAATAGGATTTATATCAATATCATATGTTTTATCTCTAGTTTATTACTTGCATATAATTTTTGAATGATTAATTTGTGTGCAAGTGATTGAATTGTTGTGTTGAGATATTAGATTCAGTACCATGTTGGTACTTATATTTTGTTAGTATCCCCTCTGCTAGCTTGCATTTGAGTTGGTATAAAAGCATGAGTAGCTTAATCATTACTATGAGAATGTTATGGAAAAATTCCCTCATGTGTGGAATTTTTGACATAAGTTTTTGTGGTTGTGTAGCCACATATTTTTGTATTGTGTTCATAGGACCAGTAGCATTTTGATGATTTTATTATGAGTACTTGACCCCTATAGTTTTCACTTGTGTGAAAACAATAACATGAGTAGCATTGCCTTGCTTATTTAAGCACCCTATTATTTTCTGCTAGTATGGTTATTGCACTAGAAGCTAGTTTAGCATTTTGTTAATTTTTGTCAAGTATGACCAGAGGCTTTGTGACCTCTTAATGCTTTGATATGCTAGTGGAACACCCACTGGTGTCATTGCATTTTTGGTGGAAACATTATTTCCCCCACACTAGATGTGTTTCTTTTATATATGTTTTGAGTAGATCTTTAAATGCTTTTTAGGCTTATTGCTAGATTAATTCTCATGAAACCAGTACCATTTAGGTACTGTTATTTTGGTTATAGCACCTCTAGATACTTGGTTCTTGTGTTTGAAATAGATTTAAATAGCAATGCTTAAAGTCTAAATTTCATACTAGGATATTCATGTATGCTTTTTGTCTTGTTTTACCCTAGGGAAAACTATGAATCTTTGGTGTGGAAACCAGAGGATGGAATGTCCTTGTGGCATTATTATCTTAGGGTTTTCACCTCTGATAGGTTTCCTCTTAAGTAGCATAAAAGCATGAGTGACACTTGGATGACTAGGAATTAATCTCCTCACATGTGTAGCATTTTAAGCATAGTTTTTCCTTGTTTCCTAGCTATGCTTTTTATGTTATTTTGTGGAACCCAGTAGCATTTATGGTACTGGTTAGAGGAGTATTTTGCCTCTGCTAGCTTGCACACTTGTGCATAAAATTAACTAGTGTAGCCTAAACTAGTCTAGTATTTTTCCTAAATTTTCTACTAGTATGAGTAGGAGTTTTTGGATGCTAGATTGTTTGTTTGGAGCACTTTTATAAAAGTGACCAGAGGCTTATTAACCTCTGGGTGAGCATTTTTGCTAGTGGAACACCCACTGGTACTTTTGCATCATGGTGGAAAATAGGCTTGACTTGTTGTCATGAGCCTTTTTCACCACTTGAGTATTTTAGCAAATTATATGTGCTAGCCATAGAGATTGTTGGGGGAGTTTTTAGACATAAAAATGTGTTTTATGTGACACCCTACTGTCTAGTAACATGTGCTCTACCCCACTGGTCCATGGTGTTCTTAACTAAAAATCATTGAATTGGCCACACATAAACACTAGGAAAAAAGCAAACTTTTCAACTATAGTTTTTATGCCAATTTTTCTTAAGGGAAAAATTGAGAACTTGGGTGGTACTTCTTGATTGCTTGCTGTATGTATTACTTGTAGCCTTGTTTGGTTCTGAATGTGTGTCCTTTATTCTCTTTTTACGACGTTAGAAAACGAAGAGGAAGGAAGTGTCGGGAAGCTCTGTTTCAAGTTCCAGTCACTCCAACAACCAGGGACACAAAGAGATACCAGGCAAGCCATCCTGATTTCTTGCTGATACAATACTTACCATTATCTATCATGCATGTTTTACCTCTGAAGTTTTACCAAAAACTTGATTATCAAAACTATTTTTGAGGTGGAAATTACTATTATACTATGTTATAGGTTACTATCATGCCAGTAGTTAAACTTGGTAATACCAAGCCCATAAGCCACCCTATGGTATTTATTACCATCAAGTATACTAGTCCCTAAGTGGACACCCTAAAATTGTGATTCTACAAAACAAAGGCTTTACGGAAAAACCCGGAGAAAAGGCGGATCCTTGTTCTCCGGAGGAATGTGGAAGTGGTCATTTTTGAGAAAGGGGTGTTTTCAAAAATGACACATAACCTAGTCTTCGCCGGACAACCTTTACCGTACTGCCACCCTACCCCAACATGGGCACGGGGCTTAACTTGAAGTTTGTTCTTATTAGTGTGTGCTATCTCACTTGCTATAAGGGGCGTCGTACCCTCGAACCGAATGTCGTCAGTGGAGACATATAAAGTGTGGGATTGATTTTCCCTCCGGTCGCATCAGATGAGGCATCCTGGCTTGGCGGGGATTAGCTCGGTGCCGGGGATGTGGTAAAACTCAACTGAGAGATAGGCATATTCTAGCTTGAACATAGTGGATGGTTATGATCAGTTACCTGATGTTTACATACTGTTGTTACAGTCTGTGATTGTTCACGGGAGGTGTACTGGATCTGGTGGATGTGTACACCTCTGCAGAGTACAACTTTTTCGAAGAAGCCGCGTCCTCGGATATGGACAGTTGAATGGCCATGTAGCTAGCATTGTGTCAATGTTTTCAAAAAGGAGTTTTGAAAGGGAAATTTTGGAAAGGAAGTGTTGAACTTGTGAAGTTCGGAAAGGAAGGAAAACGTATACCGTGGAGGTATCGTCGATGATGAAAAGCCAGATGATGTTATACAAAACAAAATGTTTTGCAAAGAAAACCTTTTCTACTCTAAGCAAGAATTCTGGAAACTGATTCCAAGAAGTTTTGCAAAGAGAAAATATTCTTTAACAAAACTTTACAAAACCTCTTGTACATGTGATATCTACAAGAGAAATAAAACTATATTATTTTCTTCTGAAGTATCTTCTTCAACGAAGATACAGATTAACCTGACTGCAACTGTGGTGTCATCATATATGAACATCATTGATAGTGAACCCTATTTATAGCCTAACTATTCCACCATATAAGCATATTTGCATGTTGGTAAGTGACATGATGGATGTCTTGCTGAGTACATTCAAATGTACTCATTATGGTTTCGCCCCTGGTATCTACTTGCCAGACTTTGGAGAAGGAGCCTCCGAAGGAGTTCTATGAAGAGAAGTACGGAGCTGACGGCTTTGCGAACTAGGATCGTCTCCGGGTCAGCAGCCTGTAGGTTAAGGCGTGACTTGGGCTCAACTACGTTGTGTTTTAATTGTCCTCCGCTGTGTTTGTTAAGTTGCCTGCCCTTGTGGCAGTTGCGTTAAACTTGATCATGTGATCATTTGTGTAATACCTTTATGTATTCGTGTAATGGATGATGTATTTCTGTGTGCCAACTGTGTATGTTGTTCACGACTGATCTTTCTTGGATCGTGAATGTATGCATACGTAGGGTTTCAGACTGCCGGTCTGGGGTCCTTACAGCAATGAGGATTGGATACATATGTTCTTTCAATGTGTTTTTAGCTCTCGAATTTGGAATTATTTGCAAATCAGTTGGAGTGATAACACACTTGTGCAAAATCTTGCTGCTGCCAAAAAGTCTTTCAAGGGGCCATGTTTCACTGAGATTGTGATTCTTGCTTGCTGGAATATTTGGAAGCAGAGGAATGGAGTCATTTTTAAATCAGAAAGACATTCCTTTATGGGATGGAAAGTGGGCTTCATGTTTGATCTCCTTATGCTTAAGCATAGGTTGAGTGCTGCTGTGGCTGCTGAATTAGCTTTATGGATTAATTCCTTAATTTAGCCTGGGATAGACTGTCTTAGTCTAATTCCATGTATATTTGTACATATTTGTAACTGTAACATTTGTGGTTGGTAATAAAGGGTTGTGGGGGACTCCCCTGCAGTAGAAAATGTTTCAAAAAACATCCCCAAGCTTAACCCATGCTCGTCCTCGAGTATGAATGTGATAAAACTAAGGTGGGTTTTGCATATTGAAACAATCATGGGATATCAAGGAGGATTATTCATGCTACATATAATCAAATGATTAATACTAGAAATGAGTAGGAATATACAATTCATGTTGTAAGAAATATCAAATATGCAAGCAAAGATGCTTCATGAAAGTTCACAAAGTGTATAATGAAATAAAAGCACTATGGACCAAATGCATAGACAAAATGAAAAATAAAATCTTATATTGGTCAAAGAATAGCATAATGGAGAATAGAAAATATGGTGGACACTTTGGAGGAAATTAAGTAGAGGTAAAACATGATCAAGTCTTATTTAGCCTCTAAATTATTCAACTAAAATTACTAATTTAAATGTGGTATCCATTGATCTAGGACTCTCATTGCCCCTTTATCGCTAGCATCTTAAAATTGTGAGTATTGAAGTAATGAGAATGACAAGGTGGTTGAAAGCCTCATGCCCTGTGAGTGTGAAAACCTACTCCACGATTACTCAACTTAAGATTCCTAATAAGCTTTGTACAATCATAATAAGTATTAATGACATCATAGAGAACCGCAAAGAGGTACCTCTTGCCCCATGACATGGAAACAAGCCCATGTTACAATGACAAGATGAACAAACGGAGTAGACTCATCATCCTTTTTATTTTCATTCACTATTATGCATAGCTTCTTATTTTATTATAGGATGTGTTGTAGAGTCACTCAAGCTGTAAGTAAATTTCCACCATGATAAAGCATGTCTTGGGTTAGCGGCCCAATGCGTTTCTCTAGTCATATAGATACTTACTCATCAAAACTTACTATTCCTCTATTTCATTTCGGCATGGCAGGAGTCCAAAAACAAAAGTACATGATATCAACCAAATGTAAATTTTTTGTGGAATGTTGAAAGCTTTCTGGTGATACACGTTTATAGCTAGCTCCCGACAACACACTTGTCAAACGCAAAACTTGTGGCTCCCATTATTGGGTCATGTTTATTAGATGCATAAAAAGTAAAGTGTGCCTTCAAAAGTTCGTGAGAGTCCTATCCCAAGTTCAACCCATGACAATTAATAAAGTGAATATCTTAATTTAGAACATAAATAACACAATAACATGGTGAACATACTCGGAATAGCAATGAAGCTAATGGGAAGATATGGTGGACTCACTGGAAATACTTGGCTAAGGAGTGTTGGAAACAAGTTTTTACTTGTTGGAATTTTTAAATTTTTGGGCTAGCAAGAGGGAGATAGTTGACCAGATACTATGCATGAATATGTCCATAGAACTACTCATTTCATGACAAACTAAATAAACCAGCAATTAACATCAAGTACATGAATAAGAGATAACTCAAGACAACATTATTGCAAATTTCTACACATAAAAGGCCTATAAATCATGCAAACATATGTAGCTCTTCAAATCAACCATGGCATCCCTATTCCAAGTCATAATACTAGCATCCAATACATTCCAAACCCAAACTTCAGTAGCTTAATCTCATGTAAAATGATGGTGGTGGTCTTATCAAAACAAAAATAAAAACAAAAACTAGACGATTCAAGTCTCTACGATAAATGCTCTGCTTAGAAAAACAGAAAGTAGACGTGTGCTAACCAAAAGAGTGTAGCTCCAGTGGGGTGTTCAACACATCCCGAAGATTATGGCTTTCACCATTCTTGGATGTCTTGAGGCGCAGCTCCTCTATTCCCTGTGAAATAACTTCACAAAACATGTTTCTCCCATTCTTTTTCTGTGGGGTGAGATTAGCAAGGACAAACAAATCACATGCTTGCTGTGAAAAATTCCAAATCAAATGCTCCAGTAGATAGACAATAAGGTTCATTATGTTTTATTTTCACTCTCTTGCTTGAAAGAATCATGGAAATTGGATTCCCAAGCCCAAAGAGTGCATAAAACAAAAGAAGGCAGAATCTGTCCAGAAAAGCAACAGCAGCAAAACGAACGTCTTTCCCTAATCTAGACTCGTCAAACAATTAAGCCAATTTTTGTGCTTACAGAGGACGAAAAGTTGCAGAACATACTAAAACATTAGCTCAATCCGACATACCAATAAAAACGTAAAATCATACGGTGAGCAGACTCGTGTTGAAACAGAAATTTCATGCACTAGGATAGCAACTTATAAGTCCAAATGGGTTTGACTTGACTCTTTATTGAAAACTCCAGAATTAAAACAAAAAAACTAATCTCTTGAGACAGAAAGAGGACACTAGGAAAATCCAAACAAAAACAACCGGGTTGCCTCCCGTAAAGCGCTTTCTTTATAGCCATATAGCTAGGCTTTACTTACTTGGTAATCAAGAGGGGTAAATCTCATGAGTGAGCCTGTTCTTCAGCATGCCCCTCTTCCTTGGGAATTGCTCCATGATTTTATTGTGAGGGAACTGAAACTTGACATTCCCTTCCTTGGAGTCTATGATTGCACCTGTAGTACGAAGAAAAGGTCTACCCAAAATAATAGGACTAGGGGATTTATCCCCCATATCCATAATAATGAAATCAACGGGTACAAAAGTCATGTGCAATTCAATCATAACATCTATTACTTGTCCTATAGCATGTTTAGCAGAGTTATCAGCAAGGACAAATTCACTTGAGCACTTTTCTAAATTTTCTAGTTCTAGCAATTCATATAGTTCTTTAGAGAGTACCGATACACTAGAACCTAGATCTAACATAGCATGGTGAATTTCTTTTCCAATTGAAACTAGCACCTTGGGGATCCATGCATCCCCAAGCTTAGGAGGTATCATGGCCTCATTCTTGTACCTAGCAATTTTTTCTTGCAAGACATGATTAGCAATATAAGATCCAAAGCCAGGTTGATTAACATTTATAGTGGGATCACTAGCAAATTTTTATAGAGTAGGCAATAAGTTCTTGCAAGCTACTTTTTTCTAAATCAAGCAATGGATCCTTAATTTCAGTAAGCATCATAATTTCCTCTACTTTACTCTCTAATTTAGCTAGCATGCTTGATTCATGAGGACTAATTTCATCTTTGCTAGCAAGATAAGACATATATGGAAGTAAATATTCAGGGTACTTCACTATTTCATTCAAAGTTTCTTCTAAGCTAGTAGGGACATGCTCACTTGTATTCTCATCAATATGATCAATATTTTCAATAATAGGATTAGCAATAGTAATAGAATTCATTCCTATACTAGGTTGTGCTTGTGGCTTTACTGCTGACATGCTTAATAGAGTTGCTTGATTATCAGCTAATTTTGACAATGCTTTATCTAAATTCGAAGATTGAAGTTGCAATCCTTTAATATCACTACTAATGGATGCAATAGACTTATTTAACTCATGTATCAGAGCATTGTAACTAGCAACTTGTTCCATAAGCAATTTATTAGATTCAGAAATTTCACTAGAAGGCTTCCACTTATTTTCATTAGCATTAGGATATCGAACAAAAGGTTTATTTGGCACATAAGGAGGTTTACTATATGAATTGTAAGCATTACCAAAACCATTGCTACCATAATTCCTAACAAAATTAACATCCACACTTTTAGAATTACTACCAACTCGCTCCTGCAAAGGCACATTCTCCATATTTTGTTTATTAATAAAAGCAAGAATAGTGTCCATTTTAGAAGACAAATCATTGGTTTCTTCAATTGAGTTTATTTTCTTAGTGGGATTGGGTGATCTTTTAGTATTCCATTGACTATAATTTTGCAATATGCTTTCTAATATGCTCTTAGCCTCACCTACAGTTTTACTCATAAAGGCACCTCCAGCAGCAGAATCAAGTATATTTCTAGACATGTAGTTTAGACCATTATAAAAAGAGTGTTGTATGGTCCATTCATTTACTCCATGTGATGGGCATGTTCTAAGCATTAATTTAATTCTATCCCATGCCATGGCTACATGTTCATTATCATTTTGCCAAAATGAGAGGATATTATTCCTATTTTGCAAAATTTTAACGGGAGGATAATATTTCTTAATGAAAGCTTCTTTTAAATCATCCCAAGACATTATACTAGCTGTAGGTAGTGAAAGTAACCATTCTTTAGCCTTTCCTCTAAGTGAAAAAGGAAATAATTTCAGTTTTAAAACACTAATTTCCACATTTTTAAATTTTTGCATATCACATATTTCCATGAAATCATGAAGATGCATAGAGGCATCCTCCATAGAACTACCACCAAATTGCTCTCTAGTAATTAAATTCAATAAACTAGGACTTAATTCATAGCTTTCAGCTTGTATTTCAGGTGTAGTAATTGTCCTAGCAATGAATTGGTCATTGGGTGTATTTGTGTAGTCACCTAACTTAGTTCTATCACCCATTTTAACATTTTTTATGTAATTTTTAATTTTTTATGCAAAACTGAAAATTAAAGTAACTAGGCAAATTCGAAATACTAAAATAAACTAGATAACTAAATGCAAAACTAAAATGCAAACTAAAATAAAATATGCAAGACAAAACAAAAACAAGAACAAGAACAAAACAAAAACAGAAACAAGACAAGAAACAAAACAATCTACTTGAAAGAAGGTGGAGATAGAAAGGACGATACTCACGTAGGTGCAACCTCCCCAAGCTTAGGTGTTTGCACACCTTGTTGGTGATGAAGACTTCTTGTGAGCTCCCTTGGTCAACTCCTTCACCTATGGCTCCCCGGCAACGGCGCCAGAAAAACGCTTGATGGCTAGGTTGAGACTCCAAGTGCAGAGTGTGTAGCTAGTGGCAAGCCTTCTTCCCCACGAGGGTGACTCGAGGGTTTATATCGAACTCTTGGGGAGCTAGTATTTCAGCAATTGTCTTCCAAGATTCCTCCAGGATCCTGCAAACAAGTAGAGAATTTTGTGCCCTCAACCTCACCAAGTGGTTGTCAAGCACAAGGTGTGAGACTTCTAAATTGCAATGCAAAACTGAAAGTAAATGTACAATAATTAAATCTACTACTAAATGCAAATGAGATAATAAATATGCAATGGATTGTTTTTGTATTTTTGTGATGCAAGTGGTGATGGAGATAATGTAAATTCGAATTGGAGATGCAAGTAAAGTAAAGTGCAAGTAAAGTAAATTGCAGCAAAGTAACTAGAGTGTTTTCTTATATTTAAAATAGGACCGGGGTTCATGGTTTCACACTTGCATTCTCTCAAATAAAGTAGTAGACGGTGGACATAAAGAATTACATGTGAGATTACAATAACATGTTTAACATTGAGTACTTCCATATGGGCATCACGTCCTAGCATAGAGATCTCTACGGTCATATTGATCCATCTTATGCTCAACCAAGATGCGAAATAAATCATAACACCTCGATAATTAAGGAAAAACCAGAGTATAGCTTTAAGCAATGTGACATGAAGTTGAAGTAAGAACTTGGTAGATCTAGTCATAAAGATTGATTAGTGTCACTTGAAATCCCCGGTAACAAGGTACTCCTTTTTATCCCTAGTGAGGTAACTAAGAAAGGTTTAACAAAACCTAAGTGGATCGCTGAACTTCTGTCACTTTCATAGCACTAGCCACCCCCCATTACTCCAACTAATGCACCCATCACCCCACACACGCTCTCAAGAACTAGATTGATCAAAGCTAGCAAATAAGAACGGGGTACATAAGATACATCTACTCAAATAACTCAAGAGAAACAATTGCAATCTCAGATTCAATAACTCATAGAAAAGATCCACCACATAGGAATTACAACGGTGCCCGTAATCATGTGAGGCAGCTCATACGGATCTAATTAGTGAAGCACATAGAGAGAGAGATACAAGTGCTACTTCCACAAACCCATAGCCCTAGGGTGGACTACTCCCTCTTCATGGAGGTGTCGATGGAGATGACGTTGGAGGAGTAGGAGATCACACCGGCGGCGCCCCGCCGGAGTTTTACCGCTCCAACCTGGAACTTCTGGTCTCTGTTTTGCTGTTTTGGTGTTTTGGCGGCGCTCTCTTCGTAAGGGTACGGGGGACCCTTTTATAGTCAGTTTTAGGTCAAGACGGAGTCGGTAAGTCGAAGATGGAAGGAATTGGGGCCACAGGGGCCAAAAGGGGGCCTCTCACGCGGCCAAGGAATCTGGCCGCGTGGAGGGTCCTCTTTTGGGCCTCCTTGCCCAATTCTCGTGGATCCTTCGCCCGCAAGTCTTATCCTTCCAAGAAAATGACCCCCGCAGATTTTCAGGTGATTTCGCGGAAGTTTGCCCCCTGAAACGTCAAAAATATAGAAAACGGGGTTTTTGACAGGCAGGGTTAATTCCATAAAAGTTGGGGGACTTTGTAATTTAACCCCAAAATACTATAAAACATTGAATTATACCCTTATTTGATGCAATATATGATAGAAAACCATGTGAAAATATGCAAAATTCATCTATGCATTTTACATGCATCAATATGTTATTTATGATCTTGCATGCTCTCTGTGATTAGTAGATGCTCTAGCCAAGTAGATGCTAGTAACTCTAAGAGGGGGTATTTATGCTCGATAGTGGGTTCATGCCTCCTTTGCATTTATGCTCGAGTGACAGAAGCATGACGGATGGAGGATGTGTTGTTGCCATTAGGGAGAAAAGAACAATGCTTTGTCTAAGGATGATGTTATTGTTTACATTACACACTTTTCTTACTGCAATTATCAGTTGCTTGCAACTTAATACACAATGTTTGTTTGGATGATATTCGAAGGGTGGATTATTAGTCATAGATACAGTTGGATAGCGTTCTATGTATCTTGTTGTAATGCCCGCATGAATCACATAGTAATCTTTATGTCTTGCATATGTACTACGGTGCAACCTTCATTTCTGTCAGTTTCCCAGCTGTAATTTGTTCACCACACATGTTATTTATCTTCACGGAGAGACACAACTAGTGAACTGTGGACCCCCTATCCTTTTTCCTCATACCGATAAATCACCTACTGCTTTCATACTGTTCTCCTACCCTTTTTCCACACCATATGTTTAACCTCTTTGTGTTCAGCAAAACCGGTGAGATTGACAACCTCACTGCTTCGTTAGGGCAAAGTGATTTGATTGTGTTTTGTAGGTTCCACGTTGCTTATGAACCGGTAGTGCGCCCTGCCATCTCAGCTGCTTCACCTTGTCAAGTTACTCCTTCCTCATATTGGTCAATTCAACCTTGGTTTCTTTCTGAGGGAAAACTTGCTGTTTCACTCTTCATACCTTCCTCTTGGGGTCTCCCAACGAACGTGTGTTCACACGTGTCACATGTGTGGTGAACGAATTACAGCTGGGCAATTGATAGAAATGAAGGCTGCACCATAGTCATATGCAAGACATGAAGTTTACTTTGTGATTCTTGCGGGCATTACAACAAAATAGATAGACCATCATTCAACTGCATCTATGACTAATAATCTACCTTCAAAATATCATCCGAACAAACGTAGGGTATTAAGTTTTAGGCAACATATAATTGTAGTAAGAAAAGTGTGTAATGTAAAAAATGTAAACAAAGTAAACATCATTGTTTTCTCCCTAATGGCAACATCACATCCTCCATTTGTCACGTTTCTATCACTCGAGCACAGCTTCAAAGGAGGAATGAACCCACTATCAAGCATAAATACTCCGTCTTTGAGTCACTAGCATCTACTTGGCCATAGCATCTACTAGTAACGGAGAGCATGCAAGATCATAAATAACATATGCATGAAGATAACATGATAGATTTTTAATAAGAAGAGATAGCATTCAACATTCATCGGATCCCAGCAAACACAACATGTAGCATTACAATAAGCTGATCTCGATCATGTAAGGAGCTCATGAGATCTAAACATGAAGCATAAAGTGGAGGAGACAACCATCTAGGTACTTCTATCGACCCGTAGTCCAGGGATGAACTACTCATGCATCACTCCGGAGGCGGGCATGATGGTGTAGACCCCTCCGGTGATGAATTTCCGTCCCGGTAGGGTGCCGGGGAGAGCTCGAGAACCCTCCTGATCTCGGGTTGACTATGACGGCGGCCTCGGATGTTTCTCGGGAAAAAGTGGTATATTATTAGGGTTCACATGTCGGGGGAATAAATAGGCGAAAGGGCGATGGCGGTGGATGTCCGAGGGGCCCGCACCACCCTATGGCGCAGCCAAGGGCGCGCCGCCCTATGGTGTGTCCCCTCTCCAGGCCTTTTTGGGACTCCGTGGAACCTTCAGGATTTCTAAGACTTCTAGGCTTCGAATTTTTCTATTCTGCGAGTATTTCAAGAACAACTTTTCTGAAACTAAAAACAGCAGAAAACAAGGAATTGGCTCTGTGGCATCTTGTCAATAGGTTAGTCCTGGAAATCGATAAAAATGACATAAAGTGTATAGCAAACATGTACAAAATAGCATGAAAACAACATGGAACATCAGAAATTAAGAATACATTTATGACGTATCAACATCCCCAAGCTTAGTTCCTACTCGTCCTCGAGTAGATAAACGATAAAAAACACATAATTTCTGAGATGACATGCTACCAACGTAAACTTGATCACCATAGTAATGTAAAGCATGTAAACTAGGATCAAATGAATAAAGGTTGTGGTTTACAGTTGATATCAAATAGAATAATGTATAAACCATTAGGAAAAATAAAGTAAAACTTTTCAGTGAATCAATACTAAAAGACAATCCACTGTGCAATGATAAAAATATTCAACATATTGTTCCAATGATAAAAATATTCAACATATTGTTCCAAGGACTTTGGCAATATTTTCTAAAGTGAATATTGATCAAATAGTTTTCCAAAACTATCTTATGAATCTCATACTTGTTGAATATTATTACAAGACCTAAATTAAGAAAAAGGAAACACTTAATAAATTTCCCTAAAAGATTATCAGGAAAAAGAGGCATTCTTAGATGCTTCACCAAAATATTATCAAATGTTTTTCCAACCTTGCAAGCTTAAAAACAAAAGTAATGGAGAGCATTGACTTGCTATCTCAAGTCATATAAATATTTTGGCAAAGCATTATTAAAGAAAAGCCAAATGCCTTATTAAATAGAAATTCCAATATTTCCAGAAACAGAAAACTAAAACAAGTTACTATTGGAAACTTTCTTAAAATGATTTGAAATTCATACCATTTCTTCCTTATATCAAATAAGGAACACACACAAGAGGAGACCAATAATTGAATCCATTAAAGCCCTGAAAACATGAATTTTCTCCACAGCAACATTTGGGATTTTGAACAAGTTTGTTCTACAAACTTTTTCCAAATACCATGAAATAAATACCACATGATATATATCATAAATAAGGATGAAAACCAAAAGGGCACAAGTTTTTGAATAATTTAAGTTGACAAAAAACCCTGTTTTCTTGACAGCACCTTTTTGAAATTTGAACAAGTTTGTTCTATGAAGTAACTCAAAATGACTTTAATTTTCTACCACATAAGGAACACATCCAATAAGGAATGTGTGCCAAAAATTATCATTTTTGGAAGCTCCTAAGTAGGTTAATAAATTCAATGTCCATTTATGTAAGAATTCAAATTTGAACAACTTTGAATTATCAAGTTTCTCCAATTGATCCAATTTTCATATATGTTGTGCATCTCAACTAATAAGAATTTTGGGCAAAAGGATTTCAAATTTTGACTTTGTTTTCTTAGGGAAAACATCCATTTTCAGAGAGTACAGGGACCTACTTGTAATTTTCCAGGGACTTAAATGTAAGCTGAGTCACACATGTCCTTCTTCTTCCTGTAGATGATGCAATGGAGGACAAGCCCATGCTCCATAGCTTCGAGTGGAAGTCTTCTAGATGATAAAAACCCCATGTGCACCTCTGTGGTGCCTATCTACCCCCTCTCTCCCACTTGAACCCACACTCTCTCTCTCCTCGAAATATCTTCAACCAAACCCTAGCCGAAATGAGGTCGTCGTCGATTCGGCCAGTAGAAGGCTCGCCGCCGGTAGCCGTTAGCACCATCGTCTTCGCCTTGCCGTGGTGGCCCTCGGTGCCGAAGGAATCGAGCCGAAACGACCCGTAGACGCCGCGCCATCCCGTTCCCTTCTCCGACCCCGACGGACTCCGGCGACGGATTCCGGCCGCCACGGACCTCCTCCTCCTTCTCCGAGTGGCCCAACGTGCTCATGGTGAGGATGCGCTCCTCCCCTACCTTTTTCCCCCTCCCTCGCTTCCGAAATAGCCGCCGCGCCGTCCTCGCATCACGGCCGTCGCGCGCCGCCGTCGCCGGCCACGCTCCGGTGGTTCCCGGGAAGCGACACCGCCCCTAGTTGATTGCCCACGTCGAGAGGAACGAGTATATGGTTTCGATTTGTGAAACGGTAGACGTTTCCGCTCGGATTGGAGCTCGCCGGAGCTCTCCCGCCGGCGGTGACGTCGTGGTGACGCAATGCCCGCGTCAGCCGCGCCTTGACCCCGCGCGCGGTGCGGTCAAACCTGCAGGTGGGGCTGCGCATCGCCTGCGTGGCAGCCCCGTGGCAGCATGGCCCGCTGGTCAGCCCCTTAGAGTAGATCCGCTCGCGGTAACAATAGATCCGGCCGGCCCAGTTTGAGATCTGGCCCATTGTCAAGTCTTTTTCCAATTTAATTTCCACAGAATGATGCATGATCACTTTTGAGCTTAAAAACCTAGTTAAAAGATGATTTTGACCCAACCAAAATTCACAGTGGTACCTCAACTAAATCTTAACCACCTCCATTTTGTAGATCTACATTTGGATGTATATTTTTGAAATGAAAAAATGATTTGGCAACAGGTACCAGAAACACCAAAATGAGCACCATTTTAAATCAACAACTCAGAATGAAGTGAGGCAAATTGCATTGGAAAGCCCTTGAAATTTCCTAACAGGAGCAATTAACCTTGATTCCAAATTCATTGTATTTTGTAAATGGCATGCAATTTGGTAAAACACCAGAGAGCACTTTGGTGATTTTTATAAAATTATTAAAAATGATTTTTGATGCAAACTCAACTGGATGGTCTTGTATATGTTCAGGGATATCCAAACCTAGAAGGGTTTAATTTTTAGAGCATCCTAGAAAATTTTGTGGACAGATCCTTGTTTTGCATATTTCTGCCATTTTGGCATTTTAGCTAATTAATTGTTGTGATTATATTTTTGTGTTGCATTATTGTTTTCTAGCATGTAAAAGTTGTGTGAACTTGTTTTCTAAGTGTTACTTATCTATTTTAGCATGTTAGAACGTGTGGACTTGAGTTGAGAAGAAATAGGATTTATATCAATATCATATGTTTTATCTCTAGTTTATTACTTGCATATAATTTTTGAATGATTAATTTGTGTGCAAGTGATTGAATTGTTGTGTTGAGATATTATATTCAGTACCATGTTGGTACTTATATTTTGTTAGTATCCCCTCTGCTAGCTTGCATTTGAGTTGGTATAAAAGCATGAGTAGCTTAATCATTACTATGAGAATGTTATGGAAAAATTCCCTCATGTGTGGAATTTTTGACATAAGTTTTTGTGGTTGTGTAGCCACATATTTTTGTATTGTGTTCATAGGACCAGTAGCATTTTGATGATGTTATTATGAGTACTTGACCCCTATAGTTTTCACTTGTGTGAAAACAATAACATGAGTAGCATTGCCTTGCTTATTTAAGCACCCTATTATTTTCTGCTAGTATGGTTATTGCACTAGAAGCTAGTTTAGCATTTTGTTAATTTTTGTCAAGTATGACCAGAGGCTTTGTGACCTCTTAATGCTTTGATATGCTAGTGGAACACCCACTGGTGTCATTGCATTTTTGGTGGAAACATTATTTCCCCCACACTAGATGTGTTTCTTTTATATATGTTTTGAGTAGATCTTTAAATGCTTTTTAGGCTTATTGCTAGATTAATTCTCATGAAACCAGTACCATTTAGGTACTGTTATTTTGGTTATAGCACCTCTAGATACTTGGTTCTTGTGTTTGAAATAGATTTAAATAGCAATGCTTAAAGTCTAAATTTCATACTAGGATATTCATGTATGCTTTTTGTCTTGTTTTACCCTAGGGAAAACTATGAATCTTTGGTGTGGAAACCAGAGGATGGAATGTCCTTGTGGCATTATTATCTTAGGGTTTTCACCTCTGATAGGTTTCCTCTTAAGTAGCATAAAAGCATGAGTGACACTTGGATGACTAGGAATTAATCTCCTCACATGTGTAGCATTTTAAGCATAGTTTTTCCTTGTTTCCTAGCTATGCTTTTTATGTTATTTTGTGGAACCCAGTAGCATTTATGGTACTGGTTAGAGGAGTATTTTGCCTCTGCTAGCTTGCACACTTGTGCATAAAATTAACTAGTGTAGCCTAAACTAGTCTAGTATTTTTCCTAAATTTTCTACTAGTATGAGTAGGAGTTTTTGGATGCTAGATTGTTTGTTTGGAGCACTTTTATAAAAGTGACCAGAGGCTTATTAACCTCTGGGTGAGCATTTTTGCTAGTGGAACACCCACTGGTACTTTTGCATCATGGTGGAAAATAGGCTTGACTTGTTGTCATGAGCCTTTTTCACCACTTGAGTATTTTAGCAAATTATATGTGCTAGCCATAGAGATTGTTGGGGGAGTTTTTAGACATAAAAATGTGTTTTATGTGACACCCTACTGTCTAGTAACATGTTCTCTACCCCACTGGTCCATGGTGTTCTTAACTAAAAATCATTGAATTGGCCACACATAAACACTAGGAAAAAAGCAGACTTTTCAACTATAGTTTTTATGCCAATTTTTCTTAAGGGAAAAATTGAGAACTTGGGTGGTACTTCTTGATTGCTTGCTGTATGTATTACTTGTAGCCTTGTTTGTCTTGTTTGGTTCTGAATGTGTGTCCTTTATTCTCTTTTTACGACGTTAGAAAACGAAGAGGAAGGAAGTGTCGGGAAGCTCTGTTTCAAGTTCCAGTCACTCCAACAACCAGGGACACAAAGAGATACCAGGCAAGCCATCCTGATTGCTTGCTGATACAATACTTACCATTATCTATCATGCATGTTTTACCTCTGAAGTTTTACCAAAAACTTGATTATCAAAACTATTTTTGAGGTGGAAATTACTATTATACTATGTTATAGGTTACTATCATGCCAGTAGTTAAACTTGGTAATACCAAGCCCATAAGCCACCCTATGGTATTTATTACCATCAAGTATACTAGTCCCTAAGTGGACACCCTAAAATTGTGATTCTACAAAACAAAGGCTTTACGGAAAAACCCGGAGAAAAGGCGGATCCTTGTTCTCCGGTGGAATGTGGAAGTGGTCATTTTTGAGAAAGTGGTGTTTTCAAAAATGACACATAACCTAGTCTTCGCCGGACAACCTTTACCGTACTGCCACCCTACCCCAACATGGGCACGGGGCTTAACTTGAAGTTTGTTCTTATTAGTGTGTGCTATCTCACTTGCTATAAGGGGCGTCGTACCCTCGAACCGAATGTCGTCAGTGGAGACATATAAAGTGTGGGATTGATTTTCCCTCCGGTCGCATCAGATGAGGCATCCTGGCTTGGCGGGGATTAGCTCGGTGCCGGGGATGTGGTAAAACTCAACTGAGAGATAGGCATATTCTAGCTTGAACATAGTGGATGGTTATGATCAGTTACCTGATGTTTACATACTGTTGTTACAGTCTGTGATTGTTCACGGGAGGTGTACTGGATCTGGTGGATGTGTACACCTCTGCAGAGTACAACTTTTTCGAAGAAGCCGCGTCCTCGGATATGGACAGTTGAATGGCCATGTAGCTAGCATTGTGTCAATGTTTTCAAAAAGGAGTTTTGAAAGGGAAATTTTGGAAAGGAAGTGTTGAACTTGTGAAGTTCGGAAAGGAAGGAAAACGTATACCGTGGAGGTATCGTCGATGATGAAAAGCCAGATGATGTTATACAAAACAAAATGTTTTGCAAAGAAAACCTTTTCTACTCTAAGCAAGAATTCTGGAAACTGATTCCAAGAAGTTTTGCAAAGAGAAAATATTCTTTAACAAAACTTTACAAAACCTCTTGTACATGTGATATCTACAAGAGAAATAAAACTATATTATTTTCTTCTGAAGTATCTTCTTCAACGAAGATACAGATTAACCTGACTGCAACTGTGGTGTCATCATATATGAACACCATTGATAGTGAACCCTATTTATAGCCTACCTATTCCACCATATAAGCATATTTGCATGTTGGTAAGTGACATGATGGATGTCTTGCTGAGTACATTCAAATGTACTCATTATGGTTTCGCCCCTGGTATCTACTTGCCAGACTTTGGAGAAGGAGCCTCCGAATGAGTTCTATGAAGAGAAGTACGGAGCTGACGGCTTTGCGAACTAGGATCGTCTCCGGGTCAGCAGCCTGTAGGTTAAGGCGTGACTTGGGCTCAACTACGTTGTGTTTTAATTGTCTTCCGCTGTGTTTGTTAAGTTGCCTGCCCTTGTGGCAGTTGCGTTAAACTTGATCATGTGATCATTTGTGTAATACCTTTATGTATTCGTGTAATGGATGATGTATTTCTGTGTGCCAACTGTGTATGTTGTTCACGACTGATCTTTCTGGGATCGTGAATGTATGCATACGTAGGGTTTCAGACTGCCGGTCTGGGGTCCTTACAGAGTTGGTATCAGAGCCATCCTGACCTTAGGAGACCTTAGTTAGCATGGACGTCAGATAGGAAAGAAAAGTAATTTTTGAGTAAAAACCTTTTTACTATCTAAATTATTTTTATCTAAGGGAATTTTAGTATATTTTCCCTCCTTCTGATCTTTTCAAAATATTCTAAATGCATATCAAGGGCGTCCTTGAACAGTGGATCGAAGGGCGGGCCTTACAGAGTTGGTATCTCTCTCGGTTAAGAGGTTATTTCTTACTTGTTTGCAACTGCTCCGCTCTGTTTTTGAAATATCTCTCGTCTTTGAAGTTTTCTGTTCAGAAAATAGTTGGGGTTTCAAAAACAGATTGTTGTGTAGTTTTACCTCTCTCAGATAAAAGTTTTATCAAAACTTTACTTCTATTATCTTGTTTCTATCCAAAAGCTTTTATAATTGCCGATGTCCCGAGAAGACCAAAATAATTGCCTAGCTCTACAGTGATGATGGTCAGAAGTAGATATAGTTCTTCAGCCACTTCTAGGATTTTTGGATTAGTCTAGTTTGGAGTAATTTAGCGATTACCACATGAGTCGCCTTCCCCGACGTAGCTCCAATGGAGTCTTGCTTGTGTGTTTTGGCTTGCTTATGTGTGTCCGTAGGACTTTGTGCTATTGTGTGGTGTAGAATTTGGTTCATCTAGGCTTCTATATGTTTGTGGGGTGCTCAAAATTTGCAGATTTGTGCTTGCCCCGCTCTTGGTTTTGAATCGCCTCCTGTCAAATTTTTGCAAGCAAAAATGTTTGTATAGCATTCAAAAACAAGAGTTTGTTGCTTAGGCTTATACTTATTTTTCGCTTCATAATGCGACCCGTCGTGAACCACCACCATTTCCCCCACCGTCAATGAAAGCACCATTGGGCCTAATAATAGAGGACCATCAAGCCACACGAGCTGCTAGCGTTGCTACCAATGCTGCACTCCAATAGTTAAAGCTCCAACAATGACACCCTTCAAAGAAGAAAAGGCGCGAAGAAAACCAACCAATACTGACCAAAACCTCTTTGTTTTGTCTGTTTGCAAAAGACTCTTTTTACCCTGTTGGCTAAATGTCGCACCTGGTTATGTTCCCTTTTAAAAGACCAAAACTAGAGAGGCCCCTTTTTTAAAAGTTATATACCTCCCTCCTCTGGAGAAAGGTGCAAAAGAGGTCTTCACATGCCATGATGCCAACCCCCTAAAAAGAAAATCAAAAGAGCACAAATCAATATCCGACGTATGACGCTAGTCGTATCTTGTCGGACAAACATAATTTAATAGAAAGCTAACAAGACTAACATGCTTGGTCTAATCTTAGGTTGACACCTAACCCAAGCATGTGAACTACTGACAACTCTTTCTAAACCAAAGAAATTAAGTGACTTACGACACTTTTTAATCTAGTAGGTAAAAAGGAGAAGTCACGAGAAAATAAGATGTTGACTTATTTGTTTACTAGTCAATAGGATATCGGGTGTATCTTTTTTTTGGAAACCAAATCTTAGTAGACATTGTAGGTACTATGAGATTCGGGGTTTAGAAATTAAGTGAACGATGGAATAGTTATAATAGATCTAGAAAACAACAGTTTTCCTGTTGTTGTTTCTTTGTGTGCTCTTGGTTGAAATGAATTTGTATTTTATTCAATCTTGCTTCCTAACTTATATGGAGTTGTTAGGACTTGTTATTATGTTGTTTTATTACAATAAGTCTACCCTAGAAAGTGTGTGCATGATTGGAAACTCGAACAAAAAAATGAAAGAGCAATTGTTACCTTCTAGTTTATTAATTGGAAGTATTGTGAGAGCCAGATCCGTGTATACTTTCTTAGTAGATTTTGTGCTATGTGTTCTTTAAGTCCAGTACCATTTAGGTACTGTTATTTTGATGCTTGTACCTATGATAGCATGCATGTCTCTTAATAGTAAAGCATGTGTAAGCATTGCTATCAGTATGCACTAGTATTGTTTCACTAGATTAAATAGCCTTATATTTTTTATCTTGTATGCAAAGTTTTTCATGGGTAACCAGAGGCTTAGTACCTATTTTTCCTTGGTATTAGTAGGCCATAGCCCACTGGTCCCATTGTATTTTGGCTTGAGGATGAAAATCCCCAACCATACACATGTGTGAAAATAGCATGTTTCACTATGTGATTGATTTCTATTTTCCACCATGGAAAATATAATTGTTTCTTTTCACTTATGCAAGTGAGAAGTTTATCTCTTATTAGTAAATACTAATATGTTTAGGTGTGATCCTTTTGTTAGCATAATATTCCTTAGGGGTATCATGTTAAGAAATGTTTCACTATCGTGTGCTGAAATTAAATTGTTCGCAAATAAAATAAATTCCTCTTGATTGGTAGATTGTTTGTGAATGATTTTAAATTGAGTGTATGGATTTTTGAAAAGGTTTAGATAACTTTTCATTAATTACATAGCTACTGGTTGTGTGAGTTATACCTTGCTTGTTTGCTAGTAATTGTTTAAGAAAAACATAAATTGCTAGAATTAATTTATGCATGTTTAATAGTGGTATCATGGGATTGTTTTGATGTTTGTGCTTACTAACATGAGTAAGTTTTGTGTACTGTTATTAGGTACATTTACATTCATGACTTGTTGGTTTAAGTTTAAACATCATGATAGCATTGTTTGCTTCTCTAGGGCGAAACTAGTTTCACCACTAGAAAATGGTGATTTTTGCTCTAGTATTACCCTCTTTTTATTTTATGAGTATATGTGTTGATATAGCATGTTTAGGAAGTTATTACTTCTGTTATCATGCCATGAATTATTTATCTGCATGTTCTATGGTTATAGGATATGATTATCTCTTATAGCATGCTGGTGTAGATTTTTCATACTAGTGTGTTATTTGTGCAGTCCTGTCCTTTTTATGCCTATGTAATAGGAGTTTTTATCTGGTGTAAAGATGGTGTTTTAGAGTACCTTTATGATGGTATTCATTGGTTTTTAGCTACTGGTTGTTTGGTAATTGTTCATGATTGATGGATTCCAAAACCTCTAATAAACAATAACCTAGTGAATAAATAGTCTATTCATCTATGGTGTTGTTTGCTGGCTTATTGGATTTTGTTTGAATGTTTTACCTTAGCATGGGTTTATACTTGTGTTATGATTGTGCTTAAGAGTACCTTATGAAACTAAAACATCCAACTAAAATCATGAACATATTATGTGATAGTTGCTGGTGGTGGGTAATAACCACTGCCATGGGTATTGTTCTGTCTGTTTATTTTACCTTAGCAACCTAACCTTTTGCACCCACAAGATATATTTTTAGCTTATTATATACCTTGTTATGAGAGTGGTACACCACTCCATATGTGGTATGTAATATGTGGGATATAGCTAGGAACTCATGTAATAAGTGACGGTACATTTCCAGGTAGTTCTGCACTAACCTTAATTTTTGTTCAAACTAGGAAACAAAAGTTTTGGACCTAAAACAAGTACTGGTGTACTTCTTTTAATAGTGAATTCACTAATTTAGGGAAGTACCCCTCCTCCCAAGAAAAGTCAAAGGGGGGAAGCACCTGCACTCCAACACTAACATCGTGTTTGTTGGCCCTCCCTTAGTCCTCGCTTGCGAATCTCGGGGACGAGATTCTTTTTAAGGGGGGAAGACCTGTCACATCCCAATTTTGGAATACATGTTAACACAATTGTTTTGCTAATTGCTTGACAATTAAACTTTGATTGTGTTTGTTTGAGTGCAACTAAACAAACTAGTTATATAATCTTAAATGTCTAAGAAATTGAAAGCAAACTTAAAAAGGATAGCAAAGCAGTAAACTAAAAATATTCAACATATTGTTCCAATGATAAAAATATTCAACATATTGTTCCAATGACTTTGGAAATATTTTCTAAAGTGAATATTGATCAAATAGTTTTCCAAAACTATCTTATGAATCTCATACTTGTTGAATATTATTACAAGACCTAAATTAAGAAAAAGGAAACACTTAATAAATTTCCCTAAAAGATTATCAGGAAAAAGAGGCATTCTTAGATGCTTCACCAAAATATTATCAAATGTTTTTCCAACCTTGCAAGCTTAAAAACAAAAGTAATGGAGAGCATTGACTTGCTATCTCAAGTCATATAAATATTTTGGCAAAGCATTATTAAAGAAAAGCCAAATGCCTTATTAAATAGAAATTCCAATATTTCCAGAAACAGAAAACTAAAACAAGTTACTATTGGAAACTTTCTTAAAATGATTTGAAATTCATACCATTTCTTCCTTATATCAAATAAGGAACACACACAAGAGGAGACCAATAATTGAATCCATTAAAGCCCTGAAAACATGAATTTTCTCCACAGCAACATTTGGGATTTTGAACAAGTTTGTTCTACAAACTTTCTCCAAATACCATGAAATAAATACCACGTGATCTATATCATAAATAAGGATGAAAACCAAAAGGGCACAAGTTTTTGAATAATTTAAGTTGACAAAAAACCCTGTTTTCTTGACAGTACCTTTTTGAAATTTGAACAAGTTTGTTCTATGAAGTAACTCAAAATGACTTGAATTTTCTACCACATAAGGAACACATCCAATAAGGAATGTGTGCCAAAATTTATCATTTTTGGAAGCTCCTAAGTGGGTTAATAAATTCAATGTCCATTTATGTAAGAATTCAAATTTGAACAACTTTGAATTATCAAGTTTCTCCAATTGATCCAATTTTCATATATGTTGTGCATCTCAACTAATAAGAATTTTGGGCAAAAGGATTTCAAATTTTGACTTTCTTTGCTTAGGGAAAACATCCATTTTCAGAGAGTACAGGGACCTACTTGTAATTTTCCAGGGACTTAAATGTAAGCTGAGTCACACATGTCCTTCTTCTTCCTGTAGATGATGCAATGGAGGACATGGAAGCCCATGCTCCATAGCTTCGAGTGGAAGTCTTCTAGATGATAAAAACCCCATGTGCACCTCTGTGGTGCCTATCTACCCCCTCTCTCTCCCACTTGAACCCACTCTCTCTCTCTCCTCGAAATATCTTCAACCAAACCCTAGCCGAAATGAGGTCGTCGTCGATTCGGCCAGTAGAAGGCTCGCCGCCGGTAGCCGTTAGCACCATCGTCTTCGCCTTGCCGTGGTGGCCCTCGGTGCCGAAGGAATCGAGCCGAAACGACCCGTAGACGCCGCGCCATCCCGTTCCCTTCTCCGACCCCGACGGACTCCGGCGACGGATTCCGGCCGCCACGGACCTCCTCCTCCTTCTCCGAGTGGCCCAACGTGCTCATGGTGAGGATGCGCTCCTCCCCTACCTTTTTCCCCCTCCCTCGCTTCCGGAATAGCCGCCGCGCCGTCCTCGCATCACGGCCGTCGCGCGCCGCCGTCGCCGGCCACGCTCCGGTGGTTCCCGGGAAGCGACACCGCCCCTAGTTGATTGCCCACGTCGAGAGGAACGAGTATATGGTTTCGATTTGTGAAACGGTAGACGTTTCCGCTCGGATTGGAGCTCGCCGGAGCTCTCCCGCCGGCGGTGACGTCGTGGTGACGCAATGCCCGCGTCAGCCGAGCCTTGACCCCACGCGCGGTGCGGTCAAACCTGCAGGTGGGGCTGCGCATCGCCTGCGTGGCAGCCCCGTGGCAGCATGGCCCGCTGGTCAGCCCCTTAGAGTAGATCCGCTCGTGGTAACAATAGATCCGGCCGGCCCAGTTTGAGATCTGGCCCATTGTCAAGTCTTTTTCCAATTTAATTTCCACAGAATGATGCATGATCACTTTTGAGCTTAAAAACCTAGTTAAAAGATGATTTTGACCCAACCAAAATTCACAGTGGTACCTCAACTAAATCTGAACCACCTCCATTTTGTAGATCTACATTTGGATGTATATTTTTGAAATGAAAAAATGATTTGGCAACAGGTACCAGAAACACCAAAATGAGCACCATTTTAAATCAACAACTCAGAATGAAGTGAGGCAAATTGCATTGGAAAGCCCTTGAAATTTCCTAACAGGAGAAATTAACCTTGATTCCAAATTCACTGAATTTTTTAAATGGCGTGCAATTTGGTAAAACACCAGAGAGCACTTTGGTGATTTTTATAAAATTATTAAAAATGATTTTTGATGCAAACTCAACTGGATGGTCTTGTATATGTTTAGGGCTATCCAAACCTAGAAGGGTTTAACTTTTAGAGCATCCTAGAAATTTTTGTGGACAGATCCTTGTTTTGCATATTTCTGCCATTTTGGCATTTTAGCTAATTAATTGTTGTGATTATATTTTTGTGTTGCATTATTGTTTTCTAGCATGTAAAAGTTGTGTGAACTTGTTTTCTAAGTGTTACTTAGCTATTTTAGCATGTTAGAATGTGTGGACTTGAGTTGAGAAGAAATAGGATTTATATCAATATCATATGTTTTATCTCTAGTTTATTACTTGCATATAATTTTTGAATGATTAATTTGTGTGCAAGTGATTGAATTGTTGTGTTGAGATATTAGATTCAGTACCATGTTGGTACTTATATTTTGTTAGTATCCCCTCTGCTAGCTTGCATTTGAGTTGGTATAAAAGCATGAGTAGCTTAATCATTACTATGAGAATGTTATGGAAAAATTCCCTCATGTGTGGAATTTTTGACATAAGTTTTTGTGGTTGTGTAGCCACATATTTTTGTATTGTGTTCATAGGACCAGTAGAATTTTGATGATGTTATTATGAGTACTTGACCCCTATAGTTTTCACTTGTGTGAAAACAATAACATGAGTAGCATTGCCTTGCTTATTTAAGCACCCTATTATTTTCTGCTAGTATGGTTATTGCACTAGAAGCTAGTTTAGCATTTTGTTAATTTTTGTCAAGTATGACCAGAGGCTTTGTGACCTCTTAATGCTTTGATATGCTAGTGGAACACCCACTGGTGTCATTGCATTTTTGGTGGAAACATTATTTCCCCCACACTAGATGTGTTTCTTTTATATATGTTTTGAGTAGATCTTTAAATGCTTTTTAGGCTTATTGCTAGATTAATTCTCATGAAACCAGTACCATTTAGGTACTGTTATTTTGGTTATAGCACCTCTAGATACTTGATGCTTGTGTTTGAAATAGATTTAAATAGCAATGCTTAAAGTCTAAATTTCATACTAGGATATTCATGTATGCTTTTTGTCTTGTTTTACCCTAGGGAAAACTATGAATATTTGGTGTGGAAACCAGAGGATGGAATGTCCTTGTGGCATTATTATCTTAGGGTTTTCACCTCTGATAGGTTTCCTCTTAAGTAGCATAAAAGCATGAGTGACACTTGGATGACTAGGAATTAATCTCCTCACATGTGTAGCATTTTAAGCATAGTTTTTCCTTGTTTCCTAGCTATGCTTTTTATGTTATTTTGTGGAACCCAGTAGCATTTATGGTACTGGTTAGAGGAGTATTTTGCCTCTGCTAGCTTGCACACTTGTGCATAAAATTAACTAGTGTAGCCTAAACTAGTCTAGTATTTTTCCTAAATTTTCTACTAGTATGAGTAGGAGTTTTTGGATGCTAGATTGTTTGTTTGGAGCACTTTTATAAAAGTGACCAGAGGCTTATTAACCTCTGGGTGAGCATTTTTGCTAGTGGAACACCCACTGGTACTTTTGCATCATGGTGGAAAATAGGCTTGACTTGTTGTCATGAGCCTTTTTCACCACTTGAGTATTTTAGCAAATTATATGTGCTAGCCATAGAGATTGTTGGGGGAGTTTTTAGACATAAAAATGTGTTTTATGTGACACCCTACTGTCTAGTAACATGTTCTCTACCCCACTGGTCCATGGTGTTCTTAACTAAAAATCATTGAATTGGCCACACATAAACACTAGGAAAAAAGCAAACTTTTCAACTATAGTTTTTATGCCAATTTTTCTTAAGGGAAAAATTGAGAACTTGGGTGGTACTTCTTGATTGCTTGCTGTATGTATTACTTGTAGCCTTGTTTGTCTTGTTTGGTTCTGAATGTGTGTCCTTTATTCTCTTTTTACGACGTTAGAAAACGAAGAGGAAGGAAGTGTCGGGAAGCTCTGTTTCAAGTTCCAGTCACTCCAACAACCAGGGACACAAAGAGATACCAGGCAAGCCATCCTGATTGCTTGCTGATACAATACTTACCATTATCTATCATGCATGTTTTACCTCTGAAGTTTTACCAAAAACTTGATTATCAAAACTATTTTTGAGGTGGAAATTACTATTATACTATGTTATAGGTTACTATCATGCCAGTAGTTAAACTTGGTAATACCAAGCCCATAAGCCACCCTATGGTATTTATTACCATCAAGTATACTAGTCCCTAAGTGGACACCCTAAAATTGTGATTCTACAAAACAAAGGCTTTACGGAAAAACCCGGAGAAAAGGCGGATCCTTGTTCTCCGGTGGAATGTGGAAGTGGTCATTTTTGAGAAAGTGGTGTTTTCAAAAATGACACATAACCTAGTCTTCGCCGGACAACCTTTACCGTACTGCCACCCTACCCCAACATGGGCACGGGGCTTAACTTGAAGTTTGTTCTTATTAGTGTGTGCTATCTCACTTGCTATAAGGGGCGTCGTACCCTCGAACCGAATGTCGTCAGTGGAGACATATAAAGTGTGGGATTGATTTTTCCTTCGGTCGCATCAGATGAGGCATCCTGGCTTGGCGGGGATTAGCTCGGTGCCGGGGATGTGGTAAAACTCAACTGAGAGATAGGCATATTCTAGCTTGAACATAGTGGATGGTTATGATCAGTTACCTGATGTTTACATACTGTTGTTACAGTCTGTGATTGTTCACGGGAGGTGTACTGGATCTGGTGGATGTGTACACCTCTGCAGAGTACAACTTTTTCGAAGAAGCCGCGTCCTCGGATATGGACAGTTGAATGGCCATGTAGCTAGCATTGTGTCAATGTTTTCAAAAAGGAGTTTTGAAAGGGAAATTTTGGAAAGGAAGTGTTGAACTTGTGAAGTTCGGAAAGGAAGGAAAACGTATACCGTGGAGGTATCGTCGATGATGAAAAGCCAGATGATGTTATACAAAACAAAATGTTTTGCAAAGAAAACCTTTTCTACTCTAAGCAAGAATTCTGGAAACTGATTCCAAGAAGTTTTGCAAAGAGAAAATATTCTTTAACAAAACTTTACAAAACCTCTTGTACATGTGATATCTACAAGAGAAATAAAACTATATTATTTTCTTCTGAAGTATCTTCTTCAACGAAGATACAGATTAACCTGACTGCAACTGTGGTGTCATCATATATGAACACCATTGATAGTGAACCCTATTTATAGCCTACCTATTCCACCATATAAGCATATTTGCATGTTGGTAAGTGACATGATGGATGTCTTGCTGAGTACATTCAAATGTACTCATTATGGTTTCGCCCCTGGTATCTACTTGCCAGACTTTGGAGAAGGAGCCTCCGAAGGAGTTCTATGAAGAGAAGTACGGAGCTGACGGCTTTGCGAACTAGGATCGTCTCCGGGTCAGCAGCCTGTAGGTTAAGGCGTGACTTGGGCTCAACTACGTTGTGTTTTAATTGTCTTCCGCTGTGTTTGTTAAGTTGCCTGCCCTTGTGGCAGTTGCGTTAAACTTGATCATGTGATCATTTGTGTAATACCTTTATGTATTCGTGTAATGGATGATGTATTTCTGTGTGCCAACTGTGTATGTTGTTCACGACTGATCTTTCTGGGATCGTGAATGTATGCATACGTAGGGTTTCAGACTGCCGGTCTGGGGTCCTTACAGCAATGAGGATTGGATACATATGTTCTTTCAATGTGTTTTTAGCTCTCGAATTTGGAATTATTTGCAAATCAGTTGGAGTGATAACACACTTGTGCAAAATCTTGCTGCTGCCAAAAAGTCTTTCAAGGGGCCATGTTTCACTGAGATTGTGATTCTTGCTTGCTGGAATATTTGGAAGCAGAGGAATGGAGTCATTTTTAAATCAGAAAGACATTCCTTTATGGGATGGAAAGTGGGCTTCATGTTTGATCTCCTTATGCTTAAGCATAGGTTGAGTGCTGCTGTGGCTGCTGAATTAGCTTTATGGATTAATTCCTTAATTTAGCCTGGGATAGACTGTCTTAGTCTAATTCCATGTATATTTGTACATATTTGTAACTGTAACGTTTGTGGTTGGTAATAAAGGGTTGTGGGGGACTCCCCTGCAGTAGAAAATGTTTCAAAAAACATCCCCAAGCTTAACCCATGCTCGTCCTCGAGTATGAATGTGATAAAACTAAGGTGGGTTTTGCATATTGAAACAATCATGGGATATCAAGGAGGATTATTCATGCTACATATAATCAAATGATTAATACTAGAAATGAGTAGGAATATACAATTCATGTTGTAAGAAATATCAAATATGCAAGCAAAGATGCTTCATGAAAGTTCACAAAGTGTATAATGAAATAAAAGCACTATGGACCAAATGCATACACAAAATGAAAAATAAAATCTTATATTGGTCAAAGAATAGCATAATGGAGAATAGAAAATATGGTGGACACTTTGGAGGAAATTAAGTAGAGGTAAAACATGATCAAGTCTTATTTAGCCTCTAAATTATTCAACTAAAATTACTAATTTAAATGTGGTATCCATTGATCTAGGACTCTCATTGCCCCTTTATCGCTAGCATCTTAAAATTGTGAGTATTGAAGTAATGAGAATGACAAGGTGGTTGAAAGCCTCATGCCCTGTGAGTGTGAAAACCTACTCCATGATTACTCAACTTAAGATTCCTAATAAGCTTTGTACAATCATAATAAGTATTAATGACATCATAGAGAACCGCAAAGAGGTACCTCTTGCCCCATGACATGGAAACAAGCCCATGTTACAATGACAAGATGAACAAACGGAGTAGACTCATCATCCTTTTTATTTTCATTCACTATTATGCATAGCTTCTTATTTTATTATAGGATGTGTTGTAGAGTCACTCAAGCTGTAAGTAAATTTCCACCATGATAAAGCATGGCTTGGGTTAGCGGCCCAATGCGTTTCTCTAGTCATATAGATACTTACTCATCAAAACTTACTATTCCTCTATTTCATTTCGGCATGGCAGGAGTCCAAAAACAAAAGTACATGATATCAACCAAATGTAAATTTTTTGTGCAATGTTGAAAGCTTTCCGGTGATACACGTTTATAGCTAGCTCCCAACCACACACTTGTCAAACGCAAAACTTGTGGCTCCCATTATTGGGTCATGTTTATTAGATGCATAAAAAGTAAAGTGTGCCTTCAAAAGTTCGTGAGAGTCCTATCCCAAGTTCAACCCATGACAATTAATAAAGTGAATATCTTAATTTAGAACATAAATAACACAATAACATGGTGAACATACTCGGAATAGCAATGAAGCTAATGGGAAGATATGGTGGACTCACTGGAAATACTTGGCTAAGGAGTGTTGGAAACAAGTTTTTACTTGTTGGAATTTTTAAATTTTTGGGCTAGCAAGAGGGAGATAGTTGACCAGATACTATGCATGAATATGTCCATAGAACTACTCATTTCATGACAAACTAAATAAACCAGCAATTAGCATCAAGTACATGAATAAGAGATAGCTCAAGACAACATTATTGCAAATTTCTACACATAAAAGGCCTATAAATCATGCAAACATATGTAGCTCTTCAAATCAACCATGGAATCCCTATTCCAAGTCATAATACTAGCATCCAATACATTCCAAACCCAAACTTCAGTAGCTTAATCTCATGTAAAATGATGGTGGTGGTCTTATCAAAACAAAAATAAAAACAAAAACTAGACGATTCAAGTCTCTACGATAAATGCTTTCCTTAGAAAAACAGAAAGTAGACGTGTGCTAACCAAAAGAGTGTAGCTCCAGTGGGGTGTTCAACACATCCCGAAGATTATGGCTTTCACCATTCTTGGATGTCTTGAGGCGCAGCTCCTCTATTCCCTGTGAAATAACTTCACAAAACATGTTTCTCCCATTCTTTTTCTGTGGGGTGAGATTAGCAAGGACAAACAAATCACATGCTTGCTGTGAAAAATTCCAAATCAAATGCTCCAGTAGATAGACAATAAGGTTCATTATGTTTTATTTTCACTCTCTTGCTTGAAAGAATCATGGAAATTCGATTCCCAAGCCCAAAGAGTGCATAAAACAAAAGAAGGCAGAATCTGTCCAGAAAAGCAACAGCAGCAAAACGAACGTCTTTCCCTAATCTAGACTCGTCAAACAATTAAGCCAATTTTTGTGCTTACAGAGGACGAGAAGTTGCAGAACATACTAAAACATTAGCTCAATCCGACATACCAATAAAAACGTAAAATCATACGGTGAGCAGACTCGTGCTGAAACAGAAATTTCATGCACTAGGATAGCAACTTATAAGTCCAAATGGGTTTGACTTGACTCTTTATTGAAAACTCCAGAATTAAAAAAAAAACTAATCTCTTGAGACAGAAAGAGGACACTAGGAAAATCCAAACAAAAACAACCGGGTTGCCTCCCGTAAAGCGCTTTCTTTATAGCCATATAGCTAGGCTTTACTTACTTGGTAATCAAGAGGGGTAAATCTCATGAGTGAGCCTGTTCTTCAGCATGCCCCTCTTCCTTGGGAATTGCTCCATGATTTTATTGTGAGGGAACTGAAACTTGACATTCCCTTCCTTGGAGTCTATGATTGCACCTGTAGTACGAAGAAAAGGTCTACCCAAAATAATAGGACTAGGGGATTTATCCCCCATATCCATAATAATGAAATCAACGGGTACAAAAGTCATGTGCAATTCAATCATAACATCTATTACTTGTCCTATAGCATGTTTAGCAGAGTTATCAGCAAGGACAAATTCACTTGAGCACTTTTCTAAATTTTCTAGTTCTAGCAATTCATATAATTCTTTAGAGAGTACCGATACACTAGAACCTAGATCTAACATAGCATGGCGAATTTCTTTTCCAATTGAAACTAGCACCTTGGGGATCCATGCATCCCCAAGCTTAGGAGGTATCATGGCCTCATTCTTGTACCTAGCAATTTTTTCTTGCAAGACATGATTAGCAATATAAGATCCAAAGCCAGGTTGATTAACATTTATAGTGGGATCACTAGCAAATTTTTATAGAGTAGCAATAAGTTCTTGCAAGCTACTTTTTTCTAAATCAAGCAATGGATCCTTAATTTAAGTAAGCATCATAATTTCCTCTACTTTACTCTCTAATTTAGCTAGCATGCTTGATTCATGAGGACTAATTTCATCTTTGCTAGCAAGATAAGACATATATGGAAGTAAATATTCAGGGTACTTCACTATTTCATTCAAAGTTTCTTCTAAGCTAGTAGGGACATGCTCACTTGTATTCTCATCAATATGATCAATATTTTCAATAATAGGATTAGCAATAGTAATAGAATTCATTCCTAGACTAGGTTGTGCTTGTGGCTTTACTGCTGACATGCTTAATAGAGTTGCTTGATTATCAGCTAATTTTGACAATGCTTTATCTAAATTCGAAGATTGAAGTTGCAATCCTTTAATATCACTACTAATGGATGCAATATACTTATTTAACTCATGTATCAGAGCATTGTGACTAGCAACTTGTTCCATAAGCAATTTATTAGATTCAGAAATTTCACTAGAAGGCTTCCACTTATTTTCATTAGCATTAGGATATCGAACAAAAGGTTTATTTGGCACATAAGGAGGTTTACTATATGAATTGTAAGCATTACCAAAACCATTGCTACCATAATTCCTAACAAAATTAACATCCACACTTTTAGAATTACTACCAACTCGCTCCTGCAAAGGCACATTCTCCATATTTTGTTTATTAATAAAAGCAAGAATAGTGTCCATTTTAGAAGACAAATCATTGGTTTCTTCAATTGAGTTTATTTTCTTAGTGGGATTGGGTGATGTTTTAGTATTCCATTGACTATAATTTTGCAATATGCTTTCTAATATGCTCTTAGCCTCACCTACAGTTTTACTCATAAAGGCACCTCCAGCAGCAGAATCAAGTATATTTCTAGACATGTAGTTTAGACCATTATAAAAAGAGTGTTGTATGGTCCATTCATTTACTCCATGTGATGGGCATGTTCTAAGCATTAATTTAATTCTATCCCATGCCATGGCTACATGTTCATTATCATTTTGCCAAAATGAGAGGATATTATTCCTATTTTGCAAAATTTTAACGGGAGGATAATATTTCTTAATGAAAGCTTCTTTTAAATCATCCCAAGACATTATACTAGCTGTAGGTAGTGAAAGTAACCATTCTTTAGCCTTTCCTCTAAGTGAAAAAGGAAATAATTTCAGTTTTAAAACACTAATTTCCACATTTTTAAATTTTTGCATATCACATATTTCCATGAAATCATGAAGATGCATAGAGGCATCCTCCATAGAACTACCACCAAATTGCTCTCTAGTAATTAAATTCAATAAACTAGGACTTACTTCATAGCTTTCAGCTTGTATTTCAGGTGTAGTAATTGTCCTAGCAATGAATTGGTCATTGGGTGTATTTGTGTAGTCACTTAACTTAGTTCTATCACCCATTTTAACATTTTTTATGTAATTTTTAATTTTTTATGCAAAACTGAAAATTAAAGTAACTAGGCAAATTCGAAATACTAAAATAAACTAGATAACTAAATGCAAAACTAAAATGCAAACTAAAATAAAATATGCAAGACAAAACAAAAACAAGAACAAGAACAAAACAAAAACAGAAACAAGACAAGAAACAAAACAATCTACTTGAAAGAAGGTGGAGATAGAAAGGACGATACTCACGTAGGTGCAACCTCCCCAAGCTTAGGTGTTTGCACACCTTGTTGGTGATGAAGACTTCTTGTGAGCTCCCTTGGTCAACTCCTTCACCTATGGCTCCCCGGCAACGGCGCCAGAAAAACGCTTGATGGCTAGGTTGAGACTCCAAGTGCAGAGTGTGTAGCTAGTGGCAAGCCTTCTTCCCCACGAGGGTGACTCGAGGGTTTATATCGAACTCTTGGGGAGCTAGTATTTCAGCAATTGTCTTCCAAGATTCCTCCAGGATCCTGCAAACAAGTAGAGAATTTTGTGCCCTCAACCTCACCAAGTGGTTGTCAAGCACAAGGTGTGAGACTTCTAAATTGCAATGTAAAACTGAAAGTAAATGTACAATAATTAATTCTACTACTAAATGCAAATGAGATAATAAATATGCAATGGATTGTTTTTGTATTTTTGTGATGCAAGTGGTGATGGAGATAATGTAAATTCGAATTGGAGATGCAAGTAAAGTAAAGTGCAAGTAAAGTAAATTGCAGCAAAGTAACTAGAGTGTTTTCTTATATTTAAAATAGGACCGGGGTTCATGGTTTCACACTTGCATTCTCTCAAATAAAGTAGTAGACGGTGGACATAAAGAATTACATGTGAGATTACAATAACATGTTTAACATTGAGTACTTCCATATGGGCATCACGTCCTAGCATAGAGATCTCTACGGTCATATTGATCCCTCTTATGCTCAACCAAGATGCGAAATAAATCATAACACCTCGATAATTAAGGAAAAACCAGAGTATAGCTTTAAGCAATGTGACATGAAGTTGAAGTAAGAACTTGGTAGATCTAGTCATAAAGATTGATTAGTGTCACTTGAAATCCCCGGTAACAAGGTACTCCTTTTTATCCCTAGTGAGGTAACTAAGAAAGGTTTAACAAAACCTAAGTGGATCGCTGAACTTCTGTCACTTTCATAGCACTAGCCACCCCCCATTACTCCAACTAATGCACCCATCACCCCACACACGCTCTCAAGAACTAGATTGATCAAAGCTAGCAAATAAGAACGGGGTACATAAGATACATCTACTCAAATAACTCAAGAGAAACAATTGCAATCTCAGATTCAATAACTCATAGAAAAGATCCACCACATAGGAATTACAACGGTGCCCGTAATCATGTGAGGCAGCTCATACGGATCTAATTAGTGAAGCACATAGAGAGAGAGATACAAGTGCTACTTCCACAAACCCATAGCCCTAGGGTGGACTACTCCCTCTTCATGGAGATGTCGATGGAGATGACGTTGGAGGAGTAGGAGATCACACCGGCGGCGCCCCGCCGGAGTTTTACCGCTCCAATCTGGAACTTCTGGTCTCTGTTTTGCTGTTTTGGTGTTTTGGCGGCGCTCTCTTCGTAAGGGTACGGGGGACCCTTTTATAGTCAGTTTTAGGTCAAGACGGAGCCGGTAAGTCGAAGATGGAAGGAATTGGGGCCACAGGGGCCAAAAGGTGGCCTCTCACGCGGCCAAGGAATCTGGCCGCGTGGAGGGTCCTCTTTTGGGCCTCCTTGCCCAATTCTCGTGGATCCTTCGCCCGCAAGTCTTATCCTTCCAAGAAAATGACCCCCGCAGATTTTCAGGTGATTTCGCGGAAGTTTGCCCCCTGAAACGTCAAAAATATAGAAAACGGGGTTTCTGACAGGCAGGGTTAATTCCATAAAAGTTGGGGGACTTTGTAATTTAACCCCAAAATACTATAAAACATTGAATTATACCCTTATATGATGCAATATATGATAGAAAACCATGTGAAAATATGCAAAATTCATCTATGCATTTTACATGCATCAATATGTTATTTATGATCTTGCATGCTCTCTGTGATTAGTAGATGCTCTAGCCAAGTAGATGCTAGTAACTCTAAGAGGGGGTATTTATGCTCGATAGTGGGTTCATGCCTCCTGTGCATCTATGCTCGAGTGACAGAAGCATGACGGATGGAGGATGTGTTGTTGCCATTAGGGAGAAAAGAACAATGCTTTGTCTAAGGATGATGTTATTGTTTACATTACACACTTTTCTTACTGCAATTATCAGTTGCTTGCAACTTAATACACAATGTTTGTTTGGATGATATTCGGAGGGTGGATTATTAGTCATAGATACAGTTGGATAGCGTTCTATGTATCTTGTTGTAATGCCCGCATGAATCACATAGTAATCTTTATGTCTTGCATATGTACTACGGTGCAACCTTCATTTCTGTCAGTTTCCCAGCTGTAATTTGTTCACCACACATGTTATTTATCTTCACGGAGAGACACAACTAGTGAACTGTGGACCCCCTATCCTTTTTCCTCATACCGATAAATCACCTGCTGCTTTCATACTGTTCTCCTACCCTTTTTCCACACCATACGTTTAACCTCTTTGTGTTCAGCAAAACCGGTGAGATTGACAACCTCACTGCTTCGTTAGGGCAAAGTGATTTGATTGTGTTTTGTAGGTTCCACGTTGCTTATGAACCGGTAGTGCGCCCTGCCATCTCAGCTGCTTCACCTTCTCAAGTTACTCCTTCCTAATATTGGTCAATTCAACCTTGGTTTCTTTCTGAGGGAAAACTTGCTGTTTCACTCTTCATACCTTCCTCTTGGGGTCTCCCAACGAACGTGTGTTCACACGTGTCACATGTGTGGTGAACGAATTACAGCTGGGCAATTGATAGAAATGAAGGCTGCACCATAGTCATATGCAAGACATGAAGTTTACTTTGTGATTCTTGCGGGCATTACAACAAAATATATAGACCATCATTCAACTGCATCTATGACTAATAATCTACCTTCAAAATATCATCCGAACAAACGTAGGGTATTAAGTTTTAGGCAACATATAATTGTAGTAAGAAAAGTGTGTAATGTAAACAATGTAAACAAAGTAAACATCATTGTTTTCTCCCTAATGGCAACATCACATCCTCCATTTGTCACGTTTCTATCACTCGAGCACAGCTTCAAAGGAGGAATGAACCCACTATCAAGCATAAATACTCCGTCTTTGAGTCACTAGCATCTACTTGGCCATAGCATCTACTAGTAACGGAGAGCATGCAAGATCATAAATAACATATGCATGAAGATAACATGATAGATTTTTAATAAGAAGAGATAGCATTCAACATTCATCGGATCCCAGCAAACACAACATGTAGCATTACAATAAGCTGATCTCGATCATGTAAGGAGCTCATGAGATCTAAACATGAAGCATAAAGTGGAGGAGACAACCATCTAGGTACTGCTATCGACCCGTAGTCCAGGGATGAACTACTCATGCATCACTCCGGAGGCGGGCATGATGGTGTAGACCCCTCCGGTGATGAATTTCCGTCCCGGTAGGGTGCCGGGGAGAGCTCGAGAACCCTCCTGATCTCGGGTTGACTATGACGGCGGCCTCGGATGTTTCTCGGGAAAAAGTGGTATATTATTAGGGTTCACATGTCGGGGGAATAAATAGGCGAAAGGGCGATGGCGGTGGATGTCCGAGGGGCCCGCACCACCCTATGGCGCAGCCAAGGGCGCGCCGCCCTATGGTGTGTCCCCTCTCCAGGCCTTTTTGGGACTCCGTGGAACCTTCAGGATTTCTAAGACTTCTAGGCTTCGAATTTTTCTATTCTGCGAGTATTTCAAGAACAACTTTTCTGAAACTAAAAACAGCAGAAAACAAGGAATTGGCTCTGTGGCATCTTGTCAATAGGTTAGTCCTGGAAATCGATAAAAATGACATAAAGTGTATAGCAAACATGTACAAAATAGCATGAAAACAACATGGAACATCAGAAATTAAGAATACATTTATGACGTATCAACATCCCCAAGCTTAGTTCCTACTCGTCCTCGAGTAGATAAACGATAAAAAACACATAATTTCTGAGATGACATGCTACCAACGTAAACTTGATCACCATAGTAATGTAAAGCATGTAAACTAGGATCAAATGAATAAAGGTTGTGGTTTATAGTTGATATCAAATAGAATAATGTATAAACCATTAGGAAAAATAAAGTAAAACTTTTCAGTGAATCAATACTAAAAGACAATCCACTGTGCAAAGTATATTAAAGATGATTTAAGCTTGAAAGCAACAATATAATCATCCAAGGCATCAAACTCTCACAAAAACTCATGTTAGTATCAAGTCAAGTGACAAAAATATGCACGTAGGAAAACCATTCAATTAATTGTGCACTCAAAACAAGAAAGCATTCTGATTTGGATGGTCAATGGAAAAAGGTCTTGCACAACTGAAAGTGATCATTATACAAGAGGACGTCTTATAATCGAAGTTATGCAAGAGTAGTGATTTCCACACAACGGATGCACATAGAGCTATAAGCGTATGAAAGCTCTCCAATGGAACTAGTGGGGGTCCATCCAGCTTGGTTGCTCACAAAGACCTAGAGCTCTTTTGAGGAGGCTCATCATTGGAATATATAAGCCAAGTTCTATATTGTAAATTCCCCACATAGTTATGCAAGTCATAATATGAAAACTCTCTCCAAACTGAAGTAATGATGCTAAACAAGCACAAGTGTGGAATAAATTATAGTAGTGCTGCCCCCTCTCTCTTTATTTTCTCTCTTTTTGCCTCTTATTTTTTTCTCTTTGGGCTTTTATTTATTTATTTTTTTAATATATAACCTCACCGGTAGGGCAACACTCTATTTTACAATGAATCATCACACTTTAAGTACTCATAACTCAAACTGAAATATCTATGATGTATATAAAACTAAATGCTCCTGCCAGTGTAGCAGTATGCAATATAACAATGAGACATGACAAGTAACATAATGATGATGGATGTTGTATGGCAATATATCTCGGAGTGGCTATGGAAATGACATGGTAGGTAGGTATGGTGGCTGTTTTGAGGAAGATAATTTTTGGATTATGTGTATAAGAACAAAGTTCTCCCATGGGGTTTGGTGTACTGGCGAATTTTGCACCAACTCTCAATGTGAGAATGAGCAATGCACAATACCGAAGAGGCTAGCATATATGGATGGTGGAAGTGCCAGAATACCGCAACATAGAACACACAAGTTAAAAGATTCCAAATAAAACAATGATCTCACAAGGCATAATGAACATCACTCCAAGAGGGTACGTGGCAGTAACAAGTCACTGTTTGCTACCCCGAACGTAGCGTGTAACAAAAAGCCATTACGATTGCTATCAGCAAAGGAAGTCATATACCATTATCCTATCAACTGGTTGTTTGAGTGTGGCACGGTTTCAAGCTTTTAGAACAACCATTAAATATTTTTACTCTAATAGACCAACAAATTTACCATTAAGTGTATTAATATCTCAAAACAACAGCAAATAATCAAGTGAAACAGATTAGTGATCTACAAGAATATGCAAGCTTTTTTCGTTATACCATCTACACACGTGGCATTTTCTAGTTCCAACAAGCACCATACAAAATATGTTTTAAAAAAACTCTCTAAATGATACAGCAAGCAAGCATGAGAGTACTCACATAACAATACAAAAACTAACACTCTGAATAAGAGACGCAATGAAAACAGGAGCTAAACAGGAATTTTGCAGCAGCTAGAAGAAAAACTAAGAATATGAGCATAACGAGTATTCAAATGAAAAAGAGGAGTGTGCCTCTCTCCCAGACAAGGATTTTAGGTTCCAATGATGTTTATTGCAGCAAGGAAAACAAAAGAAAACAGAAAAAAAAATAGCAAACGCTCCAAGTAAATTTCATATGATGTGACCGAATAAAAATATAGTTTCACTAGAAGTGACCTGATAAATTGTTGATGAAGAAGGGGATGCCTTGGGCATACCCAAGATTAGATGCTTGAGTCTTCTTAAAATTTTCTGGGATGAACCACGGGGGCATCCGCTAGCTTTGACCTTGCACTCTTCTTGATCAAATTATATCACCCTCTTCTCTTGACCCTTGAAAAGTTCCTTCACACCACACTCAAAGAGTAATTCGCATTAGAGGTTTAGTGCAACAATTAAAAATTCATGGCTGTTGTATGGGCACAAGTGCTATTGATACTTTTAAACATTATCTACAGCCACTGATGTTTCGTGAAGCAAAGAAATCCAATTGAAATTGTAAAAGAGTAAATGCAAGAAAAATGGCAGAATCTGCCAAAACCAGAAGAGTCTGTAAAGATGATTTTTTCGGGGCACTTACGTTGCTCAAATCGAAAAACTTAAAGAACTAAAAAGTTTTAGAATTAGATGATGAAAAGCACAAAACTTTTCAGGTCATTTCGATCTTTCTGTGAATTATGCGATTTTTTACGGTGGACAGCACAAATCTGTTTTCTGCGCAGAAATTCAAAACCAACTCCAACTCTCGTTAGAAACTTTACTTGGCACAACTAATACATGAAAGTAAAGATAAAAAGGAGTTGCTACAGAATTATACAACCCCTTTACTAAAAAAACAGAGAAAAATAAAGCAAAAAATAAAACCATGGGTTATCTCCCAAGAAGTGCTTTTCTTTAACGCCTTTTAGCTGTGCCCAGGGGCGGAGCTCAATAGCCACACCCTGATGCACATGAATACAGTCGGACTTTTTTATTTACCAGTGCTTACCATGTCATAACGGCATGTGCATCAGGCTGGGCTGCAAATTGTGCATCAGGTAAGGCTGCGAGGCCCATTCTTCTAGCGCGATTGCCGGCCGTTTCCATTCCCGCATATCCCGAGGAGCGTGCCCGCAAATCCCGTACATACAACGTCTGTCGTGGGATAATCACGGCAGATGTTACCGGGGGTAACTGATCTTGGGGCAAGACGACACAGGCGTTTGGGAGAGGGTTTAGCCCAGAGGAAAACATGATGATGAACTTCGATCTGGTAGCCGGCAATCAAGTCGCCGAGTCTCCGATCTCAAGGTAATAACTCAAATCACACGTTACACTGGATACTCGATATTAGGCGAGATGACTAGAACCCTTGGACCTGGTTCAACTAAACCTAGGGGTCGGTTTATAAAGCACCCGTACCCCTGGCTTGCCCTCCAAGGCGCACCCTGAATCCTACCCGGACTCCTCATACAAACCCTAGCTTTCCTTTACCGTAGCCCACAATCCGGGTTACGAGGCCTACAAACTTGGGCCTTCCAGAAGTTTCTTTATCCTTAGCCGGATACCGAGCGCCGTCCCGTGGGCCAGGTTACACCTTGGAGTTGGCATACCGGGTTATTATCTCCCCATCAGTAGTCCCCAGAATTTCTTGGGCTTCACGGATCCCTCCTCGAAGCGCTCGCTATTCCCTGCAAAAATATTAAACGCGCAAGTGTATGAAGGCCGAGTTAAAGTGCTTTAATAAACAGCTAGGCTCAACTCCATGGTGGCCATATGGTAACCCGGGTCTCCTCCAAACACTTGGCTTAGCTTTCCGAGTCTAAACTTTGATAAAGATGCCAAGATCCCATACTTCACTCGATAATTGATCTTGAAATCATGGGGAATATCTCCTTCCTATTTCCGTCCGGATACCTCGTTCAATATTTAAAGCGCATCTTCGCAAAACTCAAACAGATAGCTGTTGCTCCGTAACTCCCGGCTCCCACCCGTTGAACTGGGCTTACCCACTCGCGCTATAAATAGGCTCGTTAGGGGTAACCCGAACCCTAACGGCTCATTTTCCCCCCATTCTTCTTCCTTTCTCCCTCAGCGCTCAAGCTCACAGATCACCATTGCGGAAACCTCGCGCGCATCGCCGGAGCCTATCTGCCGCCGGCTACACTCCGCCACGGTGCGCTCTGCACCACCGCCCAGATCCGCCGCCAGACCCCCGACCTGCCCGCCGGGAATCGCCAAGGGGCACCAGGCCTGCGCCATTTGCCTCCGTCGAGCTTCATTGCGATCTCCTCCAGTAAGCCTTTCTCATCCATTAATTAGCCTCCGCAATTTCTTGATTTTCTTCAGATTAGATCTAAGTCAACCCGCCGGTCATTTTCTTGGTCACGCCGAATTAGGTTGCTCGTATTCATTCTAGCTCATCCAATAAACTAGATATAGACTTTATTTCACTTGCCTACCGCCCATAGTCGTTAATCTTACCAAAAATCCAGAAATGGAACCTCCGATCTGGGCTCGGGCCGCCCAATTTTTCCGCCCTTGTCTTTGTCACCCGGAAAATCTTCCCTTTTCCGGTTCTTTTTATTCGCAATAGGTACCTGTGCAATCATCCATCACCCTCAAAGGCTCTTTCGATGCATAGGCCTCCGTAATTTTTATTATGATGCTTGACACCCGGATAGTTTGAACCTTACTTTGCAGGTCGATACCCGGATAGTACGCAACTTCCATATTATCTCGATATCACTCGCCGATACTCGACCGGCTCACAGTTTCCGAGTCTTATTCCTCATGCCCTTCCATCTTGTGCTTTGCAGGTTAAACCCATGGCTCCCAAGAAACAGGGAAAGCAGCCGACTAAGGCCCAGGCCACCAACTCCATATCCGCCAACTGGGCGCGATCCTCAGTCACCAAGGCCAAGTTAGAAGAACTGGTCGAGCTAGGGGTTCTTCCCCCCCAAGAGGACATCCAGTGGAGGGCGCCGGGAAACGAGACCCGGCCTACCCCAGCAAAAGATGAGGTAATATGCTTTGTGGAGCACGTGACCCGGGGCTTCCGTCCTCCGGGTCACCCTTTCTTTCGCGATATTCTGAGCCATTATGGCCTTCGTATATTTGACATAGGGCCTAACTCTGTGTTAAATATCTCCCATTTCATTGTCCTCTCCGAGTCATACTTGTGCACTCCGCCAAGTTTGGCTCTTTTCGTCGAGCTTTTCCAGTGCAAACCGTGCCGCGAAAGCGGTGACGGGGGACTTCTCGCTTGCGACGGGGTTTCTATCCAGCGCCGCAAGAATTCTTTGCTGCCACCTCTCACCCTCAACTCCAACGTCAAACATTGGCAGCTTTCATACTTCTACTGCCGAGACACTTCCCCACCCGGCCAAAAGAAGCTGCCGGGTTACTCGGAAGGCCTTCTTGACATCTCCGAGAATTTTAATGCCTTTGCCCCTGACTCGGACAGGGAAGCAATCCTGCCTTTATTGGCTAAAATCTCCATTCTTTCGGCCCAAGGCCTCATCGGGCTTAACCTGGTGAAAACTTGGGTCGATTTCCGAATCCAGCCGAACTCCATCCGCACGAAACTAATGTGCGAGTATTCGGGGCAAACCACAGACTCGCTCCGGTACTCCACAAATAGCTTCGCACCCGGCGACACTAACAAAACTATTAAGGGCTTTCTAACAGAAAAGCTGGAGGTAATCCGGAATATAACCGGATTAGAGCCCTTCACACTCGAGAACCCGGCCCCCGCGGTAAAAACCCAGTTCTCATGTTTTCACCTTTATTCTTTCCACCTGATACAGCTGATAACCCTTGCTCTTATGTCTTCATTTCAGGCCGATGATGATTTCTGGAAGATTGAAACTCCTCCTAGCTCCGAAAATCCGGAGGAACAAGAAGATGCCGTTAACTCGGATGAAGGTGCACTTCGGGTTTCATTTAGTTCCTTTAAACTCGTCGTGTCTCGTTCTTCATTTTCCAACTGTGACCTTGATAACTTCCAGAGCAAGAGGACAAGGACGAAGAAGAAGAAACTGACGGCAAAGTAGAATCCGCCAGTGACGAGGAAGAAGTGGAGCCAACAATCAAAGTCGGATCTAAGAGAAGGCCCCGAGGGGTCGTCTTCAAGGTTTCATATCGCCTCCTTGTATTCAGTTCGTATTCCTTTGATGATACACATGAGCTAACTTGACATTATTCCGCTGACCGTCTTTGAAGGAGTCACCCATGACGAAGCGCAGAGCGACTCGAAATTGCCCGGGTGATGATGCTCTCAACCCGGGTATTCCATCGTCTCCAACTCGACGTGCTGGTATTTACCTTATCTTTTCTTGAATGATAAGAATCTTCCTGAACCATTCCCTTACAAAATCTTTCTTTGATGCTTTTCAGTTTCGTCCGGATCCAGCAGCGAATTCCCTGCGGACTATGCGGTGAATCCCGGGTAAAGTTCTTTTCCTGACATTCTATCATATTTTCATCATCTTTTCCTGGTTACACGCTAACTGATCACTCATACTGTCTATAGGGCCGCGGTCATTATTAGTGACCAAGAGGATATGGAGACCGATGACCTGGGTAAGGGTAAATCGACTGATAATATGACAGCCGCAGCTGACGGCAAAGAACAAGTGTCGCCAATAAACCCGACCAGACAAGAAGCCGAGTATCCGATAGCCTTGCACGCAAGCGAGAAGGAAAAGGCTACAACTTTGGGAGCAGGAGGAGAGGCACCAGATTCCGACATTCGGATGACCCGGATGCTGTCTCCCCCTAAGAAGAAAACTCCTTCTCCGGGTTTCCAAGGCCCCGGGTCCTCTAACACGGATAATGATACTTTTGATCAGCTGATGAACACTCTCCTTACTATGAAGACCTCAGAGAGCAATATTCTGGAGCGTATGGCCGCAGAGCACCAGGTAACAATACTTGATATCTCATAGTGTACGCCTAGTCCCCAAGTTCCGGGCATAACTTGTTGAAGTTGTGCTTGGTACTTTATGCAACATTCAGTTTGCCATAATGCCCGACTGATACTTGTGCTCCTTGTTCCTTACAGGCGCAGATGACCCGGTCTGATGAAATTCTGCTCAAGACCGAACAACTCCTTCTTGCCGAGGTAAAGCAGAGAGAAACCCTTGAGGCTGACGTGGAAACCTTGAAGAAGGATGTGTCTAAATACAAGAAGAAGTGCAATACCGCTCAAGCCGCACTGAAGAAACTATCGGACCAGGTCACCGATACCTATCGCATCTTACTTAGTAAGTTTTTGCTGCCGAGTGACTTCATGCCTTTGCTTTATTACATGATACTCGGGATTACTAATATATTCTTCCTTTGTTTCAACTTCAGGTGCCAACCTTGCGTCCCCAGAAGAAGATGTCGTTGCGAAGGCTAAAACCTTGAAGACCGTACTCCGCACTTTCTTCGCCGGTACCAAATTTATATTGGATGCCGTGAAGTGGCCTACTGAGGTATATCCGGGTGAAGAAAATCTCATCCAAGCCTGCTCCACTGTGCCTGGATGGATAGAGATCTGGAAACGCTCGGCCTGCCGGATTGGTATGACCCGGGCCTTCACGCTGGCTAAAGCTTACTTTCCGAAGCTTGACCCGGCAAAGGTTATATCCGGGTTTCCAGAATTTAAAGCGGATGGCTCCAAGTTTGGGCCCAAGGACTTCAAGGCCATCCAATCCGCAGTGCACCACTCGGCAACTACTTTGGCCGATAGTTTGAATCTGAGCACAGTTATGAGTTTGTATGATGCTGAGGATAAAATCGTGACGAAGGAAGCACCCCCACCCTTCGATATCTTGGAGAAATGGACTGCCGACCAAGCTAGGAAGAAAGAAGAAACCGCGAAGAGGGAGGCCGCATTAAGATCAGGGCCAACCACCTCTACACCGGCTGTTCTTCCTCCTGTCCGTCCTGATGCGAAAAATCCGGGTAACGATGCCGGAAGAGCTAAGGAGCAGGCCCAAGATCAAGACTCGGAGGACAGGGGCGAAGATGTAGACCTTACTCAGAAGGCCGAGTAAACAAACGCCACCATGATACCTCGATCGTCTGATGCTTTTATTCAAAACAAGTATTCTTTTGACGGTGCGCCTGTGCACCCCTGATACTGGTATCGCACTTTGTGACGTACTTTAATTCCGTGATACACTTCGTGCCTTTCTAGGCCTTTTGATGAACTTGATACTTTGTCTATTTTCGAACTTATTCTTGATATCCGACTTTCTTTACCTTTTTTGTGAGACTCGTTTTCCGAGTATCGTGAGTTTCGACAGGTGGACTTTTCCGAAAAGTCCCCAAGTCCCCACGACTCGGACATTGGGGTCTTTCGAGCTTAGCGACCAAACAACTTGATTCTGTTTCAAAACCCACAGTCCCCAAGGCCCGAGTATCCGAGTCTGTGGTGTGTGGTCTTTTTCGAAGAGAACGAACTTGTTGTTGCTAAGCCGAAACCCAGAGTTGTTTCTCATAGATACTGAAGTTACGCTTGATAAACGTTGAGTTTCCGGCTATTAGCCTTGTACTCTGCATAACTTGTGGTTTAGATGACCCTTTTGACTATCTTGTACTATAAGCCGGCTTTCGCGTGGATACCATGTTGTTACATCTATACGAAAACAAGATCAGGCAGGTCCCATTGGGCTTCATGGCTGATTGTAATCGTAAGCGAGCAAATCATGCCACTTTAGTGCGAGTCACATCGAGCTTAAATAAGAAAAGTCAAGAAAATTTGGCTCCTTTGTACGGTTATAAGATTGCAGCCGTACTCGTTTGCGAGTAATCGGCCCTTATAACTCATAGGCATCTAGGCCGGGTCTGTGGGTTTATAACTGTGCTACTCGAGCAATCAGCCCCCAAGACCTATGTATATATGCAACACACTTGGTGATACTGATGTACTGATAGCAAAATAGACAAATATTTACCTTTAACCGAAGCAAAGATCGTAATAAAATAAGACTTGATAACCATCTCTTTATTGATACGAGAAAGTTTGGGTCAGCAAGTCGCCTCATTAAAAACCTTCCAGTCCCCTTAGGTACCCTGGGTAGGAAAAGAGCGCGTCTGAAACCTGATGCCTGTTACATTGTTTTAATTCTTCTTGGAAATCGGTCCCGAGCTGACGTGACCGATACACATTCTCCACTTGTTGGACTTTTTCATAATGAGTACCTGGTTTGCTAGCCAATCCGGGTGAGGCGTTTCCATATCACGGCTGGCTGCAAACTGTCGTACGATTTCTTCTCCTGCGCCTGATTGTTTGGAGGAGTTATCCTTGATGAAAGCTACCATCTGAACATCTTGTGCTGCCTTGGACTTTGCTCTTTCGCCTTCAGTGCTTGGCTTTTTCGATGCGGTTCTGTCATCCGGGTCTGCTTGAGACCGGTAATGCTTGAGTTCCTCTTTTCTACATGCTTGCTCGGCAATTGCTGCGTCTCCTTCATCGCATTCAGCTGCTATGTCTCGGTTTCCATGTATGGTAATGGTCTGCTTAGGACCTGGGATTTTTAGCTGTAGATACACATAACACGGCCTGGCCATGAATTTGGCGTAAGCCGGTCTTCCGAATAACGCGTGATAAGGACTGCGCAATTTGACCACCTCGAACGTGAGCCACTCAACTCGATAATTATCCTTTGATTCCCCAAAAGCTACCTCCAATGCGATTTTTCCCTCGGGGCATGCTGAGTGACCCGGTACTATGCCGTGAAAAATTGTCGTACTTTTTTGAGCTGAGATTCCTTGAGACCCATGCGTAGAAAGGTTTCCCAGTACAGGATATTGATGCTGCTTCCTCCATCCATCAGGACCTTTATCAGTTCATACCCATTGACCTGTGGTGCAACTACCAATGCTAAGACTCCCGGGTGTTCTATTCTTTCCGGGTGATCTCTTCTGCTCCATGTTACATCATGTTCTGACCACCTTAGGTATCTTGGGATAGCCGACGAAACTGAGTTAACCGCTTGCTTCAGTATCTTTTTGTCCTTGCTAGAACCTCCTATGGTATGCACGTGATATTGCCCCAACTGTTGGGGGTTAGCCTGGAAACCCCCTTGATTGTTGCCCTGATTTCCTGCTGCCGGGTTACCGGTTGGGGGTGGGCCGTTGCCCGGGTTTCCGCCTGGACCCGGTCCCCCTCCCCGGCCTGCTCCTCGTATGGCTCTGTTCACTTCCTCGTTCTTATCTCTGTAGGTCGGCGCATTGCTCCAAGGAGTGGTTAGCCGGCCTACCGTTCCTGCTGTGCTTCGGGCATGCCATTCTAAAGATGTCCCAATTGTTGCTCGGCCTTGGCGGCCCTTGGTAGTTCCCTCCATTGTGGTTTCCAGTGTTAAAATTTCCTTCTGCCCTGGGTCTCGAAGACCCGGCTTCCGTGTTGGCGACAAACTCGGAGCCCCCTTCAAACGGGCGCTTGTTCTGGCTGTTTCCGTTGTTACCCGGTGCTGATCCATTGCCGGTTCTTCCACTATTACTTGCGTTTGCTTTTGCTTTTTTGTCATCAACTTCCTCTTCCGTGGTATCTGTTGCAGCGTGTTTGTTGCACGCATCCATCAATTCTCCCATCGTAACTTCTGAAGCATTCCGACTGGATTTCATGCGAGTTAGCTTTTGCACTAGAGGCGTATACTTGCATGTTTTCGCCATAGCTTGTAATGCATCCTTGGGCTGAATATCTGTGGACGAATGAAGTATTTCCATAACCCGGCGCACCCAACTGCGCGCCGACTCTGCTTTCTTCTAGACGCATTGTTCTAGGTCATCAATAGTGAACAACTTTCTGCACGTCCCATGAAAGTGCTTGACAAACGCGGTTTTCAACTCCTCCCAGGACTTGATCGATCCTTCCGGCAGATTGGTGAACCATAACTTCGCTGCTCCTTCTGACATCATCAAGTACATGAACTTGGCTTGGAGATTCTCGGATGCGTTGCGAATTGACATTGCCATCTCATAACTGCTCAACCATGTTTCCGGATCCATAATCGGCTCGTAATTTACTACCTTTCCTGGTTCTTTGAACTTTTCCGGGTAAGGTTCGGCCCTGATGTTGTCCGAGAGACACTTAGGTCCTGCAAGAATGGTAGAAGCTGGCCTTACTCGGGAAACATGTGATCCTGCGGGGGGCACAGCTGGACGCGGTGCTGCTGGTAATCCATGTACTACAGACCCGGCCCCGGCCCTCCTGGCCCTGGAGCTATCCACAACCGCTTGCGCTGCTGATGCCGCTGGTACCGCCTCAACGTGGGGAGGAGGCGGCATTTGCTGCTGCTCTTCCCTCCGCCGCGCTGAACTTGTTGGGATATTGCCGGTATTACCTCGTTGCTGACTGGCGTATGGCGTCCCATGCATTCCACTTCTATGATCCGGATAATTGGCTTGCTGTGCCACCGCAGTGTGCAACATATCGATCGCCCGCCGGGTCTGCTCCGCGTGTGGCGACTCTCTCACGGGGATTTGATTCAATGCAAGTGTCGCTGCGTACACGTTGTCCATAGGATTGTTGTAGTGACCTGCGGGTGTGCGAAAGCGCGACTGTGGTGGCGGTGGCAACGTGTTACCGGTTGCCATCCCAGTTTGTGGCAAGGGTAACCCGGCCTGCTCGTTTGCCGGATGTACTCCCGCTGTTGCTGGCTGAGGTGCATTTCCCTGGTTCGCCGCTGGAATTGGTTGGTCTTGAGGTGTGATAAACAATGCAGCCGGGTTTATGACCCCACCCAACGCTGGTAACCTAGTTTGGTGCCTTTGATGTATCCGGGTTGTTTCCTCTCGGAGCCGGATTTCCAGTGCGTCCAGTTCACGTTGGCGTGTGGCCATCCCTTGCTTTTCTGCTTCTACTTGCCTTCTCTGTTGCTCCAATGCACGACGGGCTACATCTAGATCCCTAGCACGTTCTGCCGCGTTCTCTAGGGTGATAACCGTGGCAAGAACTGTGGGATCTAGGATCAGATTGTTATTGAACAGGGCCGGGTGTCGTGGATTTGAAGGACACGCCCCTGGCGTCCGGTTTGCTAAGAATCCGAACATTTTTGCCTGCAACTCCTCGTCTCCCGCGCAGCTGGTAACCGATGCCGATTCTCCATCAACCCGGATCAGAACCGGGTTTCCGTTAGCCGCACCCTGCTGCTGGGCCAACGCTTGAGCTGCCCCGACTGCGGCCGTGGTCACGTTCTCTTGATTGAGGGTGGCCGCGGGAGCCGTGTAAACCGCAACTCGGCGTATGATGCTTGGCGCAACTTCATGCTGTTCCTCTTCGCTATTATTTTCCTCATACCGGTTCTCCAGCAGATCCAGGACGGACTCAGTATCATCTTCTCTCTCAACCCGGTCACGCGGGGTCCATGCCGGCTCCTCCGGCTGTTCCCACTTCGTGACGAGTTCTTCTGCCGGATCTGCCGTTCCAACAGATTCTTCTCCATCTGACTGGATATAAGTGGCCTCCCCTGACACAGAATCAGATCTAAGATTGTCAGGGATCGAACCAGAAGTACATACCATACCGACGAAGGCGTTGATCCGGCCGATTGTCACAACGGATCCGGATTCGAGGTGATCCGACTCTGGCCCCCATCCGGAATCGTCCACCATCTTCTCTCCTTTGTGGTCGATGTAGATCTCGCCGACGACGAGATTCTCCATGTTCTTCCGAGCTTCTCCCGTGATGTAAACACCTTTCGACGCAGGCCCCACGGTGGGCGCCAACTGTCGTGGGATAATCACGGCAGATGTTACCGGGGGTAACTGATCTTGGGGCAAGACGACACAGGCGTTTGGGAGAGGGTTTAGCCCAGAGGAAAACATGATGATGAACTTCGATCTGGTAGCCGGCAATCAAGTCGCCGAGTCTCCGATCTCAAGGTAATAACTCAAATCACACGTTACACTGGATACTCGATATTAGGCGAGATGACTAGAACCCTTGGACCTGGTTCAACTAAACCTAGGGGTCGGTTTATAAAGCACCCGTACCCCCTGGCTTGCCCTCCAAGGTGCACCCTGAATCCTACCCGGACTCCTCATACAAACCCTAGCTTTCCTTTACCGTAGCCCACAATCCGGGTTACGAGGCCTACAAACTTGGGCCTTCCAGAAGTTTCTTTATCCTTAGCCGGATACCGAGCGCCGTCCCTTGGGCCAGGTTACACCTTGGAGTTGGCATACCGGGTTATTATCTCCCGATCAACGTCCTCTCGTAGACTTCTACAAAGCCGCATGCCTGCACGCAATCTTTTTTTAACGGCTGCACGCACGCACGTCGCTTGGCCCTATCAATCCATGACTCCACGCAAACCGAACTCCCGTTGCCGACGCGCACCGCACGGACGGAAGCGGCAGGCCGGCAGGCTTGCAGATCGGCAGCCGGCAGGCCACCACCAGCCATCGTCCACCCTTATCACGTCTTCATTCGGTTAGTCTATGTGACTGTCATCGTGGCCGGTGCCGTGCCCTAGATCCATACAAATTTCTGCAGAATTAACTCCTCGCAGATCCCCGCTGGTAATTCCCTATATTGTTCTATCTTCTTTTACGAAAACTGTGGCTAGTGGATGAAAATCCTAGAAAAAATGTGGCTAGTGTTTATGCCTTTATATTGTTGATGTATGCACATTTGATACAGTAGTTTTTCCAACATAGGAACAATCAATGACATTTGTTTCATCAATAGAGTAGGCATTTTGTTTTTTTATTACTAGTTCTTTTGTATTTATGCGTTGTTTCTTACTTTTTCATGTTATAAATGTTACAAGTTAGAAACCATTCACTTATATAGTAGCTTGTTTCTTAAAATTTTACGTCACAATAAAGTTCTGCATCAGGGTGGCTCGAGCTCGAGCTCCGCCCCTGGCTAGGCCCAGAGAAGTGGATTCACGTGTTTTCAAGTGAATAAGATGCTCACCTAAGAAATATGAATTAAAAAAAAGAGCGTCAATAAGCAAGTATACAACAAATTTAAGTCTAACCCAATTCCTATGCATAGGAATCTTGTAAAGACATAAATTAAAGAAGCTCAAACTAGAAATCATGGGATGGTAGAACAAGAGCATCTTCAAAACTTCCAACAAAAAGAGAGGGGTTTTAGTAACATGAAAATTCCTATAACCATATTTTCCTCTCTCATAATAATTTTTAGTAGCATCATGAACAAGCTCAACAACTTAATTATCACATAAAGCATGTTTGTCATGTTCCAAAAGAACACAGTTCATCTCAAGCTAAAAAATAGTGGGATCTAAATTAAAAATAAAGACATCTTCTTTCCCACTTTTAGTAATAGCAAAACAAGATGATATTTCACTCCCAAAAGGTATGGGACACATTATAGCAATCCCATTTTCAGTATCATTATAATTTATAACATCAAGTAACATAGGACCATCGTCTAGAGCATTATCATATAAATTTTCTAAACAAACTTCCTCATTATCATGCATATCAATAGTTGGAATAAATAGAGGATTATCATAGGATTTATCAAAGTATCATGGATTATCATAAATAAAAATAGCAATATCATTATCACAAGTTTCATTCATAGTAGTATAAAGGTCACCAGTATAGCAAGTATCAATTTCATCAAAAAGGGATATTTCAAAAGAATTAATAGGATAATAACAATTATGAGTTAAAGAGTTACTCTCATTTGGAGGTAGACATGGGTAGCTCCATTCTTCCTCCTCTTGATCATCACTCTCTTCCTCTTTTTCATCTAATGAGCTTCGAGATTCAGCTATATCTTCTTCCATAGGGTTCTGCAAGGCATTATTCTCTTTAGGATGGGAGCATTTATTAAGATATTCAATTATGTAGTAATTATAATCCTTGTAATATCAAATCAATATTCAAGTATATCATAAATCTTGTATTTATAAGGTGCATCATCAATACTTTCAAGTAAATAGGCAATTTCGAATGTGCCCTTCCAAGCAATAAATTCTTCAATTTGTTCCACGTCATATAATTCATAATTTCCCTTAACATAACAAGATATGGTAACATTGTCGTTATACTCTCATTGAAAAGGGAGGTGTTTATACCTCCTACAACAACAAGATTTATCAAAGCAATAAGTAACATTATAAGTAGAGCACAAGTTTCTAGCAATGATATATAATTTATTAATTTGTTCCCATAAGTGTTTCCCTTTTTGTGACAAGCGGTGTTCCTTATAATATTTTTTGTTGATCTTCTGTGAACCCATATTGCCAATAAGATTTAGATTCAAAGAAATCAAAAATTGATAGTAGGCATAATAAAGCAAGTAACAAGCAAAACAAAAACATGATAACAAAAATAACAACTAGAATAAGAACTATCTTTTGTGTTTTCGATAAAGAGAAGCAAACAAGATAAGATAAAATAAATTAAGCAAAACAATAACAAAGTAAAGAGATTGGAAGTGAGATACTCCCCTTGCTCCCATGAGAACCTCACGAACCTCGACTGAGGCCATGTCTTCCCGGTTGTCGGCGAGCGCGACAGCGTTACCCTTCCAAAAAAAAGTCTACCCTCCTCCCCAAGATCCCAACCTCTCCTAAGACCATGTATTGGGAATGGTTGTCACACTACCAATATTGTACTGCCGAGGGCGTTGGCAATGTGATTCAGTGGAGAGAGGAGGTGGGCCTTGTTTCCTTTGCATGCCAAACATGGGGCAAAACCGTCTACAAAAAATTAGAGTAGTGAGATGCAAATTAGGGCACTAAAATAGCTCATGTGGTAAGTAAGACCATTTTTTAGAACAATATATCGGCAACAAAATTCAGCCACTGAGGTTAATACATATTTAATTCCTTAGTTTCAAAAATTGTTATGTAACACATGACCCCTATTATTGCGCACGCAAGCGCCACTGCTGAATTAGTTTCCAGCTCAGCTCCATACATAGCACGTGCATTTTTTTTTCCTCAAAAGCTTCTCTGTGCAGTTGAACCATATATCAATCGGTAGTTTCATCATTATACAACAAAGCCCAAAATCATGACATCGACCAACTTTGAAGCAACTGCATAATACTGTCAGGTGCAGAAAATGCCTGCACCTGCATTAAAATAACCCAATAGAGCTCGTGCAATGTACAAAAATTTAGATGCATTTTGAATAACTGACATTCACAAGTTCACCTGATCTACCAGCCGCACAACACTATAGGTAAAGGCAGAACAGATGACAACATCTCTGCTCCCGGGATTCAGAATCCAGCGTTGGGGGACGCCGCACTCAAACCTCCCGCTGGAGGTGGTCGAGGATGCAGCACTCGAACCTGGAGATGACGTAAGTGCTCATCGTGCCTCCGAGCGCCCGCGTGTGGCTTTCCCTACAAGTACCTCGCGGCGGCCGTCAGCCCGTCCGCCCCTACAATCAGCGGCGGGTGGTTTTGTTCCTATCGATGGATATGCACTAGTGGAAGCAGGGCCTTTTGTCCCGGGTCGTAAGGGCTAGTTGTCCCGGTTGTGCAACCGGGATGGGCTAGCCGGGACAAATGGCCCTCCCCCATTGGTCCCGGTTGTGCCAGGACCCGTGATGGTAAGGATGGCCCACGTGGCGAACCTGGGCCAGGGACGGCTAGGGAGTTCGTCCCGGTTCGTTTTAGGAACCGGGATGGATACCTTGTTTACAAAAAAAATATTCCGCCCACTTTTTCCTATCGCGGAAGGTTTTTTTTTCGTTTCGTTTTTTTGGCTCCCGTCTCGCAATCGCCAACCGGCCTCCCCTTTCCCAACCGCGTCCAGGCCCACGTCTTTAATTAAGCCCACTGGCCACATTTTTGGTCAAAAGGGCCCACTGGCCCGCGTCTTTTATTATATTCGGTCAACGGTTCGCAGGGGTCGAAAGGGGCCACTGGCCAGCGGCCTAGTGGCTTGCTCGCCCGGTCCCTTAAATTAAGACCACATGGACGGTCAAAGGGCCCACTGCCGCCTCCACTTCCCCACGCGCGCGTGGCCAGCTGCAATCGCCGCCCACGCCTCGTCTTCCCGCCTCCCGCATTCATGGCCGCCTGCAACCGCCGCCACGTTCCGGCCGCCGGTTGGCATGCCAGCCTCCCCCGGGTCCTTTATAAAGGGCCCCCGCCGCTCGTACAGCCCATCCATCCCGGCCGCGCCCCAGCCAAAGCAACCCTAGCGACCATGTCACTACTAGAGATTTGCTTATAGCAGTATATCCTACCACAGGCGAACAAGAAAGCCTGTGCGCCTGGGTTAATTAGCGCAGGCGAAGCGCCAGCAGGTGCGCCTGGGGTAGGACTATTACCCCAGGCGAACAGAAACCGGAAGCGCCTGGGGTAAAGTGTGGCAGGGCCAACCACGGCCGACCCTGGCACGCTTCCTTTACCGCAGGCGAATAGATTCCCAGTTCGCCTGCGGTATAACAGATACCACAGGCGAGTAAGCAACGAAGCGCCTGGGGTAAAAAGTGGACTGGGGTAGCTCCCTTTAGCGCAGGCGCACAGGTTCGTTGTTCGCCTGGGACAAAGAATAGCCTGGGGTAGCACCACTTAGCGCAGACGCTTCCCATAGCATATTCGCCCGGGGTAATATTTGTCCCCAATATAAGTGCGGCCAGCCACCCACCACCACCCCTATCCACCCCACTCACTCACTCACTAGTCCAAACTCGAGCCATTAGTGCTCCTAGCTCAATCCCCCATACCCCTCCACCATTTTTAGCTAATTTAACCAATCATGTTTGTTATATTTTAGCTAGTATGCTACCCCACTTTCCCTCTTCCAAATCTCTCCACTAGATATACTAACCGGACACTAGATCTCACCACAAATGCACCACTAGCTACTTCTAGATCTATCAATCTCTTATCGGTCGTCTCTTCGGTGATCTTCGACGTCGTCATCGCGTCTATATATTTTGCATTGTGTGTCATCTTAATAGGTGCGTGGGATTGGTCGGTGGATGAGAATTCGTTCTCTTTTTCATTTTATTGTGTTGCCATGAGGATGAGTTGCCAATGTTTTGCCGAAATGTTGATTCATTTCCTTTTCGGCAAATTTCTGGCGCTCCGCGTTACACCTTTTGTAGGAAGGTCATGCCGAATTTTTCCGTGAAAACCGGATCTAGTTAATGAAACCTCTCTCTCTTGCATTTTGTAGCAATGGTCATTGCGATGAGGACAAGCGTGCTGCATAGGTACGTGCGACGCGCGACGGCCGAGATGCATCGAAACAACCGCACCGAGATAGAGTGTCCGTGTCGGAAATGCAAGCTGGGGTCTTTGTTCAAACCAGATTCTGGTAATGTGGAGAAGCACCTGCTCAGGTATAGTTTCATGGAGGGCCACACTAAGTGGATGGATGACGATGAAGACGATGATAACGTCGAGACCAATTGGGCGGCGACATGTGAAGATGATCAGGAGGAGTCTGAACATGGCAATGGAGAGGACGAAGAGGCGGCTGTCCACGGAGACGACTATAATGAAGAAGAAGGGAGTCATGGTGATCAGCAACATGCAGACGAGGACATGAACACTCCGCTAACTTCAGTCGTGCGGGACCCTCATGTTCAAGATCTTCTTCTCAAGAACACGTCGACCGACGCCAGACATAAATCTAAGATCACGCAACTAGAGATAGACTCTGCAACTCTGTTGTATGACGCAAGTCGCGGGGCGGAGGAGTCACGCTTGAGAGTAGCTCTGGATCTTCTTGAGATGAAGGCAAAACACGGATGGACCGACACAAGCATGGACGATCTTCTGCGATACCTGAAGACGCACTTACCTGAAGGGAACACATGTGCTAGTAGTCTACAGGAGGCCAAGAAAATTGTGTGCCCCCTCGATTTACCGCACACAAAATACCACGCTTGCGTCCGTGACTGCATAATTTACCGTAACGAGCACGCGGACCAGATCAAATGTCCGGTGTGCGGTGTTGATCGTTACAAGAGGGGGACGAAGAAAGCTCCTAGGAAAGTTGTGTGGTACTTTCCACTCATTCCCCGTCTGCAGCGGTACTTCGTGGACCCCAAAGAAGCAAAGCTCATGCGCTGGCACGAGGACAGAAAGAAGGCGGTGCTGAGCGATCCAGAACGTGTTGAAAAACCAGTGCTAACACACCCTTCGGATGCACGTCAGTGGAAAGCGTTAGACGCATTCGATGAGGAATTCGGGAACGACCCAGGGAACATCAGGCTTGGTGCGAGCACCGACGGTCTCAATCCGTTTGGCAATCAGAGCAGCAAACATAGCACCTGGCCCGTGTTTGTATGGATGTACAACCTCCCCCCGTGGTTGTGTCTGAAGAGGAAGTATATACACATGAGTATGCTGATTCAAGGGCCGACCCAGCCAGGGAGCGATATCAACCTGTATCTCGAGTTATTGAAGGAGGAGCTAGACACGTTGTGGGAGGAAGGGGTGGAAACATGGGACGCCTTCAAAGAAGAAACTTTTCGTATGAGAGCCGCACTGATCACGACGGTGCAGGACTATCTCGGATACGGATATATTGCGTGTCAGGTGTGCCATGGACACAAGGCTTGTGTCAGGTGCATGGAATTTACCCCGTTTCTACAGCTACACAAGGATCCCGGATCTTCTAAAATCGTATACATGATGCATCGAATGTGGCTACCACTGAACGACCCGTGGAGAAAGCGCGGAGACCTGTTCAACGGTAAAGATGAGCTCGATCTACCTCCACGCAAGAGAAGAGGAGAAGAGATCGATACTCTATTGAAGAATTGGAAAACGTGTCCTCCGTCGGGAAAGGTACAAAAGCGGAAGCGAGGAGAGAAAAAGTGTCCTCCGCCAGAAGGACCGCTCTTGGTGGTATGGAAAAGGAGGTCCGTGTTTTGGGACTTGCGGTACTGGCCAATCCTCGGAGTGCCTCACTGCCTTGATGTCATGCATATCACGAAGAATGTGTGTGAGAGCTTGCTTGGCACCCTGTTCAACATGCCAGATAGGACCAAAGACGGGCCAAAATCAAGATACGACCTGATGGCCCTGAATATCAGGAGCGAGCTTCACTTACCGCCTTCTACGCGTGAACAGACGGAGGAGGACGAGGATGGGGTGGAGGAGATGGACGACCGCAAGCGGAAAACGGCTAAGAAACACCAAACTCACCGCCTGAAACCCTCTTGCTTCACTCTAAGCCCCGACGAGCTCGCGCAAATATTCACATGCCTCCTCGGAGTGAAATTTCCCTTAGGTTACACGGGGCTGATAAGCAGATACCTAGACGCGGAGAAAAAAATCTTCAGCGGGATGAAGTCTCATGACTGTCACGTGATGATGACGCAGATACTTCCGGTTGCAATCAGAGGGATAATGGAACCGCACGTCCGTCAAACGCTCACTGGCCTTTGTAACTTTTTCGATGTCATCACTCGGAAGTCGATAAGCGTGAAGAAACTCGGAAGGCTGCAGGAAGAGATCGTCACCATCCTATGCGAGCTTGAGATGTATTTCCCACCTGCCTTTTTTGATATTATGGTACATCTCTTGGTCCATATCGTGGACGATATCACCAATCTTGGGCCGGCATTCTTGCACAACATGATGGCGTTATAAAGAATGAACGGGATCATCAAATCATTCGTTCGTAATAGGGCACACCCGGATGGAAGCATTGTCCAGGAATTTCTCACCGAAGAATGCATCTCTTTCTGCAAGAATTTCCTAGGCGATGAGAAGCCAGCTGTTGGTTTGCCCGCGAACAAGCACCTTGACAGGTTCATGGGGGTAGGCCACAACACTGGCAAAAGGGTAATGGACGCGGACTCCTGTGGTCGGAGAGCCGACTTTGAAAGGGCCCACCTAGTAGTGTTACAACACATCGACGATGTCGACCCTTGGATAGAAGAGCACAAAACCGCGATAAAAAACAGTGCTCGCAGGCCGATGACGGAAGATGAGATATTTAGAGCATACAACTCCTCTTTCGCGACATGGTTCAAGAAGCAGATTGATGCTGATCCCCCGCCAATGACATGTGAGAAAGATATAATTGTATTGGCCTTGTCATATGGCCCCGGGCCCAATCTGATGACTTATCAAGCGTACGACATCCATGGGTACACATTCTACACGGAGGAAAGAGACAAAAGTAGCGACTATCAAAACTCGTCTATAACGATGGAATCTTACACGGGCGAAGAGGTTAGAAGATACTACGGAAAGATCGAGGAAATCTGGGAGCTTGACTACGTTGGGGTAAAGCTGCCGATGTTCCATGCAGATGGGCTACAAACGTCACGAAAGAAGACGAATATTTCACCACTATGTCGATGTCTGAAGCCAACAAACCCAAGTCCAAGAACCCCACCGCGCAAAATGAGCCCTGGGTATTGGCTAAGCACGTGGAGCAATGCTTCTTCATAACCGACCCGGCAAAGCCTAGTCGTGTTGTCGTAAGGAGAGGAAAAAGGGCCCTCGTCGGAATGGATGGAGTCGCCGATGAGAAGGACTTCGACGGCTTAGTCGGAGACCCGATGATGGAAGAACCCGGTGAAGACGATGCACCATACACCACAAGAAGAAGCAGGACCACACTACCTAGGGCAGGTCTTCCATTCACAAGAAGAAGTCACAATATGGCGGTCACGTATTCAACATCGACCAAGAAAGGCAAACTAATATTGTGACGAAAGGTTGAGAGAGGGAAATACTCGCGATATAACATGCTAATAGCTATATGTACAATGTGTTTTTAGAGAGAAACACTTGCGGTATCTCGCTAAACCAATCTATTTACGCTCGATGCGACATTAATTTTTTTTTGCACATGTTAACTTTCATATGTATGTATTTTTTAAGTTAAAACCAACGTGGGGGAGCCACATATTATAGCATTCGTATTGCTCGATGTGTCCCAGGCCGCGGGGCAGTGTAATTTAGAAAATCTTAGCACAGGCGCATCATCGAGAAAATGCGCCTGGGGTAATCTTTATCACAGGCGCTTTTGACAGGACATGCGCCTGGGGTAATGCCATGTGGGACCACGCAAACCAAAATCCTACGAAATTTAGCGCAGGCGCATTATCTAGGTAACGCGCCTGCGGTGCCGCAGGCCTTTAGGACCGGTTTGTATCACAAACCGGTCCTAAAGGCCTGCGACCATTTTTTGCGGGTCGGTAGGGGGCCCAGGGGACAGATCCTTTAGAACCGGTTGGTACGGCAAACCGGTCCTAAAGGCCATGAGGCCATTTGCGGCAGGGTGTGGGGCCCAGTGGATAGATCCTTTTCGAACCGGTTCGTACCACAAACCGGTCCTAAAGGCCATGAGGCCATTTGCGGCAGGGTGTGGGGCCCAGTGGACAGATCCTTTTCGAACCGGTTTGTATTAGAAACCGGTGCCAATGTGCTTAGCTCAATGCTTTAGTATTCTAAGTGACCAGATCTCACCCGCACCCGCACCCACACGAACCCACACGCCGCCGCCGTCGCCAGTGTCGAGAGGAGCAGAGCAGGTCGTCGCCCACTCCGTCGTCGTCGTCGTCGTTGATCCAGGTCAGCCCCTCTCCCTCCCATCCCCCTCCATCCCAGCCCACTCCGGCCCTCCCGTCGTCGTTGTGGAGGATGTGCGCCTGCTTCTGGTGGCCGCGGTGCTCCCGTCGTCGTGGATCGATCCAGAGGAATGTGCATTATATCTCCAGGATTCAGTGCTCTTAGCGGATCTTTGTAGTGCATTTTTTTTAGACTAAAAGGGGCTGCCCCCCGATTTCATTGAAATCACGAACAGCAAAGTTTTAGCAGGTTCCTTACAAACGGCAAAAGCCGTAGAACAAAACACTGCACCACACACAGGTGGGCAAGCCGAAAGGCTAAGAATTGTGAATGTGAATTGACAGGTTTCACTAGTAAAAAGGAATGTGAATTGTGAGATTAAATAGGAGTAAAAACACGCACAATAACAACATTTCGTGTGTACTGCTGTCAATTGCCTTATTATACTACTAGAGTATTGTGAATTGTGAATTGTGAGATTAAATAAGAAAGTGTACTGTTGGAAGTATCACCTAAACTCTCCGACAGGTTCCATTTCGTTTGTACTGCTGTCAATTGCCTTATTATACTACTAGAGGTAGGTGCTGCCATTTGTCTTTGTTTTGTGATATCTATGCTCCTCTAACCTCTATGTGTACTTTCTTAATTTAATAGAACATGGCTTGCGGCGTATGTCGGTCCCGATGTGCCGAAGGACGATTCAGTGGGACTTCTTTTATGCTTCAGCTCCACGACGGTGACGTTGATTCGTTGGTAATTAACAATTCTTTTTATGTTAACTTGTTCTTTCGTTTTACTATCTAGCTTGAGACTTGTGTTTATTCTTTATATTTCTTTTTTAGATTCTTCCATGCAATATTCGCCAAGAGTTCAACCAGTTAGTTGGCAATAATGTGGACTTCAATGTTCACGGGACCACCTACATTCTTCGAGTGAAAAAAGAAAGAACGAAGACATACTTCTACAGGGAACAGTTGCAGGCTATCATCGCCACATACAATTTAAGCGGAAGTGATTACATTCACTTCTCAATGGAAGGACCACAACCTCGTATCAAAATTGTGTATATGGGCGGGATTGCGAGCGAGAATGCCGGGAGTGAGGAGGATATTGGGAACACTGAGGATGATATGCACACTGAGGATGATATGGACGAGGAGGACCCATGGAAACATGTGGTGGTTGCTCAAAGAGCGAATCTTAGCGAGATTGAGAAGGACCGTGTCCTTCAGAAACTTGCCGAGATAGATAGCTACATCGGTTTTCCTTTCGTGCATCGCATCACCAATACTAACATCTCCAATGGACATGCCATGGTATGTTTCTTAACACTTTCTTATTCCTGTAGTTGCTTATGTTATAATGTGGCCGGTATGTGACTTTGTGCTTTTATTCTATCTTGGAATTGTGTTCTAGAAAATACCCATGGCGGTAGCGGACAGTGCTGGCATGGAGCCCGGTACCATTGGAGTACGCCGTGGAGAATCCGGACATGTCACCGCAGTTCCGATCACCAGGGATAATGCTGATGGTCGGGTCATCCTCAACTCTCAAGCATGGAGGCAGTTCCATTCCGCAAGAGTTGGTATGGCGGTTGGACGAGCTATTCTGATCACCATGAGGAATAGTGACGTCCCCAACTTGGACATGATGATGGTCATCCACTACATCAGCCCGCTAGAGCTGTAGATGACGAGTTTAATTAAATTAGAACAAATAATTATTTCCATCTCACTAGCTAACTCATGGTTTTATTAGTAGCATGGTTCTTTTCGAGACTATGTAATTTTGTTAAACTATGTGTTGATGATCGAGACTATGTGTTGATGATCGAAAATATTTATGTTATAAAACTTAATTGTGTCATTTTGCTGTTATTCTGTCATTTTCCTGTAATTCTGTTATTTTGGTTTTTCTTTTATTTTTTGATACAGCAAAACCATACCCCAGGCGAACAGTACACAGTACCCCAGACGCATCTGTACCCCAGGCGCACAGCGCTTGTTCGCCACAGGTAAGAGTTTTACCCCAGGCGCACAAGGTGTATTCGCCTGGGGTATGCGAACTTACCACAGGCGCATTGTGTTATTCGCCTGGGGTAAGCCATTACCGCTGGCGACGTGGTCCCAGGCGAACTGCAATTCGCCTGCGGTAGCCTAATTTGGTGCGCCTGCGGTAGCCTTTTCCCTAGTAGTGTGTCCCGCTGGTTCTCGAGCGGCAAGCGCCCCCGGAACGACCACGAGGCCGGGTCCTCGAGCGGCGCGCGCTCCGGCGTTCCACCGCCGCCGGCGGAGGCCTTCGGCTTCGGCCCGGGAGGCATCCGCATCGGCGGGTAGCCGCGCGTCCCCGCTCCGCCTCCGGCGTCACGCGCGCGGCCCCGCGGCGCGCCCAAGGGCAAGCGCTTCCGCCGGTACGTCCGGAAGGAGAAGGCCGAGTGGCACTGGGAACGCCGCACGCCGGTGTTCTGGCCGGACGTCCAACTTCCGGACGGCTGGCACCTGAACCCGCAGCGCATTCCCGTGCCGTCGGCCCCGTCCAGCAGAGAGGCCCTGGGCGAGGAGATCGACCGCCGGCGCCGTCTCCTGCCGGCCCGCCTCCTCAAGGACCGCACGTACGCGCGGAGCTCCCCCTACTGGGCCACCTGGCTCCAGCAGGAGCACGAGCAGCGCCGCCGCTCCTACATCCCCGCAGCTGAGGAGGTGAGCACCGAAGACTACCCCGCGCCACCGCCGGGGAGGGAGCCGGAGCTTTGGCTCCTGGTGGACGACGGCGACGCCCACGTCGACGAGGAAGACGACCAGGAGCTCCGGGACAACATGGAGGAGGCCTTAGAGGCCTCCCGCCGCTCCCTCGTCGAGGACGAGGTCAAGCGGTGGGAGGCGGTCCTGGCCTGGAGTACGGCATGTCCTGGGCCTGGACCGGCGGCGTTTGGTCGCCGGAGGAGCTGCCGCCGCCGCCACCGCAGCCGTAGGAGCTGCCCCCGCCACCGCCGTACGCGCCCCCGATGCCTCCGCAGCCACCGACGGGCCCGCCCTAGCCACCTGCCCACCTGTGGCAGCCACCCCCCTACCACTGCATCTCCTCCGACGAGGAGGAGTAGGCCGGCTCCGGTGCGCCCCCCCCCCTAGGCTAAGCTACCCACCCCCCCCAAGAAACGGCCGGCCGCCTGTGGCCGCGCCGCCGCCCCCTATATGTAAGCACGGCCGGCCGCCTGTGGCCGCGCCGCCCCCCTATGTAAGCACGGCCCCCGGGCCTTTTTAATATATATTTGTGTCGACAAAAACGCGTCCCTAGTCCAACCCCGCCGGCGGAACCAGCGCCGGAGGGATCTTCCTACTCGTTCCCGCCGCCGGCAGGGCTTCGCCAAGCCATGTCCGCTGTGCTGGGTGGTCGCTCGGCCTGGAGAGAGGGCCGAGATATTTATACAACCGGGCCTCTAGTCCCGGCCCGTGCCACCAACCGGGACTAGAGCCCCTTTGGTCCCGGTTGGTACCACGGGCCGGGACCCAAAACATATTTCGAATTTTGGGGGTGGCACCCTGCGCGCCCAAAAGTTTTTAGCGCCAAAATTTGAAAATTGTTAAGTTTGCACATTAACAACTTCTATATACTTTCGAATTTGACAAAAATTCCAACATGAAAAATACTAGAATTTGCATAACTAATTTAAATCCATTTTTCGTTTAACTAAATAATTTTTCTAACTATTGAAACTATTAATTATTTTACCATTTGTATATAATTTGAATATAAAAATGTTACAAATTTTGTTTTCTCTTGTGATCTTCCGAGTTAGTCCAGAGCATACAAGGCATCCCGGGTGATTTATATAAAGTTCGACAAAGCGAGTTGTACCTTATTGACACGGTGAATTTGAGATCTTCGTCTACAACAGAAAAACCATAGTTTTCCTTCGAAGGTTTACTCTGCGCATCCACACGTATTTTCCCTTTATCCCGACCCCCGCTTGAAAACATAGTAACTTCCGTGTACGCGGCAAGCCGCAGCGGAAGCATCAGACTTAAAGCAGAGACGGGCGGTCGGGCGGGGGAGACCGCGCCGTTGCTGTCGCGCTTTCCTCTCCTCTGCTTGTCCGCCGTCGCCGTCGCGCTCCCCTCCACCTTCAACATTTGGGATCTTCGTTGTTCAGTTAGACGTTTCTCCTCCAAAAATTTATCATATCTGTTAAAGAAGTACCGAAGCTCTATTTCTGTTTTAAGGATATCTGTCAGGATGGTATCCCTGCTATCACTTCAAAGTGTTCCTGCAATATCTGCGCAGAATATATGACAACCATAAGGCAAAGCCCATCTTTCTCTATCCTCATACAATCTACTTAGCCACTCGTTATCCTTCAGATTGTACTTCGCCAAGACCTACTAAAATCATGAGCGAAAGTTTCCGAACAGTGCAATATATCCCTTAATACTTTCGTTGCATTTTGATATATATCCAAGCGGTGGACAGTCCCTGGCCAAGCAGAAGCAACTGCATCCCCTATCGATGTAAAACAGTCAGTCAAAACTGTTTTCGGCAGTTTATGGTGGTTAACTCCAATGAATAACAATAGAGGCCTTCCATAATCACTTGTTCTATACCGTGTGTCAACACATACTACATCTCCAAAGTAGTTATAATCCTGCAATATCTGTCAGGATGGTATCCGTACTATCACTTCGAAGTGTTCCTGCAATATCTGCCTACAGTTATCTCATACTCGGATATGGGTCATAGTTGTCAGCTTTTTACCGGTCAATACAAAATACTGATCAAACAGAACTATATGATCATGTATTCCACGCTTATTATTACACATCACCAACAGACGGAGGAGAGAGAAACAGAAAAGTGGGTGGGTGTGCCGCTGGTTGGAATAGTAATGAAGTCAGGCTGGTCATAGTTGTCAAGCACTCAATGCTTGCCAGCTTTTGACCGATCAATACAAATTATTGGTCAAACTTGCACCTACTCCATTCATAATCACAGAATATGTATAAATACCATTTTGGCTAACAAAATCTTGGTCATACTACGTTATAAGATCTATGATCATGTATTCCACGTTTATTATTACACATCACCAACAACATCCCTATCTAGTCTTCTGAATTTTCTTCGTGTCCCTTGCTTATGATCGCTTCGGCCGTAACCATGGAGCATCTTCATTATTTAACGGGATGGTGGGGTCAGCTTTCACTGTGAAGGGTGGAATTTCAACAAACTTATTATAATCTTCTGACATGTCTGTCGTGTCCTCGATTCCCACGATGTTTCTTTTCCCTGAGAGAACTATGTGACGCTTCGGCTCATCGTATGATGAATTTGTTTCCTTATTTTTTCTTTTCTTCGGTCTGGAAGACATGTCCTTCACATAGAAGACCTGAGCCACAACATTGGCTAGGACGAATGGTTCGTCATTGTAACCAATATTGTTGAGATCCACTGTTATCATTCCACAAAGCGGTTCTACCTTTACCCCTTCTCCATTCAGGTTGACCCATTTGCACTTGAACAAAGGGACCTTAAAAGAAGGTCCATAGTCAAGTTCCCATATCTCCTCTATGAAACCATAGTATGTGTCATTTTTTCCATTCTCGTTTGTTGTATCAAAGCGGACACCACTGTTTTGGTTGGTGCTATTCTTATCTTGGGAGCTCGTGTAAAATGTATTCCCATTTATCTCGTAACCTTGAAAACTCCCAATAGTCGAAGATGGTGACCCTGCCAACATGTACAGCTGATCTTCAACAGTGGTGTCATTTATAAGATGTGTCTGCAACCAACTTCCAAAAGTTTCCATGTGTTCGCGTTTAATCCATGAGTCATCCTTCCCCGGGTTTGCAGACCGTACAATATTCTTGTGTTCCTCGAGATACGTAGCCATGAACATAGAATTTTGTAGAACTGTGTAGTGTGCTTTGGTCAAAGAATGCCCGTCCCTAGGTATCATTGTTTTCTTTCCCAGCGTTCCTTTTCCCCTCAGTCTCCCCTCATGCCGCGATTCAGGAACACCAATTGTCTTAAGGTCAGGAATAAAGTCAACACAGAACCCAATGACCTCCTCTGTTCCATAGCCCTTCGAGATGCTTCCTTCTGGCCTAGCACGGTTATGAACATATTTCTTCAAGACTCCCATGAACCTCTCAAAGGGGAACATATTGTGTAGAAATACCGGACCAAGAATATGAATCTCTTCACATAGGTGAACCAGGAGATGAGTCATAATGTTGAAGAAGGATGGTGGGAACACCAACTCAAAACTAACAATACACTGGACCACATCCCTCTGTAATCTTGTCAGACTTTCTGGATCGATTACCTTCTGAGATATTGCGTTCATGAATGCACATAGCTTCACAATGGGTACTCGAACATTTTCCGGGAGAAGCCCCCTCAATGCAATCGGAAGCAACTGCGTCATAATCACGTGGCAGTCATGAGACTTCAGGTTTTGGAATTTTTTCTCTGCCATGTTTATTATCCCCTTTATATTCGACGAGAAGCCAGATGGAACCTTCATACTGTAAAGGACTTCAAAGAATATTACCTTCTCTGCTTTAGTAAGAGCGTAGCTGCTTAAGTAATGGCGCCTATCTGTGTGCTTGTTGCTTGGGTCTTTCATACGTTGCTGGTCCTCCCATGCTTCTGGCGTATCTTTGGACTTCCCATACACGCCCAGGAAGCATAGCAGATTGACACAAAGATTCTTTGTCACGTGCATCACATCGATCGAAGACCGGACCTCTAAAACTTTCCAATAGGGTAGCTCCCAAAATATAGATTTCTTCTTCCACATGGGTGCGCGCTTATCAGGGCCGTACGGAACTGGTTGGCTGCCAGCAGCCTTACCAAAGATTACTTCTAGATCCTTGACCATATCGAATATATCATTACCACTACACAGCTCAGGCTTCTTCCAGTTATCTGCCTCACCTCTGAAATGCTTCCCTCTTTTCTTTCTTACGGGATGCTTGATCGGAAGAAATCTACGATGCCCCAGGTATACAACCTTTTTACATTTATCCAAAAAAACACTCTCAGTATTATCTAAACAATGTGTGCATGCATTGTATCCCTTGTTTGTATGTCCGGAAATGTTACTAAGAGCAGGCCAATCATTGATGGTTACGAAAAGCAACGCCCGTAGGTCAAATGGCTTTTGTTCGTTCTCATCCCACACACGTACACCTGGTTTGCCCCACAATTGTAAGAGTTCTTCCACTAATGGCCTTAGATACACATCAATGTCGTTGCCAGGCTGCCTCGGGCCTTGGATGAGAACTGGCATCATAATGAACTTGCGCTTCATGCACAACCAAGGAGGAAGGTTGTACATACATAGAGTTACAGGCCAATTGCTATGACTGGAGCTCTGCTCCCCAAAAGGATTAAAGTCATCTGTACTTAGACCAAACCATAAGTTTCTCGCCTCTCCTGCAAAGTCTGGGAAGTCTCTCTCGATCTTTCTCCACTGCGATCCATCGGCGGGGTGCCTTAACTTTCCGTCTTTCTTACGGTCTTCTTTGTGCCATCGCAACAACCTAGCATGCTCTTTGTTTCTAAACAGACGTTCCAGTCGTGGTATTATAGGAGCATACCACATCACCTTAGCAGGAACCCTCTTACGCGGGGGCTTGCCGTCAACATCACCAGGGTCATCTGCTCTGATCTTATACCGAAGTGCAGTGCATATCAGACATTCATCCAAATTCTCGTACTTCTCACCGCGGAAGAGGATGCAGTCATTAATGCATGCATGTATCTTCTGCACATCTAATCCTAGAGGACAGAGAGCTTTCTTTGCTTTGTACGTACTCTCAGGCAATTCGTTATCCTTTGGAAGTTTTGGCTTCATTAGTTGAAGTAAACTCTCAAATGCCTTGTCAGTTACACCGTTCTGTGCCTTCCATTTCAGCAACTCCAGTGTGGTACGAGCTTTGTGCTACCATCTTCGCAATTTGGGTACAACAATTTTTTGTGATCCTGTAACATGTTGTCCGGCTTCAACCTATCCAATTTGTTTTCACAGTCTTCCTTTGCATCAACAATAACTCGGCCAAGATCATCATCGGGCTCTTCTGATGCCTGTTCTTGATCACCTCCTTCTTCTCCATTCTCTTCCATTGCAGTATCGTCGTATTCAGGGAACAAAGGATCTTCTTCTTCTTCATCATCGTCTTCCATCACAACCCCTCTTTCTCCATGCTTCGTCCAGCAATTATAGCTAGGCATGAAACCTCTCCGAAGTAGATGGTCGTGAATGATTCTTTCGGAAGAGTGCTCTCTGACGTTCCGACAATCAACACATGGGCAACACATGAAGCCATTATCTTTGTTCGCCTGAGCTACAGCAAGAAATGCATTCAGGCCTGCCATATAGTCGGAAGTGCGTCGGTCACCATACATCTATCGCTGCCGTGCATCCAGCTGCATCGTATAATTAAGTTTATCAAAATACATTACAATAACATATTAATACGACAAATACTACTTTTTTATGTATCAGTTACAGATGAAAAAGATAAGTTTGTTAACCTCGGCCGAAGATACCATTTTCAGTGAGCTTATGTGCGGCTCGGGAATTTCGTCGAACACCTCGTGTGCATAGTAAAATAAAACACACTAACACCACACTCTCTCACACCTCCAAGCAAAAAAAAAGATGGAAGGGGGAGGGGCTGGGGCAGTATATATAGGGGAAGGGGGGCATTGGTCCCGGTTCGTGGACTGAACCGGGACAAATGTTCATGCGCGTGCCACGTGGCATGTGGCTAGGCATTGGTCCCGGTCCGTGGCACGAGCCGGGACCGATATGTCCCCCACGAACCGGGACCAATGCCCCCAGGCGATTCCTGTTGCCCCGGGCGCACGAACCGGGACCAAAGCATGGCATTTGTCCCGGATTCGGTTGCAACCGGGACAGCTGCCCCCTGGCCCCCTGGACGAGAGGGGTTGTTTCCACTAGTGATGGGAGAACCGGAGAAGGCGCTCGCCCGAGAACTATGGGCTGTGGCGGACGGGTTGCAGTATGCATGGCAAGGAGCAGCCTCGCGCTTGCCCTTGTCGTGGGGAAAACGGAGTATGCATGGCGAGGAGCAGCCTCGCGCTTGCCCTTGCCGTGGGGAAAACGGAGCTCCGGGCCGATTGCGTCCTGTGCGACAACGATGAAGCTGTATGCCCCAGGGATTTGGATGCCCGCACTAGTGGAAACAGGGGCATTAGTCCCGGTTGGTAAGGCCCATTTGTCCCGGTTGTGCAACCGGGATGGGCCTACCGGGACAAATGGCCCTCCCCCATTGGTCCCGGTTGTGCCAGGACCCGGGATAGTAGGGATGGCCCACGTGGCGAACCTGGCCAGGGAGTTCGTCCCGTTTCGTGTTAGGAACCGGGATGAATAGCTTCTCTGAAAAAGCTATATTGCGACCACTTTTCTCTACCACGGCAGGGTTTTTTTTCGTTTTTTTTTTCAATTTTTTCGCTGCTGTCCCGCGTTCCCCAACCGGCCTCCCCTTCCCCAACCGCGTCCACTGGCCCATGTATTTAATTAAGCCCACTGGCCACATTTTGGTCAAAGGGCCGACTGGCCCGCGTCTTTTATTAAGCCCACTGGCCACATTCGGTCAAAGGGGCCACTGGCCACGCGGGGGTCAAAGGGGCCACTAGCCAGCGACCTAGTGGCTGGCTCGTCCGGTCCCTTAAAAGAAGACCACAGCCACGCGCGGTCAAAGGGCCCACTGGCCGTCTCGTCTTCCCGCGCCTCCACTTCCCCGCGCACGCGTGGCCACGAACGGCACGCCTCGGCTTCCCCGCGCATTCATGGCCGCCTGCAACCGCCGCCATGTTCCGGCCGCCGGTTGGCATACCAGCCCCCCCGGGTCCTTTTTAAAGGGCCCCCGCCGTCCGTACATCCCATTCACCCCGGCCATGCCCCAGCCCACCCAACCCTAGCCGCCATGTCGCCCCGCCGCTGGTTCAAGCGCGCCAAGAACGAGCATGAGGCCGGGTCCTCGAGCGGCGCCGGCGGAGGCCTTCGGCTTCGGTCTGGGAGGCGTCTGCATTGGGGGGCAGCCGCGCGTCCCCGCTCCACCTCCGGCAGCTCGCCCGCCGCCACGCGCCACGCCGGGCAAGCACTTCCGTCGCTACGTGCGGAAGTAAGAGGCCGAGTGGCATTGGAACCACGCCACACCGGTGTTCTGGCCGGACGTCCACCTTCCGGACGGTTGGCACCTGAAACCGCAGCGCATCCCCGTGCCGCCGCCCCCGACCAACGAGGCCGCGCGCGAGGAGATCGATCGCCGCCGCCGTCTCCTGCCGGCCCACCTCCTCAGGGACAACGCGTACGCGCGCAGCTCCCCCTACTGGTCCACCTGGTTCCAGCAGGAGCACGACCAGCGCCGTCGCTCCTACATCCCCACATCCCAGGAGGAGATGAGCACCGCCGACTACCCCGCGCCACCGCCGGGCAGGGAGCCGGAGCTGTGGCTCCTGGAGGACATCGTCGAGGACGAGGAGGACCCCGAGCTCCAGGCCGGCTTGGAGAAAGCCTACGAGGCCTCCCGCCGCTCCCTCGTCGAGGACGAGGTCAAGCGGTGGGAGCAGGTCCTGGCCGCCACCGCCGCCGACGGCGACGCCATGCCGCCCCCTCCAGCGCCTGCGCCTTGGTGGCAGGCCATGAACGCCGAGCTGGAGGCGTCGGATGACCAGCCGCCGCCACAGCCGCTGCCCCCCGGGCTGGAGTACGGGATGAGCTGGGCCTGGACCGGCGGCGTATGGACGCCGGAGCCGGAGGAGGAGCTGCCGCCGCCGCCGGAGGAGGAGCTGCCTCCGCCGCACGCGCCCCCGATGCCTCCGCAGCCACCGGCGGGCCCGGCCCAGCTGCCTGCCCACCTGTGGCAGACACCCGCCTACCACTGCCCCTCCTCCGACGAGGAGTAGGCTGGCGCCGGTGCGCCCCCCCCCCCCCCCGCCAAGAAACGGCCGGCCGCCTGTGGCCGCGCCGCCGCCCCCGATGTAAGCACGGACGGCCGTCTGTGGCCACGCCGCCACCCCCTATGTAATCACGGCCCCCGGGCCTTTTAAATATATATTTTGTGTCGAAGAACGCGTCCCTAGCTAGTTCAACCCCGCCGGCGGAACCAGCACCAGCGGGATCTTCCTATCCGTTCCCGCCGCCGGCAGGGCTTCGCCAAGGCATGTCCGTTGTCCTCGGTGGTCGCTCGGCCTGGAGAGAGGGCCGAGATATTTATACAACTGGGCCTCTAGTCCCGGCCCGTGCCACCAACCGGGACTAGAGGCACCCCCTTTGGTCCCGGTTGGTACCACGGGCCGAGACGAAAACTTATTTCGAATTTTGGTGGCACCCTGCGCGCCAAAAAAATTAGCGCCAAAATTTGAAAATTGTTTAAGTTTGCACATTAATAACTTCTTTATAATTTCGAATTTGACAAAAATTTCAACATGAAAAGTGCTAGAATATGCATAACTAGTTCAAATCCATTTTTCATTTAACTAAATAATTATTCTAACTATTGAAACTATTAATTATTTTACCATTCGCATATAATTTGAATATAAATATCTTACATATTTTGTTTTCTCTTGTGATCTTCCGAGTGAGTCCAGAGCATACAAGTCATTCTGCGTCTCCAAATGATGATGACCCGATCGAAGGCGTTTCTCCTCATAATCACTGCGATTGCCGCGACGGATGCATGGATAGATGAACCCACTAAGCTGAATAATATTGGCTCTAGGAGCTGATCATATTGGCTCTCCATGAATGCATGAGTTTCAACATTTTCTCCAGCCTTTGCTGCAACTTTATATAAAGTTCGACAAATCGAGTTGTACCTTTTTAACACGGAGAATTTGGGATCTTCGTCTACAACAGAAAAACCATAGTTCTCCTTCGAAGGTTCAATCTGAGCATCATTTCGCCATCTTTTCAAAACATAGCGTGGTGGAATTTCTTTAATATTTCTGATCTCAAGAACCTTCAGTACCTGGCAACACGGCAGACCTACATTTTCAAACTATTTGCAGGTACAAATGTATTTTGATGAGTCGAATCTAACAAAATGACCCCGACGCCTGTTTTTGACAGTTATCTCATACTCGGATATGGGTCCAATTTCGCCACAGTTATAGACCACGCAATCCAAGATCAGTTCAAATTCTAATCTGAAAATCTCAAACAGTGCAGGAGTGTATGCATTAGCACCTTGCCAAAGTAACCGCAGAGGTGCAACCCTTTGCGTCATTTTAACTCCAAGGTAGTCAGCTTGTTGTTCAGCTAGACGTTTCTCCTCCAAAAATTTATCATATCTGTTAAAGAAGTACCGAAGATCTATTTCTGTTTTAAGGATATCTGTCAGGATGGTATCCGTACTATCACTTCGAAGTGTGCCTGCAATATCTGCCTACAGTTATCTAATACTCGGATATGGGTCATAGTTGTCAGCTTTTTACTGGTCAATACAAATTACTGGTCAAACAGAACTATAGGATCATATATTACACGCTTATTATTACACATCACCAACAGACGGAGGAGAGAGAAACAACAAAGTGGGTGGGTGTGCCGCTGGTTGGGATAATAATGAAATCAGGCTGGTCATAGTTGTCAGCTTTTTACCGGTCAATACAAATTACTGGTCAAACAGAACTATAGGATCATGTATTCCACGTTTATTATTACACATCACCAACAGACGGAGGAGAGAGAAACAACAAAGTGGGTGGGTGTGCCGCTGGTTGGGATAATAATGAAATCAGGCTGGTCATAGTTGTCAGCTTTTTACCGGTCAATACAAATTACTGGTTAAACAGAACTATAGGATCATGTATTCCACGCTTATTATTACACATCACCAACAGACGGAGGAGAGAGAAACAACAAAGTGGGTGGGTGTGCCGCTGGTTGGGATAATAATGAAATCAGGCTGGTCATAGTTGTCAGCTTTTTACCGGTCAATACAAATTACTGGTCAAACAGAACTATATGATCATGTATTCCACGCTTATTATTACACATCACCAACAGACGGAGGAGAGAGAAACAGCAAAGTGGGTGGTGGGGTCAGCTTTCACTGTAACATCACCAACATCCCTATCTAGTCTTCTGAATTCTCCCTTGCTTATGATCGCTTCGGCCGTAACCATGGAGTATCTTCATTATTTAACGGGGTGGTGGGGTCAGCTTTTATTGTGAAGGGTGGAATTTCAACAAACTTATTATAATCTTCTGACATGCCTGTCGTGTCCTCGATTCCCACGATGTTTCTGTTCCCTGAGAGAACTATGTGACGCTTCGGCTCATCGTATGATGAATTTGTTTGCTTATTTTTTCTTTTTTTCGGTCTGGAGGACATGTCCTTCACATAGAAGACCTGAGCCACATCATTGGCTAGCACGAATGGTTCGTCATTGTAACCAATATTGTTGAGATCCACTGTTGTCATTCCATAAAGTGGGTCTACCTTTACCCCTTCTCCATTAAGGTTGACCCATTTGCACTTGAACAAAGGGACCTTAAAAGAAGGTCCATAGTCAAGTTCCCATATCTCCTCTATGTAACCATAGTATGTGTCATTTTTTCCATTCTCGTTTGTTGTATCAAAGAGGACACCATTGTTTTGGTTGGTACTCTTCTTATCTTGGGAGCTCGTGTAAAATGTATTCCCATTTATCTCGTACCCTTGAAAACTCCCAATAGTCGAAGATGGTGACCCTGCCAACATGTACAGCTGATCTTCAACAGTGGTGTCATTTATAAGATGTGTTTGCAACCAACTTCCGAAAGTCTCCATGTGTTTGCGTTTAATCCATGAGTCATCCTTCCCCGGGTTTGCGGAGCGTACAATATTCTTGTGTTCCTCGAGATACGTAGCCATGAACATAGAATTTTGAAGAACTGTGTAGTGTGCTTTGGTGAAAGAATGCCCGTCCCTGGGTATCATTGTTTTCTTTCCCAGCATTCCTTTGCCCCTCAGTCTCCCCTCATGCCGCGATTCAGGAACACCAATCGTCTTAAGGTCAGGAATAAAGTCAACACAGAACCAATGACCTCCTCTGTTCCATAGCCCTTCGAGATGCTTCCTTCTGGCCTAGCACGGTTATGAACATATTTCTTCAAGACTCCCATGAACCTCTCAAAGGGGAACATATTGTGTAGAAATACCGGACCGAGAATATGAATCTCTTCACATAGGTGAACCAGGAGATGAGTCATAATGTTGAAGAAGGATGGTGGGAACACCAACTCAAAACTAACAAGACACTGGACCACATCCCTCTGTAATCTTGTCAGAATTTCTGGATCGATTACCTTCTAAGATATTGCGTTCATGAATGCACATAGCTTCACAATGGGTACTCGAACATTTTCCGGTAGAAGCCTCCTCAATGCAATCGGAAGCAACTGCATCATTATCACGTGGCAGTCATGAGACTTCAGGTTTTGGAATTTTTTCTCTGCCATGTTTATTATCGCCTTTATATTCGACGAGAAGCCAGACGAAACCTTGATACTGTAAAGGACTTCAAAGAATATTTCCTTCTCTGCTTTAGTAAGAGCGTAGCTGCTTAAGTAATGGCGCCATGTATCTGTGTGCTTGGTTCTTGGGTCTTTCATACGTTGCTGGTCCTCCCGTGCTTCTGGCGTATCTTTTGACTTCCCATACACGCACAGGAAGCATAGAAGATTGACACAGAGATTCTTTGTCACGTGCATCACGTCGATCGAAGACCGGACCTCTAAAACTTTCCAATAGGGTAGCTCCCAAAATATAGATTTCTTCTTCCACATGGGTGCGCGCTTATCAGGGCCGTACGGAACTAGTTGGCTGCCAGCAGCCTTACCAAATATTACTTCTAGGTCCTTGACCATATCGAATATATCATTACCACTACGGAGCTCAGGCTTCTTCCGGTTATCTGCCTCACATCTGAAATGCTTCCCTCCTTTCTTTCTTACGGGATGCTTGATCGGAAGAAATCTACGATGCCCCAGGTATACAACCTTTTTACATTTATCCAAAAAAACACTGTCAGTCTTATCTAAACAGTGTGTGCATGCATTGTATCCCTTGTTTGTATGTCCGGAAATGTTACTAAGAGCAGGCCAATCATTGATGGTTACGAAAAGCAACGCCCGTAGGTCAAATGGCTTTTGTTCGTTCTCATCCCACACATTTACACCTGGTTTGCCCCACAATTGTAAGAGTTCTTCCACTAATGGCCTTAGATACACATCAATGTCGTTGCCAGGTTGCCTCGGGCCTTGGATGAGAGCTGGCATCATAATGAACTTGCGCTTCATGCACAACCAAGGAGGAAGGTTGTACATACATAGAGTTGCAGGCCAAGTGCTATGACTGGAGCTCTGCTCCCCAAAAGGATTAAAGCCATCTGTACTTAGACCAAACCATAAGTTTCTCGCCTCTCCTGCAGAGTCTGGGAAGTCTCTCTCGATCTTTCTCCACTGCGATCCATTGGCAGGGTGCCTCAACTTTCCGTCTTTCTTACGGTCTTCGTTGTGCCATCGCAACAACCTAGCATGCTCTTTGTTTCTAAATAGACGTTTCAGCCGTGGTATTATAGGAGCATACCACATCACCTTAGTAGGAACCCTCTTACGGGGGGGGGGGGGGGCTCGCCGTCAACATCACCAGGGTCATCTGCTCTGATCTTATACCGCGGTGCAGTGCATATCGGACATTCATCCAAATTCTCGTACTTCTCACCGCGGAAGAGGATGTAGTCATTAATGCATGCATGTATCTTCTCCACATCTAATCCTAGAGGGCAGAGAGCTTTCTTTGCTTCGTACGTACTCTCAGGAATTTCGTTATCCTTTGGAAGTTTTGGCTTCATTAGTTGAAGTAAACTCTCAAATGCCTTGTCAGTCACACCGTTTTGTGCCTTCCATTTCAGCAACTCCAGTGTGGTACCGACCTTTGTGCTACCATCTTCGTAATTTGGGTACAACAATTTTTTGTGATCATGTAACATGTTGTCCAGCTTCAACCTCTCCAATTTATTTTCACAGTCTTCCCTTGCATCAGCAATAACTCGGCCAAGGTCATCATCGGGCTCTTCTGATGCATGTTCTTGATCACCTCCTTCTTCTGCATTCTCTTCCATTGCAGTATCGTCGTATTCATGGAACAAAGAATCTTCTTCTTCTTCTTCATCGTCTTCCATCACAACCCCTCTTTCTCCATGCTTGGTCCAGCAATTATAGCTGGGCATGAAACCTCTCCGAAGTAGATGGCCGTGAAGGATTCTTTCGGAAGAGTGCTCTCTGACGTTTCGACAATCAACACATGGGCAACACATGAAGCCATTATTTTTGTTCGCCTGAGCTACAGCAAGAAATGCATTCAGGCCTGCCATATACTCGGAAGTGTGTCGGTCACCGTACATCCATCGCTGTCGTGCATCCATCTGCATCGTATAATTAAGTTTATCAAAATACATTACAATAACATATTAATACAGAGATGACCACAGTACATCGACAAATACTACTTTTTTATGTATTAGTTACAGATGAAAAAGATAAGTTTGTTAACCTCGGTCGAAGATACCATTTTTAGTGAGCTTATGTGTGGCTCGGGAATTTCGTCGAACACCTCGTGTGCATAGTAAAATAAAGCACACTAACACCCACCTCTCTCACACCTCCAAGCATAAAAAAGGATGGAAGGGGTGCGGGCTGGGGCAGTATATATAGGGGAAGGGGGACATTGGTCCCGGTTCGTGGCCTGAACCGGGACCAATTCTCATGCGCGTGCCACGTGGCATGTGGTTAGGCATTGGTCCCGGTCCGTGGCACGAGCCGGGACCAATATCACCCCACGAACCGGGACCAATGCCCCCAGGCGATTTCTGTTGCCTCGGGCACACAAACCGGGACCAATGCATAGCATTTATCCCGGATTTGGTTGCAACCGGCACAGCTGTCCCTGGCCCCCTGGACGAGAGGGGTTGTTTCCACTAGTGTCGTAACACTACTTACATTGCTGGTACGCTAACCTTGTCTGGCTGCCGCACTCTCCCGCGGCATAGGTGCCGTCCACCGATAGCCACAATGCTGATACGTGTGCCTCCATGGATTTAGAACACCTAAGTTCTGGGTTTTCCCCAACTTGGTTTCTAGGTCTCAATCATCGGAGGTTGAGAGTTAAAGTCTGAAGGCGTGTCTGACGAACTGGTGTACCCTGCAATCTCCCTTGGTCGTGTTCACCTTTTTCGGTCGGATCACCTCGACATGTGCCATGGTATCATGCTAGGAAGCGAAGTCGAGCATCTCCTGTGTCTCTCTCATGCTCGCCATGCAACTCCCAAAAAGAATCTTGCTGCATGTGTGATTGCTGAATTCAGACCGTTCAAAAAGATCAAACCAGTACTGGGTGGTGTCTGCTCATTCTTGAGCTTGTAAATCTCTTCTTTCTATCAATGCAATGAAACGCAAAGCTTTTTCGTTTTCGCGAAAAAAAAAGATCAAACCAGGAAGGTCACAAAATTTCCATTGAAATCGAAGCTGACTCGCCGCCGATATGAGAGAAGACAGGGACTGCAGTCTGAGGCTTGTCGGGGATGCGAGCTATAGGTGCACGGCGTTGACAGCACACGCCATGGTGAGGCAGCGCCGGGGCGGGGAGGGCGGGGCAGCTGATCCTGGCCCTGGGGCCCGGCACCTTGAACGCCCACACCTTCACCCTTAGCTTGGCGTTCAGCTTCACCTCCACATCAAACACCCCAGCCGACTGCTGCACCCTGAAGTCTGCCGCGGTGACGTCGCCCTCGAGCACCTATTGGCCACCGACCACGGGGGCGAGCTGCGTCTTCGCCTCGTGAACCTGGTAACATTGTCCCGCTGAGGCCTTCACATTGGCGGCGTCGATGTCGGCGCCGAGCACGACGCGCCGACCCACTCTACCACCTACTCCCGCTACGTGTTGAACATGATCACGCTAGCCGTCCCATATACCATGATTTCTCACAAGGGAGGAGGAGCAATTGGGATCCAGAGCGAGGAGTGGAAAGAGATCGGCAAAAACAAACAGAGAGGAGAGTGAGAAAGGAGGGTCGTGCTGGTTTTGTAGAGGCAAATATATGGGGCGTGCTGAGCGTCCCCCGGGGGATCGTAACCCCCGATCCCCCGCCTCCCCTACGTGACACGTGTCCTCTGACACCCAAAATCAGCACCCCACGGAGAGAAAAAAGAAATCCCCTCCCTGTGAGAACACAAAAGCTCCATGCCCCCCCCCCCCCCGAAATCCTTTTCGCCCGATTCCAGGACGGAGGAGGCCGCTCGTGATCCATCACCGCCGGCGCTACACCGGTCGCCGGAGAAGCATCCTCGTGGCCGCCTCCTTCACCATACCCATCGCGCAACCACGGGAGCATCACCGTTCGCCTACCGGAGCAACGCCGGACGCCCACGGGAGCATCGACGTTGTCCAACCGGAGCAGCACCGGACGCCCGCCGGAGCATCGCCGTTCGCACGCCGGAGCAACGCCGGGCGCCCGCGGGAGCACCACCATTAGCCACCGGAGTAACGCCATACGCCCACAGGAGCATCGCCGTTGGCCCCACCGGAGCAACGCCGGACGCCCACGGGAGCATCGATGTTCGCCCACAGGAGCACCGCCATTAGCCCACCGGAGCAACGCCATACGCCCACGGGAGCATCGCCGTTGGCCCATCGGAGCAACGACGGACGCCCACGGGAGCATCGACGTTGGCCCATCGGAGCAACGCCGGACGCCCACGGGAGCATCTCCCCGCCGCCGGGAGCATCTCCTCATTGCCGCACGTAGCACGAGCCACCGGGAGCATCTCCCCCGCCGCCGGGAGCATCTCCCCTCGCCGCCGGAAGCATCTCCTCGTTGCCGCACGAAGCACGAGCCACCGAGAGCATCTCCCGCCGCCGGGAGCATTTTGGCGCCGCCGGGAGCATCTCCTCGACGCCGGGAGCATTTCGGCGCCGCCGGGAGCATCTATTCATGCCGTTCGGAGCAACACCTGTGGCCGCCGGGGAGCATCCTGGACTTCCAGCCACCGAGGCATCTCGGCGCCGCCGCGGCATCTCCCCCGCCGTTGAGAGCATCTCGGCGCCGGCGTGGTAGGTGGACGGCCTAGTGCGTGGCTAGAGCAGGGAGGAAGAAGGTGTGCCAGCGAGAGATGGGGAAAAAAATCTGTGGACAGGAGCGATTTGGGGTGAGGGGGGGATAAGGACGTTCGTGTGGTTCGGTACTTGTGGGCCTATGCGGACACGTGGGATACTGCGGAGTGTGACTCACCCGGACGATGATCCCCCGGGGGCTCTTCAGCGTTTCCCCAAATATATTGGACTCGAGGACGGTCGTGGCGCACACGCGGGTGGGTGTTGGTCTCTGGATACTTTCCTCAATAAACTCACACGATATTGGAAACAGGAAAAAGTGGGACAACTTACCAAATCAAAAGACGTCGACAAAGTCCAGTCACCTCGTGGAGACAGAATAATTCGGGTTGTATTGCCTCCATAGGAGCACGTACGGTAGCTTTCCGGAATATTTACGTGAAGCCAGCTTGACCTGTACCATGTTTGATGTACTATTGGAGTAGGAAAAGGACCTTTCCTCAATATTTACGTGAAGCCGGCTTGACCCGTACCATGTTCGATGTACTATTGGAGTAGGAAAAGGACACCTCAGCATGCACCTTGTCCATTGACCATTGACGTACAGACTAATCTCAGTACGGAAATAAGAAAGTAAACGGAAAAACTAAAAACAAATAGGTACATATAACTTATGGGTGGCATAGTGAGTAATTTTTGTTAACTTGTTTGTCAATTTGAATTACGGACCGACCGACCAAGCAACCAAACCAGGAAACCGAAAAGGACTCCTCAGTATGCACCTTGTCCATTGACGTACAGACTAATCTTAGTACGGAAGTAAGAAAGTAAACGGAAAAACTAAAAATCAAATAGGTATATATAACTTATGGGTGGCATAGTGGGTAATTTTTGTCAACTTAGATGTCAATTTGAATTACGGACCGACCGACCAAGCAACCAACCAGGGAAACCTTAATGCTTTTATTATTTGCTATGGATTGATCCAAAAACAATAAAGATTGATCGCAATGCAGAAAATGGGACGAACGAAATTAAAGTACCAAACATAGAAAGAGAGAAACTTCATTGTCTAGCAAACATGAACGTACCTTGCAACGGTTTATTTTTATTAAACATTTTTAAACCATGGAGAGGTAGAAGTGCTAATTTTGGACTAATTTTATCTGCGTATAACTAAGAAAGATCACGGTCCTCCAAGATGTACGACCGGAAATTGGAAATGATGGCTTTACAAAGTCGTGTCACATGGGATGTACCAAATTCTGGGACCGGCCAAATGCATTAATCACCTGGATAATCATACTCACGAACAACTACAGTGCATGTGTGCATGTCGACTCATCTGTCAGATAGCGCCTTGTATATGCCTTCGCGGCAGTCATGTTTCTCAACATATATATATGCCTGGGCGTTTTGGATTTTCTTCGGAGCTTTGCACTTCATGTATTCCATCGCCTCTGCCTCCCCACCTGAGACCGTCCGGCAACACGCGCACGAGCGGCTACTGTGCAAGAAGCTGCCAGAGGCCGTTGTTGAGGGCTGATTTATTGGCGATACGGCTACGTGACGTTGCCGTGCCGCAGACAACTGAAAAGGTCGAGGTGATCGCGCAGATGGCGAAAAGGTCGAGGTGATCGCACACCTGCTGGCGAGCCACGTGACGTGCAACATCCTTATGATGGGGGCCGTAGAAAAGAAATGTTGTATATGCACATAGATTTTTTACTTTCCTGTCGAGCTTTGTCACGGTTACGTCTTGGTTGATTTATATCTATATCTTCTAAGTATTTACAATTTATTCCCTTTTCTCTTCCATCCCCAAAGTTTTTCTCAGATTGGTTGGAAGGCGTCGCCGTCGGGAGTATTCTCTCCTGTTGTTTTTTCTGTCTCGCCTAATCGTGGTTGTGGGATTATTGAGTTAGAACGCTAGGAACTGGTTGATCTGTAGACGCAAGACTTTATACAGGTTCAGCTAGATTTCGGGTAGCAAAGTAGGACTCGACCCGGTACTCACGTAGCAAAGGATTTTGCTCACGTAACAAAGTAAGAGTCGGACTCCATTTATATGCGTTTAGCCAGCTCACATGCCGAAGTAGTAAGGATTGCAAAGTAATTAGGAATCGAACCCCTTCTTATATACGATCGGGTAAGCTGGTTCAGTTTGTGTTCTTGTCCGTCCGTGTCCTAGCTGTACGCTAATTAATTAAACTACTTGGTACCAACACACACGTTCAGCCATCAAGCGTTTCACGTATTGAAGTAGGAATCGGATAAGCGCAAACACCTCTTTTTTCCTTTTTGATATGGAACCAATCGTACCGAGAGAGCTCTTTTTCCTTCGAACGGACGGACGCCAAAATTAGGGAACGGACCAAAACCAATAATTACGTACCAACGACCATTAAAAAAAGGATATGACTTAAGGATGGTATAGTGGGTAATTTTTGTCAACTTGGGTGACTATTTCGATGACGGACCAACCGACCAAGTAACCAACCAGGAAAGATTTAATGCCTTTATTATATATATATATATATAGAGAGAGAGAGAGAGATAAAGATATTGATACACCTGAAGTTCACAGCAGATTTGATATTTTTACATCCATACGTTCATATAGTGTTGTCCTGTTATTTGCATATGCTTGGTGTACTGCTTGCATATATATTCTGACGTGAAGGTTTGTTTGATTTAGTCGCATCATGATTTTCTTCTTAGAAATCACATGTTCAACCATGGTTTGGATGAGTAGAATGTAATCATACTATTTGTATATACCTATATCATTAAGTACCGTTCTTGCTTGATTACTGCTAGGTGAACCATTCATGTTGCTATTATCTCAGTTAATTATCAATGATTGTCTAGTTTGATTATAGAGATCATGCTTGATTATACATACCTACTATCAATCTCATGTTTAGCCATAGAGTTAATTGGTAGAATTTATTCATGTGTTCTTTATACCTTTAGCTACTGTTTTAGAATTTATGTACTGTTGTAGGATCTTTCTTGTTGATCTTGTACTTCACTTAGTATTGCTATGTCTATCATGCTTGTATGCTAGAATAAGAAGATTTTCAATGTTTATTCTTGCAATTTATCTTATGTTGTTACATGTCTACTTTAGAGGCTAATTACTTCCATTATAGTAAACTAGTCGTCAACCCGTGCGCTTGCACGGGCTAGACAAATGATGTTCTATCCGTTTGCGGTAAAACTTCTTACCTCCATTATAGCAAAAGCCGTGTAGTAATTTTTTAGTAAAATTGTAGTTCCTCTTACACCCATGTGACACTGAATGTGTTACCTTTTAGTATGTTTTTTATTGTTGTTTTAGCCTATTTACTTTAGTGATAAATGTTGTTGAATATATAAAATAGTGCTCTAATCTGTACATAGCTTATCTGGTACAGGTTTAATGAATATACTTACATAAAAAATGGTAGAGTAAATTGTAAGCACTCAATATATGTTTTGTTACATTTTATCGGGCACATATGTTCCATATTGACTTATACATAGTCTATGAAAATTCTTATGTCAATGTCATGTTCTAGTTTAGTTTAGACATACCCCATGAAAATTATTTTGTTGGTGCCATGCATGTGAGTATCTTTTTTCCGGAGTAAGGTGGGCATTATTGTGGAAATGGAGCCAACTTTGTGATATAGAAGCTGCCATTTTTTTCATCTTCATGTTTTAACATGTCTTCCAACACTAATTTGTTAGGTAAGAAACTAAAGTTATATATTAACATAATACACGTATATTTATTTTCAGTGTATAATCTAATTAATTTATACATATTATTAACATGTGTTGAAACTTCTACTTTATTACTATTCAGAATAAAAAAAATATTCAAGAAAAACTTCGAGAGTGGTAATTATTATTTTATTTAACAACAAAGAAGGAGATTATTACTTCTCTTTTCAATGTAGATGTACAACAATATGAAAGAATAATTGTTTATTTGATTGTTCTAAACCATTTTTCCATGCAAATTTTAGCGCCAAAGCAAAATATCTGCTTTTGTAGAATTTTCTGATATTCTAATTTCAAATGTGTTCAAATATTATCGAGGAAACCTTTCAATGAACCCGACCAGCTCTTAGCGTCCGAATTAAGCACAGCATGGGTGCTTAGATAATCATTAATCTTTAGATAATTATTTTTTTCTCAAGTAAGCGCATGTCTAAGCGGCTTGCACATGCCCTACACTAGTGGAAACAACCCCTTTCGTCCAGGGGGGCAGGGGGCATCTGTCCCGGTTGCACCAAAAACCGGGACAAGTGCCATGCATTGGTCCCGGTTCGTGTGCCCGAGGCAGCAGAAACCACCTGGGGGCATCTGTCCCGGTTCGTGGGGAGCCAATGGTCCCGGTTCGTGGCACGACCCGGGACGAATCCCTAGCCACAGGCCACGTGGCGCGCGCATGTGCATTGCTGCCGGATCATACCCCTAACCGGGACCAATGTCCCTTCCCCTACAAATGCGGCCACAACCCCGTCCCCTTTTTTTTTTAAGCATGGGTGGTATTGTCTGTCCGCGTGGCGCATGGGTGGTATTGTCTGTCCGCGTGGCGCGGGAGTTGTAACGCGTGGCCATGAATGCGCGTTATAAACTGCCGCACCTCCACTCCACGCACCGTCGTGCCACCACCATGCCTCCGAGGAGGAACAACACTACCGGTTTCCGCGGAGTTCGATCGCGGCAGAACGGAATGTTCACCGCGACTATCCGCTTCGGGGACGACCGCATCCCCCTCGGCTCCTTTGCGACGGCCTCGGAGGCCGCCCGCGCTTGGGACGCGGCGGCCTGGCGCCTCGGCCGCCCGCGGTCGTTGATGAATTTTAGCGACTGCCACACCCTCTGGGAAGCGGAGGCCAGGGCGCCGACGCCGCAGATCGTCACTGCCGCCGACCACCGCCACCTCAGGCACCGCGCGTTTCAGGGCCTAGTCGACGCCAGGGACGACCGCGTGGTCCGCGAGTATTACCGGAACAATCCGGGTGAGGAGAGCGCCGACGAGGAGCTATGGCAGACCCGCGCGGCTGAGCGGGCGGAGCGGCGCCTCGAACGCCACCTCGAGTTAGATGCCGCTCGGGAGGTGAGGACGAAGGCGCTGCAAGCGCTCCGTCGGGCCGACCACGCCGGCGAGTTCTGGGCCTCCGACGATCCGAGGTGGGGGCCTATCTCGGAAATACCATCATGCACCTCCTCCGACGACGAGGAGGTCACCGACGACGACGAGGACGAAGAGTAGCGCGCTAGCGCGTCTGTTTTCTGTTGGCTGTTTAATAAAATAATTTGTTGTATTCCGGCAAACAGTGGCCCTCTAGCTCGTCTGTTTTCTGTTTTCCGTGTGATTTTTCTAGATTTGTTGGATTCAGATCTAATGGCATTTCGATAGACGTTAAAAAGAGGGGGACATGTATTTCGATAGATAAACAAGGCACGGTACACATAATGGCAAGATTGGATCTAAATCTAAACGGAGAGCATAGATCTAAATAAACAAGGCAGTACATAATGGCAAAAGTGCATCGATCTACTAGTCATACTCCTGCCTAGGCCTATAGTACATGTACTCGTAGTCATCGTAGTCGCCGCCGCCGTCGTCGTCACTATCGTCTGACGGTGCTCTGCACTCCCTCGGAGGATCACGACTCCAGGGCTGGGCCTGAGGGTAGCGCAGGCGAGGGATATCGCCGGCCCTGATGTAGTCCATGACGCTCTGTAGAGTCCGGCCGGACCACCATAGCCGACGACCGGCCTCGTGATAGTTCCCAGGAGGCAGACCGTCCTCCTCATACCTGGCGAGCGCCCTCTCACGCTGATTGATGAAGAAGGCATCCCAAGTATGCTGGTTATCGGGATGCCAACTGGGATTTCTCCGCTGCTCCGGCGTGAGCTCGTGGTAGTAGTGGTTTGTGATGGCGCCCGACGCGCCACACCTTGAGGAAGAGGAGGGACCGGCACTCCTCCGGCGCTCAGCATCCAACCGGCGGGAACGTTGTAGCCGCACGGGCAGGGGTAGTTTGAGGCGGAAAGTGCCTCCGCCTGGATGAATGTTAGAGTGGGTACGGTAGAAGCCATGAGAGAGTGGTGAGTTTGTATGTGTTTATGGCAATGCAGTGGCAATGTATACATATATATAGCGAGAAGAAAACATCCCTTTAGTCCCGGTTGGAGGGACCAACCGTGACTAAATGGGTTATGGTTTCATTGGGAAACGGATCATCCCTTTAGTCCCGGTTGGGGACACCAACCGGGACTAAATGGGAATTAGGGTTTCGTTTGGACCAATCAGATAGAATCACACGGATCGTGTGTTTCTTTCAAGCGCTCTTGAGTCGTTGGATCCGGGTGTGTTTTTTTCGAGCTGTTGTGAGCCGTCCGATCAGGGCTACAGTGTGTTTCCTTCGAGCTGCTGTGAGCCGTTGGATGAGTTGTTTCTTAATCGTTGGATCAAAACACTAGCTCAACACTTTGTGAGCCAGAGGACCCTATATATATATAGCACAGCTTCATACACCGGTCAGTTCATCTCCCAAATACAAAACATCCGGATTCGCCCTCATACGTCCAGTCGTGCATTTGGTATGCATATATGCACCCAGTAGCCACGGTCGGGCTGTATGATGGCGATACCGTCTGTTTTGTTCCACACCCCCTTAAGGTTTGATACATCATATATACTCAATTCATCGAGCAAATACAAAATATCCGGGTTCGACATCATACGTCCTGCCGTGCATTTGGGTCAGTGTTTAACACATTCATCCCCCTTTAACACATTCATCCATGCATGCTTGGGTCAGTGTTCACTTTGAGCTCGGGTAGTAATGTGCACGGGAACATCATCCGCGACGGCCGAGCACGACAGAACAGAATGTTTACCGCATCCCCCTCGGTGTTCGTTTGTTTTCTCTTTTTAATAAAAGAATTTTTTATGTACAAAATAAATAAATAAAAGAATTTGTATTCCGGCGACATTGCGGCGCGCTAGCGCGTCTGTTTTCTGTTTAATGTAATTATTACTAATTTTAAAACAATATAAGATATTTATATTTAAATTAAGTGCAAATAGTGAAATAGTTAATAGTTTGAATAGTTAGAATAATTATTTAGGTAAACAGAAAACGGATTTGAATTATTTACGCAATTTCAAACAATTTTAATGCTGTGATTTTTTCGTAATTTGAAAGTATGTAGAAGTTATTCACTTACATATTTAAGATATTCAAAATTTGACGCTAAAACAATTGGCGCGCCGGCCCACTGGTTCTGGCGGGCGACCAGCCGGGCCTTTCGTCCCGGTTGTTGCCACCAACCGGGACGGAAGGGTCTTTCGTCCCGGTTGTTGCCACCAACCGGGACGGAAGGGTCTTTCGTCCCGGTTGTTGCCACCAACCGGGACGAAAGGGGTCATAGGATATAAACACGTCACCGCTCCCCTCAGTTCCGAGCGAGCGCAGGGACGAAATCGACGCCGCCAGACTGCCCATTTTTTCCGTCCCCCCGCGCCGCCCCTCACCCCGTCGGCATCCGCGCCGCCCCCCCTCGCCCCGTCGGCATCCTCCTCTGTGGCGCCGCTCCCGACTCCGTCGAGCGCACCCACCCCCCCCCCTCGGCCCCCCCTATGCGCCCTCTCCCGTTCGCCTCGGCCGCGCGCCGCCCTCTAGGTCCCGCCGCTGCCCCGCGCCGCCCCTCGATCCCGTCGCTGCCCCGCGCCGCCCCTCGATCCCGTCGCTGCCCCGCGCCATCCTCCACCGCCCCGCGCCGCCGCTGCCCCCGCCATCCTCCAACGCCCCGCGCCGCCGTTGCCCCGCGCCGTCGGCCCGCCGCTGCCCCGCGCCGCTGCCCCAAGAGGAGGTAAAAGGCCTGCCTCCATCTCGCCCTAATCTGGGGCCTTTTTTGTTTTTCTTCCTTTTTTTTACTTAATTACTGTTTTTTATTATTGTTAGAATTATTAGTTTACAAATGTTAGAAATTTTAGTTTATGAATGTTAGAAATTTTAGATTAGACTTATTTACTTTAAATTTGTTTAGAATTGATATAAAAAATTTAAGAATGTTAGAGCATGTCTAACAGACCCCCTATATGGCCCAAACCCGTATAATAACCGCTGATATACGGGTTTGGGCTATACCCGGCCATCTAGCAGACCCCGTAAATGGACCACCCCGAACGATGTTTTACAAGTTTGGGTAGGGGGCGGCCCGTCGACCCCTACATGTGCGGGTCGGGAGAGGATATAGAGGGCCAACCCTCTACCTCGTGCGAGCTAGGGCGCGCTGAAGATCTTTTGAGAGTATGGACAGAGTTTACTTTGTCTAGAAATAACAACAGCAATTAAAATTCAGATATGAAGAGGCATCCCTGATGCCCCTGTTAGAAGAGAGCAAATCAACACTAAAATGAAGAAAACAGATATTGCTGCTGTATGAATGTGTTGAAGAAGCAAAGACAGGACCAAAGGTTACCAAATTTGATGGTAACCTTTGGTCCTGTCTTTGCTTCTTCAACACATTCATACAGCAGCAATATCTGTTTTCTTCGTTTTAGTGTTGCTTTGCTCTCCTCTAACACGGGCATTAGGGATGCTTCTTCATATCTGAATTTTAATTGCTGTTGTTATTTCTAGACAAAGAAAACTCTGTCCATACTCTCAAAATATCAGCTGCCATGAGGGTGCCCAAGTCATGGATATGCAAAATGTCCAAAACCCTGTTTTGTGAGGGGCCAAAAGCTCGTGCGAGCTAGCAGACCCCCTACCCCCACCCCGTAAAACAGAGAATATTCTGTTTTATGGGGTGGGGGTAGGGGGTCTGCTAGCTCGCACGAGTTTTTGGCCGGTGAAATGTGTATACAGGGCCCTCTACACGCGTTTTAGGGAGCGAAAACATAAGGGGTCCGTTAAACATAAGGGGGCGAAAACATAAGGGGCGAAAACATAAGGGGTCCGTTAGACAATGGAGATGGGCATAATATATGATCCATCGCACAGGATGTATCCAATATGAGCAATCCTTGCGAATGCTGCCAAAGCAAGCTTAGGTTCATAAGACAGATTAATGGCAATTTCATGCATAGCCTGGTGAGTTACTAAAATCTTCTTTTTTGGGGTTTCCTCAAGTTTGTCCGAGTATTTTCACTGCCTCATTCTCTTTTGTTTTTCACCTGTTCCTGCTTGCTACAGGTCATACCAGAGTGGGTTCACCATACTTGAGGATTGTTCTGTTCATGTTCTCCATAACTCCAACATCAAATGCAATACCATTAGGGGCTTGTAATTTGACATTTCCTGGTATCTTTCCTCCAAAATAGTTCAGAAACCACTCTGGTATGACCTGTAGCAAGCAGGAACAGGTGAAAAACAATAAAGAGAATCAGGCAGTGAAAATACTCGGACAAACTTGAGGAAACCCCAAAAAAGAAGATTTTAGTAACTCACCAGGCTATGCATGAAAATGTCCAAAACCCTGTTTTGTGAGGGGCCAAAAGCTCGTGCGAGCTAGCAGACCCCCTACCCCCACCCCGTAAAACAGAATATTCTGTTTTACGGGGTGGGAGTAGGGGGTCTGCTAGCTCGCACGAGTTTTTGGCCGGCGAAATGCGTATACAGGGCCCTCTACACGCGTTTTAGGGGGCGAAAACATAAGGGGTCTGTTAGACATGCTCTTAGAAATTTTAGATTAGACTTAGCAATTTTAGATTTGTACGTTTAGAATTATTAATTATGAATGTTAGAAAATCTAATTAAGATAGTGTTATAAATTTAAGAATGCTAGAAATGTTATCGTATGTTTAAATATTATTATGCATAAGCAATTTTAATGAATTGGATCTGAAATATATACTTACTCTTTTTGTATAGTATGGAGCCAAGAGACGAAGATGCCGAAAATATGATCGAGGGTTTAATCCGCGGGCCCGACGTAGAGCCCGATGTGAGCCAGTGGATGAACGACTCCGGTGAGGGAGATCCGGTGCTCACCCAGGGAGACGACTCCGATGAGGGAGAAGCCGACGGCTCCGATATGGGAGCAGCCGACGGCTCCGGTGGAACCATACAAATTACAAACACCGGCTCCGAGGTGCATATATATATATGTTAATTAATGAAGCATCCGTTGTCTATATACATGTATTAACAGTCTTTATATTTTTAGCCATCCGGTTCAAATATATCAACCGGAAAAAAGACTAAACGAGGCGCAACAAAGAAGTTGAAAGATACAGAAAGATACAGGATCGACACGATCACAGCAGACGGCGCACCCGAGCTTCCCGCTGATGTTGCCCAAAAATTTGTGAAGCAATGCGGAGTGCTAGTTAGAGATCACATCCCGATCACTGTTAATGAGTGGAATGAGCCAAAAGATCCGCGGAAACAAGGAATTTCATATGTCGGCAAAATAGCCAAAGATCATCTTTTCTCAAAGATTTTGGCTAATTTCAACTTACCCGTGCCGGAGGTGGACGAGAATGAAGCGGATGTGACTGAGGCCGATGTTACTAAAATGAAACATGAGATACGGGAAAAGGTCAAAGCGTGGACCCTGAAAAAGATGGCCGAGCAATTCAAAAACTGGAAGAAAAGATTGAACCTTGATTATGTTAAGAAGAACAAGACTCCTGATTTCACTCAAGGGTATGAGAAAATAAAACCCGTATGGCCAGACTTCGTGAAGTACAAGCTGGCAGAGAATGAACTGGAAAGGACGAAAACAAATGAGAAAAACGCCGGCAAAAAGGTATATCACCATGTTATGGGGCAAGGTGGCTACAAGGGTTCTAGTCCCAAGTGGGAGACATGGGAGAACAACCTGATTCAGCAGGGGATCACTCCCGAGCCGTTCTTGTGGGTCGAGCGGACAAGGTCATGGTTCTACGGGCATGGGGGCAGGTTGGACGCCGAAGGAAAGCAATATATAACCTAAGGCATAAAAAGAGTCATCCTCTACCCATAGAGAAGCTGAGAGACGCAATAAAGGACGTTAAAGATGGGAAGTTCGTGCCAGATAGAGAGAACGACGAGCTCACACGAGCCCTAGGGAATAAGGAACACGGAGGGCGTACACGAGGCACAAAAGGCACTCCTCCGTGGAGTGTTGCGTTCGACTCCACCAAAAAGTTATACCCAGATAGAAGCCGTCAACGTAAAAAGGACAAGGAGGCAGCTGAAGCAGAGAATCAGGCAAACTGGAGGCGTCAACTTGAAGAAATGGTAAAGCTGACACAGGATGTAGCAAAGAAGCAGCAGGACCAAATTAACACACTTAGCCAGCAGATAGTGTCTACCGGCGCATCAGTACACATGCTAGAAGTTGAAGCTGAGGCTCCCGACGCCGCACATTCTCATCGCAAAAGCAGCGTTGCGTCCATGCAGCTACCGGATGATGATGCACCACCGATGATTTACCCGGTGGACGAGATCACGGAAATGACATCCTGTGAGCTCCACGTGAAGGTCGTCAATATAACCATCAAGGCGGCTGCCGGATATGTCTTACCGATTGGCAACGAACCAACTCACCATTGTCTCCCGGCTCCACGGGGCTACGCTGTTGTTGGGGTCGATGAAGTTGCCAACGGATTCGAGCGGGTAAAGCTTGATTTTCCTGAAGGTGAAGACGAAGAGTTGACTGAACTCGGAGAAGCCAAGAACTCGACCGTTCTATGGCTAAAGGAATGCATTGTGCTCACAAATCAGACGGCAAAGCCATCGAATTCTCGCATTTCTCCAGCGCAAAAGTCTCCAGCGCGGTCGTCTTCGCAACGCATGCCGTCTCCGGCGCGGTCGCCTACTCCGTGCACGTCTCCAGCGCGGTCGCCTACGCCGCCGCGTCAGCCCTCTCCGCCCACTAAGTTTCTGCCGAAACGTAAAAAATCACCGAAACGTCAACGGTCACCCCTCCCGAAGGTACCAAAAGAGGTACCCAAGTTACCTTACGACTATACTCCCGAGGAAACCCAGAAAATCGCAAAGGACGAATACGATGCGTGGAAATCAAAGCGGAAGGAGAAGCAAAAGCCAGATTTCCCTGAGACCGAAGAAGAGATAGAACGAGCTTGGAAAATGGTGAAGACTCTTCATCAACCCGAGCCGAGTCTGTCATCTGACTATGACCGCTCTATTCTGAAGTCACACCAGGAAATGGTGCGGTCAACGAAGAGTAGTAGCGCAAGCGGGAAAAAGGGGAAATCAGTTGCTCAACTCGGAGAGCATAAAAAACAATCCACGTCCCCGCTCAAAGTGATTTCCAATACCCAGGTGGGGCCGAGCACTAATATTGCTGATGAGGATATTGATCCGGAGTTTATAACACTGTACACAGACAAGGCAGCTGATGCGGGTTTGTCCATTGCTGAGTATATGCAAACAGTGAACTACTTCCCCGCAGCTGAATGTGCGTACAAATACGAGTCCGGGCAGCCTCTTGTCAAACCCGAGGAGATAAAGAATCTACCAACGAAAATGCGAAGAGTGCATAATTGGTATATGCAAGCCGCTAATGAATCTGAGGACTGGCTATGTCTCAGCGTTAAGGACGAGCACTATGGAACTGGAAATGGAATTGTTATGATTCAATTTGAGGAATTGTTTCAGTTATACCAGCAGCAGGCCCTCGACAAATCTATCCTTAGTGCCTATTGTCTGTAAGCACTTATTTCTCTAGCTCACCTCATTCAATTGCATATATATTCATATATATATATAGTACACTCATATATTATAATTGCAGAATGAAGATTCTCGAATGCAAAAGAGATGGAATCTATGATATTGGGTTCATTGATCCAAATATTATTTTTGAAAAGACTCTTCGGCAATCTCCCAAGGATACAGAAAATAATATTCTGAGGGCAATAATATTTAACCAACACCGACGGGAAATACTATTTCCTTACAACTTCAAGTAAGTGTGTTACTCTGTTGTAAACATTCTGTTTTCCTTACTCGATGTTCATTGTATAATTGATGAGTTCTCCGTGCGCAGCTTCCACTATATTCTGCTAATCTTCCAAATTGACAAAGGAAAAGTAATTGTAATGGACTCAAAACGTAAACCCCTCTCAATGTGGGCTGACATGCAGGAAATGATCCAGCGGTAATTTCAATATTTATTAATTTCAGTATTTATATATTGCAATATATCGACTACTTTGTTTCATTTTCGGATATCAAGTAATTACTAACTCTTTTTATTCTTTTTCTTTCTCGGGTAGGGTTTGGAAGAGGTTCATAAGGAAGTCTCCCGGTGAATGGGAAAAACAACTTACATTTGATGTTGTGCAAGTAAGTACTATCTAGATCCGTGCCCATCTCCATTATCATGCCTGGTTGATTATTATTTTGATTGAAACAATCTTCTCGTATAGTGCTTGCAACAAGGAGACGGGAATAACTTGTGTGGATACTACGTTTGCGAGTTCATTCGTCAGACCACATCTCCCAAGGGCAGAAATTTAAAACAACTTCATGTACGTTAATCGTCAATTCTTCTTATTACTATCTATTTTAGTTACTTAGCTTCATATATTTTAGTGACCACTCTTCTTTATATTAGATCGAACGGCTTCGGGACGGTCTTCTACCTAGGGACCGCATACGAGCAATTCAGGAGGAAATTGCGGGCTTCTTAGATGCAGAGGTCATAAACGTACATGGAGAGTACCATGCCTCCGGTTGGAACTAAGTTTGATTTTGTAATACACTCCATCGGTCATGTAATATGATCGATATACTTTGCTTCTGTAATATAAGTGTTTCTTATTCTGCTTTATATACTTATTCACTCGTGCGATCCGGGGGCTCGGTGGAGGGTACACCGAGGCTCCTCTCTTCTCGAGGTCCGGGGAGGGGCCGCCAGGAGGTCTCGGGGACCAAAAAAACGGAAATTGTAAAGCCCTGCCGCGGCAGAGAAAAGGGCAAAAGCCCTGCCGCGGCAGAAGGGGCATGCATCCCGGGTCGTATTCAGAACCGGGACTAATAGCCCTGGCCAGGTTCCAGTGCTCGGGCCACGTGGTCAGCCCCATTTGTCCCGGGTCCTGCCACAACCGGGACCAATGGGGAGGGTATTTGTCCCGGATGCCCCGTCCCGGTTGCACAACCGGGACAAAAGGGGGCCTACGAACCGGGACTAAAGCCCCTGTTTCCACTAGTGCTAGTACGTTTGGCGACTGCCGAGTTGTCATCGGCAATATCTTCTGGGGCCTGCAATCTTGCCACTGTGTGTTCTTGCAGCTGCAGCCTTGCCTTGTGTCCATCACTGTGTAGAGGTCATGCATGGCCAGCCCGAATTTGGGTACCGGCGCCCGTGCATGCATGCAGATCATATGGCCGCTGGAATTTACCCGAATTTGGGTACCGGTTGAGAGACGAATTGTCTTTTTTGTCTGGCTAGATCTATTCAGTTATGCGTGTGGGGACGGATAGTCTAAATCTGGGACTCAGGTCCTAACGTGTTCTATTGTAAAAAATATTTTTTTGATGCGATGCTCACCTTTCTTTTTTCTAACATCCTACCGGATTCCTACCACGTTATATATTCTAGAGTCCTAATTTTAAACGTCTCATCATTTATTGTTTTTCATCCCATCGCATGTACAACATGATGCTAGGCTATCGTGCTACATTCTTATTTGTCACGTCTTACCTTTTTTTTCGGTTCAAGATCGCTCTTTTTTATTCCGATCTCACGTACGACACGACGTTAGCTGCCACGCTAGATTATTTGTTATGCCTTACGTTACTTTTTCTCCACGTTTCATCCTAGCCACAAAATTGATATCTGACCGCTAAATTAATTTTGATGATGTGGATTAACGTGGAAGCTTTAACGGTGCCTCCAATTAGTAAATATAAGATTACTAGATTTTACATGATTTTCATGTTGTTCATATCTTTGTTTTTTTTACTTAGCGTTCATCATGCTAGAAAAAGTGTAATTCTCTATCTTAGTGCATGATTAAATTTGGTTATGTGTTTAGTTAGAGTCTAATCTCTTGTGTTGTACATCTTGCCAGATTTTAGCATAATGTCTTTGTTGTTTAGGTTGTCTTATTCAGTTCTTGTTATGTTATTCTTGCTAGAGTGGTTGTTATGACATGTTTACAATGTTACTAATTGTAGCTTATTATTCAGATTGCTATATGGTTATCTACTATGGTAATTGTTTGTGCATTGCATGTTATAACTATGTCACTATATATTGGCTACATATTTTATAAAATATTTTGTTAATAAAAAATTGTCCGATTGCCCAACCTTAGTTAATCCCATTCAGAGTCAAGCCATTCCGTCCGTTATTTCCTCTCACTCTATGTCAAACGGCAAAACACTGTTTATTTTATCTTATCCGTTTATTATTTGAAGTTGGTGTTTGTTGGAATTTCATCATTTTGCCGACTAGGGAATGACGGGTTTCAGGATAAAGAGATATACGAACAAGAAAAAAACACTCGAACAATGAATAATTCATTCCTTTATTTGAGTGTTTGTCGAAATGCTTGTTTATTGTATTATTATTTCAATGTATAGATTGTACGGAGAGAAGCGTTCTTTTTGTGCGAAGAGTGTAATTCTACACCAAATTCAAAAAGGCAAGTGACACATCATAAACTACCTATTATTTCCTATATGCATTAGAACTTTTGAGTAGCATGCATGATAGGAAAATCCTTGGTAAATATTATGCTATGTTATTATTCCAATTAGTGTGTAGCCATCCTTATTACCTTAATAGTGTAGCAGCCTTAAAACTTTGGTAGTTGATTGCTTAGCTATGCTTGTAGATGAAGTTGATGTGATGGGAAAGTATAACTATGTTTTAAATGATTACCCTAAGGGGTTTATATAATATTCTTGGTGGAGTACTAGATACTCACAATTAAGTGTGGCATGGTAGGGGACCATTTACATGGTTGAACCTATGAAAATGTTCACATGAATAGCATGGTAGGGGATCACATTAGTGGTTGTACCTATGAAAATGCTTATTACCCAGCATGGTAGGGGATCACATTAGTGGTTGTACCTATGAAAATGCTTATTACTCCAGCATGGTAGGGGATCACATTAGTGGTTGTACCTATGAAAATGCTTATTATCTAGCATGGTAGGGGGTCACATTAGTGGTTGTACCTATGAAAATGCTTATTACCCAGCATGGTAGGGGATCACATTAGTGGTTGTACCTATGAAAATGCTTATTACCCAGCATGGTAGGGGATCACATTAGTGGTTGTACCTATGAAAATGCTTATGACTCTAGCATGGTAGGGGACCACATTAGTGGTTGAACCTATGAATATGCTCTTATCTATGGCATGGTAGGGGACCATTCACATGGTTGGACCTATGAATATGTCAACATTTCAGAAGATGACTCTTGTTTCACAAATCTCTATCCAGAGATACCTCTTATGATCAAAAATGTTTTATGAAAAATTTAGGAGAAAACTTACTTTATGCAAACTTAGCCTAAACTCCACTCAGCCAAACAAGCATGTAGTATTAGTCTTGCCATTTATATCCACCATAGTGTTACTTGCCAATACATTAAATTGTATTGACTCCCTTGTGGCTGCATATTCCATATTGCAGATGTTTCTAAAGACGAGTGAGGATTTTGTTTAGGATCTCGAGACTATCGCCAACATGTTTTGCCTGTGGCACATGAAGAAGATGGGCTCAATATTGTGCTATGTCTTCCGTTGTATATCTTTGTTTACTGCTAGTCTTCTAAGACTATGCAAGTTGTAATGCTATTTTGTAAAGATTGGATCATGCGATGTAATAGAATTTGATGCATTTGCATGATATTTCATTTTGTACTGTGGTGCTAGCAATTGATCCAGGGACTAGCACAATAACACAGGTGTCCTTACATTATTTAAATGTGGGAACGCTACAGGGCACGGCAACAAAGAGATCAACTTGGAGAAGCTCCAAGATCCTCTTTGATGAAATAATAGTCTTGGACTTGTGCACCGTGTCATGCATCTTTCCTTCAACACACGACCTACAAACGCGATCCTTTGAAAAGGAAACATTTTCTTTTAGTCCGACAATAAGGCCACCTTTGTGAAGACTTTGCAAAGTTCCCATGTTGACATGGGACAAGCGGCAATGCCACAACCATCCCACGTCCGCCTTTCCGAAAAGACACATTGTTTGAGAGTTGGTAGACTAAAAAAGTCCACCACGAACAACTCATTTTCAACATGTCCCACTTAAGCGACGTCAAGAGTCTTGCTCCTCAAAAGGACCACGATATCAACATCAAAAAAGACAGAGAAACCCATCTTTCCAAGAGAGCGGACATAAAGTAAATTGTAACCAAGGGATTCGACAAGCATGACGTTCACGATAGTGATATCGGGACCACCACAACCTTGCCGAACCCGGATACCTTAGACGAGGACGAGTCTCCATAAGTGACGGTTGCTTGTATGTCATTTGGGCGCAACTCCGTCACAAGTTCTTTGCTTCCGGTCATATGGCTAGTGCATTGTGGTGACCCAGCACACCACTGCATGTGTAGTGCGCAAGTCGGTGACATAATACTCACAAAAGGACTTATCCGTGAATATTACATCTCTCAGAGTGGTACAACCGAAACACAGCGGGTCCAAGAAAAGATATAGGATACAAACTTCATTACAAAATCTTGAGAATCTCCTTGATGAATCAAGAAGATCTCGTGCAAATGAAACATCAGAAGAAGCAATTCGAAGCTCCAAGCCGGAGAAGAACTCTAGCTCAGAACTAATCCACTATGGTTGATGTCATTTCTAATGTATGGCTTGAACAGCTAAGTCCAAGAATAGTTTCCACCTACACCTTGATAGCTTCTCCTCCATCAGCGTTATTGATGATGATGCTTCACGATGACGACTTCCATCAGGCTTCAACTCTAACTAGGGGGTCAAACGGGAACGAATGAGTAACGAGCGTTACTCAGCAAGTTCATGATATATAGTGGGTAGTTTGATGCACCAACTACAGCTTTAGACTCGAAAGAGTCATAAGCTAATGCAAGGTTTTGTAAAACTTTCTTCAAGAGGTTGCTTTTAATTCTGAAAACTATGCCCGCCAGATCTTCACAGGATTAGAACTTTCATGGAGTTGCCTTTCCTGCGGCGTTCGCAGCTCCTTCCCGGAACAGGGGGTAACATGCCACATCCTTTTACACTCTGCAAAGACCATGTTGCACAACCAGGTGTACATTCCTGTCCACTCCCACTCAGGTGTGGGGCCCGGTTGTTGGTCCAAGCCAAACTGTGCTTCTCCGCACAACGCATGCCCACCCATTTCTGCCAGCAGGTTGAACGCCTGATTCCACCCCTCACGATGGATATCTACGCGCCCCTGGCAGACCATCATAGACCCGCAGAGTCCGTGGGAATTAAGGGATCCCACCCATGTGCATGTAGTCCCGCAAGACCTACAGCGTACGTCTCTGGCAGCCCGTTGACATGCGAACGAGAGAAGTATCACAGCTGACTTACTCCCCCCATAGAAGACCCGTGGTTAACGCGAATTTACGGCGCAAGAATCCTGACGGCAGTTGTTGTTAATCCTAGGTAATACGTTCCCATGCAGATGGACCTTCCTTTGACCTATTCATCTTACCATGGTTCCATCCGCCCACCAAATAGAACACTACCACTCGGGTAGTCATTCAAGTAGTCATATTATTTATAAAAATAGGATCATGCATTCTTTTGAGAGTAGGTGATAATACGATAGGGTTTTTTGCAAATAGTTTGTTATGAGATACTGCAAAGGATATGAGCAAGTGATGAACTTTCCTGAGATTGAAATAACAATAATAATCCAGGTCTTCGGGGTTCGAGGGTCGTGTAGAAAATCCCAATATCTGAAAGATAGCAAAGTAGTCCCGGTAAGGACTACTGAAAACACTGGCAAGATGATGTAATGCATAATAATGAGATGCATCGTGAATTACCCTGGAAAAAACCCCAGCTTACAAGTGTAAGCCACGTTTGATACGATATCTTAATCACACGGTTTTTAGGTGAGTTGTTTCATTACTTGTGGTGATGTGGTTATTACTTCTTTTAGACTTACATGTGTTTCACTTTTACTTAACAAACAATTGCTATTATGTTTGGGTTAGAAATGGTTGTCACATGATTAAACGAGAAAACTATATCATATGGAAAACAACAAATAAAAAGATAATAAAGAGGTTTGAATTTATGTTCAAAAGTGTAGAGCTAAGGACATCAAGTTTATTTGAAAATGAAGTAATACAACTAACTCTAGCATCACAATACTTGCTAATAGCATGTGATGATAGGTTTGGTAGATGTGAAAACATGAGCGTTTTATTAATAAGAAAAATAATGTTGTGGCAGTTATTTCTGGTTATAATGGAATATTATAGAATTCGAATATACCTTTATAAACAAGTTTATAAGTTCAACAAAAAAATTTGTGTTTGACATATTTGAGTTGAAAATGTTTTTCTCTTTAATTTGATATCTCATTTGAAGTATTCTGAAAATATTTGTATAAGATATCAAATTATTAATTTTAATGAATTAAATGATTAGACAAAATATTGCACACATGAAAACTTACTCAATTTGCTTTGTAAACATCATAGATGAGTTGCATTTGTTATTTGGAGCACTTTGGTATATAACTTGTATTTTTCTGATTTTATGAATTATTTATTATTTTTCTCAATTTTAAATGATTTAATTAAATTAAAGAAAATGTTTAATTTTAAATTTTATTAAACATTTTTGAAAAGTTGATAATCATTTAGATTATATTTTTCTAATCAATTTGGTATATTGGTTTTATTTTTCTGATTAACAGAACTAAAGTTATTGGTTTATTAATTTTATTTAATTTTCTGCCTATTTTAAATTGACACGTGGGTCCCATCTGTCATATTAATTTCTAAAATCAAAAATAAAATAAAAGGAAAAGAAAAACAGCCATGACGTCACTGTGACGTCATGGTTGCGTCAACACAGGACCAATTCCTTTCTGTTGAACTCGAATCCGATGATTTTGCCCAAATTGATTCAATTGAACCTAGCTACTAGCTAAAGGAGCCCGAGGGGAGTCGAATGGGTGGATCGATAGACCATATGGTCGCCGGATTCGCCGGCGGCAAGCAATGGCACGGCGGCGAGGCCCGGCCAACGGCGATTCAACGATTTCGTCGATGAAAAATCAAAGCAAAAGCACCACGAGATGCGGTGGCTCACCAGGAAGGTGCTGGTGCCAGTGGTTGGTCACGGCGAGCTCCACATCGACGGCACGCTTCCGTGGAGGCCGGAGCAGAGAGCAAAGGGAACGGCCAAATTCCCTGGTTCCCGGCCTTCCCGGATTCTGCACGAGCTCGAGAGGGTAGAGGAGACTGCAGCGCATCCACTGGTGGCTTCAACTCCGGCAGAGGTGGATGGAATCGAAGGCGCGCGTCGGCGGACGTATAAACTAGGGTTAGGGTTTTCTTCGGGACCGAAAAGGAAGAGGGGAAAGTGAGCGAGAGAGGAGGCAGAGGGCAAGTTGGAGGCTCCCTCCTCCTTCTTATCCTCGCGGAAGACGGCGAGCAAGACGTGGCATCGAGGTTGCCACGGCGGCGTTCTCCTCTGCCTTCTGGCAGAGGAAGAAGAAGAAGAAAACGAAATGCCACATTTCAATAACCCCCTGAAGTTTCCATTATTTACGGCTATGTCCTTCTGTTAAAAAGAATCATTGTTTTCAGGGCCTTATTGTGATCAGAATTTTTTTTAAAAATATATTTGAATTCCTCATCAAATTTTACATCTCACCATGTTTTGTTTTGGTGAATATGAAGAATATTTATAATTTTTATTTAGGGTGCTAGATTAAGTGATTTTGTTGTTTTCTCTTATTTTAATTTATTAAATGGCTATTAAATTATTTTAAGCATGAGTATTATGATTACACATGACAACCATGTGGTTAACAAGGAGGTGTATAATCATTGTACAAATTTGGATACAATCCCTTTTGGAAAATAGTTTGGTAACACTCCATAGTAGGGTTTTTATGTGTTATGGAAAATTCACCAAATATGGAATATTCTTCCTAGTCCTACCCAATACTTTGGTTAGTAAATATACTTGTTTTCTTTTGTAAAACTTTTTAATTCTTATCATTGAACTCTTAGCAATTTTGGTTGACTTTTTACTTAAGTGTTTATCAATCAGGTTTGTTATTTTAGGGACATGATCAATTTGAAAACATGTGTGGCCTTGAAATCTTATTTACTGGTTTTCCACATAGGTACCAATATGGATATTATCCCATGTTTGTTTTGGAACATGTAATCATCTACATGATTATATGTAGATGAATTTTTGGTATCATCTGTTAGTCTTATGTATGAAAAGGTGATGGAAAACAAGGTGTTAAGCTTGTTACCATTAACCTCCACATCTCATGACATGTGGATGAAATGTCTGGTTATTATTTCTTACTTGATAATTGTTTCCATTGAAGATATTATTATATGTTCCTCATCTCAGATGATCTTGGCATAGGTTAATGCTTCTATAATATATCCTAATGATTTACTGGATAATTTTTATGATCCTTTTTCTGAGTCAGTGTTTCTTCTTGTGGTCTTCTGTTGCTTGATGTTCTTCTCTCTAGTTGTCATTAGTCTTAAGATATTTCCTTGGTCCTTTGCAAGTAATATCATCCCTTGATGGTCTCTTGACTTAAGAAATTCACCACTAGAGCTGATAGGATATATTGAGTGGTTCCCAGATACTAACTTCAGTAGTAAATTGTAGCTTCTGATGAAATGAACTCATTTGATTCCATGACCATTTCATTCTTATGGTGTATTCAATTATGATGAAAAATAGATTATTGAAACTCAGTTGTTTTAATGTTTACATGAATATTCTGTCCACAAGGTTGATCTGATCTTGTAATCAAATTATTCTTATATAACATCAAACACTTGGATTTCAACATGTTGCTTGTTTTGTTCCTTATCTTGTTTCTTCCTTACTTATAACTTGTATGTGTGGTTCAAGTTATAGTGTGGTTTATTATTTTTCTCCTTGTTATACTTCTCCTTCTATGGATCATGGTTTTGTATATAACAGAATGTAGGTGTATTTTATAACATCAAGTTACCATATGCATATAAGTAGAATTTGTTAACAAGGGGATCAGACTTGCCTCCAAATTACGAATCGTATACAATAGGTTGAGATGTACTAGGTGATTCAATATTCTGTTTGTTTGTGTATGACACTCAATTGTTTGAGTATACAAAAGTGATCTGTTAACAAGGTAATTACTCTTGTTACCAAACTACTTCTATATAAAACTAACATTGGAATATCACACTATTTCAAGAGAGTTAATAAGATCAGATCAAGATATAAGAGTTTCCAAGTACTCTTATAGTAGATTAGAATAGCACTTGTAGAACATCCTAAAGAATCTTACTGAAGATCTTCCTATGGTAGTTCCTTCTTTCTTGTGGGTTGCTTCTCTTGCAGAATGACTTAGAGAAGATTGGGAGATAACCAGATAGAAATGATCTAGACAAAGTAATAAGATCTAGGTTAAGAGTTAGTTCAACTTTTATTCTTGTTTCATATACTTCTTATTTTGTTTCCCATAGGATAGGTACTTGTTTCATACATGATTATTTTTGTTTAACTTTCAATCCAATTCCTCTAATAGAGGTTATAACTTGTGGTTATTCATTAGTTGTATCCATATATACCTTAATTATGGATTTTGTTGAATTTGAGTAGAAGTATGGAATGCTTATGAAATGATGACTTAAGATAGTAAGTTGATCAAGTGGTTCATTGATGTGTTAAGATTTCATATGCTCACTTGTATGAGATGATTGAGACAATGAACATGTAAAGCTTATTGGGTTTTAATGACTTATGTCATTGTTGTTATTTGTTTTCTCTAGTGTCATGATTTTACTTTATATTCTTCTCTTAGTTACTTTGTCATCCATAATGCAGAGATAGAGATTTAGGAACATCATATGTAATGATCAGGGTTTAACGGTAGGTTAAGAAGATTTATTTCTTATTTTAGATACTTATTTTATGGTTGAGGAGATATGTACATATTCGATAAATATGTTATTAATGATAATTAAGTTATTTCCCATTTGTGGGTTTGAGTTAACACTTGTTTGTATATGATGTTTTCTATTGAAACTTTGATATTTACATGTGAAGGTTCACTTAGTAGATGATAAATAATTTGGAAAGATGTGGTGTGAGTGGTTGATAACTTTAAAGAGTTATTGTTTGAGAGGACATAACACCTCTGTTGATGAGATGGTTCAATTGTGTATTACTCTTTGGTGGAAGTATTATTATCACTCATGTGGTTTGGATACTCACCCCTCTTTGGTTGTAGTTACCTAGGGAATTATCCCAAGTCACTTGTAGACTTGTGGTTAAGGTTGCTGAGAGTTTGTTTTGATCCCAACCAATCATGGTTTGTGTTATCAGGTGATTCGTTTTCTTAAGATACCTGTTATAAAGATCACTCCAAATGTACTGTTGACTATATGAACTATACCTATTTCATTATGTCAAGTGAAACATTGGTCACTTTGATTCATTTAAACTTTCGTGCCCAAATTTCCTGTATTTTTAGATGCATGCTTTGCAAATGCACATATTAAATTTAGATCCTTATAACCTCCCAAACACTGGGATGTTACAGTATCTCCCCCTTAACAAGAACTTCGTCCCGAAGTTCAACCTCTCTCACGTAAAACTGGGTAGAGAGAACTTCTGTAGACTGATGAATCTTCACAACTGTTTTCTTTTGTTGACCTTGGCATGTGTAGCCCCTTGTCTAGATTGTTCACCTTCCACTTTCTTGCATGATAACCTAACACTAAGTCTGTTATTATGACAACTCTGTTGGTTACTATACCTTCCTAATGGTTTCACGAAGAACACGTGGTATTTCCACCATATAGTGGATACCAAGTTTCATTCTCCGATGAATAGGTATGGTTTCCTACCTCTCACAACTTTCTAAAGAACATTTGGTATATCCATCGAGTGATGAATAACCAATAAGATTCTTACGATACATTGGATATTGTCTGTATTTAGGACTCCATCTGGTTCAATCTAATGGTCTCAAGAGAAATACTGCTCAAAGAAACTTGTACAACATAGTGTACATTGATTTAGACTCAACTATTAGTAAAAATATCTTCGAGTTTTAACTATTTCCTATAGGTGACTATAACCTATTCCTCTGGTTACTTCCTATGGTCTTTCTACATCTTTGAGTTTTGACTTCTATGGGACAACTCTATAAGTTTATTTATCAAACTTCTACATGATCTCTTCTTGGATATAACTACTGATGTGATTTTCTTCTTATCACTTGTGGTATTTCTCCATGTGTTGATGAAGTATGTCACCAACTCCAAACAAGATGTGGAATGTGGTCCATTCCCATCAGTAGCTTCATTGTCTTCTGCCTTCTTGACTTCCTGGTCTTCGAGAGCTTTGGTGGTTACTTCCATCAGCTGAGATTTCAGACCACTCTCATACTAATCCTATACCCTCTAGACGAGTAAGATCAAGATAGAACTCCATGTTTGCACATGAATTTGCACATCAAGTTCAATCTTCATGTACAGATCTAGTCAATCAAAGATCCAAATAAGAAGCAATAATTCCCAAATGCAGTTAGCACTCATGCATCAAAAGCCTATGAAACAACAGTACTTTGAGTAAAGCATCTCAAGTACCAAGGATCTTAAATGCAATACACTACAAGTAGGTATATAGTACCTTATAATCCTATTCTACACAACCACTCTTTGCCCAAGTAGTTACTCCAATTGCATGCCTTACTGCAATGGAATAAACTAAGACAAAGTGATCCTATAGTAGTTGTTGACTGTCTTGGTTCCCTATAGGACTAAGTACCATGTTGTTTGAAGTACTTCCTCTTGGTTGTGATAAGCTTCTCATAGCATCTGTTGATCCTTCATGGTGTTGATCACGTCGTAGGAGTAGTAATGTAGCTTCCATCAATGCTTATGCCTTCTCCTAATTCTACACTATACTATACTATACTGATTCACCTCTAAACTTGATAACTAAGGATACGGTAATACCCCATAGTTACCATGGCTTAATGAAAGTTCATGATTCTCAAACATTCCTTATTGTTGATGCTTATACGTACTATATACCATATTGTACTCCATCCTATTCATTTATAGAATGGGGTAATCATCACTGTGACTTATCCACCTCTAACTATGTCACAACTCTCTTTTTCTCAATAACACTAATATATGATAGACTTCTAACTATTCATACCTAGGTGTAAAGATAAATAGATAAGTAGATTTACTCAGGTTGAGTAAGAATAATTCTATACAAGTATGATTATATCATTCTCTAGTGAATGATCATCATAGTTGTAGGAAATGTGGTTTAGATAAGATGGCTTCCTATAGTCTTTACCAACCTACAGATCTCCTAAAAGGTCTTGAAACTAAGGTCGCTTCGCTCTGATACCATCTGTGGTAACCCAGCACACCACTACATGTGTAGTGCGCAAGTCAGTGACATAATACTCACAGAAGGACTTATCCGTGAATATTACATCTCTCAGAGTGGTACAACAGAAACACAGCGGGTCCAAGCAAAGCTATAGGATACAAACTTCATTACAAAATCTTGAGAATCTCCTTGATGAATCAAGAAGATCTCATGCAAATGAAACATCAGAAGAAGCAATTCGAAGCTCCAAGCTGGAGAAGAACTCTAGCTGAGAACTAATCCACTATGGCTGATGTCTGTAACATCCCAATTTTTGGGAGACAGGAAAAACTTATTTTCAATAACCCAAAAATCAGGGCCAACAAAAACTTTTTAATATGTTTGACTATTGCTTGTGTTTCTTTTCTATTTGCTAGTTTATTGTGCATTTGTTTGAGTTTGTTAACAACTAACATTACAACCTTTGATCATAACTTTCTTCAAACACAAACCTTGTGATCAAGTCATGACAAGAATGCTTATCATCTTCATCCATCACACTCTTTTGGCAAAAACCTTTTTGAAAATGTTTTGATTTTAGAAGAAACCCAAAGGCCAAGTTTTGAGAAAACAAAAGAATATTTTCCAAAACTACATAAAAAGTATTTTGGAGCTAATCATCTCCAACCTGTTTTCAACCAATATGTTTTTGAAAGTATTTCAAAAACACCTTCTCACTTCCTTCTTTTGCAAAAACTATAAGAGGGGATTATGTTACCCCTGTGTTTGACCTAAATTATATTCTTTTGGAAATAACAAGCTTTGAGATAAACATTTTTACAAAACCCTCTTGTCATGGTATGCCTTGATCACTACCTCTATTTAACACTTGAGAGAAACACCTGGAAATTAATTTGAAGAACTTAGTTGTTTGAGTGATCTTGTGTGATTTGTTATGTTACCTGCTTGTTGTGTGATCTTGTCCTATGTTTGCTTGAGGTATTTATTTCTGTTTGTTGATAAGTGTGTGTTGTTTTAAAGATAATAAAACTTAGTAATAACAAGATCAAGCATCTATATCATATTCCATCACATGTCCATATCATCTTCTGTTTTCTTAAAAACTTCCAACCTTGGAGACATGCCTTTACGTCAAATGTTGTTCTATTCATCAATGTTCCCTCATCTATATCATGTTTAACATCTATGCTATCTATCCAAGTTGTTATCTTGGATGTTGAAACCCTTTTGTATCATCTATCAAAGTCCTATTGAAGGCATTCCCAAAATAATGACCATATCACCTTTATTATGAAGCACTTTGCCCTTGTTACTCCAAACCACTCCTCTTTGTTTTCAGGACCCATGAACCTACCCTTGTCATATCCATGACCTATACATCATCTCCATATGGTCCATTTATTTTCCAATGGCCAATTAATTATTCTTCTCTCTTGGTTTTTAGCCTATTAAATAAACATCTGTTTTCACACTTTTTCCACTTGGTGCCTCAAATATTTTCAAAAGAGTTGTTTATTAAAAATCACTTTTGAGACCTATATCACGTACTATCTCATCCCAACTCAAAAATATTTGTTTTAAAATCATTTTACTATTTATTATTTTCCATTTTCCAAAAGGCCAGAAATGGACTTTAAAATATTTTGTGAAGAAAAGTATTTCCTAAAATCTTGGAAAAATTACCCAACATGCCTATGGTCATGTGGGACTTACTTATACAAAAACATTTGCAAGTTGTTTTGAACATTTTGGAGAAAACATTTAAAAACATTTTCTGCCATTTTTGAATTCCCAAAATTTTGTGAAAGAAATGTTTTCATAAAATCTTGAGACCACCACCCCTAGACTCCATTTTTATCCTCTATCCAATGGACATGCTTTTGCACCTATGTTCCATTCAAAATTCTGGTGAAAACAAGTAAAAACATTCTCTGTTGTTTTTGGGCACTATGGAGTTCATGTCTCTACTAGTAAATTCTTGCACTCTCTCTGTCTCTCTCATGTTCTGTGAGGTAGAAAACCTCCCCCTCACTCTCCTGGACTTGGTATACCTACCCCTACACATCTCTCTCTTCCTATCTCCCATCCATCAACATGAGGACAAGGATGGTGGCACTCACCATTTTTCTACTCCCCCTCACCACCATCCAAACCAGGAGAAACCCGTGCGCCACAAGGACTATCTCCCACTCGTGACCCTCCCTGGCAAAGCCCCTTCTCTTCCCCTTGTCTTCTTCTCCCTGCCCATGAGCTGGCCATGGCGTCCAGGTCGAGCTCGACACGTCCCTCGTGTTCCGACACCTGGGGCGCATGCCCGAGCTCAACACCACGTCAACCAGCTCCACAATCCTTCCAGGAACCTACCCGTGATCCTCAGTTTCCCTAGCTCGATCTCCTTCCTCCTCTAACCGCTGTCGAACACCTACGGGTGCCGAGCATACGCCCTTCCTTGCGGACGTCCCCATGCATTTCTTGCTCTGTTATCTCGCCATGGAGACGTTCTCATCATGCCCTACATCCCTGGCAACAAATATCCCGAAGAAAACCTCCTTGGCTAGCTCGTTCGAGCCGCCATGAGCGCCGCACGGACGTGCTCGCCGTCTTTCACGTTACAGCCACTCGAGGCCTCTCCTTGGTTTTCCACCTTGCCAAACCACCCTCCCTACTCATCAATCGGACATAGGCATCAAAATCCCTCTCCCCAGACTTCTTGTTCGCCGGAATCGGCCACCGATCTGCCGCGGTCAACCCCCTCGTCGAGCTGGTGATAGAGGGCCTCCCAGTCCCTCCTGTTTCCGTCCCTGGTCTTCCTAGGTTCCCAATCGGCTCTAGACTCAATCTCCTTTGAGTTTGTCCCACCGCAATGACGCCGCCGTCCACGCTCCTTCCGCCGGCCGCGAATCCCCGTCGGGCTCCATGCTCTGGCAACTCCCGCCAAGCGCCAGTGGTGGAGGAAGATGCGCCTCGTCATCCTGATCATCCTGGTGCAATCCATTCATCACGGCGGGCCTCCCATCTCCCGGCGGCGAGCTGGCCGTTCATCAGCGGCGGCCGGAGAGGACTCCGACGTGCGTTTTCGTCACCGCCGGCACAGGACCCCGTCGACGCCTCCTGGCCATCGGATCCCTATCCAACGCACGCATACCCCTTCGCGCGTGTGAGGCCACTGACGGCTGCACTAGTAGAGATACCCTCATCTGTGGCGCACCAAAAAGAGATTCTGTGGCGCACCCCGGGGCCACAGGGGTGCGCCACAGAACTCACGCCACAAAAATAATTTCTGTGGCGCACCAAACCCGTGCGCCACAGAAATACTTACTTCTATGGCGCACCTCCAACCTGCGCCACAGAAAGGAGCAGATTCTATGGCGCACCCGTAGGTGATGCGCCACAGAAATAAGGTGCGCCACAGAAAGATTTACTGGTGCGCCACAGAAAAGGATGATGTTTTTCAAAATTTAATTTGTTTCTGCTGTATACAGTTTGAATATACAGGAATTATACACAGCAATGATATTTGACATAATATAACATATTACTGATATTTTACAAAGTTACTTAATCACAATAGTGATACATAGTGCAAAGTATCGAATTTGTCTCAAAGTGATCACATAGTTACTCGAGTTGTCAAACACATCATCGAACAATTATTGTCACCACATAGTTACTCGAGTTGTCAAGTTACAAATGCCTAAGCTAAGATGAAATAGACTACAAGCACGGCCACGATGGTGAGCAAGAACGGTAGCTTGATGGAGGTCTTCATCTTGTTCTTCTGTTTCTACTGGTGGTCCCTCCACTTCGCAACCGCCTCGTGTCTAGTCTCGTATCGTTTATAGCAGTTGCCGCTGAACTTGTCGACCTGTGCTTTGCAGTCCTTCCACTCGTCATAGACTCCTGGAACCCGACCCTCGAACACCACGTAGTACGTCATCTATATAGATAGACACAAAGCATATTAGTAAGTATAATGCAAAAAACAACTAAGTCATATATGTTCACAAAAAACAACTAAGGAAACAAAAAATAAACATCAAAGATATACAAACATAAAGCTAGCTAGGCCTAAGTTAATTTAGAGCAAACTAATAGTAGCTAGCTAGGCCTAATTAAGTTTAGAGCTAACTAATAGTAGCTAGCTAGGCCTAAGTTTAGAGCAAACTAATAGTAGCTAGCTAGGCCTAAGTTTAGAGCTAAACTAATATAGTAGCTAGGCTTATATAAGTTAAGCAAATTTTGTTAAACAAACTAATAGTAGCTAGCTACGCACACCTCGATCAACGATACCTCAATTGGAGCGGCGCCGGAAACGGCTTATATAGGTCCTTGGTCATCCACGTCCTACGATCAGCCTGCCGCTCTAGGCGTTCCTGGATATCCCTCTGGCATAACCCTATGGGTTGGTGCAAGGACCCTCCCTTTTTGGTGAAATCTTCAATGATTATCTCCGACAACTTGATTTTGATGCGATGAAAATCTTGTATAAGATCTTCCTGTGAGATTTCCCCCGCCATTTTGTTGGACCAGTCTCGGAGTCTAGAAGGATGATTCAAATTGTTTGCATCGCGGACAATCCCTTTGAGGTGATGGAGGGCATAGAAGGCCTCTTTCGTGCTCCAAGCCGGCTGCTTGATGCAGGGGAACTCGGTCACGTGCCTGAACCCGTATTTGCCAGTAGCCGGCCTGATACATTCTTGTTTCTTTTGGAATGTGCCTCCATTTTGGGCGTAGCCATTGATAGCCTCATCGAGAACACCCCTTATTCTGGTGTAGTCTTTCCTCTTCGTCACATTCGACGAGTCGAAGTATTGGGCAAGTGAAAACTGTGGGCAAAGCACGATGAGTGTGCAGTATGTGTCCCTGCTCAACACATGCAATTGAATCCAGGATAAGCAATGGATGAAATCTAGAAAAAAAAACATTAGCTACGACGGCCGCGAGACTTACTCGGGGAAGACAGGCAAAAGAATGTCCCTCTTGTTCTCACTGTTTCTCAACATGAAGCTCTCGAGGTACTTCACTGCCTTGGTCCGTGTACTTGATCCTTCCTCCAGCTGGCTATCACGCATGTAGTAGTGATCCGCTACCATAACATTAGGGGGTAACTCTCGCTGGATCTGCAGCTGAGCATTGAGCGCGTATAGGCGGACCAAGTTATAGTCCAGCTGTCTCGAGTGAAACAGATTGAAGATATCCTCATACGCTATGAAGAACAGTCCCGCGGGGTCTTCATTGACGAAGTCCGGGCCCTCTGGCACCTTGACCGTGAACACAGGGTAATTTGGAGCCTTGTCTTGAAGAAGGAGGCCCTCTAGCATCACGATAATGTGCTGCAATGTGAGCATTGGTCCAGTTGCCCCCTGTATCTCGTCCGGACCCAGTATCGGTTTCCCAGCTTCATGCAAGCGGGTCAAGCCATCCTTACGGGGTCGTACCACGGCGTCGGACAAGATCTTAGTATGCTGGACCTTTTTAGCAGGTCTCTTCCTAATCATCTTGCTGGCGGTGGCTTGATCTACTGCGGGAGCTGGGGGTGAGGGAGCTGGGGGTGCGGTTGCTCGGGACGACCCTACGATTGTCTTATGCAGTGTGTCAGGGCTGAATAATGTACCCTCCGGGTAGGTCAGGCGCTGCGTGACTTCAGTACGTCTAGGTTGATCGTCGTGACTACGGAAGGCTTCATCGTCACGATTCATATCAGGCATGTACCTATCTTGGCTGTAGCCCGTGTTGAGGTAGGCATTGATGTCGACATTGTCATCGTAATGATAGTCTTTGACACCGGCGGCTCCAGCAAACTGGTTGTCCACGTCCTTTGGTGGTGACGGCGGCTATGATGCCAGCGGCTGTGATGCCGGCGGTTGAGGCACAACTGCCTTTGATGATCTTTTGGCCGGTCGTTGCGGCATATTTCCCAACAACACTTTGTGCCTTGTGGTGGTGGCAACAACCGCCGGTTCCTTCTGGGTGGTGGTGGCAACAACCGCCGGTTCCTTCTGGGTGGTGGTGGCGACGACTACTGTTTCCTTCTGAGGGGCGGCGGCCTTGGGTGCTGTCTGGAGGGCTCTTTGCTTCGTGGGCCGGACGATCTTATTCGGCGGGGCCATAGGGGATGTGGCGCCGGTGTTGCGCTTGATCACAAGACCGCCCCCCCAAGACGAATCTGGCTCTTCGGCCATTTCATCACCCAAGTCGTGCACTCTCCAAGTACCAAGTTGTCCTCCTCGTCGCAGCCTGGAGGTTGAAAGGGGGGAGGACGTCGCGATACTCCGGCACTACATTGGCCAACTTCACCTTCATCACGTTCTCGTCCATTCGAGAGTGGTGCATAGTGCGTTGCATGGGTTGTATAATAGTGCCGGTAGCAACATCCACCAACTCTCCGCCGGGCACCACACGATGCAGGAGTACGCAAGGTTCGTCCTGTTGGGCAACATACCAGGCATCATGAGATGACAGTCATCTTGAGAAGGCGTAGTTAGATCACGACTAACTAATTAGTTACCTTGGTGATGGCGTCAAGCTCGGCGGGTGTCGAGACAAGGGCGACGGTGCCGGCGGCCGGCCCATCATTCTTCGGCATTGCTACGGAAGGGGGCGGCGATGTGACCAGAAGGAGCGGCGCCGGCGTCTGGGGGGTCAGCTGTTGCGACGGCACTTGCTGGTTCATGCTTGAGTTGCTGCCGACGAAGGTGGGCAGATGGATCGGTCCAATTTGACCCCCCGCATTCCAAGAAGCTATCCCCTCCATCAGCCTAGGGGGATGACTTCCTTGAGCCTCTCATCCACTAATCGGTTGAGCGTGTCGGGGTCCACCTCTCTGCTCTCAAGTTTCTTCTCTAGAGCCGCCATCTGCTTCTTCAGCTCCGCGACCTCATGATCATCCTTAGTCGATGTCGTCTTCCTATTCTTTCTCGACGACTTGGCATCTGATGAGTAGTACTCGGCTACCTTCATGTTTAGCCCAAAGCCGGAGATACGGCCAGCTGACGTCGGCGGGGCATCCAACGGCCTTTTCTTGTGACGCCCCGAGATCGGGCACTATGCAGATTTCAGCATTCCCGCCAAAATCCACATAATAACCGATTCCAGGTTGCCACTTGTGATAACATTACAACAGTTCACGAATAATCCACAACAACAACAGAAAGATATATGCAAGATGACTCAAACGAGCCAGGGATACAACTGATACAATACAAAGATCCAAATAACAGCGGAAGAAACAACATAGCGTCCGACTACGGACAAGATACAAATTGGACTAAGAGTCCTGAAGATAACCGAGAGCGTCCAATCCCTGCCCAGGCCAAGCCGGAGGGATTCCCAAGCTAACGTCGTCAGACTTCAAACCTGTTGACTGCAATGTTGAATATGCAGCCACGAAAAGATTCGTGGGTCAGTACGGTTAAGTACTGGCAAGTGGATAAACCATACTCACAAGATACCGGCGTAGCCAGTCATCACAAGATACAAATACTTTGGGATCAACAGAAAGGAAGGGATTATTGCAAGTAAGCGACAGCGGGCTGCACTAACCAACTACAGAGGGATACTACAACTTCCGGCTAACAGAAAGAAGATAAGATCGAGTATGGTAACCAACTGAAAGATAACTTCAAACAAACCCATCCTGGATCTCGCCCCATCTCCAAAGAAGCAATCCGAGGATAACTCACACGGTTGGGTTAATGATGGTTCATATTATTGTGTCAATAAGCCTATTACTAGTCAAGTTGTTAATCATTGGGTGTAACGTTGTTAATCATTAGGTTTAAGTTGTCCTGAGTACTTGTTAGCCAGTACTTTCACCAAGTAATCCATAACCGCGGAAAACACGGCTTCTCGAGAAGATTATCCCTGCAGGGTTGCACCAATTTGGCCGTACACGTAAGAATAACCCGCCAGACGGGGGATCAACCCACCAAGCGAGGTACTCAACACAACTCAACTCTTCTTCGCATCAAGCCCAAAGCACCTTGGGCGCACGGCTAATCGAGCCTAGAAGAAAATGGACCCTCATAGCACTCTAAGAACGTGTCCCCCTATATGCCGACTACGAAAGTTCCACCCGGGTACCAAGGGCTCGCAAGATCATGCATGCAGCAAATGGAAAACCCGAACTAAATGAGGCGATTTGGACGAGATGCGAATCGAGTCAAATTGAGGGGGGCGCCCATACTCGCTTCCCACATGCGGTTAGTGCGCTCATCATGGATCAGTAGACAAGACCCTTTTCCTATTAGGGTCGACACTAGCAGGCCTCAAAACCACACAGGGCCTCCTGCCGGTGCCTTATCATCAAATTATTATTACCATTAGCATTAACAGGATTGATTGATTAACATCGAGCCCCCAGAACATAATAGAGATAGTAACAGCAAGTAACGGGTAACAGACTCGAGCAAAACAACCTAAGCATGCTAGTAAGACACTGGCTCAACCAAAGGGGTGATAGGAGTGGAGGTGAGGCGATATCAAGGTTAAGGGATTCATGTGATGTGTTCGTAACAGAAACAACTACTACTAAGGCTAGCAGAAAAGAACAACGGAAAGTATCGGTAATCAATGTTGAGAGGAACACAGTGGTTCATGTGAGTGATAACTTGCCTGCAAAACCTAGTAGCCTGGTACTGAGCTAACTCCTTAGAAGGGGTGTCGTAAGTATCGTCGGTCTCAACGTCGTCGTGTATCCGAGAAGAAGCAAACAGACAATGCAGAAAAGGTAGACAATCAATATCATGGCATAGGTGCACAAACATGGGATGATGCATGTCATGTTAATAGATGCATCAAAATAAACTACTTGACAAGATGACACAATTTAATTGGACCCATATGCAATTGGATTGCATATGGAAAAGATCCATTGAAATAAGTGGAAACAAATGATTTACAATTAATTATTATGTGAGAGTTCTTAGCATGATGCATGCATGATGATAACAACAAAACAACAACAAATAACAATGATAGATGCAAGTGAAAAAGGATTTAACAAGTTTTGGAAATCATTTAGTAAGTTTAGCAATTTTGGTTACTTAAACATGTCACACAAACAATTATTGTTTTCATCAATTTAAAGTGTGCAAAACAATTAACAAAATTTATATTTTAAAAGAACATCAAATTTTAGTTGGATTACATGTTTCAAATATTGAAATTGGAATTAGGATGAATTTATTATGAATTAAACAATATTAAACAAGTTTTAATTGAATTTAAAGCAAGTTTGAATATTAATTGAATTTTATTTGTTCAAATCATAAATTCAAATTCACATTTGCAAAGTTCACCCTTTGGTGGGTTGAAAACATATTTTGCATGTTTGAAAATATTTTATGTTGAGCAAGTTATGATTTTATCAAATTTAATTGAATTAAACAAGGACTAAATGGTTTAGGCAATTTTAATTATTCAAACCAGGAAACAAAAATTATATTTGAATAGGATATTCAAAATGGTATGAAAAACATATTTTATTTGCCTTATTTGGAATTAGTATGAATTACTTATGAATTACTGCAAATTACATTTGAATTACTCAAATTTGAAGTTTAAATGTATTTGGAAAATTCAAAACAGTACACAAATAGGTTATTTGGAAAGGTTATTAAATTTGGAGCAATAAACATATAAGACTTTTATTTATTGGAATTACAGATTAAAAGTTATTAAAGTTTAAAGTTTGGGTTTTATTCTGTTATTTAAAAGGAATTTGTTTTTGAAAACAGAAAAGTGGAAAATGTTTGTTACCGCGCTGCACTCTACACTCAGCCACTGCCAGGGGGGCCCAGGGCCTCTCTGTGCTCACGTGGCGTCCAGAGTGGCTGACAGGGGGCCCTCCCTGTCAGCGCTTGGGAGCAAAAATGGGAGAAAAATACCCCGAGCGAGGCCAGGGGTCGAACCCTGGACCTCCTCCTTGCACTGCTCTGCGCTAACCAGTGGGGTGGAAACGTGGGCTTGTCAGTATTGGTGTTGGAGACGGGTTAAGGTGTGACGCTGCTACTGAATTTCTGACGACCAGAACCCAGCCTGAAACCTGACGGCGACATGGACAGCAGAGGCACAACGGCGGCGAGCGCTGGCCACCGGCGTGCTGCGGTTGCAGGTGGGTGCGCGATGCGGTGCAGAGAGGTGCAGTGAGCATGGACCAGAGGTGGGAGAGGGAGGAGCTACACGGCGTGCTCACCGGGATGTTGCCACGGATGAGCTCGACGGCGAGGTGACAGAGACGAGCTCGGCGGCGCGGCAGCAGGGGTTCGTGGGCGCCGTGCAGATGTTGGTGAGGACGAGGAGGACACGGCGCTTCGATCCACGCCGTCAGCGAGGGAGAAGGTGCACTGGAGCGGTGGTTGCCCTCCAAGATTCAGAGAACAACTCCGGTGAGTGCTCGCCGCGGCAGGTTTGTGGACGGCGGCGCGTGCTCCTTGCGCCTCCGGGCTGGTGCGGGTGTGCAAACGAGGGAGGAAGTGGGGCCGGTTCGATCCCTGGGCTTAGGTGTGTGTGGCGGTGGACGATTGCGGCGGTGCTCGACGGGGTTCAGAGGTGGCTCGCCGCGGTGAGATTCAGAGAGGGGTAGAAGCGGCGAGGAAGAGGGAAACGGAGGCGAGAGAGAGGCTGGGGAGGCTAGGGTTAGGTCTAGGCGGCGCGGCGCTGCGCTAGGGGGTCTTATAGGCGCCTGCGGTGGCTCCTGGCCGTCGTGATCGCGCGCTGCCGCCGTGGCGCGCCCCGATGCTCTGCCGTACGCGGGGCAGACGACGGGGGCGGCCACGAAGGGGTACCGGGCCGCTGCGCGGTAAGGAAGAGGTTGGGCTGGGCCGGGGGTGGTTAGGTTAGTTGCTGCTCGCCTCCCTTTTTTTTGTTTTATTTCTGTTTCTTCTGTTTTTTTTTTGTAGAAATAGGTTTTGGAAGGAGAAACATGAGATTTAGGTTAGTAAAAATTTCAGGGAAATTTAGGTTAGTTAGTTAGGTTAAAAGAAAACAATTTCCAAAATTTGTTTGCAGAAAGGTGACATTTTAAAATAGTGTTTGCATTTGAAACCCAATTTGAAAGAATTTTCAATATTAAATAAACCTTATTTAAAACAACATTTTTAATAGGGTTACCCCTAAGATTTAATGTGATTGAGGGTTACATTTGTTTGGTGATTTCCATGGATTCAAATGGGTACTGATTTGAAATACATTTGGTTTGAATTTGAGCAATTTGGAAATTAATAGATTAACATTGAAAACAAGGATTTTAATAGGGTGAACCCTATTGATTAAAGTGATTAAAATGAGTTTGATTGTTTTGGAGATGTGTTATAAACTCAAGTTGATTGATGTTTTAAAGATTTGATTTGAATTTGAAATGATTTGGAATTAATTGATTGAATTAATTGTTTGATTAAAACCAACAATTTAATGAGTGATCAACATGGAATAAAATGGAACAATTTGGTTGTTTTCATTTGTGATTTTTATTCCAAAAGTTGTAACAGAACAAGTATGAAAACAAGGCAGTTGAAATTGTTTGATTTTTATTGTGAAAACAAAGAATAACAGATGCAAAACAAAAGAAACAAATGCAACAATATGATGACATGATGCAATACTTTAATAACAAGAAATCAAACATTCTAAATGGTAGGTTTTCATACTTGGGCTGTTACAAAACGCCCCCCCTTGAAGGAATCGCGCCCCGAGATTCCTACTGAGAAAAGAAAAGATCCGGATACTTCTTGGGAAGATCCTCTTGAGCTGTGACACGTGAAACACATCATGCACATTGGATAGACGTCAGGGAATTTGGAAACCACCGGAACATTTTCAAGTAAAGGGAGAGGTTTTTGTATGGAGGGTGTATAGCTGGATAGAACTTGATTCATTTGGGGAATAGACTATCTGGCTAGAATGGTGGAACAGAGTTATTGACATCAATCCAAAACTAAGAATGACAACAATGTCAGAATTGCCAAGCAACATGAGAGAAACAAGGAATATGTGGCCTCCCATTAGAATTTGATTTCTGTGACTCAACTTGGAAGTCAACATTTGATATCCCGGAGAGTGAACGGTGATTTGATTTCTTACTGGAACCAGAATTAGGTTGTATGTTGTGGAAAAGATCTTTGACACAAAAGAATGTGATGCTCCGGTATCAAACAACACTTTAGCTGGAATAGAGTTTAGCAGATGAACGGGGAAACGTTGATTAGACGCCGGTAGAAGAATTGAAGTGGAAACAACAACAAGATCTCAACGGACGGAATGTTCTTTAGAAGAACAGGATAACGAAGCAACACCGGGGAGAACAAAACTTCTGAGGTACTACGGAGAACCCAAAACACGTGAAATCCTAACTTGAAAGTTTAGATGAGAAGGGAGAAATCAACGTTGCACTTCCTTACCAGAATTGGGAGGGAGGGTGGGGAAAAGAAGAAAAAGAACAGAATTCCTACTCTCACGTTTCATTTTTCCTATATAGCTACAAAATAGTTTCTAGACTCAACTGCGACCAGTAAAAAGGGATCCTACAGGCAGACAGGCTCTGATACCATTTGTGACGCCCCGAGATCGGGCACTATGCAGATTTCAGCATTCCCGCCAAAATCCACATAATAACCGATTCCAGGTTGCCACTTGTGATAACATTACAACAGTTCACGAATAATCCACAACAACAACAGAAAGATATATACAAGATGACTCAAACGAGCTAGGGATACAACTGATACAATACAAAGATCCAAATAACAGCGGAAGAAACAACATAGCGTCCGACTACAGACAAGATACAAATTAGACTAAGAGTCCTGAAGATAACCGAGAGCGTCCAATCCCTGCCCAGGCCAAGCCGGAGGGATTCCCAAGCTAACGTCGTCAGACTTCAAACCTGTTGACTGCAATGTTGAATATGCAGCCACGAAAAGATTCGTGGGTCAGTACGGTTAAGTACTGGCAAGTGGATAAACCATACTCACAAGATACCGGCGTAGCCAGTCATCACAAGATACAAATACTTTGGGATCAACGGAAAGGAAGGGATTATTGCAAGTAAGCGACAGCGGGCTGCACTAACCAACTACAGAGGGATACTACAACTTCCGGCTAACAGAAAGAAGATAAGATCGAGTATGGTAACCAACTGAAAGATAACTTCAAACAAACCCATCCTGGATCTCGCCCCATCTCCAAAGAAGCAATCCGAGGATAACTCACACGGTTGGGTTAATCATGGTTCAGATTATTGTGTCAATAAGCCTATTACTAGTCAAGTTGTTAATCATTGGGTGTAACGTTGTTAATCATTAGGTTTAAGTTGTCCTGAGTACTTGTTAGCCAGTACTTTCACCAAGTAATCCATAACCGCGGAAAACACGGCTTCTCGAGAAGATTATCCCTGCAGGGTTGCACCAATTTGGCCGTACACGTAAGAATAACCCGCCAGACGGGGGATCAACCCACCAAGCGAGGTACTCAACACAACTCAACTCTTCTTCGCATCAAGCCCAAAGCACCTTGGGCGCACGGCTAATCGAGCCCAGAAGAAAATGGACCCTCATAGCACTCTAAGAACGTGTCCCCCTATATGCCGACTACGAAAGTTCCAACCGGGTACCAAGGGCTCGCAAGATCATGCATGCAGCAAATGGAAAACCCGAACTAAATGAGGCGATTTGGACGAGATGCGAATCGAGTCAAATTGAGGGGGGCGCCCATACTCGCTTCCCACATGCGGTTAGTGCGCTCATCATGGATCAGTAGACAAGACCCTTTTCCTATTAGGGTCGACACTAGCAGGCCTCAAAACCACACAGGGCCTCCTGCCGGTGCCTTATCATCAAATTATTATTACCATTAGCATTAACAGGATTGATTGATTAACATCGAGCCCCCAGAACATAATAGAGATAGTAACAGCAAGTAACGGGTAACAGACTCGAGCAAAACAACCTAAGCATGCTAGTAAGACACTGGCTCAACCAAAGGGGTGATAGGAGTGGAGGTGAGGCAATATCAAGGTTAAGGGATTCATGTGATGGGTTCGTAACAGAAACAACTACTACTAAGGCTAGCAGAAAAGAACAACGGAAAGTATCGGTAATCAATGTTGAGAGGAACATAGTGGTTCATGTGAGTGATAACTTGCCTGCAAAACCCAGTAGCCTGGTACTGAGCTAACTCCTTAGAAGGGGTGTCGTAAGTATCGTCGGTCTCAACGTCGTCGTGTATCCGAGAAGAAGCAAACAGACAATGCAGAAAAGGTAGACAATCAATATCATGGCATAGGTGCACAAACATGGGATGATGCATGTCATGTTAATAGATGCATCAAAATAAACTACTTGACAAGATGACACAATTTAATTGGACCCATATGCAATTGGATTGCATATGGAAAAGATCCATTGAAATAAGTGGAAACAAATGATTTACAATTAATTATTATGTGAGAGTTGTTAGCATGATGCATGCATGATGATAACAACAAAACAACAACAAATAACAATGATAGATGCAAGTGAAAAAGGATTTAACAAGTTTTGGAAATCATTTAGTAAGTTTAGCAATTTTGGTTACTTAAACATGTCACACAAACAATTATTGTTTTCATCAATTTAAAGTGTGCAAAACAATTAACAAAATTTATATTTGAAAAGAACATCAAATTTTAGTTGGATTACATGTTTCAAATATTGAAATTGGAATTAGGATGAATTTATTATGAATTAAACAATATTAAACAAGTTTTAATTGAATTTAAAGCAAGTTTGAATATTAATTGAATTTTATTTGTTCAAATCATAAATTCAAATTCACATTTGCAAAGTTCACCCTTTGGTGGGTTGAAAACATATTTTGCATGTTTGAAAATATTTTATGTTGAGCAAGTTATGATTTTATCAAATTTAATTGAATTAAACAAGGACTAAATGGTTTAGGCAATTTTAATTATTCAAACCAGGAAACAAAAATTATATTTGAATAGGATATTCAAAATGGTATGAAAAACATATTTTATTTGCCTTATTTGGAATTAGTATGAATTACTTATGAATTATTGCAAATTACATTTGAATTACTCAAATTTGAAGTTTAAATGTATTTGGAAAATTCGAAACAGTACACAAATAGGTTATTTGGAAAGGTTATTAAATTTGGAGCAATAAACATATAAGACTTTTATTTATTGGAATTACAGATTAAAAGTTATTAAAGTTTAAAGTTTGGGTTTTATTCTGTTATTTAAAAGGAATTTGTTTTTGAAAACAGAAAAGTGGAAAATGTTTGTTACCCCGCTGCACTCTACACTCAGCCACTGCCAGGGGGGCCCAGGGCCTCTCTGTGCTCACGTGGCGTCCAGAGTGGCTGACATGGGGCCCTCCCTGTCAGCGCTTGGGAGCAAAAATGGGAGAAAAATACCCCGAGCGAGGCCAGGGGTCGAACCCTGGACCTCCTCCTTGCACTGCTCTGCGCTAACCAGTGGGGTGGAAACGTGGGCTTGTCAGTATTGGTGTTGGAGACGGGTTAAGGTGTGACGCTGCTACTGAATTTCTGACGACCAGAACCCAGCCTGAAACCTGACGGCGACATGGACAGCAGAGGCACAACGGCGGCGAGCGCTGGCCACCGGCGTGCTGCGGTTGCAGGTGGGTGCGCGATGCGGTGCAGAGAGGTGCAGTGAGCATGGACCAGAGGTGGGAGAGGGAGGAGCTACACGGCGTGCTCGCCGGGATGTTGCCACGGATGAGCTCGACGGCGAGGTGACAGAGACGAGCTCGGCGGCGCGGCAGCAGGGGTTCGTGGGCGCTGTGCAGATGTTGGTGAGGACGAGGAGGACACGGCGCTTCGATCCACGCCGTCTGCGAGGGAGAAGGTGCACTGGAGCGGTGGTTGCCCTCCAAGATTCAGAGAACAACTCCGGTGAGTGCTCGCCGCGGCAGGTTTGTGGACGGCGGCGCGTGCTCCTTGCGCCTCCGGGCTGGTGCGGGTGTGCAAACGAGGGAGGAAGTGGGGCCGGTTCGATCCCCGGGCTTAGGTGGGTGTGGCGGTGGACGATTGCGGCGGTGCTCGACGGGGTTCAGAGGTGGCTCGCCGTGGTGAGATTCAGAGAGGGGTAGAAGCGGCGAGGAAGAGGGAAACGGAGGCGAGAGAGAGGCTGGGGAGGCTAGGGTTAGGTCTAGGCGGCGCGGCGCTGCGCTAGGGGGTCTGATAGGCGCCTGCGGTGGCTCCTGGCCGTCGTGATCGCGCGCTGCCGCCGTGGCGCGCCCCGATGCTCTGCCGTACGCGGGGCAGACGACGGGGGCGGCCACGAAGGGGTACCGGGCCGCTGCGCGGTAAGGAAGAGGTTGGGCTGGGCCGGGGGTGGTTAGGTTAGTTGCTGCTCGCCTCCCTTTTTTTGTTTTATTTCTGTTTCTTCTGTTTTTTTTTTTTGTAGAAATAGGTTTTGGAAGGAGAAACATGAGATTTAGGTTAGTAAAAATTTCAGGGAAATTTAGGTTAGTTAGTTAGGTTAAAAGAAAACAATTTCCAAAATTTGTTTGCAGAAAGGTGACATTTTAAAATAGTGTTTGCATTTGAAACCCAATTTGAAAGAATTTTCAATATTAAATAAACCTTATTTAAAACAACATTTTTAATAGGGTTACCCCTAAGATTTAATGTGATTAAGGGTTACATTTGTTTGGTGATTTCCATGGATTCAAATGGGTACTGATTTAAAATACATTTGGTTTGAATTTGAGCAATTTGGAAATTAATAGATTAACATTGAAAACAAGGATTTTAATAGGGTGAACCCTATTGATTAAAGTGATTAAAATGAGTTTGATTGTTTTGGAGATGTGTTATAAACTCAAGTTGATTGATGTTTTAAAGATTTGATTTGAATTTGAAATGATTTGGAATTAATTGATTGAATTAATTGTTTGATTAAAACCAACAATTTAATGAGTGATCAACATGGAATAAAATGGAACAATTTGGTTGTTTTCATTTGTGATTTTTATTCCAAAAGTTGTAACAGAACAAGTATGAAAACAAGGCAGTTGAAATTGTTTGATTTTTATTGTGAAAACAAAGAATAACAGATGCAAAACAAAAGAAACAAATGCAACAATATGATGACATGATGCAATACTTTAATAACAAGAAATCAAACATTCTAAATGGTAGGTTTTCATACTTGGGCTGTTACATTTCTTGTATGCGTTCGTTGCTCTGTTGAAAGGCGTTTCCCACCGACTCGTCGACCCTTCGGACGAGTCAGATTTCTGCAACTCCCTCTCCTTCGGACAAAAGGAAATTAAGGTGAGCCCATTATCTAATTATTAGATCAATGCAATATACATGTACTTGAGATATATGTGTCCTTACCAAATGTTTCTCGAATTCCTTCACATCCTCGTCGTTCGTCACGAATTCCCCCGTCTTCCAGTCTAAGAAGTACCGGGATCGGACAAAGTTCCTAACTTGTATATCCGTGATTTTGTGCCAGGGGTTATTTTTTCCGAGACGTTCCATCTCGCGGTCCTCCTTCTCCCAAATAGGCTGTTTTCCTCGGTAACCACCGCTTCCGCAATGTTGGTGCCCTATGTTTTGGTCCCGCATATCCTGTCCCATTTTGTCCATTTTTGACACTCCTCGGTGTTCAAGTACGCCTTAAATATCTCGAAATCTTCTTTCTGAAGCGTCGGGTCTTTTCGACTGATCTCCTCCCAGCTTTTACCTTTTTCAATCTTCTTCTTCACCCGGGATTTCCAGCTGCTCAACGCAGTGCTCATCTTCGTGATGGCTAAAGAGTCCACCATTTTGTTGAACGGCTCCGGGAACGTGTATCGCTGGTGAAGCTTCTTCAGGAGGATTTCGACCAAAGCCTTGTTGTCGCTGCTTCTAAGGTCAATCGTGTTGATCGACATGCTTTCCCGCACGATGCACCCTGGCTGCATGTCGTACCCTGAGGAAACAGCTCGAGGCGCCAATGGTAGGCCACTCGGCGAGACCTCGGTGATTGTATCGGTGACGTTCGCGACCACTTGCGGCTTACGATCCTTCCTTGGGGCCCGGGGCTTCTTATTCTTCTTATCGGTCGTCGGGGCGGCGTCGCCGCGACCACCAGCCGCCGTGCGGTCAGTGCCGCCACCATCGGTGCTGTTATCCTGGTCCTCTTCCTCCAAGTACCCCCAATCAACGTCCTCCCGGCCCTCTTCCTCAATTCTGGTTGCAGCGTGGGCATCCCAGCCCTCTTCCTCGGCACCGGCTTCGGGCACGGACATGTGCTTGGAAGAGCCAGATATGTTTCTGTAATAACATTCAAATTTGAGTTTTTGAGTTGGAAGAGCCAGACATGTATATACGTGTTCTAGTAAAATTCTTTCAATCTTTTTCCTTTTTCTTTTGAACACTTGATATTATAAATTCTTTATCTGTAGATGTAGAAACACTGCTAGTAGATGAATCCACAACTGAAGTACTAAGTATATAGTGCAGATCCTGAATTAGAGAGTGTAGTTACAGATTATCTGAATTTCTGAGTTCAGTTGTTCCCTTAAAATTCTTACTAGTATGTTCTTTTGAACTACATTTGATATCATACATATTAATTTATAGAAATAATTTTACAAGATGGATCCATAACTACCAATCAAATATTATACCAAGTATATTGAATACTGAATGATCAGTGAATTTAGTTAAAGAAACTTCTGAATTCCTGAGAATTTAGTTAAAAAAATTCATAACTACTATACAGATCTATAACTAAAGTATATTACAGAATTTGAATTAGTGATTTTATCATTCATTAACTAAATGGGCACATATTCTCTAGGAGCCGACAGAGGAGGAAGACGGGCTAAGCATGCTGACGGATGATATTTTACTGTCCATCTTGGGGAGGCTCGATATAAGAACAGCTGCAAGGGCTAGTGTGTTGTCTATGCGGTGGAGGCACCTTCGTGGGTTTCTGTCCGATATCAGCATAGATTTTAAAGATTTCCTACCCGTCCCACACTCGAAACCTATCGAGATAAATGATATGGATGCAGCTATGGAGTCTATGACCAAAGCAACCAGGAGTTTCTTGGATAAGAAACACAGAAAATTCACGATCTCAAGTCTGCACCTTAAACTTTACTTGATCAATACTTCCTTGTCTAAAGTCGGCCCACTTGTAGGCGACGCCACCGATAGTGGTCTGTTGAAAGATTTTGATCTCGCTGTTCTTGATGAGACAGATCCTTGTGATTGTAGTCGCAGAATTATGCTACAATGTGCCAAAGAAATAGATGATTTCTTCGGTGCCTACCCATGTGTGCCCCACTGCCTCACAAGACTCACTCTACACAATTTATGCTTTGAGAAATTGGACATGCACCATGTCATGTTTGACTGCTGCAGGCAACTGAAACATCAAAAGCTCTCTCATTGCGATACTGGTCCGTGGTCTCTGTTTAAGATTGATGCACCGAACTCAAAACTTGGTGTCCTAGAACCCAATATTTACTAGGACACTAGTGTTATCCTTAACTCCAACTTGTTTGGTTCGAGTGTTAGTCACTGTGATGATATTTTAGTAGTGTGTATAGAGTCAATTATATTCTTGGTCGACTAAAGCCGCCAAGTTGTTAGTTATTTGGCTCGAAGACTCAATGCATCTTATTACTTTGACACTATAGGTTTTTTTTTGTTTTGCTAACATATATAATCATTAAGGTGCTAAGTCATAAAGGATTAAATACAATCTCTTCACTTAAAATGCTTCAAGTCATGTGTCAACTTTTGAATCCATGCATATATGTATTATCACCTAATTAAAAAGAAAATACAGATAGGTCTTGGCAACCAAGTCATGCTTTCTCACTCCAAAATCTGGTCTAAATTAGGTTGGCAAATCATTGCCCTAGCTGCAAACCTTGCTCAGCTTATGTGCGCAAGAGAGAAGCCATGCATGTTTTTCTAAGAGATCGTACATAGTGAAGCAGTCCACAAGTCCTATACCTACTGCCCCGCAAAAAAAGAAGTCCTATAAGAGATTAGTTAATTTGAAGCATCATTAGTTTGCAATATTAGAGGACGGTTCGGTATAACAGATGGTCGTACAGTACTATTTAATCAGCCCGTAGAGTACGTTTCCATTGGATTTTAAATAGTAGAGTGTACATTTTTTCTTTTGTAAATAGTAGAGTACGTTTCCAATTTTAAACTAAATTGGAAATGAAACCTGGAGTAAATCAAAACCAGAGATGGACTGTATGGAAATCTAACCAGTGCTAAACATACGTGATCCAAATGATCATGGAACACTAATGCACAAAATGTATAGTACCAGTGACCAAAATCATGTGTAATGAACTTATAAGATGCACTTGCTACATCACAAGAACAATTGTGTAGTCAATTGAATTCAAAGACCTTGTAGGCAACTACATGAGCAATCCGAAAACCCTGGCTGCCACTCTGCGCAAGAAGTGAGAAATCACCTACAAGATCTAACATCTTGTCGTGGCAAGGTTCATCCTCAAAACGGAGTGGTGACAATTACTAATGCATATGCAGAATTTATAATGTTACTGAAATGCTATTATGTGAGTATGAACTATAAGCAGTTAATGCACAAATTAAATTAAGCTGTGTAAAAATCTGCAATGCAATGTCAATATACTAAACTATACTTCTACAAAATCATACTGAGCATGCATATATCTATTTTATAAAGCTCTAGTAACTACATCCACATGATTAGTTAACCATTATTCTTCACCTACAAACCATAGCATTTTCTAGTGATCCTCCTTTTATAAGACCAGCACCACTCATTTTTTTTAACCTACAGAACTTTGTAGAAAGAAGAAGAGAGTGCCTGCATTCATATGTAATTCATAAGGACAAGAACAGAAAGTTGCTGGGGGTGTATCACCAAATAATATTTGGTACAACTGTTATGTGGGTCAGCCCATCAAAGGTGGAGTCTTATCCCTTAATTAGAGTCCTACTCCATGCCAGTAGTTGATTAACCAGCATTGTTAGGAAAGAGTGCAGTCAATGAAGGGATCATATTCAGTTTGAATAGATTTAATGGCTTGTTGGTCAAACCTTGTCTACAATATAAAGAGGCCGACCCCTCCAATAAAGCAGAGAATAATATTCATTTAATTTTTATCTATTTTTCAGTAATAATAAAGAATTAAAGAGCTAGCCAGAGAGGGTAGCTATTTTCTTAGATAGAAGATTGATTGCAATACTTATTCATTTACATGATGGCAATGATCAGGTTATTAATAGAAAAATTAGAAGAGACAAAGCTACTAAGTATAAAATTCATAGAAAATTTTGGCATGACTTTTGCTAATTTTCCTATGTATGAGAGTGCCAGAAATTCGCTCGGAAGGAAATGAATCAACTTCCTCGCGAAACTTTGGCATCTCAAAAAGGAAAAACCTGCACAAAAAACCTACAGCTACCAGCTCAACAGTGAGGAACACTTTGCTGATGTACCAGGCATGCCAAAAATAGATTCAAAGTTTCAGAATCTTGACAGCATCTGGACATATGATTCTCAACAAAGTATATGTTCACAGTATAACCTAAGCAGAAAGTGCATGTTAGTGTCTATCCTCTATCCATATTATTTCACCAACCAAACTTAACATTTTACTCAAAACACTGTAAAAGAAGAAGACTGCAAGGCTATCTCTTTTAGAGGGCATATCTGGTTCATTAATCTGCCATAGCTCACCTCAGGAAAGTGGCATAATTCAAAAAATTACATGATACTCCAACAAAATTACAAAGTTAAAACCTACAGCTACCCTCTGTTCCTCCAGATGATACTCCAACAAAATGAGGTGGCCACGTTGGCGCGCGTAACTCCATGGCAGAGCACAACTGTAGGGGCGGGAAAGTAACTCCATGGATGATACTCCATGGCAGAGCACAACTGTAGGTGGCCATGTTGGCGCGCGTGGACGCGCTGTAGGTGGAAGGCAGAGGGAGAAGAGGGTCGGGGGCTTACCTGTAGGTGGAAGGCTTGTCGAGGAAGACGGTGTCGATGCAGACGGCGATGGCGTGGCGCTCCTCTAGTAGCTAGGTCACGGGCGGCGCGGCGCTCGTTCTCCTAGCTAGGTCCGGCGCGACGCTCCTCCTCCTAGTCACGGCGCTCCTCCTCCTAGGCTCCTCCTCCACACGGATCCTCCACGGAGGCGAGCGCGAGCGAGAAGATCAAAGGGGATCGATCGAGGTACCTCCGGTGGTGTTCGTCGCGAGAGAGAGGGGAAGAACTGAGATGAAAACTGCTAAGTGTGGAAGATGACCAGGCGGGTCCACATTTCATTGGCAAAGAGGCATTTTCTGTGGCGCACCACGAGCATGTGCGCCACAGAATTGTTAGAATTCTATGGCGCACGCTTCTAGCGGTGCGCCACAGAATTTTCTTGGCCTATTCTGTGGCCACGATGAACGGGGCCACATGTCATTGAGTCCAAGCCATTTCTATGGCGCATGCTTCCTGCGGTGCGCCACAGAATTGGGTCGGTATATGAATAAAATAAATGAAACGCTGGATCTGACAAATATCTATTACTAGCCCAGTTGGTTTAGCTGTGAGGTACTTAAGTCTAATGGCATGGGTTCGAATCCTGGTTGCCCCACATTTTTTAATATTTTATTTAATTACAAAGAAAGAAAGAATCACATACACATACATACATGCACATATATATAAAAAATCACATACATAGATGCACATATATAAAGAAGTGATTATCTCACATACACATGCACATATATGTATATAGAAAGAAGTGCTTGTCTCACATATACACACATACACATGCATGTATATACACACAAAAATCTTCTTAATTTGTCTCGATCGGTTCCGATCTAGCTTAATTAGCGTCTCTTGCCCTTTTTGTTGGCGACTGAATACTTTATGCCGGCCACCTTGAGATTTCTTCGCGTGAACGGACAACCGTGGGTAGGTAGGGATGTCTTCCTTCTTACTTTACCAGTAGTAGGCATGTCGAAGTGCTTGTCGAACTCCTTCTCGATCTTCGGATCACCATTCTTGTCCAAGTCTTCCTCGTTGGCATCTCCTTCCATTCCGATGATGCTCCTCTTGCCCCTCCTCACGACAACACGGCTAGGCCTTGACGGGTCGGTGATGAAGAAGCATTGGTCAACTTGGCTAGCGAGTACCCATGGCTCATTTTTCGCGGATGCGTTCTTCGATTTGGCATCGGGTATAACCATTGTGGTGAAATACCGTCCTTCTTTCTTGACATTCTTGGCCCATCTCACACGGAACATTGGCACCACCGTCTCTCCGCAGTAGTTGAGCTCCCATATCTCCTCGATCTTTCCGAAGTATCTTTCTTCCACATTAGTCTCGGCATCGCCATATGATAGCATAGTTACTCCTGAGTTTTGATTTTCGCTACTCATGTCCTTGTCCTTGGTGGAGAATCTGTAACCGGAGATGTCGTACCCCTGATAGGTCCTTACGTTCTGCCCGGGGCCCTGTGATAAGATGTATATGAGTTTTTCATCTTCCGTAGAAGGCATTTTTCTCCGTGCTTCAATCAGTTGACTTTGCTTGAACCAACGCGTGAAGCCGGAGTTGTGCTCTTTGGTTTCGTCTCCCATCTTCCTCGGCCCGCCCATTTCAATATAATTCTGATTGATTAAGCTTTTGTGCTCTTCCACGAAAGGCTCGATCAACTTTAAGTGTTGTAGCGCGACCCGGTGAGCCCTTTCAAAGTCGTCGCGTCGTTTTTGAATGCCGACATGGACGTCGCGGCAGCCCTCGCGGTGACCGACTCCGTTGAGCCTGCCAAGGTGCGTCCTGGTGGACAAACCGACATCCTGATCGTCTTCGGTGCTTAGGTAATTGTCGCAGAAAGAGATGCACTCGTTGGTTAGAAATCCTTTGGCCATGCTTGCGTCTGGACGGGCCCTATTGCGAACGTATCCTTTCAGGACACCATTCTGCCTTTCCATCGGCATCATGTAGTGCAGAAACGTCGGGCCGAGATGCCTTATGTCATCAACGACATGGAGAAGGAGATGTACACATATATCACAGAATGCCGGCGGGAAGTAAATCTCGAGCTCGCATAGTATCACCACGATCTCATCATGTAGCATCTTGAGCTGCCTCACGCCGATCGATTTCCGGGTGATAACGTCGAAAAGGTTGCAAAGGCCAAACAACGTATCACGGACATGCTCGTCCATTATCCCTCGGATCGCAACAGGAAGTATCTGCGTCATGAGCACATGACAATCGTGAGACTTCATCCCGGTGAACCTCTTCTTCGCTAAGTCCAGATATCTGCTTATACTCCCTGAGTATCCGTGAGGAACTTTGACTTCTAGGAGGCACCTGAAAAACTGCTCAAGCTCCGGCGGACTCAATGTGAAGCAGGCAGCGGGAAGCACCACGGTGTTCTTCTTAGCCTTTTTGTGGGGAGGACGTTGAGTCCCTTCCGTCTTATCCTCATCGTCATCATCATCATCACTATCGGCAGGGACCTATAGATTTTTCCTAATGCCAAAATGTTTTAGATCGTATCTTGCTTTCGGCCCATCCTTGGACTTCTCCGAATTGCAAATAGTGCCAAGCAGACTCTCCATAACGTTCTTCGTAATGTACATCACATCAAGGCTATGAGGCGCGTGGAGGACTGGCCAGTACTCCAAGTCGTGGAAAACAGACCTCGCTTTCCATACACCCAGCAGTGGCTCTGGCTTGGGTCGCTTCTTTCCCGGCGAAGGGCACTCGTCCCAATTTTTCAGAAGCTCGTCGATTTCTTTGCCGCTCCTCGTGCGCGGGGCTCCATCGGGCTCGTCTTTACCATTGAACAACTCACCGCGTTTTCTCCACGGGTGATCTAGGCGAAGCCACCTTCGAGCCCCTGGGTACACGGTTTTCGAAGACCCAGGATCCCTTGGTAGCTGGAGATGCGGGGTCCCGTCCATGCACTTCATGCAGCCGCAGAATCCGTGGCCGACCTGGGCAGATACATACGCGTAACCAGGATAGTCTGTGACCGTCGTCAGCAACGCGGATCTCATATGGAAATCATCTCTAGTGTACGCGTCCCACGTACGGGGTGGCGTCTTCCACAACGTGTCTAACTCGTCTTTCAGCAGCCCGAGATACAAATGCATGTCGACACCTGGTTGTTTTGGCCCCTGGATGAGAATACTCAAGTGTATGTACTTTTGCTTGGTGCACAGCCACGGGGGTAGGTTGTAAGGCCATACAAACACGGGCCAGCTGCTATGTGTGCTACTCTGGTTGCCGAACAGATTGAGTCCATCGGTGCTCATACCCAGCCTGACGTTCCTCGCGTCGCCCCCAAAACTCGGGAAAGCTATGTCCAATGCTTCCCACTGGGCAGCGTCTGCAGGATGTGTCATGATATAGCCCTTCTCCGGATCTTCTTCCGGCTTCTCCCTTTTCGCGTGCCATTGCATGAGCTTTGCTTCCTTAGGGTCCACGTAGTACCGTTGAAGACGGGGAGTGATAGGAAAGTACCATACCACTTTTCGAGGAATTTTCTTGTTGTTGGTTCCACACTTGTATCGTCCGTGGCCGCACTTCGGACATGTGATTGTGTCCTTGTACTCCCCCCCGATAAATTACACTATCATTGATGCAGGCGTGAAATTTTTGGTGAGGTAGGTCAAGAGGGCACACGACTTTCTTAGCCTCGTTGATACTGCTTGGCAATGTGTTCCCCTCGGGAAGGCGATCGCGCCAGAATTTCAAGTTCTTGTTGAATCTCGAGTCGGTCCATTTGTTTTGCGTCTTCATCTTCAGAGCAGCAAGCGTTACATGCAACCGCGTATCCTCGGGGCGGCACCCAGGAAACAACGGAGTCACCCCGTCTATCTCCATTTGCGCCAGCTTGGCTTTCTCCCTAGCTGCAGCTATGTCGTTGCTCGTCTCCTCAAGCAGCAGATCCTGAACATGAGAGTCCCGCAAGGCCGAAATTAGCGGGGTCTCCGTGTTCTCGCCTTCATCGTCATGTCGATCTTCTCCGCCGACATATCCTTCTTCATGATGATCTTGTTCGCCGTCATTTCCTTCGTCACCTCGCTCGCCCTCTTCTTCGTACACAACTTTTGCTGCCGGCGGTGCCACGTGGTTGCGGTCGTCAAAGAAACCGCGTCTGAGAAGGTGCTCCTCCAATTGTCCGGAATCAGGGTCAATCCAGCGCACGAGTTTCCATGATCGACACGGGCATCTTATCTGCCGCCTGTTGCACCGAATCATGTCCGCCTTCGCGTCTTTTTTGTATCTAGCGATTCGAGCAGAGCTCATTTCTAGTACCATGGTTGCCTGCACAGACACATAGAGAGCAGAAAATTAGAACCACAACATGCATGCATAGTCGCCGGAAAAATTCGGCATGACCTCTCCTATAAGTAGGACATATGGGGTGCAAAAGTTTGCCGAAATGGAAGTGAATCAACATTTCGGCAAACATCCATGCACCATGACCGCCCGCACGCGCGACAATCGATCGGTCCACCTGCACATGCATGACAAACACCCATACACATCGATCGATGGCCCACGAGACATATGCACCTCCAACTATACTCACCTAGTAGATTCGATACCGACACGCGAAAAGAGCGAGGAGAGGGAGGGACCGGAGTATAGATGCAAGTAATTAGGCCCCCCAACAACAAGAAACTTCACCAACAATTATACATCGAATAAATAGGTTCACCTACCAAAAGAGGAGAATTAAATGTGTAAAAATGGAGTGGAGAGAAGGGGGGGCGAGTGAGCAACATCCACTTGGAATGAAGTGAGTGGGGGGAGAGAGAGGGGGCTGCCATCTTTATGTGCACAGTGCACATAATTCTGTGGCGCACCTGTATACTATTCTGTGGCGCAGCAGGGCAGTGCGCCACAGAAGTGGCCCTTTCTGTGGCGCACCAGTTTGCATGCGCCATAAAACTATGGCCTCTGACACCCAGCCCAATGATTGGGGTGGGCCCCGCACTCTTTCTGTGGCGCACCTCTAACCATGCGCCACAAAAATGGGGATTTCTGTGGCGCACCCGTGAGCATGCGCCACAAAATAATATTTCTATGGCGCACCCAATCATGATGCGCCACAGAATCCATTCCACAGAATGGCATTTCTCTACTAGTGATGGGCCCCGCCTGGGCCCAGTGCCAGCCATTTGACTTCGTCGACGCGCGGGAAACTGGCGGGCCGGACTGTTCTTCCTCGGCCCATCTCCCTCAGATCCAGCCTTCTAATGTTTTTCTGCAGGTTGTTTTCTGTTTTTCCTGCAGATCTGTTTCTAGCTTCCTGGTTTAAATCATTTTGAAAATGTTAAAATGCAAATCTTGGTAAACCAAAAATCACAGAGGTAGATCTACTAATTTATAACCACATCCAACTTGTAGATCTAGATTTTGTGTTGTAGTTTAGGAGAAATAAAATAAATTGCAGAGGCACTCTTTAACACCATTTGTTTTATAACTTGAGTTTTAAGTATGCAAATCATGCAAACTCAACTGTTCTGAGTAGCCCTTGAAAATATCTATTTGTTACAGTTGACCTTGTGTTTACTTGAGTTGTTGATTGAAAATTACATGCATGTTAGTTTTAGGCCAGAGAGCACTTCTGTGAATTGTTTAATTTTATTGGTGATGAATTTTGTTGTGAATCCACTTGTGTTGGTTTGCTAGTGACTAGGAGCACCTTATACTAGATTTTCATGATTTCAGGAGTTACAGAATAGGTTTGGTGCAACATTTGGTAAATAGTCCTTTTCTGTCTACTATTGACATGACTTGATAAATTGTTGTGTTATCATGTTCTTGTTATAAAATTGATTCCTAGCATGTGTAGGTTATTTATACATTTTTGAAATGTGTCTTGAGTGTTTCACTAGTATTATAGGTTTTGTGTGTGAAAGCCATGCTTTTTATAGTTTAAATCTCAACATGTTGTTTTCCTAGCAAAAATAGGTTAAAATTATGTTATTCTTCATATTGGTATGAGGAACTGAATAAATGATTTAGGATTGTTTTCCATAGCATAGCTACTGTTATTCTACCATATTCTACTTGCTTGCATGCTTGAGTGAGCTCTAGATAATTTTGGCATGCCATGCTAGTTTTAGGTGATTTCTGCCATAGTAGTTATTTGCATGCTTAGTTTTTGATAAATTGTTTAGGTTGTTATTTTGATAATACTAGCATGTCTAGGTGTTGTTTTCTCTATTATCTGGATGCCATCTTACAGATCCATCATGTTAGAATAAATCATGCTTGATGATCTCTTATGGTTATGCATGTATGCATGTCTAAATAGCCCCTTTTGCATGTCTAGTTTTAACAGTTGTTTTGCTCCATGATTCTTTTCATGTATTTAGTGATGCCATGATATGTTTAGTATTGTTTTGTCTCTGTTATTAGGTTGTTTAGCTACTAGTTATATTAGTTCTCCATGTTTAGAAAAGCATGTGTTACTATGGGCCTGTAGTATTGCTTGTTATTATTTTCCTATGCATGTGTAGTTGTTTCTAGATTGTTTTCTTGATATTTTGTTCATCCTCATGAATGACCAGAGAGTCATTTGACCTTATTTGAGCATGTTATGAGAGTGTCACACCCACTGGACTCATGCCATTTTGGTTGAGGATCCATAACATCAATTCTAGTGCTATTCATGTGTGTTGTCTGTGCATGTTTTGCTTGATGGTGTGCACCCTAGTAATTTTGTTTGTGAGTGTACTTATTTGATGAAATGCTTGCTGTATGTTTACTTTTTGTCAAGTGCTTGCCTTTGTTTGGTTCTGATTGGGTGTTTTCCTTTTTGTGTTTACGACGTTAGATAACGAAGACGGTATTATTTTCCCGGAGAGGTTTTTATTGCAACTCTTGTTTATTTCAAGAGAAAGACCAAGACCAGTGCCAAGGAAAGACATTCTAAATGCTTGCTGTTGTTTTACTTATCATTATCTATCATGCATGTTTTACTTTTGAAGTTCTACAAAAGTTTGATTCAAAAACTATTCTTTTAAGTGGAATATACCACTATCTATTTTATGAATCTAATATGCTATACCCACTATATAATCTTGGTGTTACCAAGCCCTTTAGAAATTTTAGTATCATAACTTAACCAACTTAAGTCCCCTAGTGGACATTTTAACCTGATGTTTTTGGAAAGCAAAAGCTTGGAAAAACCCCGAGGAAAGGTGGGACCTTGTCCGAGGGAGGTTTGTGAAGAAGGAAATGTTTTCGACTTGTTTTCCAAAAATGACACATAACCTAGTCTTCGCCGGACAACCAAGCCGTGCTGCCACATTACCCCAATATGGGAACCGGGTCTAGCTAATTAATTGTCGGTGTTAGTCCGTGTCTACCTCAATGTGCTATAGGGGTTAGAGTCCCCCGAACCGAATTGTCGCCAGGTGGGAGAAATGGGACATTCAGAGTGTGGGGATTAAGTTCGCCACCGGTTGCAACAGTTGGGTCTCCTGCCATGGCGGTGTGTTGTCAGGGGAAACCGGATCGATACGGCTGACTCACTCGGTGCCGGGGAGAACAAACCCAGTTGAAGAGGTAGTCATTTACTAGCGCTGACATAGTGGATGGTTAGGACCAGTTATCCGATGTTTGCATACTGTCTCGGACAGTCCGTGGTTGTTCACGGCGGATGTACTGGATCTTGTGGATTGTGTACACCTCTGCAGAGTAAAACTATTCAGAATAGCCGCGTCCTCGGATATGGACAGTTGAATGGCCATGTAGCTAGCATTGTGTCAATGTTTTCAAAAAGCTGGAAAGTGTTTTCAAAATTGTACCTGGGAGGTACGTTGAAAGGGAATGATTGTACCTTTGAGGTACCGGATAAATGATGATCTTAAAGATGTGTTTTTCCAAGAAGCTTTGCAAAGAGAAATGTTTTCTTTATTTAGAATGCTTTATCAAAACCTTGTGGACATGCTATATCTACAAGAGAAATGAAATATCTTTTGAAGTATCTTCTTCAACAAAGAAAAATAAAACTTGTGCAACTATGATGAGTCTTAAATTCATCATAGCTAGTTGAACCCTAATTAAAGCCTTCCTACCACCTATATATATATGCATACTTGCATGTTTAGCCTTCATTTGGGGTGTCTTGCAGAGTACATTCAAACGTACTCATATTGGTTTCGTCCCTGGCTATTGTCTTAGCCAGACTTTGAGCAGAAACCCGGAGAACCTGAAGAAGATGGTGTCGTTGACGGCTATGCGAACTAGGAACGTCTCCGAGTCAGTAGCCTGTAGGTAGTCAAGGCGTGACTTGGGTTTACCACGAGTGTGTTTTATAGTCTTCCGCTGATTTTAGTGTGTGTTCCTGCCCTGCGTGGCAGTTGTTTTCAACTGAGTCAAGTGACCAGTTGTGTAAGCCGTGTATTCGTGTAGTGGATGTTGTAATCTGCAATGCCAACTCGAGTATGTTGTTCACGACTAACTGATCATGGGATCATGAATGTATGCATACTGGAGGTCTCGGACTGCTAGTCTGGGGTCCCCACAATGTCATCCCTAATCTATGGCTTGAACAGCTAAGTCCAAGAATAGTTTCCACCTACACCTTGATAGCTTCTCCTCCATCAGCGTTGTTGATGACGATGCTTCACGGTGACGACTTCCATCAGGCTTCAACTCTAAGCAGCGGTCAACGAGAACGAGTGAGTAACGAGCGTTACTCAGCAAGTTTATGATATATAGTGGGTAGTTTGAGGCACTAACTACAGCTTTAGACTCGAAAGATTCATAAGCTAATGCAAGGTTTTGTAAAACTTTCTTCAAGAGGTTGCTTTTAATTCTGAAAACTATGCCCGCCAGATCTTCACAGGATTAGAACTTTCATGGAGTTGCCTTTCCTGCGGCGTTCGCAGCTCCTTCCCGGAACAGGGGGTAACATGCCACATCCTTTTACACTTTGCAGAGGTGCGTTACTTTACCCATGGACGACCAAGACCATGTTGCACAACCAGGTGTACATTCATGTCCATTCTCACTCAGGTGTGGGGCCCGGTTGTTGGTCCAAGCCAAACTGTGCTTCTCCGCACAACGCATGCCCACCCATTTCTGCCAGCAGGTTGAACGCCTGATTCCACCCCTCACGATGGATATCTACGCGCCCCTGGCAGACCATCATAGACCCGCAGAGTCCGTGGGAATTAAGGGATCCCACCCATGTGCATGTAGTCCCGCAAGACCTACAGCGTACGTCTCTGGCAGCCCGTTGACATGCGAACGAGAGAAGTATCACAGATGACTTACTCCCCCCATAGAAGACCCATGGTTAATGCGAATTTACAGCGCAAGAATCCTGACGGCAGTTATTGTTAATTCCTAGGTAATACGTTCCCGTGCAGATGGAACCTTCCTTTGACCTATTCATCTTACCATGGTTCCATCCGCCCACCAAATAGAACACTACCACGCGGGTAGTCATTCAAGTAGTCATATTATTATAAAAATAGGATCATGCATTCTTTTGAGCGTAGGTGATAATACGATAGGTTTTTTTGTAAATAGTTTGTTATGAGATACTGCAAAGGATATGAGCAAGTGATGAACTTGCCTGAGATTGAAATAACAATAATAATCCAGGTCTTCGGGGTTCGAGGGTCGCGTAGAAAATCCCAATATCTGAAAGATAGCAAAGTAGTCCCGGTAAGGACTACTAAAAACACTGGCAAGATGATGTAATGCATAATAATGAGATGCATCGTGAATTACCCTCGAAAATACCCCAGCTTACAAGTGTAAGCCACGTTTGATACGATATCTTAATCACACGGTTTTTAGGTGAGTTGTTTCATTACTTGTGGTGATGTGGTTATTACTTCTTTTAGACTTACATGTGTTTCACTTTTACTTAACAAACAATTGCTATTATGTTTGGGTTAGAAATGGTTGTCACATGATTAAACGACAAAACTATATCATATGGAAAACAACAATTAAAAATATAATAAAGAGGTTTGAATTTATGTTCAAAAGTGTAGAGCTAAGGACATCAAGTTTATTTGAAAATGAAGTAATACAACTAACTCTAGCATCACAATACTTGCGAATATCATGTGATGATAGGTTTGGTAGATGTGAAAACATGAGGGTTTTATTAATAAGAAAAATAATGTTGTGGCAGTTATTTCTGGTTATAATGGAATATTATAGAATTCGAATATACCTTTATAAACAAGTTTATAAGTTCAACAAAATGTTTTGTGTTTGACATATTTGAGTTGAAAATGTTTTTCTCCTTAATTTGGTATCTCATTTGAAGTATACTAAAAATATTTGTATAAGATATCAAATTATTAATTTTAATGAATTAAATGATTAGACAAAATATTGCACACGTGAAAACTTACTCAATTTGCTTTTTAAACATCATAGATGAGTTGCATTTGTTATTTGGAGCACTTTGGTATATAACTTGTATTTTTCTGATTTTATGAATTATTTATTATTTTTCTCAATTTTAAATGATTTAATTAAATTAAAGAAAATGTTTAATTTTAAATTTTATTAAACATTTTTGAAAAGTTGATAATCATTTAGATTATATTTTTCTAATCAATTTGGTATATTGGTTTTATTTTTCTGATTAACAGAACTAAAGTTATTGGTTTATTAATTTTATTTAATTTTCTGCCAATTTTAAATTGACACGTGGGTCCCATTTGTCATATTAATTTCTAAAATCAAAAATAAAAGAAAAGGAAAAGAAAAACAGCCACGACGTCACTGTGACGTCATGGTTGCGTCAACACAGGACCAATTCCTTTCTGTTGAACTCGAATCCGATGATTTTGCCCGAATTGATTCAATTGAACCTAGCCACTAGCTAGAGGAGCCCGAGGGGAGTCGAATGGGTGGCTCGATAGACCATATGGTCGCCGGATTCGCCAGCGGCAAGAAATGGCGCGGCGGCGAGGCCCGGCCAACGGCGATTCAACGATTTCGTCGATGAAAAATCAAAGCAAAAGCACCACGAGATGCGGTGGCTCACCAGGAAGGTGCTGGTGCCGGTGGTTCGTCACGGCGAGCTCCACATCGACGGCACGCTTCCGCGGCGGCCGGAGCAGAGAGCAAAGGGAACGGCCAAATTCCCTGGTTCCCGGCCTTCCCGGATTCTGTGCGAGCTCGAGGGCGTAGAGGAGACTTCAGCGCATCCACTGGTGGCTGTAACTCCGGCAGAGGTGGATGGAATCGAAGGCGCGCGGCGGCGGCCGTATAAACTAGGGTTAGAGTTTTCTTCGGGACCGAAAAGGAAGAGGGGAAAGTGAGCGAGAGAGGAGGCAGAGGGCAAGTTGGAGGCTCCCTCCTCCTTCTTATCCTCGCGGAAGACGGCGAGCAGGACGTGGCATTGAGGTTCCCACGGCGACGTTCTCCTCTGCCTTCTGGCAGAGGAAGAAGAAGAAGAAGAATTATGATCAAAAAAATTATTAAAAAATATATTTGAATTCCTCATCAAATATTACATCTCACCATGTTTTGTTTTGGTGAATATGAAGAATATTTGTAATTTTTATTTAGGGTGCTAGATTAAGTGATTTTGTTGTTTTCTCTTATTTTAATTTATTAAATGGCTATTAAATTATTTTAAGCATGAGTATTATGATTACACATGACAACCATGTGGTTAACAAGGAGGTGTATAATCATTGGACAAATTAGGATACAATCCCTTTTGGAAAATAGTTTGGTAACACTCCATAGTAGGGTTTTTATGTGTTATGGAAAATTCACCAAATATGGAATATTCTTCCTAGTCCTACCCAATACTTTGGTTAGTAAATATACTTGTTTTCTTTTGTAAAACTTTGTAATTCTTATCATTGAACTCTTATCAATTTTTGTTGACTTTTTACTTAAGTGTGTATCAATAAGGTTTGTTATTTTAGGGACATGATCAATTGGAAAACATCCTTGAAATCTTATTTACTGGTTTTCCACATAGGTTCCAATATGGATATTATCCTATGTTTGTTTTGGAACATGTAATCATCTACATGATTATATGTATATGAATTTTTGGTATCATCTGTTAGTCTTATGTATGAAAAGGTGATGGAAAACAAGGTATTAAGCTTGTTACCATTAACCTCCACATCTCAAGACATGTGGATGAAATGTCTGGTTATTATTTCTTACTTGATAATTGTTACAATTGAAGATATTATTATATGTTCCTCATCTCAGATGATCTTGGTAGAGGTTATTGCTTCTCTAATATATCCTAATGATTTACTGGATAATTTCTTATGATCCTTTTTCTGAGTCAGTGTTGCTTCCTGTGGTCTTCTGTTGCTTGATGTTCTTCTCTCTAGTTGTCACTAGTCTTCAGACATTTCCTTGGTCCTTTACAAGTAATATCATCCCTTGATGGTCTCTTGACTTAAGAAATTCACCACTAGAGCTGATAGGATATATTGAGTGGTTCCCAGATACTAACTTTAGTAGTAAATTGTAGCTCCTGATGAAATGAATTCATTTGATTCCATAACCATTTCATTCTTATGGTGTATTCAATTATGATGAAAAATAGATTACTGAAACTCAGTTGTTTTAATGCTTACATGAATATTCTGTTCACATGGTTGATCTGACCTTGTAATCAAATTATTCTTATATAACATCAAACACTTGGATTTCAACATGTTGCTTGTTTTGTTCCTTATTTTGGTTTCTTCCTTACTTATAACTTTTATGTGTGGTTCAAGTTATAGTGTGGTTTATTATTTTTCTCCTTGTTATACTTCTACTTCTATGGATCATGGTTTTGTATATAACAGAATGTAGGTGTATTTTATAACATCAAGTTACCATATGCATATAAGTAGAATTTGTTAACAAGGTGATCAGACTTGCCTCCAAATTACTAATCATATACAATAGGTTGAGATGTACTAGGTGATTCAATATTCTGTTTGTTTGTGTATGACACTCAGTTGTTTGAGTATACAAAAGTGATCTGTTAACAAGGTAATTACTCTTGTTACCAAACTACTTATATATAACACTAACATTGGAATATCACACTATTTCAAGAGAGTTAATAAGATCAAATCAAGATATAAGAGTTTCCAAGTACTCGTATAGTAGATTAGAATAGCACTTTTAGAACATCCTAAAGAATCTTCCTGAAGATCTTCCTATGGTAGTTCCTCCTTTCTTGTGGGTTGCTTCTCTTGCAGAATGACTTAGAGAAGATTGGGAGATAACCAGATAGAAATGATCTAGACAAAGTAATAAGATCTAGGTTAAGAGTTAGTTCAACTTTTATTCTTGTTTCATATACTTCTTATTTTGTTTCCCATAGGATAGGTACTTGTTTCATACATGATTAGTTTTGCTTAACTTTCAATCGAATTCCTCTAATAGAGGTTATAACTTGTGGTTATTCATTAGTTGTATCCATATATACCTTAATTATGGATTTTGTTGAATTTGAGTAGAAGTATGGAATTCTTATGAAATGATGACTTAAGATAGTAAGTTGATCAAGTGGTTCATTGATGTGTTAAGATTTCATATGCTCACTTGTATGAGATGATTGAGACAATGAACATGTAAAGCTTATTGGGTTTTAATGACTTATGTCATAGTTGTTATTTGTTTTCTTTGGTGTCATGATTTTACTTTATATTCTTCTCTTAGTTACTTTGTCATCCATAATGCAGAGATAGAGATTTAGGAACATCATATGTAATGATCAGGGTTTAACGGTAGGTTAAGAAGATTTATTTCTTATTTTAGATACTTCTTTTATGGTTGAGGAGATATGTACATATTCGATAAATATGTTATTAATGATAATTAAGTTATTTCCCATTTGTGGGTTTGAGTTAACACTTGTTTGTATATGATGTGTTCTATTGAAACTTTGATATTTACATGTGAAGGTTCACTTAGTAGATGATAAATAATTTGGAAAGATGTGGTGTGAGTGGTTGATAACTTTAAAGAGTTATTATTTGAGAGGACATAACACCTTTGTTGATGAGATGGTTCAATTGTGTATTACTCTTTGGTGGAAGTATGATTATCACTCATGTGGTTTGGATACTCACCCCTCTTTGGTTGTAGTTACCTAGGGAATTATCCCAAGTCACTTGTAGACTTGTGGTTAAGGTTGCTGAGAGTTTGTTTTGATCCCAACCAATCATGGTTTGTGTTATCAGGTGATTTGTTTTCTTAAGATACCTGTTATAAATACCACTCCAAATGTACTCTTGACTAGATAAACTATACCTATTTCATCATGTCAAGTGAAACATTGGTCACTTTGATTCATTTAAACTTTCGCGCCAAAATTTCCCGTATTTTTAGATGCATGCTTTGCAAATGCACATATTAAATTTAGATCCTTATAACCTCCCAAACACTGGGATGTTACATGCATACATTATCAATTATCCATTAAGTCCCACCGGAAGCATAGTCCTGCAAGAGATCATTGACTAGAGTTAGGACCCGAGATGGGTCCCTTCATATTAGCAACAAGGGTCTTTGGAACCCAAATAGTATAGTCAATGAAACCCTCAATAGGACCAACATATTTAGCTTGCACAACACCATAATAATCAACATATAAGAAATGGTGTAGATTGTTAGTTCCCACGGAGATGCTACGAGTAGTGTTGTCCCTCATGACACTACTACTCGAGGCAACATTGTTTGCTTGAGCGGGTGTGCTACGAGTAGTGGTGTCCCTAATGACAATACCACCTGAAGCACCATTTTGGTTCTTCTTCTTCTTCTTGTTCTTCTTCTTGGCTACATAGCCAAGACCTTGTTTACCCACTTGTTGCCTTGGAGCACTCAATTGTGGTCTTGCAATGACCACATTAGATCTAGGGGAAACCACTTGTGGGGTAGGAATCACAACCTTCTCAACTTGAGGGCCTTTGCCCTTGAGCCTTGCTAGCTCATCCTTCAACCTAGCATTTTCCTCAATAATATTTGCATGATCACAAGAAGAAGTAGAGGTGCTAGGATTGTTAGGTTGATTAAGATGAGTTTGAAGTTGTTCATGCAACTCTTTGAGGGATGAGTGTTGGCTTTCCAAATCTTTGTGAGTCTTGGTTAGCTTTTCAAACTCCTCGGTTAGTTTACCATGACCAACCCCAAACTCGACCTTATCCTTTTTAGCCTTTTTATATTTATCAATAGCAAGATCACGTTCCTTAGTGATGTTAGAGACAAGTTAATTATGAGTTAATTCAATAGATTCAAGTTCCTCCTCTAGAGAAACTCTACCATCATGCTCTTCCTCAAGAGTCATAAAGAGGGATGCAATTTCATCCGCATCCCTTCGTTCAACCTCACCTTTCTTCTCAAGAGCATCTTGGGCCTCTCCCAATTGCCTCATGAGATACTCAAAGTACTTCTTGGTCTCCCCTTGCATGTTAGACATAAAACGGTCCAAGGAGACCCTCTCATCTTCTTCTCTAAGACTAGCAAGATGTTCTAGTTCACTAGGGGTCTTAGAGTTGGAAGAAGGTGATACCTCCGTGGCCTTAGCCATGAAGCACTTGGCATTTCGTTGAGGTAGATCTTCATTGGGGATTAAAAGAGGGATGAAGATGATGGAATAGAAGCAATAGCTAGAGAGGCCACTTCACTTGTGGTTTCTTCTTCTTCATCACTCCCGGAATCATACTCCTCTTGAGTCAAGAGCACAAACTTGGTAGGATACTTCTTGTTGAATGGTTTCTTCTTGAAGTGAGGTTTCTTGTATTCAACCTTGGACTTGTCCTTGCGAATGAGCTTGCCACTATGGAGCTCTCTATTCTCATAGGGACACTCCGCAATGAAGTGGTGCTTATCTTGGCAATTGAAGCAAGACCTCACTTTTCGAGCCCCATCATTTCCATAACGAGACTTGGTCTTCTCCTCAATAAATCTCTTGCCTTTGGGAGGATTGTTCCAAAACTTTTGCACGGTGAGAGCAATAAGATCCTTTAGAACGGGATCATAGTCTTGTTCCTTCAAGGGAGGCAATGCCTCTTCTCCATCTTCTTCAAACTCAACCTATCTTGACAAAACCTTGGCCTTCAAAGCAACGGATGCTCCTTTGTGCATTCCAATGGCCCTAGCACGGTTGTCAAGAGCATTCTTGATTTGCACTTGATATGAGCACATTTCTTGCATCACTTGAGTTGAGGTCATGGTGGAGAAATCATGTCTTCCTTGAATGCTCTTCATATTCGCGCCCTCAAATGGCATTATGGCAATCATGTACTTCCTCTTGATCCAAGCATCGTCAATGTATGTGGCACCAACATTTGAGAAGGCGGAGAGTTTTGAGTCTTTGGTACATGTCAACATGATCTTCTCCATCATGCATATAGAATCCTTCGGCCTCATTGGTCAAGGCGTCATATCTATTCCTTTGCATGCTCTCATTGCCCACAAACATGATGACAAGAGCATCCCATGTTTCTTTGGCGGTGGAATATTGTTGAAGATGTGGCATGTGGTTAGGACCCACGCCTTGTTGAAGATGGACTATTTTGGTGAAGCCCTGGAGATTTTTGAAGAATTTGGGCTTCTGGATTTCATTGAGCTGAACGAGGACTATGATGAGAATCTAGTGGGACAGTTCTATGCCACTCTATACTTCCACAATGATGAGAGGAAGATCACTTGGATGACGAAGGATCAGAATTTTCTGCGTCTTGGAGTCAGTTTGCTACCATTCTGGGATTGCAGGACTTTGGTGAGACACCTGATGCTGATTTTTACTCCACATACTTCAGACTTCCTTATCCTGAGAAGTCCATGCCTCTCACTGAGCTGTATGATCTCTATATTCCTGGACGTGCTGTGGTTGGGCAGTCCAAGCATCTGTTGCCAGTGTATGATATCCTCCACAGGATTTTTAGGAACACTTTGACTCCTCGAGTGGGAAACTTTGATCAGATGCATGGTTCTCTTGTTGACTTGATGGTTATCTCTCATAGGCGTCGTGGTGATGGGCTGAGGAATGAGATGTACAACTGCATCATAAAGAGGAGAGTGCATGTGTTTGCTGCCTTGGTCTATAATCTCATCTCCACCACTTGGCGCAATGCCAAGCTTGCTGAGGCTCTATTTGACAATGATAAGGAGCTCAAGACTCATGCCGTCAAGGATCTCCATGTCAAGAAGCATGCCACTCCTATACTTAGTTTGGATGATCTTGGTCCAGACACTGATGTCTCTAGTGACTCGGATTTCGAGATGGAGGGAAGAGCCAAGAAGGACAGCTTTCGCAAGTGGATGTCCTCTAGTTTGAAGAAGATCTTCTGTCGCCAGGTTGGTATGGAGGACCAAGCATATCGTGCTCATGTCCATGGCAAGGAGGAGCGACAGCTGACACGTGACAGGTTTGCCCATCTGTTGGTGCCTGTTCGTGCTGGGTCTGAGGACAGGATCATAACTACTGGGGAGTGGAAGTCCAAGCAAGGCAACAAGTGGTTTGATCCAGATCTTCTAGATGATACTACCACTTCAGACGAGCCTTAGACTCGTGGTGACACTGACGAGGAGGTTGAAGATGTGAACTCAGAGAATGAGCGCAATCTCGGCAGCCCGGCTCGTGCTTCTAGTTCCGACGAGCGACCTCCAGAGACGCTAGCATCGCCTCTTCCCTTTTTGGTGCCTTGATACCAAAGGGGGAGAGAGTTCTATTAGGGTCGCTCTATTTGCTTGGGTTTGTGTTTTGTGTGTCAAACTTTGTGCGTGTGCTTGTGAGTTGAACTTTTTTTTGTTAAAGTTTTTATGGTTGAACCATTTGATGTTATGGATTTGGATTTAATGGTTTTATCTCTATTCATCAAGCAAGCATTCATATTAGCATATCTATTGTACCCTTGCTAGGTTTCAAAGAGTTAGGCGGAGCACACTTTCTAAAAGATACCAAAGTTTCCCTCATAAGCAAATTTTTATTATGTATCACTCTCTCGAAGTGCTTGTCCAAATTCGTTGTACCTCTCTTAGTTGTGTTGTCATCAATATCCAAAAAGGGGGAGATTGAAAGTGCATTTTGCATCTTTGATCTCTCTTAGGTTTTGGAGTTGATAACAACACCACTAAGCTTCTAACAGTGCGTCAAGTATTTCAGGTTAAATCAACTAGACGCCAAAGAGGTGAAGAGAATTTCAAGACAACGCCACCAAGATTATCTTGGTCCAGCGGTAGTACCGGGCGTGGCAGCGGTATTACCGCTCTGCACAGGGAGCGGTAGTACCGCGCCCAGTACCGCCATGAGGAAATTGCGTACTGCCTCCAGCGGTACTGAAGCGGTAGTGGCTCGGTAGTACCGCTGAACACTTTTTAATCTTGAGCAAATCCTTGCTCAGCGGTAGTACCGCTACTTGCTGGCGGTAGTACCGCTCCCTCCAGGAAGCGGTAGTACCACCCCCGGTACCATCCCTTCTACCGCTGCCTAGGAATTTTCTCTCTGTATCGCACGGTACTAGAGCGGTAGTGGATCGGTACTACCGCCAGCCACTTCAAATTAATTCAAAGTGGGTGGCCAGCGGTAGTACCATGGCACACTCGCGGTAGTACCGCTGCTGGAGTACCACGGTACTTCAGCTGCAGTACCGCCTGCGCTCTGCGTCTGAGACGCGCTAGTACCGCGTGGATACCCAGGTGGCGGTAGTACCGCTGGGTCCAGCGGTAGTACCGCCAGGCACGAAAAGGGTCAAAACGGCTAGTTTTGGGATGGGGCTATAAATACCCCATCCCCTTCTTCTCCAAGAGGTTGCTCGTTCCAGCATTTAAGACAAGCATTTATTGAGCCTCTAAAAGCTAGATCTCTCCCAATCCCTCCACCCAAACTCGTTGATACTTGGAGGATTGGAGGAGAAGACCCGGATCTACATCTTCACCGACTCGTTCTTCATTTCCCCCTCTCTATCTAGAGGGATCTAGCCTAGGGTTTCCTCTTGTGGAGAACCTAGGCATCTTGTTCTTGTTGGTGATTCAAGAAGAGTTGGGAACCCCAATTTGTTTGTGGGTGTGTGCCCCAAGTTGTTTGTAAATGACTCGATCCCCGCCTCAAAGGGGTTCAATAGTGGAAGGTGAACTAGGCCTTTGTGGCGGAGTTCATCGGAGAATAGGGTGAGGCCTTTGTGGCGTTGAGTAGGCCTTTGTGGCGAGCTCACACCCCTCCAACGAGACGTACTCCCCTAACAAGGAGGAACTCGGGAATACATCGTGTCTCCATGTGCTTCACTTTGGTTACCTCGTTCCCTCACTCCCTTTACCCGTACTTGCATTGTGATTATTGTTATCCTTGTCATATAGGTAAATTCACTTAGTTGCATTATCTAGACAATTACCTTTGTGTCAAGCCTAAATCAAAAGAAAAATTAAAATTGGTCGTAGCACCTATTCACCCCACCCCCCTCTAGGTGCCCATACTTTACTTTCAGTTGTCAACCTCACCAATTTTGCTGAACACAAAGAGGTTAAACTAATGGTGTAGAAAAATGAAAACAATAGCAGCAGTGTGAAAACATTAATTGCAGTGGTTGTATTATCACTATGAGAAAATGGACATGGGTCCACAGTTCACTAGTGGTGTCTCTCCATAGAAAATAAATAACATGTGTGGTGAACGAATTACAGTTGGGAAATTGATAGAAGTGAAGGATGCACCGTAGTGCATATGCAAGCCATAAATACTACTACGTGATTCATGCGGGCATTACAACAAAATACATAGACCGTCATCCAACTGCATCCATGACTAATAATCCACCTTCCGAATATCATCCGAACAAATGTTAGGTATTAAGTTGCAAGCAAAAAATAATGGTAGTAAGCAAAGTGAGTAATATAAAGAATGTAAACGAAGTAAACATCGTTGTTTTCTCCCTAATGGCAACATCACATCCTCCATCCGTCACATTTCTGTCACTCGAGCACATATGGAAAGGAGACAAGAACCCACTATCGAGCATAAATACTCCCTCTTGGAGTCACTAGCATCTACTTGGCCAGAGCATCTACTAATAACGGAGAGCATGCAAGATCATAAATAACATATGCATGAAGATAACATGATAGATTTTTAATCAGAATACATAACATTCAACATTCATCGGATCCCAGCAAACACAACATGTAGCATTACAATAAGATGATCTCGATCATGTAAGGCAGCTCACGAGATCTAAACATGAGGCATAAAGTGGAGGAGACAACCATCTAGCTACTGATATGGACCAGTAGTCAAGGGATGAACTACGCATGCATCACTCCAGAGGCGGGCATGGTGGTGTAGACCCCTCCGGTGATGAATTTCCCTCCCGACAGGGTGCCAGGGAGAGCTCCAGAACCCTCCCGGTCTCGGGTTGACGATGACGAAGGCCTCGAGTGTTTCTCGGGAAAAACTATAATATTATGAGGGTTCACGTATCGAGGCGAAATGGTGATGGCGGTGGATGACCGAGGGGCCCACACCACCCCCATGGCGCGACTAGGGGGCGTGCCTCCCTATGGTGTGGCCCCCATGTGCCCCCCTCCGGGCCTCTTCGGGACTCCGTGGAACCTTTGTAATTTCTAAGAATTCCGGGCTTCGAACTTTCTAATTCCGCGAATATATGCAGAACAACTTTTCTAAAACTAAAAATAGCATAAAACGTGGAACTGGCTCTGTGGCATCTTGTCAATAGGTTAGTCCCGAAAATCGATAAAAATGACATAAAGTGTATAGCAAACATGTAGAAAATATCATGAAAACAACATGGAACATCGGAAATTCAGGATACATTTATGACGTATCAATATGTTTCTTGTGTATGGCGGTGAAGAAGAGCTCGTCGCAAGATGTTACGTCGATGCTTAGATTCCACACCGATCCGGATGACTCTTGTGTATGGCGGTGAAGCAGTTTGGATGAAGGAGTTCATATCCGAACTAGGTGTGGTTCCAAGAGTGTTGGATCCAATGATTATCTATTGTGACAACAATGGTGCCATATCCAATGCTAAGGAACCAAGATCTCACAATAATTCCAAGCATATCAAGCGCCTTTTCACTCCATCCATGAGCATGTCAAGGATGGGGATGTGAAGATTTGCAAAGTACACACAGATCTGAATGAGGCGGATTAGTTAACTAAACCTATCCCAAAGGCAAAACATGATAAACACCAGAACTCCATGGGTGTTAGATTCATTACTATGTAATATAGATTATTACCCCGAGTGCAAGTGGGAAATTGAAAGGAATATGCGCGAGAGGCAATAATAAAGTGGTTATTATATTATTCCTTGTTTATGATGAATGTTTATTTCTCATGCTAGAATTGTATTAACCGGAAACGCAGATACATGTGTGTTTAATCAACAAATAATGGTTCCTAGTAAAGCCTCTCGTTTAACTAGCTCGTTGATTAACTGATGATAAAGGTTTCCTGATCACGAATATTGGATGTTGTTAATAATGGGTTCATGTCATTAGGAGAATGATGTGATGAACATAGACCCAAATTAAGTATAACAATGCGATAAAGTCATTTAGTTTATATTGTTATATCTTGCGTATGAAGTAACCTTATTCCTTAGACCATGAGATCATGTCAATCACTAATACCGGAAGGTTGCTTTGATGACATCAAACGTTATGCTGTAACAGGGTGACTATAAAGGTGGCGTTAGGTATTAGGAAAGTGTTAGTTGAGGCTCATGGATCAAGAGTGGGATTTGTCCATCCAAAATGACGGAGAGATATACTCTGGGCCCTCTCGGTGATATCACATTGACATCGCTTGCAAGCACGGGACTAGGTCACAAGAATGTCATATCACAAAACGAGTAAAAGAGTACTTGTCGGTAATGATATCGAACAAAGTATGGTTGATACCGATGATCGGATTCCGGACAAGTAAAATATCGCGAGACAAAGGGAATTAGTTATGGCATTGATGGTTCACACGATCACAAGATTCATCGTTGAATATGTAGGAGTCATCATGGATCTCCAGATCCCGATGTTGATTATTGATCGGAGAGGTACCTCGATCATGTCTATATTATTCGCGAACAGAGGGTGACACACTTAAGGTTCGATGACGCATTTGAGAGGATACGGAATATCGGATAATAGTTTGGACAACACCGGAATTGTTTCGGGTAAATTTTCAATAGTTTAAGGGGTTTTCCATCAAATGATTTTTAATAGAATTAACAAATGATTCAAGCGGTTATGTGGAAATGTTTGTTAATAGAATTAACAAATATTAAATAAACAAATAAAAGTGTTTTATTTATTTAATAAGGAAAAACCCTTGGATTTTCTAAGTGGAAACTTAAGAGAGAGATGAGTGGGTGTGAGTGGAGTGTCCGTTCACATGAAGTGGGGAAGAGGTGGGGTGTAGGGTCCGCCCCAGAACCACTGTTCAAGGACACCCCCGATATGCATACATTCACGATCCCAGGAATTCAGTCGTGAACAACATATCAAGTTGGTACACAGATACAATATCCATTACACGGTTGCATAAAACACTTACAAAGAGACATGGTCACATGACCAAGCCTACACGGCTGCCACTCAGGGCAACACACAACACACACAGCGGAAGACTAAACACACACAAAACGCGGTAGAGCCCAAGTCACGCCTTATCCTACAGGCTGTTGATCCAGAGACGATCCTAGTTCCCAAAGCCATCAGCTTCGTACTCCTCCTCATTGATCTTCTTCTGAGACTCCTTCTCATTGTCTAGAAAGTAGATACCAGGGGCGAAACCATATGAGTACGTTTGAATGTACTCAGCAAGACATCCATCATGTTACTTACCAAAGATGCAAGTATGCTTATATGGTGGAATAGGTAGGCTATAAATAGGGTTCACTTTCAATGGTGTTCATATAGGATGACACCACAGTTGCAGTCAGGTTAATATGTAGCTTCATTGAAGAAGATACTTCAGAAGAAAATAATATAGTTTTTCTCTCTCTTGTAGATATCACATGTACAAGAGGTTTTGTTAAACTTTTGTTTAAAAGAGAATTTTCTCTTTGCAAAACTTTTTGGAAAAAATCAACTTCCAGATTCTTGCTTAGAGGAGAAAAGTTTTATTTGCAATTCTTTTTGTAAAAACAACTTCTGGCTTTTCATCATCGATGGTACCTCCCAGGTACAAGATTTCCTTCCTTTCCAAACTTCACAAGTTCAACACCTTTTTGAAAGCTTCTCTTTTTGAAGACATTGACACAATGCTAGCTACATGGCCATTTAACTGTCCATATCCGAGGATGCGGCTTCTTCAAAAAAGTTGTACTCTGCAGAGGTGTACACATCCACCAGATCCAGTACACCTGTCGTGAACAACCACGGACTATAACAACAGTATGTGAACATCATATAACTGATCATAACCATCCACTATGTTCAATCTAGAATGTGTTTATCTCTCAGTTGAGTTTTACCGTCATTCCCGGCACCAGGCTATTCCTCGCCAGCCAGGATGCCCCAACTGAATGCGACCGGAGGCGAAATTAATCCCACACTTTTTATGTCTCAACATTGGGAGTTTTGACGACATTTGGTTCGAGGGTACGACGCCCCTTATAGCGATTGAGATAGAACACACACTAAAAAGAACAAACTTCAAGTTAAGCCCCGTGCCCATGTTGGGGTAGGGTGCAGTACGGTAAAGGTTGTCCGGCGAAGACTAGGTTATGTGTCATTTTTGAAAAACATGTTTTTTTCTCAAAAATGACCACTTCCACATTCCTCCGGTGGATAAGGTCTCGCCGTTCCACCGGGTTTTCCATAAAGCCTTTGTTTTGTAAAAACACAATTTTAGAGTGTCCACTTAGGGACTAATATTTGTGATAGTAATAAATACCATCGGGTGGCTATGGGCTTGGTAACTCCAAGTAGCAACTACTGGCATAGTAGTAGTATATATAAAATTATCAGAAGTGATACTCACTTCAAAAATAGTTTTTGGAAATCAAAGTTTTGGAAAAACTTTTCAGAAGTAAAACATGCATGATAGATAATGATAAGTGTAATATCAGCAAGCATCAGGATGGCTTGCCTTAAATCTCTTAATGTTCCTGTCCTTGAAGCAACTTGAACTTGACGCACAGTTCCACAACTGCTTCTTCTTCTTCTTCGTTTTCTAGCGTCGTAAAGGAATAAAAGACACACACTCAGGTCTAAAGGGCAAACAACTAAGCTAAACAACACATACAGAAAGCAAACGTACACTCACGAATCCTCTTGAAACGTTATCGCGAAAAATATCTCACATAACTCTCACGGTCCAAAATTATCGGTAGACACTATGTATGGCTTAGAAAACCATATCCCACATCTTACATACCATATATTGAGTGGTGTACTACTCTCCTAATAAGATATACAAGAAGCTAAGTATATAGCTTGTGGGTGCAAAGGTTAGGTTGCTAAGGTAAAACAAACAAGCAGGACAATACCCATGGCAGTGGGTATTATCCACCACAAGCAATTGTCACTTATTGTGTTCATGATTTAGTTGGGTGTTTTAGTTTCATAAGATACTCCTAAGAACAACAAATAACACAAGTATAAAACTCCTGCTAAGGTAAATTACTCAAACAAAAATCCAAACAACAAGCAAAACACACAACAAAAGAATAGGTTATTTATTTACTTCATTATTGTTTACTTGGGGTTTTGGAATCCATCAATCATGAAAAATTAGCAAACAACCAGTACCTAAAAAACAATTAATAAAGTCATAAAAACAATTCAAAACACAAACATCATTGAAGAAAAACTCCTATCAAAACTCACAAATTAAAAGAGCAATAATACTAGAGCAAAAACCATGATTCTAGTGGTGACACTAGTTCAACACTAGAGAAGTAAATAAAGCTAACATGATGCATAACTCTAAACAAGCAAGTCATGAACATGAATGCACCTACTAGCAGTACACAAATCTTACACATGCTAGTAAGCACAAACAATCAAACTAATTCTATGAAACAACTATTAAGCATGCCCAAAGCAATTCTAGCAATTTCTGTTCTTCCTATGTAATTACTAGCAAGCAAACATGGTATAAGCTACACAACCAGTAGCTATGCATTCAATGAAAAGTTATCTAAACACTTTCAAAAATCAAAACACTCAATATAAAGTTATTCACAACCATCTGTCAATCTCAAGGGATTATTTTATTTGTAAACATTTTAATTTAGCACACAATAGTGAATCATTTCTTAACATGATACTCCTAAGGAATATTATGCTAACAAATAGATCACCTCTAAACATATTAGTATTTACAAATAATAAATCTTTCACTTGCATAAGTGAAAACAAACAATTTATTTTTCCATGGTGGAAAAATAATAATCAACCTTATAATAGAACATGTTATTTTCACACATGTATGGTTAGGGATTTTCATCCTCAACCAAAATGCAATGGAACCAGTGGGTTATGGGCCCACTAATACCAAGGAAAAGGAGGTACTAAGCCTCTGGTTACTTATGACAAAAATAGTGTACAAGATAAATAACACAAGGCTATTTATTCTAGTGATAACAAGACTAGTGCATATGAATAACAAAACTTACACATGCTTTACTATAAAATGATATGCAAAACTAACAGATATATTTTCAATATCTATCCAGGACATTTTAGTGATAACAAGACTAGTGCATTGGATAGATCTTTTCAATATCTATCCAGGACATTTTAGTTTGTTCAATTTGGTTATGTATTTTAAAAGTTAGGTTCAAATCATTCTCATAGATACTGCCAAAACAGTCCTTGTGTCCACAATATTGGTCCAAACTTAGATATGCAAATTTTGTATGGTTTAGATTTCATATAGTTTGGTCCATGATTTTTATCAGATTTTATTTTGCATTTTTAGTATTTTTACAATGTCCAAAGTAAATGGTACAAGTTCTGTTAAAAATTAAAAGGAATAAAGCAACTGCAATGCTGGCTGGTTCGGGTGGGTATGGCCCAGTTAGCGCATTGCGCGGCCCGGCGCAGCTCAGAGCGCGCGTGCGGCGCGGGAAAGCTCGCATTCAATTGTGGTCGTAGATCTCGCGATCTACGGTCCGCTGCATCTCTTCTTCCTCTCGTCCCTCTCTCTCTCTAGCCCGACACGGCCGGCGGCGAAAGTGCTCGGGGGCTCACCTAGGAGGTTCGGGGAGGGGTGGCGTGTGCTCAGGGAGGCTGTAGGGAGTTGAGGGCGTCGAGGGGAGGTGACGGCAGCGACCGGCGCGGCTCCTGGCGGCGGCGCTCCGAGTGGTGTCCGTGGCGGCGAGGTGGACGGCGGCGGCTATCCTGCGCACGAGGGACCACGGGGGCATGTTAGGGAGACTCAGGGGGGTTAGGGGAAGCTATCCAGGGCAGAGGGAGGGGAGGGGGAGACTCGGGCAGTGTTGTACCGTGCCGTGGCCAAGGTGGTCACCGGCGGCAGCTCCCGGCCTGGGCACGCTCCATGGTGCTAGGGCTCGGGCAGAAATTGACTAGGGGAGGTAGTGAGGGTGTGAGGGAGGGCAGAGGCGCTCGGGTGTGGTCTCTGGATACTTATAGCTGAGGGGGTGAGGTCAAGGGAAAGATGGCCACTCGGGTTCACGCCAACCTTTGGCATGAGCAAACCCTAGGGGTCCTATGGTCACTCCACACTTGTGCACTGATGCCCTAGGTCAAGACCACGATGGATGCAGGGTTAAGGTGGCTTTTGGGTGCATGTTGAGGCAAGTGGCAAGTCAAAAGGTCAAAGTCATGGGCATGCCCATACCTATCCATGTCATCACCTTCTCTGTGCATTTCCTTAGTACCCAAGGCTTCTAGAAGACTACTATTGCATCCTGGTTCGAGTCCATATGCTAGTCAACAAGTTAGGTCAGGCCACACTTCCAAATATGCAAGGAAACATCAAGAAATCAAAGGTGCAAAAATGTATCTCTTACTGTTCACTGAAAAATTCAGAAAATTCAGTCTTAGGACTTAGAAATTTTGTAAGTGTTGAAAACAGATGAAATGTTCAAAAAAGTTGAGTTTGTTTTCAAGGTTCAATTGCTTTCCAAAATTTGTTTTCAAAGTATGGACTTGTTAACCATGTTATATACTTTCAGAAACATCCTTTGAAAACAATTTTTAAATAGTTTAAGGCCATGAAAACAATGTGGAAAAAGGTACACTTTCCGTTTTTATCTGTTTCTCAAAAATGCCTTTTTCTGTCTTAATTTTATACCACAAAAACAACAAGAAAAAGATAATTTTTATTTGTCCAAAAATAAAACTAAGCTTATGGTTTTGTAGTACATATATCAAGGATTAATTAAAAGTCAAGAAATCATAAAATAACAATTTATATCTTAGTGAAAACAAAGGTAGAAAACAGGTACATGGCTTTGTTTTCAGGAATTGTTTTCTATAGAAAACTTGAAAGAAAACCTTCATAAATCATTTTGAAAACTTGTTTTCTTGGATCCAACAAAGTTAAAAGTTGGTTTTAAGATGAAAACAAGAAGGATCCAAGTCTTTGGATAAAAATCCCCTCAGGTAATAATAGGAAAAATATCAGGGAAAATATCACGAAAAATAATAGGAATGTTTTTCAGAAACATTTGGTATGAGTTTTATAAAGAAACAAAACTTGTGTTGCAAATATGATTAAGATCATATACTCACGTTAGTTCAAACAATCATGTTGTTATAAAAAAAATTGTTTGCCCTAATTTTTGTCTTCTTGAGCACATTACAAGAATCCAAAAACTGGGGTGTGACATGGGGGCCCCATGGCTTAGCCGTACCCCCCTTGGGTGTAACATCCCTGATTTTTGGAAAGACCAAAAATCACTAAAAATTGAAACTTTTTGTTTTCATGTTTAGTAAGTCACCAAAAAACCAAATGAGAAGAAAGAAACAAAAGGAAACAATACATATTCAATGAAATTGAGTTTACCAATCCAATTGTACCTTGTTCCCTAAACCCTAAAACCTTTTTCAAAAAAATAAGTTTCTTTATATAAAGGGAATATCTTTTATTAACAAACCTTTACCTAAAATGTTTACAACTCCATTATTAAGTTTGAAGATTATCTCATGGCAACATTACTCAATTATTTATAACCCTTAATAAAGTTCCAGGCCTTAAAAGTATTTGAGGAGAATAAAATTATTAATAATAACCTTTAGTTGTTATTCCAAGTTTTAAACATAAAGGTGTGAAAATAAGAATGCATTGCTTGATAATAACATAAAAGAGGGTTTTGGAAAACAATATCATGACTTGTAGTTTTATTCTAAAATTTATTGATCAACAATATTAATTAATTGATATGAACTAATTAAATAGCATTAAGCTACTATTAGTAAATCCTTCATATCCAAATATTATAAATGTGAAAATGGTTTACAAATGGCTTTCCAAAAATAATATATGACATGTAAAATGTAACTGAAATTCTATTTGGACAATAACATCAATTTATTATTTTTCTAAATTTTAAAATGGCCTTAAAGTATTATTAGTGTTTAATTTATTTTTCAAAATATATAATTGTGAAAACATGGTGGAATGACTTTCAAAATCTTGTTTTCAACATTTATAATGTCACTAAAATCTTAGTTGACCAATAACTATGTTTTATAAAAATTTAAATTAAAAATCACATTAAGTAACTATTAAGGAATTATTCAAATTCCCAAATTCAAAAATAAAATATGATGATTTTGTTTCCAAAAATGGTACTGTTGGAAAGTACTTGAAATTTCAAGAATTTAGAAATTTGTTTCATGTCATTTGGATACTTAAAACAGAAGTTATGAATTAATTAAATAAACAGAAATAAAAAGAAAAGAATTGATGACGTCATCAGATGACGTCACCGTCTTCCTCCTCCGGATGGAAACTCGCCTGTCACGGCCGTGATTTTCGCCGCTCGATTTCGGGCCATTAAGGCCATGAATGCTCCCTCTCTCTGCCCCTATAAAACGACCCCGCGGCCCTCTCTAATTTCCCTCTGTCTCCTCTCTCGATAATGCCCCGAGGCCAACGAATTTCTTCGTCGGAGTTCTGTCGCCCTCCGCCGTCTTCCACCGATTCCGACTAGGTGAGCCGAAGAGGGAGACAGAGATCGGCTCCATTCGTTTCCCCGTGGCCTTGCGCATGTTGTGATGCCCCCGCTTGTCTTTTTGGTGCAGTATAGCGACGAGGGCGAGCTCGCCGGAGCCGGAAACCGCACGGCCACCTCGGAACCTCCTCACCGCCGTCGTTGCAGAACCGTGGGGTCTTCCCGTGGTCCCCATCATTCCCACCGGGCCTCTCCGAATCTTCCCGTGCACTCCCCGAGCCCGGAGGCTCACTGGAACGCGCCGCGGTCAACCTCCCGCGAGCAGCTCCACCGCAACCGCCATCTCCGGCGAGATCCCTCCGGTGAGACCCCTCCTCTCTCTCTCTCTTTTATTTCTGACCGTTAGATCTAGGACCTACGCACGAGATTAGATCACTTATTCGAAGGGGTATGCAACCCTCAGATCTGGATCTGACGGCTCAGATCTGGATCCACTTATCCACGTCAGCGTCCCAGTCAGCAGCACAGTCAGCACCAGCACCCAATCAGATCTAGCCACGTGGCCCAGCCTTTAATTCAAAATTTTCTCCCGCTAGAATTAATTGGCAGTTTTACAGATTAGTCCCTGCATCTTAGATCTATCATATCTTTTGATCCATAAGCCCAAATTTAGCAATCTTGGACTTTTTGAAAAGCCCTTGACATTTAGAATCTTTTGGCACTGGCCAAATTCAAATTTGACAAACTTAAATTTGTTCAATTTTAAATATGCTTGTTTGGTGAAATTTGGCATAATTCAAATTCCACAAATCCAAAAATTGCAAATAAAATATTTTTGGAAACCTTAGGATGAGTACTTTCACATCCTCTGTCCCAAAATAATATTTGAACAAATTAAAATTGAATTTAGAATTAAGTTGTCTATTTGAGAAATTTTGACATAGATTTAATTCTGTAAATAATTTCAAATTAGTTCCTTTTGCAAAATTGCTCCATTTGATAACCTTGGACCAGAAACAACCATGACGAACCATTTTGGACACCTTGGACCATGGCCATGATTATTTGACCAAAAACCCAACATAGTGATACATCCATTTTCACCATGACTTAGGAATTGTTTTCAACTGTTATTATTTGATGTTATGTCCATTTGGAGCCAAGCCATGTCCTTAGAATGTGCCAATCACATATAGTACCAAGTAGTGAACTTTAGTTTTCTATCTTCTCCACTTCCCCATGCTTGCTACAAGATTTCACCAAGTTGGGATTTGTGAGAACCATGAAGTGCAAAGGAGGACTTAACCATCTAGAGATTTTTCAACATGAAGATAGAAGACCAATGAAGGAACTTAGCAAATAAAACAAACTTCAGAAGCAATCTCCAAGAAGTGGAAGCACTTAGAAGACTAAACCCCTTTCTCTCTAAGTCTTTTTCCTTCCCTTTTCTATTCTTCTCCTTTCAACCTGGTGGCAACATGAAGAGCTACAAGGAAGATCAATGAAGAAGTTTTGAAGAGAAGACTTAGACTCCACAACAACTAGAAGCAACTCAAGAAGTACAAGTGTGAAGAAATTCAGTAGAAAGCATCTCCCTCTCTCTTTCTATCTTTCTTCTTATTTTTCTTTCCAAATTGACTTAGTGGTATATGTGCCCATCCCATACCCAAACCAATTAGTGAAGTGAAAACCATGAAGACTATCAAGAGCAAGAGAAGCACCACACCAAGGAAGGAAACAACTTAGATGGCATGATGATGATCTTCAAGAAGGCAATCACATGAGGACTAGAAGCAATCCACCCAAGTTGAAGAGTAACAAGTTATTTTTGTCCAACCATTAACCCAAATGGAAAATCCAAGACTTAGTAATATTTTCCCTTTGATGATGAAGTTAGTAGACCTACCCTAACCACAATGGAAAATACTAACATAATCACTTAAATATTTTTGAAGGTGAATATGACCAAGTGTTTGCATGTAATACTATAGTTGAAGAAGTAATATGTTTATTCTAAGTGAACTCTTGGAACTTCCTCGACAAGTATGATTATAATGAAGTTGGATCCCATCAAACTCAACCTAGTCCTTCCCAAGTAAACCATTGGAATTTCCTTAACAAGTATGAGACCATTAGAGAATGAATATTTCAACTCAAACCTAGACTTTGTCCTAACCAACTTGGTTAAGCCCCATTTGATATGTTAGTTGTTTTTCTACACTTGTATGTTTGTTTGCTAGGATGCTTGTTTATTTTGTTATTGTGTTTTCAATGAATAGATTGTACGGAGAGCAACGATCTTTTGTGAAGAGAGTGTGATTTCTTCACCAACTTCAACAAGGCAAGTAACACACCATCAACTACCCATTATTTTCTATATGCATTAGCTGATTTATAGTAGTATGCATGATAGGAAATTTTACTAAGTTATACTATGCTATGCTATTATCCTAGTAGTGTGTAGCCATCCCTTTTACCTTGTTATTTTGATAGCCTTAGAATTTACTAGGTGCTATGCAATGTTACAAATTGTTTTACTAGATGTTGAGGAAAAATCCTAAGTATAACTAATGAATGAACCACCTGGGTGGAAGTGGTAAGACTGGGTTATGTTGAGTGTTTCCTCAGGGCCCTTATCTAAGGGTTATTCCACTTGAGGTTGTCACTTGCGGATGGCCACCCAGGAACAAAGAGATTACTATGTCCTTCTAAGTTTAGTAGCTTCCCGTGCAGCCTTTTGACATTATGGGCTCTGTCTTGATCAATTAAGTTGTGAGGGTTCAGCCCAGGCTTGACAAGCAGATGTAGCAAAATTATAGGTGGAACGGGTCTTGCCGGTGGGTTTGGACTTCTTCTTCTGAAAGATCTCGTCTCAATTCTCTCCTTTCCATGATGCACTCCGGGTGTATAGGATGTTTGGGCTAATTGAAGACAAAGGGTGAAAGTGCACAACCTCTGCAGAGTCAACAAACTAAGATCTTAGCCGTGTCCCCGGTTATGGACAACTATGAGCAGCTGGACAAGGATTGACGGAAGAATCTCATCATCAATTTCAATAAGTAAAAATTTGACCAAGTGAACAGTATTTGTGGTGCTTGGATCTTAATCCAATGTTGCCACCCTTTTGAAAAGAAAAGTTTGTTTTTACAAAAGTGATAGGAGAAAACTGGCTTTATGCAAACTTAGTCCCTAAACTCCACTCAGCCAAATAAGCATGTAGTATTAGTCTTGCCATTTATATCCACCATAGTGTTACTTGCCAATACATTAAATTGTATTGACTCCCTTGTGGCTGCATATTCCATATTGCAGATGTTTCTGAAGACGAGTGAGGATTTCGTTTTGGACTCGAGACTATCGCCAACATGTTTTGCCTGTGGCACATGAAGAAGATGGGCTCAATGTTGTTCTATGTTTTCCGCTGTATATCTTTGTTTCCTGCTAGTCTTCTAAGACTATGCAAGTTGTAATTCTATTTTGTAAAGATTGGATCATGCGATGTAATAGAATTTGATGCATTTGCATGATATTTCATTTTGTACTGTGGTGCTAGCAATTGATCCAGGGACTAGCACAATAACACAGGTATTCCATCTTTATTAAAAGTTGGGATGCTACAAAATGGTATCAGAGCATTGTGTTGCCTGTAGAATTCGAGACCCTAAGTTTGGAGAAGACCCTAGGTTTGAAAATTCACTATGTTCAAACTTTCTAGAAACAAAACAATCATCTTAGTTCATCTCATATCATCTCATCTATTATTCACCTTAAAAAAATTTCCTAGATGACCTCCTCCTCAATACCATCAAGACAAGAGTGTTGAAGATCATACCAAGAAGTGCAAGAAGTATTTTCACCACATGAAGACCTACACTCAAGACAATTGAAGAAACTTGGAGATAAAACCCAGACTTCACAACATTCAAGAACACCTCAAGACATGGAGAGAAGAATATGAAGAAAAGCTCAAGAGGATATAGATGAGACCACCAATATAGTTACTTTGTTAGAACAACGTTAATGTGTTAGAGTATTGATCATACCAATGAGTGTGGTATGACAATATTAGTTGTTTTATAAAACCTTGTTGTTTGGTGTGATGAATGTGTTATATGTTGTTATGTGTTGTTTGTAAGATGAGTTTCCTTGATCTGCTATTTTGGATAAGAACCTTCCTTAGCCATCTTTCTAAATCTCTACTCATCCCTACTAGACCAAACCCAACACCAGACTCATTCACCAACCATACTAAGAACCATTTGGAATCATACAACCTTTACCCTATTGATACACAAGCCATCCCATTTGAGGAATGCTAGTATCAAATTTCTTTCTTCTGTGTGAAGGAACAATCACATCCATGATCAATGCCAACTGCCTAATAAGGATCAAGCTAACCTTGGAGCTATCAAGCAATGGAATATTTTGCCCACCAAGAGAGTTTGTTTAGAAATAGCATGATGTTTGCTTTCAAGGATGACAACAACAAGATGGAAGATTGCCAAGAACATCAAAAGATCAAGTTGAGAGTGAACCAAAGGCTTTTGATTGACCCAAAGAGTGACCCCTCAGTGTCAAAGGTAGTCCAACATACCTATGTTGGTCTACATCTCTACCACGAAGGAAAGTTCTACTCAAGCCAATTCCAGATCAATCTACATTCCAATCTAATGAAAATAGACTACCCACAAAAGATTTCCTTTAAGGGTGGTAGCCCACCCAGTTGTTTTGGAACCCACTTACCCAAACCTAATCTTTCTTTCTAACCTTCCCAAATCTCGGGACGAGATTTCTTTTAAGGGTGGTAGTCTGTAACATCCCTGATTTTTGGAAAGACCAAAAATCACTAAAAATTGAAACTTTTTGTTTTCATGTTTAGTAAGTCACCAAAAAACCAAATGAGAAGAAAGAAACAAAAGGAAACAATACATATTCAATGAAATTGAGTTTACCAATCCAATTGTACCTTGTTCCCTAAACCCTAAAACCTTTTTCAAAAAAATAAGTTTCTTTATATAAAGGGAATATCTTTTATTAACAAACCTTTACCTAAAATGTTTACAACTCCATTATTAAGTTTGAAGATTATCTCATGGCAACATTACTCAATTATTTATAACCCTTAATAAAGTTCCAGGCCTTAAAAGTATTTGAGGAGAATAAAATTATTAATAATAACCTTTAGTTGTTATTCCAAGTTTTAAACATAAAGGTGTGAAAATAAGAATGCATTGCTTGATAATAACATAAAAGAGGGTTTTGGAAAACAATATCATGACTTGTAGTTTTATTCTAAAATTTATTGATCAACAATATTAATTAATTGATATGAACTAATTAAATAGCATTAAGCTACTATTAGTAAATCCTTCATATCCAAATATTATAAATGTGAAAATGGTTTACAAATGGCTTTCCAAAAATAATATATGACATGTAAAATGTAACTGAAATTCTATTTGGACAATAACATCAATTTATTATTTTTCTAAATTTTAAAATGGCCTTAAAGTATTATTAGTGTTTAATTTATTTTTCAAAATATATAATTGTGAAAACATGGTGGAATGACTTTCAAAATCTTGTTTTCAACATTTATAATGTCACTAAAATCTTAGTTGACCAATAACTATGTTTTATAAAAATTTAAATTAAAAATCACATTAAGTAACTATTAAGGAATTATTCAAATTCCCAAATTCAAAAATAAAATATGATGATTTTGTTTCCAAAAATGGTACTGTTGGAAAGTACTTGAAATTTCAAGAATTTAGAAATTTGTTTCATGTCATTTGGATACTTAAAACAGAAGTTATGAATTAATTAAATAAACAGAAATAAAAAGAAAAGAATTGATGACGTCATCAGATGACGTCACCGTCTTCCTCCTCCGGATGGAAACTCGCCTGTCACGGCCGTGATTTTCGCCGCTCGATTTCGGGCCATTAAGGCCATGAATGCTCCCTCTCTCTGCCCCTATAAAACGACCCCGCGGCCCTCTCTAATTTCCCTCTGTCTCCTCTCTCGATAATGCCCCGAGGCCAACGAATTTCTTCGTCGGAGTTCTGTCGCCCTCCGCCGTCTTCCACCGATTCCGACTAGGTGAGCCGAAGAGGGAGACAGAGATCGGCTCCATTCGTTTCCCCGTGGCCTTGCGCATGTTGTGATGCCCCCGCTTGTCTTTTTGGTGCAGTATAGCGACGAGGGCGAGCTCGCCGGAGCCGGAAACCGCACGGCCACCTCGGAACCTCCTCACCGCCGTCGTTGCAGAACCGTGGGGTCTTCCCGTGGTCCCCATCATTCCCACCGGGCCTCTCCGAATCTTCCCGTGCACTCCCCGAGCCCGGAGGCTCACTGGAACGCGCCGCGGTCAACCTCCCGCGAGCAGCTCCACCGCAACCGCCATCTCCGGCGAGATCCCTCCGGTGAGACCCCTCCTCTCTCTCTCTCTTTTATTTCTGACCGTTAGATCTAGGACCTACGCACGAGATTAGATCACTTATTCGAAGGGGTATGCAACCCTCAGATCTGGATCTGACGGCTCAGATCTGGATCCACTTATCCACGTCAGCGTCCCAGTCAGCAGCACAGTCAGCACCAGCACCCAATCAGATCTAGCCACGTGGCCCAGCCTTTAATTCAAAATTTTCTCCCGCTAGAATTAATTGGCAGTTTTACAGATTAGTCCCTGCATCTTAGATCTATCATATCTTTTGATCCATAAGCCCAAATTTAGCAATCTTGGACTTTTTGAAAAGCCCTTGACATTTAGAATCTTTTGGCACTGGCCAAATTCAAATTTGACAAACTTAAATTTGTTCAATTTTAAATATGCTTGTTTGGTGAAATTTGGCATAATTCAAATTCCACAAATCCAAAAATTGCAAATAAAATATTTTTGGAAACCTTAGGATGAGTACTTTCACATCCTCTGTCCCAAAATAATATTTGAACAAATTAAAATTGAATTTAGAATTAAGTTGTCTATTTGAGAAATTTTGACATAGATTTAATTCTGTAAATAATTTCAAATTAGTTCCTTTTGCAAAATTGCTCCATTTGATAACCTTGGACCAGAAACAACCATGACGAACCATTTTGGACACCTTGGACCATGGCCATGATTATTTGACCAAAAACCCAACATAGTGATACATCCATTTTCACCATGACTTAGGAATTGTTTTCAACTGTTATTATTTGATGTTATGTCCATTTGGAGCCAAGCCATGTCCTTAGAATGTGCCAATCACATATAGTACCAAGTAGTGAACTTTAGTTTTCTATCTTCTCCACTTCCCCATGCTTGCTACAAGATTTCACCAAGTTGGGATTTGTGAGAACCATGAAGTGCAAAGGAGGACTTAACCATCTAGAGATTTTTCAACATGAAGATAGAAGACCAATGAAGGAACTTAGCAAATAAAACAAACTTCAGAAGCAATCTCCAAGAAGTGGAAGCACTTAGAAGACTAAACCCCTTTCTCTCTAAGTCTTTTTCCTTCCCTTTTCTATTCTTCTCCTTTCAACCTGGTGGCAACATGAAGAGCTACAAGGAAGATCAATGAAGAAGTTTTGAAGAGAAGACTTAGACTCCACAACAACTAGAAGCAACTCAAGAAGTACAAGTGTGAAGAAATTCAGTAGAAAGCATCTCCCTCTCTCTTTCTATCTTTCTTCTTATTTTTCTTTCCAAATTGACTTAGTGGTATATGTGCCCATCCCATACCCAAACCAATTAGTGAAGTGAAAACCATGAAGACTATCAAGAGCAAGAGAAGCACCACACCAAGGAAGGAAACAACTTAGATGGCATGATGATGATCTTCAAGAAGGCAATCACATGAGGACTAGAAGCAATCCACCCAAGTTGAAGAGTAACAAGTTATTTTTGTCCAACCATTAACCCAAATGGAAAATCCAAGACTTAGTAATATTTTCCCTTTGATGATGAAGTTAGTAGACCTACCCTAACCACAATGGAAAATACTAACATAATCACTTAAATATTTTTGAAGGTGAATATGACCAAGTGTTTGCATGTAATACTATAGTTGAAGAAGTAATATGTTTATTCTAAGTGAACTCTTGGAACTTCCTCGACAAGTATGATTATAATGAAGTTGGATCCCATCAAACTCAACCTAGTCCTTCCCAAGTAAACCATTGGAATTTCCTTAACAAGTATGAGACCATTAGAGAATGAATATTTCAACTCAAACCTAGACTTTGTCCTAACCAACTTGGTTAAGCCCCATTTGATATGTTAGTTGTTTTTCTACACTTGTATGTTTGTTTGCTAGGATGCTTGTTTATTTTGTTATTGTGTTTTCAATGAATAGATTGTACGGAGAGCAACGATCTTTTGTGAAGAGAGTGTGATTTCTTCACCAACTTCAACAAGGCAAGTAACACACCATCAACTACCCATTATTTTCTATATGCATTAGCTGATTTATAGTAGTATGCATGATAGGAAATTTTACTAAGTTATACTATGCTATGCTATTATCCTAGTAGTGTGTAGCCATCCCTTTTACCTTGTTATTTTGATAGCCTTAGAATTTACTAGGTGCTATGCAATGTTACAAATTGTTTTACTAGATGTTGAGGAAAAATCCTAAGTATAACTAATGAATGAACCACCTGGGTGGAAGTGGTAAGACTGGGTTATGTTGAGTGTTTCCTCAGGGCCCTTATCTAAGGGTTATTCCACTTGAGGTTGTCACTTGCGGATGGCCACCCAGGAACAAAGAGATTACTATGTCCTTCTAAGTTTAGTAGCTTCCCGTGCAGCCTTTTGACATTATGGGCTCTGTCTTGATCAATTAAGTTGTGAGGGTTCAGCCCAGGCTTGACAAGCAGATGTAGCAAAATTATAGGTGGAACGGGTCTTGCCGGTGGGTTTGGACTTCTTCTTCTGAAAGATCTCGTCTCAATTCTCTCCTTTCCATGATGCACTCCGGGTGTATAGGATGTTTGGGCTAATTGAAGACAAAGGGTGAAAGTGCACAACCTCTGCAGAGTCAACAAACTAAGATCTTAGCCGTGTCCCCGGTTATGGACAACTATGAGCAGCTGGACAAGGATTGACGGAAGAATCTCATCATCAATTTCAATAAGTAAAAATTTGACCAAGTGAACAGTATTTGTGGTGCTTGGATCTTAATCCAATGTTGCCACCCTTTTGAAAAGAAAAGTTTGTTTTTACAAAAGTGATAGGAGAAAACTGGCTTTATGCAAACTTAGTCCCTAAACTCCACTCAGCCAAATAAGCATGTAGTATTAGTCTTGCCATTTATATCCACCATAGTGTTACTTGCCAATACATTAAATTGTATTGACTCCCTTGTGGCTGCATATTCCATATTGCAGATGTTTCTGAAGACGAGTGAGGATTTCGTTTTGGACTCGAGACTATCGCCAACATGTTTTGCCTGTGGCACATGAAGAAGATGGGCTCAATGTTGTTCTATGTTTTCCGCTGTATATCTTTGTTTCCTGCTAGTCTTCTAAGACTATGCAAGTTGTAATTCTATTTTGTAAAGATTGGATCATGCGATGTAATAGAATTTGATGCATTTGCATGATATTTCATTTTGTACTGTGGTGCTAGCAATTGATCCAGGGACTAGCACAATAACACAGGTATTCCATCTTTATTAAAAGTTGGGATGCTACATTGGGCTGCCTCCCTCTCCCCTATAAAAGAAGGTTGAGAGCTCTCCCTCCTCCACACACTTGTCCCACCTCCATTCTATCCACCTGCAGCTCCATTCCATGGTCATCCGCTTGGCAAATCCCTAACCATGGAATTCTTCACCACACCACGTTGTCGTGCTGCTGGAGTTCCGGGGGATCCTCTACTTCCGCTGCCCCGCTGGATCGAGGGGACGAAGGTCGCCATCGAGCTGAACGTGTGGCCGATCATGGAGGCACCACCAGATTGCGGTGCACATCTTCTCGGTCTTGAGATCGACATGAGTACGACTATGCAACAACGAGATTAGATTTCGTAACGCTTAGAGTCTTCGAGGATATGTTTTTCCAAGACTCTTTCTCCCTGTTGCTTTCATCTCCTAGATTAGATATTGCCCCTTTGGGTATATCTCGCGTAGGAAAAAATTGTTTTCTATGCAACGTACCCTTAAGGAGGTGCCATGGACCTTGGCTCCACACTGGTGGAATGATGGAGATCATACCACGATGCACAAGATGGAGTTCAAAGTTCAAGTAGGACCATATTATATAACATTATTCATGCATGTAATGTTAATCCTTTTATACATGTTATTTTTCTTATATCGTGACTGTAGCATTGTAAGATGATCCATCTCACTTAATATCAAGATAATAATGTGTTCTTCCTTAATATCCATCAATAAGAAAGTTCATTGTTTCGAGACACCACGTGATGATCAGGTGTGATAGACTCAACGTTCACATATAATAGGTGTAGACTAGCCTAGAATGTCCATACATGACCTCAGAACACACACAAATACTATGGTTATACTTGGCGAGGATATCATGTATATACATGGTCTCGGACCACATAACCGAAAGGTAAAACATGAGTCATATGGATGATATGATGAACATGTTAATGTTCGTCTTTGCAACTATACTGTCTCATGTGATGATCGGTTTCGGTGTAGTAAATTTGGTTCGTGTAATCACTAAAATGACTAGAAGGATGTTATTTTTTAGTGGGATTTCATGTAGTAATTTTAGAATTAACTTGAACTTAATTTATCATAAATTTAGTCTAAATAGTCTTGCAAATATGTTGTAGATCATGGCACCACCTGCTTTCAATTTCAATATGTTTATGGAGAGAGCAAAATAGCGAACATTGGAAGGAACTTTACCAACTTGGCCCTTAACCTGAGGATCCTCAGTGCTTGCAAGAAGCTCTATGTGCTTGATGCACCACTGGGTGACCCACCCGTCTTTTATGCTTCTGATGAAGAGAAAAATGTTTTTTTCACTCGACAAGAAGACCATAGTGTAGTTCACTGTGACATTCTGTGTGGTTTAGAGCCGGAGCTGCGAAAGCGTTTCTATACATCAACTCCTTTGATACAATGGGAGAATTGAAATTGATTTTTGATACCCATGTTGTTGTAGAAAGTTATGATGCTTCACAAATGTTCTTTAGCTGCATGATGGAAGAGAACGGCTCCGTTAGAGAGCACGTACTCAGAATGCCTGGTTACGCTAATAAGCTCATAGCTCTAGGAATAACGTGCTAGGAATATAGCGTGTTCTCCAATTTCAATCACCAAGTAACAAAAACTTTGTGATGAACTATAATATGCAAGGAATGAAGAAGACGCTCCCTGATGTTGCATGTTGCCGTGAACCGAGGGGGATGGCCCGATCTTCACAGATTTGAGGCGAACACGGAGGGAAACGATGAAGACCAAAGAACACACACAAAGAACACACAAAAATTACATACGATAACTCGGGAGGCAACCTTGGATAGAAACCACAAACCTACCAGCTCGTTGATTAATCCTTTCTCTCACCGGTGGACCAACCAGAGCAATAGATTCAAAGAGGAGAGACCGCTAGGTACAATCACCTTCCGAGAGATTTTGTAACGCTAGATATAATCGAGAGGATGAGAGGACACTAGGTAGAATCACCCAATTGAGAGAATTCACGTAAGGAGAGACCTTGATACGATCCAACAGATACATGTATGGAGTAGCCTTGATAGATTCCCACTTGGGAGTTCTTGGAGTCTCAGCCTAAATCTCAACTCATATCTTCTCTACCCTAGATCTGAAGTAGGAGACACCTATTTATAGTCTAGGGACGAAAGGGGTAGGCGGGGGTAGGTGGAAACTGTTGGAACGCGTAGAGATAAACGAAACCTTTTCTATGTGGTACTTCCAAGATCTAGCCGAGGTAAAAGGCCATGATGATTACCACTAGACGCGCGGTTGTGGATTATCGATGAATGTGGTGACCCAGCACACCACTGCATGTGTAGTGCGCAAGTCGGTGACATAATACTCACAGAAGGACTTATCCGTGAATATTACATCTCTCAGAGTGGTACAACAGAAACACAGCGGGTCCAAGCAAAGCTATAGGATACAAACTTCATTACAAAATCTTGAAAATCTCCTTGATGAATCAAGAAGATCTCCTGCAAATGAAACATCAGAAGAAGAAATTCGAAGATCCGAGCTGGAGAACTACTCTAGCTCAGAACTAAATCCACTACGGCTGATGTCAGCCCTAATCTATGGCTTGTAACTGCTAAGTCCAAGAATAGCCTCTACCTACATCTTGATAGCTTCTCCTCCACCAGCGTTGTTGATGAAGATGCTTTACTGACTAAGTAGTAGATCACTCCACCTAGCTTCACGAGGTAGGGATGGCTTCTCAATGACGTCTTGCATAGGGCTTCAACTCTAAGCAGGGGGTCAAACGGAATAGAATGAGTAACGAGCGTTACTCAGCAAGTTCATGATATATAGTGGGTAGTTTGATGCACTAACTACAGCTTTAGACTCGAAAGAGTCATAAGCTAATGCAAGGTTTTGTAAAACTTTCTTCAAGAGGTTGCTTTTAATTCTGAAAACTATGCCCGCCAGATCTTCACAGGATTAGAACTTTCATGGAGTTGCCTTTCCTGCGGCGTTCGCAGCTCCTTCCCAGAACAAGGGGTACCATGCCACATCCTTTTACACTCTGCAGAGGTGCGTTACTTTACCCATGGACGACCAAGACCATGTTGCACAACCAGGTGTACATTCCTGTCCACTCCCACTCAGGTGTGGGGCCCGGTTGTTGGTCCAAGCCAAACCGTGCTTCTCCGCACAACGCATGCCCACCCATTTCTGCCAGCAGGTTGAACGCCTGATTCCACCCCTCACGATGGATATCTACGCGCCCCTGGCAGACCATCATAGACCCGCAGAGTCCGTGGGAATTAAGGGATCCCACCCATGTGCATGTAGTCTCGCACTACCTACGCGAGAGTACAGCGTACGTCTCTGGCAGCCCGTTGACATGCGAACGAGAAAAGTATCACGGCTGACTTACTCCCCCCATAGAAGATCCATGGTCAACGCGAATTTAAGGTGCAAGAATCCTGACGTCAGTTGTTGTTAATTCCTAGGTAATACGTTCCCATGCAGATGGAACCTTCCTTTGACCTATTCATCTTACCATGGTCCCATCCGCCCACCAAATAGAACACTACCACTCGGGTAGTCATTCAAGTAGTCATATTATTATAAAAATATGATCATGCATTCTTTTGAGAATAGGTGATAATACGATAGGGTTTTTGCAAATAGTTTGTTATGAAGTACTGCAAAGGATATGAGCAAGTGATGAACTTGCCTGAGATTGAAATAACAATAATAATCCAGGTCTTCGGGGTTCGAGGGTCGCGTAGAGAAATCCAAACATCTGAAAGATAGCAAAGTAGTCCCGATAAGGACTACAGAAAACACTGGCAAGATGATACATGCATAGTAATGAGATGCATCGTGAATTACCCTGGAAAATACCCCATCTTACAAGTGTAAGCTATGATCGATACAATAAGTTAATCACACAGGTTTCAGGTGAGTTGTTTCGTTACTTGTGGTGATGTTGTTATTACTTGTTTTTAGAGTTACATGGGTTTCGCTTTTACTTGGCAAACAATTGTTATCATGTTTAAGTAGAAGTGTTTATTACTTGATTAGGTAACAAAACAACAACACATGGAAAATTAATTATTGAATAGATAACAGACACATTTTATTTTATGTTCAAAAGTGTAGAGCTAATGACAAGGAGTGGAATTGAAAATGATGAACTAGTACAACTAACTCTATCATCACAATACTTGATAATGACTTGTGATGATAGGTTTTAGTAGGTGTGAAAACATGAGGTTTTTATTAATTAGAAAATGATATTAAGGTAGTTATTACTGGTTATAATGGAATATTATAGAATTCCATTAATCCCTTAGAAACAAGTTTATAAGTTAAATAAAATATTTTATGTTTGACATATTGAGTTAAAAATGTTTTCCTCTTTAATTTGGTACCTCATTTGAAGTATTCTGAAAATATTTGAATAAGATATTAATTTATTAATTTTAATTGAGTTAAATGATTAAACAAAACATTGCACACATAAAAACATGGTCAAATGACTTTATAAACATCATAGATGAGTTGCATTTGTCATTTGGAGCACTTTGGTATATAACTTGTATTTTTCTAATTTTATGAATTATTTATTAATTTTCTCCATTTTAAATGATTTAATTTAATTAAAGAAAATAATTAATTTTAAAATTTTATTAAACATTTCTTGAAAGTTGATAAAGAAATAGATTTTATTTTTCTAATCATTTTCATATTTTATTTATATTTTTCTGATTATTGAATTAAAAGTTATTGAATTATGAAGTTTTATTTAATTTTCTGCCAGAATTCAAATTGACAGGTGGGCCAGCCCTGTCATATTCAGTTTTAATTAAAAGGAATAAAAGAAAAGGGAATATTACGTCATGATGACGTCATTGCTGCGTCAGCAGCAGATGGGATCTCTACTATGGAGTTTACATCGGAGAATTCATCCCGAATTAGTTCAATTGGAGTGGTTGGTCGTGCATAGGATGCTACTGGGAAGCTACGGGAGGTGGCGCCGCTCTCTAATTGTCACCGGAGTTGCGCCGGTGAGCACAACCGGGGCGGACGGTGCGGTTGATGGCGCTACGACGAACCCGGAAGCGATTGATCAAACGGAAAGCACTGTGATGCTCTAAGGCTTACGAGGAGTACGGTGGAGGTGTTGAGGAGGCAAGGCGCGGCCGGAGAATGGAGAATTTGGCACGGCGGCCGTCACCGGAGAGGAAAGGGAACGGCGGATTCCGGCGGGCCCTGGCTTTCTCAGCTTGCGTGCGTGCTCGAGGAGGTCGACGAGGACCTGGCGCGTCTCCCTGTGGCCTCAGATCCTCCAGTGATGCTCGGAGTTGACGGCGGCGAGCGGTGGCCGTGGAGTTAGGGTTAGGGTTTCGGTGTGTGTTCCGGAACTCACAGAGAGAGAGAAGAAGCTAGGCGAGGAGTGAGCGAGAGGGCACGATGCAGACGGCTCCCCTCCTTCTTATCCACGCAGAAAGGCGGCCGTGGGGAGGTGGCAGTGGCATTGGAGGCGGTGGCACGCCTCTGGCCTTCTGGCCAGAGGTTGAAGAAACAATGTTTTTAAACATTTCCAAGAAAACCCCCTAGAAGTTTTAATCACTTACAACTAGGTCCTTCTATTTAAGAAAACTGAGAAGAAACCCCTGTTTTCAGGGCTTATTTGTAAACATAAAAATTATTAAAAAATATATTTGGAAAGCTCATCAAATTTGCAACCTCACCATGTTTTGCTTTGGTGAATTTGAATAATATTTGTATTTTTTATTTAGGGTGCTAGATTAAGTGATTTTGTTGTTTTCTCCTCCTTTAATTTATTTAATAGCTTTAAAATTATGCTAAAGCATATTTAATAAAAGTACACACTCCATACTTGTGAATACCAAGGTGGTGTATCATAATTGGAAAATTTTAGGTATAATCCCTTATAGAAAATAGTTTGGTAAAATTACCTGGTATTGTTTCTGTGTATGGAAATGGAATTCACTTAATAGATAATTGTATCCCATGACATACTAAATTATTTTTATTAGGTAATGAACTTATTTTATCTTATGAGGCTTTGTTATTTCCTAATTGAAACTCCTAGCAAGTTTGGTTGACATTTTATTGAGGTTTGTGCATTCTATGTTTGCTGTTTTCAGTACTTGATCAAATGGAAAACATGTGTGGTTTTGGAATCTTATTTTCTTGTTTTCCACATAGGTTCCAATATGGATATTATCCCATGTTTGTTTTATAAACAAGTGGTCATTTGTATGTTTATGTGTAGATGAATTTTTGTTATCATCTGTTAGTCTTATCTATGAAAAGGTGATGGAAAACAAGGTATTAAGCTTGTTACCATTAACCTCCACATATCACAAGACATGTGGATGAAATGGTTGGTTATTATTTCATACTTGATAATTGTTTCCATTGAAGATATTATTATGAGTTCCTCATCTTTGATGAGCTTGACAAAGGTTATTGGTTCTCTAATAAATCCTAATGATTCACTGGGTAATTTCTTCTGATCCCTTACTGAAGCAGTGCTGCTTCATGTGGTCTTCTGTTGCTTGATGGTATTCTCTTTAATTTCCACTAGTCTTATGTTATCACCTTTGTCCATTGCAGGTAGGTTCTTCTCTTGATCTCCAACTCCAACTATCTCACCCTTGTGGTGAAAACAACCAGTTGTTCCAAGCAGATGTTTTACTTAGATGATTATAAAAGTATGTAGGTTTGTTTTACGACATCAAGTTGCACTTATGCATATAATAAGAATTTGTAAACAAGGTAGCTAGTCTTGCCTCCAAATTACTACTCATATACATTAGGCTGAGATGTACCAGATTATTCAATCTTATGTTTGTTTGTGTATGACACTCAATTGTTTGAGTATACAAAAGTGATATGTTAACAAGGTCTAGAAACTTGTTACCAAACTACTTCTATATAACACTAACATTGGAGTATCACACAATTTCAAGAGGGTTAATATGATCAGATCAAGTTATAAGAGTTTCCAAGTACTCTTATAATAGCTTAGAGTAGCACTTCTAGAACACTCTAAATAATCTTCTTAAAGATCTTCTGGTGGTAGTTCCTTCTTTCTTGTGAGTTGCTTCTCTTGCAGAATGGTTTAGAGAAGATTTGAAACCAGATACAATGGTCTAGACAACATAACAAGATCTAGATTAAGAGTTAGTTTATGATTTTATTATCCTTCCAAATACTTCTTATTTTATTTCCCAAAAGATAGATACTTGTTTCACACATGATTGGTTTTACTTAGCTATCAATCCAATTCCTCTAATAGAGGTTATAACTTGTTGTTATTCATTACTTGTATCCAGATATGCTTTAGTTTTTTAAGGTTAATTTGAATAGAGATGTGGAATGCTGACTTAATAGTAAGTTGATCCAATGGTTCATTGGTGTGTTGAGATCACATGTGCTCACTTGTATAAGATGATTGAGACAATGAGCATATGAAGGTTATTGGGGTTTAATGACCTATGTCATAATTGATAGTTGTTTTTCTCAGGTGTCCTGTTGTCACTTTATATTCTTCTCTTAATGACCTTTGTCATTCTTAATGCAGATATAGAGGTTTGGAAATATCATGTGTGATGATCAAGGTTTAGAAGTAGTTTAAGAAGTTTTATTTCTTCTTTTAGATACTTCTTTTATGGTTGAGGAGATATGTACATATTCGATAAATATATTATTAATGATAATTAAGTTATTTCCCACCTGTGGGACTTGGGTTAACACTTGTTTGTATCACTTGTGTTCTGTTGAAACTTCGTTATTTACTTGTGGTGGTTCACCTGATAATTATGAGATGGTTTATAGAGATGTTGTGGAAATGATTTGATAACTTAGGAAGTGGTTGTTTTATAGAAGATTACATCTCTGTTGATGAGATGGTTCAATTATTCATTACTCATTGGTGAAAGTATGATCATCAGATATGGGATTTGAATACTCACCCCTCTTTGAGTTCTAGATACCTAGTGAATTATCCCAAGTCACTTAAAGACTTGTGGTTAAGGTTGTTGAGAGTTTGTGTTGGTCACAACCAATTATGGTTTGAATAATTAGAATCATTTGGTTTGTAGAGATACTAAGTTATAAAGATCACTCCAAATGTACTCTTGACCAGATGATCTGAACCTATTTCATCATGTCAAGTGAAACATTGGTCACTTTGGTTTGTTTAAACTTTCGCGCCAAAATTTCCCGTACTTTTAGATGCATGCTTTGCAAATGCACAAATTATATTTAGATCCTTATAAGTTCCCAAACACTGGGATGTTACAGTATCTCCCCCTTAACAAGAACTTCGTCCCGAAGTTCAACCTCTCTCACGTAAAGATAGGTAGAGAGAACTTATGTAGACCGTTGAATCTTCAAAACTGTTTTCTGGTGTTGACCTTGGCATGTGTAGCCTCTTGTCTTGATTGTTCACCTTCCAATGTCTCGCACTATGATCTAATACTTTGCTTGTTGTTACAACAACTCTGTTTTGCTACTAGGCCTTCCTAATGGTCTCACGAAGAACACGTGGTATTTCCACCATATAGTGGATACCAAGTTTCATTCTCCGATGAATAGGTATGGTTTCCTACTTCTCAGAACTTTCTGGATAACCTTTGGTCTATCCACTAGGTGATGAATATCCAATAAACTTCTTCCGGTATACTGATATTGACTATGTTTAGGACTCCATTTGGTTCAATCTAATGGTCTCAAGAGGATTACTGCTGAAAGAAACTTGTACAATGTAGTGTACATTGACTTAGACTTAATTATTAGTGAAAATATCTTCGAGTTTCCTCGAGTTTTAACTTTTTCCTACAAGTGACTATAACCTATTCCACTGGTTATTTCCTATGGTCGTTCTCTATCTTTGGGTTTTGACTTCTACGGGGTGACTCTATAAGTTATCTTATCAAACTTCTACATATTTCTTTCTAGGATATAACTATTCATGTTATTTTCTTCTTATCGCTTGTAGTATATATCCATGTGTTGATGTAGTAGCTCACCAACTCCAAACAAGATGTGGAATGTGGTCCATTCCAATCAGTGGCTTGATTAACTTCTGCCTTCTTGACTTTCTAGTCTTCCAGAGCTTTGGTGGTGGCTTCAATCAGCTCAGATTTCAGACCGCTCTCATACTAATCCTATACCCTCTAGACCAGTAACATCAAGAGAGAACTCAATGTTTGCACATGCATATGCACATCAAGTTCCAACTTTATGCACAGATCTAGTCAATCAAAGATCCAAATAAGATGCAATAAATCCCAAATGCATATATCACTCATGCATCAAAAGCCTGTGAAATAAAAGTACTTAGAGTAAAACATCTCGAGTACCAAGGCTCTTAAATGCTATACACTATAAGTAGGTATATATTACCTTGTTATCCTAGTCTACACAACCACTCTTTGCCCAGGTAATTACTCCAATTGCATGCCTTACTGCAATGGAATAAACCAAGACAAAGTGATCCTATAGTAGTTGTTGTCTAACTTGGTTCCATATAGGACTAAGCACCATGTAAATTGAATTACTTCATTTTGGTTATGATAAACTTCTCATGGCATCTGTTGATCCTTCAGGTTGTTGATCACGTCGTAGGAGTAGTAATGTAGCTTTCGTCAATGCTTATGCCTTCTCCTAGTTCTATACTATACTATACTATAATGATTCACCTCTAGACTTGATAACTAAGGATATGGTATATACCCACTAGTTATCATAGTTTTAATAACTCTTAATGATCCTCAGCATCCATTCTTGGTGACTCCTATACTAACTCAATACCATGTTCTACTCCATCTTATGCATTCATAAAATGGGGTAATCCTCACTTTCACTTAATTATCTCTTACTATGTCAGAACTCTTTTTCTCATTGAAACTGATACATGCTAGACTTCTAATTATTCATACCTATAGGTATAAAGAAAATAGATAAGTAGATTTACTCAAGTTGAGTATGAATATTCTATACAAGTATGATTATATCATTCTCAAGTGAATGATCATCATAGTTGTAGAAGTGGTTTAGATAAGGTGGCTTCCTATAGTCTTTACCAACCTACAGATCTCCTAAAAGGTTTTAAACCTAAGGTCGCTTCGCTCTGATACCATCTGTGGTGACCAAGCACACCACTGCATGTGTAGTGCGCAAGTCGGTGACATAATACTCATAGAAGGACTTATCCGTGAATATTACATCTCTCAGAGTGGTACAACAGAAACACAGCGGGTCCAAGCAAAGCTATAGGATACAAACTTCATTACGAAATCTTGAAAATCTCCTTGATGAATCAAGAAGATCTCTTGCAAATGAAACATCAGAAGAAGAAATTCGAAGATCCGAGCTGGAGAACTACTCTAGCTCAGAACTAAATCCACTACGGCTGATGTCAGCCCTAATCTATGGCTTGTAACTGCTAAATCCAAGAATAGCCTCTACCTACATCTTGATAGCTTCTCCTCCACCAGCGTTGTTGATGAAGATGCTTTACTGACTAAGTAGTAGATCACTCCACCTAACTTCACGAGGTAGGGATGGCTTCTCGATGACGTCTTGCATAGGGCTTCAACTCTAAGCAGGGGTTCAAACGGAATAGAATGAGTAACGAGCGTTACTCAGCAAGTTCATGATATATAGTGGGTGGTTTGATGTAACGGCCGGGGTTTTCCCCAAATAGAATTGTTTGTTGCTTTCTTTTTTTTGCATCATGCCATCATGTCATTCTCATTAAAACTCACAAAATATATAATTGGTTGCAAATTCTAAATTTTAATTACATCCAAGTTGAGTTCGTGGCCTCAAAAACTATTTTTAATAGTGTGATAACAATCTCTAAAAATTAATAAAACAAACCCTGGAAAAAAAATCGTTTGGAGAGAGAGGCAACCAGCCAGCCCGGCCAGGCCCAAGGCCCAGTCCAACCAGCCCCCCCCCCCACCGAACTCTCTCCCCTTACCCTAATTTATCTCCCTCTCATTTTGCCCCGCCGTTTCTCCTATTTGCAACTAGGTCCCTCCACCAACCGTACCACGCAGGGAGAGCAGGGCTCGATCCCCTCCTTCCCCGAGCGCTGCCTCCAGTCGCTCTCCCTGCCCATCATCATCGATCCCGCCGCGTAGCTCCTCTCACCTCCGAGCGGCGCCGCCCCCTCCCTCTTCCTCTCTCTCCCCTACCCCCGGTCGCCCTCCTCTGCCCCGCCCACTCTCGCTTCCCCGCCGCCTTGACCTCCTCCCCGTCCCGATGAGCACGTCAGCGCCGCCCCAAGCCGTCTTCGGGCCCGTCCCCATCCGTCCTCCTTCCCCGGGGCCCGCCAGGAGCTCGTCCCCGCCAAGCCCCGCCTCGAGTCCCCGCGGCGGACGTCGCCGGCTCCTCCGCCCTCCTCGCGCGCACCCCTCCTTGATGCGGGGCCGAGGACGGCGATGAAAACCGCGCCCCAGATGGTGACGGCGGCCATGGGCCTTGCTGGAGAAGCAGGGCTGTGAGCAGGGGCCGCGCCATCTCGTGCTTCGCATCGGGAGGCCGCTCCTCTTCCCCGCTGGAGAAGAATGGCCGGGAGGGAGCACGGGCTGGAGGGCGCCGCTGTGTATAGCGCCGGGGGCCATGGTCGCCGCTGTTCGTGGAGATGGTGGTGGCGGCGGCGGTGCCTACGTTGTCTCATCTCCTCTCCCGGGTATCCGTCTGTGCATGTGCTACGTTGTTGTGACCGAGGCCTTCGTTCTCGTTTCTTCGTGACCGTGACGCTGCCGAGTTGTACACCGAACGGTACCGCATCGACAAGATCATCGCCGACAAGTACCGCCACACCGAGGACCTCGGACCAAACCACGACCACGACTACTTCCTCGACGAACCGTGAACGACTACAGCGCCTTCGTCGTGTTCGCTTGCGTTGGCCGCCTTCGTGCGTGCCGTGAAGATTGGGACCGACATGTCCGCCACCAACCTCGAAGACAACGATGTTGCGGATCGCCCACGACTACTACGACTACTTCGACGATGATGACCGTGTGATTCGAGAACGACTACTTCCTCTACGGAGTGAACGACTACCTCCATGACGTTGACCCTGGAATGACTACGTCCTCGATGTCGACTACTTCCCCTACTACGACTACTTCCACTCCTTCCTCTATGTCGACTACGTCCTCTACTTCCTCCTCTTCTTCTACTTCCCCTACACCCCGAAGACACCGGCGCCGAACCCGAAGATCCTCTCCACACGTGCGAACCCTAAATCCCCTATACCTATACGCCCTATTTTCTACAACATGCAATCTATTTTATAAATATCATATCATCATGTTGCATTGCATCTTGTGGGTGCGGGTAATAGTAATGTCACCTAATAATGAAATATGAAATGAGTTGGGATAATTAAATATTGTTCCGGTTCCATTTAAAATTGCATAGCTCATCTTTATATTATCTCGCCATGTTAAACAACATTTAATCTTGATGGGTAGATAAATAACTCGAACCTCCTAAATTAGATGTTGGGCTTCCGGCTCAATTTAAATTGATTTAATTGCATAAATCTTAACTAATTCATTTTAACTCCAAATTTGAAAGTAAAATATGTTTTCCAATCAAAATTCTCTAAACTTTGCAAATATAAACTTTGTTTTCTGTTTTGAATAAATTAAATTGCTGAAAACAACTGTTTCTTATTTAATACATTTAAAATTGTCAATTTAATAACTTGCTCATCTAAAATCCAAATTCAACAAATGAAATATGTTTTCCGTCTAAAATTTTGTGTTCTTTCCAAATATAAATTTTGTTATCTGTTTTGAACAATTAAAATGAGTGAAAACAATAAATGCTTGTGTAACTCATTTAAGAAGCCAAATTTCATAACTTAATAAATAAATTTCCAAACTTGGTAAACACCTTTTCAAATTGAAGCTATTGTTGTTTTCTCATTGTTTTCATCATCCATGCATCATTCTAATCAACTTTCACATGATGGTTATTTGTAGATAATTTAATTCAACATTAATTCATGGGCTTTTCCATATGCAATTCAAATTGCATATGGGCCCAATTAAATATGTTTACCATGTCAACTAGTTTATCTTTGATGCATCCTTAAACTTGTCATGCATCCATATCTTGATCATGCTGGATCTTTTGCCGTAGAAGTAATTGTTGCATCCGGTATTTGTTCTAGTTCGTTGCTTCTTCGCGGATAGGACGTTGAGATGATGTGAGCAACGACAAGTTCTTCGGATGTACCTCTACTTGCTGGATTCCAGGCAAGTATACTCACTTGCTACCTATGTTGCCTTTACTCACTTGTTACCGATTCTTTCCGTTGTCTTTATGCTAGCCTTATTGATTCGATGCTTGTGTCTCGATCCTATCATATGTTTACCTTGCAGCCATGATATAGCCTTTCCTTCCACTTCCTATTAATTGTTGCTTGTTTACCTCGTTGGCCCTCGTGTCGTAGTTGCATGCTTAGTGTTGTTTGCGCTCAAGTCTTGTTGTCCGTCTTATCACCTGTTTAGTTTGATAGTTGGGTTTCAACTTAATCAACAACATGTTAACGTTTTGGGTAATAATAATTTGATGATAAGGCACCGGCAGGAGGCCCGGCGTGGTTTTGAGGCCTGCTAGTGTCGACCCTAATTAGGAAAAGGGTCTTGTCTACTGATCCATGATGAGCGCACTAACCGCATGTGGGAAGCGAGTATGGGCGCCCCCCTCAACTTGATTCGATTCGCATCTCGTCCAAATCGCCTCATTTAGTTCGGGTTTTCCATTTGCCGCATGCATATGCAGGTGCGAACCCTTGGCGCCAGGGTGGAACTTTTGTAGTCGGCATTTAGGGAGACATGTTCTTAGAGTGCTATGAGGGTCCCCTTTTCTTCGTGGGGCTTGATTAGTCGTGCGCTCAACTGCACGGGGTTCTTTGGGCTTGATGCGAAGAAGAGTTGGGTTGTGTTGAGTACCTCGCTTGGTGGGTTGATCCCCCGTCTGGCGGGTTATTCTTACGTGTACGGCCAAATTGGTGCATCCCTGCAGGGTTAAATCTTCTCGAGAAGCCGTGTTGTCCGCGGTTATGGATGACTTGGTGAAAGTGCTGGCTAACAAGTACTCAGACAACTTACACTTAACGATGATAACTTGACTAGTAATATAGATTACCTCCACCATAAAAATGAATGTCACCTTAATCAACAGCGTGAGTTTTCCTTGGGTTGCTTCCTTAGTAGGGGGTAACACTGGATGGGTATTGTTTGATGAGTAGTTATAGTTGGTTCTGATACGCTCTCTTATCCCTTTCTCTAATAGCCAGAAGTTGTAGCGCGTCTCTTTAGTTGTTAGTGCAGCCCGCTGCCGCTTCTTTGCAATAATCCCTTCCTTTCCGTTGTACCAAAGTATTTGTATCTTGTGATGATCTGTTACGCTGGTATCTTGTGAGTATGACTTGCCAGTACTTAACCGTACTGACCAACGAATTCATTTTCGTGGCTGCATATTCAACATTGCAGTCAATAGGTTTGAAGTCTGACGACGTTAGCTTGGGAATCCCTCCGGCTTGGCTTGGGCAGGGATTGGACGCTCTCGGTTATCTTCAGGACTCTTAGTCCAATTGTATTTTGTCCGTAGTCGGACACTATGTTGTTTCTTCCGCTGTCATTTGGATCTTTGTATTGTATCAGTTGTATCCTTGACTCGTTTGAGTCGTCTTGTATATATCTCTTCTGTTGTTGTGGATTATTCGTGAACTGTTGTAATGTTATCACAAGTGGCAACCTGGAATCGGTTATTATGTGGATTTTGGCGGGAATACTGAAATCTACATAGTGCCCGATCTCGGGGCGTCACAAATGGTATCAGAGCATGGTTTCCGATTCCCAATGTTGTTTCGATACGAATGGTTATCGAAGCAACGGGTCCGCAAAGCCTGTAGGATAACCTCGCTAACGGTCGTGTTTCTAGAGTGTCAAAAATTATTTGTGCAAAAACCTGTTTTGGAAACATCTCAATAGGATTTTTGTTTTCTCCTTATCTCTATTCTATTTCTCCTCCTACCTTATTTGTTTTGGAGTCTCTTCCCTTATCTATCTTTCAAAGTTTTAGGATCCTACGTGGGTGGACGTTTTCTGAGCCTTTAACCTAATAGGTTCGATCATCGGAAGATTTCTGGTGGGAGAAGATCGTCATCAACCCGAGCAAGATTCTCTTGTTAGTGGTGTCGAGAAGCCCTTGTTAGTGGTGTCGAGGAGATCAACTGGAAGCATGAAGAATCGATAGTCGAACTTCTTTCCCCTCCCGGGTTAGTGGGTGGATTGCGAGGGCGCAATCCCTTGTTAGTGGTGTCGTCTGTAACGGCCGGGGTTTTCCCAAAATAGAATTGTTTGTTGCTTTTCTTTTTTTTGCATCATGCCATCATGTCATTCTCATTAAAACTCACAAAATATATAATTGGTTGCAAATTCTAAATTTTCATTACATCCAAGTTGAGTTCGTGGCCTCAAAAACTATTTTTAATAGTGTGATAACAATCTCTAAAAATTAATAAAACAAACCCTGGAAAAAAAATCGTTTGGAGAGAGAGGCCACCAGCCAGCCGGCCAGGATCAAGGCCCAGTCCAGCCAGCCCCCCCACCGAACTCCCTCCCCTTACCCTAATTTCTCTCCCTCTCATTTTGCCCCGCCGTTTCTCCTATTTGCAACTAGGTCCCTCCACCAACCCTACCACTCAGGGAGAGCAGCGCTCGATCCCCTCCTTCCCCGAGCGCTGCCTCCAGTCGCTCTCCCTGCCCGTCATCATCGATCCCGCCGCGTAGCTCCTCTCACCTCCGAGCGGCGCCGCCCCCTCCCTCTTCCTCTCTCTCCCCTACCCCCGGTCGCCCTCCTCTGCCCTGTCCACTCTCGCTTCCCCGCCGCCTTGACCTCCTCCCCGTCCCGATGAGCACGTCGGCGCCGCCCCAAGCCGTCTTCGGGCCCGTCCCCATCCGTCCTCCTTCCCCGGGGCCGGCCAGGAGCTCGTCCCCGCCAAGCCGCGCCTCGAGTCCCCGCGGCGGACGTCGTCGGCTCCTCCGCCCTCCTCGCGCGCACCCCTCCTTGATGCGGGGCCGAGGACGGCGATGAAGACCGCGCCCCAGACGGTGACGGCGGCCACGGGCCTTGCTGGAGAAGCAGGGCTGTGAGCGGGGCCGCGCCATCTCGTGCTTCGCATCGGGAGGCCGCTACTCTTCCCCGCTGGAGAAGAATGGCCGGGAGGGAGCACGGGCTGGAGGGCGCCGCTGTGTATAGCGCCGGGAGGCCATGGTCGCCGATGTTCGTGGAGATGGTGGTGGCGGCGGCGGTGCCTACGTTGTCTCATCTCCTCTCCCGGGTATCCGTCTGTGCATGTGCTACGTTGTTGTGACCGAGGCCTTCGTGCTCGTTTCTTCGTGACCGTGACGCTGCCGAGTTGTACACCGGACGATACTGCATCGACAAGATCATCGCCGACAAGTACCGCCACACCGAGGACCTCGGACCAAACCACGACCACGACTACTTCCTCGACGAAACGTGAACGACTACATCGCCTTTGTCATGTTCTCTTGCGTTGGCCGCCTTCGTGCGTGCCGTGAAGATTGGGACCGACATGTCCGCCACCAACCTCGAAGACAACGATGTTGCGGATCGCCCACGACTACTACGACTACTTCGACGAAAATGACCGCGTGATTCGAGAACGACTACTTCCTCTACGGCGTGAACGACTACCTCCATGACGTTGACCCTAGAATGACTACGTCCTCGATGTCGACTACTTCCCCTGCTACGACTACTTCCACTCCTTCCTCTATGTCGACTACGTCCTCTACTTCCTCCTCTTCTTCTACTTCCCCTACACCCCGAAGACACCGGCGCCGAACCCGAAGATCCTCTCCACACGTGCGAACCCTAAATCCCCTATACCTATACGCCCTATTTTCTACAACATGCTATCTATTTTATAAATATCATATCATCATGTTGCATTGCATCTTGTGGGTGCGGGTAATAGTAATGTCACCTAATAATTAAATATGAAATGAGTTGGGATAATTAAATATTGTTCCGGTTCCATTTAAAATTGCATAGCTCATCTTTATATTATCTCGCCATGTTAAACAACATTTAATCTTGATGGGTAGATAAATAACTCGAACCTCCTAAACTAGATGTTGGGCTTCCGGCTCAATTTAAATTGATTTAATTGCATAAATCATAACTAGTTCATTTTAACTCCAAATTTGAAAAGTAAAATATGTTTTCCAATCAAAATTCTCTAAACTTTGCAAATATAAACTTTGTTTTCTTTTTTGAATAAATTAAATTGCTGAAAACAATTGTTTCTTATTTAATACATTTAAAATTGTCAATTTAATAACTTGCTCATCTAAAATCCAAATTCAACAAATGAAATATGTTTTCCATCTAAAATTTTGTGTTCTTTCCAAATATAAATTTTGTTATCTGTTTTGAACAATTAAAATGGGTGAAAACAATAAATGCTTGTGTAACTCATTTAAGAAGCCAAATTTCATAACTTAATAAATAAATTTACAAACTTGGTAAACACCTTTTCAAATTGAAGCTATTGTTGTTTTCTCATTGTTTTCATCATCCATGCATCATTCTAATCAACTTTCACATGATGGTTATTTGTAGATAATTTAATTCAACATTAATTCATGGGCTTTTCCATATGCAATTCAAATTGCATATGGGCCCATTTAAATATGTTTACCATGTCAACTAGTTTATCTTTGATGCATCCTTAAACTTGTCATGCATCCATATCTTGATCATGCTGGATCTTTTGCCGTAGAAGTAATTGTTGCATCCGGTATTTGTTCTAGTTCGTTGCTTCTTCGCGGATAGGACGTTGAGATGATGTGAGCAACGACAAGTTCTTCGGATGTACCTCTACTTGCTGGCTTCCAGGAAAGTATACTCACTTGCTACCTATGTTGCCTTTACTCACTTGTTACCGATTCTTTCCGTTGTCTTTATGCTAGCCTTATTGATTCGATGCTTGTGTCTCGATCCTATCATATGTTTACCTTGCAGCCATGATATAGCCTTTCCTTCCACTTCCTATTAAATGTTGTTTGTTTACCTCGTTGGCCCTCGTGTCGTAGTTGCATGCTTAGTGTTGTTTGCGCTCAAGTCTTGTTGTCCGTCTTATCACCTGTTTAGTTTGATAGTTGGGTTTCAACTTAATCAACAACATGTTAACGTTTTGGGTAATAATAATTTGATGATAAGGCACCGGCAGGAGGCCCGGCGTGGTTTTGAGGCCTGCTAGTGTCGACCCTAATTAGGAAAAGGGTCTTGTCTACTGATCCATGATGAGCGCACTAACCGCATGTGGGAAGCGAGTATGGGCGCCCCCCTCAACTTGATTCGATTCGCATCTCGTCCAAATCGCCTCATTTAGTTTGGGTTTTCCATTTTCCGCATGCATATGCAGGTGCGAACCCTTGGCGCCAGGGTGGAACTTTTGTAGTCGGCATTTAGGGAGACACGTTCTTAGAGTGCTATGAGGGTCCCCTTTTCTTCGTGGGGCTTGATTAGTCGTGCGCTCAACTACACGGGGTTCTTTGGGCTTGATGCGAAGAAGAGTTGGGTTGTGTTGAGCACCTCGCTTGGTGGGTTGATCCCCCGTCTGGCGGGTTATTCTTACGTGTACGGCCAAATTGGTGCATCCCTGCAGGGTTAAATCTTCTCGAGAAGCCGTGTTGTCCGCGGTTATGGATGACTTGGTGAAAGTGCTGGCTAACGAGTACTCAGACAACTTACACTTAACGATGATAACTTGACTAGTAATATAGATTACCTCCACCATAAAAATGAATGTCACCTTAATCAACAGCGTGAGTTTTCCTTGGGTTGCTTCCTTAGTAGGGGGTAACACTGGATGGGTATTGTTTGGTGAGTACTTATAGTTGGTTCTGATATGCTCTCTTATCCCTTTCTCTAATAGCCGTAAGTTGTAGCGCGTCTCTTTAGTTGTTAGTGCAGCCCGCTGCCGCTTCTTTGCAATAATCCCTTCCTTTCCGTTGTACCCAAAGTATTTGTATCTTGTGATGATCGGTTACGCTGGTATCTTGTGAGTATGACTTGCCAGTACTTAACCGTACTGACCCACGAATTCATTTTCGTGGCTGCATATTCAACATTGCAGTCAACAGGTTTGAAGTCTGACGACGTTAGCTTGGGAATCCCTCCGGCTTGGCCTGGGCAGGGATTGGACGCTCTCGGTTATCTTCAGGACTCTTAGTCCAATTGTATCTTGTCCGTAGTCGGACACTATGTTGTTTCTTCCGCTGTCATTTGGATCTTTGTATTGTATCAGTTGTGTCCTTGACTCGTTTGAGTCGTCTTGTATATATCTCTTCTGTTGTTGTGGATTATTCGTGAACTGTTGTAATGTTATCACAAGTGGCAACCTGGAATCGGTTATTATGTGGATTTTGGCGGGAATAATGAAATCTACATAGTGCCCGATCTCGGGGCGTCACATTTGATGCACTAACTACAGCTTTAGACTCGAAAGAGTCATAAGCTAATGCAAGGTTTTGTAAAACTTTCTTCAAGAGGTTGCTTTTAATTCTGAAAACTATGCCCGCCAGATCTTCACAGGATTAGAACTTTCATGGAGTTGCCTTTCCTGTGGCGTTCGCAGCTCCTTCCCAGAACAAGGGGTAACATGCCACATCCTTTTACACTCTGCAGAGGTGCGTTACTTTACCCATGGATGACCAAGACCATGTTGCACAACCAGGTGTACATTCCTGTCCACTCCCACTCAGGTGTGGGGCCCGGTTGTTGGTCCAAGCCAAACCGTGCTTCTCCGCACAACGCATGCCCACCCATTTCTGCCAGCAGGTTGAACGCCTGATTCCACCCCTCACGATGGATATCTACGCGCCCCCTGGCAGACCATCATAGACCCGCAGAGTCCGTGGGAATTAAGGGATCACACCCATGTGCATGTAGTCTCGCACTACCTACGCGAGAGTACAGTGTACGTCTCTGGCAGCCCGTTGACATGTGAACGAGAAAAGTATCACGGCTGACTTACTCCCCCCATAGAAGATCCATGGTCAACGCGAATTTACGGCGCAAGAATCCTGACGGCAGTTGTTGTTAATTCCTAGGTAATACGTTCCCATGCAGATGGAACCTTCCTTTGACCTATTCATCTTACCATGGTCCCATCCGCCCACCAAATAGAACACTACCACTCGGGTAGTCATTCAAGTAGTCATATTATTATAAAAATATGATCATGCATTCTTTTTAGAATAGGTGATAATACGATAGGGTTTTTGCAAATAGTTTGTTATGAAGTACTGCAAAGGATATGAGCAGGTGATGAACTTGCCTGAGATTGAAATAACAATAATAATCCAGGTCTTTGGGGTTCGAGGGTCGCGTAGAGAAATCCAAACATCTAAAAGATAGCAAAGTAGTCCCGATAAGGACTACAGAAAACACTGGCAAGATGATACATGCATAGTAATGAGATGCATCATGAATTACCCTGGAAAATACCCCAGCTTACAAGTGTAAGCTACGATCGATACAATAAGTTAATCACACAGGTTTCAGGTGAGTTGTTTCGTTACTTGTGGTGATGTTGTTATTACTTGTTTTTAGAGTTACATGGGTTTCACTTTTACTTGGCAAACAATTGTTATCATGTTTAAGTATAAGTGTTTATTACTTGATTAGGTAACAAAACAACAACACATGGAAAATTAATTATTAAATAGATAACAGACACATTTTATTTTATGTTCAAAAGTGTAGAGCTAATGACAAGGAGTGGAATTGAAAATGATGAACTAGTACAACTAACTCTATCATCACAATACTTGATAATGACTTGTGATGATAGGTTTTAGTAGGTGTGAAAACATGAGGGTTTTATTAATTAGAAAATGATATTAAGGTAGTTATTACTGATTATAATGGAATATTATAGAATTCCATTAATCCCTTAGAAACAAGTTTATAAGTTAAACAAAATATTTTATGTTTGACATATTGAGTTAAAAATGTTTTTCTCTTTAATTTGGTACCTCATTTGAAGTATTCTGAAAATATTTGAATAAGATATTAATATATTAATTTTAATTGAGTTAAATGAATAAACAAAACATTGCACACATAAAAACATGGTCAAATGACTTTATAAACATCATAGATGAGTTGCATTTGTCATTTGGAGCACTTTGGTATATAACTTGTATTTTTCTAATTTTATGAATTATTTATTAATTTTCTCCATTTTAAATGATTTAATTTAATTAAAGAAAATAATTAATTTTAAAATTTTATTAAACATTTCTTGAAAGTTGATAAACAAATAGATTTTATTTTTCTAATCATTTTCATATTTTATTTATATTTTTCTGATTATTGAATTAAAAGTTATTGAATTATGAAGTTTTATTTAATTTTCTGCCAGAATTCAAATGGACAGGTGGGCCAGCCCTGTCATATTCAGTTTTAATTAAAAGGAATGAAAGAAAAGGGAATATTACGTCATGATGACGTCATTGCTGCGTCAGCAGCAGATGGGATCTCTACTGTGGAGTTTCAATCGGAGAATTCATCCCGAATTGGTTCAATTGGAGTGGTTGGTCGTGCATAGGATGCTACTGGGAAGCTACGGGAGGTGGCGCCGCTCTCTAATTGTCACGAGAGTTGCGCCGGTGAGCACAACCGCGGCGGACGGCGGCGGTTGATGGCGCTACGACGAACCCGGAAGCGATTGATCAAACGGAAAGCACCGTGATGCTCTAAGGCTTACCACGAGTACGGTGGAGGTGTTGAGGAGGCAAGGCGCGGCCGGAGAATGGAGAATTTGGCACGGCGGCCGTCACCGGAGAGGAAAGGGAACGGCGGATTCGGCGGGCCCTGGCTTCCTCAGCTTGCGTGCGTGCTCGAGGAGGTCGACGAGGACCTGGCGCGTCTCCCTGTGGCCTCAGATCCTCCAGTGATGCTCGGAGTTGACGCCGGCGAGCGGTGGCCGTGGAGTTAGGGTTAGGGTTTCGGTGTGTGTTCCGGAACTCACAGAGAGAGAGAGAGAAGAAGCTAGGCGAGGAGTGAGCGAGAGGGCACGATGCAGACGGCTCCCCTCCTTCTTATCCACGCAGAAAGGCGGCCGTGGGGAGGTGGCAGTGGCGTTGGAGGCGGTGGCACGCCTCTGGCCTTCTGGCCAGAGGTTGAAGAAACAATGTTTTGAAACATTTCCAAGAAAACCCCCTAGAAGTTTTAATCACTTACAACTAGGTCCTTCTGTTTAAGAAAACTGAGAAGAAACCCCTGTTTTCAGGGCTTATTTGTAAACATAAAAATTATTAAAAAATATATTTGGAAAGCTCATCAAATTTGCAACCTCACCATGTTTTGTTTTGGTGAATTTGAATAATATTTGTATTTTTTATTTAGGGTGCTAGATTAAGTGATTTTGTTGTTTTCTCCTCCTTTAATTTATTTAATAGCTTTAAAATTATGCTAAAGCATATTTAATAAAAGTACACACTCCATACTTGTGAATACCAAGGTGGTGTATCATAATTGGACAATTTTAGGTATAATGCCTTATAGAAAATAGTTTGGTAAAATTACCTAGTATTGTTTCTGTGTATGGAAATGGAATTCACTTAATAGAGAATTGTATCCCATGACATACTAAATTATTTTTATTAGGTAATGAACTTATTTTCTCTTATGAGGCTTTGTTATTTCCTAATTGAAACTCCTAGCAAGTTTGGTTGACATTTTATTGAGGTTTGTGCATTCTATGTTTGCTGTTTTCAGTACTTGATCAAATGGAAAACATGTGTGGTTTTGGAATCTTATTTTCTTGTTTTCCACATAGGTTCCAATATGGATATTATCCCATGTTTGTTTTATAAACAAGTGGTCATTTGTATGTTTATGTGTAGATGAATTTTTGTTATCATCTGTTAGTCTTATCTATGAAAAGGTGATGGAAAACAAGGTATTAAGCTTGTTACCATTAACCTCCACATATCACAAGACATGTGGATGAAATGGTTGGTTATTATTTCATACTTTATAATTGTTTCCATTGAAGATATTATTATGAGTTCCTCATCTTTGATGAGTTTGACAAAGGTTATTGGTTCTCTAATAAATCCTAATGATTCACTGGGTAATTTCTTCTGATCCCTTACTGAAGCAGTGCTGCTTCATGTGGTCATCTGTTGCTTGATGGTATTCTCTTTAATTTCCACTAGTCTTCTGTTATCACCTTTGTCCATTCCAGGTAGGTTCATCTCTTGATCTCCAACTTCAACTATCTCACCCTTGTGGTGAAAACAACCAGTTGTTCCAAGCAGATGTTTTACTTAGATGATTATAAAAGTATGTAGGTTTGTTTTACGACATCAAGTTGCACTTATGCATATAATAAGAATTTGTAAACAAGGTAGCTAGTCTTGCCTCCAAATTACTACTCATATACATTAGGCTGAGATGTACCAGATTATTCAATCTTATGTTTGTTTGTGTATGACACTCAATTGTTTGAGTATACAAAAGTGATATGTTAACAAGGTCTAGAAACTTGTTACCAAACTACTTCTATATAACACTAACATTGGAGTATCACACAATTTCAAGAGGGTTAATATGATCAGATAAAGTTATAAGAGTTTCCAAGTACTCTTATAATAGCTTAGAGTAGCACTTCTAGAACACTCTAAATAATCTTCTTAAAGATCTTCTGGTGGTAGTTCCTTCTTTCTTGTGAGTTGCTTCTCTTGCAGAATGGTTTAGAGAAGATTTAAAACCAGATACAATGGTCTAGACAACATAACAAGATCTAGATTAAGAGTTAGTTTATGCTTTTATTATCCTTCCAAATACTTCTTATTTTATTTCCCAAAAGATAGATACTTGTTCCACACATGATTGGTTTTACTTAGCTATCAATCCAATTCCTCTAATAGAGGTTATAACTTGTTGTTATTCATTACTTGTATCCAGATATGCTTTAGTTTTTGAAGGTTAATTTGAATAGAGATGTGGAATGCTGACTTAATAGTAAGTTGATCCAATGGTTCATTGGTGTGTTCAGATCTCATATGCTCACTTGTATAAGATGATTGAGACAATGAGCATATGAAGGTTATTGGGGTTTAATGACCTATGTCATAATTGATAGTTGTTTTTCTCAGGTGTCCTGTTGTCACTTTATATTCTTCTCTTAATGACCTTTGTCATTCTTAATGCAGATATAGAGGTTTGGAAATATCATGTGTGATGATCAAGGTTTAGAAGTAGTTTAAGAAGTTTTATTTCTTCTTTTAGATACTTCTTTTATGGTTGAGGAGATATGTACATATTCGATAAATATATTATTAATGATAATTAAGTTATTTCCCACTTGTGGGACTTGGGTTAACACTTGTTTGTATCACTTGTGTTCTGTTGAAACTTCGTTATTTACTTGTGGTGGTTCACCTGATAATTATGAGATGGTTTATAGAGATGTTGTGGAAATGATTTGATAACTTAGGAAGTGGTTGTTTTATAGACGATTACATCTCTGTTGATGAGATGGTTCAATTATGCATTACTCATTGGTGAAAGTATGATCATCAGATATGGGATTTGAATACTCACCCCTCTTTGAGTTCTAGATACCTAGTGAATTATCCCAAGTCACTTAAAGACTTGTGGTTAAGGTTGTTGAGAGTTTGTGTTGGTCACAACCAATTATGGTTTGAATAATTAGAATCATTTGGTTTGTAGAGATACTAAGTTATAAAGATCACTCCAAATGTACTCTTGACCAGATGATCTGAACCTATTTCATCATGTCAAGTGAAACATTGGTCACTTTGGTTTGTTTAAACTTTCGCGCCAAAATTTCCTGTACTTTTAGATGCATGCTTTGCAAATGCACAAATTATATTTAGATCCTTATAAGTTCCCAAACACTGGGATGTTACAGTATCTCCCCCTTAACAAGAACTTCGTCCCGAAGTTCAACCTGTCTCACGTAAAGATAGGTAGAGAGAACTTCTGTAGACCGTTGAATCTTCAAAACTGTTTTCTGGTGTTGACCTTGGCATGTGTAGCCTCTTGTCTTGATTGTTCACCTTCCAATGTCTCGCACTATGATCTAATACTTTGCTTGTTGTTACAACAACTCTGTTTTGCTACTAGGCCTTCCTAATGGTCTCACGAAGAACACGTGGTATTTCCACCATATAGTGGATACCAAGTTTCATTCTCCGATGAATAGGTATGGTTTCCTACTTCTCAGAACTTTCTGGATAACCTTTGGTCTATCCACCAGGTGATGAATATCCAATAAACTTCTTCCGGTATACTGGATATTGACTATGTTTAGGACTCCATTTGGTTCAATCTAATGGTCTCAAGAGGATTACTGCTGAAAGAAACTTGTACAATGTAGTGTACATTGACTTAGACTTAATTATTAGTGAAAATATCTTCGAGTTTCCTCGAGTTTTAACTTTTTCCTACAAGTGACTATAACCTATTCCACTGGTTATTTCCTATGGTCGTTCTCTATCTTTGGGTTTTGACTTCTACGGGGTGACTCTATAAGTTATCTTATCAAACTTCTACATATTTCTTTCTAGGATATAACTATTCATGTTATTTTCTTCTTATCACTTGTAGTATATATCCATGTGTTGATGTAGTAGCTCACCAACTCCAAACAAGATGTGGAATGTGGTCCATTCCAATCAGTGGCTTGATTAACTTCTGCCTTCTTGACTTTCTAGTCTTCCAGAGCTTTGGTGGTGGCTTCAATCAGCTCAGATTTCAGACCGCTCTCATACTAATCCTATACCCTCTAGACCAGTAACATCAAGAGAGAACTCAATGTTTGCATATGCATATGCACATCAAGTTCCAACTTTATGCACAGATCTAGTCAATCAAAGATCCAAATAAGATGCAATAAATCCCAAATGCATATATCACTCATGCATCAAAAGCCTGTGAAATAAAAGTACTTAGAGTAAAACATCTCGAGTACCAAGGCTCTTAAATGCTATACACTATAAGTAGGTATATATTACCTTGTTATCCTAGTCTACACAACCACTCTTTGCCCAGGTAATTACTCCAATTGCATGCCTTACTGCAATGGAATAAACCACGACAAAGTGATCCTATAGTAGTTGTTGTCTAACTTGGTTCCATATAGGACTAAGCACCATGTAAATTGAATTACTTCATTTTGGTTATGATAAACTTCTCATGGCATCTGTTGATCCTTCAGGTTGTTGATCACGTCGTAGGAGTAGTAATGTAGCTTTCTTCAATGCTTATGCCTTCTACTAGTTCTATACTATACTATACTATAATGATTCACCTCTAGACTTGATAACTAAGGATATGGTATATACCCACTAGTTATCATAGTTTTAATAACTCTTAATGATCCTCAGCATCCATTCTTGGTGACTCCTATACTAACTCAATACCATGTTCTACTCCATCTTATGCATTCATAAAATGGGGTAATCCTCACTTTCACTTAATTATCTCTGACTATGTCAGAACTCTTTTTCTCATTGAAACTGATACATGCTAGACTTCTAATTATTCATACCTATAGGTATAAATAAAATAGTTAAGTAGATTTACTCAAGTTGAGTATGAATATTCTATACAAGTATGATTATATCATTCTCAAGTGAATGATCATCATAGTTGTAGGAAGTGTGGTTTAGATAAGGTGGCTTCCTATAGTCTTTACCAGCCTACAGATCTCCTAAAAGGTTTTAAACCTAAGGTCGCTTCGCTCTGATACCATCTGTGGTGACCCAGCACACCACTGCATGTGTAGTGCGCAAGTCGGTGACATAATACTCACAGAAGGACTTATCCGTGAATATTACATCTCTCAGAGTGGTACAACAGAAACACAGCGGGTCCAAGCAAAGCTATAGGATACAAACTTCATTACAAAATCTTGAAAATCTCCTTGATGAATCAAGAAGATCTCCTGCAAATGAAACATCAGAAGAAGAAATTCGAAGATCCGAGCTAGAGAACTACTCTAGCTCAGAACTAAATCCACTATGGCTGATGTCAGCCCTAATCTATGGCTTGTAACTGCTAAGTCCAAGAATAGCCTCTACCTACATCTTGATAGCTTCTCCTCCACCAGCGTTGTTGATGAAGATGCTTTACTGACTAAGTAGTAGATCACTCCACCTAGCTTCACGAGGTAGGGATGGCTTCTCGATGACGTCTTGCATAGGGCTTCAACTCTAAGCAGGGGGTCAAACGGAATAGAATGAGTAACGAGCGTTACTCAGCAAGTTCATGATATATTGTCGTGGTGGTGTCACGGCAGATGCCATAGGATGGCTAAAGTTGTGGGGACGAAGGACGCTGGAGGCGCTCGGGGAGGGATCCCGCGACGAGTAGCCGCGTGAGAAAATAACTAAGCACTGCAAACAACACGATCTACCCAGGTTCAGGGCCCTCGGGTGGAGGTAAAACCCCTACTCCTGCCTTTCTCTCTGTGTATTAGTATCTCACCGAGTAGCCACAGTACAAGTTTGGCCTTCAGCCGAGTAGCCACTCTTCTCTCTATGATGAACTAGGTCAAGAATGTGAACCGATTCTGGGATCCCTCGCGCAGGAGGGGGCAGGGCACCTTATATACCTGGTGCCTAGTCGGATACAGCCAACTAGGAAAAATATAAACAGATGTCGACATTGTGTGGCTGACAGCTTTGGCTTCCTAGTTTGTCCGGTGTGGAAAGTCGTTGTACAAAACCAAGGGACCGATCTGTTATCACTGCCACGAACACAGAGTAGGTCCCCCCTATCCTGCGACGCCCTGCTGACACACTGTCGCGGTCAGGCATGCTCTCTGCAGATGAACAGTGCCAAAGTACGGACCCAGGATTCACGGGATCCTGTGTGAGAACGGCTCCTTTGACTTCTGGCCCGAGTAGGAAACCGCCATTTCTACTCGGGCCAATTCTTCTACTCGGAGGAATGCAACTTCCTTGATTCTTCCCCCTGGCCGTTCATGTGTAAGACCGAATAGCAGCCGACCGGGTAGCAAGTACCGGGTAGCCAGCTACTCGACCAAACATCCCTTCTGACCCAGCCTTTAGCACTTGCCTTTACCCTACTCGGGGGTAACCCCCCGACAGCAGTCCCCGAAGCTGGTAGAGTCCTGCGAACTTGTTCACTGGGCCCTGCCAGCTTAAAAACCAATTTTGTCATTCGAGCTCTGGGGTGCCGAGTAGACCTCCGAGTAGCCATTAATCTTGTCTTGGGTTTCCTATCTCCCGAATAGAACCACTTCTCTTCTCTGTCGCCGAGTAAAAGGACTTAGCGAAATCTTAAATCAGAATCTCTGCGTGGCAGGGCATAATCCGGCTTTCTGCACCGCAATAGGGCACGTGTCACGCTACCACATCCCCGACGCCTCGGTGCCCGGGATCTGACAGGGCACGCGCCCAGTTTTCAAGGGCTGGGCCCACTTGCCCGTTATGTCCCATCAAGCGTAGTAATTACCCACGATCGCGTCGTGGGATCAATTGCGGCCGTTACGCGCGCGTTCTGCGCTGTGTGCGTTTCTAACCGGCCCACATATCCCACGCCGCACGATCTTGGCCACGATCGATCCCACTACCTCCAATTGTAACGGCAACCCGAGGGGAGGTATAAATATCCCCTCGGTAACTCCTTCTTCCCCTTCCTGCCTTCACTCTCCCCTCGCCTCTTCGTTTCTCCGCCGCCGCCGAGCACTTCGCCGCCGTGCATCTCACCACGCCGCTGCGAGTTCTTTCCGCCAAATTCCACCAAATCACCACCAAAGTTCCTCCCCTGCTCGATGGCTCGCGACGACGGCGCCCGCGCCGGGTGGGCTGGATCCACCGTCACGGCAGAGCAGTGCCAGTGGCTGGTGAACACGCGGCGAGTTCCTACCGGCGTCCGCTGCCGGCCTCCCGCTAGCGAGCTCGTCCCCGCTCCGGAGTCGGACGAGCACGTGGTGTTCCTCGCGCACTTTGCGCGGGGATTCGGGCTTCCGGTATCGGATTTCTTCCGCGGATTCCTCAATCACTTCGGGATCCAGCCGCACCATCTGCCGCCGAATGCGATGGTGATGCTCGCATACCACGCCGTGGTATGCGAGGCGTTCGTGGGCGTGCGCCCCACGCCGATGACCTGGGCGTGCTACTTCTTCTTCAGGAAGCAGAGCAAGGCCAAGCCGAGTAGCGCGGAGAGCAGCCGCGGCATGACCGAGACCGGCAGCGCCATGATGGTGCAGCGCAGCGGGACCAACCATCCGCGTATCAAAGGTCTTGATTCCGTGCGCAGGTGGTAGAGAATGTTCTTCTACGTGAAGAACATCTCTGTCAAGGAAGACGAGCCCCTGGTGGATCGGATCAATCTCCCCCGCTGGACCAATTTGCCTCCTACCGGGCAGAACTGGGGGTTCAAGCCTCCGCTAGAGGGAGACATCAAGCAGATCAACACGCGCCTCGCCCAGCTGAAGGAGAAGGGGCTCAAGGACGACGACCCCATCGCCTGCTGGATTTCCAGGCGAGTGCTCCCGCTGCAATGCCGCGCACACCTCATGTGCTACATGGGCGGCAACCGAGATTGCACTCGGACGACCACGTTCGAGCTTAGCAACGCGGACGTGGCCACCTGGGCGCGCTCCATCATGAGCACCGGCCTCAGGGACAACTGGCAGTACGGCTTCGTGCCGTACAACCGCACGAAGCCAATCAAGCGGGTTAGTACTTCTCACCCTGTTTCCTGCATACCGATTCCGAGTAGATTGTCTTCTTAGTTTGGTGTGCTTAGTATCCGCACTCTGTGCCGAGTAGAACACTTAGCAGTAGTGCTTAGGCTTTATGTGCTTTATGTTTGCACGCCACGCCGAGTAGGACACTTAGCGGTATTGCTTAGGCTTCTTGTGCTTTCTGTTTGCACGCCACGCCGAGTAGGACACTTACTACTATCTGTTAGGATTCATGTGCTTTGTGTTTGCACGCCTCGATGAGTAGGACACTTTACTCTATCATGCTTTGTGCTAGCATCTCGTCCCGGGTAGAATCCCTTATGCTGCTCAACTGATTTGTGTTGCCTGCTTATATCTCCAGCGCCTTGCTCGCCAGCTCGCTGAGAGTGAGGAGCGCTTCGAGGCCAACTGGCACGAAGATCGAAAGGAGGACGACGAGGTCTCCTACGACACCACGGACACCCTCAACATCCCTCATGCCGCCCAGACGGATAAGCATCATGTCGACGTGTCCGTTCGGGACTGGTCCGAAGACGACCATGAAGGTGACCGAGTTCACCTTTGTTGCTGCGGGCAGTGCTACTTTCTCCTCTTTCTTGCTTCTTAACTGTTCTTCTCTCCTACTCTGCAGATGACGGTGATGCTGCCGCTGAGGAAGAGGACGAGGACGAGGACGCCCTTGACGTCGATCCTGTCGCGGTTGCTGCTCCCACCACTCGTAAGAGGGTGGGTAGCGGTGCTCAGGAGCCCACCGCGAAGAAATCCAAGAAGGCCGTGAAGAAGGTCATGCAGGCCGCCGGGAGACGGCTACCCCCTTCTCGTGCCAGGGTAAATGATTTTCTTCCAAGTTGCAATTTGTTGTTGCTGCTTTTCCTGAGTCCCTTATTCTGTTGCTGCCTCTTGGTCTCTTCCTTCCTTCTTCTGTTTCTCAAACTCCTATTATGAACTTCTTTCTTCTCTTTAGCGCCCCCTTGGATGCTAATGCTGCCGCCGCACCCACCAAGTCCAAGAAAAGATCCGCCATCGACATTGAAAAACTCATCGATCTCTCCGACGAGGACGAGATCGCAGCACGAGACAGGGCACATGCGCCCTCTCCTGTGAAAAGAGAAGACGAGGACAACGCCCAAGACATGGATGTTGGTGCCCATGACGCCGACCAGGAGCATCAGACCCGCGCAGAACAGGAAGCGCATGATGCTACTCATGATGGGAGACCACCTTCTCCCCCAGCTGCCACAGCTGGGGAGAACACAGAACAAGGCCCCGAGCAACAAGATCGTGCCGCCCTTGAGCGGCAGGAAGAAAACCAGGAGCAGCAGGACATTGACACTGATGTCCAAGACGACCCCGTGGCCCAGTCGCGGGTAGAAGGACAAGAAGAAGCACAACCAGATCCTGCTGCCGAGCAGCAGGTTGAGACAGTTGACATGGAGCAAGACCCACAGAGCCACGCGCAGCCGGACGCTGCGCCGGGTAGCGAGCCCTTGGTGCCGCCTACCCAGCAGGGCACTTCCTCCACCGCGCCAAGCTCCCCGCCCATGAAGAAGACCAAGACCACAGCCAGTCCTCCAGCTAAGCAGGCCACAAAGAGAACCACTTCCGATGCTACTGGCAAGAAGGATGCAGCCGAGAAGAAGGCTGCTGAGAAGAAAACTTCCGAGAAGCAGGCCACCGAGAAGCAAGATGTTGAGAAGAAGGCTTCCGAGAAGCAGGCCACCGAGAAGCAATCTGTTGAGAAGAAGGCTTCCGAGAAGCAGGCCGCCGAGAAGCAAGCTGGCCAGCCAGATGCCACCGTCCGCAGGAATCCTCCGCGTGGCGCTACGCAAGATTCTGCCGCGATGCCGCCACCTAAACCAAAGGCGAAGCCTGCCGTGAAGAGTGGGCAGCTCACTATTGGTGCTTCTGGCAGTGCTGAAGGCATACCTGCTGGATCAAGCCTTCGCGACCCACCTGCCTACCCGCCTTACATGCTGCAGATGGGCAAACAGTACGGCATCGGCCTGACCAAGACCGAGAAGCAGCTCGCTATTACGCAAGGAAAACAGGCCCAGGCTGTGGATTCCAAGCTGCCGGCCAAGGACAAGGGCCATTCACTCTTCTCGCGCGAGATCCAGGAGACCGAGGTGACTTCCACAGGGCTCGAGCAGATGATCGACCGGATAGGCTTCATTGAAGCTGACTGGAACAGTGACGTCCTCGGCAACCAGCCCTGGCACGGCTTGGCCTTGGGAAAGCTGGATCATTGGCGCGTTGACTGGAACAAGGTGGACATGGGCTACAATCACATGACCATCTCGTCTGCCACCAGCACGCTTGCCGCGAAGCTTTTCGTCCACCGCAAAGCTGCAGAGGACATCGAGCAAACCTATGCGGTAAGTTTTGCTTGCCTGTTCCGAGTTGCACTTTTCTTCTCTTCTATTCTTCTCCTTCTTCTTATCCATCACCCAGTCCCCGAGATTCGGGCCGAGTAGGCGGATACTCAACCGAGTTGCCGACTTCTCGGGTTGAATCTTCAAATTTTAGTCTGATTCCTTTTCTTTCTGCTTCTCAGAATAGCCTCTTGAAGAGAACCAACATGTACCGGACGCTGCTCTAGAATCACAGCATTGCGAAAAGGCGCCTTGAGGCCCTAGAAGCAGAACGCAAAAGCGATGCCGTGACGGAGAAGGAGGCCGTGGCTCGTACTCTTAAGATTTCCGAGATCGAAAGTAAGCTTTTAGCTACGCGGTTCATGCGTTTTGTGTTTACGCCCGCTTATGCTTTCTGCTTTAACTGATTTTACCCTGCAGGCAAGTTTAAGGCACTGGAAGATAAGCACAAGCATTGCCATGTGTTTGTTGAGAACGTTGAGACCACAATTAAGAAGATGGAGGGTGAGTTGCCATCTTTTCAGTCTGTCTTTCTTCTTTCTTCTTCGCTACTCTTCTAACCTTGCTCCTCCCTCCGCAGAAGATCACAAGAAATTTGTTGAGGAGCATCTCGACTGCCTCAAGCCCGCTGAGGTGCAGCAGCAATTGGAGAGCCAGGCTGTAGAGCTGAAGAAAGAGCACGCCACCGAGATGGAACCTCTCCAAGTCCAGCTGCGAGCTGCCCTTCAAGATGCCCTTGACATAGCTGTCGAAAAGAACAAGATAGCTGCCGAGAAGGACAAGATTGAGGCAACGGCCAAGGCCAAGCAAAGGGCTCTCGAGCTGGAATGCGAGAGGCTGAAGACCAGCAACTCGGACCTCATGCTCCAGCTGGCCGGGCTCCGCAAGATCGAGGAGAGGCACACTGCTGATGAGGAGTCATGGAAGAAGAAGCTGCAGTCGCTACTCTACGACCTGAACAGTAAGTGCCCGCTTCTCTGCGCTTCGCTGTCTCCTTTTGCTTCTCTGCTGCTTTATTCGCTTCTCTTCTCTGCCTCTGTCTCTAATCTCTTTGATAGCTTTTTCAGAAATTTTCCCCGACCTCAGCTCGTCTTGCAAGCCTGCTCTGTCAAAGGCCCAAGCAGCTCGTGCCAAGAAGGGCCAGCCCATGGACACTAAAGCCTCAATTGAAGATAGCTTCACAAACATGCAGGGGCAGCTCCAGCGTGTAAGGGGCATGGGCACCGATCTGGTGTCCACTGCCTTCAAGCTCCATGACTTGTTTTGGCCTCGAGACTCTGCGCCAGCAACCATCCGCGGGCTCGCCGAGAAGCTGAATGGCGTGAAAGATGAGCTGAAGAAGTGGCGGGCATCCGGAGCTCGGGCAGGCGCTAACATGCTGCTCCTGTTTATCTGTAGCTGGTATGAAAATCTTAACCTCAACACCATTCTTGAGATGAGGCAGAATTCGAAGTGGGAGAAGGATCCCGACTGCGTGGCTCGCCGCCAGCTAGTCGCGTACGAGGTCGCCTCCTACGCGGATACCGCTCGCTTCATCGACGGCCTGACCGAGCCCGACACGGATGTGGAAGGCGAGGGCGAAGATGAGGATGAAGATGATGACGAGGAGGCTACCGACTCAGAAGGTTTGAGTTTCTTCGATGACCCCAATGACAAGTCCGGGAAGGGGAAGGGCATGGTCGTCGAGGATAGCGACGAGGAAGCCGAGAGCGAGAAGATGACCATCGACACCGCTGCCCTCGAGTTTGGCTCTTCGTCTGGCGCAACCCTTGACGACGCAGCGTTACTCCGCACCCAATCGGCTGCCTCTACTTCGGCGACGGACCCCATCTCGGTGGCCACAGCCACCTCTGACCAGGCTGCCACCAAGCCAGAAGCGGATGCTGCGAAGACTGACGCCGCCAACACGGAAGCTGACGCTGCCAAGGCCAACACCGAAACTGCTGCTACCTCTACTTGATTACTTCCTACAACACTTGTCTTAAAAACTTTTATCAGATCCCCGGGATGCCGGGTGCAAATGTATCGAAACAATTATGCTTTTGTTGCTACTCAGTTTTTTTCTCATTTGATGTTTTCAACTTAGTCATTTGGGCAGCCTTGGCTCGATGCCGGGTTGCGTTATCATGCGAGTCCCCGAGTTGCATTTCTCATTCACCCTTCCTTTTTATCTCAGCTCTTACCCGCAACTTGTTGCTTTTTTGGTATTCGAGTCACAAGAGTTCAAAGTTGGAGTTGCAAGTACTTAGCCACTTAGAAACAATCATAGTAACGCTACCCACCACTTAGCCGAGAAAAGATAACAGAAAACAGCAATACAAGATGCTCTACTCGGTTCCTGCGCTCTGCTTCTCCTTAGTAATTTTTCTTGTGCTCATTGACCTTTAGCTTGTTCTCTTGCTTGCCATGAAGCCGGGTTTCGGACAGCAGCAAAGTCGAAGAGTTGGCACGTAGGTTTAAACACAATACTAAATGTACTCATGAAATTTTGAGCAGAGCAACCGGGTAGAGAAAAGTAGAGCCGAGTAGAAACACATAGAGCAGTTTTGGACGAGGGCAGTCCCCGAGTTCAATTTCATATTGCAGAGTAGAGATTTAACTCGGATAAGAGAGTACATACACATTTTTGCTCACGAATGAAAGCGACGAAGTAGAGCTACATTCCAGGGGCGCTTAGATTCCTCTCCAGCTTTATCCGCCCTGTTCTCCTGTGATGGACGCACGTCCACGAGATAATAGGCATCATTGTGTAGCGCCTTGCTCACAATGAAAGGCCCTTCCCACGGAGGGGATAGTTTGTGCATCCCGGCTGTGCGTTGCACAAGCCTAAGGACCATGTCTCCTTCTCGGAAGACCCTTGGGCTCACTTTTCGGCTATGATAACGCCTCAAGTTTTGCTGGTAGATAGCTGAACGTGACAGAGTAAGCTCTCTTGCTTCTTCGAGCAGGTCAACGTCATCTTCTCGAGCTTCTCTCGCCTCCACCTCAGTGTAGAGGGTTACTCGGGGGGAGTCATGCTCTCGGTCTATTGGCAACACGGCCTCAGCCCCGTATACCAAGAAGAATGGCGTGTAGCCGGTTGACCGGTTAGGGGTAGTCCTTAGACTCCACAACACCGCTAGCAATTCGTCTAACCAACACCCAGGTGTTTTCAGCAACGGCTCAATCAGCCTTGGCTTTATGCCTGCTAGCACCATACCATTTGCTCTTTCAACTTGCCCATTGGAGGCGGGATGCGCAACAGATGCTGAAGGGAATATGCCCGAGAGGCAATAATAAAGTGTTTATTATGTTATTCCTTGTTTATGATAGATGTTTATTTCTCATGCTAGAATTGTATTAACCGGAAACGTTGATACATGTGTGATTAATAAACAAACCAACGTTCCTAGTGAAGCCTCTCTTTTAACTAGCCCGTTGATTAAACAGATGATCAAGGTTTCCTGATCATGAACATTGGATGTTGTTGATAACGGGGTCATGTCATTAGGAGAATGACATGATGAACTTAAACCCTAAACTAAGTATAACAATACGATCAAGTCATTTAGTTTTGTTGTTATGTCTTACATTCGGAGTAACATTATTCCTTAGACCATGAGATCATGTTAATCACTAATACCGAAAGAATACTTTGATGACATCAAACATCACACCGTAAAAGGGTGACTATAAAGGTGGCATTGGATATTCGGAAAGTATTGGTTGAAGCTCATGGATCGAGAATGGGATTTGTCCATCCAATATGACGGATAGATATACTCAGGGCCCTCTCGGTGATATCACATCAACACCGCTTGCAAGCAAGTGATTTGATCACTAGGATGTTATATCACGGGAACGAGAAAAGAGTACTTGTCGGATAACGAGATCGAACAAAGTATAGTGGATACCGATGATCGGATCTCGGACAAGTAATATATCGCGAGACAAAGGGAAATCGTTACGACGTTGAAAGGTTCACACGATCACGAGAGTCATCGTTGAATATATAGGAGTCATCACGGTTTTCCAGACCCCGTTGTTGATTATTGATCGGAGAGGAGTCTCGATCATGTCTATAATATTCACGAACCGTAGGGAGACACACTTAAGGTTCGATGAAGCGTTTAGAGAGGATACGGAATACCGAAGAATATTTTGGGCAGCTCCGGAATTGTTTCGGGGAAAATTGAAATAGTTCAAGGGGTTTTTCGTCGAACGGTTGTTAATAGAATTAACAAATGGTTCGAGGTGCTGCATGCAAATGTTTGTTAATGGAATTAACAAATATAAATAAAGAAATAAAAATGTTTTATTTATTTATTAAAGAAAAACCTTTGGATTTTCCAAGTGGGAAATTAAGGGAATTTTGAGTGGGTTTGAGTGGAGCTTCCACTCACATGAAGAGAGGAAGGGGTGGGGGCACCCATGGCTGGCCGCACCCCCCCCTTGGGCTTCCTCCCCGTCCCCTATAAAAGGAGGGTGAGGGCTCTCTCTTCCATACACACTTGCTCACACATTTTCCCTTCCATCCGCTGCTCCATTCCATGGTCTCCGGCTTGGCGAAGCCCTGACCGTGGGATTCTTCACCACTACCACGCCGTCGTGCTGCTGGAATTCCGGAGGGATCTTCTACTTCCGCAACCCGCTGGAACGAGGGAACGGAAGTCTTCATCGAGCTGAACGTGTGACCGATTACGGAGGCACCGCCGGATTGCGGTGCTCTTCTTCTCGCTCGGGATCGGCGTGAGAACGACTACGCCAACCACGAGATCTTTTCTCGTACCACTTTGAGTCTTCGAGGGTATGTTATCTCAAGACTCTCTTTCTCCCCGTTGCCTTTCATCTCATAGATTAGATCTTGGCAATTTGGGTTTATCGCGTGTAGGAAAATTTTTGTTTTCTATGCTACGTTCCCCTTCAGTGGTATCAGAGCCGGATCTATGCGTAGATGAATTGTATGGGTAGAACACATAGGAGTATGTGGGCGTTGATGATCATGTTTTTTGTCTCTTTGAGTATTTTATGATCTTAGTGGCATAGTAGGATGAAGCGGCCCGGACTAACTTTACATGTCCACGTACATGAGACTTGTTCCACAACTGACATGCAACTTGAATTGCATAAGTGGCTTGCGGGTGTCGGTTTCTCCTACTATAGTTAAGATCTAATCTACAAAGGGTTGTTAAAAAATATGTTCTATCAACGTTGTGGTTCTTGTACGTAGATATGAACGGTTCTATCCTCGTAAGCCCAAAGCCACGTAAAATATGCAAAAATAAATTAGAGGCGTCTAACTTGTTTTTGCAGGGCATGTGATGTGATATGGTCAATGTTACAAACGTTATGTATGAGATGATATCTTTTGTAAATTATTGACATACCGGCTGGAGCCATATGGTTGTCTTATTTTATGGCATGCGTGTTGTATGTCATATCCATGTGATATGTTGTAATGGACAATCAAGATGGAGGTGCCACGGACCTTGGTGCCACGCCGGTGGAATGATGGAGATCATACCATGATGCACAAGATGGAGATCAAGTGCAAGAAGGACCATATCATATCACATTATCCATGCATGTGATGTTTATCCTTTTTATGCATCTTATTTTGCTTAGATCGCGACGGTAGCATTATAAGATGATCCCTCTCACTTAAATATCAAGATAATAATGTGTTCTTCCTTAAGTATGCACCGTTAAGAAAGTTCGTCGTTTCGAGACACCACGTGATGATCGGGTGTGATAGACTCAACGTTCGCATACAACGGGTGTTTTCAAGCCTAGCATGTACAGACATGGCCTTGAAACACATGCAATACAATGGTTCTACTTGGCGAGCCTAGCATGTACAGACATGGCCTCGGAACACGTAACCGAAAGGTAAAGCATGAGTCATATGAATGATATGATGAACATGTTGATGTTCGCCTTTGCAACTACACCGTCTCACGTGATGATCGGTTTCGGTGTAGTGAATTTGGTTCGTGTAATCACTAAAAACAACTAAGAGGGATGTTGTTTTTGAGTGGGAGTTCATGGGATAATTTTAGAATTAACTTGAACTTAATTTATCATAAACATAGTCTAAATAGTCTTTGCAAATATGTTGTAGATCATGGCACCACCTACCTTCAATTTCAATATGTTCATGGAGAAAGAGAAATTAGCGAACAATGGAAGCAACTTTACCAACTGGGCACTTAACCTGAGGATTCTCCTCACCGCTTGCAAGAAGCTCTATGTGCTTGATGCACCTCTAGGTGACCAACCCGCTGATGATGCTTCTGATGAGGATAAAAATGTTTATCTGACTCAACAAGAAGACCACAGTATAGTTCACTGCGGCATCCTCTATGGATTAGAGCCAGAGCTGCGAAAACGTTTCGAGAACAGCACTGCTTATGCCACAATGGGAGAATTGAAAATGATTTTCGATACCCATGCCGCAGTTGAGAGTTATGACGCTTCAGAAAAGTTCTTTAGCTGCATGATGGAAGAGAACAGCTCCGTTAGTGAGCACGTACTCAAAATGTCTGCGTACGCTGATAAGCTCATAGCCTTGGGAATATCGATTCCCATTGAGCTAGGGATACATCGTGTTCTCCAATCTCTGCCACCTAGTTACAAGAACTTCGTGATGAACTATAATATGCAGAGCATGAAGAAGTCTCTTCCTGAGCTTCTCTCGATGCTTAAAACTGCTGAAGTGGAGATCAAGAAAGAACATCAAGTGTTGATGATCAATAAGACCACTAGTTTCAAGAAAGGCAAGAAAAGCAAGCCAAGGGTAAACTTCAAGAAGGGTGGCAAATCTGTTGCTACTGCTGAGAAGAAAACCAGGCATGGCCCTAAGTCTGAGACTGAGTGTTTCTATTGCAAGGGTACTGGCCACTGGAAGCGCAATTGCCCCAAGTATCTGGCAGATAAGAAGGCCGGCAAAGTGAACAAAGGTATATATGATATACTTGTTATTGATGTGTACCTTACTAGTACTCGCAGTAGCACCTGGGTATTTGATACTGGTTCGGTTGCTCACATATGTAACTCGAAACAGGAGCTGCAGAACAAGAGACCACTAGCAAAGGATGAGGTGACGATGCGCGTCGGCAATGGATCAAGAGTTGATGTGATCGCCGTCGGGACGCTACCTCTACGTCTACCATCGGGATTAGTTATAAACCTCAATAAATGTTATTTGGTGCCCGCATTAAGCATGAATATCGTTTCTGGATCTTGTTTAATGCGGGACGGTTATTCCTTTAAGTCCGAGAACAATGGTTGTTCGATTTATATGAATAATATCTTTTATGGTCATGCACCTGAGAAGAATGGTTTATTTCTTTTGAATCTTGATAATGTTGATACACATATTCATAATGTGAATGCCAAAAGAATTAAGTTAAATGATGATATTGCTACTTATTTGTGGCATTGCCGCTTAGGTCATATTGGTGTTAAATGCATGAAGAAGCTCCATTCTGATGGACTCTTAGAATCACTTGATTATGAATCATTTGAAACATGTGAACCATGCCTTATGGGCAAGATGACTAGAACCCCGTTTTCTGGATCTATGGAACGGGCGACAGACTTACTGGAAATCATACATACTGATGTATGTGGACCAATGAGTGTATCGGCGCGCGGTGGATATCGTTATTTTGTCACTTTCACAGATGATTTGAGTAGATATGGGTATATTTACTTAATGAAACACAAATCTGAAACGTTTGAAAAGTTCAAAGAATTTCAGTGTGAAGTTGAAAATCATCGTAACAGAAAGATTAAATTTCTACGATCTGATCGTGGAGGAGAATATCTAAGTTACGAGTTTGGCATGCATATGAAACAATGTGGAATAGTTTCACAACTCACACCTGCCGGAACACCACAGTGAAATGGTGTTTCCGAACGTCGTAATCGTACTTTATTAGATATGGTTCGGTCTATGATGTCTCTTACAGATTTGCCACTATCGTTTTGGGGTTATGCACTAGAGACCGCTGCATTCACTTTAAATAGGGCACCATCTAAATCCGTTGAAACGACACCGTATGAATTATGGTTTGGGAACAAACCTAAGCTGTCATTTCTAAAAGTTTGGGGATGCGATGTTTATGTGAAGAAGCTTCAACCTGATAAACTCGAACCCAAAGCGGAAAAATGCGTCTTCATAGGATACCCTAAAGAAACAATAGGGTACACCTTCTATCACAGATCCGAAGGCAAGATTTTTGTTGCCAAGAATGGATCCTTTTTGGAGAAGGAGTTTCTCTCGAAAGGTGTGAATAGTAGGAAGGTAGAACTCGACGAGGTTATTGAACCTTCTCTTCTTGGAATGGCGAGTAGCGCAGCGCCGGAAGTTGTTCCGGAGCCGACCCCGTCAGATGAAGAGAGAGTTAATGATCAAGATCATGAAACTCCAATAGAGGAAACTACCGCACCTCGCAGGTCAACTAGGGAGCGTGCAGCTCCTGAACTATACGGAGATCCCGTATTAAACTTCATGGTAGATGGAGGTGATGACCCTGCGACATATGAGGAAGCGATGATGAGCCCAGATTCCAACAAATGGCTTGAAGCCATGAAATCCGAAATAGGATCCATGTACGAAAACCAAGTTTGGACTTTGGTGGATTTACCCAATGACCACAAGGCCGTTGAGAACAAATGGATCTTTAAAAAGAAAACTGATGCTGATGGTAATGTGACCGTCTATAAAGCTCGACTTGTCGCAAAAGGTTTCCGACAAATTCAAGGAGTTGACTATGATGAGACTTTCTCACCAGTAGCGATGCTTAAGTCAGTTAGGATTATGTTAGCAGTTGCTGCATTTTTCGATTATGAAATATGGCAGATGGATGTCAAAACGGCGTTCCTTAATGGTGACATTGAGGAAGAGTTGTATATGATGCAACCCAAAGGTTTTGTTGATCCTAAGGATGCTGACAAGGTGTGTAAGCTTCAACGTTCCATTTATGGACTGAAGCAAGCATCCCGAAGTTGGAACCTCCGTTTTGATAAGGTGATCAAAGGTTTTGGATTTGTCCAAACATACGGAGAAGCTTGTATTTACAAGAAAGTGAGTGGGAGCTCTGTAGCATTTCTGGTACTATATGTGGATGACATATTGTTGATTGGAAATGATATAGAACTTTTAGAAAGCGTAAAAGGTTATTTGAACAATAGTTTTTCGATGAAAGACCTCGGTGAAGCAGCTTATATATTGGGCATCAAAATCTACAGGGATAGATCAAGACGCTTAATTGGACTTTCGCAAAGTACATACCTTGACAAGATTTTGAAGAAGTTCAGAATGGAAGATAGTAGGAAAGGGTTCCTACCTATGTTGCAAGGCAAGACGTTGAGTAAGACTCAATGTCCAGCTACAGCAGAAGATAGCGAAAAGATGGATAAGACTCCCTATGCTTCAGCCATAGGTTCTATCATGTATGCTATGCTATGTACAAGACCGGATGTGGCACATGCTATTAGTTTGACTAGTAGGTACCAATCCAATCCAGGTTTGGAACACTGGACTGCGGTCAAGAATATCCTAAAGTACTTAAGAAGAACTAAGGACATGTTTCTCGTATATGGCGGTGAAGAAGAGCTCGTCGCAAGATGTTACGTCGATGCTAGCTTCGACACTGATCCGGATGACTCTAAGTCTCAGTCCGGGTACGTATTTATTATGAATGGAGGAGCTGTAAGCTGGAGGAGTTCCAAGCAATCCGTGGTGGCGGGATCATCAACAGAAGCGGAATATGTTGCTGCCTCGGAGGCAACACAGGAAGCAGTTTGGATGAAGGAGTTCATATCCGAACTAGGCGTGGTTCCAAGTGCGTTGGATCCAATGGTTGTCTATTGTGACAACAATGGTGCCATAGCCAATGCTAAGGAACCAAGGTCTCACAAGAATTCCAAGCATATCAAGCGTCGTTTTCACTCCATCCGTGAGCATGTCGCAGATGGGGATGTGAAGATTTGCAAAGTACATACGGATCTGAATGTGGCAGATCCATTGACTAAAACTCTCTCAAGGACAAAACATGATCAACACCAGAACTCCATGGGTGTTAGATTCATCACTATGTAATATAGATTATTGCCCCTAGTGCAAGTGGGAGACTGAAGGGAATATGCCCGAGAGGCAATAATAAAGTGTTTATTATGTTATTCCTTGTTTATGATAGATGTTTATTTCTCATGCTAGAATTGTATTAACCGGAAACGTTGATACATGTGTGATTAATAAACAAACCAACGTTCCTAGTGAAGCCTCTCTTTTAACTAGCCCGTTGATTAAACAGATGATCAAGGTTTCCTGATCATGAACATTGGATGTTGTTGATAACGGGGTCATGTCATTAGGAGAATGACATGATGAACTTAAACCCTAAACTAAGTATAACAATACGATCAAGTCATTTAGTTTTGTTGTTATGTCTTACATTCGGAGTAACATTATTCCTTAGACCATGAGATCATGTTAATCACTAATACCGAAAGAATACTTTGATGACATCAAACATCACACCGTAAAAGGGTGACTATAAAGGTGGCATTGGATATTCGGAAAGTATTGGTTGAAGCTCATGGATCGAGAATGGGATTTGTCCATCCAATATGACGGATAGATATACTCAGGGCCCTCTCGGTGATATCACATCAACACCGCTTGCAAGCAAGTGATTTGATCACTAGGATGTTATATCACGGGAACGAGAAAAGAGTACTTGTCGGATAACGAGATCGAACAAAGTATAGTGGATACCGATGATCGGATCTCGGACAAGTAATACATCGCGAGACAAAGGGAAATCGTTACGACGTTGAAAGGTTCACACGATCACGAGAGTCATCGTTGAATATATAGGAGTCATCACGGTTTTCCAGACCCCGCTGTTGATTATTGATCGGAGAGGAGTCTCGATCATGTCTATAATATTCACGAACCGTAGGGAGACACACTTAAGGTTCGATGAAGCGTTTAGAGAGGATACGGAATACCGAAGAATATTTTGGGCAGCTCCGGAATTGTTTCGGGGAAAATTGAAATAGTTCAAGGGTTTTTTCGTCGAACGGTTGTTAATAGAATTAACAAATGGTTCGAGGTGCTGCATGCAAATGTTTGTTAATGGAATTAACAAATATAAATAAAGAAATAAAAATGTTTTATTTATTTATTAAAGAAAAACCTTTGGATTTTCCAAGTGGGAAATTAAGGGAATTTTGAGTGGGTTTGAGTGGAGCTTCCACTCACATGAAGAGAGGAAGGGGTGGGGGCACCCATGGCTGGCCGCACCCCCCCTTGGGCTGCCTCCCCCTCCCCTATAAAAGGAGGGTGAGGGCTCTCTCTTCCATACACACTTGCTCACACATTTTCCCTTCCATCCGCTGCTCCATTCCATGGTCTCCGGCTTGGCGAAGCCCTGACCGTGGGATTCTTCACCACCACCACGCCGTCGTGCTGCTGGAATTCCGGAGGGATCTTCTACTTCCGCAACCCGCTGGAACGAGGGAACGGAAGTCTTCATCGAGCTGAACGTGTGACCGATTACGGAGGCACCGCCGGATTGCGGTGCTCTTCTTCTCGCTCGGGATCGGCGTGAGAACGGCTACGCCAACCACGAGATCTTTTCTCGTACCACTTTGAGTCTTCGAGGGTATGTTATCTCAAGACTCTCTTTCTCCCCGTTGCCTTTCATCTCATAGATTAGATCTTGGCAATTTGGGTTTATCGCGTGTAGGAAAATTTTTGTTTTCTATGCTACGTTCCCCTTCAGATGCAACATCTAGCCAGATATGCTTATCTCTGCAGAACCGCACCATTGCACCCTCAGCAAAATTTGTACCGTTATCCGTGATGATGCTGTGCGGGTAGCCGTATCTCAGGATCACATCCTTCAAGAACTTCACGGCAGTGGCTCCGTCACACTTCCGAATAGGCTTCACTTCTATCCACTTGGTGAACTTATCCACCATGACTAAGATGTGAGTCATGTTGCCTCTAGCCGGCTTGAAGGGACCAACCATATCCAAGCACCAAACAGCAAATGGCCAAGTAATGGGAATGGTTTTCAACTCGGAAGCAGGCATGTGGATCTTACTTGCGAATCTCTGGCAGCCGTTGCACTTCCTCACAATATCTTCTGCCTGCTTCAAGGCCGTGAGCCAGTAGAAACCATGCCGAAAAGCCTTCTTGACCAAAGCCCGAGAAGAGGCGTGATGCCCGCATTCTCCTTGGTGTATCTCCAACAGAATTTCTTCTCCTTCTTCTGGGTCCACACAGCGTTGCAGCACGCCCGTGGCACTTCTCTTGTGCAGCACATCTCTGAATATTGTGTAGCCCTTGGATCTTCCCTGAATCTGCCTCGCAGTAACTTCGTCTTCTGGCAGGGTGCCGTCCTTTAGAAAGGATAATATGGGCATGGCCCAACTCGGTGTCTCCCGTGTGGGAAACACTGGTTCGTCCACTTCCATTGGAACAGGAACCACTGACTGCTCTTTAGAGTTGGGAGCACTTCTCTGAAGTCCTAAGCGATTGGCAAGAACTTCCTCAATGAATGCGACAGTCCCCGGGTTGATAGGAGCAGTCCCCGAGTAAGGAGTGGCAGTCCCCGAGTAGGGAGCGGCAGTCCCCGAGTAGGGAGTGGCAGTCCTCGGGTTCTCTGTGGCATTCTCCCAGTCGATCTTCATCGGAACAGCTTCTTCATTTGGCAGAGAAGGAACAAATATAGATTCCGAGTTGGGGGATGGCTTGATGGATGGCTTTCTCAAATGCTCCAAGGCAATTCCTGTCGGAATGGATTGCCGAGAAGACCCCAACTTGGACAGCTCGTCTGCTGCTTCATTCTCTGCTCGGTGGATATGCTGGAACTCGCAGCCTTCAAAGAATCCAGTCATGGATTGCACCAGGAAGCGATATGATGCCATGTTGGCATCGAGAGCATCCCAAGTGCCAGAAACTTGCTGCACGACCAGATCCGAGTCGCCGTAGCATATAATGCGATGCACGCCAACCTCCTTGGCTACTCGCAAGCCGTGCACCACGGCCTCGTACTCTGCAACATTGTTGGACGCCTTGAAGTGGATCTGCAGCACGTACTTGAGTTGGTCCCGCTTGGGTGACGTAAGCACTACGCCAGCGCCAAGCCCTTCCTTCATCTTGGAGCCATCGAAGTGCATCTTCCAGTAATTGGAAACTGGAGCAGGAGGCTCATATTGCACCTCAGCCCAATCCACAAGAAATTCCGCCAGAATTTGAGACTTGATGGCTTCTCTTCTCGCATATGCGGGAGCGTACGCGGGCCAGCTCAATCGCCCACTTGGCTACTCTGCCACTCGCTTCCTTGTTGCCCATAATATCCGAGATGGGAGCAGAGCTCACCACAGTGATAGGATGCTCTTGGAAGTAGTGCTTCAGCTTCTTGGCGCCCAAGTAGACGCCGTAAGTCATCTTCTGGTAATGCGGGTAGTTCTGCTTTAAGCTAGATAGCACCTCACTGAGATAGTACACTGGCCGCTGCACACTTTTACCTTCCTCTTCTCGCTCCACCATAATTACCACGCTGACTACCCGGTTGGTAGCAGCAATGTACAGTAGCATTGGTTCTTTGGGTAGCGGACTAGCCAAGATGGGAGCGCTACCCAGCATTGCCTTCAGCTCATTGAATGCCACATCCGCTTGCGGCGTCCAGACGAACTTGTCGCTCTTCTTCATCAATTGGTACAAAGGCAAGGCCTTCTCACCCATTCTGCCCAAGAAGCGACTCAGAGATGCCAAGCAGCCGGTGAATTTTTGCACATCCTTCAGGGATCTCGGCAAAGACATGCTCTCAATAGCTTTTATCTTTGAAGGATTGGCTTCAATGCCCCGACTAGACACCAAGAAGCCGAGTAGCTTGCCAGCCGGGACGCCAAATGTGCATTTACTCGGGTTCAGCTTCATTTTATACTTGCGCAAATTTGCAAAGGTTTCCTCAAGATCGGCAAGCAGAGTATGTGTTTTATTAGTTTTGATGACAATGTCATCTACGTACACCTGCACATTCTTGCCGAGCTGATCGTGCAAGCATTTCTGCATGCACCGCTGATAAGTAGCACCCGCATTCCGCAACCCGAAACACATGACACGATAGCAATAAGCCCCGTACGGGGTAATGAAAGCAGTCTTTATTTGATCAGCAGGGTTGAGAGCTATCTGATGAAAACCAGAGTAGGCATCTATGAAAGACAAAAGCTCACAACCTGCGGTGGAATCGATAACCTGATCGATGCGAGGTAGCGGGAAAGGATCCTTGGGGCAGGCCTTGTTCAGGTCGGTGTAGTCGACGCACATGCGCCATGTGGTAGCAGCCTTGGGATCCTCCTTCTTCTTCTCGACCATGACCGGGTTGGCTAGCCAATCCGGATGCAGCACCTCCATGATGAAATTGCTTATCAGCAACTTGGTGATTTGATCATCGATAGCCTTCCTTCTCTCATCTCCGAAGCGGCGCATAGCCTGCTTCACAGGTTTGGCGTCAGGACGCACATGTAGCGAGTGCTCAACCAACTCCCTCGGGACACCTGGCAGATCTTCATTGGACCAGGCGAACACGTCCCGATTCTCACGGAGGAAGTGGATGAGCTTGCTTTCCTATTTCTCCGCCAACCCGGAGCCAATGATGGCAACGCGATCAGGGAACTCAGGGTCGACCTGGATCTTCTTTGTTTCCTGGGATGCCTGGAATGCGGTCCCGTGCTGGGAGCTTGGCATCCCGGGCGCAACACCTTGCGCAGCCTGCGCCATAGCCACCACCTCATGTATCTTCTTCTTCTCGGCAGCAATCACCATCGACTCCGCCAACCGAGAACCAGCTGACGCACACTCCATGGATTTCTTGTAATCACCAGAGATGGTAATCACGCCATTGGGACCAGGGATCTTCATCTTCAGATATGCAGTGTGAGTGGAAGCCATGAACTTGCTCAGAGCAGGCCTGCCGAGTAAGGCATGGTAGGGGCTCTGGTGGTCAACCACCTCGAACTGCAGCCTCTCCGTGTGACAGTTCTCCCTGGTACCAAATAACACATCTATCCACACCCGGCCCATCGGGGAGCAAGAAATTCCCGGCACGATGCCATGGAAGGTGGTCTTGCTGGGTAGCAGCATGTTCTCGGCGATCCCGAGCTTCTCGAGCGTGTCCTTGTACACGATGTTGATGCTGCTGCCGTTGTTGATCAGCACTTTGCTGAACCGCACGTTCTTCTCGGGACCCAAGAAGGTAGGATCTAGCACCAAGGCATAGCTACCCGGGTTGGGCATCACCTTAGGATTATCTGCTCGGGACCACGTGATCTCTACGTTGCACCAGTGCATGTAATGAGGAACAGCAGGGATCACAGCATTGACCTCCATGGCACGCCTGTGCTACGATTGCTTGTCGACAGGCTCAGAAGTGAAGATCACGTAGCTCTCGTGGTGCTCTTGGTACTGGTTGCATCCTCCGTCCTCATTGTTACCGTTGTTGTTGCCCTGGTAGTTGTTGTTGCCTCTATTGTTGTTGCGGTTGCGGTTGTTGTTGTTGTTGTTGCGGTAGCCCTCATTGTTGAAGCTGCGGTTGGCTCCTAAAGCCACTTGGTTCACATTTTCTCTTCTCGGAAATGCTGGAGGCCGAGCTGCAGGTGCGCGAGCAGGCTGCACATTGGCATTCGCGGCTGGCAGAGGAGGAGGAGGAGGCAAGCCTTCATTCCTGATCAGATCCCACCACTCGCATTGCCGGGTGGTGTGGTTGGCAGGCCTCGATGGGTGCTGAGTGTGGAAACTGCATGGGCCATCCCTCATGTCGTCGAAGACAAACTTCTTAGCCGGTGCCGAGTTGCCGCTACCCGACTGAGGAGTGCGGTATGGCTTCTTGTTGCCTTGGCCCTGGTTCTGGTTCTGCCCGTACTAGGCTCCAGCAGGTTTTTGCCTTTGGCTACTCCCAGCTCCGACAGCAACTGCATTCACCTCCTCAGGGTCGTACCGAGTATCTATCCGGTCACCCCTGCGCTTGTTGCGGAACTCGTTGCGTTTGTTGCCGTTGAAGTTTCTTCTCGGCTCGGAGGAGTCCATCAAGGGCTGTGTTGGGTCCCCGAGTGCGTACTGATCTGCGATCTTGATGGTCTCCGCCAGAGTGTTTGGCATCTCCCTCTGCAATCTTTGCCACAACATGCTGCCGTGTTTGCAACCCTGCGCAAACTAAGTGATGGCTTGGGCCTCATTCACACCTTCACAGGTGTTCCGCAATGTGCTCCACCGAGTAAGGTACTCGCGGTCCGTCTCGTCTTCCCGCTGCCTGCAAGCGGACAACTGCTGCGGCCTGTTGGGTGGTTTGATGCACTAACTACAGCTTTAGACTCGAAAGAGTCATAAGCTAATGCAAGGTTTTGTAAAACTTTCTTCAAGAGGTTGCTTTTAATTCTGAAAACTATGCCCACCAGATCTTCACAGGATTAGAACTTTCATGGAGTTGCCTTTCCTGCGGCGTTCGCAGCTCCTTCCCGGAACAAGGGGTAACATGCCACATCCTTTTACACTCTGCAGAGGTGCGTTACTTTACCCATGGACAACCAAGACCATGTTGCACAACCAGGTGTACATTCCTGTCCACTCCCACTCAGGTGTGGGGCCCGGTTGTTGGTCCAAGCCAAACCGTGCTTCTCCACAAGTCGGATTGTGCGACAACATCAGATCTAATGATTACATTGATGGAGACATGCAAATGACGACTTGCTCGTTGCATCTCAATATGGGTCAGTCCGACTTGCTAAACTCTTTAGCCAAGTCTGTGAACGTTGGATTGGCATCACCATGCCCATGACAAGTGGAACCGAGTCATCAGTCAACACTCACATTAGTCTAAGGTGTGTGTCCAGCACAACCTTAATGACCAAGGACAATTTAGTATGAACAACATGAATACATAGTTCCACAATCGAATCACATATTCAATGACATATATCAGATGTTCAAAACAAGGACAACTTAATAACTTTATGAATACATTGGGATACACATCATACATGATTGCCTCTAGGGCATATTCCCAACAGTCTCCCACTTGCACTAGAGTCAATCATCTTGACATCATATGCCTAGGCATCAAATGCCCATACCTCTCATGTGCGCCTCATGCTTAGGTTGTGGTAGCGCCTTTGTCAACGGATCTGCAATGTTTGCATCCGTGTGTACTTTGCATAACTTGATATCACGTTGTTCGACAAACTGGTGAATGAGGTGGTAACGCATGAGTATATGTTTGTTTTTATGGTGTTGTCTAGGTTCCTTGGCTTGTGCGACAGCACCATTGTTGTCACAATATACGTCCAAAGGATTGGACGCGCCCTGAACCATACCAAGATCTATCAGGAGGTTCCTGATCCAAATAGCTTCCTTTGCATCCTCTGAGGCAGCAATATACTCAGCCTCTGTTGTAGATGCAGACACCGTATCTTGCTTGGAACTCTTCCTGATCACAGCTCCTCCGTTCATTACGAACACGTATCCAGATTACGAATGAGAATCATCTGAGTCGGTGAGATAACTCACATCCGTGTAACCCTTTACACTGAATTCCTCATCACCTCCATAAACTAGGAACATTTCCTTAGTCCTTCTCAAGTACTTAAGGATGTTTTTAACCGCTGTCCAGTGGGCTTCGCCAGGGTCAGCCTGGTATCTGCTCGTTACACTTAGAGCATAGGAAACATCTGGCCTAATACAAATCATGGCATACATGATGGATCCGATTGCCAAAGCATATGGGATCACACTCATCTGACTTCGCTCATCAGTCGTCAAAGGACACTGAGTCTTGCTAAGTTTTATACCATGGGACATCGGTAAGAATCCCTTCTTAGACTCTACCATTTTGAATTTCTTCAAAACTTTGTCCAGATATGTACTCTGACTCAATCCAATGAGTCGCCATAATCTATCTCTATAGATCCTGATTCTCAGTATGTAAGTCGCCTCACCCAAATCCTTCATTGAGAAACTCCTTTCCAATGATTCTTTGGTTTCTTACAACATCATGATATCATTTCCAATAAGTAATATGTCGTCCACATATAGAAAATTTACTTTGCTCCCACTAAACTTCTTGTATAAACAAGAATCATGATCGCTCTTGATGAAGCCAAACGATTTGACTACCTCATCAAAGCGAATGTTCCAACTCCGAGATGCTTGCTTCAACCCATAAATGGATTTCTGAAGTTTGCATACCTTGTCAGCATTAGCTGGATTGACAAAACCTTCGGGCTGTATCATATACACGTCCTCAGTTATATTTCCATTAAGGAAAGCCGTTTTGACATCCATCTGTCATATCTCATAGTCGAAATAGGTTGCTATGGCTAACATGATCCGAACTGACTTAAGCATCGCTAGAGGCGAGAAGGTATCGTCGTAGTCAACTTCTTGAACTTGTCGGAACCCCTTTGCGACAAGTCGTGCTTTATAGACGGGAATATTTCCATCCATATCAGTTTTCTTCTTAAAGACCCATTTGCACTCGGCGGGTCTCGCACCATCAGGCAGATCAACCAAATTCCAAACTTGGTTTTTCATCCATGGACTTAAACTCGGATCTCATGGCTCCAAGCCATGACTCGGAATCAGATCCCACCATCGCTTCCGAATAAGTTGCCGGCTCATTACTATCTAACAGTAAAACATCACGAGCGTTTTGTAATCTGGCAGATCTCCGTGGTTCAGGTGTTGTTACCGGTGTAGGTACCACAACCGGCTCAGCCTCCAAGGCCCATGCCGACTCGCCCCTAGATGGTTCCTCTCGAATTTCTTCAAGTTGCACTGTGCTTCCACTGACTCCCCGATTGAGAAACTCTTTCTCACGGAAGAAACCATTCCGAGCGACAAACATTTTGCCCTCTTCTTGGTTGTAGAAGTAGTACCCCAAGGTTTCCCTCGGATACCCCACGAAAATACACTTATCCGACTTGGGCATTAGCTTGTCCGACTGAAGTCGCTTGACAAATGCTTCACAACCCCAAATCTTAAGAAAAGACAAACTTGGCCTTTTGCCAGTCCATATCTCATGCGGTGTCTTCTCTACTGACTTTGATGGTACTCTGTTTAGTGTGAACGCTGCAGTTTCTAGACAATAACCCCAAAATGATAAAGGTAGATCTGTCCGACTCATCATTGATCATACCATGTCCAACAAGGTCTGATTTCTCCGTTCTGATACAACGTTTCTCTGCGGTGTATCCGGCGGAGTGAGTTGAGGAACTATTCCACAACTCTTTAGATGGTCATCAAACTCATGGATCATGTACTCGCCTCCACAGTCCGACCGTAGAAACTTTATTTTCTTGCCGAGCTGATTTTGTACTCCACTCTGGAATTCCTTAAATCTCTCAAAGGCTTCCGACTTGTGTTTCATTAAATAATTATATCCATACCTACTCAAATCATCAGTAAAAGTAATGAAGTACTCATAACCACCTCTGGTTGTCGTGCTCATTGGACCACATACATCACTATGTATTAGTTCCAACAAGTCGGACGCCCTTTCACAACTCCTTGCAAAAGGTGTCTTGGTCATTTTGCCTAGTAGGCATGATTCGCATGTCTCGAATGACTCTAGGTCGAACGAAGTTAGAAGTCCATCATCATGAAGCTTCTTCATGCGCTTCCAACTTATATGACCAAGCCGATAGTGCCAAAAGTAAGTCATATTTAAATCATTTGGTTTCAACCTTTTAACATTTATGTTATAGACCGATTCACTATCAAGATTCAAAATAAATAACCCGTTCTAAACGGGTGCAAAGCCATCAAACATATCTTTCAAATATAAAGAACAACCATTATTCTTAATATTTGACTCATAACCTTGTCTCATCAAACATGAGGCGGAAATAATGTTTCGACTAAGCACTGGTACATAATAACAATTATTCAGTTCCATCAAAAATCCTGAAGGTAAATGAAGTTGCATCGTGCCGACTTCCAACGCAGCGACTCTCGCCTTGTTGCCGACTCAAATATCAACTTCTCCTCTTGCCACGCTCCTAGTTCTTACCAGTCCCTGCAATGAGTTGCAGATGTGAATAACTCATCCGGTATCATATACCCAAGAACTGTTAGGTGCATCAGCAAGATAAATGTCTATAACATTGCATACAAGTATACCTGAGTTGGAAGTCATACCTCCACTCTTGGCTCTGTCAGCCAAATACTTGGTGCAATTCCTCTTCCAGTGGCCATCTTGCTTGCAATAGAAGCAATTGGCTCCGACTGTAGGAGATGGCTTAGTCTTTGACGAAGCGCTCTGGACGGGGCCATGGGCGTTGCCTCCTGACTTATCCTTGTTCTTCTTAGTCCAAGAACTCTTCTTGAACTTAGCCTTATTTTGCACAATCAACACTTGACTGGCGCCTTTCTTTAGATCAGCCTCTGCCGTTTTGAGCATCCCATGTAATTCAGTGATCTTCTTATCCATACCATGTATATGGTAGTTCGAGATGAGCGGACCATACGCACTAGGAAGAGAGTTCAGAATTATATCAGTTGCGAACTTTTCGTTAATTGGGAAGCCCAGCCGATCCAGAGACTGTATGTAATCAACCATCTTGATTACATGCGGACTTAGTGGATCACCGTCTTTGAGCTTACAGCCCAGCAAATCTTGAGAAACTTGATATCTCTCGGTCTTTGCCTGAGCCTGGAACATACTTTTGAGGCTTTCGATCATATCGTAGGCCTCAAAATTCTCGAACTGCTACTGCAAGTCCGGTTCCATGTGTGCAAGCATAAGACAGCTAATTTCCGTAGACTCACCTCTAGTCTTACGGTAGGCATTCATGACTGCGACAGTCGCATCATCATCAGGCTCATATGTAGGTGGAGTTTCTAGAACATGTTCTTTCTTTTCATGGTTGAGGACTATCCTCGGATTACGATACCAATTGGTGAAATTAGTTCCATTAAGCTTATCTTTCTCTAGGATTGACCTCAACGCAAAAGCGGACCGTCGAGGTAGGTTTCTAGGTGTCATTGATCTACAACAGAAATATGCAAAACATTTAAGACATGTATTCATAAAAGAGTAGGCATATTAAACACTTTAATACTTATGCTCCCACTAGAACCAACACCCCTCCGATGGTTGCTAAGTGATTCAAGATCCTAAATAAGCAAGCCGACTAGTGAGCTTTAGCATCACGGCTAGCCGTCAAGTGATCTAGGTAGGCAACACCTTACAAATCGTATCCAATACGACTCCTGTTAGTTGGGTGGCATCACATGCCCCGGCTCCCAACCTACCTCGCCCCGAGCCCCACAACCGTTGTGATGGACTCGTCTAGATTACCAAGTGCTTCCACTGTAAGAGTCCGACTCTTACCCACCTAATCGGAAAGAATTGGTAGCACCTCAATTTTATGAGCCCAGTACCAAGAATGTCCGACTTGTGATGGTGCAGCACTGGCGGGGCGACCGACTAGAACCTTCTTTGAGGAATTAAAATCTACCAACTATCTAAATAGAGGTAAACAGAGACATAACAATAACACAAATAAAGCAATTATAATGTGAAATGGTATGGCTCTCTTCAGGGTGATCTCCATCTCCACAAAGCTTGTAAGTCGACTCGTGCCAACTCTTGTCACGTGCCATCTTACTCCATGTAGCCGACTTGTACATCGACTTGCATGTCATCCGGGTTCTCCAACAAACTACACTAGCTAGTAGGTGAAAAATTACATAGAGAATCAAACACGCATGCCGTAATACAATAAAATGACAGCACCTAGGCTCCTGCCGGCTGACAAAAACATGATACGCAGATCATATATGGATTACACACATCACATGCACATAATCTATACCATTCACAACATCCTGCAAAAACAAGTTATGCATAGAAACGATATCTACCGGCGTTGTGAAACTCGTAACGACATCTAAGGTGTTACGACAGGGCAAAGCCGGCGGTCCGAACATGGATTTTGGAAATCGGAGATCGCAGATCTCATCTGCATTCCGAACATGAATTTCTTCATCGGATAAAACAGTTTTACCCAAATATGATCCATATTCCAATTCGATCAAACTCTTTGATCTTCGATCACCGCAACTGGATTTATGTGTCACGGTATACCCCGATGGAGGAAACCGACCGGTAGGGGTAAGTTGTTCCACGACCTTAGCAGTATGATCACGGAAACCTGATCATCCATTAACCCCGAGTATGATTGATCTAATCAACCTTGTACAAAACCGATCTATCTCATAGAACGACTACCAAAACAGTAATTAGATCACATCTAACGCTAACTACATATCACATATGTGCGGATCTCGGGCCTAAAACCAGAAGATACCGCTCTGATACCACTGTTGGAACGCGTAGAGATAAACGAAAACTTTTCTACGCGGTACTTCCAAGATCACACAAAAATTACATATGATAACTCGGGAGGCAACCTTGGATAGAAACCACAAACCTACCAGCTCGTTGATTAATCCTTTCTCTCACCGGTTGACCAACCAGAGCAATAGATTCAAAGAGGAGAGACCGCTAGCTAGGTACAATCACCTTCCGAGAGATTTTGTAACGCTAGCTATAATCGAGAGGAGGAGAGGACACTAGGTAGAATCACCCAATTGAGGGACTTCACGTTAGGAGAGACCTTGATACGATCCAACAGATACATGTATGGAGTAGCCTTGATAGATTCCCACTTGGGAGTTCTTGGAGCCTCGGCCTAAATCTCAACTCATATCTTCTCTACCCTAGATCTGAAGTAGGAGACACCTATTTATAGTCTAGGGACGAAAGGGGTAGGCGGGGGTAGGTGGAAACTGTTGGAACGCGTAGAGATAAACGAAAACTTCTTTGCGCGGTACTTCCAAGATCTAGCCGAGGTAGAAGGCCACGATGATTACCACTAGACGCGCGGTTGCGGATTATCGATGAAGCACGTCGATGCAGTGGAGTCCCACAATCCGATCCAGCCGATCCAATCCTACGAACGTCGAAGTGCTGAACGTACAGCACCTCTTCCGGTATCCACACGTACGAGGAGGAGCTCCGACGGCGGACTGCTAGGTCCGGTGCGACGGCTAGACTGAGTGGGGCTAGGGTTCCCAACGCATGGGAGTGGACTAACGTACCCGCTGGGCAACCTGCGCCCCTCCTTATATAGTGAATGGTAGTGGGCTTCACAACACTTGTGGCCCATTCCCTCTGTTAGTCCGACTCACAAACTCAGTCCATTTCCGTTTCAGGTCAACCCGACCAATACATTTACTCCCGCTCTTAAGTGTGCGACCCTGCAGGCTCATGGCAACTTGGACACGATTGGAGTCCGACTCCTAATCGATCAATCGATAGAGGCTCCTAGCAGAACGTGCCGACTCCCAAGTATCATTGAGTCATGACGACATACCTTCCAATGTGACTTTCATCTTAGTCCCTTTTGCCTCACGATGTACCTTGTCGAACTATAGGCGATTTATCTTCATCCCTTAATAGCTGAACTCTCTTCTCGGTCCGTGATATATGATTCATCTGACTAACTCTTAGTCAACAGACTCAGTTAACACTTAACCGAGTTGCGCATGGACATGCTTCCGGAATCATATCACTCGAGAGGTCCCAGAGAATATCTCTCCATTCGGAGGGGCAAAATCCCATCTTGATTATCCACATCACGCAACTTGCTTCTCATTCGACCCGAACTCTGCCTTTATAATTGCCTTGTCATAGAGCAGCGTTTGACAGAACCTAAGTCGGTGATCCACAAGTCGGATTGTGCGACAACCTCAGGTCTAATGATTACATTGATGGAGACATGCAAATGACGACTTGCTCGTTGCATCTCAATATGGGTCAGTCCGACTTGCTAAACTGTTTAGCCAAGTCTGTGAACGTTGGATTGGCATCACCATGCCCATGACAAGTGGAACCGAGTCATCAGCCAACACTCACAATAGTCTAGGATGTGTGTCCAGCACAACCTTAATGACCAAGAACAATTTAGTATGAACAATATGAATACATAGTTCCACAATCGAATCACATATTCAATGACATATATTAAGTGTTCAAAACAAGGACAATTTAATAACTTTATGAATACATTGGGAATCACATCATACATGATTGCCTCTAGGGCATATTCCCAACAGAAACAGGTCCAAACGACAATCTAGGCGCATGCAGGGTCACCGGATGGTCCGTCATTTTTGTCGTCAGACCATCCAATGGCTGATACTTCACTTCCTTCATAGGCGGGAGGTCAAGGCGCCGGTCTGTCTGGCCTGGGTCGTCGGTAAGTCCGGTGGCGTCGCCGGATCTCTCGTGGGCTTGTGCCGGATCGCCCGGCGCGTCGGGGTGGTGTGCACCCGAGAGGCTCCGCACTCCTGCCGGTAGCTACCGGCACCCATTCGGCATCTGGGACGTTGTTGGATCGTTCGTCCAGCATGCACCGGATCGTCCAGCGGCTGGGAGTGCGCCAGTGCGTCTTTAGGCACGGGATAAACCGGCGGCCTCGCCGGATCGTCCGGCGGCTCTGGGAGGTGTTTTCCTCCTCTTCTTCTTGGTGCATGGTTCGTCTTTATCCAATTTTCTAGGGAACTTTCTCTAGCATTCTTGGGGCATCCTTTGGACTCCAACCTAGGTAAGTAAGGGACATGCACATGAGGTAGCAAACCATTCTCCGAATGTGGGACGCCATGCAAGAATAGGAGCGAGTTCATCTTGATTTGAAGCGCATCAGTTTGAGCTCTTGTCAAGGGACCGTATGGAGTGATTGGAGTAGCTAGTGGGAAGGGGTGCTCTACATCATCTACCCCCCGGAAATTATTCGTCCTAGACTCGTGACTCATCTTATCACTCTTGTATCCATGAAAGGGCGATGGATTGTTGTCGAAGAAGATGTCGTTGAAGTTGATGTGCTTGTCGAAGGCCATGTAGAGGTACACTCGTAATGGTTATTGTCCAAGTGCGACGAAGGTCTCGAAGTGGCCATCCATGGTTGCTTGAGGAAAACCTCGATGGTTGATGCCTGCAAGTGCACAAGGCTGTTATAGCTAGTTTTGAAATGATAGTATCGAACCACAGTGGAGCTATGGAAATGATCCTCTAGTTCTATATTTGATCACCTACTCTCGTTGGTGCTCTTCAAACTATCTATATGCTAAAAAAACAGTAAAATAAAGGAGTGTAAAATGATTGCAAATAAAATAGTAAATAAATTAAACAGTAAAATAAACAAAGCAGACTAATGGATGGATAAACGATTGGAACTGCAATAGGGATAAAGGCCTTCTTGGGAAGGGTGGTTCTACCACTAGCATACTTCTGAATTGATTAGACTTGCGTTATGTTCTCATGTGAATAATTTATGAGGGCGGAGCTCCATGTATTAGTGTGCCTCGATGCCTCGGTTAACACACTACTCACAACCACCACGTAGCCCAGATGATAAGTGATACGCCTACTGGCACTAGTTATTAAGGGTCTCCTCGTGGATGTGGCATTGGTACGATGAGTTCTACGTTGATGCCATGTCAGCGATTGGCGCGAAAGGAGGAGTTACTTTCTGTCATGTAATTGTAATACCCCATAGTTATACGATAGCGAGGGTAGATATTGGATTGTGCATCATCGCATTCATACATCTTTGCAAAATCATGATAAATTTTGCGCTTTTTAAAAAAATGAATTACGAGGACAAGTTGAGCCGGAATCGATGATCTGGAAACAAGTCATCGACATCTGGCAATAACACTTGAGTTACCCTCGGCTCATATATTTTGGATTAGGGTTCGACAAAATCATTTCAAAGGATTTGGTGGCAGAACAAGTTTTGAAACAAGGTTCCCGATGGATGGGCTAACTCTCATAAATCTAATCCCATCTCATTTCTAAACCTTGGATTTGAATTACTAAATTAATTTGAATTGAACCATTTGAAATTTAAATAAGATTATTTAGATGTTTGCATTGTTGAGGTAGATGAATTGAAAACATATGACTAGTACATTGTTGATCACTGAAAGATCGCTCTGTATCATTTTCTACACTTCCATATTAAAACAAATTTAAACCACAAAATCAAATTCAAATAATTCAAACAGAATTGAAACAAGAGTTTGAATTGAACAATAACTAATGGAATTTCAATTTTGCTCATGTTCAAATAACACAATACAAGATTTGAATTAAAAATTGGATTGCAAAGGCAACAAAGCGAGGATTACAAAATTTGAATCCAATTCATTACATAATCTATTCTGAACCTATCTATCTGATTACCCCAGAGTTTCTATCTTATTACGCCGGGGTTATACCTGTGTTTGACGATTTTTTGTACCAAAAATTCTATATATTATATATACGTCAATTAGCAAAATTCTTCTCAATGACGTGTGGGGTCCACGACATACAAAATATTTATGAAAATATCTATATATGATATTGGGATCTTTTTATAGAGTTCGTCATGCACATCACAATGGCGCGAACGGATTAAAATTTCAATTCGCCATTTCATAAATATGGTCTTTAGAAGTTTTGAATCCTATACACAGAGCTAGCAATTTTCCCATCGATCGGCTCACATGCAGCCGTGCTGTGCACGATACATGCATGCATGGTTTACCACGTCCATGATAAAATACGGGATGGCCCATGCGTCAGTGGGTCTCCACGTTGTTGGGTCTAATTGTTTGAGGTAGCCACGGCTGGTGTACGGGCAATGTCATGGATGATGTCATGGGCACCCGGCAGATAGAGATATAATCCGTTTAAACGGACCTGACGTCGTGGATAAGCCCTGGTCGACGCCCTATATAAAGACCAGAGATGCCACGGCCAGAGGGTCGAACTCACGAACAGAAGAGGCAAACATCCACGCACGCTGCGAGAGCAAGGCAAAACATCTAACCTCTCGCCGTGAATTCAACCACGCACAGCCTGTCGTTTTGCACCTAAATCGCTACAACACAATGGGCGATCGCAGGACGACGGTCACACCGATCCGTATTGAGTTGATTCGCCACAAGGCGATACCTCAAGTAAGATCAAATCTAGTCCAACAAAAATCTACGAAAATCCCCGTTGTGTTCTGATGATGATCATCGCATGTTTCCCTGCTGGTAAGAAGTCTGACCAAATCTTGGTGATTTCTTAATCTCTCTTTATGGATAAATTATTCTATGGCGTCATCATCGCCGATCGATTCGACGGTGAAAGGCAATGTTCAATGATCATAAATACCATCGTTGATTTGAGGCTTAAATCAAATCTTTTCGATGATACGGAATTAGCTACAAAGTTACCCGGCCACAGGACATCTACTCCACCGAGGGTAGTCGACTGTGGTTTTATGTAAATTACGAGGAACTTACGCGGCTAAGACCAAGTACGAAGAAATCAAATCATCATGTTGATATTGCCCTTTACCATGAGGCATGATTGGTCATATTTCCATCTACACCGCCCCTCAAAAGGAGAAGAAGATCTTAGAAATAACATTAATCTTGCTCCTACAAGGATGTCAGATTAAAATACTTGATAAGTATCATCCACCATGCATTTATGATATTTTGTACACCAATATCTTGGCCAAGTGTCGATTAAGATGTAGGTCATCTTCACATTATATATTTTTCTTACGTCTAGTGCCGACGAGGCTAGAAAAAATCATGGACAAGTGCCGACGAGGCCAGGTCACCACTTTATCTACATGTTCCGAACCTATGGGAACGGACACACCGCTACTGGGCACCGACGAGGCGATAGCACCGTTACCGGGCACCCTTTCATTGACATATCATGTTGGTCACGCCAACATGACGATATTGCACGTGACCGGGTATCGGCGAAACAAAACCACCCACACAATACATTGATAAATATCACAATGCATATAGATGAGAAATCCAATTATCACGACGACCATCATCGCAGCTTAATCGGAGGTATTCCGTAGGCTCCACCCTACAGATGTAATTAATCGGTTGCTTACAAGAGCTCCGGGAATCAATGAACTACGCAATCTCCTGAGTCAGACACTCCATGAGCGCGACGCAGAAGGCGGAATACATATAGTTCATGGAAATATGCTATTTGTATTTGTATGATGCAATGATATGAATAAAAATGCAGTGTTCCCATATATTGTGTTTATTATTGTCTTTTGTTATTTTATTTGCTTGTTTTATTAACAAGATGGCACGCCCGCAATTTTTACTCTCATGTACACGTCTAGGGAAAACCCCTAGAACCCCGGGAATAGTTTCCGCTAAAACACACTTTTCTAGCGAAACAACCTGCAAGCAATTCAAGAATAGGTGGGAGACATTGAAAAAAGAGTACATCACATGGAAGACACTCAATCAAATGTCATCCAGTCTTGGAAGAGATCCTATCACCAAGACCATCGATGCTCTCGACGAGTGGTGGGAACTTGAAATTACGGTATATGGTAGAAAATAATTCATTCGTATGCATTATTTTCTAATCCTTATGTTGTACTTCCTACGTTCCAAAATATAAGCCTTTTTAGCGAGCTAAAACAGTTTGCTAAAAGGATTATATTTTGGAACGGAGGGAATACTAAAGTTGAGCTAGCTGTTTTGCGGAGATGCCTAGATGCGGTCAAGTTTCGACGTGCTCCACTAGTTAATGTGGATAAAATGCACCGGAGGTGAGTGTTTCATATCCTAGTGTTCCACCAGATGATGATGCTACTTACATGAAATGAATCCTGATAATATCGTGATGATATCGCCAAGAGTATGTTTCCTTAGATCTATTAGCCTTCTTCCTATTTGAACTTTATTGTAATATTTAGCATTTTATTTGAACTAGAAAGGGTTCTTACTATTATTGTAATATTTAGCAGCATATGATGTTCAAAATATTATTTTGTGGTCACATATGCGAAAAACACGAAATAACTCAAATGCTGTTAGTTAGGACATAACTTTATTCTAAGTGCGTTACAAACTTTTCCTCATTCAACTTTGACAAGAAGTTAGGACAGGAGAAGCCGAAGTTTCTCTGGACATGTAAAGTCAGGATGGTTTATGCACAAGTCTAAGCCGAAAGAACTGATCCTAACCTATTACTACTACTAGATTTACATCTACATACGGGTGTGGCTAGCTCACGGGTGACCGATGGGAAGGTTGATTTTCCGACATGTTATGTCCATTTAAGGTAACCAATTGTTTAGGTAATTTTTCATTCGCATAATCCCTTCACAAATTTTATGGGTCAAAGAAAGGAACGAGAAGAAACGGGAATGGAAACAAGGAGAGAAGCGCTGGAGCAGAAGGAAAGAATTGCATGCGGGTGGTCTCCTCCCATTGATTTACCTTGCATGTGCACTCCGTAGAAAAAAAATAAAGGAGTTTTACATCAGATGGAATTTCGACCTGGCTACAGGTCACCCGTAAAGAAGCTGTCCTGTCTATATACACCTCTAGCGCCTCTCCTTAGCCTCAGCCAGGCACGGGCCGCACGGCCTCACACACGACTCATAAATCACAATGGTGTGGCTAGGAGCAACGGCTTCAAGAGAGAAGAGAGTCGGCCTCAATGTGCTTGATACACAGATCTCACCATAGTAGACTACTCCTTTGGAAAGGGAAGGTCCTAATTACCGCTCTGTAGCGGCACATGAGGCTCGCACCGTTAGAAGAAAACGCGAGATGAGCCGACCCATTAAAGTTTTCAGAAAAAAGGTAAATCTGAACAAAAATAAATTTAAACAAAAATAAATGAAGAAAAATAAACAAAATAAACAAAAAAGAAACATAGAGAAAAAACAGAAAAGGAAAATAAATTGAACAAAAGTAAATTTAAAAAAATACGAAATGAGCCGCCCAACTCCGCCTGCGGGCGGTATTTAGGATTTGCCTTTCCCTCGCTTCCTCTCGCCGCCGCCGCCTGCCCCTTCTGCTCCCACGAGGCCGCGCCTCCGCCGCCCCAGCCCGCTTCTCCTCCCTCCCTTCTTCCTCCAGCTCGACACCGCCGGAAGTCATCGCCTTCCTCGCCCCTGTCCCCAGGATCCGCAACCATCAGGCAGCCCGAAGCTCCCAAGTCCCCGACGCTCTCTTGTGCCTTTCCCTCGCTTCCTCTCGCCGCAGCCGCCTGCCACTCCTCCGACGACGAGGCCGCGTCTCCCCCTCTACGCCGCCCCAGCCCGCTTCTCCTCCCTCCCATCTGCCTCCAGCTCGACGTCGCCGGAAGTCATCGCCTTCCTCGCCCCTGTCACCAAGATCCGCAACCAGGCAGCCCGAAGCTCCCAAATCCCCGAAGCTCTCTTGTGTCGTCCTCGCGGCGAGGTTGCACGGCGCCGCCGCGTCCCCTCCTCCCGCTGTGGTCGCCTACAGCCGCCGCCGCGTCCCCTCCTCCCGCTGTGGTCGCCTACAGCCGCCGCCCCTATGTCTTCTTCGTCCCGATGCCTCATCAACTAGGTCTTTCCTTCTCTTCAGTGTGCTGGACAATTTTAGTTACTGTGCGGCTGTACATTTCATAACAATGGCAACAGATATATATATACTCCCTCCCTCTCAAAATAATTGACTTACATTTGTTTAAATATGAATGTATGTAGATGTGTGTTAGTGTATTGTGTATACATACATCCATATATAGACAAAGTTGAGTTAATTATTTTGAGACGGAGGGAGTATATATATGCATACTCTGGATGTTCTTAGTAGTTACGTTCAACCTTCAGGTGTGTGTGTGTCAAATGTGAGCATATACATGTATTAGATCCTCAGGGTTCTGGTTCATGTGTTCCTGGCTACTATCTTGTGAGGTTTAAAATTGCTTGCTGTTGTGTAGTTGATGCATTACTAAAGTTGTTTCTGGTGTAAACTGAATATTTAACATTTTCTTTTGCTGCTCCACTCCACCTTTGCAGGTGTCTTTGGCGGAACAACCACGGCCTCCTTCCCCAATACTTCTTGGTGAACCAAGGACAGCAATGCCTCCGGTGAACGCTCTTACCCCCTCTACGCACACACTATCTGCTTGGACTGATAATTATTTCGCTTCACACACACACATTTCTTTCGACTGATAATTACTTAAGTAGCATATAAGTTGTGGTCTTGCTTAAAATTGCTATTAACTACAGCCTTGTAATTAGTTAGTCATTAGAAAATCAATTCCGCATGTTGTTTTGTAACCATTCTGTAGCATATTAGAGTAACATAATGAGGTACCCAATGTGTTTTTATAAGCAATGCGTAGTATTCTTATTAATCCATGCGTGACTTGCTAGCAGCTAAAGTTGCTTGATTTAGTGTTACTTAGCATTTATTCCTTTTATTTGAGGGGGCATGTCTTAGTTTAGTATCTTGCCAGGACCGAGTGTTTGATGTCTTGTGAACCATGCGTCTTAGTTCATGAGCGTTGAGGTGTAGCTCTAGTAGTAGTTGGTTATTTTTTGTGTTATTACAATTGTGTGCTTTCATGTGTAGTTACTATTTGCTAGCGTAACGCCTATTTACACAACTAGTAACTTTAGCTTGTGTATGTTGTACCTATTTTATGGTTGATGTCTAACTTACCTTTCTATTGCCTGCATTAATGTTGTATCTTCTTTTGCTAAATTTTCAGATTGCATTGGAGAAGCAAGAATCAGATAGATTGTTTAATCTTGTGAATAAGTCTGTTGTTGTGTTGATCCGATCAAAAGATGGAGATACCGTTGATTATGGCACTGGATCTGTCATTCATGTCGACCGCAGGAAAATATTGATTTCTGTGGACAAGTCTCTCATCAAGGATGACGAATCAGTTGCTGTCCGGTTCTATGACAATACACAGTTGATTGCCGGTCTCTATATGCTAAAGACACTATCCAGGCATGCTGTTCTTAAAGTTGATCGTGTTGCTGGCCTGAACCCTCTTGCTGTCACTTTCAGTGAATTAGAAGTTACAAGGCAAAATCTTTTTACACTTGCTGCGGTGGATGAGAAAGGTGAACTCGGTTTGCTGACCGGAACCCTAGGGTGCGTGCATTTCATGATCAATCTTCCACTGTTCCACTTATATTCGTTTGCTTGCTGACATTTTCTTTTTATAGCAATCCGAACTGCAGAGCTGTTGATAGTTCAGGAAATCGTGCTTATGGATCTGAGAACAAATTTGCCATGAGTTGCCATGTGGCAGGACCAAGAAAGATTCCAGATTCGAACAAAGATGAGATTAAGGAACCCGAAGAGATGACAAGATTAATTGGAGCTGCGGTATTTGACATGAATGGATTGGTTATTGGTACAGTCGACTGTGCCGATCCACTTTGCTATGGTTTGAAATTTGCCTTGAAAGCTAGTTTTTTTTTGAATATTTTGGAAAAATATTTGAAGGAGATTGATCAAAAGGTAAAATTTTGTTGTTTTGAGAAATTTTATGACAGAGAAAAGAAAAGTTAGATTTCATTACTCATACTATGAATATATGCCTGCAGATTAATCTTTCAAGAGGTAAGAAAGCCTTCAACAAAGGTACCATATATCATGATACCTCTTCAGGATCAGGAAGTAAAAAGAGGTAGTTAACTAATATCTTTAGTGTACATATAATTTGCCATGAATTGTACATAATTTTTCCATTGTGTTCTTATTAGAGGACGCATGAGTACTCGAGATGACACGGGGACAGGAAAACGTGTATGCATGACCCAACTTGATAAGGTTGAGGTGGTCAGCAATGAACAATTCAAAGTTGAGATGAAAGGTGTAAGAAGAGAAGCAATACACCGGGCCTTGATGAGGCTAGTGACCCGAGAATCAGATGCTGCATGGAGTAGCTCGTCATCTTCATTAGGTATTCTTATTTGTTTCCAGTTTTTAACTTTGATCCTTGACTGACGCTCGTCATCTTCATTAGGTATTCTTATTTGTTTCCTGATTTTAACTTTGATCCTTGGTTGAAACACCTCGTTATTCTTGTTGTTGCCAATGAAAATAGACCTTGCACTCTGTATAGAACTCCGTACCATAGAAATCCACATCGTAGGTTGAAGACGAAACACTTGACTTTGTTCAAACTAGCTCCTTTTTTACTTTTTCTTTTCCATAAACAGGGGGTATAATGCCTCCTTTTCTATTGCACTGGCCTTAGCTTCTGTTTTACGTGTTGGGATGTTCACTATCTGATGTACTAGAAGTTTTCATGCATTTATTTTGTGTAGGCATACTGTAATATTTTTATTTTTGTTCAGCAGATGCTGGAATCGAGGCAAACAGATGCATAAATGTGTTTATTGGTACGAAATTCCCTTCATTGGCCCTATCGAATCATTCTTGAATTGCACGAATCATGCTTGTGTCTTCATGAAAGAGAATTAGGGGTTGTTTGGTTTGTGGCCCAAGGTTGCCTTTCCAAAATATTGACGTTGACTGGTTATATTAGCTGGTGTTTGGATGGAAGCCCAACTAGTAAAGCCACGCCAAAATTTTGGTCATTACCTGAGATTTTGTGCCCACACGCGGGCAAAACAGAGGTGGCCAATTCCTGCGCCAAAATTTTGGCGTGCCCACGATTTGGCTGGGCGAGTGTGGGCAGCAACCAAACAGCCCCTTAGTCTCCAACTTGTTTTCTGCTGTGGCATTGTTTGCACGAACATGGAAGGAATTTTTGAAATGTAATAGTAAATGATGAATTTTCTTACTTTTAGTTAACCGTGACATGAAAAAAGTTTTGATCTGGAATTGACCGAAGTCATAGGTCCATTACTTTGGGTGCTTCAGATTCTTAATGTTTTTTTTTCTGTTGGCTTCTGTATTGTGACAGCAAGAAAACCTGATGACGTTGGTTCTGAAAACAGCATTGCTGTGGAACAATTTGACCTAAACCATTTCTTTGGTCAAGGTGGCAAGATTTATGGCTACAAAAGTCTCAAGGTAAAAGTAGTAGTAGATTTATTTGGTGTAAAATATCTTCGTGATGAAATAGTAGATCCCCAAACCTTTCTCTATGTAGGTTGTCTAAGTTTGGCACGTTTGCTACTTGCAATTTGATATCCTCTTTGTCCATGTTTGATATTTTTCATTTTGTGCAGATCAGCGTGTGGATAAGTGCTATTTCTTTTCATGTGTATGCTGACATTTCATTCGTGGAAACATCAAATGTGAGTAATTGTTCCATTATTATGATTTTGTGAGGCTTTGATAAGTCACGGGTCCAATGCTATTTTATTATCTTGTTGTCTTCGATGCCATAACTGCTGTAAATTATAATTTTATGTACCATCCTAAAGAGTATGGATGGCTAGCTTTTCCCATTTGCATGAGTGGCAATAACTGTTTATCTGCTCCAAAACCAAAAGTATGTGCCAACTTACCGTACTAGAACCTTTCCCAACGGCGTTTGTTTTATATTTTTTCTGTTTTACTGTGCACGCCACTATTAAATAACATGATACGACCATTTAATTGGTCCCGGTATCTTAATAGGCTCATGCCAAGTAAAGACCACCGGGAGGATCACCGGGTAGCATGGCTGATTGAGATAGGGGTTAGATTACTAGTTGGTAGAATGAACTAGACAGGAGATAGATTATAATTCTTATTGTTTGATTAAAGAATATGCGCCAAAGCTTTAGGGTTGGCCTAACATTCAAAATATGAACCGCTTAATAGTGACTGGATTTTCAGTTGGCATGTACTTACTCCCTCCGTCGGGAATTACTTGTCACTGAAATGGATGTATCTAGACTTATTTGAATGCTAGATACATCCATTTCAACGACAAGTAATTTCGGATGGAGTACTTATTAGTGACGGTTAAATTTAAATACTCCAACATTTCCTGATGGTCCAACATTTTCTTTCAGGGAAGTAAAGGAATCACAGATCTAAAACTTGCTCTTTTGGTAAGATCTCCATTTAGAATGTCTTGTATTATCAAGGATACTTGTATGTGCAGGACTTTCTAAGTTCCATTTAATCTTCTTGACAGAACATTTTTGGGGAAAACTTGGTAGATAAAGATGAATTTATACAGACATTTTCAAAGGAATGTGAATATATCAGGTACCTTTAATTGTAGCACCCAACAGACAGGCCTGAGACCCTTGCTGCAGGATGCATGATTGAACTTGTTGCTCTTACTTCCACAGTGATGCTGTGATGAATGGCCGCGTCATTAAGCACGCTGCCTCAGATGACGAAAATTTGGCTGTTGAGGTCCGATCCTTTCCGAATCAAGTTTATGAAAGAACTGGTCCTGTTGATATTAATATCCACTTTTTGAAATCAATGCTTCTCAAAATCAATGTGGTTGTGGAATGTCATTTCTGTAAATTCCCTTTGTTGAACTACTAGTCTGGCTGAACAAATCCTGAGCCTAATTTGCACTTATGTTGGCAGATTGTTCGAGTTGAACTCCAGGGTGCTGCTGCTGTTCTTTATTCCCGTCTGCTGCCACTTGTTCTGCTCCTCGTTAAAGGTAATTGAAGGTTTCAAAGTAATAGTGGTGAACTTTGTCTGAATTCTCACAGTATTGCTTGCTAGGTTCCACAATCATAGATATCAAAGAACATGGATGGGAAATGCTCCTGGTAGTGGAAAAGGCAACTCATGAATCATCGAGACCAAAATTTCAATTGCTAGGCTTTGCGGCTGCACGCCATTCCCACTACCCTGAGAGCCCCTTGCGTACCAGCCAGGTTAACAGCTTTTACTTTCCATCTAGGTGCATCTGCAGTGTTTCTCCTTCCATAATGTGTAGTAGTAAATTTCTTTGAAGCAGGACCATATAACTTGAATACATCATTGCTTCACCATTATTTATTTGCATAAACCATATATTTTGGAAGTAAGAAATATTCTTGTCTAGCAGTGCTCATATTATCTTTTTTGATGTTTTTTTTATCAGATATTGGTCTTGCCACCTTATCAACATGAATACCAGCATGTGCTGAGTGATATGGTGTCATGTCTGAAAGCGACCAAGCTGTCGGAGTGTTCGAAAATGGTTCCACCTGCCGACTAACTGAAGATACCTGAAGCAGATCCAGTGGTCCTCTCATGTATCTAAACCTTGACCGTGTGGGCATGGACAAGATGAGGACCTTGTTTCATGCGGCCAAGGATGTTCACTCAGTTTTCAAATATTGGATTAAACCTAGAATATCTTTGAGCTGATGTTCTCCAAACCTCTGTTAGTATCTCCTTTTAAGAGGCATCATCTGAGGATTGTATGCAACTCTGCCGTTTGTTTGTATATGCTCGGAATTATATGCATGTTTAGACCATCTGCAAATGTCTCTTTAGTTTAATCCACAACATTGCGCTGAATGCTCCTACAAGTCGTGTATAATATGCCCGTATGCGATTCTATCGCGCGTTGTATGATCTGAACTTTCTCGTCGAAAAATGTTAAGCAGTGCAGAGACCGTGAAGTAGCCACTGTAGATATATGTTTTTGCAAGTTGGCTACGTTGATCAGAAGGATTTATCAACGCTTGTAAACTGGTTCCATATCTTGGCTCCAATATCAGTAAGTTGTGTTGTCTCACAGATTTCCTGCGAGACAGTGGAACGGAGCTGTTTGCATGGAACCTGCCTTTGGCGTCAGGATTGGCGGTCCACAAATGCACTGTCCTCTCATAATTTACATGATCTTGCGGCTTTAAAACACTGGCATGTGGTGAATATTTTTCCGGACTGTAGCCAGGTTGAGTTTGCCATAACTTGAAAACTTGTGTTTCACATAATTTAGTAACATTCAGCCGTGCAACTTGGTACTATTTACTGACTGGGCTGCATGGTTCCACGTTAATAACAAGCTGCTGTGTTAGATTACATGGATTTTACCACGGCGCATGTCAGGATTACACGCATGATAATATTCAGTTCTACAGAGCAACTCAACTGATGCTTGCTAGACTAGACAGCAGCAGCAACATCAATAAATTCGTCCTTCTACAAATACTTCAAATAGGTCTATCTTGTCCTTGAGGCTGTGCCACGACGGATAGCACCAATATGCGTTTGGCACAGGCCAACTGTTAAAACGGGAAAAAAAAACGCATGTCATTTATCTCAAATAGCTACTAGCTAGGATATAGTAGAATCAAGGTCTCATGATGCACCACAAATTACCTGGTCGGCTCCTCTGAGTTAGGACCTTCAACATCAGCAGTCCTGCAGATAAAACATAACTATTATAACATACAAGGATATCTCAACTTTGACCTACCAGATTCATTCATATGCCAGGAAAAGAGGAGGCAGCGAAATGAAAAGGCGCAAAATCACATAAACATGCACGAGTTCAAACAAAAAGTAACATGAACAAGCAAGGTAAACAAAGCCAACCCAGATTCAACCAGTATGAATTCCTGATTTACGCCACAACCAATTTATTTATGTAGCGTTTGGGAACGGCTTGAGCTGAAACCGGGGATTGAGTTTGGTTTTCCATTTAGTTTTCTTTAGATTCATCTATATGGGATGAATTCGTAGTAGACTAGTCTTGCCATGGCCACTCTTTCCACCCGTCTTTGTGAATGAAAATTTATTGATGCTTGATATGTTTAGGGTTTGTTTTCCATCTCACTGAAAACTTACAGTTAACTATGTCACTAAACTGAATGGGCCTCACCATAGTGGTAGCATGCTAGGACTGGCAGCTTGTTTGGTTGGGGGAGTTCGAGGAAGGGATTGGGAGTTTTGAGGGTAGGAGACCTATGATCCCCTGATTATTTGGGTGGAATTAGAATTAACAAGGGAATGAGAAGGGGAGTTCCCACGTTAAATTCCCAAAAATTTCTTACTTGGCGTTAAAATCCCATTCCCTTTCCCAAAGGTTGCCAAACACACTGTGGGGATGGGCAACAGCAGGGACTGGGTGGGGCTGGAGGAAAGGGAGAAATATTTGGATCGAAATGTTGGGAGTAAACAGACGATCCATTTGATTAATGCTGACAAATTATTGCAATAAACATAGGAAAGACTGACAGATGTGCAAGAAAAGATATATTATCATTGTGTCAATTGAGCGGAAAACATAAATCCTAGTTTGCCCAAAAAGACACATCGATGCTTTATATTCATATTCTAGTTCAGAGTTACGTAATACTCCCTCCGTCCCAAAATACAAGGCGCGCTATTTTTATGGTGGTCTTTGATGCACAACTTTGACCACTAATATATAATAAATTATTTTGATTGAGAATGCATAAATGGTATCGTTAGATTCGTCTTGAGAAATTCTTTCATTTCATATAATTTTATACTTATTTTATAAATATATTATAAGTACAAAACAAGGTCAAAGTTGTATGCCGTTGACCAGCGAAATTAAAGGGCGCCTTATATTTTGGGATGGAGGGAGTAGAAATTAATGCCTAGAGTGAGGAGTGTATGTACAATCTCACAGCAACTTAAATTCAAGTTCTCTTGACTTGAACTTGTACGGTTGTACCTTTGTAGAATAACATAACAGAGAAATTACTGATAAATGAAAAGGACTAGCTCGGGTACAACGTATCAGTTATATTTGATGTTCATTAACTATAAGATCAATTTTTTGGTTTATTGTTTGTGGTCTATTACAGCTAGCACAAGCACCACATGCACTTCATTTCCATTTGGGTGCTAGCATGCCATGTGCATACAGATTTGAAACTATAAATACCAACAGGAAGGATGAATTCCAAGTTCAAGCAGTTCCATGCACATACGTTCAGACTGTACGCGAGAACCAACTTAGTATCTTGTATGTTGTTTACTTTACCATATGCACAGCAGTTCTATTACAGTGCGTAATAAACCAAGATTCAGTTATAGAGGAATAAAATGGTAACACATATCTTGGGAAGGCAAACACAATTCACTCAAGCATGAATGTTATGCACATGAACACTTGCATACTACACAAAAAGCGACATAATTATAGAAAATTACCCTTCTGAATCAAAATTCTTCAAGAGTTTCAGAATTATATCCTTTGGCGTGTATGGAGTTTCTTCCAAGCCAAAAAAGTTCATACCAATTAAGTTCCCATTGAAGTCAATAAGAGGCCCTCCAATCCCAGCCTAAAGCAAAACATAAGTGATCAGTACAAAAGGATGATATTCAAAAGCTATAAATACATCTTGATGGATTAAATTACTCATGTATTGAAGCAAATCTTTATTTCCACCACACAAATAAAATATTGTAGAAATTAACACAGGATACCTTGGTGATTTCACAAGTGGAGATCTTAAGCTCTTTGCACTTGACTTCACTCCTTTTGTCAATCAATGTCCCACTTGCAGCCATTAATTTGCCTGATTCATAGACACGCCCTATGGCTAATACCTCCGAAAGATTGACTGTTTCCACATTATTGTCGATGTTTGCTGTCCTGGTACAGCGAAATTTCTCAACGGTGATAACAGCGACATTATACTGCAGATTGTAATGTTGCAGCGTCCCTGGGACGATTCGCATATCTGGAAGGCACACTAGAATCTGCAATTAATGATACGAGAGTAAACAAGTATTCCAATGAACAAGTCAAAGGGGTATTTAAATCCATTATTAGCATATATAACAACCTTTAAGTCATCAGCAACCTTGCTTTCATCCATGGAACTTCTAACCAAACTTCCTGAGGTAAGAACCCTTGTGGTGGACCCGTTGCAGTCTATGGATACACCAGTGCAGGCAAAAATCCTTGCTCCTCCTACAAAAGTAATAATTAAGATCATCCATAAGTGATGTAACAGGAAAAAGTTTAATACCGACAGTAATGAGCTTATAATGAGTACAGATACCACTGAATGAAGCTAGTGAGACAACACTTCGAGACATATTTGAAGCTACTGTTTTTGTGAGTTTGCTCCAAGTGTCTTCACTAAATTCCTCCTCAAAATTATAACGCAAATGCTTGCCACCTGGTTACAGAAACATGGCAGCAAAATAATTGGCAAAGTGCTGTAAAGAGTAGTCAAATGTGCAATAAAATAGAGTAATCAGTAAAAGAAAAAGAAAGAACTCACGGTCCTCCAAAACTGGTAAGGGGTAACCACGGGACGTAAACTTCTCTATTCTAGACTCCACGGATACTGCACAACATGGTAAAGTGATTGATGACCAATGTGTTAATAATAATAAAGGAAACTTAAAGCAGCAACTCACCAAAACCCCAGTCATACGGCCACCGATCAAGATAATGCAGACTCTTCACTAATTTATCCTTGAGTGCTGGTGTCACAGGGTGAAGCAATTAGCAACCATGTGTGACCAATGATAAACAAATGTAACACTAGAAGTGACCCAACCTGTATCACGTTTTGGATCACAGATAGTACATATGGAAGTTTTCTGCTTCTTAGTTTTCACCTCCCGGCTTGCGCTGCCTAAAATGGAGAAGGTGAGACCAGGAATAATAACTAATAAGAAGAATTTAGAACAGTAAAAAGCACTATGCAGGACAAATGTATATTCTCATATAGCATATCCATACAATTACCATGAACTAATTAGCATATACACTATATGATAGTACCAAGCCCCGGGCCAACTTCATATCAAATGTTGTAATTAGCCTAATTCTATGGCTAAATGACGAATTTTTTGCTAGTGTATAGGTGAAAAAAAAAATTCTACACCCCGGGCCATGGTGAATATTCTACAAATGATTGGCTGATAGTGCATAATTTAACTGTCTTTAGGGAGAGAGTGTGCTTTCCTCACCTTCTAAATCGGACATGTGAGATCCAGTAGTCTCTCGTTCCTTGCTTGCGCCTCTTTTAGTCTTACTATTACCTATTTTCTTACTGGTGTCCATGCAGCAGAATGTGATAAATTCATGACCAAATCCACAAAAGTAAAACATAGTTCATATATATGCATGAAGCCAAAAAAGATAAAAACTGAAGTGTTAATCAGTGGCACGATGGAAAAAATTAAGGATTGGACCCAGAAGGTACTAAACATTTGAACCACAGCAGAAAAAATGGAGAAAATATTATGTAAGACTAAATGACCTCTGGCTAGTTTTCATCTAAACAAGTATAATAGGTTCAACATGAACATAAGAGTCCTAATCAAGTAGGAGGGGAACTATAAGACAGGCGAAACAAGACAAGAGGCATGGATGCAAGTGTTAAGGTAACACTACGACCAATTTGTTATCAAGGCAGGTGCTCTCAAATCCATACCACCTACCAAATGGCATTATAAGCTAAAAATATCATCAAACAACTAATAAGCCATCATACTGGAGCAGACTCACAGATTTCAGAAATTATTTGACATTCAGTGTGGTTCTAGTAGAGCCAGGAATGAAGTTTGGATTTCTTTCATTCAATTCCTATGTTTACTGATGTGTGGCCAGCTCCTGGAAACTCCAGCTTGAACAATAAGTTCAAAACAAACAGCCTAGATGCACTACGGTTATCTAGAAATTTCTATGGTTAGACTATGCCTGTTGTTATCCAGATAGTGTGTGCTTAGAGGTGATGCTTATAGTAAATTAGCCATAAAAGGTAAGAGGCCACTATTATATCATGTGCAATCTAGAGTTGACTTCCCAACATTGTTATTTTTCCTAAGCATGTATATTCCAAGCGCATATAAATTAGTAGGCTGAGGATAACAGTGGCAGAATAGTGTTCAAAGAAACATTTACTCCCTCCGTCTCAAATTAATTGTCACAAAGTTTGACAAAATTGGATGTATCTAACACTAAATTGTCTAGATACATCCACTTTTGTCAAACTTTGCGAAACTTAATTTGAGACGGAGGGAGTATAAGCCAATTAGATATTCTGTGGCTGATAAGTGGGTACAGAGGGCATACCAGCACAGGTCTGCTGTCTTAAACTGCATCAAGAGTTCAAGAATTTTATCCCTTGGTAGGAACGCAGTCTCTTCCATACCATAAAAGTTCATCCCAACAAAGTTCCCATCAAAATCAACGAGGGGCCCTCCAACTCCAGTCTAGCAAAAGAATAAAGTGGCGCTCAGATAAGCACAAGAATTTAGCAATGCAGCACACAGTTTGTATAATTGAAAAGAATGAATACTTTAAGCGCCCCAATGACATAGTTCAGTGCATATAGCGGTATATTAAGTCACTCATATCATGGCATTATACATTCATTTTATGCAGAGAAGGAGAGAAATCAAGTGTGCACCATAGTAATTCGACATGTGGAGGTGGCAAGCTCATCGCGACTCCAATTGTTTTTAGTCAAAAAACCATCTGTGGCCATTAATATGCCTGAGTTGTAGCAACGCCCTACAGCAACTACTTTATTATCATACTCAAACTGCCGCTGATGATCTAGACATGCTGCACGAAAAACATAGAAGGGCGGGGTGCGGACAACAGCAACATTGTATTTTAAGTCATAGTATTCCAACCATCCACGGGAAAGAACGTTATTTGGAAGGCGCACTTTAATCTGCAGTGAGAAGGCAGCACAAAGGATCATTAGCTAGCAGAATAATAAGCAAGGTACAGAGTAAAGAAAAACTGGCAGCACCGACCCTCAAATCGTGCAAGATGTTGCTATCATCACCATCGTTGATGGATCTAACCAAACTCAGTGAAGTCAGAAGCCTTGTAATTTTTTTATTGCTCTCGATAATTATGCCCGTGCATGCAAAAAACAATGTATCTTCTGCACAAGATTGCAATTTCACAATTTTCAATCAGGATCAACTGATGATGATTAGATACAGAACCAAAGCTAACCTGTACAACCACCAGGGTGGAATGAAGCAAGCGAGATAACACTGTCGTCTATGTTATCTGCGACCTTTTCGCTGAGTAGGCTCCAGACGCCTTCACCAGAATGACTTGGGAGGCCAAATTCCTCCTCGAGAGGATTGACCCGGATAAAAGTTCCTGATTCAGGAAGCAACATCATTATATAAAACACAGCGCTGTTGGAGTGCTACAGAAAATCGTCCTCGCAGAGATGGAAGTTGAAATCATCGCCTACTCACCTTCAATCATGGGAATTTTCTTTCTTTTACCCGGTCGCTCGATCTGCATCTTCCCAGACTAGAGCAGAAGCAAGGAGGAATAATTTAGATAACTGAGTCATCATAACAGTACACAGAGTTGGTAAACTAGCTTGTTGAAGGTGGTTACGTATGGAAGGGAAATCAAACCGGATATGAGGTAAAGTTTATAAGTTTTTTAAGAGGGGAGGGGGGGGAGGGCGTGAGCTAGGGTTACCCAGGCGTGCGGGTCTCCGGTAGTCGGGAGAAGCAAGCAGGAGGAAAGGAATAGGCAACGAGGGAGGGGCCTGAATCCAGAAGTGGGGGAGTGGTTTATGGAGGGGATCAAGGAAGGCGGCGGCGGAGCAGATGATTCGGTGTTTGGGGGGGGGGGGGAACGTGCTCCCGAGGAGGAAAAAGATGGGGAAAACTTGGAATACCTTTTAGGTTGCTGGCGGATGTCGGGACGGCTGGTGCGGACGACGACGGGATCCTGGGGCGGCGCAATTCGTGGTGGCCGGAGTTGGAGAAGATAGGTCGCGTCCTGAGTCTGATGGAGGAAGCAGAGTGAGGCACGATTGGCGGAGAATTTTAGAGCAACTCTAGCAGTCCGCTATATATTCCGGGAAAGGCCTGTCCAGTTTTAACCCTTAATTTCGATTTTGCTATTTTATGAGAAAAGAATGGTTCATTAAAATAAGATTTTTTTTGGTACTGTAGCAATTTTTCAAATTCCCCCTAAATCCCGCTTTTCCTACTTTGGAGAGAAAAAATGGTTCATTAAATAAGAAATTTTCAATTATGTACCAAAAAATTCGTGCACATAAAAACCCAAGAAAACTTGTGAGAGATCTCATAGCAAAAACTTTATGTTGTTATAGCAAACACGGAGGACAACTGCAAAAAAAAAAAAGAATGCTATTGTAGGAAAATAATGACTTCGCCGGGACAAAAAAGCCCAACAATAAAGGATGGTGGTAAAAATGAGCCTCTAATTAGTTGGGCCACGAAAATCTGGCAGAGAGCAGCCCGTCTCTCCAACCGGAGGATGTCCTCTGGGGAAAATCACCGTTTTCCTTTGGGAAAACTCTTTGCAGGACATAGCAACTCGCGACAGAACAAATCAGGTAAAGCGTACGCTAATTTAAATTAAAATTTCACGCTACTTCTTTTTGGCGATCACATCAACACATGGAAGTTAAGAAACCGAACATCGAATAGAGGAACATCGGGGTTCATAGGAACTAAAAAACCAAAAAAAAAACACCGGAGTTTAGAGGAGCTCGTCAAGGCCACCGGCGATCTTCTTCAGCGCCGGTCTTCGTTTTCACCACTCGATTCCGATGTGGTGCCTGCTGATGAACCGGTGGATTGCTCAGTCATCTCGGCCTCCTCCTTTGAGGCGACGAATCTCTCCTCCGCGCATTCTTCTCCATCACAGAGCGCCTTCTTCGCGGCTGGAACCTCCTCGTCAGCCGCTTTGGTGCAGTTGTGCGTCGGGTAGAGCACCTTTTGAAGGGAATATGCCTGAGAAGCATTAATAAAATAGTTATTATCTTATTCCTTCTTTATAATAAATGTTTATTTCTCATGCTAGAATTGTATTAACCAGAAACGTTGATATATGTGTGTTTAATAAACAAACAATGGTTCCTAGTAAAGTCTCTCTTTTAACTAACTCATTGATTAATAGATGATCAAGGTTTCATGATCATGAACATTGGATGTTGTTAATAACGAGGTCATGTCATTAGAAGAATGATGTGATGAACATATACCCAAAGTGAATATAGCAATACGATCAAGTCATTAAGTTTACATTGTTATATCAAACATACGAAGTAACTTATTCCTTAGACCATGAGATCATGTCAATCACTTATACCATAAGGGTGCTTTGATGTCATCAAACATCACACCGTAACAGGGTGACTATAAAGGTGACGTTAGGTATTCGGAAAGTATTATTTGAGGATCATGGATCAAGAATGGGATTTGTCCATCCAAAATGACGGAGAGATATACTCTGCGCCCTCTCGGTGATATCACATCGAAACCGCTTGCAAGGACGTGATATGATCACAAGGATGTTATATCATGTGAACGAGAAAAGAGTACTTGTCGGTAACGAGATTGAACAAGGTATGGTTGATACCAATGATCGAATCTAGGACAAGTAAAATATCACGAGAGAAAGGGAATAGTTCACGACGTTGATGGTTCACACGATCACGAGAGTCATCGTTGAATATATAGGAGTCATCACGGATCTCCGGATCCCGTTGTTGATTATTGATCGGAGAGTATTCTCGGTCATGTCTATCTTATTCCCGGGTTGTAGGGTGACACACTTAAGGTCTGATGACGCGTTTGACAGGATACGGAATATCGAAAAATATTTTGGGCAGCACCAAAATTGTTTCGGGGAAAATTGAAATAGTTCAAGAGGTTTTTCGTCGAATGGTTGTTAATAGAATTAAAGAATGATTCGAGGTGCTATATGCAAATGTTTGTTAATGGAATTAACAAATATAAATAGAGAAATAAAAATGTTTTATTTATTTATTAAAGGAAAACCTTTGGATTTCCCAAGTGGGAAATAATGGGAAAATGAGTGGGTGTGAGTGGAGTGTCCACTCACATGATGAGGGAAGAGGTGGGGGCACCACCATGGGCTGGCCGCACCCACCCCTTGGTTGCCTCCCCTTCCCCTATAAAAGGAGGGTGAGAGCTCTCCCTCCTACACACACTTGCCCACCTCAATTCCTCTCCACCCGCTGCTCAATTCCATGGTCTCCGGCTTGGCGAAGCCCTGACCGTGGGATTCTTCTTCACCACCACGCCGTCGTGCTGCTGGAGTTCCGAGGGATCCTCTACTTCCACCTCCCCGCTGGATCGAGGGAATGGAGGTCGTCATCAACCGTACGTGTGACCGATCACGGAGGCACCGCCGGATTGCGGTGCACATTTTCTCGCTATCGGGATCGGTGTGAGTACGACTACGCCAACAACGAGATTTGATCTCGTAACGCTTTGTGTCTTCGAGGGTATGTGTTCTCCTTAACACTCTCTTTGCCCGTTGCACTTCGTCTCCTAGATTAGATCTTGGCCTTTCGGGTGTCTCCCGCGTAGGAAATTTTTTGTTTTCTATGCAACGACCCCTTCACTGGTATCAGAGCCGGATCTGTGCGTAGATGTTTTGTACGGGTAGAACACATATGTGTATGTGGGCGTTGATGATCATGTTATGGCCTCCTTGAGTATTTTATGATCTTAGTGGCATAGTTGGATAAAGCTGCCCTAGACTAAGTTTACGTGTACTATGTACGCGAGAATAGTCTCACTTGTGGCTGAGGGGGTGTCCATTTCTCCAACTATAGTTAAGATCTAATCTACGAAGGGTTGTTAAAAATGTGTTTATCAACGTTGTGGTTGATATTCGTAGGTATGAACGGTTCTATCCTCGAAAGCCCTAAGCCACGTAAAATATGCAAAAATAAATTAGAGGCGTCTAACTAGTTTTTGCTGGGCATGTGATGTGATATGGTCAAAGTTATAAATTTCATTATGAGATGATCTATTTTGTAAATTATTGATATAACAGAAGGTATCCATATGGTTGTCTTATTATTGATGGACAATCAAGATTGGGGTGCCATGGTACTTGGTACCACGCCGGTGGAATGATGGAGATCATACCATAATGCACATGATGGAGATCAAGTGAAAGGAGGATCATATCATATCACGCTATCCTTACATGTGATGTATGTGATGTTAATCCTTTTATGCATCTTGTTTTGCTTAGATAGCGACGGTAGCATTATAAGATGATCCCTCTCACTTAATATCAAGATAATAATGTGTTCTTCCTTAAGTATGCACCGTTAAGAAAGTTCGTCGTTTCGAGACACCACGTGATGATCGGTTGTGACAAACTCAACGTTCGTATACAACGGGTGCTGACGAGCCTAGCATGTACAAACATGGCCTCGGAACACAGGCAATACTACGGTTCTACTTCGCGACCCTAGCATGTACAGACATGGCCTCGGAACATGTAACCGAAAGGTAAAGCATGAGTCATATAGATGATATGATGAACATGTCGATGTTCTCCTTTGAAGCTACATCATCTCACATGATGATCGGTTTTGTTGTAGAGAATTTGGTTCGTGTAATCACGAAAACGACTAGAGGGATGTTGTTTTTGAGTGGGAGTTCACGTAATAATTTTGAATTAACTTGAACTTATTTATCAGGAACAACCAATCAAAGTGAATTTGCACAAATTGTAGTATTCATTGGCATCCACAAAACTACCTTACACTTAGATTGTTAATTGAGATATAACTGTTATGATCTGGTAAAAATCATTTAAGATTGGTACCGTATTAGTGAAATTTAAAATTGAGTCCTATTGTAGATTTTTGGTATTTTCTACCTAGCTCCATATGATTAATGATTGATCGATCTAGAGAGCAAATTATTCCTACTTAGAATCCAGAGTCATGGTTGGTTCCGTATTACTTTATCTTCAAAAGAATGTTTTGTTGATCAAGGTGATTTAGGAACTGAAAAGAATTGTTTTCAGAAACAATCAAGTGAAAGATATGTTGATATCTAGAAACTTATTTGTGGCAACATGACTGAATATAATTTAGCATGACAATGTATGCTTATATTATTTGAATATATGCAATGATGGAAGACGCTAGGCGTTTGAATATTCCAAGAATTTGGGCGCTAATATTATCTTCTAAATTCCTCCCTCTAGCTATAGTAGCTTAATCATAAAATTGTTATGATGGAATGGAGTAAAAGTATGGGTAAACTCGTTTACCTTACTTGGAGATTGCTAAGAGTGGAATCTAGAATAATACTATTAATATGATGACATTAGTAGAATACTATTAATATGACTAACACGCCAAAGAAAATGAGCTAGTACGACTAGCATTGTTTGATGTTGAATGATTCTTCTGTAGAGGAAAGGGAATATTGAAAATAGAATTACAAAAGGATATATGGCAGAAAAAGACAAGTGGAAAAGTCCAGCTCAGGTGTATATGCTTGATATACAAGTTATAGATGTATTACTAGTTAACAAAGTATTTTTTGGGTATTTTGATACCACATTGGTTGGTATGATTTGTCATACAAAGCAACGCAATGCAAGAAATACAAGGGCCTAAAAGGAACTAGTAATAGATGTGAAATTGATTATGACAAGAACAGAAATAAAGTGTTATTGTGTTCATTGTCGTATCGAACCAAACATTCAAGATTTATTTTAACAGTTTAATAATTTGTTATTTTGTTCTGGTCTTTTGTGAGAACAAATGATATTGTTCAAACTATGACCATATTCCATAATTGATGGATATGTTAATACAAATCATGTTGGTAAAGTAAACATCTATAAAACTAAATGCTAAACGTTGCAGGACGTAAAAGAGTTTCACTTAAATTGTGACACCACCATTTTAGTTCATATCAGAAAGGAAAACATGAAGGAACTCCATATTGATGGACTTCTAGAGTTATTTTGGTTTTGAATAAATTGACGCTTGTAAGACCTCTTCCAAAAGATGACTAAAATTTCGTTCATAGGCCAAAGTAGAATGGACGACTAATTTAGTGGAGATTATACATATTGATGTATATAGTCAATTATGTGTAGTCATGTATGGTGGATTAATTTTTCCTTCATAAAATTTTGTCGATGATTTGAGTAGATATGTGAGTATATCTATTTAAAGAGAACGGAGTTTGACATTTTGAATTGGTTCAAATGGTTGTTAATATGAAGTAAAAAAATCAACGTAGCAAGATAATCAAGTATTTATGATTGGATCATAAAGGATAAAGTTTGAGTTAGAAGTTTAGCAAAACATCTGAGGAGTTGCAGAATTGTTCTACAACTTTACTTCTCGAATACCCCACATTAGTTTGGAGTATTCAAGAAAAAAAATCAAACCTTGTTGGACATGGTAAGATTAATAAAATTGCCATTATAATTTTGTAGTTTATACATTAAGGACAACCGCTTTTACACTGAAAAGAGCACCATCATGATCCGTTGAAATTGACAACATATAAGATATGGTTTGGGTAGTGACCCGAATTGTCATTTTCTTAAGTTTTTGTATGCATAGCATGTGTAAAATGTTTACAACCAAAATAGGATAAATAAATGTTTATAAGGTTATCCCAAAGAAAACATTGGGTATTTCTCCTATCACCGAACCAAAAGACAAATGTTGTTTGTCAGAAAGGGTTGATTTCTCGAGAAAGTAGTTCTTGCGAAACAAGTGAGTGGGAGCACAGTACAAACTCAACAAGATTAGAGAATCTTCGTTACCATGTTAAGAGTAGCGCAGCACTGGAAGTTGTTCCAGGGTTTCCTATTTTGACTAAGTAGAAGACACTACATGTGATTGTAGATACTTCGAATGAGTTTGCGAACTGAACCACAAAAGTCGTATAACTTTGTACTTAGACCAACTTATGGTTTAAGAGTAAAGTGTTGTTTTGACAATAAAAGGACCTGAACCTTATAAAGGAAGCAAATGATGGGCCCTGACTTCGTAAAATTGACTATGAGTCATTATATCCACCATAGTATCCTTGTATGAATATCAAGTATGTGACTTGGTAGTCCTTTCGATAGGCTTGATACTTAACGATAGAAAAAGGGTCTATATAGCGACAAAGACATGGATATTTACATCCTATGAAAGTTGTACTTATCTAAAAGTTGTTCTCGACGAAGTTCAAAGAGTTGACTACTACAAGATTTTGATCTTCCGTAGTGATGCTTAGTCTTTGCGGATAGTTCTAGCAAAGTTACATACTATGATATGGAAGTTGAATCACAAAACCAACTCTCCTCTCGAGGAAGTTTGATCAAGGATGTGTACTTGACACAGTCTGAGAGTTTTGTAAAATTCAAAAGGTTGCTAGAAAGGTATGCACACTTCAATGGTTGAAGTAAGCATAACAAAGTTGAAATCTTTACCTTAATGAAGTTATCAAAAGAGTTTGATTCCATCATGAACGATAAAGATGCTTGTAGAGTTACAAGAAATTAAGTGGGAGCGCTATGACATATTTCCAATACTTTATGTAGATGACATATGGTTGATTGGAAAATATGTATTTTAAATTAACACGGTTAAGATTTTCATATTGATAAAAGGCTTAGAAGATATCGGGAATCGATATCTATAAAGGATGGATTGAAGCGCCTAATATAATTGAAGCCAAATTACATAGATGAAATATTGAAGTAAGTCAATATCGAAATGACAAGAAGGAGTTCTTGTCACATGGAAAATATTTGAGCAAGATTCAAGTGTTTTGACACATGATGGGCATCATTGAAATTGAGATTTCCAAGTCGTGTTTCCATGCTATGTACACAGCAAGATGAGTCATATGCTATAAAATGTTATAGCAGGATAATTCATATGATGATTAGACAACAGTGGGAGAGATCCTTGTGTCATTTTAGAAATGCTAAGGATATGTTTTCCTATGTAGTAATGACAAAAATTTAGTTGTAATATGTTACACTAATAGTATTATCATTTATTCAAGTAATTTTATCTCAATTAAAATACGTGATGAAGGGTAGCACAATAGGCTGGAAGAAAGTTCCATGCTGGATTTGAAAGAGTTTCAAAATTAAAGTATTGTGACAGATACTACAACAAAGGATGAGTATATCGTTGTGTTGACAACTAATAATAAGCGTATTTGTGCCAAGGAGTTCTTTATTGAACTTAGTGAATTTCCAAGAATGCAGGCACTATGAAGCAACATTTTCACAATGTTAGTGACATTATTTTAAGCTGAGGAATTAAGGTTTCACCGATTGACCAAATATATACAAAGTCATCTCATTAGAGAATGAGTGATGTGTGTAGACGCAAAGAACATGCAAATACAATAGGACTTGTACAGTTCATATCTTTTTGATGATGTTTACCACATGCGAAGCATGGTAACAACACTAGAACGCCATATGTGTTAAGTGCTTACAGACTATATTGTTGACTCTAGTGCAAGTGGGAGACTGGAGGGAATATGCCCGAGAGGCAATAATAAAATGGTTATTATCTTATTCCTTGCTAATGATAAATGTTTATTTCTCATGCTAGAATTGTATTAACCAGAAACATTGATATATGTGTGTTTAATAAACAAACAATGGTTCCTAGTAAAGCCTCTCTTTTAACTAGCTCGTTGATTAATAGATGATCAAGGTTTCCTTATCATGAACATTGGATGTTGTTAATAACGAGGTCATGTCATTAGAAGAATGATGTGATGAACATATACCCAAAGTGAATATAGCAATGCGATCAAGTCATTAAGTTTACATTGTTATATCAAACATACGAAGTAACTTATTCCTTAGACCATAAGATCATGTCAATCACTGATACCGGAAGGGTGCTTTGATGTCATCAAACGTCACACCGTAACATGGTGACTATAAAGGTGACGTTAGGTATTCGGAAAGTATTATTTGAGGATCATGGATCAAGAATGGGATTTGTCCATCCAAATGACGGAGAGATATACTCTGGGCCCACTCGGTAATATCACATCGAAACCGCTTGCAAGCACGTGATATGATCACAAGGATGTTATATAATGGGAACGATAAAAGAGTACTTGTCAGTAACGTGATTGAACAAGGCATGGTTGATACCAATGATCGAATCTCGGACAAGTAAAATATCGCGAGACAAAGGGAATAGTTCACGATGTTGATGGTTCACACGATTACGAGAGTCATCGTTGGATATATAGGAGTCATCACGGATCTCTACATCCCGCTGTTGATTATTGATCGGAGAGGAGTCTCGATCACGTCTATCTTATTCGCGAACCGTAGGGTGACATACTTAAGGTTCTATGACGCGTTTGAGAGGATACGGACTATCGAAGAATATTTTGGGCAACACCAAAATTGTTTCGGGGAAAATTGAAATAGTTCAAGGGGTTTTTCGTTGAATGGTTGTTAATAGAATTAACGAATGATTCTAGGTGCTATATGCAAATGTTTGTTAATGGAATTAACAAATATAAATAAAGAAATAAAAATGTTTTATTTATTTATTAAAAGAAAACCTTTGGATTTCCCAAGTGGGAAATAATAGAAAATGAGTGGGTGTGAGTGGAGTGTCCACTCACATGATGAGGGAAGAGGTGGGGGCACCACCATGGGCTGGCCGCACCTACCCCTTGGCTGCCTCCCCTTCCCCTATAAAAGGAGGGTGAGAGCTCCCCCTCCTACACACACTTGCCCACCTCAATTCCTCTCCACCCGCTGCTCAATTACATGGTCTCCGGCTTGGCGAAGCACTGACCGTGGGATTCTTCTTAACCACCACGCCGTCGTGCTGCTGGAGTTCCGAGGGATCCTCTACTTCCGCCTCCCCGCTGGATCGAGGGAACGGAGGTCATCATCAACCGTACGTGTGACCGATCACGGAGGCATCGCCGGATTGCGGTGCACATCTTCTCGCTATCGTGATCGGTGGGAGTACGACTACGCCAACAACGAGATTTGATCTTGTAACGCTTTGTGTCTTCGAGGGTATTTGTTCTCCTTAACCCTCTCTTTGCCCTTTGCACTTCATATCCTAGATTAGATCTTGGCCTTTCAGGTGTCTCTCGCGTAGGAATTTTTTTGTTTTCTATGCAACGACCCCTTCACCTTTGGCAGCACGTCCTGCGTGGTAGTGAACCAGATGAAGTTGACGCTTTTGCCACCGTCGTGTGTGACGGTGACGTCCGCCTGCCATGGGCCTTCCTCGATGACGATGGGTGCGTCTGCATAACTCCTGGCCTCCACGTCGTCCCTCCCCACCACCGGAGAAACTAGAGGTACGTACCTGGTCAGGGATGAGGCCCGCGAGGAAGGCCTCCCTATGTTCCTGGTCAGGGCTGAGGCCCGCAAACCCGTGGCCCTTAGCTTGTCTCTTTTCGAGGAGGCGACGCGCCTCCTTTTCAGCGGGGGGGGGGGCATCGGAAGGCCTTTCTCAAGGCCACCATCCTAGCCTCTGTTGCAGCCTCCGCATCCACTACGGTCGTCGGCGCGGCCTCTTGAGGATCCGCGCACACGCCCGATCTAAAGGGTATGCTGCATAGAAAACAAAAAAAAATTCTACGCGCGATAAACCGAATGGCCAAGATCTAATCTAAGAGATGAAAGGTAACAGCGAGAAAGAGTCTTAGAATAACACACCCTCGAAGACTCTAAGCGGTACGAGATAAAATCTCGTTGTTGGCGTAGTCGTACTCACGCCGATCCCGAGAGCGATAAGAAGTGCACCGCAATCCGGCTGTGCCTCCGTAATCGGTCACACGTTCAGCTCGACGAAGACCTCCGATCCCTCGATCCAGCGGAAGTAGAGGATCCTCCGGAACTCCAGCAGCACGACGGCGTGGTGGTGGTGAAAAATCCCACGGTCAGGGCTTCGCCAAGCCGGAGACCATGAATGGAGCAGCGGGTGGAGTGGAAGGGAGGTGGGACAACTGTGTGGAGAAGAGGAGCTCTCACCCTCCTTTTATAGGGGAGGGGAGGCAACCCAAGAGGGGGGTGCGGCCAGCCATGGTGTGCCCCCACATCTTCCCTCTTCATGCGAGTGGAAGCTCCACTCACAACCACTCATGCTCCCTTAATTTTCCACTTAGAAAATCCAAAGGTTTTTCTTTAATAAATAAATAAAACATTTTCATTTCTTTATTTATATTTGTTAATTCCATTAACAAACATTTGCATATAGCACCTCGAATCTTTTGTTATCTATTAACAACCATTCGACGAAAAAACCCTTGAACTATTTCAATTTTCCCCGAAACAATTTCGGTGCTGCCCAAAATATTCTTCGGTATTCCATATCCTCTCAAACGCTTCATCGAACCTTAAGTGTGTCACCCTACGGTTCGCGAATAATATATACATGATCGAGACTCCTCTCCGATCAATAATCAACATCGGGATCTAGAGATCCGTGATGACTCCTATATATTCAACGATGACTCTCGTGATCGTGTGAACCTTCAACGTCGTAACGATATCCCTTTGTCTCGCAATTTTTTACTTGTATGATATCCGATCATCGGTATCAACCATACCTTGTTCGATCTCGTTACCTGACAAGTACTCTTTTCTCGTTCCCGTTATAACATCCTTGTGATCATATCACGTGCTTGCAAGCGGTGTCGATGTGATATCACCGAGAGGGCCCAGAGTATATCTCTCCGTCATTTTGGATGGACAAATCCCACTCTTGATCCATGAGGTTCAACTAACACTTTCCGAATACCTAACGCCACCTTTATAGTCACCCTGTTACGATGTGACGTTTGATGTCATCAAAGTGTTTTTTTCAGTATTAGTGATTAACATTATCTCATGGTCTAAGGAACAATGTTACTCCGAATGTAAGACATAACAACAAAACTAAATGACCTGATCGTATTGTTATACTTAGTTAGGGTCTAAGTTCATCACGTCATTCTCCTAATGACATGACCTTGTTATTAACAACATCCAATGTCTATGATCAGGAAACCTTGATCATCTGTTAATCAACGAGCTAGTTAAAAGAGAGGCTTCACTAGGAACGTTGGTTTGTTTATTAATCACACGTGTATTAACGTTTCCGGTTAATACAATTATAGCATGAGAAATAAACATCTATCATAAACAAGGAATAACATAATAAACACTTTATTATTGCCTCTCGGGCATATTCCCTTCACGATCCGCACATCATGGCCGCGGAATCGCTCGTTGGAGCTCGAGTGCGCAGTACATATAGCGGTGGAAGGGTGGGTGATGTCTACTACACGTTACTACTCTTATAGACTATGTTGAGCCTCCAAGCGCAGAGGTTTGTAGGAAAAAAACAAATTCCCCTCAAGTGAGTAGCCTAAGGTTTATCAAACTCAGTGAGGTATATATTGAGTGTATCTCTCCCAAGCAACCCTACAATTAAGATACAAGAAGTCTCTTGTGTCCCCGACTCACCCAATACAATTGTCAGTTGTATAGGTGGACTAGTTCGACGAAGAGATGATACAATTATGGGCAATATGAATAGGAAAACAAGGTTTATAAATCTGTAATAAAAATGCTTGCAAGCAAACAAGTAGTAAAATGAAAGAAAACGATATAGCAACGGTGGAAAACAAGGCGTAGGGATCACACTTTCACTAGTGGCAACTCTCAACAACATTAACATAATTAAACATATAATACTTCCTCTAACAACATGCATGAAAGACATAGCTCGGAAACCATTCCTCATGAATCTAATAGGATGACAATCGCGTAGGGCTACACAAGCGCATTTTGAAGTTCACGTTCCCGTCAAAAAACACCCCAATCCTGTCAGTTTGGGCATCCAAAGATAGTAGCAATAAACACCACAAACTATCTCTTGAATAGTTCTTTCTAATCAATCTACAACACCCACACTGTCACCTTGGCACTATAGATATATACTAAACACAAGCATCAGGAAACCTCATGATTCTAATTCAATACAACATAGTAAGAACAGGTTCGTGATAAGTATCCCTTTAGTTCAAGGTCCATAGAGTCGCACATGGCACCTCCACTGTCACCATGGCACCGTGGAACAAAGGTGACCCCAGAGAATTATACTAGATAAAATCAATTGAGTACACCGGATCCATTACATAATGAAGGGGAAACATCATAGAGTAAATAATGATAACATAGCACACGATCACAATCAATATAAGGTAATGAGAGAGAGAGAGAGAGATAAACACATAGCTACTAGCACGAACCCTCAGCCCCGAGGAGGGACTACTCTCGCATCATTGTGGGAAGCAGCAACATCGATGAGGAGGCCTCCGGTGAGGATTCCCCTCCTCCGACAGGGTGCCGGAGAAGGGCTCAAGAAGCCATAGGTTGGAATTTCGAGAGGACGACGCCTCTCTGTATGTTTCGTACGTAAAACATAACTCCGTCCCGTGATTTTTAGGGTTGAAGGAAGGCGAGGAGGGGACGTGAGGCAGTGCCCAGGGCCCACCATGCGTGGCCTAGGGGGAGCCCGCTCCTGGTGCCTTCCTGGTGGCGCCCTGACTCCCCTCTGGCTCCCCTTTGGACTCCATCTTCGTTCCGGGTAAAAGTTGATCTTCGTGGATTTTCAGCCTTTTCCGAGAATATTTCCTTCAAGAACTTTTATGAAATAGAAAAACAGCAGAAAACATCATCTGGCCTAGGACATCTTGATAATAGTTAGTCCGTGAAAACATACGAAAAACGATAGAAAACATGGGAAAAACAAAAGGTATTGGGTAGAAAACAAGAATGGAGCATCAAACATTATAGATACGTTTGCAACGTATCAGCATCCCCAAGCTTAACTCCTGCTCGTCCTCAAGTAGGTAAGTGATGACAAAATAGCTTTTTGAGGTAACACGAAGCCAACACAAATCTTGATCAACGTTATGTAGACGCATTGCAAAGCTAAGATCAAAGTATTTTAACCAAAGGCATGATAAATATTATTTCAACTATTGTAAACTTAGCAACCATGTTGCACATGAAAAGAAACACAAACAAAATAAAATGAATAATGAAACATTGAAAGTGGTACGGTTATTTTGATCATAAAGAAAAAAGATAATGAAGTGGTATCCAGCTAGTTCTTCGTGTGGTAGCAAAACATAAATGCAAGGAAACCTTCAAAGTTTAAATGGTGATTATAATAAAAATAATTCAAGAGCAAGCAATACCACAATTGATGAATCAATCAATAATAAATTTTGGGACTATGCACATTATAGTCAGAATGACAATAAGCTCCCTTAGCTGGTGCATAAAGTAAAAAGATGAAGACCGAGCATAAAAGTAAAAGAAATGCCCTTCGTAGAGGAAAGAAGCGATTAATCATGTGCTAGAGCTTCTTATTTGATAAAACAGAGATATTGAAAACGATTTTGAGAGAGGTGTATGTCTATGTCAAAAAATGGTAATGAAAAACTTATCATAATTAATGTCACGCAAAGTGTTTAGACTTTTGAGAGCGTTTCCGTTGTTTATTAGTTTGGCACTTCCCCCACCTTAATTTTCACAAACCAGGGCTAGCCGTGTTCACGGGTACCCACCAGCTTTCATAAAACCATAAGGAAGTGCATTTTTCTTAATATCAGGCACCAACTCTCTATAAATTTAAATGAGCACAAATTCCATACTCATTGGGTGAAATAAGGAAGAAGAACTTTTCTTGACATAAACCATAATAAAATTGAAACTACTTCCTCGTGAGCTAAAACAATAACACAGAACAAGGTATAATTCTGAAGGTCTGAAGGTGGCACACGAGAAATTTACTTGGAGTGGCGGTTAAATACAACATATAGGTAGATATGGTGGAGACATTTGACATACTTTAGTTTTTGGGAGTTTGATGCACGAGTAGAGCTCATACTCAGTACTGGTGTAGGCTAGCTAAAGACTGGGAGCGACCAAGTAAGAGAGCAATAACGAGTGTAATCATGCATAGCGACAAAACATCATTAATCAAAGCATGAAGTGATATTAAAAAGTCAAAAAATAAATGATCATCAAGACTAGAAGTGACTTTTTTAGTAGTCATAACATAGTGTGAGCATGCACCAAGTCAATCCTGATAAATCATTCAAAGGAGAAATACCATAATACCATGCTTCAATATGAGAGAACAACACATGATTAAATTCAATGGAACATTACGTACTCTCGTCTATTTGAGACTAGTCATAATACATCATAAATAACCAAGAACACAATTAAAATAAAATCTAACATGACATGCCAAAGCCAAAGCCATAGTCAAAACAAGCTTCCTATTGCACCACTATAAGCATTAAACAATTTACTATTTTCCAAAACCAATCAACTTATTCAAAAAAATTATCAAATAAAATAATAATCAAAGACTAGAGAGCTAATCAAATATAAATGAAGTAAACCAACAAGATCGAACAAAATTTGAGTGAAAAACAAGAGCTAAAATAGTATAAGTAAAAACTGAACACTCACATAACAATAAGAGTGGAAACTAGAGTGTTCTAGGCAATGAAACAGAGTGTATCTCTCCCAAAATAAAAGTGCTAGGATCTAAAAAATATAAATCAAATAAAACAAAACAAACTGAAAGCAAAATAAAAAGACACTTGAAGAATAACACATATCATGTGAAGCAATAAAAATATAGTATTTTGGAACAAACCTGATATTTTTGTTGATGAAGAAGTGGATGCCTTGGGCATCCCCAAGATTTGAGGGTTGTACTTATTGAATATGCCTTGGGGTGAGATGGGCATCCCCAAGCTTTAGCTTTTGTCCATCCTTCATCTCATCACATCATACTTCTCTCCCTGCACTTGAAAACGTCCTCCATCTAAAACTTCTGACAATCTTCATTAGCAACGTTAGTGTAATCAAAATAACAAATCGACTTGGTTCAGTTTCAACAAAAGTATACACTCCATTTATAACATTCGATACTGTAAAAACTTTTTTAAAGCTCTCTTTCTCAAAAGAACACCAAAACAAAGAGATTAAGACGCAAATGCAAATATCTGCAGAAATATGTCAAAACAGAACAATCGTTAAATATTTTTTTTTGAAAATCTTCTGTTGCTCAAATAAAAAAGTGGGAAACTAATTAAAGTTATATAACAACCGGGGGCATGTGTCTATTTTTTTAAAAGCAATCCGACGTTCTGTCTGAGAGATATGAATTTTTTGTAAGAACCCAGAAATCTATTTTAGAACAGAAACTTCCCCAAATCGCACTACCTCTCAATTAGAGATTACAATTGGCACAAAAACAAAATAAAAAGTTCAAGGAGTGGTTGCTACGGAGGTGAAAACTTCCAAAACAGAAAATGAACAAAATAAAACAAAAGGATTGCGAAAGAAAACAAAAGTGGGTTGCCTCTCACAAGCACTTTCTTTAACGCCTTTTAGCCCGGCATAGTGTTTTGACATGAAGCTCACATAAGAAGAAGAATTTAAGCATCATATAGAGAGAATCAAGGAGCAAATATGAAGGACATTTAAATCTAACCCACTTCCTATGCAAAATAATATTGTAAATAAATAACTCATTAAAGCACAAAGGAACTTGATTCGTATTACTCTCCGAAATAGTGGAGTCGTCATTAGATAAATTCACGGTCTCTCCCAACCCAATTTTTACAATATTATCATAAATATGTGGTATATTATAATCATAATCAATTTTCTCCTGCAATCTAGGTGAGCTAAGAAGTTCATTTTCAGTTATTATATCATCATCATTAGAAGGAACATGGTAGAACTAATAGCATAACAATTATAAATATCATCATTTTCAGGATTGGAGCCAAAAATAGTTTCAAGATTATAAGTAATATCATTATTGACCCAATCATGATCATCAAATTCAGTAGTAGGCATAAAATAATCATCTTAAATAGTGCATACAGACTTAACATCACAATAATAACCAATATAACAATCATGTATATCATCTTCAATATTAATTTTTGAATTATACTCACTAGGAATAACCATGAGAGGAGCAACATGTTTAGGGGAAGGTACCATATTCTATCCCTTTTCTTCCTCCTCCTCTTCTTCTGCTCCTTAGACGCCTTATGAGAGAGTGGTGGGAAAGGAAGCTTCTCTACATACTCTGATTTATCATTAGAAACAATAGGAGAATCTTGGAAGATTTTCTCCCTTCCGTTAGTGGCAATAAAATAAATATTCTTACTTACATAATTTGGTAAAGTTCAATTATTTTCAATATTGTCTATGTAAGGATTTTCATGGCAATTCTTAACACAATAAGAGTAGCATCCCTGCAAAATGTTATGTATCCCCAAAGTATTCATGTATAATCCAAAGGGTTTTCCCAATAGCTCTTCACACCCCATAAATAATGTAAGTTCATCATAAAGATCGGAGGTGATCATGTTATCATAAAGGGGATGATTAATGATTCTATCACAAAAATCTAAGCATTGGAAATTAAAGTGCCCCACTGCATTACAATTTCACAAATAGAAGGATAGTGGTCTTGCACTTTTTCAGCAAATTCATTTAGATCTTAACTCCATATGCTAGCTTTTTCATTCTTATGTTTCTTACAGTAATTATCTTCTTCAACCTGAGTATTTTCAGAAGGTGTATGCACTACACAAAAATTAACATGCTCTTATAAACATTATTTTTAGAACCTAGATCGTGTCTATTGCATTCATTATCAACTATTTTATTTTATTTGCAAATTTCTTAAAAAGGTTCATGATACTTGGTAAAATTATCTTTAGGAAATTTGATATGAGAGTTTTTTTTTTGCAAAAATAGACACCTATTTCAGAATAAAGTCCAACCTTAGCACTAAGCTTAGTAAAATTATCAGTTTCAACAAAGGACTTAATGCAATCATACTCATAATCTATAAATCATTCGTTACCTTTGTCAATCTCCCAATCTTCAGCGTTGCGTTGAATCCTTTCAATAATGTCCCATTTAACATCAACTTTTTGGTTCACAAAAGAACCTATAGAAGAAGCATCAAGCATATCTTTGTCATGGGGAGAAAGCCTTGTATAAAAATTGTTAATAATAATTTCATTTGGAAAGTTATAATTGGGTCATTTAAGCATTAATGATTTGATTCTCCCCCAAGACTGAGAAATTCTCTCTCCGTTACGAGGCCAAAAATTATATATATAATTCCTATCTTGATGCATTTCATGAAGAGGATAAAATTTAGAATAAAAGAGAGACATAAGATTTTTACAATCCAATAAGTGAGAATCATCTAGTAGCCTATATCAATCCCATGCCTTATCTTTCAGTGATGAGGGAAATAATTTCCTCATGATTACTTCTCGTGATACATCTGCAATCTTAAATACCTCATATAATTCTTTAATATAAAACAGATGCACCCTTGGATGGACAGATCCATCTTCTGCATAACGATTATTCATAACACGACCGAGTATCCCTATAGGTATCGTAAAAGGAGCAATTGCAGTAGGTGGATGACCTTTATCTACCACATGATTTGTTGAGGGGTCATTCCTAAATAACCAAATAATAGTAAAGGTTTCCATAATAAAGCAAAATAACAAACAGAAATAAAAAAAACATCACACAAGATGAAACAAGAAAAAAAATAAGCCCAATCCGTGAAATAAAAACAAGAAACAAAAGGAAAAAATTGCAAGATCTAAAGATCTACATTCATGCGCTAACCTCCCCACCAACGGCGCCAGAAAATGTTGATGTCTACTACACGTTACTAATATTGTAGACTATGTTGGGCCTCCAAGCGCAGAGGTTTGTAGGACAGCAGCAAATTTCCCTCAAGTAGTGCTTTCTGGATAAGGATTGATAGCCGCCTAAAAAGAAGGAAAATCAAAGAAATGGATAGGCACGAGCCACTTTAGAGCTCTGGCACCACTCCGTTCGACCTATCAGCTCCCCAATGCTTAACCGGACGGACTGATTCTATAGTTCTGTTCTAGTAGAAACTTGATTGATTCGTTCCTTGAGTAACCAAATGTTTATCGAACTTAGGGAGGTATAGGTTGAGTGTATCCCTCTCAAGCAACCCTGGAATTAAGATACAAGAATTTTCTTGTGTCCCCAGCACACCCAATACAATTGTCAGTTGTATAGGTGAAAGCGCATGGTGCCCCATATGTGGTTTTGGTAATTAATGACAATCCTTATGTACGAATGTTTGCATTGAGTTATTATTATAGATCTTGTCCATAGAAAAGATTGGAGTTCACGTGTTGAAATCTAGAAGCTTTCATGATGACCTTTGTTATATTAAAGGATTTATATGAAGAATGGTCATGTATAGACTTGTGCATATTGCTAGTGTGTCTTGAAGAAAATTATTAGATGGCCTTTTGTGATTATCTTCAAGACATCATTATTTTAAGTGACAAGAAAAGATACAAGGTTTATCAAGCAAGTGATCTACACACAAAACTACAAGATATACCAAGTGGGATTATGTATCTCATGGTACGGTAAGAATTGGTCCATATAGCTTTTTGAACTAACCCATGATATGTGTGTGTGTGGTTAGGTATCTTTACATGGGCATGCACCAAAAGAGAGATTTCATGTAGCCCATGGTCTATGTCGTTGTCAAGCGGTGTTCGTCATCAAGCTTGACGTGGAAGCTCAAGTGAAGCATCTCAAAGAAATCCTATGCTTGATGCTTTCCACCCATTTGGAGATTGTGGCCTTGTGAAGATTTTCCGAGAAGGGTCTATCCCATAATGGTGTACAGGGAGCTAGTCTCTCCCATAATGGTGCATGGGGGAGCAGCTTACAAGTCTTCATCAAGCGGAGCTTGTGCTAGCAAGCACGATCAATAAAGAGGATCCACCTTGATAGAGTCAAGGTTATCATCATCTAGCTCAAGTGGAATGCTGAATGCAAAGGTATGATCTTGATAGGTTTTCTATTTTACCGGTCTCATGTGGGAGACCGGGTTATAGGATCGATAGTCGTACTATCAAGAGGGGCTCTCAAGTGAGTAACTTGATCAAATCGTTGTGGAGAGCTCACCTTTGCAAACTTGCACATCATATTTCTTGGTTCTTATTTGTATTTTATCTCCTTGGGGTTTTGGTGCTTGTCGTGATCATCATGACAAGCCAAGGTTTATCGAAAACTGTTTTGGTAAGAAAAACTTGTTGCTTTTTGGTGGTGCAAATATTCATTCAGCTTTGAGAATGTTTCCACACCTTCCATGTGTGGTAAATTCTACATTTTTTGGATACTCATTGTTGTTATATTTCCAACCCAATTTAATTCACCTTATTAGGAGTTCATTCGCAAAAGTTATGTTCGTTTCGGTGATGGAGGTTTTACCGGTTGTTCCTTTTAGAGAGGTTAAAACTTTCTACATTTGGTTTTAATTTGCATTGTTGGGCAGTGATGTTTCTATGCATTATCTTGTAGAATTTTTTTTGTTGCAAACTCAACAAGCCAAAGATCATTGAAAGCTGAGTTCGGACGCAAAAGCTATGAGCGTTTTAGTATTGGTGTTTCTGTAATTTTTGTCAGGCCGGAATCTCCGGACTTAGGGCCGGAATATCCGGACCAAAAAACCTCAAGGGGTTGCTTCAATGGTATCACCCACTGTATAGGATTCGGAGAGTGCCCAGAGTCTTCGGTTCAGGCCAGAGTCTCCGGTCTTCAGACCGAAGTCTCCAGTGTGAGTTTTTCCTGCAACGGCTCTTTTTCGTGGGGATCTATAAAAGGCCCCCTTCTTCCCCCCAAAGAGCTAGGTCTTCTAAGCACGAATTTCCCCCTCTCTCTTCTCCATTTTTGACCTTCGAAAGCTTTCCATTCTCTCAATTCCTCCCATGATTCTTGCATATCTTCGAGGGAAAAGAGAGAGGAGATCTAGATCTACATTTCCTCAATCCATCTTCCTTCTTAGTGAGGGAAACCTAGTAGATCTTGATCTTGGAGTTCTTGGTGTTTATCCTCCAGTATTCTTCCTCTCTTATTCCCCCATAAACATTTGTTGCTTTGTTGGAATTTGAGAGTGAAGGTTTTGAACACTTGTGCTCTTGCCTTCTACATCGGTTGCATCAGTTTGCTCTCTCCACGAGGATTCGTGGAAGTGAAAGTTTGTGGACGTGTTACTCTTTGGTCTTGGACCCTATACTACTTTGTGGTGTTATTGGGAGCCTCCAATTGAGTTGTGGATGTGTGCCCCAAGATTGTGGTGACATCGAGAGACTCTAATTAAGTTGTGGATGCGTGCCTCGAGATTGAAGGTTGCCAATAGTGGAAGGTGAACTAGGCCTTCATGGAGAGGTTCATCGGAGAATAGAGTGAGGTAGTTGTGGCGTTGAGTATGCCTATTGTGGCAAGCTCACACCCCTCCAACGATACGTACTCCCCTTGTGGGAGGAACTCGGGAATACATCATTGTCTCCGCGTGCCTCGGTTATTTATATACCCGAGCTTTTTACTTATGCAATTTACATTGTGACAGCCTTCGTGCTTGAAGTTATATATCTTGCTATCACCTTGTTACCTGTCTTTCTTAGCATAAGTTTTTGGTGCACCTAGCTGACCCTAGAATATTTATGTTGGTTGCTTGTTAATTTTAACACCTAGTTTATTTCTACATTTAGCAAGCCTTAACCGGAACAGTTTTAATCGCCTATTCACCCTCCCTCTAGGCGACATCGTTGTCCGTTCAATTGGTATCGAAGACCGGGCTCTCTTTATAAGTCTTTACATCCTAGAGAGTACGATGACGTTTTGGGAACTAGGGAACGATCCTTCTTTTAAATTCGATGGCACAAATTATGATGTTTGGAAATATCGCATTCTTGATATTTTTGGGGCCATGGGTCCACAACATGTAAAGATAATTGTAGATGTGGATTTTCCTCCTCCAAAGGATTCCAAAAATATATCTTTAGAGGATGAGGAGAACTCTCATCTCGATACTCAAGTATCTAATGGTCTCATGTATGTTTTGAGTGATGTAGTTCTTGCGTCTATCATGCCTTTTTGGAACGCTCATGAGCTATGGACAAAACTTCAAGATATATATGACGTGTCCAACATTATTGAGGATGATTTTTCTCCATCCACTTTCGTCCGTGACGAGTTCACTTTTTTAGCCACTCCACCAACATGTGATTTGTCACAAGGTAATGATATGGTGAGTGGTGATAGAAATTGCATTTTGGATAGTGAATCTACTATCGACTATACTTCATCTCTATCTCATTGCAATATTATATCTTTGGACTTAATCTCTTCTAGCACCCAAAATGCCTCACTTGCTATTATGATAGTCCTTGCATGTCATGTAATAAATGTTCAATTAAATCTCATGATGATATGCTTCATATGTCTTGTTGTCATGAAAACAATGCTTCCATTTCCTCTAGTGCTTGTGTGTCTAACTATGTAGAGGAATCCCACATTTTGGTGGAACAAGACATGGACCTTATTGGTTCTTCAAGTCAATCTTCATCATCTTCATCCATTTCTCAAGTGTGCCTTATGGATAAGGATTCAAAGGTTTCTCCACCTTTGGAACCCTCTACATCTTGTGACGACGAGGATGAGGATTTACTTTATGGAGAGTATGATGATGAGGTATCTTTAATGGAGAAGGGTGAGTTCGTTCTTCTTTATCTCCCTAAAGTTAGTAAAGCTATCTCTCCTTTGGGTGAGATTTTGGCTTTTGCTATTTATAGCGCAAAACTCATTGAGAAGAAATGTGAGATTTAAAGGAGAGATGCCGATGAAAAGGCGTCCCTCACTATGTCTCTTGAGGAAGAGTATGAGCTCCGAGTTACTCTTGAGGAGAAACTTTAATATATCGAGGAACTCCATAATGAACAAATAGCCTTTCTCACTAAAGCACGTGACCATACTATTGCTAAATATAAAGTGCTTAAAAAGGAAAAGTTTGAATTTGTAGTTGGCAATGCTAATCTCATTGAGGAAAACTCTAGGTTGAATAATGAGCTTGCCAAGTTGTCTTCTTCTATTTCTAATGATGCTTGTTCTACTAACTCCACATCTTTTGAAGCATCTATTTTGAAGGAGAATGTTGAGCTAAGGGCTCAACTTGAGTTGATGACTAGCAAGTGTGGGAAATTGGAAAAAAGCCATGAAAAGATATCCGGCTCTCATGAGGATCTTCTAGCATCCCATACTAAGATAAAGTTAGGTCTTGATACTATCACTACAAAGGTAACATCTGTGAGCCTCATGTGGTTACTAGGACAATTTCTTCTAGTAATGCTATATTTCCTTGTGCTAGTATTAGTAATTCATCCTCTCATAATGTTTCTACATCTTGTGTTGAATTGCTTTCCTTGCCTTGTTTCTCTAACAACGAAGCATCTACTTCCTATAGCTCTTGTGTTGATTCTAAGCACAAGGCCCAAGTCACTTCTTTGAAGAAAGACTTGGAATAGTGTCATGAAGGGGGTTCCTGTCGCACCCTGACTTCTATAGGATACTCACCGGGCCGAACTGGATAGTAGATGATTGGATTACGGGGCCTACCTGCACCCGCATCCTCTTACGAGTAGGCCAACACTTATGTGTGACAACCAAACTCTACTATCCACCGTCGATGTAAACTATCCCATAGAGATCAAGATACTTCCATTGACGTACTTCATACCATACACACATGGTACGTCAACGGCGTTAAACGAAATGATACCACAACAGATCTCTAAGACACAAAAGATGGAAATAAGTTGCAACTGGCTCTCACTAGAGCAGAGAATAGAAAATACAATCATCCAGAGGACACATGTCCCAACATATCATCATTACATCACAGCGGAAGCATTCAAAAGGTCTAAGTACAGACAAATCCAAATAGGCCTAAGAGGCCGGGAAAGAAAAGAAGACGGAGCCCATCCACGTAGTCTCGGATCCTGCCCGGGTCCGCTATGTACTCGTCAACAGTCTTGTCGTACTCCACGTAGTAGCCACCATGGGGATCCTCGGAATCGTAGTCTGCGTAAACCACAGCCCCAAAGGGGTCAGTACATACAAGTACTGGCAAGCAAGACTCACACTTCACCAACGTGTACCCGGCAACACCAGGTACAAAAGCTTTAGGTTCAACGGAAGAATAGGTGATATAAAAGATGCTGCAGCGGGCTGCACTAACCAACTACAGAGACATACTACAACTTCCGGCTAACAGAAAGAAGATAAGATAGCGTATCGTAACCAACTACAACTAACTCCAAACAAACCCATCCAATGTTACCCCCTACTAAGGAAGCAACCCAAGGATAACTCACACAGTTGGATTAATGATGATTCCGGTTATTGTGTCAATAATCCTATTACTAGTCAAAATTAGCATTAGTTAGGTGTAAGTTGTTCTGAGTACTTGTTAGCCAGTACTTTCACCAAGTCAACCATAACCGCGGAAAACACGGCTTCTCGAGAAGATCTAACCCTGCAGGGATGCACCAATTTGGCCGTACACGTAAGAATAACCCGCCAGATGGAACGGCCATTCCACCAAGCGGGGCACTCAACACAACTCAACTCTTCTTCGCATCAAGCCCAAAGCACCACGTGCTGTGCGTGCGCGGCTAATCGAGCCCCACGAAGAAAAGGGGACCCTCATAGCACTGGAAGACCACGCCGTCCTAAATGCCGACTACAAAAGTTCCACCCTGGCGCCAAGGGTTCGCACCTGCATATGCATGCATCAAATGGAAAGCCCGAACTAAGTGCGGCGATTTGGACGAGATGCGAATCGAGTCAAATTGAGGGGGGCACCCATACACGCTTCCTACATGCGGTTAGTGCGCTCATCATGGATCAGTAGACAAGACCCTTTTCCTAATTAGGGTCGACACTAGCAGGCCTCAAAACCACGCCGGGCCTCCTGCCGGTGCCTTATCATCAAATTATTATTACCCATAACATTAACAGGTTGATTGTTTAAACATCGAGCCCATAGAACATAAATAAGTAAGGTAAAAGAAGTAACGGACAACAGACTCGAGCACAAGCAACCCTAAGCATACTAGTAAGACACGGGCAACAAGCAACGGGGTTATAGGTGTGGAGGTGAGGCAATATCAGGGTTAAAGGATATCATGTGATAGGATCGGAACACAAGCATCGATTCATAGGGCTAGCAGAATAGACAACGGAAAGTATCGGTATCCAGTGTGGAACGGGAACACAATGGTTCATGTGAGTGAATACTTGCCTGCAAACTCAGTAACCTGGTACTGAGCTAACTCCTCAGAAGGGGTGTCGTAAGTCTCGTCTGTCTCAACGTTGTCGTCTAATCGAGAAGAAGAAAACACACAATCGAAAAGAGACGAACAATCAATAACAGATATAATGCACATTCATGGGATGATGCATGGCAATTAATTGATGCATCAAAATAAACCAGTTGACAAGATAACATGTTTAAATCGACCCATATGCAATTGGATTGCATATGGAAAGCCCATGAGTTAAGGTTGGATTAAATGATCTACAACTACCCATCAGGTGAAAGTTGATTAGCATGATGCATGGATGAAGTTAACAAAAAGGAAACAACAATAGGAACAATTTGAAATGAAGTTTACCAAGTTTGGAATTCATTTATTAAGTTAAGAGATTTTTGGCTCCATAAAGTAGTTATACAAGCATTTGTTGTTTTCACCAATTTTAATTGTTCAAAATAGATGACAAAGTTCATATTTGGAAAGAACACCAAATTTTAGGTGGATTACATGTTTCAATTATTGAAAAAGGAATTAGAATGAATTACTTATGAATTAAACAAGTTTACACAAAATTTAAAATGGATTTAATTCAAGTATGAATTTAATTGAATTTTTATTTGGTCAAAACATTAAATCAAATTCATATTTGAAAATATTATGATTTTCTGGTTTGAAAACATATTTTATAAGTTCAAAAATAATTTAATTTGACCAAGTTATGATTTTAGCCAATTTAAATGATTTAAACAAGGTTTAAATTATTTAACCAATTTTAATTATTCAAAACATGAAACAAAGTTTATATTTGGATAGGTGGTTTAATTTAGCATGGAAAACATATTTTATTTGTTGAAAATGGATTTAAAATGAGCAAGTTATTAATTTGACAATTTTAAATGCATTAATTAAGAAATAGTTGTTTCCAGCATTTTAAATTATTCAAAACAGAAAACAAAGTTGATATTTGCAAAGTATATGAAAAATGGGATGGAAAACATATTTTGTTTGTTGAATTTGGAATTTTTTATGCCCAAGTTATGAATTTTGCAAAATTAAATGAATTAAACAAGTTTTCAAATATTTCACCAATTTAAAATATTCAAAACAGTAAAAAAAATTATATTTAGGTAGAGAATTTAATTTGGTATTGAAACCATATTTAAAATGTTGAAATTGGAGTTAAAATGAATTATTTAAGCAATTTCCAAGATTAAGGTGCAATCTGCCATTTAATTAACAGTTAAGGGCTCAGAAAATATTTACAGGGCCTAAGAAGAAATTAGCAAGGACTTGTTTGTGATTCTGGAATTTGTGCAGGGCCTGGAAAAATAGAAGAGAAAAGGGGGTTTAATCCCGGGGGTGGGATTCGAACCCACCACCCCCTGGGTGCTGCGCGGTAGCTGCTGCCACTGCGGTGGATGTGGGTTTGTTGACAGTAACGGGGCAAAGGGAGGTTGAGGTGTTGCTTCGGGCCGGTACTGACGAAACTGAAGAACACTTTCAGTTACTGTACGTGCACGGAACAGAATCGACGAGGGGACGGCGATGATCGCCGGCCTTCTGCCGCGCGCGCACGAGGCCGTGTGCGTGTGTGCTGTGCTGTGGCCGTGCGTGGAGATAGAGGGAGGAGAGAGGCGAGGGGAGGGATGATCACCTCGAGGGATTCAGAGGGAGGAGCAGGTCGGGACGGAGCAGGTGGCGACCGGCGACAAGAGGAGGACGGCGGCGGCGCCTCGAGCCTTCCCGGTCCTCTCTGCGGGGTCGAGGAAGAAAAGGGGGGCGCGGGGAATCCATTCCCGTGCCTACCCTGCTCGGAGGGAGACTCCAACGGCGGCGATCGCCGGAGGGAAAGGTGATGGCGATCGGGTTCAGAGGTGTTTGGGTTCAGAGAGGGAGCAGAGCAGAGAGATGGAGGTGGGAGGAGAGAAATGGAGGCGGGGAAGAGGGAAGAGAGGAGGAGAGAAGGGTTAGGGCAGGGGAAGGGCATCGAGCTAGGGTTTATAGGGGGAGGGGAGAGCTCCTGTCCGTTCCCTGCTCCTCTGATGCGACGTGGGAGTCCTGGATGTTGAGCCGTACGAGAGGTGGAAGATGAGCGAAGGGGTATGGGCCTGAGGGAGAGAGATGGTGGGCTGGGCCTGCTGGCCTGCCCCTCTCTCTGGTTTTAGGTTTTTATTTCTTTTCTTTCTATTTTTTTTTGCAGATTGGAATAAGGAAAGAAAGGAGAGGTTTTTAGGATAGAAAAATGTTGTGGATGATTTTTATAGGTTATTAGTTAAAAATCACAAGTGTGACATTGTTGGTTTCTTAAAATTTGAATCTTGTTGCTGTTTTAAAATTCAATTGAATTTGGGTGGAAATTGCTATTAAATGAGTTATTAAAAAGACCCATTTAAATAGTGTGAACCCTTTTAGCTTATTTGAAACAAAAGATTGATTTGTTTTGGTAATTTTCATAAAGTTCAAAATGGTTGCTGTTTTGGAAATTAAGTGAATTTGAAAGGCATTTGAATTAAGTGAATTGGCTATTAAATGAATTATTGAAACTTAAACAATTTGATGGTTTGGACTTGATAGTTTAATGAAAACAACTTGATGTTTTGATTTGGATAATTTTATTTGAAAATTGTAACAGCACAAGTATGAAACAAAAGGTTTGAAATTTGATTTGAAATTCAAATAGAAAACAAAGGAAAACAAAGGAAAACAGAGGAAAACAATTGGAAAACAAGCAAAACAAATGCAATGAACATGATGTCATGATGCAAAACATAAAATAACAGAGAGCAAACATTCTAATGGCTATTTTTTATACTTGGGATGTTACAGTTCCACCCTTGACAAGATGTTGATGGTGCAAAGACTTCCCAATGACAAGAGTGTACATGGATTCAACTCCAATATCAAGAACAAGTCCAAGGTTGACAAGAAGAAGGGCCAAGAACAAGTATAAGATCCGGCCAAGATTATTTTCTTCAAGTGCAAGATTGAAGGGAACCATTTTATATCTTGCCCTTCGAAGAAGAAGCTTATTAGTGAGAAGCAACTAGGTAATAGGCCTCTTGTTCAATCTCATGCTCAACCATGAGTTGAACAAAGTCCACCTCCTAACAATACTCAAGCCAATGCTCCTCAAATTAAGGAGCCTTCTAATAAGAAAGAAAAGAGTCGATGTTGCTACCTTTGTCGTGAGAAGGAACACTTTACTTCTTCATGCACCAATGGTACATTATCCAACCCTATCCTTGTAGTATACCGGGAATCCCACATTTTGGTGGAACAAGACATGGACCTTATTGGTGCTTCAAGTCAATCTTCATCATCTTCATCCATTTCTCATGTGTGCCTTATGGCTAAGGATTCAAAGGTTTCTCCACCTTTGAAACCCTCTACATCTTGTGATGATGTCGGACCCCGGACCCAGAGATATACATACTGTTATGTGCTCCTAGGCATGGACTCACAAGGGCTTCAGGGTTACCAGCCCCGGCCGCAACAAACAACGGCAGGCAGACCGGATTCATCCGCACGCAGTCCGGATCTCCCGGTCTACTACTCCTTGTATCCATGCTAGTCATAACCAATTATGCATACCCAAGCGTCCACGACTCGGATGAAACTGAAGGAACGGGACCAAAGTTATACAGAGCTGCTACGTGTCCAGAAAGTGCAACAACAATCTAGGGTTACTCGGGTTACCTCGCCCCAGGCCGAATCACATTGGCAGGCGGGCTCGGACATGGACCATCGGCTCCACAACCCCTCGACTGCGACAACTATGCAGGCATAGCCAAAACTATATAACAACGGGCTCGAAACCAACAATCGATCAAAGCAGCACTCTATACATGAAAGTTGTATTATACAAGTCATATTATAGTAGTTTACACCAGGGCCGGTCCATACATTTACGGGGCCCAGGGGCAAGACGGCAATCAGGGGCCCTTGCACACACATATAAGCCCAAAAGTATGTTGTATTTCAAAAGCAAATATGGAACCAATACATGATATCCAGATAGTTTATCTCGGGGGGTGTAAAATTTATAACACAGACTATTTATTTATATCAATCCATTGTTGAGGAGAACATGATAGCAAGGAAACAATATTGTAGTTCTTGGAGGATCTTCTTATGCGTCACACGTTCCAAATGAGAGACCGAAGGACATTAGTGTTCTGGAAAAAACAAAAAGCTTGTTAACAGGACCAATTGCGTCAATCTTTTGTATCGACGTAGAACAAAAATAGACAAGTAGACTTACACGTGTTTCCAGATCCTCCAAAATAGTCAGATTAAAGATGATATCACATTATTACTCCATCTTCCAAATAAGAAATGTCATCACACATCAGATCTTAGAATTTCTTTTAACACTCCTGGAAGCAAAGTCATCGATAATTGAATCAATATTTATTTCATCCAACTTATCTTTTTCAATGCATAAAGTAGCAAGACCATTTAATCTTTCTTGTGACATTGATGACCTCAAATAGTTTTTTAACAGTTTCAATTTTGAAAAGCTACGTTCAGCAGATGCTACTGTCACCGGTACCGTAAACAAAATTCGATAGGCAATTAAAATATTTGGAAAACAGTCTATGTCTCTAACAAACTCAAATATCTCAATTGCACGCATTGGCAAATCTGATTCGGGTAAAGTCATTTGTAGCAACCTTAGTTCAGAAAATAGATCATCCAGTTCAACATCAGAAGAACCATTTCTAGAAAATGTTTTTACAAACTTGACACAACTTTTGCGTAATTCATCTTCACAATATAACTTCAAGACTTTAGAGCTAAGTAAGAAGCCAAATATACTTTTGAATTCTTTAAGCTCTTCGAATCTTCTATTTAGAGAGACCTTTGAAACATCAACCATAACTAAGAAATAATTAACTTCAAATGCCTTCTCAGCTAATAGAGTTTCTTCATCGTGATCAAGCTCATCAAATTGATTTTTCCTAGTTACTTGACGTTTTATTGGAAAAGATGGTTCTATACCCATATCTGATGCAATACCTTTCGCAATATTCAAACTAGTTGGAAATCCTTCATTTCTATACTTTTCAAAAAAAAGCATTATGCCTTCAATTTGCTGCAATGTTGAATCAACACACATGGATGCAGATTGCAACTTCTTGCTCACCATGTTTACAGCAAACAGAATGTCATGCCAAATAACCATACCAAGTAAAAACTCGAAACTACCAAGTGCATCAAATAAATTTTTTGCGTCGCTCTTTGACTTGGCATCATCGCATATTTTACCTAGCTCAGCTAATGCTAGCCTCAGTTCTGGTGCTTGATATCGAATAGCTTTCACACTTTTAATACGACTCTCCCACCGAGTATTAGACAACCCTTTCACGGTCAAACTTGGAATATGATCAAGCAAAACTTGCCATCTTTTAGTAGAACTTGAGAATAATATATAAATTCGTTGCACAATTCCAAAAAAAGAAATAGCTTTACCACACGAACTAGCCATGTCACATAAAGTGAGATTTAGACTATGACATGCACATGGCATGTACAGAGCTCTCGAATTGATATTAAGTAATCGCCTTTGCACCCCTTGGTTTTTCCCTTTCATGTTGGAACCATTATCGTACCCTTGCCCCCTAACGTCATCAATACTCAAACCATAAGACTCCACGACAGCAACAAGTACATTAAAAAGTCCCAAACCAGATGTGTCATCCACCTTCATAAATTGCATAAAGAACTCCTCAATTTTTATTTTGTTGTTTGACATGTTAACACATCTAATAATTAAAGTCATTTGTTCTTGATGGCTAACATCAGGAGTGCAATCAAGAATTATAGAGAAATATTTGGCCTCTTTAACAATTTTTAAGATAGAACTCGTAATAGTAGAAGCCAAAAGCGAAATCAACTCATTTTGGATTCTGTGGCTGAGATAATGATGATAAATTTCGTCATTTTGAATTCTCCTAAGATGTTCTTGCATTACAGGATCAAATTCGGCAATCATCTCTACACATGCCAAAAAATTACCATTGTTGTGCTGGTACAGTTTCTCACAAGTGTCGCGAAAAGCCAAGTTGCGTTTTCCAAGATATTTTACAATAGCTACTAGTCTTACTAGCACTTGTCTCAAGTGTTCTTTCTCCTTTGCGATCTGCTGCTGCAAATCCTTATCTATTGTTTGGTTTTTGGCTAGTCTAACTCTTAGCTCATTCCAAGTGTTCATGTTTCTAATATGCTCAACACCCTTTTCATGTTCTTTAAGCCTCTCACTAAGATGCTTCCAATCTCTCAAGCCATTATTTGCTAACGCGCTCTTGTTGATATGGGATTTGAAAAGCTTACAACAGAAGCAATACACTTTGTCAAGATGTTTAGAATAAACCAACCATTTTCGGTCATGCACTTCACCATTTCTCATTTTTCTATAATAATAAGCTTGTGAAAAATGTCTAGATTTGCTGTCCGATGGGAACAAAATATTATTTTGTCTTACGGGTCCCTTCTCAACTAAAATATCTCTTGCCCTGCCATCTATATTGTCCCACTCTCGTGGATCAAAAATATCAACGATGAACAAAGGTGGTTCATCGACAGTTGGGATTTCAGAATTTGGCGAATCAGTTTGGTTTGCATGGTCGCTAGAATTATTATCACCCACACTATCACTAATATTAACATCTTGCTCTATATTATCAGTAGGTTTCTCTTGATACTCTACTATGGCCAATTGCAGCGAATCCCTAGAAGAATTACTAGTTCTAAAATATTTGGAAATTGAACCTGGACCAGTTCATCTTTACGTTTTTTGTTCTTCCTTTTATTGCAACCAGATAAATGCCTACTGGACATTTTTGATGCTTCTAAGCAATTTTCAGAAAAGATAGTGAGTAAAAGGAACGACAGAACCTGGATTCCGGTGAATGCCGCAATCAACACGAACAGGAAGACCACGCCATGAACAAAATTGACTTCTCCCCTTTCCAAGTGACCAAATCTCCTTAGCACTCTCAGATCCAGTGAAAAGAGAAAGTCCTACAAATACATTGAGCCATAAGAGACGATGGGGAGAGGTATTTATATACGAACAGGGGAAGGGGAACGATGAACGCGTACCGTCTCTCAACGTCTAGTCGTTGGGGAATGATCCGAACGTTGAGGATCAGAGGATGGAAGGAGAGCTGATTGGGGAGAGATTCGATTGCGCCGTTGATCTCCATTATTGGCTGGTCGTGGTCTCAGAATCGGGAAGGACGAGAGCGTCGGCGCTGTTAGGGGAGAAGGCGATTGGGAATTTGGGGGAGAAGAAGACCAGGCGACCAGCCGAGCGTATATGGACGTATTGAATAGCGATTCCTTTTTTCCTGCTCGTGACTAGTGGAGCAGCGTGATGCCTGGTGGGCTTTCTTTGGTTTGGGCCACTTAATTTTTTTTTTACAGATTATGGAGTACGCTTATGGAATAATCTATACTAGTAGTCCCTGGGTCGGGGCCCCTGCCTTTTGGGGGCCCAGGGCGGGCGCCCCTTTTGCCCGGCCTATGGGCCGGCCCTGGTTTACACGCAGAGGTTACACGACCAACAAGGTCAAGCAACCCAACATTACAACAAGCAGCGAAAGCAAATATGTTGCTATACAACAAGACTGCAAAAGGGCTAAGAGTCCGAAACATAAGCAACACAGCCAAACCCATACTACAGATACCAGGCTGCCACCTGGGAACCCCTAACTACTCATCGACGTCGAGGTAGAACCCTTCTTCAGATGCATCACAGAAGTCTGAAACAAGACAACAACGAGGCAAGGTTGAGTACAAAAGGTACTCAACAATACTTGGCTTCTAAGTTCTTTTGCGTAAAGCCATCTTTATTTTCCGAAGTCGAGGAAGAAGAAGCACGCGTAATAGAGCATTTCTAAAATAGAAGAGGAATCTACTCAACTACTGAGATCATCATGTTCTTTTGTCCACCAGTACTTTCTTATTCCCAGACTACTTTATACTACAAGAATCACCCCTCTCGACGTAGTCGAGGAGGCATCCTTCATTCGTTGTCAACAAGTTTTAATCATTCCGTTAGAGTTGTCTATGACCTCGTGTCTTTCACCAAGTCGTCCATAATCGTGGACACGACTTTCCGAAAGATTTATCCCTGTAGGGTAGTACACTTTACCCATACGTATCGACCGACTCTTAATGCCACGCGGTAACGCTCCTCTCTAAGAGCGCGGCAGATTGTGGTCGACCACGGCCTTTACCTTGCTTAACCCTATCCATGAGTCAACCCAAACAGGGCCATCCCGTCAACAGGGAGTTTGCCACCTCCTGACGGCATCTGTTATGTGAGTCGGGATAAGATCCGTGTACGTCCATCACTGGTCCCGATCACGCCCTAGTTTTTTCCAAAACATTTTATGACACACCGGCAAATGGAAAACTCAAACTACGTGACCCCATGGAAGTGATCAAACAAGTTAGTCAGCCGATCGGGTTTCATTGGCCCGCGTGTGGCTGCACGCTCAGTCTTGGCTTCTGCGGCGAGACCTTAGTTCCTAGGGTTGGCGAGTACGAAACGAATAACCACTACCCAAGTGGCCTCTCATGCAAGCCTTAGTTAGTTTCACATGCTCAACACTCACAAACATAACAACATAAAAGATTATCGAAGTGACCCAAATCATCAACCGGATGAAGTAGATCAAAACACTAAGCATGGCTAAGCATAACACACAAGGCTCTACGATACTCAAACGACCCTAGTCATACTAGGATGGTAAATAGGTATGAAGGTGACATATAGGGGGATCATGTAGTGGATAGGATACTCTAGTGGCGGATCTACACCCCGGGCAGCAGGGGCCATGGCCCGGGGTGCAAAACTTTTTTTAGCCTTCATATTAGTGAAATGGTTCAATTAATCTACCACTTAGGCTAAGTACACCACTAAAATGAAAACTAGCCCGGGGTTTGGTTGGATTCTAGATCCGTCCCTAGGATACTCTAAAATACTCAAAACTAAGTTGAATCGCATGCATGACTAAGAGGTTGAAAAGACTCAAAACATGGGTGGAGCCATGAGGTTGTGCTTGCCTTGCTCGTCGAAGGTGGAACTGAGTTGTTGTAGAAGGCCGGATCAACCTCCGGATCTCGGTCTATCGATAACGAGCAACACCGGAAAGAAGGCAAACAATAAAAACATGGTAACCGTGCAATGCACAATATGTATGCATGATCAAAACAATGCAATGGATTTAAGGTTTGGAAGGTAGAACAGAAAGCTAGGGTTCTACGCCGTGAACGAAGATCACCGGAGGGGAAGAAAACCGTAGTTTAGGGATGTGTCCAAGATTAATTTGTCAAATGACTTAGAGAACCCCATAGGTAGGCTGCGTTTTTTTCACTGATCATTTTGGTATATTACACTTGATTTTCTAATTTTATTGAATTAAAACTTTATTTTCTAAATTTTAATGGATTTAATTCAAACTCCAAATATGACCTCATTTTAAACTTTGTCAAACATGGATGAAAATGGTATACACAGATAGCTCACATTTTTTGAACATGTTTCATATTTTCCATAATTTTTGGAGTTATAAATTAAAAGTTATTTAATTTAAAAATAATAATTAATTTCTGTTATTTCTATTTACTGTGCGCCCCACCTAACAGTTAAAATTTAATTAAAAGAAAAACATAAATACCACACGGCAGACATGTGGGCAGGTGACGTCGCGATGACGTCACAGTGACGCCACACGGTGGCCGACAGGGGGCGGATGTGGTCGCCGGTGGCATTTCCGGCGGCCCCCGGATACGCCGTTTTGCTCTCTGGGAGCGTCTTGTCGAGGGGAACGTGTAGGGGCGGCGCCTCTTGCTGGAGGTCAACGGCAGCGAGCCGGCGTGGAAGAAACGCGGCGGACGGCCTCGGGCTCCGGTGGGTTCAACGATTTCGAGCGCTAGGAGAAAAACGGAGAGGGCAGGAAGGATGAGGAGCTCACCAGGAACACTCGAGAGGGGTCAACGGGGCCGGAGGAGGGCGGGAACGGCGGCGCGATGGAGAAAATCCCGGCTGCCGGCCGCGGGGAGGAAGACGACGATTCCGCGTGGCTAGGACATCTAGGAGGCTCCGCGTGCTCGAGGACGGAGAGGAGGACGGTGCGGTTCTAACGGACTACTCGGGGAGGGCGGGGAAGCGGTGAGTCGCCGGCGGCGACGGATCGACGGTGACGCTAGGGTTCGGTGTAGGGAGAGAGAAGCAGAGGGAGAGAGGGTCGACCGGGGGGTTCTGAGGGGTGAGGTCGATCCGGACGTCTCCTTGAAGGTCCTCTAGTCGTCCATGTCGCGAGGGGGAAGCAGGAGGTGGCGTTCGGCGGCGGTTCGTCCTTCTGGCCGGCGACAAGGAAGAAATGAAAAAACGAAAAAGATCTCCCGGAAAACCCCCTGTAAACTTTGAGAAAAATGCAGAAAGGTCCTTCTGGGCTGAAAACAGACAAAAAATTGGGGTTTTGAGGGCCTTTTTGGAAACCAAAATTTACACAAAAATATTTGTTGGAAAGCTCTCCAAAAATGTGACATTTCTATCACATGGCTGTTTCATTGTGAGAAACTTTGTAAAACAAATTTGTGTGAAGCCAGATTAAGTGACTTTCTTTTAATTCACCGATTAAATTTTAAATGCATAATTTTGGTCCATTTTTCATGCATATATGCCATGTACATAACACCTCTCTTTATTACACAAAAGTAGGGATGTTACAGATGATGAGGATGAGGATTTCTTTTATGGAGAGTATGATGATGAGGTCTCTTTAATGGAGAAGGGTGAGTTCGTTCTTCTTGATCTCCCTAAAGTTAGTAAAGCTATATCTCCTTTGGGGTGAGATTTTGGCTTTTGCTATATATAGCGCAACAATCATTGAGAAGAAATGTGAGATTTAAAGGAGCGATGCCGATGAAAATTCGTCCCTCACTATGTCTCTTGAGGAAGAGTATGAGCTCCGAGTTACTCTTGAGGAGAAACTTTAATATATTGAGGAACTCCATAATGAACAAATAGCCTTTCTCACTAAAGCACGTGACCATACTATTGCTAAATATAAATTTGTTAAAAAGGAAAAGTTTGAATTTGTAGTTAGCAATGCTAATCTCATTGAGGAAAACTCTAGGTTGAATAATGAGCTTGCCAAGTTGTCTTCTTCTATTTCTAATGATGCTTGTTCTACTAACTCCACATCTTTTGAAGCATATATTTTGAAGGAGAATGTTGAGCTAAGGGCTCAACTTGAGTTGATGACTAGCAAGTGTGGGAAATTGGAAAAAAGCCATGAAAAGATATCCAGCTCTCATGAGGATCTTCTAGCATCCCATACTAAGATAAAGTTAGGTCTTGAGACTATCACTACAAAGGTAACATCTTGTGAGCCTCATGTGGTTACTAGCACAATTTCTTCAAGTCATAAATACGATCAATAATTAAATTCCGAGCATGTGTTCCTATTATCGCTATTCCTCCCTATGGAGTTAACTTGACCAAATACAATTTGGTCACCAATTTCCAATGGATTGTCAAGAGAAATGATACCATTGTGTTAAATTCCATAATACACTAACCTTCTGTGGAGCAATAATTCCACTCTTCCTTTTCCAAATAGTATGTTATAATCAATAAATTCCAACAAAGAAGTATAATGTAAATTACTTCCATTGTAACTCATTGTATAAAAAAATACCTTTCCTCCATAAGAGAGCTAATTGTCATAATTTTCCAATTCCAAATATATCAGCTTTGGTAGTAACGCCTAAGCAGACGTTTAATTCTTTCCGTGGAATTGTTAACATATCAATAAAGTTGCTAATGCATTCTAGCAATATGTGACATGGAAGCAAATAAAAAAAAATATCTTGAAAAGTAGCCGTAAATAAATATTGCAGGTAAATATCATCAAGAGATATACAGTTAAGTAAAATGTTGATTTCTTTTCCATGGAGTGTTCCTCATCTTCCTCCAAAAATAAGTGATGTCAATTCAAATTTAGACATTATTCGTGTCTTCTCGTCGTCATTACACCATTGAATTCTAGTGAATTATAATGTACTCATACATGTTCTAGAGTATTCCGACGAGTTCCAAATATATTTCGGTGACAACGTCAATCCCGTAGCAATTAAGAAAATAAAGGAACCAAAAAACATATCCATCTGGAGAAGATATAATTCATTTTTTACGGAGTGTGTTCCAATTTCCCGCGGAAGCAAATGATGCCCAATAAGTCCCAAAGAAAATCATTTTCTAGCTTACGCATAGTATTCCACGTAATCTGTGCATTCTCATATTCAGGAGAGAAAAAAAATCAAACAATCATTTGAAATATAACTATGTGAACCAGTATATTTTCCTTGGTCCAAATTCCATAGTTTCATTTTCCCTTTGGCTTTCCCGGTTAGACAGTTCGATGTCGATATGTAGAACCAACCATGAAAACCGGCAAGACTATGACGTGAGAAAATAAATAAATTCTGCAATGTCTTCTTTGATGGCGCAAAACAGCAGAAAGTTTAATGCAAAAACAGTCTTGAGCGAACGAATTAATTCCTGGCTGGGTGTCTTCACCTTCTTATAATTCCTCCTTCCATGTGAACTGCTCACTTTCGGGCAGAACAATCAACGAAGTCAGAAGTGACTAATACTAATCTTCCTCGATCCATGCGTGCAAAACATAATTAATGAACCTAGCATGCTTTCCAGATCGAGTGATTAGCCCCCAACTTGTGCACTAATGATTGGTCCATGTTCCATAACAACAAGTTCTACTTTGTATTCCAGATCGTGTATTCAGGTATACCAACCGATCCTCCAAGAGCTTGTAATGCTACTCTGCTTGCTTGGTCGATTTCCACGCCATAAAAAGAAAACAGACCGCAGCGATATGAACTTTAGCGGCCAGATTGGAAAAAGACCCGCACTTTGGTATATATTTATTCCGAGTATAATTACAAAAATAATGTCGCAAGTGGCAGCTTCCTCGATTCCCCTGAAAAGTTATGCCGTAGTGTGGTTAGAGCAAGTTCAATAGTATAGCTAGCAGCTGGCTATAAGAAATTGTCATGTCACCTATAGCCAACTATAGAGCCAACTTGTACAATAGTGAGCTATAACTTTATTGATATATGGCCCACCTCCCACTCTCACAAAGTGCCTAGGAGCACGTGCTATAGCTAGCTCTTGCATGAGAGCCCACTCATCTTCTCTCTCCTCTTCTCTCTCTTCCATATCATCACAAAAATAGTATTCTAATCCTTATAGCCCGCTTACATAAGTTTATTGTACTTGCTCTTATCTTCACACGCGAGGCCTTCCGGCTCTGGAAAGATCGGCCCCTGTGGACTTTGTTCTCGATCCACGTGCAACCACGGTAGCACAGCACGCTCAGAACGGGAGCACGTGGGCACGAAAGCTCTTTAGGGCTTCTCCAATGTTAAAATAAGGATGGGCCATAAGAAGAAAAGTGCCCTTAAGACCCGGCTGTAAACATTGTAACACCAGGCCATAAGCTAAAATCCTTATTACCCGGCCATATGCATATGACCCGGCCACAACCAATTGAATATAATAAAAACACTGTTACTGTGGAACACTTTGTACTGTTTGCATGGTGCAGGCTAAAATATACGGCAATGCTGCTACTGTTCTTCTCTAGAGGGCCCACCTTATGGTGTACAAACTGACTTAAGCATTGGAGGCTTTTCATTTAGCTATAGCAGATGGCTTGTGTCAGATCTTATGGTCGCACGTAACTTTAAGCATTGGAGATGCCCTTAGCAACTCCACATGCATCACAGAGGGATCGATTGACGGTGCAGACGCGATGTGAGCAGAGCGATTTGACGACGATGCAGAGTTCGCAGCGGATTGGGATCGATCATGATGGCCAAAGAGTCGCAACGACAGAATAGTCCTCACGGCGATCGCGATCTCGATAGACCATGGACGGCGGCAGAGTTTTGGCAGATTTGCCTCGCCGGCGAAGAACCATGTGCTCTGATACCAATGTTAGGTTTTGCGTCTAACCCCTATTCCTCTGTCCTTTTCCGTGGTGCCGCTCACAATGATCAATCTGAGCCTAGGGGTCAGGGACCTTTATATATATAGTGCTAATTCCAGTTTTTATTTAAACCGTAATTTCGCAGATAATTATTTCAGAAACACCAGGTTAACCAAACCAACCACGATCATTAGTAACCATCTAGGAGTCTCAATCTGCAACTAGTCCCACAAGCACACATGTGTTAGTCACGTGCCGAATTTGAATCTCAATCCAAATTCACAGACTTTAATCAATTCATATAGCCAACATATGAACAATCTGGCTTTCCACTCTATACTGTTCCCGGGTATAATTCCAGCATATTCATATACAATGTGTTCCAGTATAGCCGTACCGGCTTCCTTAAGTATATTTCTTTAAGTCAATTCTACATCATTAATTCCATGTTATTTTCATGATACTTTCACGTCAAGGTTTAATTCCGGACAATGTAGTAGCCATATAAAATGTTGCGAGCCATAAATTCCTACACCAGCTAGGCCATGATGGCACTTTGCTGGCCTTGGCCAGTCGGACTATTTTTCTTTAACCTAGTTGCTTAAGGCCACACATAAGTGGTTCCTGGTTTCTACACTAAAAAAACTGGTTCCTTTGTTCGATCGATCGATTGTTCAATTAATAGAGGTTGTGAAAGTTTGACCGAAGAGACCTGCAATTTATGCAGAATGTTTTGACATTGATTGAGTGACCGGTCGAGTTGATTTTAATAATTGTCCGAGCGAAGCCAACAAAACAACTCATAATTTCGTTCTTAGAAATTTCGACCAACACAACAAAAGTCTAAATTTTGAAACTTTCGACACATTTCGAACATCGTGTACACATAGTTAGAAACTTTGGGCACTACATATAAAATGGACACACCTCGACACCTACTCATCGTCGGAGCCCTCGGCAAGCTTCTCCTAGAAGACATCGTCAACCCCATCGTCATTGGAGTCATGCATGAGACTCTCCTAGAAGGCATCGTCCATCTCCTTGTCCGACGACGAGACAACGATATAGGTGGAGGGGGCTGCCTCCCCCCAAGATGTACGAGCTTGCATCTTCGCGTCCCTCTCACGTCCAAATCCATCTGCGCCTCCAAGTGTTCCGGGTGGTCACGGCGAAACCTCTCCATCGTGGTCTAATCGTCCCGTCAGATCCGCAGCTGCACGACCGTGAGCAGTTCACCTTCTCCTCCTGGCAGGTCACAATCCTCACATCCGGGGCGAGGAACTCGACAACTTCCCTACTCTCTAGTGTGACTGGTCCCAACACCGGTCCTTTTTAGAAACAATACTAGAATCTCGGTTTGACACTCGAGAGGTTGCAACATTTATCCACACGTTGGGATATAAGCTTGTACCACCGGTACCAAAGTACTAGAATCGTTTCGGCGACAGCACAAACCTACATCCCCACACCGTTCACACTACCTAGACACTCTCCGTATAGCTACCGACTCACCCATCGGGCCAAGTCTTTTGACAAAGTGAATCTGTCACGCCCCCAACTCATGAGCGACGCCAAGCTCCGGAAACTTCGCAAGACTAGCCCCGACTACAACTCTGCAGTACCGACTAGACTCACCAAGTGGGTACCATGAAAAGAGCTTGATAGGATATTTAGTTATGGTCTGCCCATTTGGACGACACGTGGTTGTGCGGGTGGTGCTTGGAAGTGGCACTAAATGAGTCAATCAAATCAAGGGAGGTGGTTAATCACTTAGTCAAATTTTATGCATGGTGAATGTTTTCCACAACAGCAACAACCATTAGTCCACAATAATAATCCAAAAATATAAAACATGGTGGTGTTACTTAACATAGTAAATATCAGAGATTTCCACGCTGGATGGTCCACCATTTCAACAAGGAAATGGGGAGGGGCAGGGTTCCTCACACATAGAAAACATTCGTTATCATGCAACATGTCATGCACTCTACTATCACGAAAACAACAATTAAATTGCAAACAAAACATTGCCATCATGGAAACTTGATGGTTGAGGGTTGAGGGCTTTCCTTCACCAAGGGGATCAACTTCCACTTCAAAGGAGGGGGTTTGATCTATTAAAAGAATTTAAATAAGCATTAAAAACCCTCCAAATGGTATTCAATAATTCTTCAAAAAATAAAATTCAAATTAAATATTGGACAATGCCAGTTGATTCATCTCATTTGGATCATTATTCTAAAAGTTAACACAAAATTCTGTTTAATTTTCACTTACCAAAAAAGAAAAAAAAACCTTTGGATAAGGTTTTCAAACTTAAACTGTGACAGCAGGCCCCGGGGGTCCTGCCCGTCAGCGAACAAGTACGCGTGCAAAAAAAAAAAGACAGAACGGGGCTCTTCTTCCTCGGCGAGCCCACCGTGGCCTCTCCGGTGGCGAGAGGCTGCAGGGGAGGAGCGCGCGGGCTCCTACGGGCTCAGGGAGGGCGGCGAAGCTACATCGCGGTCCCACGGGTGGCGAAGCTACATCGCGGTCCCACGGGCGGCGAAGAGCCTCACAGCGATGGTGGCGTCGACCGGGATGTGGCGAGCACGGCGGCGGCTCCACAGGCCTTCTCGGAGCTCTTCGAGCACGGATACGGCTCCATAAGGCATTGGATTCAATTTATAGTTGGTTTGGAACGGGGTGTGGTGTTATTTTGGTGTTATCCAAATTCGTATTCGTATATACTGATACGAGTTGTTACCGAGTTGGAGTTGGATTCATAATTACCGACCTAGTTAGGTCAGGACCGCCTTTATATACCTCTCGTAAGCCGCCGCACGGGATAGGCCACACATTGTAAATCTCGGCGCGTTTGTAACCTCACCCGAAATAGTGAAGTATTGCTAGCTGGCGACCGTGGTTTTTTCTCTTCCTTGTTGGAAGGGTTTTCCACGTTGAAATCTCGTGTCCCCGTTGGTTCGATCTTACTTAATTTCATCGTTGTTTTGCTATTGCGTGTAACAAGTGGTATCGGAGCCCTGTTTCAGATTAGGGATTCGCGATGGCATCGATGAAGATTGATCTACCGTTGCTGGACTACAAGACGAGGTTTTCTCTGTGGCAGGTAAAGATGCGTGCGATTCTATCGCAAGCATCGGATCTTGATGAGGCGCTAGATGAGTTTGGGAATAAGGAAGCGAAGGAGTGGACTGCCGAGGAGAAACGCAAACATCGTAAGGCTTTGTCGTTGATTCAACTTCATCTATCTAATGAGATCTTGCAAGAGGTGCTGGAGGAGAAATCCGCGGCTGCGTTGTGGCTCAAGCTGGAATCGATCTGCATGTCAAAAGATCTAACCAGCAAGATGCACGTAAAGATGAAGTTTTTTTTTGAAACATTTTCTACTGCAGGGGAGACCCCCACAGCCCTTTATTGCCATCACAAGAGTTTAAAAATATTTACAAATGTACATAGCAGGATAGACTAAGATAATCTATCACACACTAATGTAAGGTATTAAGCCATGATGATAAATCCGCAGCTAAAGAAGCACTCAACCTATGCTTAAGCATAAGGAGATCTAACATGAATCCAACTTTCCAACCCTTGAAGGAATGCCTCTCAGACTTGAAAATAACTCCATTCCTCTGTTTCCAGATATTCCAACAAGAAAGAATCACAATCTCAGTGAAACGGGGACCCTTGAAGTTCTTTCTGGCAATAAAAAGATTAGTCAGAACTGTGTTATCACTCCACAAAATTTGGAGATAGTTCCAAATCATGGAGCTGAAAATACACTGTAAGAACAAATGTGTCCAATCCTCAAGGCAAAGTTTGTTGCAAAGGACACAAAACCCAGTCCCATCAATCTTCCAATTCCTCCTTTTAATCATATCCTTGGTATTAATCCTATCCTTTAGGATCAGCCATGCAAAAAAATTATGCTTTGACATGCATTTGGATTTCCAAATCCACTTAGCTGGTTTATCATCATTCAAGTGAGCAAACAGTAGCTGATAAAATTTACTGGAAGTGTATACCCCTTTATTAAAGTTACAGGACCATACATCCTTATTATTATTATTCACCTGAACATTTCCCAGTATTTATTGAAGATCAACAAATTCTTGAAAAGCCTCATTAGAAAGAGGCAGGTGAAAAACCTCCGAAAGATCATTCATCACTTTCAAGTCTCTCACTGAGGCCATATGATCCTTAGCAAAAGAGAACAATCTTGGAAATTTCATTGATAGAGCAGGACCCAGCCAAGAATCTTTCAAAAAAAGAACAGAATATCCATTCCCCACTGTGCAAGAAGAGAATGAACACCAAGTATCTGATAATTGCATAATACCTTTCCACCAGAAGGATCCACAAGAGGTAATTGCATGAGGAACCGACTGAAAGTAGTATGCATTATTGACTAGATTTACCCAAGGAATATCCACAGGGTTGTAAAACTTTGCTACAAATTTGAGCAACAGAGCCCTGTTTTGAATCTGGAGATTAATGACTCCTAAACCACCTTTACATTTTGGCTTACACACCATATCCCAAGTAGCCAAAGAGTTTACTCTTTTCTTGTTTTTATCTTTCCTCCACAAACATCTCCTCCTTGCTTTATCAATAATATCAATGACTCCTTTAGGAATCACTAGTGTGCACATATAGTATGTGGGCAGAGATGAAGTTGTTGTCGCTCAAGATGCAAGATGGTGGTTCTATCATGAGCCACTTGTCGATATTTAAGGAGTTCGTGTCCGACCTAGTGTCGATGGAGGTAAAATATGAGGATGAAGATTTAGCTCTTCTGTTGTTATGTTCGATGCCTAGTTCTTTTTACAAACCTGCGGGATACCAAACTGTTAAGCCGCGATGAACTAAACCTCACGGAAGTTTGTGTGGCCCTGCAGACCAGGGAAAAGATGAAAGGTATGGTGCAGTATAACGTATCATCCTCCAAAGGCGATGCATTGCAGGTACGAGGCAGACCTGAGCAGTGAGATAACAACTAAAACATCAACAACAGAGATAAGAGCAGGGACCGTTCAAAGCCCAAAGGACGAGACAAGTTCTGCAGGTACTGTAAGAAAACCAATCACACCATTGAGGATTGCTTGAAGGTGCAGAACAAGGAGAAAAGGAACAACACATACCAACCGAAAAATAAATCGGACGGTAATGGTAATGGTACTGGTAAGCCTGTTGTTGTTGCTGCTGATAATAGTTCAGATGGTGAATGCTTAGCTTTTTTTGCTACATGTGTTACTCGTGATGATGAGTGGATTCTTGATACTGCTTGTTCGTTTCATATTTGCTGTAACAAAGATTGGTTCAGTTCTTATGAGGTTGTGCAGACTGGAGATTTTGTGCGTGTGGGGAACGACAACAAATGTCACATTGTTGTCGTTGGAACTGTTCAGATCAAGACCCACGGAGGGATGACACATACATTGACGGGAGTGAAACACATACCATCCATGGCGAGAAATTTGATCTCGCTGAGTACCCTTGATTGTGACGGGTACAAATATACCGGAGGGGATAAACGCCTGAAGGTATCAAAAGGTTCTCTCATTGTTATGATTGGTGATATGAATTCTGCCAAGTTATATATTCTTAGAGGTAGTACTTTATCTGGGACTGGTGCTGTTATTACTAATGATGATCCAAGTACACTAACCTTTGGCATAAGCGACTTGGACACATGAGTGAACATGGTATGGCAGAATTGGTGAAGAGAGAACTTCTGAAGAACTGCAATATGAGTAAGTTTTCGTTCTGTGAACACTGCGTGTTTGGTAAGCATAAGAGAGTTAAGTTCAATGCTTCCGTTCATACCACTAAAGGTACATTGGATTATGTACATGCTGATTTGTGGGGGCCTTCACGTAAGACCTCTTATGGTGGTGCTTGTTATATGCTTACTATCATTGATGATTACTCTAGAAGAGTTTAGCCTTATTTCCTGAAAACTAACGATGATACTTTTGCTGCTTTTAAAGAGTGGAAAAATATGATTGAAAAGCAAACTGAGAGAAAGGTGAAGTTACTACGTACTGACAATGGTGGCGAATTTTGTTCGCATGCTTTTGATAATTATTGTGTGCAGGAAGGCATTGTCAGGCATCACACCATCCCATACCACCTCAGCAAAATGGTGTAGCCGAGCGGATGAACATGACAATCATCTCCAAAGCTTGCTGCATGTTGTCCAACGCCCACATGAATAAGCGTTTTTGGGCTGAGGCTGCCAACACTGCCTGCTACTTGATCAACAGGTCAACCTCCATCACTCTTGACAAGAAAACTTATATTGAGGTATGGTCTGCTGAGTCAGCTGATTATTCACAACTGAGTTTTTTGTTGCACTGCCTATGCTCACGTTGATAATGGAAAGTTAGAGCCTAGAGTTGTTAAGTGCTTATTTCTTGGTTATGGTTATGGAGTAAAAGGATATAAGTTGTGGAACCCGGAAACCAAAAAGACTTTCTTTAGCAGCAGTGTTGTGTTTAATGAATATTTTATGTATGAGGACAGTTTGTCGACTGATGTTGTGCCAGATTCTTCTGACGAGGACGAACCACGAGTTCGTTTGCAGGTGGAGCCAGAACACCTGGATGAGGAGGAAACTAAAATTGACGGGAGGATATTGTGCCACCCTCACCTCCTATTGTGCAGCAAGAAAATTTCTCTATTGCAGAGCGCAGAGAGAAAAGGAATAAAGGACCTCGTACTCGTTTAATTGAGGAATGTGATGTTGTTTATTTTGCTCTAAGTTGTGCAGAACAGGTGGAGAATGATGTTGAACCGGCTACATACAATGAAGTTATTGCTTCGGTTGATCGTGACAAGCGGATTGGTGCAATGCACGAGGAGATGCAATCACTTGAAAAGAATGGCACATGGGATGTTGTGCGCTTCCCTAAACAAAAGAAAGTCGTCCGCTGTAAGTGGATCTTCAAGAGAAATGAGGGTTTATCTCCAAGAGAGCCTCCAAGGTTTAAGGCAAGGTTAGTAGCAAAATGTTTCATCCAGATTTCAGGAGTGGATTATAATGATATGTTTTCCCCGGTTGTCAAGCATAGTTCTGTTCATACTTTCTTTAGTATTGTTACTATGCATGATCTTGAGCTTGAGCAGTTAGATGTGAAGACTGCGCTTTTGCATGGAGAACTTGAGGAGGAGATATACATGGACCAACCTGAAGGGTTCATAGTGTCTGGTAAGGAGACTTTCGTGTGCAAGCTAAATAAGTCCATTTACGATTTGAAACGGTCTCCTCGACAGTGGTATAAAAGGTTTTATTCTTTTATGATGTCACATGGCTTTAAGAGTTCTGAATATGATAGCTGTGTGTACAATAAATTTGTTGATTAATCGCCTATATACTTGTTGCTATATATTGATGATATGTTAATTGCTGCCAAGAGCATGAAAGAAATCACTACATTGAAGAAACAATTGAGTAGTGAGTTTGAGATAAAGGATCTTGGTCCTGCTAAGAAAATTCTAGGTAAGGAAATTTCAAGAGATAGAAAATCTAGATTGTTATTTCTTAGTCAGGAGAATTACATTAAGAAAGTTCTTCATCGTTTTAATATGCATGATGCAAAGTCTGTTAGTACTCCTATTGCTTCACACTTCAAGTTGTCAGCATTGCAATGTCCTACTACTGACAAAGATATTGAGTACATGTTACGAGTTCCCTATTCTAGTGTTGTTGGTTCCTTAATGCCGAGTAGCCATCATTGTACTGGTCCTGCCGTCCAGCATCGGGTTGGGGAACCAGGTTGACCACAGGGGCGACCGCCTATGTCTGAAGAGCAGGTACGACACCCGGTTGAGCTTGAACCGGGCTGGCTACCGGGTGCCGAGATGGATCATCTCGGTTGCGTCCTTGTCATCCTTGCTGAACTCGGGTAGCATCATGCCCATCTTGGACAACATGTTTTTTCCCGGGCTGCCGCTCTACATCTTTGTCTCTCCCGGAGTTCACACTCCAAGATCCTCCACCAACGAGATGAGGGGAGGAGGCCTAGCCTTCGGATCTCCCCCCATGCGATTGAATGACATGAGATGCATCTATTCCCGGATTCGCCTTTCGGAAAGCCTCATCTTGCTTGCCTGCCTCAAGAACAAGCTCATTAAGCCGGTCCTGCTGCCTAGTGCGAGCTTCACCGGTTAAATGTGGCAACTCGGCAGCAACTGCCTCTGCCGCCCTAAGGTTCTTAGCAGGAGAACTATATTTGGGCCTACCAGTTGAAGTAATACTATCAGATTTACTAGCAGTTCTACCATCTCTAGCTAACTTAGCACCGAGATCACGACCTCGGTTCCACACAGCACCTAGCCGACTAGGATTGTTACCAACAGGAGTAATACCATGAGCAACATTGAACTCGTTCTGGTCGAGATCAAACTATTTCCTGATTTTTTCCATCTCGACGGCCTCCAGCAGGACAGCCTGGCGCTGCTCCTTGAGCTGCTCCCATAACACAGTCGGATCTGCATCCGCAGCCACAGGTGTGCTCAGCTTCTCGATGACGTCGGCGAAGGGAGCCGGTCTCGTTGTCGATGCAGTAGAAGCCTTGTACCCCGACTGGTTCTCCTTTTTCTTCAGTGGCTTGTGGGCCGGCCGAGCCAACTTGCCAGCCGCCTCAGCGCCACCGGTCGCGCTCTTCCCGGCACCAGGAGACGGCCCGGTCATCATCACCTCCATGCTATCCGCAGAGCCACCAGTGTGCTTCCCGAGGAGGCGAGAATGGTAGGAGGATCTTCAGCAATGAGCACCACCTCGGGGTACTCGCGGATGACGGTGGTGGCGACGTACACCAAGTACGCGCTGAAGCCGATGACAGAGCCGCCTGCGGGCACATGCCTGCCGCCAAAATCACCGCGTTGTCGGTGACGAAGTCGAAGGAGCTGAATATGTGGACAAGGCCACAGACCACGCGCTCTCCCGAACGAAGAAGAGGTCCCGTCCGAATAGAAACCCCAGCCAGCGCCGATGCTGGCCCCACGGTGGGCGCCAACTGTCGTGATGGTGAACTGACAGATGCCATAGGATGGCTAAAGTTGGGGCCGATGGAAACTGTGGGTATCCGAGGAGGGATCACGCGCCTAGATGGCGCGCTCAGAACACACTGCAAACAACACCATCTACCCAGGTTCGGGGCCCTCGTGAGGAGGTAACACCCCTGCTCCTGCCTCTCTATGTGTATATGTAGTAACCGAGTACAAGTATTCCTCAAGCTCAAGGAGCTAGAGGAAGAATAAGTTATACTGCTCGATCTCTCTCTCAACAAACTAGCAGCACTTCTCCTCTCAAGTCTCGAGCGACCCTCACGCAGGAGGGGTGTGGCCACCTTATATAATGGGGGCCACCAACTAATCGTACATGGTTAGGTGACTACACACTGTGTCGTAGTGCACGCTCGCGTATTTCCGCTGACAGATGTCGATAGTCTTTGTTGTCGTGCCCGCTGCGATGTCCTGTCCCCCTTGTCAGATACAGGACGTGGCCTCGCCCATACACTGCACTGTACCAACGTATGCCTACGCATCATCACACCTAGTAAGTTGAACCACACGCGCGTACTCTCCCTGGATATGCGGGATTACAACTGCTCCGTTGACCTCCCTCCGAGAAGAGTAGAATCGTGCTTATTCGGATTCTCCAAGCGCAACTAGGACAATCCGGACGGACACTCATATCTTCACCATTGATCTTTGCGTTGCCTACCGAGATAGATCCATCTTGGTACCTCCAACTCGGTACCTAGCTGGATCTCGGACAAGGTCATCCCGGTAGCCCGCAACTCGGTATACAGTACCTCAAGCACCATTTCTTACCAACCTTACCCCTACTCGGGGGTAGCCCCCGGTCACAACTTACTCATGTACCACTTCTACAATATCTTGTCCAAGATCTTGTGCCAGACTATCATGATCAAGGCTAGACATTTCTCAGCTATCAGGGCCTACATGGTTAATCTCATGCATCTGACCAAGCCCAAACACCAGAAAAAGATTGATGTCATGGATTTCTTATACAATGAGATATCCTTGGGTGCCATGGAGAATGGGAAGCCAGCCTATGGGCCTTACATTCGGAGATTCATCAATTCAAAAGTTGGGGAAGAGATCACGGAAAACTATCAAATTGTTTGCCCCAAGAAGTTCACTGCTTGTCTCATTCGTGGTACTAAGATTCCTGAGTTCTCCAAGGCCAAATAAAGTGGTTCACACTCCTTTTGGATCTTCTAGTGGTGGTTCTCAGCAGCACTCTATTGGCATTTCCAAGTTCTTCAAGGCCATGTTCAACACGTTCAGTGATGCTAGGGCCATTGCTCATGATGATAGGGAGCTTGCCAAAAAGACTAGGCGTATTCAGAATGCTGATAGAAGGGATGTTGGGGTTGCTATTGCTGATGATCCTCCTGCTCTTGATCCTCAGTATTATGTTCCCATTCCCATGCCTCCTATTTGTGATGACGACTTCTACTTTGGTGCTCCTCCTGCCGATGAGTATGATGATGAAGACTATGAGGATGGTGACTTTGAGGATGAAGAATGCCATGAAGACGAATATGAAGGGGGGTACAACGAGAACGACGTGTGATCCCTTGGGACGTTAGCTCGACTTTTTTTTCTCCTTTTTGGCGTCTTGATGCCAAAGAGGGAGAAGAATTATCTATTAGGTTATGACATGATTTGCATGGGTTGGGGCACAAGTTACTTGCTTTTCGATTTGATCTTATAGGCTTGTGCTCCATTTTATATTTGTTGGACCATTTGTGATTTTTTTGAGTGAACCTCTTAACTACTCGGTTATGTTATCTATGTCTGTGATCTATAAGTTATAAGTTCTTAGACTTTACGCTTGCATATCTTGAACATGCTCACATGCTAGGTTTCTAAAAAATAGGGGGAGCGAATCCTAGTTGATTTGTCCATCAATTTGGTGCATACATCTAGGGGGAGCCTGACTATTTTGTAGTAACCAATTCCGTTGTTCATTCTAAACAAAAATCTTCCAAATCCTTATGTTGTCATCAAACACAAAAAATGGGGAGATTGAAAGGACATAAATGTCCCTCCTAGATTTTGTGTGTTTGTTAACAGCATAATTGATATCTCACCATGCGCTGCATGCTTAAGGTACAATTAATGTCTAGAACAAAGCATTATCGATCTTATGGTGAAGGAGAAAAATATCGAGGTAAAATCTCAGAAGATAACAATTTATGTGGGTTTTCGGATGGAATCCGGAATTTCCGGATTAATCTGCACATCTCGGAATAAATACAAAATGGTCGTAAAATCCTAGTGTTGCTGTCGGATTATTCCTGTGAAATCCGACTTGCCGGATTGAATCCGGAAGCATTTCAACATGAACATGAAAATCTCAGTGAGCTGTCGGATTGCCCCAAATTATTCCGACAGGCCAATAAATCCGGAATGGTTGTCTCTGGCAGAAAAACAACTAGTTTTCAAGGGAGACTATAAAAAGGGAACCCGTTCTTCTCCAAGGGGTTAGCTCGTCCAGCATTCAAGTCCCAAATTAATGATCTCATTTAAAGCTTGATATCTCTCATTTCCTCCACCCAAACTTGTTGATATCTAGAGGATTGAAGGAGAAGACCCGGATCTACATCTTCACAAAGCCGTTCTTCATTTCCCCCTCATTCACTTGAGTGATTTGTGTCTCGGATTTCCTTGTGAAAAACCTAAACCTCTTGTTACTCACTTGTTGATTGTAACAGATTCTTGGTGTTCTTGAGAGCCCCCAATTCAGTTGCGGGTGTGTGCTTCAAGCTCATTATAAAGGCTCTGAATTTCGTCTCGAAGGATTCCAACAGTGGAAGGTGAACTAGAACTTTGTGGCGAGATTCTTCAGAGAATAGGCTAAGTCCTTTGTGGCGTTGAGTAGTCCTTTGTGGCGAAACTCACATCCCTCAAACGAGATGTACTCCCTCAAAGGAGGAACTCGAGAATACATCATTGTCTCTGCGTGCTTCCACTTCGGTTATTTCTATCCTTTAGCTTTAGTTTGAGCTTGTATCTTGCTTAGTGTAATCCTTATCATATAGGTAAAAAAATCACCTTAATTGCATATCTAGATAATTTACCTTTGTGTCAAGGCTAAATCGAAAAAGTATTAAAATTTGAAGGTATCACCTATTCACCTTCTCTAGGTGCCCATATGATTCGTTCAATATGTATGTTTGACGTAATGTCTACATGAATACTACAATAAACTTTGCTTGTTATAATTAGTTGTTGATTCCAGTTCTGTCAATTGGTCCAGTTGTAATTTGTTTATCAAATATGTTTGCTTGTTATTTTTTTTTGGAGAGACACAACTAGTGAAACTATGCCCTCGGTTCATTCTTTTACATTAATTACAATCTCGTTTACTTGTTTTTATTTATTATTACTTGTTTGTTGTTTCGTTTTCACTTTCATCATTACTTTTCACACCATATATATAATCTTTTTATTTTCCGCAAGACGAGAAGATTGACAACCTTCCCGAACCGCTGGTCAAAGTAAATTCTTAGGCTTGCGAGGTGCTTCAAAGCCAATTGTGTAGATGAGCAGTTGATACCTAATGCAACACATAAATAAAAACAAAAGAGAAATGAGAATCAAGCAAGCCTAAGAAGAGAGGAGAGCGGGAATGTGAGATGTTTCATGTGACAAAGAATTGATAGGATCGTTACTTGCAGTTACGGGAACAAATAGCAGAGTATGATATGATCTCGAGGCTATCCACGACGTACGGGCCGGAATCACATGGTTCCCGTGGAGCTAGGAAGCCACGTGTCTACAAGAAGTAGCTAGCCAATACAACAAGTAGCACCGGTAGGGAAAATGATAAGGGATTAAAAGAGGGATTGTGATCTTTCACACGTAGACGCGGTGCGAAAACAGAACGTAGAGTAGAGTGTATGAAGTAACAGAACGTAGGCGATGCAGAACTTGACTCGATTTTCGCACGGACGCACGTAGAAGTCATTTACCGGTAACTACACAAGGGTGTTAAGTCCATTCGTTATTAATACATGCAGGGGCTACACATCTTTATCTTATCCTTGTATGGATTTTTATACGTTTCATTTTTTCCTTGACAGGAGACGTGCGGTAGATGTCGCTGATGCGTGCCAGCGAGAGCTGCTACTACACGGCAGGCGTTTCCTCCAGCTAGCCCCACGGACATAACGAACTTAACGGCCTTCCTTGTACAGTACAAAATGAATACGGATCCAAAGCAGCTAGCGGCAGTTGGAAAACAGAACTTAACGGTCTGTATGCTATGTAATTAAATTTGATCGATCGATGCTGTCAGAGGTTTGAGCGGAACCGATGCCCTGTCGAGGGCTCGGGGTACATGTTATATAGGAGGAAAAGCCCCTCCGTGGCAAGTACATAAGGGCCCATGTACAGGGTAGAACCAGAAATACATTTGACACCCTCCCTTAATCTAAACTCGAGAGAAGGTTTAGATTACGTCTAAACTCATGAAGATTTCTAACTGGAAGGGCTTTAGTAAATCCATCAGCCACTTGATCCTTGCTTGAGATGGATCTGATATCTAGCTTCTTGTTAGCCACCCTTTCACGAACAAAATGAAAATCAATTTCTATGTGTTTGGTACGAGCATGAAACACTGGATTTGCTGACAAATAGGTTGCACCAAGATTATCACACCAAAGACAGGGTTTCTCTTTCAGTTTAACTCCCAGTTCATTCAGCAGTGCTTCAACCCAAATTAATTCTGCTGTAGCATTAGCTAATGCTTTATATTCAGCCTCTGTGCTAGAGCGTGAGACTGTAGCTTGTTTCCTAGCACTCCAGGAAACCAAATTTGGTCCTACAAATATTGCAAATCCTCCAGTGGAACGTCTATCATCAAGACATTCAGCCCAATCTGCATCAGAAAAAGCACTCAAGAGAGTAGATGAAGATGGCTGAAAGGTAATACCAATATTGATTGTCTCCTTAACATATCTCAGAATCCTCTTAACAGCAGCCCAATGAACAGTAGTAGGAGCATGTAAATATTGACAGACTTTGTTAACAGAGAAGGCTAAATCTGGCCTGGTAAGTGTGAGATATTGTAATGCACCAACAATACTGCGATATGTGGAATTATCATCAGGACCAAGTAAATCCCCTTCATTAAGCGAAAGGGGTTCTGTTGAGGATAGTGGGGTCGGTGTAGGTTTGCATAGATCCATACCAACTCTGTCAAGCAGTTCTGAAGCATATTTTTCTTGTGTCAGAACTAAACCATCATTAATTTTCTTTACCTCAATACCAAGAAAGAAGTGAAGATCACCCAGATCCTTGATAGCAAAGTTCTCATTGAGATCCTTAAGCAGAACTGAAATAGCATGATCTGAAGAGCTTGTGACAATAATATCATCAACATATATCAAGATATACATAGTAACATCTGGCTTTTGAAGCAGAAACAAAGATGTATCTGCTTTAGAGGAGATAAATCCAAGATCAAGTAATTTGGAGCTAAGCCGAGAGTACCAAGCTCTAGGTGCCTGTTTCAGACCATATAATGCTTTGTCAAGTTTGCAAATATAGTTTGGAGCATTAGGATTCTCAAAACCTGGGGGTTGCTTCATATAGACTTCTTCTTCTAGAATACCATGAAGAAAAGCATTTTTAACATCTAACTGACGTAATTTCCATCCTCTAGAAACAGCAATAGAGAGTACTGTTCTAATAGTAGCAGTCTTGACAACTGGACTGAAAGTGTCCTCATAATCAATGCCATACCTTTGTTTGAACCCCTTTGCAACAAGACGAGCCTTATACCTGTCAATTGTACCATCTGCATTTTTCTTGATACGAAATACCCATTTGCAATCAATTAAATTTCTGCCAGAACAAGGAGCAACAAGGTGCCATGTTTTGTTTTTGAGAAAGGCATCATATTCCTCCTCCATTGCTTTGCGCCATTTGGGATCCTCGAGTGCATTAGCCAAAGAATTTGGTTCATTAGCAATTGCAAGCATAGTATGTTTAGCATAAATGTTTGGTTGTTTTCCATAACGTAAAGTTCCATCTTTGTAACCTTTGGGTTTTTTTATACCTCTTTGGAGCCTAGTGCGGATGCCTTGCACGGGAGAGACAGCAGCATCCGGCACAGAAGATCCGCCGTGGTCGTGATGGTCTTCCCCACCGGAATCCCCCTCGGGATCGGTGTGGCTGCATGCGGCAGCACCTGGTCGAGCGCCAGGCGGAGACAGCGAGCGAGCTCGCTGCGACGTGTCCTGCGGGGACTGGGGAGCATCTCCCACATGCTCTGTCCGCGTGGGGGACAGAGACCCACGGGATCGAGGTGCGGGTGTCGGGGACCGGCGCGGGGCCGATGCATGTGAGCGCGACGTGGCGATTGTCGATTCGAGCAGAGGAGACGCGGCCAGATCCTGTGGATGTGAGCGCGACGTGGCAGTCGATGATTGACGCGGAGGGGACGCAGAGGCAGCGGCTCGCTGGCGCCTGGGGTGACGCACTGCCACTGCCTGCGCCAGAATCCTCCTCGGGATCGGAGCCGTCAGGACCAGAACCTGCAGGCGTATCAGCATCGGATCCAACGCCCTGTTCGTCATTTTGTGATGCATCCATTTCTTCCTCTTGTGAGCTTATTTCTTCATCATTTTCACTGAAATTTTGATCAGCAGAATTCTCTTCGGAAGTACTATCATCTGAGTCATGCTGAACATTGTTAGTAACAACAGGTATAATGGGCAATGGCATATGGTCATCAAGTTGTATATCCTCAATAGCATTAGGAGATGAATTCTTTGGAAGAAGAAGTATTTCTTCTCGGAGACGTTTTCTAGCATTGGGATGTAATTCAGAGAAGGGAAAAATATTCTCATCGAAGACAACATCTCGAGAAATATAAACACGGCCAGTGGAGACATCTAAACATTTTACACCCTTATGACGAGGACTATAGCCTAGGAAAACACAACGAGTGGAACGATAGGCTAGTTTTCTGTTGTTATAAGGACGAAGATTAGGCCAACATGCACAACCAAATATACGAAGAGAATCATAGTTTGGTTTCATATGAAGAAGACGTTCTACTGGAGTTTCAAAATTAAGCACCTTACTAGGAAGGAGATTAATGAGAAAAGTGGCAGTAAGAAAGGCTTCATCCCAAAATTTAAGTGGAATAGAAGCATGAGAAAGGAGAGCTAAACCAACCTCAACTATATGACGATGTTTGCGCTCAGCTGAGCCATTCTGTTGGTGTGCATGTGGACATGAAACATGATGAGTAATACCAATTTTCCGAAAGAAGGTATTTAACTTTGCATATTCTCCACCCCAATCAGTTTGCATAGTAATGATTTTCCTATCAAACTTGCGTTCAACAAAGGCTTGGAAATTGAGGAAAACTTGATAAACATCAACACGACTTTTGAGTAAATAGATCCATGTGAATTTACTGAAATCATCGATAAATCTTACATAATATAGATGTTTTCCAACAGAAACAGGTGCTGGACCCCATACATCAGAGAAAACTTGTTCCAAAGGAATAGTGGAAACACTAGATGATACAGGATATGGCAACTGATGACTCTTTGCTAACTGACAAGAGTCACAAACATAAGAATTTATTTCTGGGGTATATGAAAGTTGATTTTTCCTAAGAACCTGTTGAACGGCAAATGAAGAGGTGTGTCCTAAACGGTGATGCCATGTGGATGAAGATGGCTTTATTGTGATGAAGGCTTGTTTTGAAGACCCTGTAGATATAGGAACTAGAGGGTAAAGACCACCATGGCACGGCCCCTTAAAGAGAATTCTTCGAGTGGCCTGATCCTTTATCAAAAAGAAATAAGGATGAAACTCAATGAAAACATGATTATCAAGAGTAAACTTGTGAACAGAAATAAGATTCTTTGAGGCATTAGGAACATGGAGAATATTGTTTAGATGTAAATTGCTATGAGGAGTATGCAACGTTGAATAACCAATATGACTTATAGGCATACCATGTCCATTTGCACTGTGCACGTGATCACGTCCTGTGTACTTCTCCTGGGTAGTGAGCTTGTTCAGTTGGCCTGTGATGTGATCTGTTGCACCAGTATCAGAATACCAGTTAGTATCTACACCATAGGAGGCAATGGCAGCAACTTTCTTGGGTCCTTCATCATCAGAGCCCTCTCTGCGTCTGGGCCCATCTCTAGGTCCATCTCTGTCTCTCTGGTCTCTCGAGCCAGACCTGTCTCGATCATCTCCACGGCGCCACCAGAAGTCAGAGGCAGGATGCCCATGGATTTTGCAGATTTGACACGTGACGTCGACGAACGGAGTAGGAGCTCGTCCATGTCCATGTCGGCGTCCTCCATCATCTTGGCGCCTATAGTCGCCGTCACGACGGTAGTCGTCACGGCGCCTGTCATCCCAGCAATCATCTCGGCGTCCACCATCATCCTCACGACGACGCCATGCATCATCACGTCCGCGATCACCGCGATCACCCTGGCGGTCACCGCGATCACCGCTGTCACGTGTGCGGTCACCACCATCGCGCGCGCGGTCACCGCGCTCGGCAGACCGGCCACGGTAGTATCCACGCTGACGATCATCAGTATCTCGGCGAGTGTAGTCACGGCCTCCTCCATCACGTACGTACTCCCGACCACGACGGGCGAGATTTGCCGAGGAAGTGAAGCCACCGGACTGACCGGTTTCGGCAAGCATGTCTTGGCGAGCGTCGTGTGCACAGATCTGGGCGTAAAGGTCGTCGAGGGTGATTGCTTCGTTGCCGTTAACAGCTGAGACAACAGAGTTATAGCTAGCATCGAGACCATTAGTGACATAGCCGATCATCTCGTCCTCTTCTACTGGCTTTCCGATCGCCGTGAGCTCCGAGGCGAAGCTCTTCGTCTTGGCCAAGAACGCTGCTGCAGTGAGGTCATTCTTTTTGGTGCCATCGAGCGCGGCACGCAACTGGTTCACTTTGGATCGTGAGTGCACGTTGAACATCCGAGTGATCACAGCCCAGACTCCTGCTGCAGTATCGATGCCGACCACATGCGCAATGATCTCGGGGGAGAGCGAGTTAAGGAGCCAAGTCAGAACGGCTTGATCTCTTGTCAACCAGGTGGTGTAGGCAGGATTTGGAGACTTGGACTTGTTTGCATCAGTACCTTCAAGAAATTTCGCCGGAGCAGCTTCCCTGCCATCCAGTAGCTCGAGGACCTGGGCACCACGGAGAGCGGGCATCACCAGGGTCTTCCAGAAGAGGTAGTTGGACCTTGTCAGCTTCTGCGTGGGTGGATTTCCGAGCGTGGACAGCAGCGTGGGGGTCGGCGTAGTCATCATCGACGTCGAGGGCTTCCGATCTGAGATCGTGTGGGGGTTTGGTTTTGGTTTTCCGATCTGACAAGCAGGATCATGAGGGGGTTTTGTGGCTTCCGATCAGAGATCGTGGAGGAGAGAGTTGTGGTTTCCGATCAGGAGGTGATCGTAGGGGCTTGTGGCTTCCGATCAGAGATGTGATCGCAGTATGAGGGGGGGTTTCCGATCTATGATCGTATGCGGCGGCTAGGGTTTTGGGATTTGGAGCTCATTGGCTCTGATACCATGTAAGAGGTTTGAGCGGAACCGATGCCCTGTTGAGGGCTCGGGGTACATGTTATATAGGAGGAAAAGCCCCTCCGTGGCAAGTACATAAGGGCCCATGTACAGGCGGTATACTATACCGTACTATACAGGGTAGAACCAGAAATACATTTGACAGATGCATGCATGCGGTCCAAGATTTGATGTGACGATGCAGGGCTGGCCCAATTTGAAGAACTCCCTCGCTAGGCAGCACGGATACGCCACGCAAGAAGGCAAATCGACCCGACAACATAGAGAAACTCTACTTGGCAAGTGTATATGTGTTCTACTAATCAAAATCCGATTTGGCGCGCGCGTCATCGTGTTGTTGATGTTTCTTTGAGAGTACGTAATCCGCCAGCTGCGTGTGTGCACAGTTATGCTTTAGCTTATATTTTATCACTCGTAACCCTATATGCATATATACTTCCTCCGTCCATAGTATATCTTATTTAAGTTTTTGTCCTCAATCGAAAAATATGAAGTTTAACCAACTTTTTAGAAAGAAATATAAATGTTTACAAACTTTTAAACAAATACCAAAAGGTGCATCTTAAAATGCATGCGGTTTCATAATATACTAATTTAATGTCATAAAACTTGATACAAGTTTTACAAAGTTGGCCAAACCTTCAAAAAAAAAAACTTAGGACAAAATCTAAAAGTCTCGAGATGAGCTTTGGCTTCACCAAAGTCGCAAAGTCTTTATTTTTGAAGGTATTTTCTTTATTATGTACTTCCGGCTATTTTTAGAGAGTCAAACATTTTGAAGTTTGACCATGTTTGTACAAAAATTCACTAATATTTATGCCATCAAATTAGAATTAATAGATTCATCCTAAAATTTATTTTTATTATATACTTAGTTGGTAGCATAAATATTGATATTTTTATAATAAACTTAGTCAAACTTGTAAAACTTTTACGCTCAAAGAAGTTGGAAGTACACTTTTTCTCGGATGGAGGGAATACCACATATAAAGATACTATTCTTTATTACTTCCACTATGTGTATATGGTGGCATGTCCACGTAATATTTTCGAACTCATTTTGAAAGAAATATAGCCGGTGTTGGTAGAAAGCACAAAAGGTGGAACTTAATTTCTCTCGCCGTGACAAACATATTTAATAAAAAATTCTGTATCTGGTAATTATAAAATAAAAGTACCACTACAATTGTTGTTTTAAAAAATACTAAGTTTTAGTTACTCTTTTAACAAGAGAATGGTCCTAAAGGATCCATGAGCTGCTTATGTTAAATTCAGAGATAAATTATAGCTTCTCCAAAGACCACTAGAATGGACTTTGTAAAAATGACCCCAAACAACAAATATGAAAATTTTGTTAATTTTTTTTAACCAAATTTATAGAAAGAAAAGGAAATATTCATACATTAAATTAATATCACTAGATGCATCTTGGAATGCAGTTTCATAACATAATGAATTAGTGCCATAAATAATGTTTTTTTATAAAGTAGTCAAACCTTAAAAAAATTACTTCTCACGAAATCTAAAAGTATACTTATTTTAGTAATGAAGGGACTACATAAGTCTCAAGATGATCTTTGGTTTCGCCAAAAGTTATTAAGTCTTTATTTTGGAGGATTTTTCCTTAAAATTTGCGTGAAATATGTTCCTATTTGCCAGAGCCACAGAATAATATGGTAAGACACGTATTTTAGTTGCAATAAATAGATAAAAAAAAAGCATATTTTCCCGAGAAAATGATAAAACAAGTGTCATTTGGGTTTTCAACATATGTGGTTATTCTTAGATACTATGTATGGCTCTAGCCTCGCTCCAACCGGCCTTGCCAATGGAGGAGGGGAGGGAACACATCACCGCACTAACGACTCTCAAGGGAGGCGGAGGCACTACAGGAAAACGGCGATACATCAACGGCCACCGCCTACCCTGGCGGATTTTTGTCGGGGTCGTCGGCGCAGGGACGCCGACCCAGATTGGCCGTCGGTATACAGGGCAAAGCCGTCTGCATAGCTATGTTTTCTTTTTTTTCTATTTTTCGTTTAATATGGAATAATTCATATCTTTTAATCCATACATCAAAAATTACAAATAAAATTGCTAAATTCATTAGGAAAATCAGAGGAATCCAAATATGAAACTATATCATCTTTAGTACAATATTTTTTACACTTGATTAAAAAAAAGTATTTTGCCACTTAGAAAAAGTTAAATGATATTTATAAAAATAATTTAAAAATCAGAGTTTCCTATACCAAGATACGCCTATTTCTAGAATACAAGAACTTTATCACAAACTATGTCGTGGAAATTGCCATAACTTGGTCAACTGCCTTAAAACTTATAAACGTTTATACACGATAGATTGTTTTGTGAAGATTAAAAAAAATTGTCAACAATTAATTTTATCATTTTTCATAGCAACTAATACCCATAAAAGCACTCCGTGCCAGAGGAAACCGTTTTTTTTAAGGGTTTTCTCACTTTATTTGATTTCTTTCATAAAAGGTCAAAATGGCCACCATAACTAATCATCGAAAGAGGTCAAATTTTCTAAAACCATCGATGTTTCCGTGATATAACCACTTATTGTGTACCTTAAAATAATTTTATAAAAGAATTCAGACCGCACTACCACACACTTGTAGTTCAAATTTGGATTACTTTGGAAAAAAACCGGCATAAACTCATTTAACTAGGAAAATTAGATAGAAATAAAGAAAATTCCTAATACTTTGGGGATTATTCCTCAAATGTGGACTAGTATTTATGAGAGTTGGATAGGTGCGATTTGCACAATATTTGTTACACTTGGTTCACAAAAAAATTATTTTTCCCACTTAGAAAAAGGAAAATCGTATTTATAAAAATGAATTCGAAAATCCCTTGGAAACAATTTTTACTATACCAAGATACACCTATTGTAGAATATGAGAACTTTATCACAATTTGGTTTAAAACTTGTAGATGTTTATACATGACAGAACTTTTTTTGAAGATTTTTTTGAACAATTTGTAAAAAAATCCAGTTTATCATTTTTCATAGCAACTAATACACATACAAGCACTCCATGCCACAGGAATTCGTTTTTTGAGGGTTTTGTTTTCTTTATTTGTTTTTTTTTTGAAAATTCTCAATGGCCACCATGACTATTCATCAAAAGAGATCAAAATTTATAAAACTATTGATGTTTCTGTGATATAACCGCTAGTTGTGTACCTTAAAATGACTCTCTAAAAAAATCAAAACCAAGCTATCAAACACTTGTAGTTCAAATTTGGATTAGTTTTAAAAAATAGCATAAACTCACTTAAATAGGGGAAATTAGACAGACATCAAGAAAATTCCTAATACTTGGGGGATTATCCATCAAATTTGGACTAGTATTTATGAGAATTAGATGGGGGCCATTTTGCATAATATTTTTGATATTTGGCTCACAAAAAAGTCATTTTCTAAGATTAAGTATTTATTCAAAGATTAAGTGTGTTGCTTAGTGGGGAATTTCAGAATATTATTAAAAAACATTAAAAAAAATGAGAATCATTTTTTTTTTTGGAAAAAACGATGCCGCCGGCTCTGCCGTCGGTGTATGGAGAGCTTTTAATACGCCGACACCCTATCACCCGATGGTCGTATGCCGACGGCAGCCATCGGTGTACTGCGCATTCCCGTAGTGAGGTGGGAGAAAAGAAGGAGGGCGGGTTTTAGTACATTCATGTCGGACTACAAGCAGAAAACTAGAGGTCAACATCGCTCATTTGTTGGTGTGGGCTGCCTAGACTTATTTCCCATTCTTCGTATATGAGTGGCTGCATGTCTATGTGCATAAAGATTGACAAGACAATATAAGATGAGATGTATAGAGTTTGGACATATGGCTCCCTAGCTCTAGGGAGCTCTTTATCTTCTAAAACTCAAATTGGCGTGTTTCAAAAATGTATAAGAAAACCTGGATATAGTTACTGAATTGTCACTTTTGTGTAGTCTAGAATACAAAGTATTCCATAATTAGATTCTGCGCGCTCTTGTTGTATACATCGATCATGCATACGGACTACGCATTCAGATTTTTTTCCAGAAAAATGGTGAAAACTTTGGAAGTTGATTTAGGATTTCTGTAAAAATAAAGTGCTAGCTCCCTGGATCTCGAGCTCTCTTCAAGCGCCGGCGCCGTACGTTCACATACCTCCCGGCCATAATGCCGAACTACCTGATGTCTGATAGTACCTTGCTCTCTTATCCAGAAACGTGCGCACGGCGAGCTAAGTTAGCTAGCTAGGTAGAATCTCTTTCCGCCCTTTGAACATGCCAACGACGCGGGATATGACCGCCCTAGCCCCTAAGTCGATTGCGCGCCTATATAAGTAGCCATGGGTGCCCACACACCGAAGCCACGGCATGCATGCATGCAAAGATGAGATCATCGATGATGGAGAGCTCGGCCGTGTTCTTCTTGGTGTGGGTTGCTCTGCTCCTCAATGGTAACTGCTACAGTACTTCTTTGGTTTGGTCTTAAGTAATTTGTTTTGTTAACTTAGCTTACTACGACATGTCGATCGTGTTTAGTTAAGGACGCTTAGTTGCGAGGTTAATTGTTCTTCCTGCTCTTTGTGCACGCAGCTGCTCTCGTGGCGAGATCTCTTCCGTACGACTACTCGTCAAGCTCCGAGGTACGTACGTACTCCCTCTGTTCGCAAATTGATTTAGGATTTCTGCAAAAATAAACTGTTTTAGCTCGCTAAAAAGACTTACATTTTGGAACGGAGGAAGTACTTTGCACGGATAATAGCGCCGTGGCTTGTTCGCAAATTCATGCGTGCACTCGAATCATCTCTAAAAAATTTACTCTACTATCACAGTGTTTCTTTGGTCAAGGCCAAACAGGTGAGGGCGTTGTATTCTACCCCCAGTACTGTCCGCCACACACTGCAACCGGCAACGGCCGGCATGCCCGCGTTGTACTCGTTTTTATTGCACCCAAGTGCGTACTAACCATGCACTCACCCGGGAGCTTAGATTTTCCTTTCGTTTGTTGGTCAAGATATTGTGATTGCTCACTTCTCAGTGTGTGTGTGAAGTGTTTCAGGTATTGAATTGATTCACTAGCCAATTCAAACAAAAGTCCATCTGAACCCATAGAAAAGTTTATGCTAAATATCTTTAAAGGGAGTTCAGAGCAAACAAGGGCACAAAGCAACAACCGCATGCATATATAGTTTTTTCTCTTCCTTTTTTTGTTAGGCTCCATTAGATATGCAGTCGCTTGGGCTCCGATTTTGTACTGTAGCAATTTTAAAACTGAAGTATTTTGATACCCAAAATATTGCTGCAGTTTTTGTCCTTTTTCTCGGTTTTCGAAAAAAGAGGGTCTCACTCTCACCTCTTTCTCCAGTACTTAAAAAAAAAACACTGTTTTGAGAAATATTTCAGTTTTTAAAACAAAGTGTTTATAGGACCCAAAACGCCTTAAATTATTTTGGTACTTCAGTTTTTTTAAAAAACTAAAGTATTCTTAGAATACTTTAGACATTTGGACTCTTGCAGGTAAGTCAAATAAACGAAATTCCTACTAGTCTGAATTGTCAGTCTCTTGTCACTGTGAATCTGTAGTAGACGGTAAGGACTGACTTTCGTTTTACCCAGACGTTGACAGAAACGGTCGATTGGTAGTTGTGAGACGAAGTTGCATTGGTCTAATCTTACGCGGAAATCTACCGTTTATCGATTTGCTACTGCTGGTACTAATTTCTGTCGAGCTGACCCATGTACGAACGCGCATGCAGTGCTTGGCCGAACCGCTGGAGCCGCACTACGGCGGCGGCGTCATCACCAACCCGGACCTCAGCGCCGGCCTCAAGGGCTGGTCGGTCTTCGGGGACGGCAGCGTCGCCAAGGGCACGTCGGGGAACCGGTACGCCGTGGCAGCTGGGAACCGGAGCGTGAGCCAGAAGGTGTTCCTGCAGAACGACACGCACTACACCCTCTCCGGTCTGAATCTGATCACTACTAGCTAGAGCATGCACCTCTGTTTCTTGGCAGCTTGTAGGGACGTTCGCTCATGGAGGCCGGCTCCGTGTGTTTGTATCGTGCAGCATGGTTGCAGGTTAGCGCCGGGAGCGCCGACGTCATAGCCATCGTGAAGACGGCTGACAACTTCGTCCACGCCGGCGGCGTCGACACAAGGTCCGGCTGCTGGTCCCTTCTCAAAGGCGGCCTCACAGCCGCCACCTCCGGCCCGGCGGAACTCTACTTCCAGGTAAGCACAACGTTCTTTCCCTACCTTGGAACAGCTTGAATCTGTTTTTGTCATTTACGTACGTGCTCTGCTTCTGGTTACAAAGTTACAGAGCAACTCGACGGTGGACATATGGGTGGACAACGTGTCGCTGCAGCCCTTCTCGAGGGAGGAGTGGGACTCCCACCGTGGCGCCGCCATCAAGAAAGCCCGGAAGAAGACGGTGCGGCTCCGCGCCCGAGACACGGCCGGCAACCCGGTGCCCGGCGCTCGGATCAGCGTGGAGCACGTCCGGAGCGGCTTCCCGCTGGGGTCGGCAATCAGCAAGGAGATCCTCAGCAACCACAAGTACCAGCAGTGGTTCACCTCCCGGTTCACGGTCACCACCTTCGAGAACGAGATGAAGTGGTACAGCACGGAGGCCTCCCCGGGGCGCGAGGACTACTCCGTCCCGGACGCCATGCTCCGGTTCGCGCGGAGCCACGGCATCGCCGTGCGCGCGCACAACATCTTCTGGGACGACCCTGCCACGCAGATGGGGTGGGTCAAGGCGCTCAACGCCGACCAGCTCCGCGCCGCCACGGCCAAGAGGATGAAGTCGATCGTGTCGCGGTACGCCGGCAAGATGGTCGCGTGGGACGTGGTGAACGAGAACGTGCACCACCACTACTTCGAGGACAGGTTGGGGACCGGCGCGGAGGCCGCCTTCTACCGGAGCGCGCACGCCATGGACGGCAGCGCGCTCATGTTCATGAACGACTTCAACACGCTGGAGCAGCCCGGGGACCCCAACGCACTGCCTAGCAAGTACCTGCGCAAGCTGTCGCAGATCAAGGGCAGCGGCAACGGCGCCAGGCTGGCCGTCGGCCTCGAGGGCCACTTCGGCGCCAAGCCCAACATCCCCTACGTCCGGGCGGCGCTGGACGCCATGGCGCAGGCCGGCGTGCCCATCTGGCTCACGGAGATCGACGTGGTGCGCGGGCCCGACCACGCGCGCCACCTGGAGGAGGTGATGAGAGAGGTGTACGCGCACCCGGCCGTGCATGGCATCGTTCTCTGGACGCCGTGGCATGCCAACGGCTGCTACGTCATGTGCCTCACCGACAGCAACTTCAACAACCTCCCCGTCGGAGACGTCGTCGACAAGCTCATCGGGGAGTGGAGGACGCGCTCGCACGTCGGCGTAGCAGACGCTAACGGGTACTACGAGGCGGAGCTCTTCCACGGGGACTACAAGGTCAGGGTCGCCCAACCGGCGGCGGCGGCGGCCAACTCCACCGTCGTGCACAGCCTCAGCGTCCACAAGGAGTCTGACAACGAGTACACTATACACGTCTAGTAGCGTCTCTAGATACCGAGTAGTATAACTTGTGTGATTATTCGATATGTGTGTCGTAGGCACTGATTGTTGATTCAGAGCATTGTTTGTTCCCGCCCAAGAGATTGATGCATTCTCGTTCCTGGAGAGGCGATGGATCATATATGTTCATTAATATTATATATTAAATAAAAGAAGATGCTTGATTTGATTATCTTTGTATATATATGCTAGCAAATATGTCGGTTAATTTTTTTTAGGTCATAAAGAAGGGAGCGCCTACGTCTCAGTTCGATTGAGATTTAGTTAAATCTCAGTCACGTGACGTCAATCCCTATGTACTTCATGTCCGTCGTCCAGGATCAGAACACACACGGTTGCCGCATGGTGCTGAAGCCCTATGTTGTTTCCGCCCGTCGGGCCGATACGTGTGGTAGGTAGCTTGTGGGCCCTATGTTTGTACTCCCTCCGTCTCAAATTAATTGTCTCAAACTTTGACAAAAGTGGATGTATCTTACACTAGAACATGTCTAGATACGTCCACTTTTGTCTAAGTTTAAGACAATTATTTTGAGACGGAGGGAGTACATGACTAGAGGCTACTGGAAACTTACAACGGTAGAGCCTTTCGGAGACCGGTTCTTTCCTGCTCTCCAAGGAAAAAGGACGGCAGAAAACAGATATCACCTGCTCCGCGTACTCTGCTACTCTTTGTCTCTTCTTCCTTATCTCCTCCCCCCCCTCCCTTAACATTGCTGGCTAGTCTACGGTTTCTATCGAATCTCCTCCTCTCTATACACAGCAGCTGAAGTTGCGGCAATAATTTTCTACAAAAAAAGGACAACTGAGAACAAAGGTCTTGGCTTATAAACCCGTTTGGAGGTATTGCCAACATTGTTCTGTTCTCCCTTTCTCTCTGTAGACAACTCGGGTTATCTCCTTGCTGATAGTATTGTCGATTTGCACTGTGTTTTTGCTCACATGCCCATAGATACAGCAAAAAGGAAGATGCCAGATGGATGAAATAGTAAGAACCTACCAGGGTATTTCATTTATCTTGATCTCCCTCATGTTTGATGAGTAATGTTCTGGATCATCATAGCTGACCATCTTTATCATTTGTGGGTAAAAAAGCAAAAATGATACATGTAAACCCGTAATTTTCCATGTATTTTTTACAAAAAAAATGGTACTGAGTAGTATATGTTGTAGGCATCATGGATTTGTATGATTATGGTTCGATTGGCACTCGGGTTTGTTATGTTTGAATAACTAAACCAAAACATCTTTACTGGTTGTTGTCTGTTGAAACTAAGATATAGTAGTAATTTGTGAGATTCCATTTGAGCATGATCCTTATAAGGAGAAAATGACAGAAGTATCTTGTGAGATGTTATAAGTTCAGGTACAAAAATTCAGTAAGAGGAAAAAATGTAATTGAATTGGTGATTTGTAGTAGAAGTTTCAAAACAGTTATGATCTGTTTATGCAGGCTACACAACAATGTAGTTTGACGCATTCAAGTATAGTCAATTCAGAAGGAGAAGAAGTATGATTCAGAACAACCATGTTGGGAAAATATCATTTATTAATCTTCTGAGTTATCACTGCATGCTTCATTTTCCACCTTTAAAAAAAATAGTACGTGAACAGGTTCTATTTCAGCAGGATACCTACAGCAACAACAACAGACAACGATTGCGGTGTAGGTTGATACAAAATGAGGTGCACAAAGGAAAAAATGACTTAAAAAGCGGCATGAGAATAATTAGCGATCGTTGTTCATGACATTTTTTTGTTCCGTTTTTTTTGCAGGTAGCACAGCAGCAGAGTTTCATACATCAAGCATCAAACCATCCACACACTACAGAGGTCGTAAAGTAACTACAAACTCTCTAAAAAAATGACCATAACTGATTTTGTTTGGTGCTAATATGAATGCAACCATTATGATGGTTATTGCTTTGTGCTGTTTTTGCCAGGTTTCATTTGAACATGATTCTTACAGTAACAACTTCACACAAGGATTTCCCCAATGTTGTTTCAATATCAAGTACATTCCTACTCTATAAAATGATCTAAAGAAGAAATGATTATTTTTTAGCACTGATATAAATATATACTAGTTGGTTGATATATAATAATGTTGAGTATTACTAACTATTGCGGGAACCATTACAACAAATTCCAGGCAACGGGACTGCAATGAGATCACAAGAAACAAAGGTATATGTTTTCCTTTCCACATAAATCCAACTTACTAGCTTCAATTTAGGAAGAAAGTTCAAATAAGGTACTGACCTTGCTTTATATCCATATGTTGTCCTTTACTAAGATATTTCACACATAACTAGCAGTAATGATGCAAATGTCCCTGCATATGATTTTCCATGTGAGTTTTTTCCATTTACTACAACAATTTTGAGTATTTTCATACCAAATAGAAATAATAAATAAATATATAAGTAATTTCCTTTCATGCACTCACATTTGTTGTTAATTTTCACCCAAAACAAAAAATAGGAAAATTTCAACCATCACTCGGGCATGACATTCACTCAAATGTTGATGGGGATTGATTTGTCATCTAACCAACAGTTCTTACAAAAGGACCTTTTGTTTCTGAGGTGAGCCTTAATTTAAAATGGACTAGTTGCGTCAAAAATGAAATATATAATATTGTGATACCGATAATTTGATTTTTTGTTGATAAGTACATTGTGTTTTCTCTACCATTTTCAGAATAGGCTATATATGATAAATGGAAAATATGGAGATGTGGAAGGGAAAATGCCAGAAGAAGAACATGACACTCAACTACAATATGAGCATTCATTTGAGCATGTCTTACATAACAGTTACGAGCATGCAGAAGCAGTTGTTAATGATCTAGGTTGTTCAGGAATTGGTGAAGCTGGGTCCACAACAATCCCAGATCAGGGTGGACTGGATTCATTTAGTAGTGATGATGACGAACCAACAGCTGAGTATGATATATTTGGTGACGATGTTGAAGAATAAATTGAAGAACAAGAAGGATATAACATTCAACAATCCCATAATAGGCTATATATGATCAATGGCAGATATGGAGATGTGGAAGGCAAAATGCCACAAGAAGAACATGACACTCAACTGCAGTATGAGCATTCATTTGAGCATGTCGTACATAATAGTTACGAGCATCCAGAATTAGTTGTTAATGATCTTGGTTGTTCAGGAATTGGTGAAACTGGGTCCACAACAATCCTAGATCAGGGGGGATTCATTTAGTAGTGACGATGACGAACCAACAACCGAGTATGATATATTTGGTGACGATGTTGAAGAATAAATTGAAGAACAAGAAGGATAAAACATTCAAGACAATGTTGAGCATCTGACACAGGAAGATATCAACAAATTTCTTGAAAATGAAAGTGTCGTAGCGGCTCAGAGTTGCAGTCAGGAAGTTAGGAGTCATCATGCCCAACATATTGACAAGAGTTTTGATAGTGAAGCTCAGCTTATAGTTTCTTCAATGAATATGCAAGTATATGTGGGTTTGCTATAAAAAAAAGTCGGTAACTACCATGTCAAGAACAATAAATCAAATGTTGCCACACGTTACACATTCAAATGTATCCGTTCTGGCAAGATTGTTGATGAACAGGTATTGCAAGAACGGACAAGGAAAATGGACCAAAGGAATCAAGAAAAGACTGGTAAACTTCCTCCGGAGAAGCTAATGCAGCGGCACAAAAACACAATAGTAATTACAGACTGCTAGGTTCACATGGTCATTTCAAAGAGGGATGATAAATGGGTTGTTATCACACTAGAACTGGAGCACAATCATGAGCTGCATCCACCAGATGAGTCCAAGTAATTAAGAAAACACAAACACATGACTGAAGACGAGAAATTGCTCATTCAAACATTCAACTCGGTCAAATTGCCAACAAAGATTTTTTTTTGCACTTCTATCCTTCTTGAGAGGCGGTGTTGGAGCTGTACCATACACTAAGAAGTATGTTAGCAATGTTCGTAAAGCTATAAGGTAAGAATGTGGCAAGAACGATATGATGCAAATTTTGGACTACTTCAGGAAAATACAAGTAGAAAATCTAAGATTCTATTATGCATTCAAAGTAGGGCAAAAAAAAAGTTCTTAGTATATTTTGGTCAGATGCTTATTGTCGAAGAATGTACGAGTCTTTTGGTGAATGTTTGAGCTTTGACACAACATACAAGACAAACAAGTACAATTTACCGTTTGCACCTTTTGTTGGTGTCTCGGGACATGGCAACAATTGTATTTTTTTCCTTGTGCTATCATTCAGAATGAGACGATAGATACATTTGCATGGGTGGAAAAGCTCCGGCTACAGTCATAACAGATCAGTGTGTATCTGTGAAGACAACTATTCCTATAGTTTTCCCAAATTCAGTTCATAGGAATTGTTTCTTCCACATTAAGAAGAAGGCATAGGAGAAATGCTCAATATATTTTACACTAAGCCAAACCTACACGCTGATTTCACGGACATTCTACGGAACTCCTTGACAGAAACTGAATTTGAAATGTTCTGACAACAGATGATAGTTGATTATGGTGTTGCCCACAACAAATATTTCAATGCAATGTGGGAAGGGCGACGTAGGTTTGTTTGTGTGTATTTCAAAAGATAATTTCCCCTTTCATACACTCAGTTGCAAGAAGCGAAGGGACCAACTCAGTTTACAAAGACAATGTTGGTTCTACGTATAGCGTTATAAATTTCTTGGCTGAACATCATAGGATTGTTGAGAGTATCGAGGAGAAAGAAAAGGAAGCTTATTCGACAACAAGATTTACAGAACCAACCTACTGGGTAAAGAGTGAGATTAAGGTTCAAGCTGCTCGTATGTACAATCGGCAAATCTTTTACCGATTTCAGAATCAACTAAAGTTCACGCCTAAGCTGCACTTCGATGAGATTGAAAAACATGTGGAATATGAATTTTACAAGACAAATATGCTTGCTAAAAAAGATTTTAGGCCTCTCCGGTACACAGTCTTAGTAGACGCAACATCAGAAAATTTAAGTTGCATATGCTAGAAATTTGAAAAGGATGGGATTGTATGCAGCAACATCCTACGAGTCTTGGTTCATCTAAATTTATCTGAGCTTCCAGAAAAATATTACATTGATAGATGGAAGCCAAAGGATAGAAAAACAAGTAGAGACCTACATTCTAACATCTCTACTGAGCTTACTTTTGAGAACCGGTATCTGAGGTATAATAAACTATCAAACAAGTTGATTGACTTGGCATCAGGAGGTTCAAAGAAAAATGATAA